>CM076993.1:83550972-84800972 GCA_039090855.1 Macrothele yani | reverse complement strand
TGAATCTTTAACCACTGAGCCATCCGTGGGACGATTTCAAATTTTCTCATTTTTTTCTCATATGATTTTAGGAAGGGAGTGTCTGACCCCAGGTCTTAAACAACCCTTAGAAATAGGAAGCTAGGAGATTTGGGCTAGAGTGTCCGATAAGAAAGTGATACGGAAGCGAGGTAGAAAGGGGGGAGGCGCCCTTATTTCTTACCGGGGGCCAGTACCCGGTGCCCGACGGCTTAACGTGCCCATCCGACGCACGGTGGATATTTAGTGGATCGAACCCGAGGTCTTCTCCGTGGTAGTCACGGCGGACGTTTACCACTAGGCACCCGCGGCCCGATTTCAAATTTAGAATACGTGTGCTCCATACATACTTATTTATTCACAGAATCAACTGGAAGTATATTATTCGAAGGCACATCTGTGATGATAGATATGCCGGTTATCACATGCTGCGCAAATGGACCGCACAATTTTATGTCAAACATAGTGATGAAGCGACAATAGATTATTTATAAGATTGACACAAATATAGTTAATGTAAAATAGTACACAAAATACTTTATGCATAATTAAATTACTTGTGATCAGTGACTTTGTTGCACTAATTATTTATGTGTGCCACTTTACACATTTATTAAACAATTTCTCTTGAAATCTATGATATCTAAAATGAAGTAATACGAGATTATATTTATATTTATTGACGCAGTAATTTGTAAGTACGTATGGTTACTTATATTTCAGCATGCCATGTACTCGTTTACAATACGATTGTACTAAAATGAACCCGAGTATGTTCAGGTTCTCATTTTTAAGTAGATTTTTTTAACAGTGTACTCAACATGACGTAGATGACGCACTACTGCCGTGATGTATGCGTCGGCAACGAAGAAGCGATAAACCAGCCTCTCCGGAGTAGAGAGATGTGAGTTCTAACTTCACCACTGGCAAAAACGTAGAAATTCTAGACATCTTTTGCCGGTGTTCAACACAGCAACAAAAACTTTGTTGCAACCTTGGAGTTAGCATTTGTTGATATTATAACCGCAGCCGTTGTAATCGAATTCAGCCCATGTACCTCAATAAGAAACGTATGCTTTTTTTTTTTTTTTGATTGGAGGTTTAACGACCACCGTGAGCAACTCAATGAGCTATAAGCAGTCGCCCGTCCCTAATTTAGGGCCACTGGTTTCCAGGGAAGGGAGTGCCGTAAGACAAACACAACATCCATGCTCACCGGGATTCGAACCCGGACCCCTTACGGACGAAATGATCAGAGGCCAGCGCCTTTGACCACAACGCCACCGGGGCGGCAACGTATGCTTCACTACGATCTGAAAGTATCTGACAACCCTTGCTCAAGTTTTAAACTTAAAATATTTGGATAACCTTAGTCATCTAGTAATACAACTGCATTAGCCCGACGTTTGGAACTACGATAACGGGCAAGATGGTTATACAGGGTGGTTAGGAAATGGCATATAATAGCTCAGTGGGTCATTCGTTTGGTACATTTAAGCAAAAAAGTTTTGGTAACATTTTCTGATTGAGGTCTTATTTTCGGAGATAGTAGTCCAGAAAGTTTTGTAGCTTCATTTCTTTCAAGGCATAAAACTATATCATGCAGTGAAACTCTTGGCGTATTTTTGGTGGCTATAATTCACCAACGCATTCATCCAGTCTGATTTATTTACTGTATATCATATCACTCTCCAAGGCAGTGTGTATTCAACAACTTATTTCCGTTCAAATGGAATTTTTACGTTCGCAAACACACCAGCCTACAATATTTGAAAATGCAAATGAATGTACTTGGAATTGAAGTCATTCAAAAAAGGTTCTTATTTGTTAACTGAAATAATGTTCAAATATGACAAAAAGGGATTGCGAAGCACTTAAGCTAGTTATACTTGCAACGCTAGAAGAAAAAAGTGGGTAAGACGCATGCGCTGTTGCTCACTTCGTCGTGCTTAAGCAGTGAATGCTAGTACGGTTCTGTTCATTTTTTCGTTGTGTCTTGAGAAATCTGTGTCTCTTTAAGCATTTGCAAAATGAGCAAAACCGGATGGTATACACCCTAGGAGAGTACGGTGATACGTACAAGTTTCTGGGTGAATGTGGAGATAATGCTCTTGCTCACGCTCTCTCGTACTCCGAAAGAAAGCCTGCAAGACTACATCTCGACACTAATGTCACTCGACGCCCGACCGACGGATGAAAGAAATGGTAAGCGCTGCACATAGTATGGGTTCAATATGCCGACATGCCAACAAGTATGCGGTTTGTTATAGGTTCCTCAAGGTGTTTGAGTTCAACCACGTCTACAGCATACCAGACTGATTTTTAACTGGATCAGATTTGACGGAGGAGGACTTTGCACCCGGATCTGTTTTTTCTAACATGTCCTATACAATCTCAATGGAGCTCAGATTAGAGCTTTATGGTGGCGACGAAAGATGGTGGGTGTCGGTGTCATGTTCACTGAGCGACTAATGAACACATTTTGCACAAAGGACAGTAGCATTGTCGTCCATGAAACAGCCATCACTTGCTGGATAAAAGTCAACACTGCAGGATGGACTTGATCGGTAACAATGTTCAAATACAAATAGACGAGGACATTGCTCGGTTCACGTTATTATAACCAGCGCATAGCAACTGAAAAATTGTTCAGCCGACACCGCTGGGATCGAACTCCCAGAACTCTCGATAACTAGCTCAGTGTGTTCACTTTACGCCACAGTGCCAACAATACGCAGCGCTATGCGTGGTTTATTAGTCAGCATCTGACTACACAAATCCATATTGATGAGCTCAGCAACTGATGTGTCGCCACCTGGTGGCATTCAACGGTGCAAACTACGAAATTACAGCTGATAAATACAAAGGGCGAAAGCAGTGGTGAAGAAATTAGAAAGACATGGAGATAATGCAAATTGACGATGACATAACTCTGTCCAAGTTATTATAACCAGCGCATAGCAACTAAAAAAATTGTTCATCCAACACTGCTGTGATCGAACTCCAGAATTCTCGATAACTAGCAGAGTTTTTTCAGTTGCTATGCGCTGGTTATAATAATGTGACAGAGCGATGTCATCGTCTATTTGCATTATCTCCACGTCTTTCTAATTTCTTCAATGTTCAAATAATCCTTTTAGGACATCCGACCTACCAGTTTTATCAGGGGATCCGTTCCGTACCAACAGAACATGCCCCACATCATGACACCACCACCAGAACCTTGAGTTGTATTTACAAGGCAAGATGGGTCCATTGCTTGATGAGGCTATCTCCAAACTCTATGTATACCGTCGACATAGAACAAAGAGTTCTGCTGCTTGTCGGATCATATGACTTTTTTCCACTTTTCCAGTGTCCAGTTACAGTATTTGTTCTTGACACCACTGTAGATTTTGTATAGGCATTCAACCACCAGTGCATATCTTTTTCATATACGTAGTTTGCGGAGCCAGTGGCGTAACTTCAGCAACACTAAGCACAGTAGTTTTTCCAGGGTTTCGAACACGAGAGAGGATCCATGTTTCGCGGAGTGTCTGTGTGTGTGGTGGTTTGGGGGAAGGGGCAAAGGTTAGGAAGTCAGGGAGAGTGTCTGCAAAAGTAATGGTGGTACCTAGAGCCCTGTTGTTTTAACTCTTTAAGTAATAGATTTGACAATGCGTGTAATTGCTTTGTTCTAAAATAAATCATTTGAAGAAATCACCCCCTTACACATGGCAGATCTGCGGCTGCTGTGAATAAATGTTGACGCCTGTCGTGCATGTAATCCTAGATAAATGACTGTTTTCTCACATTTTCGACGGGGAATCCCACTGTGTCTTCGCGCTTTTCCTCAGCATCGCAGGGAGAGAGGGCAATTGGAGAGCGATCGTATTATTTAGGACCGATTGCAGAGCAATCGTATTACAACCCAAAGTCAAAGAGACGAGCACTTTCAATCTGTAGGACATTTAGTGTTTTAAAAGTGAAACTAGGCATTTAGGTAAAGCTAAATATATCTTAAAGCAAAATATGAATCATTGGGTTAATTATTGTGCGTGTTCGAAATTTTTATATAAAACTATAACTGGTAGCTTCAGTAGGCCCCTTCGTTACCTGCGCAGCTGCGGGGGCTGCGGGAGTGGTAGTTATGCCACTGTGCTAAGCTATGTGTCGGGAAATAAACATTTTCTTAATGAGGGAAGGACTTTATGCCCACCTTATATACATGTAATTAAGAACAAGAACAACACATATTGCGATTTTTTTAATGAAAACCACTTCTACCGAAATTTGAGGAAAGACCACGTTATGACTTTTGAAACGAGTAATAATATGCAAAAAATATCAAGGAGAAAATAGCAAAAGAGTATGTTTCAAATTTGCAGGGTTCACATTTGATCATTTTCTGAAAACAAGCCTTTAAGTGCTACACTCTGTTTTTTAAACCTGACGTCCTTCAAGAAAACGTTTTAATAGCTGTTGCTCCATACTTAAATGTGATGTCTTTTAAGAAAAAGTGTTAATATGAACGTCCAAGAGCAATTCGCCTTAGTTATATTTGTGTGAATTTCTTTGAGAATTTTCTTGAAGTATCAACTGAATTTCAGACCCCGAGCCTGAGAGGACAGAGCGCAAGTATTCCAGGCAATAGAACCACGACAGTGGTGTTGCTTATACTGTAGTTGCAACCGTTTAGAAAAATTTCTGCATTAAAAAGACCAACGGTAGCCGCTAACCGTGTCGATTATTTATCTTGTACATTAATTACCATCGCTGAATCCTATTTAGAATAAATCATTCAAGCCGCATTTTCCTTGCTCCGAAAAGCTCGGTAATTAGCACGAAATTTGATTTTTGTTTCTCTTCCAGCAGATCGGCGATTTTCGAATTATAAATGACGCTTTCCTTCAACACATTAACTACTTGGCGCCCCGGTTCGCTTGGTTGCTGTGACATTTGGTCTTCCGCATCATACCAGAAGCTCCTGTAACGGCGCTGGCAAGTATC
Organism: Macrothele yani; assembly: GCA_039090855.1. NCBI lineage: Eukaryota > Metazoa > Arthropoda > Arachnida > Araneae > Macrothelidae > Macrothele > Macrothele yani. Next base: position 84,795,965 of record CM076993.1, on the reverse strand, counting down.
CATCTTAAAGGGCAGCTGGATAAATGTTCTTAGTGCCATCAGATCCCCGCTGTGCAGATTCGGAGATCTTGAAGTATCAACGTGTTCACTGAGACCCAGCGTCAGAATTTTAGTGGCAACAGAACAAGGTCTATGAATCTCAAGTTTTTACCGTATCATAAACCTCGTTTGCTGCCATTAATCTTCTAATGGGCTCAGACAGTTTAAGTGCTTGAGCAGATATATCAGAAAGTAGCAAACATCACGTAGATCTTTTAATGCAATGTTCTTAACTAGTGGGGTGGAAGTAAATTTCTATCATCTTGAAGCATTTTTACCACAAAAAAATCCTTCAACTATTAATTCAAAAAATCCAAATGTTTGCTAAATATTTTAGTGACTCATAATAGTTGTTAGACTTATGTGTTTGTGAGCGTCATTTCATTAATAAATGAGGTGGATTTAAGTTTCCCAGGCGTTTTGAATTAACTTAAATTTGCGAAATAATGGAGATGCTTCTAAGAAGAAAGTTTGTTTTAAGCGCTTCCCAGAAAATAACTGAGAAATATTTCGTTGTTTTATTTTTGACTTCACTAACTCGATTTACAGGATAATCATTATTTTCAAGCACTTGTAAACAATTTTTCGTGAGTACCACAAACTCAGAGGAGACTTGAGTTCGGGAAAATCACAAATTGCTAATCCACTGCAAGATCATCAAAAGAGCAGCTTTACTAATGTTAAAGAAGAAAAGCTTACAGCATTATCGCTAGTTTTAGGATTGTTCTCAGTCTTCAATCGATTAATGTAATCAGTTTGAGTTGGAAGAAAAACAAAGAGCCTCTCTATTAAGAGGCAATTAAAATGTTATTATCTTACCCAGATTTAATTGTGAGAAATATTTTAGGCTATGATAGTAAGAGCTAAAAAATCTGGGATAGCTGAATATATCTTCCTGCTAAATCCCAAGGTGTAAAAATTACTGAGAACTGCATTTCATACAGTGAGTATCTTAACTTGTAAAAGTTTTGCAATTAATTTTTAATAATTCTTGTGTGCTCTAGTCTGTAAATTCCTAATATGAATTTATGTTTGTATTTTCATTATGAAAGAAATTACACAAAGATATAATTTGAATAAATTTTTGTTCTGTTTATTTTTTTACGAATTTGATGCAGAAAGCCACATAATATTTAATGTGCGTTATAAGAAACTTTGATATCGTTATGTACGAGAAGCTGATATTTTGTGTTGCTGCCACCAGACAAAATATTTTATATGGCACTCTTTGGCCAATTGAGGCCTTTGCGCCAATAAACCCCAGCAAGCTAAATAAAATGTTACGATCTGTCTCTGGTACTGTTATTCACGTAAGAATTTGAGAACGTAGTTTCTTTTGATATTACAAGTGAGATATTGAGGTAGTTTCAAGAGCGGCGGCCCGCCAGAATCGAATTCAAAACATGCCAAATAAAATAGTATTAAATAAATGTTATTTAAACCGAAGTCCAATTAAAATGTTATAAACATCAAATAAAATGTGAGTAAATAAATGTTATTTAAACGGAAGTCCAATTAAAATGTTATAAATACCAAATAAAATGTTAGTATTACTAACACCAAATAAAGCAGAATGCAAATATTACTACCACCGAATAACACCCAATACGAATATTAGTAACACCAAATAACACCCAATGTAAAGTTTACTAACACTACATAACAGCTTATGTAAACATTATTAACACCAAATAAACTATTAGTAATAAATGTTATTTACACGGGTCCAAATAAATGGTATTTAAACGACCAATCACAAAGTTGCGCTGCGCCACAATTTTGTATTTATACTTTCATTTTGATCTTGCGGTGTTGGCGAGTTAGGTTCCTAACTTCTTACCTTTACCACTAGAAGCGTTCCAATCACTTTCATTCGATCGGTTTTCTTTCCTTTCCTATACATGGACATAACTTGTGTACCGCTCGGACCTTTCGTTTCGCAGTTATTGTCGTGAATAAGGACTTTCCTTTATATACGTATATATACTGTATGCAATGTAAGGTCAGGTGATGCGCAATATATTACCGCCTCTCCTTGACAAATGTCAACCCCGCCTTCTCCTGGTGCATCCTGTCACCACAAAAGGGCTATGACGACCGCCAAAGAGCTGTATAACTATACCATCGGGATAAGAGGAAATGCTATCCCACACCCACCAACCCGCTTGGCCAGCAAGGTGAGTTATGGCCAAACTCCTCCAAAATGACTCCACAACTGGAATCTTGGCACTCAGTCTCCGGCAGCTGGAATGTTGTGCGACATGAAGGCAGAGGGTGCTAAGGATCACCGGAGGACCGGACTAGGCTGCCATCTAATGCTGACCTAAGCTACGTATAATGGATGCTCCCTATCTTCTAATTCAACGCTCCTTGAATTGGAAGAAGTACTACAAAGGATCAAGTGGGACATCTTCGGGCTAAGTGAGGTAAGGGGAAAAGGAGAAGATCTCATTGAACTGAAAAGTGGACATCTCTTCTATTATCGTGGGACAGATACTGGAAGAAATAATGGTATTGGATTTTTAATAAACAAGAAACTGAAGGATAAAGTTGTAAAAGTTGAAAGTTCCTCTGACAGAGCTGCACGACTTGATATCCAACTGTCGAGAAGATACCAGGCTCAGATTATTCAAGCTTATGCAACCCACTACAAGTTATCCTGAAGAAGAGATTGAAGAATTTTATGAAGAAATTCGTCATCTAAATAATAAAGGCAAGCAGCACTTAAAAATCATTATGGGAGATTTCAATGCGAAAATAGGGAAACTGCAACAGAATCAAAGTTCAGTAGGTAAATTCGGTCACGGCAACAGAAACCAGCGTGGAAATACTCTCGTAGAGTTTGCAGAGGCAGAAGGGTTTTTCACCACGAACTCCTTTTTCAAGAAAAAGCCGCAAATGAAATGGACATGGAGGCATTCCAATCGATTGACAAGTGAAATTGATTTTATTATGTGTAACAAGACATTTGTCATGGAAGACTGCAGTGTGCTAAACAAGTTCATCACAGGTAGTGACCATAGAATGGTAAGATGAAGAAATTAATCGGTGTATAAAACTTGTCTGGAGAGCGTTTGGAAGAAACAGTATAATTTTCAAGAGCAGTATGCTATTATGTCTTAAAAGAAAAGTGTTTAATAAATGCATTCTTCTAGTGGTTACACATGGTGCAGAGACGTGGACCTTAACTAAAAGAGACATACAAAAACTGCAGACTACTCAAAGAAGCATGGAGAGATGCATGCTGCGTGTAACCAGGAGAGATAAGAAGAGGAACGCGTGGATCAGCAAAATGACAAGAGAGGAAGACATCATGACCAGAGTAAAATCCCTGAAATGGCAATGGGCTGGACATATTGTCATACGGACAGACCATCGATGGACAGCCGAAATTTTAGACTGGATTCCAAAGGACAGGAAAAGACCCAGAATATGACTACATGGAAGATGGGCGGAATAATGGACAAAAGAAGACCATATGGGAAGTATGCGGGAGTAACATGGAAGAGACTGGCACAAAACAGCAGTGGACTGATAATGGTTGAACATGATGATTATAATACACTGTGTATATATATATATATATATGTGTGTGTGATGTAAGGTCAGGTGATGCGTAACATCACAGCCTATCCTTGACAAATGTCAACCCCGCCTTCTCGTGGTGCATCCCGTTCCCACTAAAGGGGTTCTGACGACCACCAATAGCGGTATAATTATACCATCGGGATTAGAGGAAATGCTATCCCACACTCACCAACCCGCTTATCCAGCGTGGTGAGTTATGGCCAAACCCCTCAAAAATGACTCCACAACTTAAATCTTGGCCCTCAGTCACCGGCATCTGGAATGTACCTGGCCAAGGCAGCGGCCAGTGCGACATGAAGGCAGAAGGTGCTAAGAATCCCCGGAGGACCGGACTAAGCTGCCATCTGATGCTGACCTTGGCTACGTATAATGGACGCTTTCTATCTTCTGATTCAACGCTCCTTGAATTGGAAGAAGAACTGCAAAGGATCAAGTGGGACATCGTCGGGCTAAGTGAGGTAAAGAGAAAACGAGATCTCATTTAACTGAAAAGTGGACATCTCTTCTATTATTGTTATTGTGGGACAGATACTGGCAGAACTAGTGTTGTTGAATTTATAATAAACAAGAAACTGAAAGAAAAAGTTGTAGAAGTTGAAAGTTCCTCTGAAAGAGTTTCACGACATGTTATCCAACTGTCGAGAAGATACCAGGATCAGATTATTCAATCTTATGCACCCACTACAAGTCATCCTGAAGAAGAGATTGAAGAATGTTTTAAGGATAATCGTCATCTAAATAATAAAGGCAAGCACCACTTGAAGATCATTATGAGAGATTTCAATGCGAAAATATGGCAACGGCAACAGAATGCAACTTCAGTAGGTAAATTCCGTCACGGCAAGAGAAACTAGCGTGGAAATACTTTCGTCGAGTTTGCAGAGGCAGGAGGGTTTTTCATCATGAACTCTTTTTTCAAGAAAAAGGCGCAAAGTAAATGAACATGGAGTCATCCCAATGGACTGACAAGTAAAATTAATTTTATTATGTGTAAAAATAAATTTGTCATGGAAGACGGTAGTGTGCTGAACAAGAGCAACACAGGTAGTGACCATATAATGGTAAGATGTAAGATGCACCTCAATGCTAAACTCGAGCGTGGCAAGCTCATAAAACATACAAAGTTGATTGACACGACCAACTTTAAAACACATAATAATACCTTCAAATTGGAAATGAGGAACAGATTCTCTGCTCTAGAAGGTCTAACGTCGGAAGAAGTGGACATCTTTGTAGTTAACAGAAAACTAACCAAGGCTCTTATGGAAACAGCAACAAAAATATCTGGTACTAAGAACAAGTTGCATACGAAGAACAAGTTTCATCAGGAAAAACCAAACTTCTGATGCAAAAAAGAAGAGATAAAAGAACAACTAAAGATGATATGACTTCCAAAGTGGAATATATAGAGCTATGCAAGAACGTAGAAGAGTTATCACTGACGATGTAAGGAAATTCAAATGTGAACTAGTGAGGAAAGTAACTGAAATCAACCAAAGCCTGAAGAGAGCAAAGGGACATCTGTGTAAGGGAAGAAAACAGATTATGGCTCTGAGAAAGGAAATTGGTTCTGAAACAAGAAATAGAGGTGACATTTTGACAAGAGTGAAATATTTCTACTCAACTATATGAAAAGGATGATACATGTACTCCAGATTATTACGAAAGGCACCAGTACCAGAGTTCTTCCAGTTCTCCCAGCAGAGGTTGCGCAAGCAATCAAGAACATGAAACGGGGAAAAGCTCCAGGAGAAGATGGAATTATCGTAGGCATCATACAAGAAGCAAGTGGGTAAATTGAAACAGTACTTACTTGCCCACGTTTTCACTCGATGCCTTAATGAAGGGAAGATTCCTGAGGATTGGGACAATGCTACAATGATGCTGATACATAAAAAGTGACATTGAGGATCTCAGGAACTACAGACATATCAGCCTCCTATTAGTAGTTCATAAAATCTAACCAATTCAACTGTTTTGGATGTACTTAATGACTGGAAGACACATGGCGTGCCTGAAGCAGCGAAACCTACCGGAAGACCAAAGAAAATCAATGATATAGGAGGTCGAAGCCTCAGGACAGTTGTTACAGATAATCGACGGAGTACTGCAAAAGACCTCAGTTTACAGGTGAGTAAAAATGCTAGAACCTCGGTATGTACACGTACCATTCGCAGAAAACTTGATTCCATGGGTTATCGTGGTCGTGCGGCTGCTCATAGGCCTTTCATCTACACTCGGAATGCTACTCGTCGTTTAGCATGGTGTAAAGAACATTCATCGTGAACCGTAGATCAATGGATACGGGTCCTATGGACTGATGAATCCAGATACACGATCCATCAGTCTGAAGGCCGTGTGTGTGTATGGCGGCAGTCTGGGGAACGCTATTTACCACAGGGTTCTGTTCCTACGATCAAGTTTGGAGCTGGCAGTGTACTCGTGTATGGGTGTTTTTCGTGCTATTTCGTGGTATGTGGTAACCTGCCCAATGGTTTTCGTGGACAAACCTGTTAACCAGCACGTCTACCTCGATATTCTGGACATTTATGCCCTACCATCTCTGTGGCAATATTATGGAACCGAGCTATGTTGGTACCATCAGGATAAGGCACCGAGCCATAAAGCAAGGACTGTTACGGCGTGGTTTGACGATAATTCCGTATCGGGTGTGGACTGGCCAGCACATAGCCCTGAACCTTAAACCATAGAGCACCTATGGGATGAATTAGAGCCCTGCATAAGAAGTTTGGAACCAAAGCCTACAACTAAGCAACCGTTAGCGGCAGAATTAAGTACTGAATGGAAACACATACCAAAAGCTGTGTTCCAAAATCTTGTAGAAAGCATGTCTCGAAGGGTCAGTGCATGCATTAAGGCCAAAGGTGGTTTCAAAATATCTTTATTCAAGGTAGAAATCAGGAGACGAACTAATAAGGACGTCTAAATACAAATAAAATACGATCAAAGATCGTTAAACTACTAAAACCTATATAAAAATATACAGCATAGTGCACAAGTTGAAAAATGGAGCAAAATTACAGCTCGTGATAAATGAACAGCGACAAGCATGTCTGGGCATTGAGGAAGGATTTTAACAAAAAAACTTATTGCTCATAAGTGCATTGCTGTGCGATTAACAAACTTGTTCAAGAAAATTGAGAGCTTCAGGAGACAACATTTCTCTTGCAAAAAAAAAAAAAAAAAAAAAAATACAATAAGACAGTAAGGTGTAACACATCATAGTTACAAGAATGTACAGTACAAAGCAATTGACAAACTGATCATAAGACAAATCAATGAAATGATGAATATCAGGAGAAGAACAAACTTGGACTTCCTGGTGTAAATATAATATATTACCTGTTCGGCAATATTCAAAAACAATGTACAGATATACAGCACAGTGTCAACATGTTACAAATCAAAAGCGGACCATATACAGAAATGTAACACTATTCTGTTGACCAGATAGAAAATGTAAGTATAATAAGAAAAACACACGATGAAAAAAGCTTTACCATATTCTCACTATCCATATGTAGTGATAGAAGAATGATAGTACCAAGCATCACCTCACACTAAAGAACAAAATAGGTAAAATGTTTTTCAAAATATATTACTCATGAGTACAACACCATGCAATTGACTAACTTGTGCAAAAATAAATACAGTAAGAATCATTAGTCAACATGTCTCTTGAAAGAAGGTACGATATGACAGTGAGTTTTAACACAACATATTTACAAGGATGTACAGTACTATGCAATTTAAAAAACTGATTATCAGACAAATCATAGGAATGTTTAATAACAGGAAATAACTAAACTTGGACATTCTGATGCAAATAAGATGGATTACTTGTTCCGCAATATTTGGAAAACTATGTACAATTATACAGCACAGTGCAAACATGTTCGGGAAACAAAATAGAACAAAATTACAAAAAACAACACTGCAGAAACAATATCTATGTTTATACAGCACTATGCTAATGACTAACTGCAATATTTATACTCAAAATGTAAACTAAAGACGAACTAACTTGAACGTCAATGTAGGAAAAAAATACAAGATGAGTGTCACAAAAAACAATTTGCTGTGTAAACACGTACAGCCCTTTATAAAAAAACCCATGCGGTAAATTTCCAAGCCGTGCAAAGATCTTGAAAACAGATTGTTGATATTTACATATGCATTGCTGATTCAAAAAGGTCAAATACCAAATCTGCCGACCGTCAGATACAATGACGCTGGCGAGCTGGTAAACCATGAGGCAGCCGGTGACCAGGTGGCAAGGAACTGGCTCTCCCGACGCTGAGTAACTGCAACAGAATACTCTAGCCGAAGTCGAGATGTCAGACGGTCGCGGAAAGGGCATAATAATGCCGTAGAAGCTTCATGCACAGTCAGAGGAGTAGTCAAATATCTGCAGCGTTGATGAAACACGTAGATTACATGCTTCGCTAAAATAAAAATATAGGCACAGACTGATGGGAGCTTGACTGGGGGATAGTTCTGTAGCAGAAGAGTCCGATATGCATCAAATGTAAGATCTGCTGTAATGGAGCATTGGGCGACAGTAAATGCTAAGTGCAGCATTGGGAGTAATATAACACAGTGTTGATAGACATGGGAGACATCAGCCTCCCGAGCACAGAAAGGGCAAAGAGGGGAATCGAGAAGAGACATTCGGAAAAGAACGGAGGGAACAGGAAGGCGGCGATGGAGGAAAAGCCAATGGGTATTAATTTCTAGAGGAGCAGAAAGAGGAGACAGGGCGGCTGACCACACCGTAGCAGTGGCAGCAGGGGGAACATCAGGAATGGGGAGAGGAGGAGAAGAATGGGACATAGAGAGGAACCGATAAAGAGCTGACACCGAGAGAGAAGAAATGGGATGAGCTGAGCCAGAAGTAAGCAAGAAAAGAGGAAATGGGAGAGAAGCAGAAGGAACAAAGGAAAGACCTGAGTGGGAAGCAAGATGAGGAAATTGAGAAATGATAGATGAAAGAATAGAGTCGTAGATGTCACGAGAGGAGGAGGAGAGGAGAAGAGAGGGAGGGAGACTGGCGAAGGGTCGCCAAGAAAGGTCAGGGTTAGTGAGATCTTTAACTGTTACCACACCTGCTCGGAGCCAGGTAGGATAGGCAAAGTACGGAAGATGAGAGGGGTGAATAATCGAAGAATAAAAGAGGGGTTCAGCAAGGAGCTCAGTTGTGGAATCAGGTGGAGAACGAGAGAGAGGGAGGGAACGAAGGAAAGTTAGAGCTTCACGGTAAACAGGGGGAAGTCGAATGAGGGTGAGGGGTCGGTGGTCCATGAGTAGTAAGGAGAGAAAAGAAAAGTTAGGGTTGCTCAGGGAGGCGATGACGTCCCTAGCTAAAACGGCATCTGGTACTGGCGACGTGAAGAGACGGAGAAAAGTAGTGATTCTGACGGCCTTGTAGTACTCCTGTGTATCAAGGAGTCCGATGCCGCCGTGATCCGGAGGGAGGCAAAGCTTTGTGACACTGACCCAGTGGTGGCAGGTCCAAATCAGAGAAGTAAGACAACGGGTAATTTCATGAAGGCGGAGTTGTAGAGACTTGACACCAAGCCAAGAGTGTGTGCACAAGGAAATCAGGTAAGTTCGAGAGAGGCGAGCTCTCTGGAAGAATGATGAGCAGAACTGGGCTCTCCTCCAGGAGGCAGTTGACCTGAGCAAGCGTGGGTGAATAGCATTCCACGTGTAGAGGGGGGCAGCTTGCAAGGAACCAAGATGAACTCCAAGGAAGCGCTGTGAGATGGACGACCAGCTTGCTCCCCAAGGGGTGTCTACACGATGTGCCCATGAGCCGCACCATAAACCAGTGCTTTTAGATGAGTTGAGCGCTGCACCGGAGCATGAGGCATAAGCTGCGAATAGACGTTGGAGACACGGAAACTGTGAGTCATGACGGATGCAGATGGTGACATCATCTGCGTATGCAACAGAGGTAGTGGCATGATGTCTTGTGCAGGCAGAGAGTGGTGGCAGAACTGCTGTAAAAGATTGGTGTACAGAGCGGAGGAAGGGTTCAATTGCGATTGCAAAGAGTTGTCCGGAGAGTGGGCAACCCTGCCGCACTCCCCGGCGGAAGGGAATAGGCGCTGTGAGAAAGGTGGGCAGCTTGACCTGGAGAACGGCGTCTTGATAGAGTGAGAAAAGAAGAGAGACGAAGGAAGGAGGAAAACCGAAGTGAAGGAGTGTAGCCGCTAGATAGGATCGTGAGATATTACCAAAAGCGGATTGTTGGTCAAGAGAGAAGGGCGAGGGGTTCAGAGCGAGATCGGGCAAGATGGATTAGATCATTCAGTAGATGGATGTTATGAGAAAGTGAACGGCCGGGAACTGTGTAAGTTTGATTTGGGAGAGAATGTGAGTGAGAATGGGGTTAAGGCGTTGGGAAAGAAGTTTAGTATAAAGTTTATAATCTAGATTTAAGAGGGAGATAGGGCGCCAATTCCCCAGGTCAAGGAGATCCCCTTTCTTAGGGAATAGTACAACATATGCTACTGTGAATCGCCTCAGTAGAGGGGAGTGATTGAAAGCAGCAGAAAGTGCAGAAAAGAGAAATGGTAGAAGGAGAGGTAAAAAGGTTTTATAGAAGAGGAAAGTGAGGCCGTCCGGACCCGGTGCGGCCCTAGAGTTTAAAGAAGAAAACGTAGAGGATAGTTCAGAGAACGTGGGAGGAAGGAGGAGAGAAGAGGCAAGATGGGGAGGAACTTGTGGTAGGTTAGAAAGAAGTGATGCCAAAGCTGAAGAGGATGGCGGAGGAGATTCACAGAACTTCTCTGTATAGAACTTTCGGACCTGGGAACATAGAGTGAGTGGATCATCAGACACCTCTCCAGATGCGAGGCGAAAGTGCCGAAGTGAATTCGATGCTGTTCGTGTTTTTTCCATGGATGTAAGGAAATCGTAATTGGATGCGTCTGGCGATAGATGTTGTAGCCGGAGACGTCGTAGAGCTTGTTGAGCCAGAGGAAGGAGGATTGATCGCAGTTCTTCTTGATAGTGGCAGAAGAGAGGATCACTTAGGCTTAGGATGGAGAGCATGGAACGGACATGGTTGAGACGCATGTTTTGAAGCGTTTTTGCTTTAAAAGAAAGATTGCGAACGTGGAGAACGAGTTGCTGTTTAATGTCCAACCAAAAAGTCAGACCACAAGGAGCTGATTGAAGTTGAGGTCGTTTGTCCTTAAGGAAGGAGCGTACTGAAGTACAGAAGTCTGGATCTGTAAGAAGAGTGTCGTCAAGAGTCCATGGACGAATTGTACGGGGTTGTGCTGGAACTGCTTGAATAATAAGAACGATGGCACAATGGTCAGAAGAAGCTGTAGCAGTGATAATAGATTCTGTCACAGCTGTAAGCAGAGTAGATGAGGCGTAGTATCTGTCAAGGCGAGCTGTGTACGGATTTTGATTATGTTGCGAGCGCCAAGTATGTACAGTCGATGAAGGATGGAAGTGACGGTGAACATCAATGAATGAGTTGTCGGAGACCACTGACTGAAGAAGATTCACCAAGTTAACACGGCGTTCTCTGGTGGAAGGAGATCGGTCCAGGGTAGGATTCAGAGTGCAATTGAAATCCCTCCAATTAAAACATGATCTATGGGAGGAATGCGAGACAAGGCACGACGAAGGCAAGTGAAAAGTATTGTCAAGTGGGTTGAAGAGCTTGGAATATAAATATTAAATATATGATAAGATGTGGAAGCTATGGTGAATGATGCACACTGTAATAGGTCTCGACATAAGTTTCGAACCGAAAAAGAGGTGATTATGGAGTTGAAAGTATGGCGGATACCTATAGCTAGACCACTATGGGATGATAGTTGGAGGCGTGGTGAAATGTGTAGTTCCACTGGCGCCATCGTGAGAATATCGTAGTGGATTGGCAATTCGTCTCTTGTAGTAAGAGAAGATCAGCTCCCAACGGAGTGAGGTCTTCATGTACCAAGGCATTAGAAAATGGGGATGCAAACCCCCTGCAATTAAGAGATACAATCTTGAAGACTTTTTTCCATTAATGCTTGCTGAAGAGCCTTCACAACAGGAGGAAATGATTTGAGTCGATTAAAATAGGTTTTAGCCCACGGATGTTCCTTGCGAAGGTGGGAGATGCATTGATTAAGGACTTGGATCTGATCATGCACTAGAGGGAGAAACGATGCATACTTTGAGAGTAAAGCATGCGTTGTGGAGTGGTCTGTCTTATGTGACAGGTATTGATGTAAATCTTCAAATGAAATCGGCCCAGTAGGAACCGAGCCATCCTTAAGGTGTTCGACAAGATCCTCAAATTTAAGAGGAGGCTCTTCGTCGGCCTGGACAGAAGAGGTAGCAGCCTTTGATGGTGAATTCTTTCGAGAGGTACTACCAGTACGGGGAGAGGTGCGGGGTGATGCGGCAGTCGGCTTCTTTGGTGGGCGTCTTCGAGAAGAACCACGACGTTTCAGCGAAGGCTCAGTTGAGCTCTCATTAACTCGAGATTCGTGGCCAGAAAATCCGTCATCAGCAGATTTAGAAGTATCAATGATAAGGGCAGTGGAGAAACCCCCTGAAGGGGACTCCGCTACAGAATGACGACTCATGGGAAGCGAGCAATTAAGTGAGGGAAATTCCAGTTGCTGGTCGAAGGATAAAGGGTCCGTAGACACGCGTTGACCAACTCCTGCAGTCGACTTTTGTTAAAGTTTCGATTCTGAAGCTTTCTGTGCAGTGGAAGAAGGTGTTGCTCGGCTCAGAAGAGGGCCAGAAGTTGTAGGAGAATTATCAGGAGCCTGTGATGCTAGATGTGGGCAATGCACACGTAAATGATTCTCTCCGTGGCAAAAAGTGCAGTGGAGGAAGGTAGTCACTTCAATTCTCCTACGTTGCTGTCCACAACGAACGTTGAGCACCTTTGGGCAGGCGAGCAAATGTTCATCAGATGGAAAGATCACTCTTGCACTTCGGCGAAATCCTCCTATGGATTTATCGTCTGGATCTCTTGGCGCGGCTGAAAGAGTAGTAACTGGCCCAACAACTCGGCCGAACTTACTGAGTACAGTGCACAGCGCAACGTCTGACACCTCAGGTGGAACCGGATAAAATGTAACCTGGATTGGACGCTGAGAGACAGGTTCTGGTAGAAGATGGACGTCTTTGAGGGACAAACCTTCTGTCAAGACAAGATCCGCATGCTCTTTAAGAGCAAAGTACACCAACACAGCTCGAGGTTTTCGAGCCATGTGAGTAATACTGGCTCCAGCTGGAAGTATCTGCTTGAGAGCCATACTATATTCTTTCAACTTTGTGTCTGGGAGCGCATCTAAACACACTCCGAAGTCCATTCTAGAATAGAATTGTTTTCCCGCTGGGGAATCTTCGGGAATATCTATGGTGGCAGTAAGGCCATCAACAATGACGTACGAGTCTGGTAAGACTTCTGCAACAAACTTGGAAGGAGCTTTTGTTCCAGTAAGAGCGGCAGAGTATGCCCTAGGAGCAGGACTCGAGCGTGAAGGCTGCAACGCAACCTGCTGTTTGAACTGAGTGGAAGTAGAGGGTAAATTAGCAGCGCTGTCAGACACATCCATGTCTTCACTTAAAGCAACAGAGAGTTGCGCTGCACTGACGTCACTGGTCGAAGCAGGGCAAGAAGCTTGAGCTGTAGTTGAGGAGTCACTTTCCACTTCTAGTGGTTGGGTGACGTCACCTACAAGCATTGGAGGAGATTGGTCTCGTGTCGAGGAGGAGGAGGAGGCGGCAGGAAATGCCTCGCTGATATGGGCGTGGACATCGCTCTTATCAGCAGCAGCCGCCGCCATTGTTAATGACGAGGGCTGCCTGAGAAATCGACCAGCTAGGTCGACAATTCAAATGATGATAACAGAAAGAATAAACTACTCACCAACTTGGGAGATGTATCAAAACAAAGCACGAACCTTCAGCTTGAAGGAACACGAAAGGAAAAATGACGAACCACACGATGAAACACACTAAATAGGCACACAACACGGAGCTCAGAAAAACGTGACTTAGGCCAAAGGTGGTTTCAAAATATCTTTATTCAAGGTAGAAATCAGGAGACGAACTAATAAGGACGTCTAAATACAAATAAAATACGATCAAAGATCGTTAAACTACTAAAACCTATATAAAAATATACAGCATAGTGCACAAGTTGAAAAATGGAGCAAAATTACAGCTCGTGATAAATGAACAGCGACAAGCATGTCTGGGCATTGAGGAAAGATTTTAACAAAAAAACTTATTGCTCATAAGTGCATTGCTGTGCGATTAACAAACTTGTTCAAGAAAATTGAGAGCTTCAGGAGACAACATTTCTCTTGAAAAAAAAAAAAAAAAAAAAATACAGTACAATAAGACAGTAAGGTGTAACACATCATAAATACAAGAATGTACAGTACAAAGCAATTGACAAACTGATCATAAGACAAATCAATGAAATGATGAATATCAGGAGAAGAACAAACTTGGACTTCCTGGTGTAAATATAATATATTACCTGTTCGGCAATATTCAAAAACAATGTACAGATATACAGCACAGTGTCAACATGTTACAAATCAAAAGCGGACCATATACAGAAATGTAACACTATTCTGTTGACCAGATAGAAAATGTAAGTATAATAAGAAAACACACGATGAAGAAAGCTTTAACATATTCTCACTATCCATATGTAGTGATAGAAGAATGATAGTACCAAGCATCACCTCACACAAAAGAACAAAATAGGTAAAATGTTTTTCAAAATATATTACTCATGAGTACAACACCATGCAATTGACTAACTTGTGCAAAAATAAATATAGTAAGAATCATTAGTCAACATGTCTCTTGAAAGAAGGTACGATATGACAGTGAGTTTTAACACAACATATTTACAAGGATGTACAGTACTATGCAATTTAAAAAACTGATTATCAGACAAATCATTGGAATGTTTAATAACAGGAAATAACTAAACTTGGACATTCTGATGCAAATAAGATGGATTACTTGTTCCGCAATATTTTGAAAACTATGTACAATTATACAGCACAGTGCAAACATGTTCGGGAAACAAAATAGAACAAAATTACAAAACACTACACTGCAGAAACAATATCTATGTTTATACAGCACTATGCTAATGACTAACTGCAATATTTATACTCAAAATGTAAACTAAAGACGAACTAACTTGAACGTCAATGTAGGAAAAAAAAATACAAGATGAGTGTCACAAAAAAACAATTTGCTGTGTAAACACGTACAGCCCTTTATAAAAAAACCATGCGGTAAATTTCCAAGCCGTGCAAAGATCTTGAAAACAGATTGTTGATATTTACATATGCATTGCTGATTCAAAAAGGTCAAATACCAAATCTGCCGACCGTCAGGTACAATGACGCTGGCGAGCTGGTAAACCATGAGGCAGCCGGTGACCAGGTGGCAAGGAACTGGCTCTCCCGACGCTGAGTAACTGCAACAGAATACTCTAGCCGAAGTCGAGATGTCAGACGGTCGCGGAAATGGCATAATAATGCCGTAGAAGCTTCATGCACAGTCAGAGGAGTAGTCAAATATCTGCAGCGTTGATGAAACACGTAGATTACATGCTTCGCTAAAATAAAAATATAGGCACAGACTGATGGGAGCTTGACTGGGGGATAGTTCTGTAGCAGAAGAGTCCGATATGCATCAAATGTAAGATCTGCTGTAATGGAGCATTGGGCGACAGTAAATGCTAAGTTCAGCATTGGGAGTAATATAACACAGTGTTGATAGACATGGGAGACATCAGCCTCCCGAGCACAGAAAGGGCAAAGAGGGGAATCGAGAAGAGACATTCGGAAAAGAACGGAGGGAACAGGAAGGCGGCGATGGAGGAAAAGCCAATGGGTATTAATTTCTAGAGGAGCAGAAAGAGGAGACAGGGCGGCTGACCACACCGTAGCAGTGGCAGCAGGGGGAACATCAGGAATGGGGAGAGGAGGAGAAGAATGGGACATAGAGAGGAACCGATAAAGAGCTGACACCGAGAGAGAAGAAATGGGATGAGCTGAGCCAGAAGTAAGCACGAAAAGAGGAAATGGGAGAGAAGCAGAAGGAACAAAGGAAAGACCTGAGTGGGAAGTAAGATGAGGAAATTGAGAAATGATAGATGAAAGAATAGAGTCGTAGATGTCACGAGAGGAGGAGGAGAGGAGAAGAGAGGGAGGGAGACTGGCGAAGGGTCGCCAGGAAAGGTCAGGGTTAGTGAGATCTTTAACTGTTACCACACCTGCTCGGAGCCAGGTAGGATAGGCAAAGTACGGAAGATGAGAGGGGTGAATAATCGAAGAATAAAAGAGGGGTTCAGCAAGGAGCTCAGTTGTGGAATCAGGTGGAGAACGAGAGAGAGGGAGGGAACGAAGGAAAGTTAGAGCTTCACGGTAAACAGGGGGAAGTCGAATGAGGGTGAGGGGTCGGTGGTCCATGAGTAGTAAGGAGAGAAAAGAAAAGTTAGGGTTGCTCGGGGAGGCGATGACGTCCCTAGCTAAAACGGCATCTGGTACTGGCGACGTGAAGAGACGGAGAAAAGTAGTGATTCTGACGGCCTTGTAGTACTCCTGTGTATCAAGGAGTCCGATGCCGCCGTGATCAGGAGGGAGGCAAAGCTTTGTGATACTGACCCAGTGGTGGCAGGTCCAAATCAGAGAAGTAAGACAACGGGTAATTTCATGAAGGCGGAGTTGTAGAGACTTGACACCAAGCCAAGAGTGTGTGCACAAGGAAATCAGGTAAGTTCGAGAGAGACGAGCTCTCTGGAAGAATGATGAACAGAACTGGGCTCTCCTCCAGGAGGCAGTTGACCTGAGCAAGCGTGGGTGAATAGCATTCCACGTGTAGAGGGGGGCAGCTTGCAAGGAACCAAGATGAACTCCAAGGAAGCGCTGTGAGATGGACGACCAGCTTGCTCCCCAAGGGGTGTCTACACGATGTGCCCATGAGCCGCACCATAAACCAGTGCTTTTAGATGAGTTGAGCGCTGCACCGGAGCATGAGGCATAAGCTGCGAATAGACGTTGGAGACACGGAAACTGTGAGTCATGACGGATGCAGATGGTGACATCATCTGCGTATGCAACAGAGGTAGTGGTATGATGTCTTGTGCAGGCAGAGAGTGGTGGCAGAACTGCTGTAAAAGATTGGTGTACAGAGCGGAGGAAGGGTTCAATTGCGATTGCAAAGAATTGTCCGGAGAGTGGGCAACCCTGCCGCACTCCCCGGCGGAAGAGAATAGGCGCTGTGAGAAAGGTGGGCAGCTTGACCTGGAGAACGGCGTCTTGATAGAGGGAGAAAAGAAGAGAGACGAAGGAAGGAGGAAAACCGAAGTGAAGGAGTGTAGCCGATAGATAGGAATGTGAGATATTATCAAAAGCGGATTGTTGGTCAAGAGAGAGAAGGGCGAGGGGTTCAGAGCGAGATCGGGCAAGATGGATTAGATCATTTAGTAGATGGATGTTATGAGAAAGTGAACGGCCGGGAACTGTGTAAGTTTGATTTGGGGAGAGAATGTGAGTGAGAATGGGGTTAAGGCGTTGGGAAAGAAGTTTAGTATAAAGTTTATAATCTAGATTTAAGAGGGAGATAGGGCGCCAATTCCCCAGGTCAAGGAGATCCCCTTTCTTAGGGAATAGTACAACATATGCTACTGTGAATCGCCTCGGTAGAGGGGAGTGATTGAAAGCAGCAGAAAGTGCAGAAAAGAGAAATGGTAGAAGGAGAGGTAAAAAGGTTTTATAGAAGAGGAAAGTGAGGCCGTCCGGACCCGGTGCGGCCCTAGAGTTTAAAGAAGAAAACGTAGAGGATAGTTCAGAGAACGTGGGAGGAAGGAGGAGAGAAGAGGCAAGATGGGGAGGAACTTGTGGTAGGTTAGAAAGAAGTGATGCCAAAGCTGAAGAGGATGGCGGAGGAGATTCACAGAACTTCTCTGTATAGAACTTTCGGACCTGGGAACATAGAGTGAGTGGATCATCAGACACCTCTCCAGATGCGAGGCGAAGGTGCCGAAGTGAATTCGATGCTGTTCGTGTTTTTTCCATGGATGTAAGGAAATCGTAATTGGATGCGTCTGGCGATAGATGTTGTAGCCGGAGACGTCGTAGAGCTTGTTGAGCCAGAGGAAGGAGGATTGATCGCAGTTCTTCTTGATAGTGGCAGAAGAGAGGATCACTTAGGCTTAGGATGAAGAGCATGGAACGGACATGGTTGAGACGCATGTTTTGAAGCGTTTTTGCTTTAAAAGAAAGATTGCGAACGTGGAGAACGAGTTGCTGTTTAATGTCCAACCAAAAAGTCAGACCACAAGGAGCTGATTGAAGTTGAGGTCGTTTGTCCTTAAGGAAGGAGCGTACTGAAGTACAGAAGTCTGGATCTGTAAGAAGAGTGTCGTCAAGAGTCCATGGACGAATTGTACGGGGTTGTGCTGGAACTGCTTGAATAATAAGAACGATGGCACAATGGTCAGAAGAAGCTGTAGGAGTGATAATAGATTCTGTCACAGCTGTAAGCAGAGTAGATGAGGCGTAGTATCTGTCAAGGCGAGCTGTGTACGGATTTTGATTATGTTGCGAGCGCCAAGTATGTACAGTCGATGAAGGATGGAAGTGACGGTGAACATCAATGAATGAGTTGTCGGAGACCACGGACTGAAGAAGATTCACCAAGTTAACACGGCGTTCTCTGGTGGAAGGAGATCGGTCCAGGGTAGGATTCAGAGTGCAATTGAAATCCCCTCCAATTAAAACATGATCTATGGGAGGAATGCGAGACAAGGCACGACGAAGGCGAGTAAAAAGTATTGTCAAGTGGGTTGAAGAGCTTGGAATATAAATATTAAATATATGATAAGATGTGGAAGCTATGGTGAATGATGCACACTGTAATAGGTCTCGACATAAGTTTCGAACCGAAAAAGAGGTGATTATGGAGTTGAAAGTATGGCGGATACCTATAGCTAGACCACTATGGGATGATAGTTGGTAGGCGTGGTGAAATGTGTAGTTCCACTGGCGCCATCGTGAGAATATCGTAGTGGATTGGCAATTCGTCTCTTGTAGTAAGAGAAGATCAGCGCCTAACGGAGTGAGGTCTTCATGTACCAAGGCATTAGAAAATGGGGATGCAAATCCCCTGCAATTATGAGATACAATCTTGAAGACTTTTTTCCATTAATGCTTGCTGAAGAGCCTTCACAACAGGAGGAAATGATTTGAGTCGATTAAAATAGGTTTTAGCCCACGGATGTTCCTTGCGAAGGTGGGAGATGCATTGATTAAGGACTTGGATCTGATCATGCACTAGAGGGAGAAACGATGCATACTTTGAGAGTAAAGCATGCGTTGTGGAGTGGTCTGTCTTATGTGACAGGTATTGATGTAAATCTTCAAATTAAATCGGCCCAGTAGGAACCGAGCCATCCTTAAGGTGTTCGACAAGATCCTCAAATTTAAGAGGAGGCTCTTCGTCGGCCTGGACAGAAGAGGTAGCAGCCTTTGATGGTGAATTCTTTCGAGAGGTACTACCAGTACGGGGAGAGGTGCGGGGTGATGCGGCAGTCGGCTTCTTCGGTGGGCGTCTTCGAGAAGAACCACGACGTTTCAGCGAAGGCTCAGTTGAGCTCTCATTAACTCGAGATTCGTGGCCAGAAAATCCGTCATCAGCAGATTTAGAAGTATCAATGATAAGGGCAGTGGAGAAACCCCCTGAAGGGGACTCCGCTACAGAATGACGACTCATGGGAAGCGAACAATTAAGTGAGGGAAAATCCAGTTGCTGGTCGAAGGATAAAGGGTCCGTAGACACGCGTTGACCAACACCTGCAGTCGACTTTTGTGAAAGTTTCGATTCTGAAGCTTTCTGTGCAGTGGAAGAAGGTGTTGCTCGGCTCAGAAGAGGGCCAGAAGTTGTAGGAGAATTATCAGGAGCCTGTGATGCTAGATGTGGGCAATGCACACGTAAATGATTCTCTCCGTGGCAAAAAGTGCAGTGGAGGAAGGTAGTCACTTCAATTCTCCTACGTTGCTGTCCGCAACGAACGTTGAGCACCTTTGGGCAGGCGAGCAAATGTTCATCAGATGGAAAGATCACTCTTGCACTTCGGCGAAATCCTCCTATGGATTTATCGTCTGGATCTCTTGGCGCGGCTGAAAGAGTAGTAACTGGCCCAACAACTCGGCCGAACTTACTGAGTACAGTGCACAGCGCAACGTCTGACACCTCAGGTGGAACCGGATAAAATGTAACCTGGATTGGACGCTGAGAGACAGGTTCTGGTAGAAGATGGACGTCTTTGAGGGACAAACCTTCTGTCAAGACAAGATCCGCATGCTCTTTAAGAGCAAAGTACACCAACACAGCTCGAGGTTTTCGAGCCATGTGAGTAATACTGGCTCCAGCTGGAAGTATCTGCTTGAGAGCCATACTATATTCTTTCAACTTTGTGTCTGGGAGCGCATCAAAACACACTCCGAAGTCCATTCTAGAATAGAATTGTTTTCCCGCTGGGGAATCTTCGGGAATATCTATGGTGGCAGTAAGGCCATCAACAATGACGTACGAGTCTGGTAAGACTTCTGCAACAAACTTGGAAGGAGCTTTTGTTCCAGTAAGAGCGGCAGAGTATGCCCTAGGAGCAGGACTCGAGCGTGAAGGCTGCAACGCAACCTGCTGTTTGAACTGAGTGGAAGTAGAGGGTAAATTAGCAGCGCTGTCAGACACATCCATGTCTTCACTTAAAGCAACAGAGAGTTGCGCTGCACTGACGTCACTGGTCGAAGCAGGGCAAGAAGCTTGAGCTGTAGTTGAGGAGTCACTTTCCACTTCTAGTGGTTGGGTGACGTCACCTACAAGCATTGGAGGAGATTGGTCTCGTGTCGAGGAGGAGGAGGAGGCGGCAGGAAATGCCTCGCTGATATGGGCGTGGACATCGCTCTTATCAGCAGCAGCCGCCGCCATTGTTAATGACGAGGGCTGCCTGAGAAATCGACCAGCTAGGTCGACAATTCAAATGATGATAACAGAAAGAATAAACTACTCACCAACTTGGGAGATGTATCAAAACAAAGCACGAACCTTCAGCTTGAAGGAACACGAAAGGAAAATGACGAACCACACGATGAAACACACTAAATAGGCACACAACACGGAGCTCAGAAAAACGTGACTTAGGCCAAAGGTGGACCGACACCGTGCGAATGCAAGTTAATAAAGGCTATGTCGTGTTTCTCTTCTAGGTGTCTGGTGATTTTTTTCCGTATAGTTTATATATATATATATATATATCATCATGGGATGTAAGGTCAGGTGATGCGTAACATCACAGCCTCTCCTTGACAAATGTCAACCCCGCCTTCTCGTGGTACATCCTGTTCCCACTAAAGGGGCTCTGACGACCGCCAATAGCGGTATAACTATACCATCGGGATTAGAGGAAATTCTATCCCACACTCAAAAACCCGCTTGGCCAGCGTGGTGAGTTATGGCCAAACCCCTCCAAAATGATTCCACAACTTAAATCTTGGCCCTCAGTCTCCGGCAGCTGGAATGTACCTGGCCAAGGCAGCGGCCAGTGCGACATGAAGGCAGAGGGTGCTAAGAATCCCCGGAGGACCGGACTCGGCTGCCATCTGATTCTGACCTTGGCTACGTATAATGGACGCTCCCTATCTTTTGATTCAAGGCTTCTTGAATTGGAAGAGGAACTACAAAGGATCAAGTGGGACATCGTGGGGCTAACTGAGGTAAGGAGAAAAGGAGAAGATCTCATCGAACTGAAAAGTGGACATCTCTTCTACTATCGTGGGACAGATACTGGCAGAACTAGTGGTGTTGGATTTATAATAAACAAGAAACTGAAGGATAAAGTTGTAGAAGTTGAAAGTTCCTCTGACAGAGCTGCACGACTTGTTATCCAACTCTCGAAAAGATACCAGGCTCAGATTATTCAAACTTATGCACCCACCACAAGTCATCCTGAAGAAGAAATTGAAGAATTTTATGAGGAAATTTGTCATCTAAATAATAAAGGTAAGCAGCACTTGAAAATAATTATGGGAGATTTCAATGCAAAAATAGGGCAACGGCAACAGAATGAAACTTCAGTAGGTAAATTCGGTCACGGCAACAGAAACCAGCGTGGAAATACTCTCGTTGAGTTTGCAGAGGCAGAAGGGTTTTTCATCTTGAACTCCTTCTTCAAGGAAAAGCCGCACAGGAAATGGACATGGAGACATCCAAATGGGAGGACAAGTGAAATTGATTTTATTATGTGTAACAAAAAATTCGTCATAGAAGATTGCAGTGTGCTAAACCAGTTCAACGCAGGTAGTGACCATAGATTGGTGAGATGTAAGATGCACCTCAACACTAAACTTGAACGTGGCAAGCTCATAAGACAAACAAAATCTATTGACATAACCAACCTTAAAAAACACCATAATACCTTCAAGTTAGAACTGAAGAACAGGTTCTCTGCTTTAGAAGGCCTAACATCGGAAGAAGTGGACATCTCTGAAGTTAACAGAAAAGTAACCAAAGCTCTTATGGAAACAGCAACAAAATTAGCTGGGTCTAAGAACAAGTTGCATGTAAACAAATTATGAGGAAAAACGAAAATGTTGATGCAAAAAAGAAGAGAGATGAGGACAACTAAAGAACATGTGACTTCCAAAGTGGAATATATAGAGCTATGCAAGACAGTAAGAAAAAGTATCACTGAAGACGTAAGAAAATTCAACTGTGAACTAGTGAGGAAAGCAATTGAAAACAACCAAAGCCTAAAGATAGCAAAGGGACATCTCAGTAAGGGAAAAAAACAGATTATGGCACTGAGAAAAGAAGATGGTTCTGTTACAAGAAATAGAGGCGAAATTTTGACAAGAGTGAAAGATTTCTACTCCAAATTATATGAAAGGGATGATACATGCACTCCAGACATCATGAAAGATACCAGTACCAGAGTTCCTCCAGTCCTTCCAGCAGAAGGTGCGCATGCAATCAAGAACATGAAGCGGGGAAAAGCTCCAGGAGAAGACGGAATTACTGTAGACATCATACAAGAAGCAAGTGGAGAAATCGAAACAGTACTCGCCCAAATTTTCACTCGATGCCTTAATGAAGGAAAGATTCCTGAGGATTGGAACACCGCTACAATGAACCTGCTACATAAGAAAGGTGACATTGAGGATCTCGGAAACTACAGACCTATCAGCCTCCTATCAGTAGTTTATAAAATCTTCACTAAAGTTCTTTCACACCGCTTGAAGGTAACACTGGACATGGCTCAACCGAGAGAACAAGCTGGATTCAGGAGTGGCTACAGCACAATAGATCATATCCACGTACTGAGAGAACTAATTGAAAGAGCGAGGGAATATGAACTTCCATTGTGCATGGCTTTTATCGATTATGAAAAAGCCTTTGATTCGGTGAAACCATCAGCAGTTACAATGGCTCTGAAAACCTGTGATATTGAAGATGCATACATTAATATTATTAATAACATCTATGAAAATGCAAGTGCAAAGATTCGGCTGTTTGAAAATACAACACACGTAAAAATTGGAAAGGGAGTGAGACAAGGTGACACCATATCTCCGAAGCTCTTTAATACCACATTGGAGGGTGTTTTTCAGTCGCTGAGCTGGGAAAACAAGGGGATAAGCATTAATGGAGATTATCTAACCCACCTTCGTTTTGCTGATGACGTAGTCATTTTTGCAACTACCCCATCAGAGCTGCAGAGTATGATCCAGGAACTTGCTGACAAGAGTAAAGAAGTGGGATTAAAAATGAACTTTCAGAAGACAAAAGTGATGTTCAATGCTTTTACAAGAAATGAAAATTTATCGATTGATGGAGAAAAGCAGGAGATAACAGACACCTACGTTTATCTTGGACAGCAGATATTAAGTGAGGGTCACATTGATGAAGAAATTAATCAGCGTATAAAACTTGCCTGGAGAGCTTTTGGAAGAAACAGCATAATTTTCAAGAGCAATATGCCATTATGTCTTAAAAGAAAAGTGTTTGATCAATGCATCCTTCCAGTGCTTACGTATGGTGCAGAGACGTGGACCTTAACTAAAAGTGACATACAGAGGCTGCAGACAACTCAAAGAAGCATGGAGAGGTGCATACTTGGTGTAACCACGAGAGATAAGAAGAGGAACTCTTGGATCAGAAATATGACAAGAGTGGAAGACATCATGATCAGAGTTAAATCCCTGAAATGGCAATAGGCTGGACATACTGCCAGAAGGGCAGACCATCGATGAACAGCCGAAATTTTAGATTGGATTCCAAGGTACAGGAAAAGACCCAGAAGAAGACCACACGGGAGATGGGTGGATGAAATTCGAAAGTATGCAGAGGTGACATGGAGGAGACTGGCACAAGACAGACCGTTGTGGAGGAAACTTGGGGAGACCTTCGTCCAGCAGTGGATTGATAAAGGTTGACAACGATGATGATAATGACGATATATCATCATCATCATCATCATTGTCAACCTTTATCAATCCACTGCTGGATGAAGGTCTCCCCAAGTTTCCTCCGCAACGGTCTGTCTTGTGCCAGTCTCCTCCATGTCACCTCTGCATACTTTCGAATTTCATCCACCCATCTCCCATGGGGTCTTCTTCTGGGTCTTTTCCTGTCCCTTGGAATCCAATCTAAAATTTCGGCTGTTCATCGATGGTCTGCCCTTCTGGCAGTATGTCCAGCCTATTGCCATTTCAGGGATTTAACTTTGATCATGATGTCTTCCACTCTTGTCATATTTCTGATCCAAGAGTTCCTCTTCTTATCTCTCGTGGTTACACCAAGTATGCACCTCTCCATGCCTCTTTGAGTTGTCTGCAGCCTTTGTATGTCTCTTTTAGTTAAGGTCCACGTCTCTGCACCATACGTAAGCACTGGAAGGATGCATTGATCAAACACTTTTCTTTAAGACATAATGGCATATTGCTCTTGAAAATTATGCTGTTTCTTCCAAAAGCTCTCCAGGCAAGTTTTATACGCTGATTAATTTCTTCATCAATGTGACCCTCACTTAATATCTGCTGTCCAAGATAAACGTAGGTGTCTGTTATCTCCTGCTTTTCTCCATCAATCGATAAATTTTCATTTCTTGTAAAAGCATTGTACATCAGTTTTGTCTTCTGAAAGTTCATTTTTAATCCCACTTCTTTACTCTTGTCAGCAAGTTCCTGGATCATACTCTGCAGCTCTAATGGGGTAGTTGCAAAAATGACTACGTCATCAGCAAAACGAAGGTGGGTTAGATAAACTCCATTAAACTTTATTTCTTTGTTTTCCCAGTTCAGTGATTGAAAGACATTTTTCAATGTGGCATTAAAGACCTTGTGAGATATGGTGTCACCTTGTCTCACTCCCTTTCCAATTTTTATGTGTGTTGTATTTTGAAACAGCCGAATCTTTGCACTTGCATTTTTATAGATGTTATTAATAATATTAATGTAGGCGTTTTCAATACCGCAGGATTTCAGAGCCATTGTAACTGCTGATGGTTTCACCGAATCAAAGGCTTTTTCATAATCGATAAAAGCCATGCACAGTGGAAGTTCAATGTCACCTGAAATAAAATACATAAATAATGCAGACACTACAAGCACAATAGAACTCTATTAAATATGTGACAACCTTAAATAATATAAGGTCAGCCACCGGGTGCCAATCTTCAGGGGAGGATGCACCCGAAACCTGTCAGAAGCTCAGCCGTCGGGTGCATCCTCCCCTGAAGATTGGCACCCGGTGGCTGACCTTATATTATTTAAGGTTGTCACATATTTAATAGAGTTCTATTGTGCTTGTAGTGTCTGCATTATTTATGTATTATATATATATATATGTACACAGTAGAGTCACGTTATTGTGACAACCTCATACCGTTGACGTAAACAGCGCGTAGCCAATGAAAGATCGCACGTGTCGTGAGCTAGCTTGGAGGGTATATAAGTTGTGCTGTAGGCATTCTGAAAACATATGACTCGTTCCTGTCATGTATAAAATGAGAGGTTTATCAGATGTGCAAAAAGGGAGGATTATCGGCTTTCGGAGCAAATGTGGCAGTATTCTTGAAACAGCGCAGTTTGTGAACTGCTCGCGTGCTGCTGTTGTTAAAGTGTATCGTTATTGAAGAAATGGCACCATTTCGAATAAGCTACGTGAAAACTGCAGAGCACCACGTGCCTTTGATGTGAGAGTTGAACGTCGGCTCCGAAGGTGCGTGAGAACCGATCTACATGCTCCAGTGGAACAACTCACTTGCCGAATGAACCAAGGGGCTACCGGAAGTGTGACTAAAACGAAAGTTCAGCGAACCCTGCTGCGTACGGGTCTCCGATACAGACGGATGGTCACTGCACCTATCGTAACGAAAGTGCATCGGCAGAAAAGGCTTACATTTTCACGGCAGTATCGGAATTGTACCTCCGATGAGTCACGTTTTCTGCTTCATCGAACGGATGGACGTTGGCCTATAAGGCGAGAAACATCGAAGAACAAACACACGTCAACCATTGATAGAAGAACGCAAACTGGCGGGAGTAGCGTTATGGTCTGGGGAATGTTTTGGTGGCATTCTCTGGGTCCGCTGATACCTGTGGAAGGTAGTATGGACCAAATTCGTTATGAATCCATCCCTGCAGACCTCGTACATGCTGATTGTCTTCCCTGGGGCGAATGGGACGACACAACGTTTCACACAGCTAGAAATGTCCGAGGGTGGTTGGAAGAGCACGATGAAGACTTCAAAGTACTTCCTTGCCCCCTAATTCCCCAGACGTAAACCGAATTGAGCATCTGTGGGACTACCTCGATCGTGTTTTTTGCTCTACGGATCTTCCACCAAGCACCCACCGGCAGCTATTAGGGGCATTGCAGTCAGCGTGACTCCACATACCTGTGATCACTTCCCAGCACCTTACTGAGCCCTTCCTAGCCCTTCTATCTGCTGAGCGCGCTGCACACGTCGGTTACTCTGGATATTACTTGGTGGTCTCAATAATGTGACTCGACCGTGTATGTTTGTGTGTGTGTGTGTGTGTGTGTGTGTGTGTGTGGCGTGTGTGTGTGTGTGTGTGGCGTGTGTGTGTGTGTGTGTGTGTGTGTGTGTGTGTGTGTGTGTGTGTGTGTGTGTGTGTGTGTGTGTGTGTGTGTGTGTGTGTGTGTGTGTGTAATTATTTATATATATATATACACTATATTGACAAAAGTCACCGGACGCCTGTAACGTACTAGGAGATGTGACGTACCTGCCCGAAGGACGCACACGACATAAAGGCAGATAGGAATCATAATAAAACGTCCGCGTAGCTCAATTGGTAGAGCAACTTATTCCGGAATGAGGGGACCCGGGTTCGAATCCTAGCGCAGGATAGAAATGACGGAGAAATTTACTTCGTTATAATGGCGCCCGAACTATCCGGATGACCCGACCGTTCAAAATCTCGCAATGGTGTGATGTTATTTCCACACCGCGAGATAGGAAAAATAAGAGAATCCCTTCTCCAGCACTTCGAAAAAAAAACAAAAAGGAAGGGGAGATGATGTAACGTACTAGGAAATGTGACGTACCTGCCAGAAGGACGCACACGACATAAAGGCAGATAGGAATCAGAATTAAACGTCCGCGTAACTCAATTGGTAGAGCAACTCATTCCGGAATGAGGGGACCCGGGTTCGAATCCTGGCGCAGATAGAAATGACGGAGAAATTTACTTCGTTATACGCCTAGAAGAGAAACACAACATAGCATTTATTGACATGCATTAGTACGGTGTCGGTCCACCTTTGGCCTTAATGGATGCACTGACACTTCCAGACATACTTTCGACAACGTATTGGAACACAGCGATAGGTATGAGCTTCCATTCAGTACATAATGCTGCCGATAACTGTTGCTTAGTAGTAGGTCTTGTTTCCAAATATCTTATGCGGCGCTCTGGAGAGATGAAAAGCTTGTTGTAGATTTTCATGTATACATTAATAGCATGTATCCATGCAAATCTACAACAAGCTTTTCCTATCTCCACCCTACGTAGATTTTATATTTTTTCCTGACTCACTCTTAGCGTTGCTAAAACGTACAAGCTGTTCAGGAAGTGATCTGGTATTCAGTAAGAACATCTTTAACAGAGAGGTAACGAAATTTACATAAGAAACAAAAACTCAAAAGGAAGGTAAAATTAGAGGCATACGTCACACACACCGCTCCCGACGAGTAATGATAACAGCGATTCGTAGACCTTATTTCTGAATCTGTGCAAAACTGAACAAACGAGATCACTGTACTCAGTGATCTCGTTTGTTTAGTTTTGCACAAATTCGGAAATAAATAACAGCGCGACTGAGATACAGAAATACTTGTTTCCTGCAAATTGCGAAACAGTTCGAAATTGGAATCCATAGCGCACGTAGAACACTAGTAAATATCCGATTCTGGGCTTTCGTTCGGCAGACAATTTAAGCGTTATTCTTGCTATATATTTTAGGGTATTTAAGACATACGATGAAGTAAATTTATGTTCTTACTTTCCCCAGTCAGTCGAAAAAGCACAAGTGCAAATAATAAATGAATAAATAAATAAATAAAAACATGGCGTATCATATCTTGACGAGTAGGAGGAAAAATGTATTTTTATTTCAGTGAAAGATAAATGCGTTTGCATTTTTTGTCATTGAAACGTAGCATTTCTGCAAAGAGCCAACGTTGAAAGACAAACCTGCGGCCCCTGTGGCGCAGTGGTGTAAGGCGCTGGCCTCTGATCATTCGTCCGGTCAGGCATGGATGTTGTGTTTGTCTTACGGCACTGGCTCTCTCCCTTCCCTGGAACCAGTGACCCTAAATTAGGGACGGGCGACTGCTTATAGCCCATTGAGTTGCTCACGGTGGTCGTTAAACCTCCACTCAAAAAAAAAAAAAAAAAAAAAAGAAAAAACAAAGAAAGACAAACCTTTTACAAGAAGTACGAAGACTACGACCCACACTAGACGCTGAGCTACGAAAAGCAAAGAATTATGCGGCGCCCTAATTCATCCCATAGGTGCTCTGTGGGAATAAGATCAGGGCTCTGTGCTGGCCAGTCCACACACAATACGGAATTATCGTCAAACCACGCCGTAACAGTCCTAACTGTATCGCTCGGTGCATTATCCTGCTGGTACCAACAAGGCTCGGTTCCATAGTATCGCCATAGAGTTGGTAGGACATTATCGAGGTAGACGTGCTGGTTAACAAGTTTGTCCAAGATAACCAGTGGGCCGGGACCATACAATGAAATACATTCCCACACGAGTACACTGCCAGCTCTAAACTTGACCGTAGGAACAATACACTGTGGTAAATAGCGTTCCCCCAGCTTTTCAAATTCTTTATTCTGGGCAAAAATGAAGGGCAATGGTTACATGAGCCTGAAAATGCCAGGAAAATTAACAGACATAATAAATGTATTTATACAGAGAAAGAGTGATATGTACATAAGCGGCAGGCAAATATATACAATACAAGCAGTTGGAGACAAATAAAGAATAATTACAAAAGGCTACGACTGCGCCAGGAAATAAAGTAATACTGATGTGTATATACATAAGATGAGCACAATTCACAAGATGAGAGTAATATATACATATGAAATGAGTGACAAGAGGCCTGGGCAAATACCATGCCAGGAAAATGAACAATAAGTGAAAAATTTTATGCCGGGAATGAGTACCATATACACATTGCTGGCCATCCAAAATGTAACACCAAGAAGGACACGAGATAGCAAACCCAGATTTACTGGACACATAACAACAGATACAAAGATGAAACGATTGAGCTTACAGGCCCGTGCGACTTCCGGAACACGCAGACATCAGTAGTTCGTGTGGCCCCCATGGCTAGCAATAACGGCCGCTACACGCCGCGGCATCGAACGAAAGAGGCTTTGGATGTGGGTTTGGGGTATGTTCATCAGGCGTGCTTGCCGGGCCACTCTGTTGCCAATCAGCGACCAGACGTGTTTGATGGGCGATTTATCGGGAGAACAGGCGGGTCACCGCAGCGCTGACACCTGGTGGGCCGTGAAGAATTGTTGCACGATGCGTGCCACGTGCGGGTGCGCATTGTCCTGTTGAAACATGGCCGCTGGTAGGTCCTGCAGGTAAGGGCGACTACAGGCTCCAAAACGTCGGAGATGTAGCGGTGGCTGTTGAGTGTGCCGGCGATGCGTACCAGAGGGGTGCGGGTGTCATATTCAATTGCTCCCCAAACCATAACGCCAGGAGACGGACCGGTATGGCGATGCATAATGCAGGCGTCATACAGTCTCTCGCTGCGGTGCTGCCACACGCTGATCCGACCATCGTAGTGTTGCAGGCAGAAGCGGGATTCGTCGGAGAAGACAATGTCGTGCCATTCCGTACTCCAGGTGTGGCGTTCAACGGCTCACTGCCGCCGCACCCGCCGGTTGTGTAACGTCAATGGTAATCGAAGCAATGGGCGCCGCGCGACAAGTCCCACGCTCCTTCAGACGACGTTGAACGGTACGTGCTGACACAGGTTGATGCGCAACACTCCCTAATTCCTGCGCTAACGTTCGTGATGTGGCGGTGCGAGCCGTCAATGCCCGCCGCACAACATTCCGGTCCTCTATTTGGGTGGTGTGCCGCGGCTGCGGCAATCGCTCAAGTCGGTCCGCCCGTCCTTTCTGCACCCACCGAATTTATATCGCCTCACTGTGGCTGGATGTCGTCCCACACGGGAGCCGATATCTCGGTACGATAAACCGCTGCCGCGATAAGCCACTATTCGTCCTCTGTCGAACTCCGAAACGTACTGGAATGACTGCCGTATTCTGCGACGAGGCATCAGCAAGCTTCCCACGCACAGGTCCGGTAGCACAACACACTTCCACTACTTATACCCAGCATTCTGTGCACACTCAAAATGCATAAAGAATGGATGTGTATATACATGGGACGAACATGTTTATAGGATGAGAATGACAAATAGATACAAAACAAGTAAAACATGTACAAATAAGATGAAAATATCATACTAGGACACCTCAACGGCTGTAACATGCAGAACCGAAGGGTAAGCGTCGGAGCGGGAGATTTGCAACATGTGTGAATACAGTAAACATAATGGGAACAGGAAATAAAGAACAGCACAACATGCAGCACCATGGCTGAAGTAGGTACAATACAAACCATAGGTGTCAGCGGTTATATTTACAACATGTGCAAAACATAGTATAAAAATAACGCAAAAGAGTAAATAAAAGAAATCTCATTGCACAGCACCAGAGTTGAGAACGGGTGTCGGAAGCATAGATACATGACCGAACAGGTGCAAAGAACACAATGCAGATGAAACAAGTTAAAGATGGGTATGTACAAATCTGAACAAAAATATTGATAAACAAGATGGTGCATAGTTGTAAAAAAAGACGGTGCTTCGAAAAACAGCAAAAACAATGATAAATATCACTTTTGGCATATAGGATGAACCAGAAGTTGGTGTGAAGAGATCAGAATAGAGTTCTTCTAGGTGGTGTAAAGAGATCAGCATAGAGTTGTTCTAGGTGGTGTAAAGAGATCAGCATAGAGTTGTTCTAGGTGGTGTAAAGAGATCAGCATAGAGTTCTTCTAGGTGGTGTAAAGAGATCAGCATAGAGTTCTTCTAGGTGGTGTAAAGAGATCAGCATAGAGTTCTTCTAGGTGGTGTAAAAAGATCAGCATAGAGTTCTTCTAGGTGGTGTAAAGAGATCAGCATAGAGTTCTTCTAGGTGGTATCAATCGTGAAGAGGAGACGTGGTGCCAGGGAGGAAAATGTCCAGTCGAAAAATAAGAAGTTCACTAAGTCCTGGTAACCTGGCGTTTAAATCAGCAGACGCAGGTCTTCAGAAAGCCCAGAGAAGCACCGGTGCAGCGGAGACCAGTCACACATAAATTGTGGGATGCGGCGCTCTGCACGGGCGGAGGCAAAAGCAAGGCGCAGACGTGATGTTAGGCGGCGCCGGAATTGATGGCAAAGGGCCTCCCCCGCATGGAGGAGGGATGGCAGGCCACTGGCAGGTTGAAGTTGGATGTTGAAACAGTTGATACCATGGCGAGCCAGGATGAAAACGTAGGCACACAGATCCGAGAGAGGCACAGGTGGAGAGTAAGAGCGTAGTAGTGTGCTAAAAGCGTGGAATGGTAGATCCTCTCCATACAGATGCTTAACTATGGTGAAGGCCAGATGTTGGAGAGGTAGGAGCATCGGACAGTGTTGATAAGCATGCTGCATGTCGGCTATCGAAATGGAGAAGAAACAAGTGGGGGAAGTAGCTAATGTCTTTCTGAATAGCGTGGCTGGAACAGGCAGGCGTCGGTGTAGGTACTGCCAATGAACGTTTCGTTTTGGTGGTTATGATAGTTACGTGGCTGCAGTAGACCACACCTTCGACACAGCGGCCGGTGGGACATTCGGAATGAGCAGAGGCGCAGTTGATGAGGAATTAAGAAGGAAGTGATAGAGGGATTGAACGGAAAAGCTGGAGAGAAGAAGAGCGGAGCCCCGAAAGAGGAGGAAGAAAGGGAGAGGAAGGGGGCAAAGGAAACACGGACGAGACCAGACGGGGAAGCAATGTTAGGAAAGAGGGTTATCATGGAAGAGCGAAGGGAGTCATGGAGCGAAAGAGAGGTAGTGGTGGGATGGAGGAGAGGAGAGAGTTCTGAGGAAGGCTTCCAGGAGAGGTTAGGGGAAAGGAGTTCTTGGACAGTTACGATCCCGGCGGGAAGCCAGGAAAGGTCAGTAAAGTAAGGGGCGTTACGAGGATGGATGGCAGAGGAACAGAAGAGGGACTCAGCTAGAAGCTCAGTGGTAGAAGCAGGTGGGGAGCGAAGAAGGGAGAGAGAATGGAGCAAGGAGAGCGCCTCCGTGTAGATGGAGGAAAGACCTGTACGGAGATAGGTGAAGTTATACATGAGGAGAAACGTTGTAAAGGTGAAGCGGGGGTTGGTCGGTGAAGTCATCACATCCCTCAGAAGAGATGCTGGAGATCCAGGAGCACAGATGAGACGTAGTAATGGCACCACTCTGTGGGCTTTGTAGAACAGGCGGACATCAACAAGCGCTATGCCGCCATGAGATATAGAACGACAAAGAGTTGGAACTTGCACACAGTGGTGACGGGTCCATATAACAGTGGATATCAGCCGAGTGAGTTCATTGAGGAGTAGATTGACATCCGGGCTGCAGACCAGACGTGCAAACAGGAGGAAAGAAGGTAGGTGCAAGCCAAGCGCGCTCTATTGACATAAGAGGCGCCGAGCTGGGCTTGACGCCAGAAGGCCGCTGAGCGAGCGAGGCGATGTCGTAGAGTAGACCAATTGGAAATACACGTTGCGAGAATTGTGCCAACTTGAACTCCAAGGAACTTCCGTGATACTGCTGTCCAGGAAGCGCCCACTGGGGTGTCCGTCTGGGAAATCCAGTGACCACACCATAAGCCGGCACTTTTAGAGGTGTTGAGGGATGCCGCTGAGCAAGAAGAGTAGAGATCATAAAGTTGAGCATAGATGTCGAACTGAGAGTCCACTCGGATACAAAAGGTAGCGTCGTCCGCGTATGCGGAATATGTGATGGTGATGTGCCGCGTACTTGATGTTGGAGATGGAAGGATGGAAAGAAAAGGTCCGGTGAACAGTGCGAAGGAAGGACTCGAAAGCCAGTGCAAGTCGCTGCCCAGAAAGTGGGCAACCATGCCGGATGCCACGCAAAAAGGAGATGGACGTCGTAAGGAAAGTGGCCGTCTTGACCTGGATGACGGTGTCCTGGTAGAGTGCAAGAATAGAGGTGACGTAAATGGAAAGAAAGCAGAGTAGCAGAAAGGAACGAGTGAGAGATGTTGTCAAACGCAGAACGTTGATCCAAGTTAAGGAGGGTCGAGATATTCAGATTTAGTGCGGGCAAGGTGAATACGATCGCGTAGAAGATTAATGTTAGAAGCAATGGACTGGTCAGGAACCGTATAGGACTGGTCGGGGAAAAGAAGGAAAGGTAGAATCGGGTTAAGTCGTAGAGAAAGGAGTTTGGGGAAAAGTTTATAGTCAGTGTTTAATAGTGAAATGGGACGCCAATTTCCCAGGTCGAGCAGGTCACGCCTCTTAGGGAAAAGCACCACGTGGGCCACAGTGAACCCCTCGGAAGAGTAGAGGAGGCAAGAGCAGAAGTAAAAGCAGCAAGAAGAAAAGGAGGGAGAGATGCGAAGAAAAGACGATAGAAGGGTAGAGGCAGGCCATCAAGGCCAGGGACAGCCTGGGGAGAGTGGTCCTAAGCTCAGAAGGAGTGATAGGTTTGAGAACAGAGAGAGAAAGGTGGGCAAGAACTGTTGGAAGAGAAGAGAGCAAAGTAGATGAGGCAGAAGTGGAAGGCGAAGTGGTTTAACTGTATTTGGTTGAGAAGTATCGATGTACTTGTGTGCAGACAGCATCAGGGTCCGAAGTTTCTTGACCGTCGGGTAGACGGATAACCTGGAGACAATTGGAAAAGCGACGCGTCTTCTCTAGCTAGGGTAGAACCTCAAATGTACAGTCTTCGGGTGAGATATGTTGTAACCGAAGACGGAGAATAGCCTGCCGGGCACGAGGTTCAAGGAAAGCACGTAGATCCGCTAGATACGCTGAATAAAGGGGGTGATTGGCCCCGAGCTGTGTTAGAACTTGCCGCAGATTGCTTTCTTCCATGTGACGAAGAGTAAAAGCTGTAAAGGACCCCAAGTAGCACACTGACATTGGCCAACGGTTGGCCCAATGATATTTTAGCGTCGGCAGCGTTTGGCGAAGGTTGCGTTGTTTATCAAAGATTGGCCAACGGTTTTTTCCAACCACACATGACCAACCATTTATCAACAAATGACGACTAAACGGTTGTCCGATAGTTGTCCAATGGTTGTTCAACAACACATGACCAACCATGGTTGTCCAACAACACATGATCACATTGGAAAACTGTTTGCAACAGTTTTCCAATGTGGGTCCAACCGTTGAACCAACACATATCCAATTGTTGGCCGCCGAGTCGCTGAGTCGCTGGGCCGACCGTTGAAAGCCCACGGTTGGTCCAACATAATATTGCTACCTGGGACCGCTCCTTGAGGAGGTAGAGAAGGTGCGACTTAACGTGTAACCAGTAAATGAGAGCACAAGCTGCAGTGTAAATGCCTGGGTGGTAATGTTGGAGGAGTTCTCGAACCTAGGAACATAGGGCTGTGTTATCCAGGATAGAAGAGTCCAACGTCCAGGAGTGAAATCTAGATTTCTGTCTAAAGGAGGAGCTGAAGCTGGCTGTCACTGCACAGTGGTCCGAGGACGCGATAGGTACATGCGTTCAGGTGACCACTGGCAACAGAGGAGCAGTAGGGTAAAAACGATCCAGTCTTCTGGAGAAGGAGGAGGATGTTGCAGGCGCTCGCCACGTATCGGAAACAGTCGTGGGATATAGCTGGCGAAAGATATCAGAGAGATCAAACTCGGTGACGAGTGTCTGTAGAAGATCCACGAGACGGAGGCGATATTCCCAACGAGCAGGAGCACGGTTTAGATCTGGCTGTAACGTGCAATTAAAGTATCCGCCGATCACCACGTTATCCGACGGCATGGCAGATTGAAGTGCTGCACGTAATGCTAAGAAGAAAAATGTGTCGTGTGTCGGTGAACACGGGAGGTAGATATTGAAGATGAGGTAACGCTGCCCTCCTGAAGAGAAGGTAAGACGTTGTAGTAGATCATGGCAGAGGTTGTGAACTCTGATAGACGAAATTGCTTGCTGGAACTGGGAACGTAAACCGATCGCCATTCCGCCAGTGGTGAAGAGCCGATATGCGTGATAAAACTGAAAATCCCACCTACGCCATCGATGAAACTGCGTGGTGGGGAAACTGTTTGTCTTTTGGAGGAGAAGGATATCTGCGAGGAGGTGGTGGAGGTCCTGCTGAGCAAGCGCATTCGCCAAAGGGGTGCAAAAACCCTTACAATTCAGAGTCGCTATCCTGAAGGGAAAGATCCGATGGTAGATTTAGGGCTTTGTCGGCAGCTGTCTGCAGAAGTTTGAGCCAGCTACAGAATTTTTTGTGCCAGTCCCCGGCTCTAAAAATGGAGGGTGACATAGTTGTGAAGTGAGAACGTAACGCTATCAGTTGCGTTACGATCTCGTGATGATCGTGTGGGATCTTGGCGAGGAGGTTGCGAGACATATTCCTCATCTGAGAACCGATGACGAGGTTGTACAACTCCTCACCAGGAACAGGCAATTGTGGGAAGGAAGAGGTCTCCAGAAAATTCAGGAAGTTCTCTAATGTGATGGGAGCGCCGATGCACTCCTCAGAGTTATAGTCGACAGAACGTTCCGAGGTGGGTGCTTGATCCACTGTCCGATCACGGCCACCCTGATAAATAGGTGAGGTGCATGATTTCATTGTACGGGGGCGAACCTTCCTGCGACGCTTAGGCCGAGGACCGGCGCCCACAAATCCAACGGTAGGTGGGTCTGGCACTTTGAAGGCGTTCGACGGAGCTTCCAGACCTGCATAGACGGAAGAATGGGAGTAGCAGTCGTAGAAGGCGCGTCCGAAGGCAGGGCGTTCTCGGATAAGGGGTACCCGACTGTTGGCATGGTGGCGGCGCAGTTGTTGAGCTGGTATTTGGAACTGGTGACGAAGACGCCCGTTGGCCAATGTGTGTAGTTGGAATAGATGACAAAGACGTCTGTTGACCAATGACTGTAGGATGACTCTCGCCAGATGTTGAGCTGTTAGTTTGAAATGGTGACGAAGATGTTTGTTGAACAATGGCTGTAAGACGACTTTTGCCAGAAGTCGGCTCTCATGTCTCAGCGGCGCTAGAAGAAGGTGCTGTATGAGGAGGTTTACGAGGAGGATGTCGTACAGCAGAAGTAGAGACAGGGTGCGGGCAGAGGCTCCGAGTGTGTCCAGTGCCCTTACAAGCTGAACAGATGATGTCGACTCTGAGCTCGATCTTACGTATATGAGGGTCACAGCGCACCGTGAGAATTCTTGGAACACGCAGCATGTCGTCCTCCGTGGGAAAGACCACCCGGATATTGCGGCGGAAGCCGAACAGGTATTTATCCTCGGGCGTGTCGGGAAAGGGAGAGTAAGTTCTGACGCCACCCACTGTACTCCCATAGTGGTTAGCAATAGACAGTAAGACATAATCTGTGATTTCAGGTGGAACAGGATAGAAGCTTATCAGGACAGCCATGTGTGTATAAGGCGTAGCAATTAAGTGACGAGTGCCGATGGATATCCCCTGAGACAAAACCTTAAGGGCATAACCAGACGTGGACAAGTAGACCACGATGAGGCCCTTTTGTCGCACCACGTGGGTAATTCCAGCATTAGGAACGTCCCGACGAAGGACGGCGTTGTAGGCTGGGAGCTTGGTGTTTGAAAAGCTTAGGAATGTAACTCCGAGACTCAATTTTTGGAAGAAGTGCTGGCTTTGGCGGGAGGCTGACGGAAGATCCACCGTGATTTCGGTTGGTCCATACTTCGTCGTATACGGGCAGCCAGTAGAAGAGCGCTGATAGGAAGTCACTGACGTAGTCTAAGCGACGGTGGCAAACGAAGGGCCAGGCGCACCCCGTGATGACGTCAGATCTTCTTCAGGTTGTGTGACGTCCATGGCTTCAATTTGAGTAGGAGGGGAAGACAGCGATGCACAGCTCGGTGCAGTAGACGTAGCGATGACGTCATCCGGTGACGCATTCATACACACTGAGGAGAGGAGGGGCTTGTAACAGGAGCTGTGTCTATCGGCGTCTGACGCATAGTAGAAGAGAGAGCAGGCAAGTCACTTCCAGTGAACAGGGCTGGTACATCGCTCCTACCGGGAGCCGCCATTTGCAATGGCGATAAGGAAATGTTGTCTTGGCCTAGCCCACCAAGACAGAAAAATGAATGGAACTCAAAGAAAGGAACACTTACCGATCCGGTAAATATCAAAAGGAAAGACGGGTTCACGTACCACACACACAAAATATATATCGTCTGGAAAGCAGATAAGGGCACTTACCAGGCAAAAAGCACGGAACTCACAAAACAACAACACACGAGTACGTTCCCCCAGCTGCCGCCATACCCACACACAGCCATCAAATTGATGGATCGTGTATCTGGATTCATCAATCCATGGGACCCGTTTCCATTGATCTACGGTCCACGATAAATGTTCTTTACACCATGCTAAACGGCGAGTAGCATTCCGAGTGGAGATGAAATGCTTATGAGCAGCCGCACGACCACGGTAACCCATGGAATGCGCCGCCCCGGTGGCGCAGTGGTCTAAGGCGCTGGCATACGATCATTCGTCCGTAAGGGGTCCGGGTTCGAATCCCGTCAGGCATGGATGTTGTGTTTGTCTTACGGCACTGGCTCTCTCCCTTCCCTGGAACCAGTGACCTTAAATTAGGGGCGGGCGACTGCTTATAGCCCATTGAGTTGCTCACGGTGGTCGTTAAACCTCCAATCAAAAACAAAAAAAACCCCATGGAATGCAGTTCTCTGTGAATGGTACGTGTACATACCGAGATTCCAGCATTTTCACTCTCCTGTATACTGAGGTCTTGTGCAGTACTCCGTCGATTAGCAGTAACGACTCTCCTGAGGTTTCGACGTCCTCTATCACTGATTTCCTTTGTTCTGCCGGTACGTTTTGCTGCTTCAGGCACGCCATGTGTTCTCCACTTATTCAGTACATCCAAAACAGTTCACTTGGTTATGTTTAAACGCCTCTCGGTTTCTCTTATGGACAACCCACTAATATAACACCCAACAATCTTTCCTTTCTCAAAGTCAGTTCTCTCCCGCCTCGACATTTTTACTCAACCTCACAGTGCGATATGATCGCGGTCAGCTGCAGGCTTGTTTTTATACCTTTTGCTGTTGTACCGCGCATCTTAACAAAGCATTGTATCCGTTCATTTGCTTTTGAAGGGGTGTCCGGTGACTTTTGTCAATATAGTGTATAATCATCGTAGTATATATGCAAGTAATCTTCTATTGCACACACACACACACACACACACACACACACATATTCCGTAGTTTCAAAAAACTTTCAGAAAACAAAATGGATGTGCAATGCTTTTACAAGAAATGAAGATTTATCGATTGATAGGGACATCCGGAAGTAACCAATACCTACATTTACTTTTAGCTACAGATATCAAGTGAGAGCTACATTCATGAAGGAATTAATTGGAGTATAAAACTTGGTTGGAGAGGTTTTGGAAGAAACAGCACACAATTTTCAAAGGAATATACTATTAAGTCTTATAAGAAAAGTGTTTAATCAATGCATACTTCCTGTTCTTACGCACGGAGCTGAGACTTGAACTTTAACTAAACAAACCCATACAAAGGCTGCAGACAACTAAAAGAAGCATGGAGAAATGCAGGCTTGTTGCATTCAGGAAAGATAAGAAGAGGAACTCGTGGATCAGGAAAATGAAAAGAGTGGCAAACATCATAATTAGAATAAACTCCCTGAAATGATAATGGGCTGAACATGTTGCCATAAGATTGGAGTACCGATGTACAGCCGAAAGTTTAGACTGGATACCAAGTTTCAAGAAAAGACTCAGAAGAAGACCTCGTTGGAGGTGGGTGGAGGAGATTCGAAAGCATGCCGGAGTGACATGGAAGAGGCTCAAGATAGATCGTACTGGCTCAAGATAGATCGTAGTGGAACAAACTTGTGGAGACCTTCATCCAGTAGTGGATTGATGATGGTTGACAATCATGATGATGGTATAACATAGCGTCGATTATATTCCGGTACAGACGTGCCCGCATCTCGCGGGGTTACCGGTAGGTCTGTACCGGAGTTTTTGCGGGAAGCATGTTTCCTTTCTCGGCCGGCATGCTTTCAAAACTCTTTCACCCATCTGTACCGGAATTGTCTTCCATCCCTCCTGACACCTTCTTCGAGAGCTGCCCTAGAGAAAGATCATACGCCGCCCCGGTGGCGCAGTGGTCTAAGGCGCTGGCCTCTGATCATTCGTCCGTAAGGGGTCCGGGTTCGAATCCCGGTCAGGCATGGATGTTGTGTTTGTCTTACGGCACTGGCTCTTTCCCTTCCCTGGAACCAGTGACCCAAAATTAGGGACGGGCGACTGCTTATAGCCCATTTGAGTTGCTCACGGTGGTCGTTAAACCTCCAATCAAAAAAAAAAAAAAAAAAAAAAGATCATACCGGCCGAGATAGTATAAAATGTACAAAAGAATAGAAACTCAAAAGTAAAAATAAATTAATGACATATGTCCCACGCGATATATATCACATATATCTAATTTAGTTCTTCGAAGCAAGAAATTCAATGCCAGTGACAAAGTTAAGCAGAGTGAATTAGTCGGTAGTGTTAAAACTAAAAATGAGTGTAATATTTGAAAAATAAACTGCAAAGATTTATACCAAAGAAAATTGGAAATACATGATTTACGGCTTGTGCCATCCTCAGTCATGACATTCACGCGATATCATCAACCTAGAAAAATTTGCTTTTGTGTGGGCTACAAGGTTTATTACCTTAAAGAATAAGTTTCAAAATAACTGGAAGGAAAAGAAGATGACAGCTTTCTTGTTTGTTTTATTGAAGAACTGAAAAATACACTCTTATTAGAGCTTCAGAAATTAATTTGACAAATTAAGCAGCAGTAATTCAAAGAAAGAAGTTAGTAACTTTAAGCCAAATGAAGGAATAAAAAATTTGAAAAGGTATTTCTGAAAATAGCGGGTTTTGCATTACACTTAGGCAACGAAAAGAATTAATCCCTTGCTCAAAGATTTATGTTTCGTTAAAAATAAAAAAAAAACGGTGTTTTTTTTTTTAGAGAAAACGAAGATGAGAATACCCGAAATCTGTGGTAAGAAAGGAAAAATGGCCATCAACAATGTTTTAGCGAAATGTGATAACAGAACAAACACAGATTTTAGTCGAAAACGGTCAGTGAAATTAATAAAACGCTCGACATAATTAAAATTTTTGGATGCAGAAGACACAATGTTTCACCGAAACGCCAAGTACGAAATCAATACGCTGTTTACAGAAAAATCAAATTAATTGGCATGACACAATATTATCATCACATGAATCAAATGAAAATCTTAAAAGTGCATTAATGATTCAAAATACAGTTTTATTTCCCTGTAACTGTCAATATTATTACCAATGACTAAAAGATTCTCTTGCAGGTGGCAGCACGGTACTGAGAAGCTTAGTGACATCACAGTAGCAGTGTAAAGATGGCCGCCCCATTTGAGACGTGCAGCAAAGAGGAGCAACGTTCTGTCATCGTTTTTTTAGTAGTGAAGGCGTGAAACCTATTGGCATTCATTGTCGAATGAAGTTGCAGTATGGTGATGCATGTCTGTCACTCCAGCAAGTGTACGAATGGACTAGGAAGTTCCGAAACGGTGAGTTCTGTGATAGATTCTCCTCGACTTGGTCAGGCACACAGAGTTATGAGTTAGGACACCAGAGTCCATTACAGCAGTTGAAGACATTGTGATGGGAAATTATCGAGTGATGGCGGATAAAATAGCAGCAATTTTGTTTAAACCAGTCATCGTTCAGCGCAGCACATCATCCACGATGTGCACCAGTTCAATGGAATGACCCATTCGTCGAGCCCCGATAATT
The DNA here is from genome assembly GCA_039090855.1 of Macrothele yani. Taxonomy (NCBI): domain Eukaryota; kingdom Metazoa; phylum Arthropoda; class Arachnida; order Araneae; family Macrothelidae; genus Macrothele; species Macrothele yani. The sequence continues at coordinate 84,754,555 of CM076993.1, read as the reverse complement.
TGCCGACGATCAGATGCACTTAGATCCTTCGTTTTACCCATACTGCGTCCGACTCTTACTAATTCCCGTCGCATCACTCCTTATATTGTCGGATCGCTGCATACGTCATGCCGTTTCCGTTTGCAGGGCCGTCCACAGCGCCACATTTGCATAGCACCAGATGTCTCTAATTCAAATGCTCTTCAGTGTAGACATGTACGTACATAAAAGATGTTCCTATCTTTTGCGCGACTGAGTGTCACTGAAGGAAAAGCACACTACGGTGCAAGAACCTTTAAAAAAAGCACAAGCGAATTTTTCGTACTGCCTGAAAGACTAGACACATTCGCTCGCGCAAAAGAAAGTAAAACTCCGAAGGGCATGTGGAGGTTTTGTTCTGTTGCAATCAATCGTTTCTAGGTTTTTGATTATTTTCTCCCCGATGTTCATATTATTATTATTATTATTGGAGGGGTTTTTTTTTTGATTGGAGGTTTAACGACCACCGTGAGCAACTCAATGGGCTATAAGCGGTCGCCCGTCCCTAATTTAGGGTCACTGGTTCCAGGGAAGGGAGAGAGCCAGTGCCGTAAGACAAACACAACATCCATGCCTCACCGGGATTCGAACCCAAACCCCTTTCGGACGAATGATCAGAGGCCATCGCTTAGACCACTGCGCCACCGGGGCGGCTTATTGGAGGTTTAACGACCACCGTGAGCAACTCAATGGGCTATAAGCGGTCGCCCGTCCCTAATTTAGGGTCACTGGTTCCAAGGAAGGGAGAGAGCCAGTGCCGTAAGACAAACACAACATCCATGCCTCACCGGGATTTGAACCCGGACCCCGTTCGGACGAATGATCAGAGGCCATCGCTTAGACCACTGCGTCGCCGGGGCGACCCCCGATGTTCAGGTTATCAGTGTTGTATCCCTTGGTGGCTTGTCTTAGACCACTGCGCCACCGGGGCGGCTTATTGGAGGTTTAACGACCACCGTGAGCAACTCAATGGGCTATAAGCGGTCGCCCGTCCCTAATTTAGGGTCACTGGTTCCAAGGAAGGGAGAGAGCCAGTGCCGTAAGACAAACACAACATCCATGCCTCACCGGGATTTGAACCCGGACCCCGTTCGGACGAATGATCAGAGGCCATCGCTTAGACCACTGCGTCGCCGGGGCGACCCCGATGTTCAGGTTATCAGTGTTGTATCCCTTGGTGGCTTGTCTTAGACCACTGCGCCACCGGGGCGGCTTATTGGAGGTTTAACGACCACCGTGAGCAACTCAATGGGCTATAAGCGGTCGCCCGTCCCTAATTTAGGGTCACTGGTTCCAAGGAAGGGAGAGAGCCAGTGCCGTAAGACAAACACAACATCCATGCCTCACCGGGATTTGAACCCGGACCCCGTTCGGACGAATGATCAGAGGCCATCGCTTAGACCACTGCGCCGCCGGGGCGGCCCCCGATGTTCAGGTTATCAGTGTTGTATCCCTTGGTGGCTTGTGTGTCGATATTCTGACCTAGACTCCTTACTAATGATTTTGAATTGCACACTCATATCCTAGACTACATCCTCCTTAGTAAGAATACCACGCTATTAGTTCATATACATCTGTATTTCGTATGAGTTTGGAACGATATATTAATTTTCCCCGATATGTTTCTGCGGGAGTCATGCATTGTTTCACAATAAGTATTTACATTGTTTTATAATAGCAGAAGAACTGACAGTAGTCATAAAATGCAATGGAAGAAGAGAAAAAACACTTTTTTAAACCCGTACCTCGTGTGGCCAAGAAGGTCTATCGGGACAACATTGTCTACAAGCGGTACGGATGAGAAAAAAATGTGACTGAGCTTGTGGCGAATGAAACGCGTGGTGCCGGCAGAAAGTGAATGGGACGTCACTGACCTTGAACTGTCTGCAACCGGAAATGCAAAGTTCACCTCACTCTCTGCATTAGTTCGGTGACACGTGTCAATGAAAGTAGGCGTGTTTTATGTGGCGCGTCGGGAAAATGCTGTTTTCAAGAACTGAGCAACGAATAAGTGTGAAATTAATGATGAAATTAAAGAAAACGCCTTTCGTTTCTTAAGTGAGGCGTATGGCGATGTCACGCTGGGGTGTTTTTGCACGGCATAAGATGTTCAGTGAAGGCTGGGAGAACATTGGAGACAACAAACGTCCGGGTCACACAAGCACTTAAAAAAAGAAAAAAAAAGACAATGTGAAAAAAATCTACGCAGTTGATCGAAATGATCGACGGCTGAGTATTGGAACCATAACAAAAATGGTAAATATCGATAAATGGACTGTTAGAAAAATTTCACATAAAGATTTCAACATGATAAAGGTTTGGGTCAGATGGTTTCAAAGCTTCTGACGCCTGAACAAAATGAAAATCACAAGCCAATTTTTTCTGATATTTTGGGGCAAATTCAGGAGAACCTCAAACTTCTAGAAAGTGTTATATTCTGTGATGAAACTTGGATCCTCGAATGATATTCTGTAACGAAAAATCTGAAAATACCAACGTTACCAAAGATGAAGGAAGTACTGCAAAGTACGTCCAAGTTAAAGGCTATGATAATTTTTTTTTTTTTTTTTTTTGACATTAAGGGTTTAATCTTGGCCGAATGGGTTTCCGATTGAGCAACAGTGAACCAATATTACTATAAGCAGGTTATGGAAGCTTGAGAGAGAGCCAGAAGAAAGTGGTAAGTGTTGTGAGAAAATGGCTTCATCCTTCACCAAGACAACGCTCCAAAGCTCTTTCATCACTCTCAGCGAAAGAGATTTCAGACCAGAAACGCTCACAGAGCTTGAACATCTTGCCTGATGCAAATAAGATGTGGCATGGGGCCAAATTTGGCCCCATGCGACATCTTTCCTTTTTCTAAAGTCGAATCTGTACCTAAACGACCAATTTAAACTCAGTTACTGTGGTGAAGGTGTGAAAGACCAAGTTTCTCAAAAGGTGTGGTCTTTACACCTTCACCACTGAGTTACCAAGTTTTAACTAAGTGATGAAGGTGTGAAAGACCAAGTTTCTCAAAGAGATCACACCAGACGAGCTATAGCACATGGAAGATCAGAATGAAGAGGTGTGCTAATGCACAAGAGGAGTGCATTTTAGGTAGTAAAGGTTAAAAATGCAAGTTTCCTGTTTAACTAAACTTATAGCGTTAGCCTTTTTATTTAATAACCGCCTAGAGCCGCTTTTTTGTAGTTCGATGCTTGCTGATATAAAACACACCGAAATCCATTACTGAAACTTCCTGTACTTCTTATTTTACCACTCCATTACGCAGTGCTGTTTCTTTACTTTCTTATATTTGAAGTGAAATTTCTGTACGGTTCTCGCCAATGCAAAACAGTAAAGACTTTGATTATTTGCAGCGCGCGAATAACTGTTAGTGCATTCTTCCTCAAAATTTAAATCCATTTTAATACAACAATAAACATTCTACTTTCGCGAAATCCTTACCCATTGACAGCAATTGTACACCAATCAGTGAATCACGATGTCAGTTCTGCAGAACATCTTTAATTTACTCGCACTTTTTCAAACGGCGAACTTTCGTATTATGTCTTTGAAAATAATTCTTCCTGAATAAATCATTCTCTTTGTGTGGAAAGTGCAAATTCGGAGTGTTGATTGTGGAACAATGGGATCTCTGTTTCAGTTCTTGGCTGCTAGGTAAAAAATTTCAATTTTTTAAGGTATGTTATTCATCTGAATGCAACCACAAATTTTCATGATGATTTTTCAAGAGATATTGTGAAAGGCAGATAGCGCTCACAGATGTACAAAGCAATTCACTCAAAAGCATACACAGTTTTGCGGTCTGCGAAAGAAATTTTGTGGGTGCTATCACATTTAAAAGGGAATCTGGAGAAAGGGAAGACCAAATATAAATTAGAACTGTTAAAGGGAAATGCACTTTATTCCACTGAAACTGCAACATTCAGATTCGGCCCTGCCTGTAGTTGGAGAACTCACGAGCAGAAGAGCTTAGGATTTGAAGAAGAAATGTCAACATTTTCAGCGTTAATGAATCACGATGGCCATGTGATTAAACGGGCAACACTAACATTACGTAAAACCACTTCGAACAGGTATACACCAATAATCACAAGCACTAACTGTGGACAATTGACATTAATCTCTTGACATGTCTCTTGGATTACATTTCGTTTCTTTCTCAAGTTAGAGTTCAATTTTTTTGTCGAATTAATAGGTAGAACACGGTTGGATTTGGACAGTCAAACCAGGCCGGTAATTTTTATCTGGCTCTCCGCTACAAAAACGTATCTACAGGGAAATATCTCATATATTCTCTCATTATAATAGATCCTCGATAAAAGAGAACTGTTGAAATATACACTGAAGAGCAATTGAATTACAGACACCTGTCTAGTAACGTGTAGCACTACCTTTCGCCCTGATGACGGCGGCGATTCGTCTCGGCATAGACTCGACAAGACACCGGAAGCGTTGGGAAGCCAAACGAATCCACAACCCCTGAACAAGCTCCCACAGTTCACGAAGATTTGATGGAGGGGGATCAGAGCCTCGAACAGCTCTCTCGATGGCATCGCAGATGTGCTCAATGGGATTGAGGTCAGGTGACCTAGCTGGTCAAGGAAGCGAGTTCACGTCGGTGGAGTGTTCATCCAACCATTCGGATACAATTCGGGAGCGATGGCACGGTGCATTGTCTTGTTGCAGGACGAGGTCCCCAGGGCATGTTGAAGACGCACAAACGGGAGCAAATGGTCGTCCAGGATATCCCGGTAACGTTGACCTGTGAGGGACGAGGTCACACGTACCAGGGGTCCCATTTCAGTCCACGTAAACAGTCCCCAGAAGAGAATGCCACCCCCACCAGCTCGAAGAGTACCCTTCTGGCAAGAAGGATTCATGGCTTCATGTGGTTTGCGCCGTACTCGTATCCTGCCATTCGCATGTACCAACGTGAATCTCGACTCATCAGTCCAGGCAAACATTTTTCCACCTTTCTAGGGTCCAGTGGTGATGTTCCACCGCCCATGCTAATCTTTGTACCCTGTGATGTACGGTCAGCAGCGGTAACCTCGTGGGACGATGGCTTCTGTACCCCATAGCGAGGAGATGGTTCTGGATGGTGTGGCTGCTTACACGTTTGTGTGCACCAGCGTTAAATTGCCGAGTGATTTCTCGCACTAAGGCCCGTCTATCCGCTGTTACAATGTGAGCTAGCCGAAGATGACCCCGCTCATCCACACGCTGTTGTCCACGGCAGTTGACCCTTGCAGGGATGGTTTACCGGATTCGATGTACTCACGTTGCACCCGTGGCACAGTGGCTCGTGAAAATCCCAGTGCCTTCACGACTTTCAAGATGGAGTGACACATTCGTCGGGCCCCGACAATTTTCCCACGATCAAATGCGCTTAGATCCTTCGTCGTACCCATAGTGCGTCCGACTCTTACTGATTCCCGTCGCATCACTCCTTATATTGTCGGATCGCTGCATACGTCATGCCATTTCCCTTACAGGGCCGCCCACAGCGCCACATTTGCATGACGCTAGCTGTCTCTAATTCAATTGCTCTTCAGTGTAGATTGTAAAGCTATTTCAGTTGTGAACAAGTTTTAACAAAAATTTAAAGGCAAAATAATTTAAAATATCAATTCATTATTGAATCTAGCATCAAACCCCTCTCAAAACGGGGTTTGTAGGAGGTAATTGTTTTTCTTTGAAATACTTGGCTTTGACTAAAAGAAAGAAGAAAAGAACAAGAAAGATGGCACCTAATTTTCGGTTGTAATGAGCACGTCTTTTGAATTCTTTCTGACGCGAATTGAATTTATCGAAATTATTTAAAGGTAATGCAACCGGTTAGAAAAAATCAACGGGATTTCCACAATCGATAAAATATCCAGAAATAGAAAACGCTACCTACTTCCACCAGCGGCTAAAAAGTATGAAGGAAGGTATCGGAAACAAACATATTTTCAAATTGAACAGTTAAAAGAAGAAATGTAGAAGGAAATATGATATAACTCTACGCCTTCCAGTGGAAGCAAAAAATATTCTTCCTGGAAAAAGCTATGCTAAGGAAAAATGACTTTTCAAATACGTCACAGGAAGCAGAGATAACGGGAAAAATATGTTGACCTTTACGCCCCTATCGGGAAATCTGTGCATCATTTAAAGAGGATAATGCTCCACATCTTTATTGTAGCGAATTGCAATAGAATTTTCAGAAGCGAAGATAGAACTGCAAAGAGAAGTACAAAAATATCACCTAGCGACAGCAATGTGAACTATAAAACTCCTCAAATACTAACCTGAAGTGTTCCACAAGATAAATGGCATCCGGTCTTTAAACAATTTTTTAAATCGTACATTTAGAGAAATAGATTTTAAGAAAAACAGATGAGACATTGGCGCACCCTAGCGACGGAATTGTGCATTGTTTTGGGAAGAAAGTATAGGCACAGGGTTTTCATAGTTAGTAGTATCTGACCGGAAAAGAATTTTTTATACAATAAGACCTCGAAAATCCGGCGTCAACGGTGCCGGATTTATGAAAATTCCGAATTTCTGAAGCTATCCCAAAACTGCGTAACGGGTAATACGTAAAGCCCGTACATACGCGTAACAGGTCACTTTAACGAAAATTAGCGCGTCTACACCATATAAATATGCAGAGGTGGCGCCGCGGATCGCATTCTTCGCAATTTTAGAAAAAAAAATCGTTTTGGTGATGGAAAACAATATTTTGGCGAAAAATCTGCCCATTTTAGCACGTCTTTTGTAAAAAAAGATCGTGCTTATGTTATCGGTTTGTCCGTCCGTCCGTCTGTACCGACGGTATCTCTGCAACTATGAGTCCGATTTGACAAATAATTTTTACATTCGGAAGCTTGAAACATGCGAATGATGATCCTTTATTTCGGTTTTTTACGGTGTACAATTTCGCCGCTAGAGGGCGTAAATGCAGATGATGTCGAATTCAAAATTACGTTTTATTCCCCATATTTGCTTCTAAAAAACCAACTGAAATACTTCTTTTATCTTTCGATTCCATTTATGTCGAAGAGTGTTTTTGATATACTTACTTTTTCAAATTACGCATAGATTTTCCTCTAGGGGGCGTAAAAGTAAATTTCATTTTTCCTGATAACTCTGCTTCTAAAACTCCGATTTGAAACCCTTTTTTTTAAGCGAATACACCTCCTGATGAAAATTTTTTTGCATATAATTTCGGATTTTTGGTAAATAATACTTTGGCCACCAGGGGGCGTAAGCGTTAATTTTTGCTTTTGATGTATTTGCCATAAAATCTGAGCTTCTAAAATATCGATTGAAAAAATTCTTTCGTGGACTGATGCCCCTCACATTAATAAACCTTTACGGAATATTTTCTTCCTAAAATATTCCACAGTTTCTCCGCCAGGGGGCGTAGGCGTATATCCTATTTTTGTCAATATCTCTACTTCCAGGAGTCCGATTTGAAAAATTCCTTCTTTGTTGGATAGTGTTTTCCGTGTGACATGTTTTTCATATAATTTCAAAATTTAGAAGTAATTCACAGACTTTCCGCTAGGGGCGTAAAGGTAAATTGCGTTTCTCCCTATATCTCTGCTTGTAACTCTCCGATTTGAAAAATTATTTCTGCACCGGATAAAGCTCCTGATGGGAAATCGTTTGCACATAATTTCTTCTTTTTGTAAAAAAATGGTTTGGCCACCAGGGGGTGTAAACTTTAATTTCCGCTTCTGATGTATTTGCAGCAAAATACGAGCTTCTAAATACTTGATTGAAAAAAACGTCGTTTGTCGACCGATACTACTCATGTCAAAAAACCTTTTAGAAACACTTTCTTCTTAAAATAGTGCACGGTTTCTACGCCAGGGAGCGTAGATGAATACCTTATTTTTGTCAATATCTCGACTTCTAGGAGTCGGATTTAAAAAATTCCTTCTTTGTTGGATAGTGTTTCTACTGTGACATGTTTTTCCTAAAAATTGAAAATTTTCAAGTGATACATAGACTTTCCGCTACGGGGCGCAAAGGTAAATTGCTACCCCCTCCCCCGTATCTCTGCTTCTAAATCTCCGATTTGAAAAATTATTTCTGCACCTGATACAGCTCCTGATGGGAAATCGTTTGCACATGATTTCTACTTTTTGTGAAAAAATGGTTTGGCCATGGGGGGGGGGGGCGTAAATCTTAATTTCCGCTTCTGATGTATTTGCAACGAAATATGAGCTTCTAAAATCTCGATTGAAAAAATCGTCGTTTGTAGACCAATAGTACTCATGTCGACAAACCATTTAGAAACAATTTCTTCTTAAAATAATGCATGGTTTCTACGCCAGTTCGTACATGTATATCTTATTTTTGACAATATCTCTACTTTTAGGAGTCCGATTTGAAAAATTCCTTCTTTGTTGGATAGTGTTTCCGATGCGAAATGTTTTTTCTATAAATTCAAAATTTTCAAGTATATCATAGACTTTCCGCTAGGTAGCACAAAGGCCAATTGCGTTTTCTGTGTTATTTCTGCTTCTAAAACTCTGATTTGAAAAATTCTTCCTGTATCGCCTACAAGACCTGATGGAAAATATTTTTCACATAATTTCTAATGCTTGGTAAAGAACAGTTTGGCTACTAGGGGACATAAGTGATATATTCTGTTTCTGATGTATTTGTAGCAAAATCTGGGCTCCTGAAAACTCGACTAAATTTTTTTTTCTTGGACCGATACCGCTCATATGGAAAATCCTTTTGAGAATAATTTCTTCCTAAAATAATGCATGGTTTTCCCACTAGGGGACGTAAAGTCACATCTTATTTTTGTGGATATCTCTGTTTCTATGAATCCGGTTTGAAAAATTCTTTCTGTGTTGGAGAGCGTTTCCCGTGCGAAATGTTTCTCATATAAATTCATGTTTTTCTTAACACACAAGTCTGCAACTAGAGGGCGTAAGTTCACAATTCCGTTTACAGCTATATCTGAGGGATTAAAAACCCGATTGAAATGGACTTTAAATAGCTTTGATATATTTTTTTTTATTGGAGATTTAATGACCACCGTGAGCAACTCAATGGGATATAAGCAGTCGCCCGTCCCTAATTTAGAGCCACTGGCTCCAGGGAAGGGAGAGAGCTAGCGCCATAGGACAAACACAACATCCATGCCTCACCGGGATTCGAACCCGGACCCATCTCGGACGAATGATCAGAAACCATGGCATAGAATACTGCTCCACCGGGGCTGCAAATTTAATATGCGTCAGAACGGATTCAAAAGACGTGCTTATTACACCCGAAAAGTCGGTGTCATCTTTCTTGTTATAAAATTCTGTCAAAAAAAAAAAAAAAAAATGGACCGCCCCGGTGGCTCAGTGGTCTAAGGCGCTGGCCTATGATCATTCGTCCGTAAGGGGTCCGGGTTCGAATCCCGGTCAGGCATCGATGTTGTGTTTGTCTTACGGCACTGGCTCTCTCCCTTCCCTGGAACCAGTGACCCTAAATTAGGGACGGGAGACTGCTTATAGCCCATTGAGTTGCTCACGGTGGTCGTTAAAACTCTAATAAAAAAAAATGGAATTTGGCAAATGGTGAGGCAAAAACTTAAAAAAAGACAGAGCTACCGCTAGGGAGATCTATCCATACATCGAGAAAACCCGATGTGGATTTTATATCGATGTTACGGTATTTCGACTTACAAAACTACGATACATCGCGAAGACGATTACAGCGATGCATCAAGAAGGCCGATGCAGACGTCATTACACGATCAAACCCACGTACTGCCACCACCAAGCACAGATCATCATCACACGTCCGACACGCGTTTCAAACGTACAAGCCGATTCGTCGACTCATTGGTCCGCGTCACTTCAAGGCGGCCCAATGAGATGACGAATTTGAGAAATCTACCGATGCTACACGTAGTCTGTTGCTATCGGCAATTTGCACGCGGTGATCGGATGATCTCGCGATGTTTTGTTGAGACGTTACATAGGGAAATTTCCATGGTTATTGGTGAAACATCATATGCTTTCACGAAAACGAAATCAGAAAAGTGCCGGATTTCTGAAAGTCGTCGGTTTTCCGTATGCTGGTTTTTTTGAATTTTTACACTGTCGGTTTTTAGTCCTGCAGATATTGTTGTAAACGGAAACGTGGAGTTACGTTCCCTGGTTGCCCATTTGGAGTTCAATAGACTGTTGAAGGTGGTGCTCTGTTCGGGGAGTTTTTTCCTTTCAAGCCTTAGATCCGTTGTTTATCATTCCACAAACTCTGAATGGTGGACGCTACAGAGAACTGTTAGTCGACCACCTCCATCCATATATGCAAGAGGTTTATCTGAGTCCCAGCGCAATCTTTCAACAGGACAACGAGTACAATAGCTACTGAGTATTTGGAGGATGACTACAACGTATTCATCACATTGCCTTGGCCCCAAACTCCCCTGACTGTAACTGAATTGAACATTTGTAGGATATGCTAGAATTGGGTATGAGAACTACTGATCCTCCTTTATGGTATGAGCGTAAAGCTGATCAGCGGGCATGTGTCAAGTTACGCATGGAGGATGTTCGACACCTTGTAGAATCTGTTCCTAGGCGACTGCGAGCCGTGATTGCACAGAAAAGTTGAACAACGTGTTATTAAATAGGTTTTCCTGCTGCAAAGCTAACTCAGAATATATTAAAATTGTTTTCGGGTTGTCAAGTGAAAGTTAGCATATAATGTTCTTATTGATAGCATTATTTTTTACTTCTTTCTGATTCTCGCCGGTAAAAAGCAAGGAAAAACCATGCAATGCCACGCACTGCTTTCTTACTGACATTCGTTTACCTAATGTAACACTGAATATTTAATTGGAAACTGTTATTAGTTTTGCATCTTTCTTTCCATACATAAGTTCGTTCAAGTTGTACGACTTGTCCAAGTCACCTACGCATTTTGATGTATTCGTACAATTTTACTTTTAGGACTTTTATAACATCGCTTTTCAATCATTTTTCTTTACGTGCTTCCTCATCAGAACGAAACCTTAGACGCAGAGTTTCTTCGTAATAACCGACGTTTTCGAAAATCAAAACTAAATGGCAATCTATGAAGTCTGCTACTCAAATAGCACAACTTCGCCTCGAGTTGCGAAACTTCTCTTCAAATATTTCGAATGCAAACTTTGCCTCCGTTATTTGTATTGATTTTACTATTCCTCGATGTTTAACCATCAGCATTACGAGATACGCACCATTTCAGTAGTTTTCTTTTATACCAAATGCAAATCTGAGGCAAAGTGAAATGGAGTGTACTGCATTCTGGTGTGTGTGGGTGACTGTTTTGCGCTATTGATATAAACAGAATTCATAATCTAAAGGGAAATAATTTTCAAGATATTGGTACGCAAAGCTTTTAAACTATATGCAATTTGAAAATTGAAATTATAACAAATAATACGTCATGTAAATTAATTGAAACATGAACAATACATGGCATGCTATACCTTTGCATGTGTCAATGTAAAATTACGATAAAATATATATCTTTACTCATAGTGACTGAGCACCAAATGAAAATCTTCTGTCGATTCGGAGGTTTTCAAATGAAAATCTTCTGTCGATTTGGGGTGAGAATTCTTTGACGCTCATATTTGGCATCCTCGTGCCTCCCACGTGACCAAGTGGCCCGACGCACTGGCCTCTAATAATCAGAGTTCGTTTTTGTTTATTTGTTCCAGGTTTTTATTTTTATTTTGATTGAAGTTTTAACGACCACCGTAGGCAACTCGATAGGCTACAAGCAGTCGTCCGTCCTTAATTTAGGACCACTGGTTCCAGGGAAGGGACACAGCCAGCGCTGTAAGATAAACACAACATTCATGCCTCATCAGGATTCGAACCCGTAACCTTCACGGACGAATGGTCATAATCCAGCGCTTAGACCACTGCGGACTGTTCCTGGTTTAACGACCAAAATGAGCAAGCAACTCTGAAGAAAAAAGCGGTCGCCAGTCCGTAATTTGGTGGCTTTGGTTGCGGGGAAGGAGGAGAGCCAGTGCCATCGGATGTACCTAAGCCTATTCCCAAGCTCGAACTCTGTCCCATCTCGGACAAATAATCAGAGGCCTGCGCTTCAGACCTCTCGGCGGCACTGACTGTTTATTCCAGCTGGGGCAGCCTGAGTCTTGAATGAGAAAGGGTGGTGCGATTTGGTCATTCAAGACTCGGGAGTAGTCTTCTGACCAATCATCCGAGTTGGGCCCGGGCTTGATTTCCGGATGAGCCGTGGGTAGTGCCTTGTTTCTAACGAGGCTAAATATCGTCATGCACTGCAGCCAATGGCCTTGAAGAAAGGACGGGAGATTGCTTATATATTTATATGCTCATAGGTTTCGTTAAGCCCCCATCCGAAAACAAAGGCAATTTTACAAATTTTGAAGATGACAATCCTATTTTTGGCGTAAATGTGACGCCAAAAATCGGATTGTCATCTTCAAAATGTGTATTATATGGCGTAATCCCGTATTTCTTTTATGAAATGCAATTTTTATTGTGGATGACAGATTAACACGTACTCAATAATTCCTGGTTGCAAGGTATGCATTTCTTTACTCTCAATTGGACTTTATGAAACCTTTGGTACCCACCGCGGTTGCGCAGTAGCCTAAACGATGGCTTTTGATCATTCGTCCGAGATGGGTCTGGGTTCTAATCCCGATGAGGCATTCATGTTGTGTCTGTCTTACAGTCGTCGGTCCCTAATTTAGTGCTCTTAACAGTAGCCCTGAATTAGGGACCGACGACTGCTTATAACCCAGTTAGTTGCTCACGGTGGTTGTTAAACCCAAATGAAAAAAAAAAAGGTTTTGAATCATTTTCACCACTGTAATAACTTATTCGTGCCATCATGTGAGCGCTCATATAGTGTATATAAGAATGGATTTTTCTGGTGTTACTGGATTGCTACATATCATAAACGACGTGCTTAACTCACTTATGTTGCATAAAATGTTAGAATGAAGTTGCAAGAAGGCGTGCTTTTGATAATATAATAAATACTTTCACTACTCTGGAATTTAACACTGTTGCGCACATCCAACACAAATGCTTCTTTAACTAAAATTGAGATTTACTCATACTCTGGTGGTGTAATCTTCCTGAATTTGAGGAATTCTCATGGGATGCAACTAGGATATTAGGACATTCGGACAGGAAAAAACGCAGCATTTCAATTTTGCCTTTCTTTTTTTTATCACTCGCATTTAGTTAGCCGTAGAATATCGTGTATTAAAGTAGATACCCTTTTAAATGGGTTTTCCTATATATCAGAATTGAAAGTTCAATGATTTGTGATCCGTTGTACAAATAGATGTAACATCGGACAACCAATTAAATGAATCACATTAGGAAAGAAGGTTGTTGGAATGTTGAATCCAATTCTGCGATGTAAAACTATCATTGGTGAAAGGAAAAGAAAAAACCATTTGTGAAGCTGTTATGAGGAGCATTTTGCTTCACGTAGTTTTTACAAGGAATTTCAGAATTCCCCACAAAACGCATTACTTTTTACCAAGATGGACTCCTGGCGATGAAAAGCAAGAAAATCGAGATTGAAAGTGTAAGAAATAAGGATATCAGAACTTTTAAATGGAACCTTGATACAGATTTAAGTGAAATTACAGAAAAGGAACAACTGATATGATACGACCTGTTAATCATATGAATGGAAGAAGGGCGTCTAAAAGGATTTTGGAAGATACCTTTGAAAGAAGAAAAACAATCAAAGAAATCCTTCGCAGAGAATGTGAAGATCACAAAAGCAGAACGAAATTTAACAATGAAAGGGATGTACAAACAAGAATAAAGTGAAAAGAATTTAATTTACTCGACCACCATCTTTTTTTCTTAATTTTTATTGCGAGGGATGGGGGTGGGAAGGGTGCAGATAGCCATGTACTGCATAAAAACGTTCGGATCCCCTGTGATGGTAGAAATGAATTGTGCTATTCAAAAAAACATATTTTTGTTCAAGTTAACAGTTTACGATAAAACTGGACGCTTAGTCACATTTTATCGTCGCACTAATATTTTAATGATATGAGTCTTATTGAAAGAATACTTCGATCGTTTTGACTAACGAGCATTTTTGTAATTGATTCAATCTGCTTTCCATTTTTTTTTTCGTAATTTATATACTACACTACCGGAAAGTGAAAAAAGAAAACCAAGAAGGAATTGGCGGACGATCATAAAATTTACATATGTCAATGGGGTCGACTTTACGTAGGTGTGATGTTAATGTCGGGACCAACCGGTGAGCGCTTACGCAACAGCACGGCATAATATGCAAATTATCGTCGGTGGTATTTAAGGAGTACGGCGAAGTGAATGTAATCAGTCGTCGGCGTACGAACACGTGCTAAGATCCTGAAGAAGCTGCAATGCCGGGACATGGAAGACGTGTACGATTTCAGCAGTTATCGGACTTTGAGCGAGGTCGTCTAGTCGGACTCCGCGAGGCCGGGTAGTCGTATCGTTGAATTGCGGAGCAAATTGGACGGGAGGTATCGGTGGTGGTACGATGGTGGCGTAGATGGTCCGAGGAAAATTCTCACACGAGGAGATGTGGAACCTGGAATCAAAGACGGACTGATGAGCGGACCGATCGACGCATAAGAAGAGCGGCGTTGTCAAGCAGAACATCCACTGCGACGCAAATCCGAGCTGCCGTTGCACCTGAGGTGACTGTGCGAACAATCCGCAACCGTCTACTGCATGCAGGACTACGTGCACGTGTGCCTCTGGCATGTGTACCTCTGACTCCAGCCTACCGTCAGCAACGGCTGAAGTGGTATCGCCAACGTCTGCACTGGAGAACGCAATGGCGATCTGTCGTGTTCAGCGATGAAAGCATATTCTGCTTGGGAGCCTCCGATGGCCGTATGCGTGTTTGCAGACGTACAGGGGAGCGTCTCCACCCTTCTTGCATCCGCCAGCAACACACAGGGCCTACACCTGGTCTCCTGGTGTGGGGAGCGATCAGCTGTCACTCCCGTACACAACTAGTGTTTGTACCGGGTACGTTAAACAGCACCTCCTACATCAACAACATCATTCAGCCCGTTGTTGTGCCATTTGTAAGGTCGGTCCATCGTGGTGTTTTCCAGCAAGATAACGCACGCCCACACACGGCACGTGCAACGCAACATGCACTTCAGGGTGTGAGAAAACTTCCATGGCCTGCACGTTCACCGGATTTGTTCCCCATTGAGCACGTGTGGGATTTTATGGGACAACGACTTATCCGGTCTCCACGGCCAGCCACGACCATGCCCGATTAACGCGTCCAGGTTGAGGATGCTTGGAACTCAATACCCCAAACTTACATCCAACATCTGTACGACAGACTCCCCGCCAGAATTGCACAGTGTGACGCAGTTCATGGCGGTTCAACCTCGTACTAACCATGTTACATGGAAATGTTATTTTTCAGTTTACCAGCAAATACAGCTGTATTTTGCCATAATGTCTTGATCACGTTATCTTCTGTATTCCGTTATTATGCTGTATGCATTTCGTTGGTATCAGACATCTCCTTCTTGGTGTTCTTTTTTCATTTTCCGCCAGTGTATGTTACCTATGTTTGGCTTATAGTTCTTCACCGTTCCCATGACGGAGTTGCCTGTGGCGTTGGCTACTGACTATTGGTGCGAGGGAAGTTGGGTTCGAATCCTGGATGAAGCATGGGTGGTGCGTTTGCTAACAGTGATACTCTGTCCCATCCGTGGAAGCAATGAACTCCAAATTAAGAACAAGCGACTACCTTTAGACCTTGGAGTTCGCATAGTAGTCGTCAAACCGCGAAAAAATATTTGGGAGGTTTAACGACCACCGTGAGGAACTTGATGGGCTGTAATCACTCGCTCGTTGCCAATTTAGGGTCACTGATTTCAGGGAAGGGGGAAAGCCAGTGTCGTAAAACAAATCCAACATCCATGCCTCACCGGAATACGAACCCAGCCGCGAATGGTCAGAAACCAGCGCTTTGACCACCGCGCCACCAGGGTGGCAAAAAGAAAAAGTTCTGAAAAAAAAAGTGGCAAATAATTGTAAAACTCGCTGACAGTGTTATGCAAGTTCATATTTATGATTCTTTCCTTTTTCTTGGCTTCACGGGTGACGCAACATTCCGGAAGGACTAACAATAACATTTCCCCTCATCATCTTGTTGGTCTGTCTCTTAATCTTTGGCCTTTTCGATTTCAAGTTCAAAGCGCTTCTGGATAATCTGTCTATTCACATTCTTCTGCAGGGCTTATTTCCATCTGATTCAAAGCCTCTCGAAATCTTTCTTAAACACCACTCTGTAAACTAAACCTCTTAGCGTTTTTCTTCTCTCGCGGTCCATCCTCAGCATTCTTGAAAAATACTTAGATTAAGTGCGATGTTCTGCAAGAATGACTTGTTTTCAGCCTTTACCACTTCTTGTATCTCTATCGTCTATCCCTTTCTCCATTTTTAGCTGATAAATTTAAATGCTGGATTTGAAAGTGCGTTTAACAGTTTAGGTAGGTGGGTTCATTTTGTTATGAGAAGGTCCAAACATTCAGAAAGAATTTTGTTTGTATTTTTGGTATTTATTTTCCCATGCCTTTATTTCCGTGACTATCAGCAAACAAAAATGAGGCATTCACTCAGTTTTTGTGTTTTCCAGTTATCCTGTGCGGGATTTGGTGTTACCAGCGTTCATTATTATTCAATTTGACCTTCTTATAGTGTCGTGCGTGCTCATCAGCTCCACACTGTAAAAAAAAATTGTAGATTTTACGGTTTTAAACCGTTTTCCAGGGTGCCAACACGAAACGCCGCCCCGGTGGCGCAGTGGTTTAAGGCGCTGGCCTCTAATCATTCGTCCGTAAGGGGTCCGGGTTCGAATCCCGGTCAGGCATGGATGTTGTGTTTGTCTTACGGCACTGGCTCTCTCCCTTCCCTGGAACCAGTGACCCTAAATTAGGGACGGGCGACTGCTTATAGCCCATTGAGTTGCTCACGGTGGTCGTTAAACCTCCAATCAAAAAAAAAAAAAAAAACACGAAACCGTAAAATCTACAGTTTTATGCCGTGTTGGAACAAAGCTATAGCATTGCTCCAACACCGTATTTAATGAAGAAAATAGCACAGAATTTGGCTGGAGCGAGTCACAGTCCAAATAATCACGAAAACACAAAACTTTGGCTGGAACGAATGTGTTGAATGTATTGGAGCAAAGCTATAACTTTTCTCCAACACGGCATAAAACTGTAGATTTTACGGTTTTGTGTTGGCACCCTAGAAAACGGTTTAAAACCGTAATACCTACAATAATTTTTTTACAGTGCACTCCTTGTTTTTGTTTCGCCTCTTGTCATCTTTAGTGTAGGCTGACAGGTGCATTTTAGTGCATGGAATTTTCAAAATACAGTGATATTCCTATTAGTTGGTATAGTTTTGTATCTAATCTTACTGTTGCACCCCTGTGTGGGTTTTAACTTCACTGTAATGTTGTATTGCATTTTTTCACCATTATTTCCATCAGATGTTGTACATGTATGTTATCATATGTCCTCTGTCATACCATGTTGTATTCACTTCTTGATACTTATAGCGTTGTGTCTTTATTCGCTTGTGTATTTTATATTTGTTTCCTGTAGTACTTCGCCTGTACGAACGCAGTGTGCTTGCTTACATGCTTCACTGTAAGAAAGTTGTTTACTTACATGTTCCTACATTTCTTTGTTATTCATTCGGCTTCATATGTTACTTGAACGTGCTTTACTCTTTATGTACAATTTTGTACTTTCCGTTTGGTGAAATTTTAATAAACTAGATGTACAGTTGTGCACTATAGTATTTTTTATCTTACTATCCGGGTTATCACACTGCGAAAAGAAATAAGCTTGTTATATACAGCCGAACTCACATATTACGAGCTTGCATAATGCAAAGTTTCGCACAAAGCGAAGATTTTACATATCCCTTGAACTTTGTACTATTCTCCATTGCTATTTTAACTGTATTTTACGAACAATATTTCTTTGAGAAATCACATATATCGAAGATCAGCATGGCTATCAGCAATCAACAAAGTGGCATTAACTCAGTTTTTACCTTTTCCTCTTTCATTGGAAAATTAGGAATTTCATGCTATTGAAACATTCTTACTCCAAGGTGACCCTTACAGACAGGTCAGTTAGTATAAAGACAATAATGTTTCACTTGCCTTTTACCCCTTCCTGCTCCCCACTTCCCTGGCATTTTATGATTGACAAGTTTTAACTGACATAATGTAACATACCAAAAATAGCCATTTTCTGGTCTGCTTGGTTATAACGAAGTTCGCATAAAAATCGAATGTTTTTAACTCTCCTTCCTTTCAACTTCGTTATATACGGGTTAGACTGTATTACGACTTTACTTCTGATTAAATCTTTCTCTTTGGAGGCCATTACTTCAAACTTATTAACTGAAACTCATTTGATTGTCGACACACATTTTTCAACATGAGATTCTCCATTTTTGGGATAAGTGTCTGGCTATCCTCAAAAATATGACAAGTTCATATTTTTTTCTTTTTATGCGAATTTGTATCCTTTTTAAGATTGACTTCTTGTCGTTCCTTTATTATTTTTGTACATATACATTGAAGTAACTGGGAGAATTATTGCAATTGATTTAGTGTTTGTTCTAATCTTCAGGCAGATTTCAGAAGTTTCTTACATTGAGAGCTTTTTTGCATTCTTTTATATAGATTATGAAATATTATTTAAAAAAATTCCTTTCTATTCCCTTTACGAGGGTTGGATACAAAATCAACATATATGTGTGTTCCAAAATATTTATTCACGAGCAGAATATGTTTACATCCCTTCAATATAACCTCCTCTCATATTAAAAACCTTCTGCCACACATCAGGAAGTCCCTGAATACCGTCAGCCGAGCCGTTTTTGTTGATGTCAGCACACAAGCGCCCTAACGCTCGAAGGATTTTCGCTCTTGTATGGAAAAGCTTTCCTCGCAATGTTCCTTTCAGTTTTGTGAAGAGATCAACGTCACATGGGCTCATGTGGAGAGAATAAGGGAGATGTTCGATCAACTCTCACTGCCACCGTGCTAACAAATTCCTTATAGGACCAGCAGTGTGACATCGCCCATTGTCATGCAAGACAATGGGCGCAGTTGTTCTGAAATTTGGCCGCTTTTGCCGCAGAGTTGGACGAAGATGATGCTCCAGAAAATGTTGATAGTACTGAGTGGTAACAGTCTGGTGCGGCAGAACTCATGACGGAGTATCACACCCTGGACATCATACGCCATCAAGGTTCTAAATGCTCACTGGCTAGGGCGTGGCCGTGCCATTTCTAAACTGCCGTAAGCAGATGAAGTACCCATACTGCTGCAATTTTGTGGCAGCGAAGCACGTCCTGCAACATGTGCAAAACTGTTTTGTGGCAACCAAGCACGTCCTACAACATGTGCAACACTGTTTTGTGGTAACAAAGCACGTCCTACAACATGTGCAAAACTGTTTTGTGGCAACCAAGCACGTCCTACAACATGTGCAAAACTGTTTTCTGGCAACCAAGCACGTCCTACAACATGTGCAACACTGTTTTGTGGCAACCAAGCACGTCCTACAACATGTGCAAAACTGCTTTGTGGCAACCAAGCACGTCCTACAACATGTGGAACACTGTTTTGTGGCAACCAAGCACGTCCTGCAACATGTGCAAAACTGTTTTGTAACAACCAAGCACGTCCAACAACATGTGCAACACTGTTTTGTAACAACGAAGCACGTCCTACAATATGTGCAAAACTGATTTGTGGCAACCAAGCACGTCCTACAACATGTGCAAAACTGTTTTCTGGCAACCAAGCACGTCCTGCAACACGTGCAAAACTGTTTTGTGGCAACCAAGCACGTCCTACAACACGTGAAAAACTGTTCTGTGACAACCAAGCACGGCCTACAACACGTGCAAAACTGTTTTGTAACAACAAAGCACGTCCTACAACATGTGCAAAACTGTTTTGTAGCAAACAAGCACGTCCTAAAATATGTGCAGAACTGAATTGTGGCAACCAAGCACGTCCTACAACATGTGCAAAACTGTTTTGTGGCAACCAAGCACGTCCTACAACATGTGCAACACTGTTTTGTGGTAACAAAGCACGTCCTACAACATGTGCAAAACTGTTTTGTGGCAACCAAGCACGTCCTACAACATGTGCAAAACTGTTTTCTGGCAACCAAGCACGTCCTACAACATGTGCAACACTGTTTTGTGTCAACCAAGCACGTCCTGCAACATGTGCAAAACTGTTTTGTAACAACCAAGCACGTCCAACAACATGTGCAACACTGTTTTGTAACAACGAAGCACGTCCTACAATATGTGCAAAACTGATTTGTGGCAACCAAGCACGTCCTACAACATGTGCAAAACTGTTTTCTGGCAACCAAGCACGTCCTGCAACACGTGCAAAACTGTTTTGTGGCAACCAAGCACGTCCTACAACACGTGAAAAACTGTTCTGTGACAACCAAGCACGGCCTACAACACGTGCAAAACTGTTTTGTAACAACAAAGCACGTCCTACAACATGTGCAAAACTGTTTTGTAGCAACCAAGCACGTCCTAAAATATGTGCAAAACTGAATTGTGGCAACCAAGCACGTCCTACAACATGTGCAAAACTGTTTTGTGGCAACCAAGCACGTCCTACAACATGTGCAAAACTGTTTTCTGGCAACCAAACACGTCCTACAACACGTGCAAAACTGTTCTGTGACAACAAAGCACGTCCTACAACATGTGCAAAACTGTTTTGTAGCAACCAAGCACGTCCTAAAATATGTGCAAAACTGAATTGTGGCAACCAAGCACGTCCTGCAACACGTGCAAAACTGTTTTCTGGCAACCAAGCACGTCCTGCAACACGTGCAAAACTGTTTTGTGGCAAACAAGCACGTCCTACAGCATGTGCGAAACTGTTTTGTGGCAACCAAACACGTCCTGCAACACGTGCAAAACTGTTTTGCGGCAACCAAGCACGTCTTGCAACACGTGCAAAACTCTTTTGTGGCAAACAAGCACGTCCTACAACATGTGCAAAACTGTTTTGTGGCAACCAAGCACGTCCTGCAACACGTGCAAAACTGTTTTTTGGCAACCAAGCACGTCCTACAACATGTGCAAAACTGTTTTGTGGCAACCAAGCTCGTCCTACAACACATGCAAAACTGTTTTGTGGCAACCAAGCACGTCCTACAACATGTGCAAAACTGTTTTGTGGCATATTCCTAACTCTGTAGCTAACTGTCTTGCTTTCCATCGTCGACCCAACGGCGCAATAATTGCATCAACTCCACCAGATGGTTTTGGATGCCATGTCGACCTGAACGTGTCACTTCTTCCACTCTATCGCGACCTCGGCCGAACGATGTCACCCATCGTGCCACTAATCGATATGGTAATATTTGGTTACCACATGCTTCCCAAAAACCTTGATAACTTTCCGTAACGTTCCTTCCAGGCGCCACTTCGATTTCGATCCATGCACGTTGTTCTAAATTCGAAAACATCTCTTTATGGCGTCTCGTTTGACAACGATACTTTAACGTTACGTACACTTCCTTCCCTAAGCCTTGCACTGGCGAAACTGTGTGTGTGAAACAGCAACGCCCTCACGCGTGCTTCAGCGTTGCCACAATTTTGTATACAACCGTCGTATTATATGCTTTCTGAAAATCTGGTAAATCCACAAATATTGCGAGATTTTGTTTTCATTGTGTGTTCTTCAAGTCGGATGTCTTAAGGCAGGTAAACAGAGCAATCACTCGTGTTATGGAGCATGTTCCGATTATGAAAAGTTCAGACAAAACTATTAACATATAGATATTTCGTATTGGGAACCTCTGGCGCAAAGTCCGTAGTTGGTTAAAAAGCGCTGTAACACGCTCCATACCATAAGGTTTTCGGCTCCAACTTGGGACGTAAAGAAAGGCTGTTTACAGAGAGATTAACATAGCAGGAAACATTTTTTTATAGAAAAATAAAAACGCAGTAAAACGTCAATTATCCGTTATAAATGGGGGAAGCTAGAGCCAGGAAAATGGAAAGACACCGTTGACCCAAATTACGTTTTATTGAGTTAAATACAAAATATCTCGTAAGAAAAACACTTTTTTACTACGTAAATATGAAACTAAACATTTAAAAACATACTGTATTTAGATGGAAAAACCGAGAGTTTTGTTTGTTTTTTTGTGGCATTAGTTTTTTTTTCTTATACGTCCACCAAACTGTAAAGCTCAAATGTAAACATCATCTTGACATCCCACGAATTTAAGTAATGTTTATGCAGCAGTTAAGGATTCATTACAACAGACTTTGTAAGGTGTTTGTAGTTCCTTATTATCGTCCTAGTCGAGAGAAACACTGGTTGTTTGACAGACGAAAGGGCCTAGATTAAATCTGTAACACACTTAACTGCACACTCAACAACAGAAATGACGAATAAGTACTTGATGCAATATTGTTTAATCATGGTGTAATGTTTTTTAGATATGCAGTACTGACTTCTGCTATTTTACGAACACACTTAACTGCGCACTCAACAACAGAAATGACGAATAAGTACTTGATGCAATATTGTTTAATCATGGTGTAATGTTTTTTAGATATGCAGTACTGACTTCTGCTATTTTACGAACACACTTAACTGCGCACTCAACAACAGAAATGACGAATAAGTACTTGATGCAATATTGTTTAATCATGGTGTAATGTTTTTTTAGATATGCAGTACTGACTTCTGCTATTTTACGAACACACTTAACTGCGCACTCAACAACAGAAATGACGAATAAGTACTTGATGCAATATTGTTTAATCATGGTGTAATGTTTTTTAGATATGCAGTACTGACTTCTGCTATTTTACGAACACACTTAACTGCACACTCAACAACAGAAATGACGAATAAGTACTTGATGCAATATTGTTTAATCATGGTGTAATGTTTTTTAGATATGCAGTACTGACTTCTGCTATTTTACGAACACACTTAACTGCACACTCAACAACAGAAATGACGAATAAGTACTTGATGCAATATTGTTTAATCATGGTGTAATGTTTTTTAGATATGCAGTACTGACTTCTGCTATTTTACGAACACAATTAACTGCACACTCAACAACAGAAATGACGAATAAGTACTTGATGCAATATTGTTTAATCATGGTGTAATGTTTTTTAGATGTGCAGTACTGACTTCTGCTATTTTACGAACACACTTAACTCCACACTCAACAACAGAAATGACGAATAAGTACTTGATGCAATATTGTTTAATCATGGTGTAATGTTTTTTTAGATATGCAGTACTGACTTCTGCTATTTTACGAATCCATTTGCACGAGAATTAAAAAAAAATGAAATTTGTATGTACTACAAAGGACCGCAGTTAATCCGACCCCACTGATGATTGAGCCCCCGAATGATTTTTACTGTATTTGGAGATAACATTTGGCGTGCAAACGATATAAATATTAATAAATCTTTTTTTTCCCTAGGTAATGAAAGTGTTAGAAAAAAGTCTTTTTGAAAGTCAGTATCGTTAAATATTATACAATCAATTATGAAAATTATGACGTAGAAGTCTTTTCGTACTTCTACGTTATTTTAAAAACATAACCATAAGGGGAAAAAGTTCCTAAATTAAAAATCAACGGGCAGACGAAACATGTAAACAACAGAAGTCAAACTTACGGAAAAGATGCTTTATTCAGGATGTAGCACACACATCGTAACATAGCATAGCATATTGCATTAAACGCTCCACACACCACACAGCTCTTAACACAACGCTCTCCAGCAACGCTCGCCAAGCAACAGTTTAGTCGTCGTTTAGATCTCTCGTTCTTATCAAAACTCAGTCATACGTCACGTTCATTCAACCTCAATTATCTTGCCAACAGTATTTGTTTGAGAGAAAAGATATTACGTTAAGAGTGAAGTATAACTGCGAATAAACTCAAGATTTACATAGGGAAAGAAACTAAAAAGGAAAGGTAATTTAGAATATACGTCACAAAATGAGTGCGATCGAGTACATAAACACAAGGGGAAAAGAGAGATTTCCAAGCGCATGAAAAATTTTCCTTTTTTTTTTTTTTTTGTGCTTTTTTGTTTTTGTTTTTGTTTTTTGTTTTTTTCTTCGGGGGTTTAACTAATACCGCCGTGAGCTACAATCAGTGTCCCGTCCCAAATTTCGGCCACTGTGCCTAGGTGACGACCAGTTTGGTAAGACAGGCAGGAAGGCACACCATCCATGATTCACCTCCCATAAAGCTCAAAACGTTTCGGATATGTATCAATAATGTTACAATCTCTCATTTTCGTTACACTTTTAGAGATATCTCACAATCACGTTTCAGGAACATCTATTTTGGAACATAACTCTTTGTACATTACGGTTACGTTAAAAATAGCATTCACCGATACTACTGTTTTATAGTTTCCATTGTACAAAATTGCTACCTTGATGTTACATTCCGGCCATATTTAGGATTTTTGGTTCGCCAACGACGTGGATACGCATGCGCATTTATGCCATTTCACCGAAGCACTCTCGCAGTCGTATTTCTACGTGCTACTGGGATATTCTTTGGTGATACTGTCGTACTAGCTAGTTGGTTGATTTAATATTTCATCCTTATTATTTTTTTTTTTGTGATTCGAGATCATCTGAAAGTAAGTAATTGTTTTGATTATTATAATTTTTAAATTCTAAAAAGCATTTTATAATCTAAGTAGATGGCTGTGTTTTTGTATTAGTATACCCTACCAGCATTTTTTGTTACTTGAAGCTGAGAAATTTCATATTGCTAGTTATTTAGAGAAATGGCGAATTTGATTTTCTTTCTTTTTTTCGCTGAAGTATAGTCATGTATAATAGAAATTCGACACCCTCATTTGGCCGCCCCGGTGGCGCAGTGGTCTAAGCGATGGCCTCTGATCATTCGTCCGAACGGGGTCCGGGTTCGAATCCCGGTGAGGCATGGATGTTGTGTTTGTCTTACAGCATTGGCTCTCTCCCTTCCCTGGAACCAGTGACCCTAAATTAGGGACGGGCGACTGCTTATAGCCCATTGAGTTGCTCACGGTGGTCGTTAACCTCCAATTAAAAAAATAAAAAAATAAATAAAAACACCCTCATTTGGGACGGATTTTTATTTCTGTTGTTATCAATACATAAACGCCGCCACTGTTATCAATGGACAGCGGACTGCGTTGAACCTGTGAAAACGTAAGCAACTCGTAATACGACTGTTGTTGCTTTTGATACGTCTGTCGAGAGTAATATTTTTTATTGTGGTTTTACAAAGTTTATTAAAACTATAATGTTCAACGTAGTAAATACGTAACCGGTAATATGATGATGTCACAAATATCTTTCAAATACGTAACAGTAACATGAAGTTGGTATGTTGAAGTTACAATGACCTTTCACTGTAACGTATCGGTTGTGTTTCAAAGTTATGTAACGTTTGAGAACATTTTGACGTAACCGTAAGGTTTCTGAAACATTACTGTTACATTGCGCAACGTATCTGAAAAGTCTCAATGTTTCAGTGCTACGTAGTTGTAACATATATGAAATATTCTGCGCTGTGTGGGCTAGGAATCGGATTAGACCCGTCTCGGACAAATGATTAAAAGCCAAAGCTTGGTATGATTTAGAAGCCAACGCATTTTCGGCTACCCGGTCTGCAGCATTTAATTTACGACATATGAATGTTTAAAAATGTTTTTAAGCATTATACTGGTTCAAATGTTTTGTTGTAAAATTGATTTAACTAATTTTTTTTAAGTAAATTTATCATTTATTCTGCTTTTCTGTTCTATGTTCTCCACAGCTGATTTTGGCAAAACAAAAATTGGGATGCTTCATGATACCCCGTTGGTTCTCCTTCACGTTCGGATAACTGCGGCAACGCGACGGATCATAACTCCACGAGCTCTCTGTAGTACTGAGGAGAGAGTGCACGCCATGCTTCCTGAAGAGCGTCCCACAATTCCGAAATATTTTTCCGGTGGAGGATTCCTGGCATTTACGACACGTTGAACAGCATCTGGTGTTTAAATCCGGCGAACGAGGGGCCCAATCTCCGTGGAAAGTTCCCTCGGCCATAGTCGGGCGACTGGGAACGTGTGCTCTGTCGCATTGTCGTGTTGAAGGAGGTTGCACAGTTGGAGTGGCTCCATGACATGAACGAGCGCGAATGATCCCCAAGGATGGTTACATAGCCTCTACAGATCAGAACAGTCTGCAAGCGCATGAGGGGTCCTAATGCGTGCCAGCGAAAATAAAAACACCCCACACCATAACAGAGAAACCGCCGGCATGCACTCTCCCTTATAGGCATGCGGGATCCAATACCTCGCGGGGTTTCCGCCACACCCGGAATCTACCATTTGCACGAAACAGTTGGTACCGCGATTCATCAGACCAGGTTTCACATTCCCAGTCGTCTTGCATCCGCAATGGCGGTGTTCCGGAGCACAAGCGAGGCACACAGCCTTGTGTCATCGGGTTCGGAATTGCACCCGAGTGGGCTGTCAGTTCCAAAACCGCGATAGAACACAGGGAACGTTGCAATGTCCGGACGCTGATGCTAACTATTGACGCCAGCATTGAATTACGCTGTGATTTGCGGCAATGTCGCACGCCTGGAGGATGTTACGATGCGTACCGGGCGCCTCTGTCCACGATAGTCCAAAACTTTTCTACGGTCACACCGATCTCGTACTCCGGATTTCTCCCCTGAGTTTGTGGAGTCCAGGTACGCCCTTAAAATTGTTGTCCGTGTGATTCCAAAAGTTCGTGGTAACTTTCGAGATAAAGTGACCCATATCCCGGGCGCCGACTATCATCCTACGTTCAAAATCGCTTAAATCCTGATAAGCTGCCATCTGAACTGCGAATGCTACTACTCGAGCTAGCGGAGATATCTGCATCTACACTGAAGAGCAATTGAATTAGATATACCTGTTTCGTAACGTGCAGCACCACCTTTTGCACTGATGACGGCGGCGATTCGTCTCGGCATGGACTCGACAAGACACCGGAAGCGTTGGGAAGCCATACGGATCCACGACCCCTGGACAAGCTCCCACAGTTCACAAAAATTTGATGGAGGGGGTCAGAGCCTCGTACATCTCTCTCGATGGCATCCCAGATGTGCTCGATGGGATTGAGGGCACGTGACCTAGCTGGCCATGAAAGCGAGGTCACGTCGATGGAGTGTTCATCCAACCATTCGGATAGAATTCGGGAGCGATCGCACGGTGCATTGTCTTGTTGCAGGATGAGGTCCCCAGTGGGATGTTGAAAACGCACAAACGGGAGCAAATGGCCATCCACGATATCCCGGTAACGTCGACCTGTGAGGGACGATGTCACACATACCAATGGTCCCATTTCAGTCCACGTAAACAGTCCCCAGACGAGAATGTCATCCCCACCAGCTTGAAGAGTACGCTGCTGGCAAGAAGGATCCATCGCTTCATGTGGTTTGCGCCGTACTCGTATCCTGTCACCCGCATGAGCCAACGTGAATATCGACTCATCACTCCAGGCAACATTTTCCCACATGTCTAGGGTCCAGTGGCGATGTTTCCGCGCCCATGCTAATCTTTGCATCCTGTGATGTGCGGTCAGCAGGAGTACCCTCGTGGGATGATGGCATCTGTACCCCATAGTGAGGAGATGGTTCCTTATGGTGTGGCTGCTTACACGTTTTTGTGCACCACCGTTAAATTGCTGAGTTATTTCTTGCACTGTGGCCCGTATATTCGCTATTATTATGCGAGCTAGCCGACGATGACCTTGCTCATCCACACGCTGTTGTCCACGGCACTTGGCCCTTGCAGGGATGGTTTTACCGGATTCGATGTACTCACGGTGCACCCGTAACACAGTAGCTCGTGGAAATCCCAGTGCCTGCACGACTTCCGAGATGGAGTGACCCATTCGTCGGACCCCGACGATTTGCCCACGATCAAATGCGCTTAGATCCTTCGTCTTACCCATACCGCGTCCGACTCTTACTGATTCCCGTCGCATCACTCCTTATATTGTCGGATTGCTGCATACGTGATGTTGTTTCCGTTTACAGGGCCTCCCATAGCGCTACAGTTGCATAACGCCAGTTGTCTCTAATTCAATTGCTCTTCAGTGTATATACACGTCGTTTGGGGATGACAGCATTTACCGCATGTGTGTGTGTGGAGGCATGTAATGGAAATGGTAGCTCCCTCCTCAGTTTTTGTCACCTCAGTATATATCACATACTACTGAGAACCAACGCGTGGCGTGAATGTTTTGCCATTTTCAATGGTTTCATTTACTTAAATTTTAGTTTTCTTCAGCCTTTTGCATTTTTATAAGTATGCTCCTTTTCCCATTGTTTTTTTTTGTGGGTGGATTAACATCAGGATGAACTCATAAGACTAGAAGATGTTATCCTTTAAACTCCCTAGTTTAAGCGAAGGGAGCATAAGTAATCCTCTTTATCGGAATCAAACCTTCATTCAATGGAACTCAAGGGTCCGGAATCCATTCACTGCTCATTCCCTACTTCAAAAACGAAGGCGTTTTAAAAAATCATCATGTTAAGCAGTGGTTTTCATTAATTAAATATTGAAACAGGAAGACAGAGATACCAAAAGACTCCAGGTACAGAAACGTGCAAAAGTTATGTATGGTATGCAAAATGCTCAGCAGAATTCAGGTTCATACGCAAATGAATACAGCTGGTAGTGGTACATGCAAATGCATCTAAAGGACGTTCCAAAACTGCTCTCAATTTGTCCTGCTTAATGATAGCGCAGGCTGTAGAGATAGAAGATTTGTTGGGTATATCTACAAAATAACATATAGCAAAATAAGATGGTGACCAGCTACAGGCTTCCCGAACGCAGGCGAAAGAGAAGTAGACATCTTTCTAGATGTGCATTATGTAAAATATTCCGTGATGCATAGACTTTGAAAGAGATTCCAACCAGGGCAAAGGACATCCTGACGATCCGTAGCCAGGGGAAACTTCCTGCTCACCTAAGGATCTCATTGTCGTGTTATGAGGTTACGGGTAGTAGGATACTAAACTAGTGTCAACTTCCACCAAACCTTGCTGCAGCAAATGCAACAGAGGTATCTGCTATCACTGTACAAGTAAGATTTTATACGGTTTCATAGTGCACTAGACAGCCAGCTGTGTGACTGCTTCTGATCGAACGCCTATGGAGAGACCATCTGAACTGGTTCATATGTTATGTCAAATTGATTCAGAGTGCTTTATCAGTAGCCGAGTTATTTGAGGAGCTGGATTCAGGCAATTCATTCGTGGTTGGCACGAGCTCGAGTCCCAGAGTAATTATGGGCTGCGTGCTTCTCTTATTGCACTACTGTGTCCTACCGTGATACCAGTGGATGGCGAAATTTTACATCCACGCAAGTTGCTCACGACGGTCTTTAAACCCCGAAAACAAAAGGTTTTATCTGAACTGATCAGCCTGCTGGTCAGTGCAACTCGCTATAAAGGTCATAGAATAAAAAAATTGACAACTGTAAATTTAGAAAATCATTCTGTAAATATAAAATCTCATAACTACTAAATATAGGATATTTTTTTTGTAAAGGATTATCTTTTAGTACAGGAAAAATAATTCCACTAAAAAAAAGAATCATCCTATGGTTGTTTGGATTTAGATCGAAATTTAATGTTGTAGATAAATTTTGAATTTAAAAATGCCGCCCGGTGGCGCAGTGGTCCAAGCAGTGGCTTCTGATCATTAGTCCGTAAGGAGATCAGGGTTCGAATTCCGGTGAGGTACGGATGTTGTGTTTGTCTTACGGCACTGGCTCTCCTCTCCCTTCCCTGGAGCCAGTGACCCTAAATTAGGAACGGGCGACTTCTTATAGTCCATTGAGTTGCTCAAAGTGGTCGTTAAATGTCCAATCAAAAAAGAAAAAAGAAAAAGGAATTCAAAAATAATATAGTATTTCATAACATTGCTCATGACTCACTGGCCCCCACCATACCATTGGAATAGCAAATGAAAGCGAGAGTTTTTCTTAACTTCAGTCTATTTTCTTAGTTGCTCAACACACGTGTGACAAACTTTGTGCTGGGCACATTTCTTGCCCTGTTCTCCACGCGTTACACCGAAATGCTCATGATTTGCCTGGACAAAATCCGTTATATTGCGCTGCTTTTTTATTCCACCACAAAACTACCACATACGTAACAAAATAAATCACGGCTATTGACACAGTCTCTTGACTCCATAAAGTAGTAATAAAGAACAACACAACAGTTAAAATGAGCGAAATAAACTTCGGTCTTATTGCTTGAAGCACAGTATTCAAAATGGCAATCCCATACAATGTGACAATCATTGATATAGTAGCGCCATCTATTATATCATTTTCCAAATAATTTTTTTAATCTATTGTATCGTTCTCCAATTGCCGCGATCTTCTTTAGCTAGTAAATTTAAATCTTTACAGTAGCAGGTTACTTTATAATATTTTTCATTTTTGTAATACATGAGTAAACATAAGCTGTGACAAAAAAAACGGATATGAATTTCGTGATCAGCATACCTGAATTACTATAAAACACTTGAAATTTTGCAAATCCCAGAATTATGTAGACCTGTGTAATTTTATATATATAAAAAAAATCGTGTCTTTTACCTTTTACTGTTTCAATGTTTACAGTACAAAAATTGATGTTTATCCCTCTTATAAAATTTTGAATATGTTTTCGATAACCTTAACATTTAATTAGAATGCTGATACGATTTTTTAATTTTCACATAGATAATTGATTAACTGTAAAGTGGTTTACTGATAGTTGATGCAAAATCATATCGGAAAAGAGAAACTTATATATGTGTGTCCTTCCCTGGTACCACTATAATACTTACTGTGAAAAAATATGTGATTCGCTCCACTCTGCAAGATTCGAAAAGGATTTTTACTGAATCTTGGTTCTAAATTGATATTAGTAATTTAGAAATTTTGGGTAGAAAATGAATTATAAAATATTTTATTCTGAATTGTAAAAAAAAGACCAATCACTGGTGTTAACATGGAAAATTTATTGTTGATTTAAAAACAAAGTTTCCTTTAAAGAATTTGTAGATATGTAGCTTTTACTTCTAAAATTGAAATAGTTGGGTTTGCTGAAATTACCGGTCGTATTTTAATTTTATGTGCTGTAATAAGTATGTGTTAACATTTTGTACGTGGTTTCTAAAATTTTAATTCAGTCCACCGTCCCCAATACAAAGGATATACCTAAATCTTTATAATCCCATAAATATTTATCTTTATATTTCCTATAAAAATTTCATTTCATACGTCTTATAAATCTTTATAATCCCTCATGATTATCTGCTTCATAAACAGTTCGCGGGAAATAAAATTAAGACACAAGAAAGTGTAGCTTTCTGTGTCTGAAAGATAACGAAATTCTTGATTTCAACGTTAACGCACTTTCAACGCATTTTTTTTCAGGCATAATGTAGTTTTGTTCCCAGTTGTCTCAAACAGCCTCCAAATTTCCAAGAGATTGCGCCATTTTCGGAAACCTCCTTTTTCACTCGTATTTA
Source organism: Macrothele yani (assembly GCA_039090855.1). Classification (NCBI taxonomy): domain Eukaryota; kingdom Metazoa; phylum Arthropoda; class Arachnida; order Araneae; family Macrothelidae; genus Macrothele; species Macrothele yani. The sequence continues at coordinate 84,722,825 of CM076993.1, read as the reverse complement.
TTTCGTTTACAGTTAATTTAAAATTCCAAATATAATATGAAACGAAGTAATCGAAATCAAATTAAACCAAAAAGAGAAAGAAAGCAACTGTACAATTATATGTACAGACAAAGAATCTAGCTGATTGCTGCAGGATGATAGAACAGAGAAGTGGCGTTACGAAAACTGAATCTTTTAAAATAATTCGCAAATTTACTTTAGATAAAAAGGTACCTTTACTATATATAAATAAAATTCATGTATTTTTTATTTACGCATCTACTACTGTTTTTTTTTATCAATAGCAGTTGATGAAAAAACTGTGAAGAAAATTTACATGTAATACTTAATAAAAATTTCATGCAATACTTTCCTACGAGATTTGGGTATAATGGAATTAACGATACCGAAATTGCTAACTGTAAAAGATTAATCATGCTATTTAACAGAAAAAGTAGCCTTCTGAATGCTAATAATTTCATTGTCGCTTCAACCATGCATCTCCGGATTTTTCCACGCTTGATTTAATTAACTGGAATAAATAATCATGTTTGAAAAGTTCCACGTTAGGGAAATAATCTCATATCTAGTATTCGAGTTTACCTGCGAAAATTCAACGTTCTAAGACAAAGTTATGTCAATGTATTTTCAAACTCATTTCGTGGTTTTACTTTCTAATTTCATAATGATCTAATAAATACAGCGTGTCTCAAACCCAGAAACTTGCGCCCCACGTTAATCTTTTTAAAGGACCTTTAACTTTGAAACAAGTGGCAAATTTTGTTTTGGTTTCAGATTAGAATTTAAATTGATAAGACAACCAGGATATGTCTATAGTATCCTCGATGACAAAACTTAGTTTAAGTACGCATTTTTAAAACATGATCTCATCGTGAGCATACACCGCTGTCCATCATTGTGCCAATCAAACTTAATGGGTGTAATTAGTCATGTGGGGTCGTTAAGAAGCTTCTACCGAAACATACACGTTCCAAGGAATCTTCCGCGGTATTCGATCGCGATCCGCCATTTTGAAACGAGCACTGAGTTCTCAATATGTCAGAGAGCAGATGTTGAAATCACGGGGGAAGACTTAAGGATCATGCGGAATTTTCGCCCAGCAGTCTCGTGAGGGGAGGATGCTTTGTTCCTGATGCGACAGATTACAAAAAATAAAGCAGGAGAGAGAGAGAAATCAAGTTAATGAACTAAATCACGACACTCCGCCAAATTTGCATAGTGAGAGAAACTAAGAAAAAAATAAAACTGTGCTGACTTGGCTTTCAAAGTAATTATCCAATAAAGTGTTTGCGAAGTGTAAACATTTTCGAATCAACAACTGTTAATTGGTTAAGGTAAACACAGTTCTATACCGAAGGAGAAAGAGGAAGGAAATCTGTGTTCTGATTAGCATGTAAATGTTACGACGCTTTATTTGCATCTTCAAATTAACAAATAATCTTTGAGAAAACACCAAGAAAGAAAATTCATATAACAGACTACGAGGATGGTGATGCAAACAGCATCTAGGAAGATAGCAAAAGTTGAGTCCGAGGAAAGGTATTTTCCAGTTCAAAATTCGTAAATGTAGAAAAAACAAAAACAAAAAAACAGGAAAAGGGAAGCTGTACATGCTATTTTTTAAGACTAAACAGGTGAACTTCAGACTTTTTATTCGAAACTGTTCTTCAAGACTCATTATTTCTTTGACTCAACAAATTTTAACGAGTAATTACATTTCAACAGATGATTTACCTAGCTTGATTAAACGAACATTATGTGCGGCTTTGAGTTTGACGTAAAACTTACGACTTTGGTGCAGTTAATAAAGGCTGAAGTTCACTTCGTAGTACACGTTTCGCTGATTTCTTCTTATCCTTTGTAGAAAATCACAACGTTCACCTCTCCGACATTTTAATTAGTTTTTCTTTCATCTCGTATGTTTTGAAAGAGAAATACATTCCGCGAGCTTAGTAACATAAGATGTTTATGCATTCTCTCTATTGCTATTTTCAGTTTTCATACATATCACTAAGCTGAGATTCAGAAGTTAATTCCTCAAGGAAAGCCCATCTACCACATTAAAGTTTAAAACTCATGATGCTACATTTTAGTTATTGATGATGCATCAAACATCTCATTTTACAGCGATCTTTGCGCACTACTTGGGTTTCACTGACATCCATCAAACATCTCGCACAGGATCTTTTGTACTTTATACTCATTATCTTTTTCTCATGCAGCTATTCCTGAATATGGTCCGTCCATGATTTCTTCGGCCATCTTGTGCGTTTCTTTCCTTCCATTTCGGATGAATAAATCCTCTTAGCAAGCATCTCACCGCTCATTATTTCAACAGCGCCAAATCACCTCACAATATTTGTCTCCAACTTACTAACATTTTGCTTCGCATTACACATTTCTAACACATCTTCGTTCATCGCATGATCAGAACGTGTCTGACGTATCTCTCCAGCTCACAAACGACTCCGATGTCTCTTCTGTAGTCCTCAGGTTTTAATGTCGCACATCAGAGTACGAACAATTGCACATTCGTGGGCAGTTATTCTGGAGTTTTCTGCGAACCCATCATTTCTGTAAAATCCTCCTTAAGCAGATATAACTTTCAAAGATGAATTCACTCACCTACAAATTCCACCATCTAATTTGTTTTCTCTATCAGAAATGCTTAATAAATAAATACATCGCTCTTTCCACGTTCCAGAAACACATAGCAACCGAAAAATTGTTTTCAGCCGCCGCCGTGGAAAACAATGCTATGTGTTTCTGGAACGTGGAAAGAGCGATGTATTTATTTATTTACTGTATTTGGAGGATTTTCACCTTGGATCTCGCTCTTTGGATTTAACTGCTATAATTTATATAGCCAGTGTCGTTAATTCCCACCAGATGGAGACGTCTCAGTATCTGAGCCCATCTTACGGATTTATGATGTCAGAAGCTGACTTAAAAGTACACGTAGCACCGTGGATTGTTAGCCACCGTGGTGTAAAGCTAGCGCGCTCGGCTAGATATCGAGAGATCCGTGATTCATTTCCACGGCGGCGCCTAAAAACAATTTTTCGCTTCCTATGTGTTTCTGGAACGTGGAAAGAGCGATGTATTTATTTATATACAGATTCAAATACCTTGTCTATCTGTGTACCAGTTAGATCAACGGTGCAATGAGTACTAACTGTTCGTCGCTCAAAAACCGTAACTTTGATTTTTCACTTATTTATACTTAGTTTGAATTTCATATAAATTTCACACATCAGCGACAACATTCTCTGCAACTCATATTTGCTCTTCGCCAATAGGAATGTGTCATCAGCATTCAGCAATCTACGCGCATACTGATATTGCTAAGTCATTTCAAACCATCATGTACCTTAGGTCTCCCAGTTTTATTGCATCTACCTCATTTTTATGTTTTTGTTAACTTATATTATTAACCCTTTAAGCTGCCGATGTACCTGAATCAAATGGTGCAGAAAAATTACTGTTTTCCCCAAAGGGAGATGTTTCCATAACGACCGCTTTCAGGAAAACTGAGGCGAAACAATTCCTTTCATCCTCTCATCTGAGCAGTACAGATCATAAATCTGTAGTTTTCGGTAAGCGCTCCGTTTTAGTCATTTATTCTCTGCTCCATGACATAATGAAGAAGGTTTAGTCCCCCGGACACGGATATTATGCCACTGGATAGAAAAAAGACTCAAACATCTTCTCTTTCCTTTCTTAGGTTCATCGATATAGTTGTAGAACTTTCATCATCTAATCAGTCAGAAAGGATCATTGTCAATCACTTCTCTAAATCCCCGCTTTGAGTAGCAGACCAAAGGGGGAAAATAACTCTTTCTGACCCTCTGGTTTCTTAGGTCACTCCTTGGAGCGAATAAATTCGTTCCAGACACATTTCACTCACTTCTTAGACAGCGAATATATTCGTCTGAGCTGACTTCAGTCCACTCTGTCAATCCCGATTTAACTTGTTCCGGCCACTTAAAGGGTTAATAAGAAACCTGTTTGTGTTTCCTTCCCTGATATAAGTGCAACATAATACTTTTTCCGTCTTTTAACAAAGTCTAATGTTTTTTCCACGTTTCAGGGTTTATTCTATGGCTTCGTTTTTCACAAAACATTACACCACAATTTTAATGGAAAAAATTAGTAAAGGGAAAAACATTTTTCAATTTTAAACTTATAGACAAACAAAAGGGGTACGAAAAGCATTTCTTCAATTTAAATTTATTAATAGCCAGTAGAGGATGGGACGAAGAGCTCCTCGAATTCATAGAAACAAAATATCGACAAAAACATTTAATTCTTAAAAAAAATCGGTTTTTACAATTATTGATGAAAAATGCCTACTCATGTTTTATAGCACCATTTTCAAAAAATAGAAGAAAGGAGGCAAAAGAAGTCTCTGTGTTAATTCTGTACCTTAATTTCTGGTAAACAACTTTGTGTTTATTCCTTTCTTCTTCGAAAAATTTATAAAAAGTATAAAACTGTGTTCATCTCCTCAATTTTTAGTTAAAATTTTCCACCTCCCCATTTTAGGATGCGATGTTGCCAACTAAGAATAAGATAGGTGACAATGAATTATCGCGTGCCAACGAGAACGCTCCTTGAATACTTCTGGAACAAACTGAATTTTTCAAATTGGATTTTCAGAAAAGGAGAAAATCAGAGGACAATATTGATACATTGCCTTCATGCCACATAACGAAAAAACTGCGCATTACTTAAACATGAAACTTCCGTAATGTTCTTTGAAGTGAATGGAAAAAGTTATGAAAATTATTTTTCAACCTGATTTCTAGGATCGGTAAACATTTATAGTAGAAATAGCTAATTACGCCCTCTACCGGCAGAATTGTGGGTTACGAAAAATCACAAATTGGCCGCAAAATGTTCCTCACAACGCAATATTATTAAAAGCAATAAAAAAAGAAAATAACATTTGGTATTGTGCAATTAGAAGCGGATAAATGGAACAAAACGAAATACAATTCCATGCCCGTAGCAGCACAACTGAGCGTTATTTGAAGAAAATTATACTGCAAATTGGTTTTCGAGATCAGTGTTATCCGATCTGGAAAGGATATTTTCCATCTGATTTCCAGAATCGGATATATTTTAGATGAAGAGATATATAATGAAATCCCCAAGCAGCAGAACTGCAGAATATGAAAAATGCAAAAATAATGCACGAAATGCTTTTCATCACGGAACTTATGCAATGTAAAAAAGAATGTTTGAGATATGACTTTTACAAGTAAGGTTAGCACGAGAACGATTACATATTTACTCCATCTTTCCAGAGAAATTCGCATTGCTCATAGTGGATAATGTTCGCAATCTTTTCCATCACAAATGACATCCCGTGATTCTCAATTTGTGGAGCGTGGCCCCCTAAGGGGCACGAAATATCTAGAGTGGGCGCGAAGAAAAGTGGCAATCGAAGTAAAAACAGTTTGTTGAAACAACAACAAAAACACATAAAATACATTTTGAAAATAATATAATACCTTTTCCGTGGCAATGAATACACGAGCACCTCAGGCGTGGTTGTTATAAACGGTAAGAAAAGCGAACTTGTTCGCGTTTGTAAGAAAGACTGATTAATAAACAAAGTATTCAACCAGAGTTACGGTTTAGAACAAAAGTCGGTAGAAAAACTGTAACAGGCATCTCAAGATATGCCTGGAAGCATTGCTCCTCCCAAACCTCGGAGGCAATAAATCTACGCACACCCAGCTCTCGTTAGATGTTGCTCCGTTGGACTTGCAAGAATTCACGATACGGTAGGCGGGTAATGACGAACAGAAATTTGTAACGATGTGGACGACGTTCTATGCATACAATCGATTTGAATACGTAGCTATTTTAAACAGATCAATATTGAAGAAGTTGTGTAATGTAAAAATCACATTGCAATCACGCAATTACAGTGTTCAAGAAACAATAACTAACTAACCCAAGTAGCAGCAAAAATGTTGTTTTTGCAGCAACCCGGTAAAAGGATTGGAAGGGGTGCAATAAAAAGTGATATGGAAAAGGGGGCCACAAATACAAAAAGGTTGAGAAACACTGCCGTATAGTAAAAATTTTCTTGATCCAATGCTTTGAAGCGGATATAGAGTTGCAAACGGAAATGAAAACTTACGCCACCAAGGCCTTACGATATCCAGAAATGTATCTCTCTCAGTGAATAATATAAGATATAAAGAAAATTTTCAAATGGAACTTCGAACAGAATGGGCATCGTGAAAAATAGAGTATTATTCGTTCATTCTCTCTAGTGTCCATTATTTCCCGCAAGAAATATACCCGAAATGTTTCACGCAGTAGACGGTACCTAACTGAAGAATATTTTGTTCGGATTTTTAGACTCGTTGATATCAACTCGAAACTTTACTGGTATCGCATCGCATTTCGCGATGCGATTACATGAAGTTGCCATGCAGTTTGAGACTTGTAAACCATGTTTCTGCGATGCAAGTTTTATATCTACGCAAAAGTAGTAGATAAATGTTTTTAAAATAAGGACCCATTTTAAATCACACTTTTGACTACTGATGAAAATGAGCAGGTATCTTATTGAATTCGATCTTCCTGCTGTGGATGTCAGTTTCCAAATAAAAGTAAAGGGGGCCATTGGCCCATTTCTCAAAGTGAATTAATCTCATGAGTGTAGCATAGAACCTATGGCAAAGTTATTTCTTCTAAAGCAACAAAAAGAGCAATAGGCTTAACATTGATTTTCCTGTCACAGTGACAACAGTGACAGTATCGGGGCAGTACGATAACTTTAAATTGTGACAAAATTGCTATTTACGAGAGCGGTGACGGAACTGTAAAGAAATCGAAACTATGAGTTACCGTCTTACATGTACCAGTGACAAAATTACCTTTCATGACGGATACAATACGAAGCCGGAACGTATCGCAGAATCACCGTAACAGGAGCTTGGCACTAGATGAGGGAAATAAAATGAAAAGACATTGTTCATACTCAAGAAACGCTAATCCGTTTATTTTGTGGTGTAATATGCATAAAGATTCGCCAAGTCTTTTCTCTCCAGTGGGATGCATTTTCAAGGCAATAGTAGACATAAAAAAGGGAATTAGAACACGTAAGAAATAAAGATCAATTTTTGAAAAATAAAATAAAATAAGGTGGGCCATCACGAGCAATATTAAACAAGGTGGGTGACATCACGAGCAGTATTATACGAATTTTTATCACGTAATTATACGCTGTGCCACGATGTATTTCCGTCTTTTAATAACGCATGCCAAACCACTGGTAGTTCACCATATCATTGCATGCTAGTTTTCTGGAAAGGATTTCGACTGTTTCTCTCATCGCAGACCCTTTAAAGTTCGTGTAAGGAGCAATTCTTCTAATACTGTTCCATACAGAAGCTGCAGATGAATGCATGATTTCTCTGGCGAGGGCTATATTATGCATATCCTGTTAACACTTTGCACGTGTTCTTTACATCTAGTGTCCAAGAATCGCTTTGTCATTCCGATATATATCTTTTCCGTGTTGTCAGGATATACCAACGGTATATCGGTATATCAGTGTGAAAAAGAAAAGGCACAATAGCCTTTTCTTTTTCACACTGTTTCTCCTTGCAGCTTGATATTATGTGTGATAACTAGAGATAGGATTTCTGCTTTCAGCACGCAGTACAAAATTTAATGCCGGCACGTATATACGTAGACCAAATCTGATCATAAACATGTAAAATGAACTTATTTTAACACCTCTCTAGCACGCAAAAGCCCTTTCTGAACGCAATCTTGAATCTCGCACGCAAAAGCTCTTTCTGAACGCAATCTTGAATCTCGCACGCAAAAGCCCTTTCTGAACGCAATCTTGAACCTTGCATGCAAAAGCCCTTTCTGAACGCAATCTTGAATCTTGCACGCAAAAACCCTTTCTGAATGCAATCTTGAATCTTGCAAGCAAACCAAATATCTGCACCCGAAATGAACGCAAAATTTACTTTTTCATGTAAAATTTACAGTTAATCTACCATTTTTATGTGTATCTCTCAGAGAGGAACCACGGGGAAGGGAAAGTTGAAGAAGTACGGATTAGTGCATTCATTTCTTTCCCTCTCTCCCCCGCGCAATGAAATAGGGGCAGTCCAGAAGAAGGAAGAAGAACGAAAGCAGCGGGCGCACGGCTTAGTTCGCATTCTTTTTCTCTCCCTTCAGCAGCAAATAGACACAAATCAAACATGAGTAAAATCGGAAAATCTAAATTCTACAGTATTATAAAGGACTTTCCAAATGAGGGATTTGAAAGTGATGGTACTCTGATTTTGTGTACGTATTGTGACAAGAAAATCATGGCCGCCCCGGTGGCGCAGTGGTCTAAGGCGTTGGCCTCTGATCATTCGTCCGTAAGGGGTCCGGGTTCGAATCCCGGTGAGGCATGGATGTTGTGTTTGTCTTACGGCACTGGCTCTCTCCCTTCCCTGGAACCAGTGACCCTAAATTAGGGACGGGCGACTGCTTATAGCCTATTGAGTTGCTCACGGTGGTCGTTAAACCTCCAATAAAAAAAAATCATGGTGGATGATAAACACCAAAAGCTGCCATTGAAGAGACACGTGGAATCCGTCACTCACAAAAAGAACAAAGAAATTAAAACAAAAACCAAGGAAAGCAGTACAAAATGTCCGTTCAATGCGAACGCTTTTCGACGAGCATCTAAGAAAAGCAATCAAGTCAACCAGTTTAACGTTGATATTGCCGCTGCTTAATGGAATCAGGAATTCCTTTGTCTAAAATATACCATTCTTCCCTAAAAGGATTTCTGGAAAAATACCCACAAAGGAAAATCCCCGATGAGAGCACTCTGAGGAGAACTACGTAAACGTGAACTATGACGCCACTATACTTAAGATCAAAAGCGTTATAGGATATTCTCCAGTGGCATTCATTCTGGACGAAACAACAGATGCCCAAAAGAGGTATGTCCTTTTCATTCTTATTGCTCCTTTGAACGGAGAACCATCTCGTTTCATGTTATTCGAAATGTATGATTTGGAGAAAGCAAATTACTGCACCGTAATGCAAGGATTCAACGATACTTGTTCGAAGGTGTGGCCAGAAATTCATTACGACAAAATATGGTTTTGGGTCACAGATCGGGCGTCTTACATACCGACAGCATTTTCGCACCTGAAACCTCTCTATCCCAACTTACACCACGTTACCTGCTTGGTGCACTACTTGCATAGAGTTTGTGAAGCCGTGAGGGAAGAGTACGAAGTTGCAAACCAGTTCATTGGATTAATGAAGAGAGGCTGCTTAAGGCCCCAGCGAGAATCAATATGTTCCAGCAAACCACACAACTTGCCCTTCCTCCAGAGCCTGTGATCGTCAGGTGGGGCACCTGGACTTCTGCTGTGGTATATACTACAGTCTAAACGTTCCCAAGATCAAGGATTTCATTGCCCAACTTGAAAAAGGTGGTAATGCAGCAGTTACAAAAATCAAGAGTCTCGTGGGTAGTAAGGATCTGGTAAAAGAGTGGTATGAGACATACAAATACAAGTTCGTTGTAGACAGCATCAAGAAGCTTGAAGAACGGAACCTAGAAAAGCAAATACAGTGGAATATTTTTAAGGAAGTGGAAAGCCGTGTCGATGACTTTGCCAAGACAAAGCTGGAAAATTCTCTTTGGAGGAACCCAAGACATCATTGCCTTCGTCAGTGAGAACCCAGATCTTGATATTTGCATAAAAACCAAGTTAGCGCCTCTAGTGACTGTGCAGGCGGATAGATTGTTCTTTCAGTACAAAGACGTTTTGACTAACAAGCGGCAGAATATGATTTTCCAGAGCATTGAAAAAATGTGTATTGTACGACAGAACTACTTTGTATGGAATGAAAAGGGAAAAAATATATAGAAATAACTGGTAAGTCATTTATTTTTATTACATTAAAAGATTGGGAACGTTAAAATATTGTGTAACTCTGCATTTAATATAGCACGCAATAGGAAAAAAATTGCACGCAATTTAGTAAAAATTTGCACGCGAGAATCCTAACTCTAGTGATAACGGAGTCGATGATGTCATTGCCATTGATATATTGTATTTACGTAATAAATTCTTCAACCAATATGTAAAGATTGGGACATATGTGATGGGTCCTGCGTATCTCCTTGTTTTACAAGTTGATTTCCTTATCGCCGACATTACGCGATTTCTTACAGTTTTACGCATTTGGTCTATGTCATCCTTCTTATATCAAGCCTTTAGACCTTTGCTTTTAATATTTTCAATATTTTTATTATTTAGGTAGTCGAGTTTGCATACGTTATACGCTCTATAGAACCATGCTCTAAACGCAGAAAATTTGTACTCTTTTGGGCACTGTGAATTAGGAGTGACAAGATTCGGTACTGCGGTTGGTTTATAATAAACGTCGAAATCGAAGCTGCATGTTACATTTCTTTTGAGCGCGACGTCAAGATAATTCAACGTCCCATTCACTTCAAGGTCAATGATGAAGTTTATCGTATTGTGTAGGTCATTTATCTTGCGTCGGATCCGCGTGTGGCGGCACCGCGGCGAGAGACTGTATGCCGCCTGCATTATGCACCGCCATGCCGGTCCATCGCCTAACGTTATGGTTTGGGGCGCAATTTTATATAACACCCGCACCCCTCTTGTAACGCATCGCAGGTCTACTCAACAACCACCACTATATCTCCGACGTTTTGGAGCCTGTAGTCCTCCCTTACCTGCAGGACCTGACAGCGGCCACGTTTCAACAGAACAATGCGCGCCAGCACGTAGCACGCATCGTGCAACAATTTTACATGGCCCACCAGGTGTCACTGCTGCCGTGGCCCGCCTGTTCTCCCGATATGTCGCTCATCGAACACGTCTGGTAGCTGATCGGCAACCGAGTGGCACGGCAAGCACCACCCGCGGCTACGCCTGATGAACTCTGGCAACGTGTGGAAGCAGCCTGCACCGACATACCCCAAGCCCACATCCAAAGCCTCTTTCATTTGATGCCGCGGCGTGTAGCGGCCGCTATTGCCAGCCATGGGGGCCACACGAACTATTGATATCTACGTGTTCCGCAAGTCGCAGGGGCCTGCAAGCTCAATCGTTACATCTTTGTATCTGTTCTTATGTGTCCAGTAAAACTGGCTTTGCTATCTCGTGTCTTTCTTGGTGTTGCATTTTGGGGGCCAGCAGTGTATATGTGTATTAATTACTTCCATCAAACGTGAAAATAATGCTTTTTGTTAATAACAAAACCTCGGCTACTGTAATTTTTGTGAAACGTTTCGGATATTCAGGTGTCCATTTAATTCGACTTTTACCCTTTACAAGAGGTTTCCTGTGTTTTTGTAAGTATGTTTCGAAAGTATTTGTCATTTTTTTTTCAATTTTTGACTTTTCGTATTTTGTTTTTTTTTCCTTAATTTTCAGTTCGCTGATTTTTTCAATAAAAGCCGGCGCGAACGATTTTCTCTTCTGGCTCTGCAAGAAAAGCTCTTTAAAATATCTCTTTTTCCTGTTCTCAGAAAGTTTAGCTTTTTTTCTGTTATTAATAACTTGTCATTTAAAAAATTTACCTTTTTTTTTTAACATATCACATTTCACGCAGAAAATTGTATCTTCATCTGATGCAGGTTGAATTGGGGCCATATTTTCTGCAAAAGACCTTGTTTTGGGACTAAGATTTTTAAGTCTATCAAAAGCATCATGCAGTATTTTTCTCCTTCTTTGTCTTTCACCTCTTGCAGTGACATTTTAACGTTTGATCTCGTTAAATTGACTGTTGGTATAGCCGACGATTTCAATATCTTTTTCATTGGTTAAACAAGCAGGCGATTCATCATATCGTCTTCGTACTTACTATTTAAAAAGTGCTCACTGCAAATCCTGGCATTTTTCAAATTAAAAGAATCTGCTCTGCAACACTTGTTAACCCAGTTTTTTGTAACTACTGGGTCGTTTCTAGAGAAACAGTGAAAACTTATGTTTCGCCTTTTCGCATTCCCGCAGGTATTTCTGCACATAGCAACAGTGCAAGAAGCCATTGTACGAAAACGATGCACTAAAGAAATTAAATAAAAAAATTGATGTCAGAAATACAACCTAATAAACAGCAGATATTTAATACAAATGCAACAAACTTGGGTTAACAGCATCCACCGAGCGCTTTACATCGCGCACTGACATGTGACATGCATCCCCGTGACGTCACTGAGCGGCACAGGAATCCCCGTGACGTCACTGAGCGGAACGACCAGAAACACAAAGCGATGAGCCAGCCCTTGTTACTAAGCCTAACGAACTACGTCGGTAAGGTTTATCGGTGCAACATGCCGTTTCGACTCATGCGCCACCTCAGTGATACGTCACAAGTTTTAGAAATCTATCCTTAACAAAGAGACCTGAGATAAAACACCGGAAGATTAAGCAAACACATCTAGTAACATGAAATTCTCGGGCAAAGAAAACTCAGCAGGTAACGGCGTATAGACAAGCACCGGAAAATTAAGCTAAATGCCACCTGAAGTAGTATTTTGTAAGAAAACAAATATCCAAACATCGTAGAAAATGTTTTATTAAATTTCTCTTTATATCTCCGTTGCTAGACGATGAAATAAAATGTCCCTTTTGCGTCTTGGGTGATTAAAAACGATGGAAACTTTATTTATATTGGGGGATAGGGATATGAAATCGTTCTTGTGAATTTCACTAATATACAGTGTAACGATAATATCTGTATGTAGATAAGATATCTCTATCATATAGGAATTCTTAGAGCCAAAAAAAAGCTTGCAATTTGAATGTCCCTTTTTCAGAAGCAGTTCTCGATGAACCAAAGTACTTCTGCAATCTTTAAGTTATAATCAATTTTTGATTGTAAGCAGTAGACAGAGAGCTATATTTTAAGCTTTGTTATAATCTCAGTACAGATATTCACGTAATTTTTACAGCACTGAGAACAACCGTTGTTACATGAACGTAACTTTTTTGGTATCTTGCAAAGAATTTGTATCTACGATCTCCAACAGTCGGAAAATCTACATCACACCTTTTTCTTTCACAGACTATACTGTCTGAATTTTTTTAGATGTTTTCCTTGGAACAACTTCAACTGTGCTTGTGTGTGTGTTTAATTATTTTTTTTAATCTCAGATGCACACAGTAAGAGCGGAAAGATTGAAAGAGTCGGAACGGTATGTAATGTGAGATAATGTTTGTAGTATGAACTATCTTTTGATGTTATATGGCTGTAAATTTTCGCGGCAATTTTTTTTTTACAGAAGCTGAAAGAGAGATGTAGTCATCAGCTTTTCACTGTTTTTAACACCGAACATTTAACTGCTCCTTCACCTGCTTTATTTCATCAAATAGTTGACAGTTTTTATTTTTTTTACTTCTCATTCATCAGCCGTGCCTGAAACAGCGATGAATTACCCCAGTCGTAAACTCTCTTGGTAAAAAAGAGGATTAGTATCAAGGAACATAACGCTTCCAAATATAATTCGACCCAGAATTATTAAGCTAAGGGAAACAGAACATTAGCTTAGTTTCAAGCTAAAATAAGCCAGTATGGTGTCTTCTCTACTTCAAATGCCAAGTAATCCGTCTTCCGGAACTACACTCTTAAACGCCAGCTGTGGATCTTAAATTCTATCTCTGGCAGTGCACACTTGAAGGAACAAGTTCAGCTGTTCTTTCGGAATTTTTTAGCTCAAACAGCTGGTGTACAACGATCATCTGGAAGAGCAAGGCAAGAACGTCAATTAAAATTATGATTTCTGTTTGTCAAACTGCGGGATAACAGTTTAGTGTGGAGCCATATTTGTTTTACTTGAAAATTCTCTATGGTTCAAATTAAAAACCTAAACCCCAACATCAACATCAGATTTACCATAAAACACTAATCTAATTAGTTTAAAGCTTAAACCTTCTGAAGCTTTACTGCAAAGCTTACTGAATTACTTAGTCTAATCCTGTATAACTTTTCGTCGTGCAGCTGTGAGCTGAACTAACACATGAGTCAACTAATTAAGCACTAAAACCAAAACGGCCAAAGAACATCAAAGAATCTTTGTTACATGTTTCTGTCTTTTAATTTCATGTTTGTCAGGAAGTAGTAGTATAGCACACCTCAATCAAATAGCTTAGTAATAGAATACAGCAACTTAAACTTAATTATCTGAAAGTTTGAACATAGGCACGCCGCTCGCTGATTAGTCTTATATTGGTATTTACACAGCATCAAAGTTGGCTAACACTCGTAACGCACGAAAGCCTTTTTGAACATCAAATCATGAACTTCAGTAACGAAACGAAATATACAGCTTACGTCAGAAAAGTTCCAGGACTGACGCAATAAGGAATATAAAAAAGTACCATATTCACAATTAATGCTGGACACCTTTAAAATCCAGCGTTTCTGAAGATTCTGAAAACAGTTCTTGCAGGCACTTTCCGGGATGTCCTCAAGTTTCGTCACGACTGCATAGATAGATGCAATATCTGCATTATACTGTCCTTTTAGTACCCGTTTTATTCTGGGGAACAGGAAGAAGTCACATGGCGATAGATCAATGGAATACGGCGCAAGTGGCAACACAGTGATTTGATGGCGAGCTAGGAACTGTTGACTGACAACTCGGTATGTGTTCTTGAAATATCATGGAGCAAGAACCACTTTCCGGATTTCCATAACTGGGGGCCACGGCGACGAATAGTGCTGCGTAAACGTAGCCTTATTCGTATTACTGATGTATTATACTTACTGATGTCCACCAACACAGCCAAAAGTCTCACGGTAATTCGACGATCTTTCTGTAATGTATTCCGCACCTCTTCGATTTTTTCCACTGTCGGTACACTGGAAGGACGCCCATATCATCAAGGGATTCCGATCTGTCATGAAACTGTGCATTAAATTCGGAAACTCTGCTGTGGAATAATGTTGTGTCTCCATATCCTTCTTTTAACATTACGTAAGTTCAGTTAACTGATTTACCAAGTTTCCAATAAAAACGGGTGTTCACTCTCTGCTCTTCTATGGATGAAATAAAATGGGGCAAAAACGCTTGCTATGACTCCTTAATGCTCGTCTGCCGCCTGTCGGTACCGGTATAAATCATTTTCCAGTTGTTCGCTGATTGGCCAAAGGAATGCTGTCTTCTGCCATACACGTTATATTTTTATCCCATTGCTCTTACGTCAGTTATTTTGTCAGTCCTGGAACTTATTGGACGTAGGTTGTATTTGTTGATCATACACTTTTTGAGTTACTGTTGCTTTCTGATCTTCTCAAATCGGAGAGTTAGAAGCAGAGATATCGAGAAAAATATGATACTTATGTACGCCTTTGGAGGAAAAATTGAGCATTATTTTAAGTAAGAAATAATCACAAAATGTTTTCCTTTGCGAACTGTATCTCTCAGCGAAGGATTTTTTTCAAACGAATTTTCAGAAATGCAGTTACTGTTGCAAACCCATTGGAAACATAAATATGTACTTACGCCCTCTAGTAGCAAAACATTCCTTTACCAAAAATCAGAAATCATATGCAGAACATTTCCCATCTATTATAAAACTATATCAGGCGTCAAATGGATTTCTTAAATTGGACTTTTAGAAGCAGAGATATCGTAGTAATCGCAATAAGAACGGGACTTAGATTTATTTGGCACAAAATATACAATATAAACTTCCACATTTTTGCTGTTGTTGCTGTTTCCTACTTTTGAGGACACGTCAAAAAATATTTTGATTAAAATTAGCGAAAATTATGTGTTGTTCTACCACGGGAGCAAGAACTTTGTCTAAACAACATGATAGGCCAAGCTGTGGAAAGTCCAAATATTAAAGGTAGAAATTGTTTAGTCTCGATATAGAAAAAGGGTGCGAAGTCTAATTTTACCCTAAAACATTTATTTAAATCCTATTTAAAGCACTTTCTAGCATTGGTTTTTGTCCTTGAGCATTGTAATAAGTATTTGTGGGCACACAAAGCGGTAGTAAGCCATTGATGAATTAGAAAACAAATATTCAGTTCAAAATGCCGCATATGCCGTTTCGATATGCATACCAACCAGAACAGCAAAGTATTTCACAAATTTTTGAGTTGCGTCTAGCTTATCGCTCACAGCTGAAACAGATGTACCTGATGGATAACTTTGGCTACTTACGCATTGAAGTGCGCTTTCGTCTTCCAGAAAAAGAAGATTTTATAAAAACATATCAGTCATTCACTTTTGATTTGTATGGTGGCGGCAATAGGACCCAAAAGTTCGGAGACAGCGCCAATCCGTGACAACGCAAGCATCTAGTTAAAGTTACGGCGTCTGAAATACATCCTGCCATCCCTCCTCTCCGCAGTCAGAATGGTTTGGCCCATGGGAAGGGATTGGAATGCGCGCGCAGACGTTTGCTGCTGTGGTTAATCGTCTGTCTTATGTGAGGAACATGCTTTTTGAAAAGCAACGCTGTAATTTTGTCAACGTTTGGGTAAAACAACTGAAGATACCTTAGAAATGCTTTCGAAGGTGTACGGTCACTATACTATGGCAAAGTTTAAGGTGTACGAGTGGCATCGGCGTGCCAATGAAGGCTGAGAATCCATCGCAGATAATGAGGGCTGTGGTAGACCTGCGACTGCAATGAGTGAGGAAAATATTACGATGGTGGTGCAGTGAGCTCGCCAGGATCGTCGACGAACCACTCGAAAAATCGCTAACGCAACTACTTTATCGGAGACCACATGCCAGAGCATTTGGACGCAGGATCTAAACATGCAGCCCGTGTGTCAGCATATTGTCCCTCCCCTTTTGACCTCCGAACAAAAAAATGAACGGATGCGGATATCGGGCGAATTAATCGACAACCCGATAGCGATCCTGTTGTAACGTACCAGGAGATGTGACGTACCTGCCAGAAGGACGCATAAAGGCAGATAGGAATCAGAATAAAACGTCCGCGTAGCTCAATTGGTAGAGCAACTTATTCCGGAATGAGGGGACCCGGGTTCGAATCCTGGCGCGGATAAAAATGACGGAGAAATTTACTTCGTTATAATGGCGCCCGAACTATCCGGATGACCCGACCGTTCAAAATCTCGCATTGGTGTGATGTTATTTCCACACCGCGAGATAGGAAAAATAAGAGAATTCCTTCTCCAGCACTTCGAAGAAAAAAAAAAAAGGGGGGGGGGATGATGACGTAACGTACCAGGAGATGTGACGTACCTGCTAGAAGGACGCACACGACATAAAGGCAGATAGGAATCAGAATAAAACGTCCGCGTAGCTCAATTGGTAGAGCAACTTATTCCGGAATGAGGGGACCCGGGTTCGAATCCTGGCGCGGATTAAAATGACGGAGAAATTTACTTCGTTATACTGTGTTTTTTATAACATCATCATAGGTGATGAAACGTGGCGCTACGTGTTTGATATTCCGCCAAAGCGTTCTTCTTCAATATGGAAATCACTGTCTTCACCGCGATCAAAGCAATTCACGTAGGGTCGAAGCAAAGGGAAAGTCATGTTGGAGGTACTTTTCGATTCTCGCGGCATTGTCCATTCCGAATTTATTCCTGACGGCACAACAGTCAACAAGGAAATCATCTGGACATTTTACGACGCTTGCGGGAGTCAAACCGTCGTAAACTGCCGGGAATAGGGCGAAGTGGACAATGCTACCTTCTCCATGACAACGCGCCTGCACATCGGTCCCTACTGGACATGGAGTTTAGAAATCGTACTAATGTGCTTCCACATCCCGCCTATTCACATGACTTAGCCCCCTGCGATTTTTACCTCTTTCCACTGATGAAACAAAATCTGCAGGGACGTCGTTTTGTGTCAACAAATTAGGTAAAAGCAGCAAAGCAGGAGGCATTACGAGGGGTTGCAGAACATGGCTTTCAGCAATGCTTCCAGAAGCTTTGTGAGCGCTGGGAAAGTGCATCGCCGCCAAGGGCATTATTTTGAAGGTGGTTGTGCATCGGTGTTTTAAAGTATTCAAGGTAAGGAACTGTACGCGATGCTATGTCCCCGAACTTTTGTATCCTACCTCGTATAATTGCAAACGTGACGTACTCAAATGTACTCAAATGCTTTAGGATTCCCTTCATTCTTATGTTCTTCAATATTTGTAACAAAACCATTCGTTTAATGGAGAATCCGGTGATTGTTTTTTTGTGCAGCTGTACAATCCTTCTTAGCCACAGAGTACCACACAAATGACAGAATTTAATAATCTTCAGTACTCGGATACTTACTGTATATCCTGAATCACGGCAAAGGCATATTTAGAGTCAAATAATAATAATGTTTGATATTGGAGACCTTTGCGTCTCGCTCGTTACGTTTGTCACGTATAGTCTAACATACCTTTCTTTTTTACCTTCAGTTATCAATGTAAATCTCAGTTCGTTTCTGTTAAGCATTTTCAAAACTTTACGTCACATTTATTTTCTCACTGAATGACCTGAATTGAGGTCAGGAGTAGAATAACGCATGAGTTTAGCAGAGATAAGAATTTTACATGTATCGGGGATCTATTTTCATTGGAATTCAGCTAGAGCTTGTTTGTAATTAATTTGAAAAGAGATTTGCGATGCGAGCTTAGACTATGTTTAGAGTTTGATGTTATTATTTAGTTATTTTGCTTTGATTATCACGCTTGTTTGATCATCGTTATTTCCAAGCTAATGTGACTTGGAAATTATTTGATATTATGCATGATATTGTTCAGCTATTAAAGTATTTTCTATGTGGTGCCAACATACACGCCTGAGATGAAAGAAAAGGTCGAATTTGCAAGCACATTTCTTTTCACTGAATTTCTAGACATATTCTTGAAGTGAGATTTCTGTGCTTATCTAAAGACTCTTTCAATTACTAAGTTAATTACAGTTCTCCGGAGCGTGCCACGTAAACACGACGGAACTTTGCAGTGAAAGTCCCATTCTTTTTTCACACAATGCTATTGTTCCGGGGAAGCATAGGCAATTAGCTAAATTACTGGTGAACACTTGTGAAAGTTCACCACATATTGCAATGTGAAGATTTACGGTATGCATTTGATGAAGCATGCAAAATATTGGTCGAAGTTCATCATTTTTTGCAATGTGACGGTACATGATATACCTTAAGTGAAACATGATAAGTACTCATGCAAGTGCACCACAGATAACAGCAGCTACTTAATAGGAATGAATATATGAAGATATACAGAATATTGTGCATCTTTTTACCAAGCATTCCGTAATACATAAGTTTGCCGTACGGTTACAAGATTACAAACAATTACATCGTGCACCTTAGTCGCAATATCCAAACCCATATTTTTAGTTTTTATCCAAAATCATTATTTTCTAAACGCACACTTTCATCAGTAATTCATTGGAAGAAAGGGGGGGGGGATAATTCTGTATTTCCTAAACTGGATTTTTGAAATTTATAAACACACAGATTCTCGTGCAAGTAAGGTTCCAAACAATATAATTTTACCTCGTTTTCGTTGCACTGAAGGTGATTGTCACACATACAGTTAGTTACACACTGTGGACGGGATAATTTCTCTCTGAAACGGGTTTAACACACACCAATGTGTTTTACTAGTATTATAGGTTTTCTGTATCACTGCAGCCAACCAATGTGTTTTACCAGTATTATAGTTTTCTGTATAACTGTAGCCCTTAGTCCGACCAGTTGCACCATACATCACACTGCAAGAAACCCTTTTGTACACGATTTTGTCACTTTAAGCTGAAGTTGTACTTGAACCAAATGCTTCCGAACATTTTCTGCGCTCCCCAAAACTGAAACGTTCACATAGCAGCGAGTTTTATGAAAGCTTCGACAAAATAATTCCTATTCAGCTCTATTCTCAGAAGTACCTTTCATAAACATGTTACTGATGGCTAGTGCTCCATTCTAGTCCTTTATTCTCTGCTCCATGACCGAAAGTATGATGAGAGGGTGCTAGTCCCCCTGACAGAGACATCATGCCACTGGGTAGAAATTAGTGGTTGAAGTATCTTCTCTCTCTTTTCTTAAGTTCGTCGCCTTTGTTATAACTCTTGTAGTTAGTATAAAGCTAGTATAAGCATGTTATAACTATTTTACCTAGTATAAGGTTAGTGTAACTGTATGTTATAACCCTTTTATTTAGTATAAAGCTGGTATATCGCCATGTTGTAATTCGTTTAGCAAGTATAATCCATGTTATAACTCTTTTAGCTAGTATAAAAGCTAGTATAACCATGTTATAACTCTTTTATCTAATATAAGGCTAGTACAACTGTATGTCAGAACTGTTTTACTTAGAATAAAGTTGGTATATCTCCATGTAATCATTTCATCAAGTAAAATCCATGTTGTAACTTTTTTAGCTAGTATTAAGCTGTTATATCTCCATGTTATAAATTTCAGCTAGCTAGTATAAATCCATGTTGTAACTTTTTCAGCTAGTATAAAGCTAGTATAACTCCATGTTATAACTCTTTTAGCTAGTACAACTCCAAGTTATAACTCTTTTAGCTGGTAAAACTCCATGCCTACAACTCTTTTAGCTAGTAAAACTCCGTGTTATAACTCTTTTAGCTAGTATAAAGCTAGTATAACTCCATGTTATATCTCCTTTAGTTAGTATAAAGCTAGTATAACTCCATGTTAAATCTCCTTTAGTTAGTATAAAGCTAGTATAACTCCATCTTATAACTCTTTTACCTAGTATAAAGCTAGTATAACTCCATGTAATAACTCTTTTAGCTAGTATAACTCTTTAGCAAAATTAGTGTCCCCTAAACCAACACTTTAAATAAAAAAACCTAAGGGGAAAATATCGCTTTCTAGTGTGCAGGTTCACTCGTTCCAGATGTGTTTGACCTTCTTCATAGACAGTGAATATATTGGTTTGAGATGTGATTTCACCATTTTGCTAACCCCAAATCAATTCGTTTCATGCGATTAAAGAGTTAAATCAAGCAATAGCCTATGTCCCACAAAGAAGTACTGACTTGTAATTAGAATATTAACATCAGTTTTCGAACGTATTAATCGCAATTCATCAAAACTTTACCATTCCTTTTCACATGAAGCACGCAAAGGGGACAGCCTTTAGCGGAAAGAAAGGGTGTGGTGGATTTTGTGGTGTAGAGTTCTACCATACCATAGCACTGCACGATTATTCATTGTGCAAAAAAGCCAGTTTTATAACATACCCCTAATTCATTAACTATTTATTTTGTAATAATACACTGCTTGATGTAGAAAATGCGTCGAAGTGCCATGCAAATTAGTGGATATGTGTCGTCAGTTGGTTTATGTAAATGATTGCATTAGAGAGCTGATCGCGGGATAGGTGAGGGATATAAAAGAGGCCAAATGGCTCTGGGTAGCAATGTTTAGACATATTCACCTGGATGTGTGGACCACTACATCGGAGTGATCTCGGTGCCGAAAGCAGATGTAAACAGTGAGAATACCTGGGCGATGAAATCAGAATCATACCCTCTCACTGTCATCTTTAGCAGAGGTTTCATCATAGGGATACGTAAGACTACTTGGACCCTGCGTCTCATCACGGCAAAAAAAAAAAAAAAAAACAGTGGCAACATTTGCAGGCCAAAAATGCGGGTAATGGGCATCATACGGCTTCTCACCTTTCTGTCATAGTTTGGAGCGTTCGCAGTTTCAACAGCCGTTTACCGCGCTTGCGCATAATACGTACAATGGCAACACGATGATACATCAATGAGGTGCAGTAGCCTGTTTGGTTGTCATATATCCATGGTATACCTCATGCTCAAAGACTGCAAGATAACGCCCGCCCGCACACTGCCAACAACAACAGACGGAATTTTCAAGGCGTTCAGGTGCTGCCCTCTGTCAGCACGATCTTCAGACTTCTTCCTAGTAGAAAGCTTGTAGGGCGTCATTGTCAGACGCATTAACGCCTTTGCACGACTCCGTCGCATTGTCGACGAAGAGTGTGGACATAGGTCAACGTTTGTTGTTACCTCAAAACACTATAGGGGGACATTTCCACTGAATGCCACACCCTGTTTTTGAATGTATAGCCCAGCATGGAGGATCTGCTGAATCAGTGCACATTATATCGTTTCCTCGCCTCGCCCATCGCCTTCATTTAATCCCTCAGAAAAATTAGATGACTTTTCTCCCACCTACGTGTCTACATCTGTGTAATGTTTTGTGTCCTTGCCTTCATTCCTTCATGACGTGCAGTTTTCTATATCGAGAAGTGTGCATCGAGTGCGAAGAAACAGCTTGTCTTAGTTCGTTTTCTGTAAATTCAGTTTAACACTACAATATATAGCAAAAACATGTTATGTTTTATTAAAATAGTACTAGTGATCCGAATTCCGTGGCGTAGAATATACACTGAAGAGCAATTGAATTAGAGATAACTGTCTAGTAACGTGTAGCACCACCTTTCGTCCTGATGACGGCGGCGATTCGTCTCGGCATGGACTCGGCAAGACACCGGAAACGTTGGGAAGCTGTACGGATCCACGTCCCCGGAACAAGCTCCCACAGTTCCCGAAGATTTGATGGAGGGGTTTAGAGCCTCGAACATCTCTCTCGATGGCATCCCAGATGAGCTCGATGGGATTGAGGTCAAGTGACCTAGCTGGCCAAGGAAGCTAGGTCACGTCGGTGGAGTGTTCATCCAACCATTCGGAAACAATTCGGGAGCTGCGTTGTCTTGTTGCAGGATGAGGTCCCCAGTGGGATGTTGAAGACGCACAAACGGGAGCAAATATTCGTCCAGGATATCCCGGTAACGTTGACCTGCGAGGGACGATGTCACACGTACCAGGGGTCCCATTTCAGTTCACGTAAACAGTACCCAGACGAGAATGCCACCCCCACCAGCTTGAAGAGTACCCTGCTGGAAAGAAGGATCCATCGCTTCATGTGGTTTGCGCCGTACTCGTATCCTTCCATCCGCATGTACCAACGTGAATCTCGACTCATCAATCCAGGCAACATTTTTCCACATGTCTAGGGTCCAGTGGCGATGTTCCCGCGCCCATGTTAATATTTGCACCCTGTGATGTGCGGTCAGCAGCGGTACTCTCTTGGGACGATGGCTTCAGTACCCCATAGCGAGGAGATGGTTCTGGATGGTGTGGCTGCTTACACTTTTTTGTGCACCAGCGTTAAATTACCGAATGATTGCTTGCACTGTGGCCCGTCTATCCGCTGTTACAATGCGAGCTAGCCGACGATGACCCCGCTCATCCACACGCTGTTGTCCACGGCAGTTGGCCCTTGCAGGGATGGTTTTTGCGGATTCGATGTACTCACGGTACACCCTTGACACAGTGGCTCGTGAAAATCCCAGTGCCTGCACGACTTCCGAGATGGAGTGACCCATTCGTCAGGCCCCGAAAATTTGCCCGCGATCAAATGCGCTCAGATCCTTTGTCTTACCCATACTGCGTCCGACTGTTACTGATTCCCGTCGCATCACTCCTTATATTGTCGGATCGCTGCATACGTCATGTCGTTTTCGTTTACAGGGCCGCCAACACCGCCACATTTGCATAACGCCAGCTGTCTCTAATTCAATTGCTCTTCTGTGTAAATCAAAGTTTCCAAGCTTTCACACAGCAACCAGATGGCTTTTTCAAGAAAAGTAGACAGCTGACTGCAAACTGGATAATGGACCACTTCAAAAATTTCAACGTGGTGACTTGACTAGATATACATACATACATACATACATACATACATATCACTGAGCTGTTCTCTGAGATTCAAAGGTTAGCTCCAAAAAGAAATACAAACTACCAGATATTTTTACTTACTGTTGTCGTATCGAACTTCTCCATTTACAGCGATCTGACATACAACTCGGGCTTCACTGATATCCATTACGCGCTGTACACAAAATCTTTTATACTTCATGCTCATAATCTTTTTCTCATGCAGACACTCCTGAATCTGATCCACCCATGTCTTCCTTGACCTTCCTCTTCCTTTCCTTCCTGCCACTTGGGCTAAAAAGATTTTCTTAGTAAGCATCTTATCACTAAGAAAATCTTTTTAGCCCAAGTGGCAGGAAGGCAAGGCAGAGGAAGGCCTAGGAAGACATGGGTGGATAACTGACAAGACAATAAATGAATATTCAACAATTGAACGTGGTGTCTAGTCAAGTCACCACGTTCAAATTGTTGAAGTGTTCTATTATCTAGTTTGCAGTTAGCTGTCTACTTTCCTTGGAAAAGCCATCTGGTTGATGTGCGAAAGCTTGGAAACTTTGATTTATATTCTACGCCAAGAAATTCGGATCACTAGTACTATTTTAAGTGTAATTGGTGCACAGTTCCTTGTTATTTAGTAAAAGCTTGGACATAATGACATAGAACTACCTCATTCCCTAATTCTTGGTCATTCAAAATCTCTAATTGTATTTATACGACCTATTTTTAGACAACTTATACACACATTGCTATAAAAATCTGCGCACCAAGAAAAACCCTTGCGATTAACGTGAAACTCAGCCAGGGCGGACCAAACGAGGCAGGGAATTTTACTCTTGTGGTCCACTATTGAGTCACATGCATCAGCAGGTGAACCACTCACAAAATCCCCAATGAAAAGAATCCCGGATTTAACGGAACTGTTATACATTGTAAAACGAATTGGACGGTGAAAAAATTTAAATAAAAATATAAAAATTTAACGGTGAAAGAATTTTAAAAATTTGCTTATGATTGAGTATAGTAGCAAAGCTCTGCAAAACGGAGTGTTTTTAGCAGGCATTTTTTTCTTTAAGAAATTTAGTTCTGACAAAAAAATAAAAAAATAAATAAATCACTAGATACATACCACGCATAAATTTTTCTACGCAGTTAGTTATTATATTAATTTTGTCACTCATTGCCTACTGCACAATAGTATTTATATCTACTTCTTGAACGTAAATCTCTTTTAAGTCCATCCATTATTTTTGAACCACAAACCACCATTTTGACCCACCCTTTTGACCTATGACCCATTACCGGTAAATCGTTGTTTACGCTTTCCAACCGTAGGTTGAAGAAACGTGTATGCTCCAACTTTGTCCGTCTGTCCGCACGATAACTCGCGTAAAAATGGCTCGATTTCGATCAAATTTTACTATGTGATAGGGGACCACCTGGGGACGAACCCTATTGAAAATGGGGTAAATGGGGTGAAAGGCTACGACATAGGAGCGGGATCTATTCCACCACCCTTATGCGTCATAACTTGCGTAAAAATCGTTCGAGTTCGATGAAATTTTAGCATGTGGTAAGGGACCAACTGGGGACAGACCTATTAAAAATGGGCGAAATGGGATCAAAGCTCAGGACATAGGAGCGAGATCCATTCAATTGCCCTTATGCATCATAACTTGCGTAAACATGGTTCGATTTCGATGAAATTTTAGTATGTTGTAAGGGACCATCTGGGGACGAATCCTATTAAAAATGGGCGAAATGGGGTCAAAGGTCAGGACATAGGAGCGAGATTCATTCCACCACGCTTATGCGTTATAACTTAGGTAAAAATGCTTCGATTGAGAAAAATCTTTACCATGTTGTTTCGGAAGTATACTTTACCGGTTCTGTTGAATATCATCGATATGGGGTCAAAGGTCAGGTCATAGGAGCGAGATTTATTTTACAGCCATTATCCTCTTAACTTGAATAATAACTTGAGTAATTATTTCTGGTATGTGGGAAAGGGTATCATAATCACTGCATTGCATGATTTTAATAACTTGTTTCTTTTAAGATAGAGGGGGGTAAGATACGAATTTCGGAATATCTCTGCGCAAGAAGCGCTTTGCGCACTGTGTCATTCTGTGGATAAGTGAGTGGGAATGATGAGCCATCAGAAGGGGTACCAGTGACTTCTTCGAAATTACAAAAGTAGAGTTTAAGGCATAGCAATGATCCTAGGCACCAAGTCCAACGACCTACATCTAACTATAGTTAGCTTTAGCCTAATTAATTTATAAACAACGTGTTTCATCCGGTGGCGCTTTTCTCACGTAAGTACAGAGGATTTTACTATGTCATTTCACACACAAAAAAAAAAAAACCTAATGTATAGACAGAAAGAAACCTTTTTTTTTTAAATGTTTTTTTTTTTTAAGGAAGCAACTTTTCAGATATAAATAAAGCTCAAAAGAATTTAACGAATGTTATTCATGCGCACCAAAATAAGAATTATTTCGTTCTTAAATATAAAGGCAAAAAAAAATACGAGAAAGTAGTCCATTTCTCAAGTGGTCCACCGGGAAACGTCCCGGTATCCCGGTGGGCCAATACACCCCTGAACTCGGCGAGTAGCCGCCCCGGTGGCGCAGTGGTCTAAGCGATGGCCTCTGATCATTCGTCCGAACGGGGTCCGGGTTCGTATCCCGGTGAGGCATGGATGTTGTGTTTGTCTTACGGCACTGGCTCTCTCCCTTCCCTGGAACCAGTGACCCTAAATTACGGACGGGCGACTGCTTATAGCCCATTGAGTTGCTCACGGTGGTCGTTAAACCTCCAATAAAAAAAAAAAAAAAAACTCGGCGAATAGCTACGGGGAGGGCAGAAATAGCCTCCTACAACTGATTAAAGTTTCTTGCGATTACGCATGCCCACCTGCCCGAGACCGGCTCGGCAATCGCAATCCTTGGGGCTCAAAAGGCGCCGCGCGCCTGACTCCACACGCGTGCCGAAATGCACGAAAGGAGTCACGTGAGGTCTCTGAGCGATAGACATACCGAGGAGCCTCCGTAGATGTACGTACGAGCAACTCACGGATTTTGAAAGAGGCCGTATCGTCGGGATGACAGAGGCAGGGTGGCCGGTGAGCAAAATCGGCCGCCATTTGGGAAGGTCGGACAGTACGGTGCGAACGTGTTGAGAGCAATAGACACGGGAAGGCACCCGGACACAGCGGACAGGCTCTGTACGACCCAGACACACCAACAGCCGAGAGAACCGTGGGATCGTGAGAACGGCACGCACAGATGCAAAGACGTCCTTGTCCAATATCCAAGGACATTTGGCGACTGTACAAGTGACTTCTGTGTCCGCCAGAACCATTTCCAGGCGCCTGGTAGAGGCGAATCTGCACTCTCGGCAGCCCTTAAGTTTTCGGCCATTAACACCTGACTATCAACTGCGTCGGTTGCAGTGTTGTCAGAACCGAGCAACGTGGAATGCTACGAACTGGTGACGTACAGTGTTCAGCGACGAATCCCGCTTCTGTATGGGAACGGACGACAGCCGTGTCAGAGTGTGTAGGACCACAGGTGAGCGCTGCAATCTCAATCTCACTGTTTAGCGACACACTTACCGAATTGCAGGCGTAATGGTCTGGGGAGCCATCGTGTATGACAGCTGGACTTCCCACACAGTGATCCGAGGGATGTTGAGTCTAGTGCTACGTACAGGAGCTGTACGTAGCACTAGACTCAACATCCCTCGGATCACTGCCTCTCCTGGTGGGGCGGCACGGAGAATTTTTTTACCAACAAGTTAACGACCCTCCATATACCGCTCGGGTTTCCCAGAACTGTCTACGTCAAGCTTCGACGCTTCCGTGGCCTTTCAGATCGCTGATCTCTCTCCCATCGAGCACGCGTGGAACCAGACGAGACGCCAGCTTTCTCCATGTCCCAATGCTCGTGATTTATAGCGTCAGTTGCAAGAAGCCAACCTGTCCCAGGATAACATACGGCTTCTCTTTGACTCCATGCTGGACCGTTTCACCGCATGTATCGGAGCACGAGGAGGTCCAGCGCAGTAATAACGCTGACCGGAGTGTGTACGGGAAATCGTACTACTACTGTGATATTGTAATCACTTCTGTCCTTGGTATGTACTATCTCACTGCTGAAATCTCATTTCAATCCAACGCCTCCCTCTTTGTGCGCAGATTTTTATCACAGTGAGTGTATCTCTAGGATTTTTTATTTGTTCTTCACAATCGACTGAGTGCATTTCTCATGCTGATATATACCGATGAGTCATTGCATTATAACCACCTACCTAACAAGCTATAGTACCCCTTTTAGCCCGTAAAACAGTGCCCACTCGGCGAGGCATGGATTCCATAAGGTGGCGATAGGTACCCTGAGGTATCTGGTACCATAATGTCAGCAGCAAGTCCTTCAGATCCCGTACATTTCGGGGTGGTGGTGATTTACCGCGAAACTGCTTTTCCAGGTCGAACTACAAATGTTCAATTAGGTTCATGTCAGGTGAATCTGGAGGCCAGGGCATTAACAGAAAGTCACCAGCATGTTCCCCAAATCACTCCTTGACGATTCTGGCAGTGTGGCATGGCGCATTATCCTATAGGTAATGGCCAACACCAGCAGGGAATATAGTTGCCATGAATGGGTGAACCTGGTCCGCAACGATGTTCAGAAATCTGGCAGCTGTCAGGGATGTTGCTATTGTGATAAAGGGGCCTAAAGTGTCCCAAGAAAACATCGTCCACAGCATAACACCGCCGCCGCCGGCCTGTTTCCGCCCAACAGTGCATCCACGTGCCATAGCCTCCATTGCTAATCGGCGTATCCGAGTTAGGTCGACTACAGGATGCACTAGGGATCTTGATTAGTCAGTCCAGGCCACTTTCTTCCAATGACTCACGTCCCAATCTCGGTGATGTTGGACCCATTTCATGCTTTGTTGGCGATGACGTGCTGTGAGTACGGGAATCCGCTGGGTCTTCTGCTACGTAGGCCCATGCGCAGAAGGCCGCGATGGACTGTGTGCTGTAACACATTGCCCTGATCAACACTGTTTTAGCTGCGGGAGATTTGTCGCACTGCGGCACCGCGGTGGTTGTGAACAATATGCGACAGTCGCCGCTCCCCTCTGGCATCAATGAGCTGCGGACCACACACGGCTGGACAACGGTTCGTCGTTTGGTCATCTGTGAACCAATTTTGATACGTACTCACTTCAGCGGCACGTGAAAAACTCACAAGCCGCGCCGTTTTCGAGATCGTAGTTCCAAGGCGCCGTGCCATCACAATTTGTCCTTTCTGAAAGTCCGGTAAATAGGGAGCTTTTCGCATTCTGACTCCGAATACTCTACTAACCGAAAGCCGGTCCTCGGGATGTATATATACTGCTCTGTGAACTTCACCTGCGCCATCGTTCGGTCTCCAGACGCGCTTATTTCTCTAGGGTAAACGTATACAGTTCATATACTGTATACGTTTTTGTAACAAACCTCTGTTTCTTTATTTAACGCATTTCTTGGAGTTATCTTGAAACTTGAGCTAAATGAGATCAAAAATACCTCCATTAAGCGAGGTTACTTTCTATTTAACGAAGCCTTTTGTATAGGTTTCGTCTCGAAAATGATAAGGGTGTTTGTTGGTACTGCTAATGATCTTACTGACGAGAATATTCTACGAAGTATAAAGTTTTGAGTTTTCTGATATCTTTGAAGACGAAAACTGCGAATGTAAATCAATACGAACTAAAGACGGTACGATCAAAGAATTTCAGACAATTTGAAATAGGATTCTATTCACTGATAATGTGCCAGAAGATGTGCTTCTCTGTTTCGATAGATGTGACACTTACTCCTGAAAAAATCGCCGTATGTTGAAGTTTAGAAACAAATATTGATTTCTTTGAAGAATGATCCATAAAATTCTTTAAGGTAGTTCCGCTTCATTTTTGTAAAATGTAAATTCCTTGCCTTTTACGTGTACAGTTCGCACATTTTATAACAATGATGTGTGCACTGATATTCTATTATGTACTAAATCCAGAATAGTTTAAAGGAAATCAAATGAATGCTCTTTTTGTAGTACTATAGGAAAACAAAGACTCCAACAAATATTAATATGACTAAATTTATTACAGTTAAAGTTAAAACCTTTAATAAAGATTAACTTTAATAAGATTGAAATGGTCCACTAATTTACCGTTTACCTGTTATGGCCAAAGTTCATTCTTGATCTTGAAAAATATGTATTCCATATAGCGAATTTTCTGTATTAAAAACATTTCGAGGGTCACAATGCGACTTCGTTAGATAGAGGTTCCAAAGCTATTTCAGGTAAAGGATTGTGACTGTAAAGGTTATGAAACGGTATAAATAACAGGTGATACTCATCTCTGTTATTCACTATTATTTTTGTGCCTCAAGTGAGAAAGGCAGCGAACTTCTGTTTGTCAAGTTAATTATTGCATTTTAACCTGGGGACAAACCACACAATATGATATCAATAAACTACAGGTACTGCAAAATAGATTTATAAGACTAATATACCTTAAAACATCAAATAATTTCCAACCAATCTCCTTTATTCGGTCAAAAGTGAACCCCAATATACATAATATTTTAACGATAAAGCAATTATATGACTATAACTTAGGAAAAATAATGTATAAAATAATTTAAAATGGTATACACAATGATATGATAACACTAAATATACATACTCATTACCACAATACTAGGAATAGATCACTACTAATACCAATGTTCCCACAAACTGAGAAACTTAAAATTAATACAAATTGTAGTGGCACAAAATTTTGGAACTCATTGCCCCAAGAACTAACATCTATTAATAATTTTAACTTACTTAAAATAAAACTAAAGGCACATCTTATGAAATAATTAGTAAACAATAGGCAATTTTGATTGAATGGAAGAAATGTGGGTTAGTATGATTATAAAGTGAGGTGCAAACGTTATGTGTTGTTTATTTATAAATACACTGGCGGAAAGTGAAAAAAGAACACCAAGAAGGAGACGTCTGATACCAACGAAATTTATACAGCATAATAACGGAATGCAGAGGATAACGTGATCAAAACTTTATGGCAAAATACAGCTGTATTTGCTGGTAAACTGAAAAATAACATTTCCATGTAACATGGTTAGTACGAGGTTGAACCTCCATGAACTGCGTCACACTGTACTATTCTGGCATGGAGACTGTCGTACAGATGTTGGATGTAAGTTTGGGGTATTGAGTTCCAAGCATCTTCAACCTGGACGAGTAAATTGGGGATGGTCGTGGCTGGCCGTGGAGACCGGATAAGTCGTTGTCCCATAAAATCCCACACGTGCTCAATGGGGGACAAATCCGGTGAACGTGCAAGTCATGGAAGTTGTCTCACACCCTAAAGTGCATGTTGCGTTGCACGTGCCGTGTGTGGGCGTACGTTATCTTGCTGGAAAACACCACGATGGACCGACCTTACAAATGGCACAACAACGGGCTGAATGATGTTGTTGATGTAGGAGGTGCTGTTTAACGTAGCCGGTAGAAACACTAGTTGCGTACGGGAGTGATAGCTGATCGCTTCCCACACCAGGAGACCAGGTGTAGGCCCTGTGTGTCGCTGGCAGATGATGATAAGGGTGGAGATGCTCCCCTGTGCGTCTGCGAACACGCATACGGCCATCGGAGGCTCCCAAGCAGAATCTGCTTTCATCGCTGAACACGACAGATCGCCATTGCGTTCTCCAGTGCAGACGTTGGCGACACCATTGCAGTCGTTCCTGACGGTGGGCTGGAGTCAGAGGTACACATGCCAGAGGCACACGTGCACGTAGTCCTGCATCCAGTAGACGGTTGCGGTTTGTTCGCACAGTCACCACAGGTGCAACGGCTGCTCGGATTTGCGGCGCAGTGGACGTTCTGCTCGACAACGCCGCTCTTCTTATGCGTCGATCGGTCCGCTCATCAGTCCGTCTGTGACTTCCGGTTCCACGTCTTCTCGTGTGGGAGAAGACGTGGAACCGGAAGTCAACTTCTCGTCCCATTTGCTCCGAAATACGACGATACGACCACCCGGCCTCGCGGAGTCCGACTAGACGACCTCGCTCAAAGTCCGATGACTGCTGAAATCGTACACGTCTTCCATGTCCAGGCATTGCAGCTTCTTCAGGCTTTTCGCACGTGTCCGTACGCCGACGACTGATTACATTCACTTTGCCGTACTCCTTAAATACCACCGACGATAATTTGCATATTATGTCGTGCTGTGGCGTAAGCGCTCACCGGTTGGTCCCGAAATTAACATCACTCCTACGTAAACTCGACCCCATTAACATATGTAAATTTCATGATCGTCCGCCAATTCCTTCTTGGTGTTCGTTTTTCACTTTTCGCCAGTGTATATATGTGATTATATAGTGATGTGTAAATGATACTTGTTGTTTACTTAGATATAATGAAGGCTATTGATGATGGAACACATTGATATATGTGTTGGTTTTGAGCTAGTACGTGTATATTAACATGTTAACCTACCATATATGTGTTGGCTTGCCTTTTCTGTTAGCTTTATATTCTTTGTATTCAGGGGAGAAGAGGGCTATATCAGGCCTAACGGCCTTTTCCCTCCTTTTCCTAGTTGCTGTAGTGGAAACTGAATAAATAAATAAAATGAAATGAAATGAATGAAATGCCGAGCTGTAATAGCCACATGACTGGGTCTCAGCATTTCCGAGACGGCAAGGCTTCTAGAGTGCTCACTGTCAGCCGTGGTCAGTACCTTCAAAAAACAGTCCGAGGAGGAAAATACCACGAACTACCGGATAGCTGTGGGCCGACCACGGCTTTTTAATGCTAGAGATGAGGGAAAGCCATCCCGTATGGTATGAGCCAACAGAACGAATACTCCGGCGCAGTTCGATGATAATTTAAATGCTGGTGACGGGAGTAATGTGTCATAATATCCTGTATATGAAATCCAGCTGAACAGGGGCCTTCGTAGTCGCAGGCCGCTCCGAATGCCCATGCTAACGTCGGTTCACATCGAAAGCGCCCACAACGGGCACTCGAGCATCAAAACTGGAATTCGAATAATTGGAGCAAGGTCGTGTGGTCCGATGAATCGCGTTTCCTGTTGCAGCATGTGGGCGTCCAGGTACGCGTGTGTCGTTTACCTGGGGATGTGTCGGGACCAGGGCGCACCGTGGGACGAAAGCAAACCACTGGAGGAAGTGTAATACTTTGTGCAATGTTCTGCCGGTAAACACTGGTTCCAGTCATTCATATAGAAGAAGCAACGACATCTACCACCTGCCTAAATATCGTTGTAGACCAGGTATATCCAACGGTATTTCCCCTCTAGTAATCAGAAGGATAATGCCACAGGCTACTTCCTGAACTGTTCGAGAATGGTTCTTTAAGATGAGGAAGACTTTCAGGTATTGCCGTGGCCCTCAAATTTCCCCAGATTTCAATCCAATTGAGCATCTGTGGTTTATGTTGGAACACAAATCCGATTTGCGGCGGCTGAAGCACATAACATGTTAGATTTAAAGGATCTGCTGGTCATGTGTTCGTACCCGATACCACAAGACAGCTTTAGAGATCATGAGGCATCCATGCATTGCCGGGTAAAAACTGTTTTGGAGGTATGTGGAGGATCGACCTTACATTAGACATGAGATCATAATGGTTTGGCTCTTTGGTGTATACATATCAATCTCCAGCTTCAATCAATACGCTGCTGAATTTAGAAACCCCTGTGAAACATAAAAGAATTAAGTGGTCTGATCTTCCATGCTGAGAGATACAATTTTAAACTACTGTATTAAGAATCAGACAAGGACGACAGGGAATTTATGATTTTAGAAAAACCTCAAGCAGATTGAATGACATACCTGGTTTGTAAGCCCACTGAGCTCGCCTCCCACTCTATAGATCTGCATATCAACATTGTGGTAATCGTGGTTACATGAAATATTTTCGAAAGGTTCAGGAATTTATTCTGTAAGTTGAATATGTTACGTACTGAACTGTAACATACTAAATGGAAGGCGTTTTACGTGTTTTGCTCCTTTTTAAAATTAGTGGTATTACTGATCGACCAATTTTGTAAAATTTGAAGAAAGTGTAACAGAAACTTGCATGTAAAAATTAACTTTTAAAGATGCTGTGTGTGTTATTCAAATACTTGCATTGGCACACGAAGTTTAAAGGGGTTATACATTTGCCGAATATGATCCTCGTTTTGACTGTCCTTCAACTTCAAAAACCAATGATTCAATCATGTTCGTGATCGGTATTTGATTATCCATGAAGTTGCCAATGGAATTAGTGTTCTCACTGAACATGTCAATCAATTTTATCACAAGTTCTTTTCATGCAAAGTATCCCAGCCACGTTGTGCCTTGTACCTTCACTGTGATCAAAGAGAGAGAGCGCCAAGGTATTACATATCAGCATCTTCGTCAACTTGCTGATACTGACCAAAACGTTATTTCTTCAAACATTATTTATGATTAAAATAACAAGGAAATATGCACCAAACTATGTAGAAAAAAGTATAACTATACTAGTTATCCAAATTTATTGGCGTAAAGTAAAAATCAGTTTTCCAAGCTTTCGCACATCAACCACATGTTTTTTTTTAAAAGGAAGATAGGCAGAAACAGAGTTTCTGTCATTTCTTCTATCTTTGAATATACACTACATTGACAATAGTCACCGGACACCCCTTCAGAAGAATATTAACGGATGCGCTGCGTTCTTCAAATGCGCGGTGCAGCTGCAAACGTTATAGAAATAAGCCTGCAGCTGACCGCGATCATATCGCACTGTGAGGTTGAGTGAAAATGTCGTGTCGGGACAGAACTGACTTTGAGAAAGGAAAAATTTCTGCGTGTTATATTACTGGGTTGTCCATAAGAGAAACCGAGAAACGTTTAAACATACCCAAGTGAACTGTTTTGGATGTACTGAATAAGTGGAAGACACATGGCGTGCCTAAAGCAGCAAAACGTACCGGCTGAACAAAGAAAATCAGTGATAGAGGACGCCGAAGCCTCAAGCGAGTTGTTACAGCTAATCGACGGAATACTGAACAAAACCTCAATGTACAGGTGAGTAAAAATGCTGGAACCTCGGTGTGTATACGTACCATTCCCAGAGAACTTCATTCCATGGGTTACCGTGGTCGTTCGGCTGCTCATAAGCCTTTCATCTCCACTCGGAATGCTACTCGTCGTTTAGCATGATGTAAAGAACATTTACCGTGGACCGTAGATCAATGGAAACAGGTCCTATGGACTGATGAATCCAGATAAACGATCTACCAATCTGATGGCCATGTGTGGGTATGGCGTAGCCAGGGGAATGCTATTTATTACAGTATACTGTTCCTACGGTCATGTTTAGAGCTGACAGTGTACTCGTGTGGGGGTGTTCTTCGTGGTATGTTCCCGACCCATTGGTTATCGTGGCTTCGTTTACCTAAAAACCTGTTAACCAGCACGTTTACCTCAATATTCTGGACAATTACTTCCTACCAACTCTGTGGCAATACTATGAAACGAAGCCTTGTAGGTACCAGCAGGATAATGCACCGAGCCATAAAGCAATAACTGTTACGACATGGTTTGACGATAATTCCGTATCGTGTGTTGACTGGACAGCACAGAGCTCTGATCTCAATCCCATAGAGCAGCTATGGGATGAATTAGAGCGCAGTATAAGAAGTAAGTAACTAAGGTCTACTACTGAGCAACAGTTAACGACAGCATTATGCACTGAATGGAAGCGCATACCTATCGTGGTGTTCCAAAGCCGTGTCCAAAGCATGTCTCAAAGGGTCGGTGCATGCATTACGGCCAAAAGTGGACCGACTCCGTACTAATATATGTCAATAAATGCTATGTGGTGTTTCTCTTCTAGGTGCCCGGTGACTTTTGTCAATATAGTGTATATCAACTATAACTGGAATACACCTACAATTTTTTTGACAGCAAGACAGTGTTGATATACTGTCAGAGAAGTCACTTGAAAGACCAACTGTGACATATATCTGTATTTCTGCTTTTCTTTCTAGGTGCTTTCTCTTAAGCAATTATGTCCCTTCTTTTAGACATTTTAATTATGAACGACATATTGGAGCATCTAAGTTTATCAGTACGTTTCGGCAGTAATTGGTAGCTAGTCAGGTTGTAAATGAAAGACTGATACTCTCAATAAAAAGAAAGGCGACGATGTTATAGACTGAGGCAAAGCAAAATGATGTTAATAGCATTACAAGATATGTGATACCTTGCTGATTTGTTATTCGACGAGGGTTTTCAAGTGAAGTGTGCTTGACGAAGTTGTGTTTCTCCGAGTTTACCTCAGTAATTGATGGTTAATAAAGACTACAGTGAAGTGCTATAAGTAGTTTTTTTCTTAGACTCACGAACTTTCTACGTTAATGTGCTAATTTAGTACACAAGTGCAGTTTTATTATTCAAGTGAGTGCGTGAAAACAAGAAACAACCCCGAAGAAAAGTTTGAAACATTTTACAGGGTAAGACTAACCGAAATACATTAAGATGGGCATTAAGGCTTTTTCCTAAATGTTTTTGGGCAAAAATCGGGAAAGTATACATTTTAAAGAGAAAAATGTAAAACAGAAACTTGAAGAATTATGTCATGTATTTTACGACATAATGTAGATATTACTAAAAACTAAAGCATGTCGCATTATTAAACTGACATAAAAATAATACTAGGATGCAATAGTAAGACGAATCAAACTATTTTTGTTTCAAAGAGAAGCATGTATCTGAAGTCAAATGAAAACACTTGAAATCTTATTTTATACGGATAAATAAACAAGAAAAATAACTTCGAATTTTCGAGTTGTAATGAGAACGTCTTTTGAATTCTTTCCGACGCGAATAAGATTTTTCAAAGTTATTCATAGTCAATGCAACCGGTTAGAAAAAAATTCAACCGGATTCCTACAATCGATAAAACATCCAGAAATTGAAAGAGTTTCTTACTTACACCAATAATAAAAAAGCGCGTTACGAAGATTAACAAATGGCGCACAAAAAGTTTCTCATAGCAGAAAATATGTCAGACAAAGAAATTTACAAATCCAACAAGTAAAAGAAGAAATATAGAATGAAACATGATATAAGTCTAGGCCATCTAGCCGAAGAATTTTGCATAATGGAAAGGTTGAAGAAAATAGGCGAAAAATATTCTTCATGGCAAAAGCTATGCTAAAGAAACAGAACTTTTGAAATACGTCTCCCGAAACAGAGATAGCGAGAAAAAGGTTTTCCCTTTACGTCCACTAACGGGACATTTGTGCATTATAGAAGGAGGATAATGCTCGATATCTTTATTATAGAGAATGGCACACAGTATAAAAATAAATTTCTCAATAAGATATTTAGAAGCGGAGATACAACTGCAAACAAAAGTACACAGACACTACCTAGCGACAGAACTGTAAATCACAAAGCTCCTCAAATACAGACCTAACGTGATCAGCAAGGTAAACAGTATCCAGTATTAACAGATTTTTTAAATCGCACATTTAGGAACAGAGATATTGATAAAAACAGATTAAAAATTTGCGCTCTCTAGCGTGGAAGTTGTTTATTATTTTGAGAAGAAAATACACAGAGAGTCTTCATAGTTAGTGGTATGTGACCTGGTTTTTAATCTCGTAGATATTGCTGTAAACGAAAACTTGAACTTACGTCCTCTAGTCGCAGATTTGTGCGTTAAGAAAAATTTGAAATTATATGAGGAACATTTTGCCCTAGAAACGCTTTCCAACGAAGAAAAAAAATTCAAATCGGACACTTAGAAGCCGAGATATCTATAAAAATAAGATATATATCTACACCACCTGCTGAAAATCTTTGCATTATTTTAAGAAGAAAGCATTCTGGAAAGGTTTTTCGAGGTGAGCGGTATCGATCAACGAAAGAATTCTTTCAGTTGAGTTTTCAGAAGAAAAGATTTTGCTGCAAATGCATCAGAAGCAGAAAAAAACCTCACTTACTCCCATGCTGGCCAAACCATTCTTTGCCAAAAATTTGAATTTATATTCAGAGAATTTTTCATCAGGAGCTGTATTTTATGCAGGAATAGTGTTTCAAATTAGTGTTTTAGAAGAAGATATATCGTGGAAAACGTAATTTACCTCACGCCACCTAGTAGAAAATCTATGCATAACCTGCAAAAAAAAAAAAAAAAAAAAAAGACTACCTCAAATAGTCTTCGATATAAATGGCATCGACGGGAAGAATAATTTTTCAATCTCATATTTTGAAGCAAATTTATGGAATAAACTGTATTTTGAATCTGATGTGATCTCTATTGACGCCTTCTAGCTGCGAAATTTGGTATCGAAAAAAAAACTGGAATGCAGGGGTCGTCATTCTCACATTTCAACCTTCTTAATGCAAAAATAATTTTTCAAATCGGACAAATAGTTGCCGAGATATGGTGTCCACAATGGGACGGACGGACAGACTGATAACATAAACACTATCTTTTTTTATAAAAGACGTGCTAAAGTCAAAGGATTTTTTGGAGTTCGACAAAAGGACTTGTATGTGTAGGCGCCCGTCTGGCTGGAGCGGCCATTTTGAAAACATCAAAGCGGGCTGGTTTATCAAAAGGTGAGGTAGCCTGCGCTTTTAATCAGTGAAAAAAATAACCCATATTGCTAGTCTAAGAAGAGTAGCAGGAGCAGGGACGTCGCCAAAGGGATGCGAGAATTGGCTTTACCTTACCCTGAAATTTGTCTTGCCCACCCTGCCGCCCACCCAGTTCAGAATGAGTCGCTCTTCAGTATATTTAACTTTAAGATACACTGGCGGAAAGTGAAAAAAGAACACCAAGAGGGAATTGGCGGACGATCATGAAATTTACATATGTTAATGGGTCGAGTTTAGGTAGGTGTGATGTTAATTTCGGGACAAACTGGTGAGCGCTTACGCCACAGCACGGCATAATATGCAAATTATTGTCGGTGGTATTTAAGGAGTACGGCGAAGTGAATGTAATCAGTCGTCGGCGTACGGACACGTCCTAAGACCCTGAAGAAATGCAAAGCCTGGACATGGAAGACGTGTACGATTTCAGCAGTTATCGGACATTGATCGAGGTCATCTAGTCGGACTCCGCGAGGCCGGGTGGTCGTATCGTCGTATTGCGGAGCGAATTGGAACGGAAGTATCGGTGGTGGTACGATGGTGGCGTAGATGGTCCGAGGAACATTCCCACACGAGAAGACGTGGAACCGGGAGTCACAGACTGACTGATGAGCGGACCGATCGACGCATAAGAAGAGCAGCGTTGTCAAGCAGAATATCCACTGCGGTGCAAATCCGAGCTGCCGTTGCACCTGAGGTGACTGTGCGAACAATCCGCAACCTTCTACTGGATGCAAGACTACGTGCACGTGTGCCTCTGGCATGTGTACTTCTGACTCGAGCCCACCGTCAGGAACGGCTGCAGTGGTGTTACCAA
The DNA here is from genome assembly GCA_039090855.1 of Macrothele yani. Taxonomy (NCBI): domain Eukaryota; kingdom Metazoa; phylum Arthropoda; class Arachnida; order Araneae; family Macrothelidae; genus Macrothele; species Macrothele yani. The sequence continues at coordinate 84,683,520 of CM076993.1, read as the reverse complement.
CGTCTGCACTGGAGAACGCAATGGCGATCTGTCGTGTTCAGCGATGAAAGCAGATTCTGCTTGGGAGCCTCCAATGGCCGTATGCGTGTTCGCAGACGCACAGGGGAGCGTCTCCACCTTTCTTGCATCCGCCAGCGACACACCTACACCTGGTCTCCTGGTGTGGAGAGCGATCAGATATCACTCCCGTACACAACCAGTGTTTGTACCGGGTACGTTAAACAGCACCTCCAACATCAACAACATCATTCAGCCCGCTGTTGTGCCATTTGTAAGGTCGGTTCATCGTGGTGTTTTCCAGCAAGATAACGCACGCCCACACACGGCACGTGCAACGCAATATGCACTTCCGGGTGTGAGACAACTTCCATTACCTGCACGTTCACCAGATTTATCCCCCATTGAGCACGTGTGGAATTTTATGGGACAACGACTTATCCGGTCTCCACGGCCAGCCACGACCATCCCCGACTTACGCGTTCAGGTTGAGGATGCTTGGAACTCAATACCCCAAACTTACATCCAACATCTGTACGACAGACTCCATGCCAGAATTGCACAGTGTGACGCAGTTCATGGCGGTTCAACCTCGTACTAACCATGTTACATGGAAATGTTATTTTTCAGTTTACCAGCAAATACAGCTGTATTTTGTCATAATGTTTTGATCACGTTATCCTCTGTATTCCGTTATTATGCTGTATAAATTTCGTTGGTATGAGACGTCTCGTTCTTGGTGTTCTTTTTTTACTTTCCGCCAGTGTATAATCTAGAATTTGCAAAGTAATAAGTCTTGTGTTTTATTTCATGTAGCCCCACGTATTTACCCCTAGGAAGTATGTTGTTTACTTCTCCAAAAAAAAAAAAAAAAGGTTATCAAAATAGCATCCGAAAGACCATGAAAATTCAGTTGTTCCTAGTTTAAGCCTCTTTCATATTTGTATGGCCAGGGGGCTAATGAGGAGGATGGATAGGAATTCACTGAGGGAGTCACCACTGATCGCTCTGTTTGATTTCTTTACAAAATAGAGGAATCTAACACGATAAGTTGAGTTTAACCCTTTAACAACCATAACGCCCGAAACGCCCGTATGTATAAACGGCCATAGACGTCCTAAACGCCTGTATAGAGTGAGTCCGATTTTTTAACCTTACTGATTCTTCAAATTTCCTCGACCTGTGGGTGATCAGCAGAAGTCACCCACAGTCGCTATTGTTTTTATTAAAAGAAGTGAAACAGTGGACAGTTTCGGGCGTTATGTAATTTAGAGTGATGCAAGATTTTTGGGTCATGATTGTTAAAGGGTTAAAGCTACACTAGCGCCCCGGGACAGTGAAAGTGCACGAAGTGGCTGACGACTGCTTTCAAGGAGAAGAGTGCAAGGCAAAGTTGCTGGTTGAAAAGAAAGAAGTTAAGGAAGGGGAGATATTGTGTTTTCGTGGCAGGACGTTAAAATTTGATTTAGATAAACAAAAACGGCTTTTTCTTTTAAATAACTTGTTCAAGCACAGTACTATTTTCATAAGCAAAAACGAAAATTTTGAAAAGCAATTTAAGACAATGCATTCAGAGCAAGTAAAAAGGTGAAGGCGACATTCTACCAACACTTTTATCTAACACCAGTGGCGTAACTAGTGAGATCCGTGTATGTATGTGCCAGGTGGAGGTGTCATGATTGCGCGAATTCTTTTGTAGCCGGTAGTGAAAAACATTGAAGCGGCCCCGGTGGCTCATGGGTCCAAGGCGCTGGCTTCTGACCATTCGCCCTAGTTGCATCCGGGTTCGAATCCCGGTGAGGCATGGATGTTTGTATTTGTCTTTTGGCACTGGCTCTCAATGTGTTACTTGTCCAACACTGGTTATCTGTGTAAATTGGTCATTTGGCGTGCTGTAAACCATGTATGAATTATACTTGCTGCTGTGAAATATCTGTATCCTGTTTATGTCTGCCTGTTTGTCATGTCTCTTTACCAGCAGGTCCAATATAGCATTAAAAAGAAAAAACCTTCAATCAAAAGAAAAAAACAAGAAACATGACACCGAATTTCCGGTTGTAATAAGCACGTCTTTTGAATCCGTTCTGAGGCAAATTAAATTTATCAAAGCTATTCAAAGTCAATGGAACCGGTATGGAAAACAATAATATCTGACGGAAGAAAGAAGTTTTTCCATACGGTTTTTAATCCATCAGATATTGCTGTAAACGGAATCGTGAGTTTACCCCTACTGGTTGCAGACTTGTGCGTTAAGAGAAACATGAATTTATATGAGAAACATTTCTCACCGAAAAGACTTTCGAACACAGAAAGAATTTGGAAACTCCGACTCTTAGAAACAGAGATATCGACAAAAAAAAAAAAAAAAAAAAAAAAAAAGATATGACTTTACGTCCTGTAGTGGAAAAACCATGCATTATTTTAGGAAGAAAGTATTCTAAAAAGGTTTTTCCATATAAGCGGTATCGGTCCAAGAAAAAATAATTTAGTCGAGTTTTCAGGAGACCATATTTTGCTACAAATACATCAGAAGCAGAAATTAAGACTTATGCCCCCTGGTGGCCAAGCCATTCTTTACCAAACATTAGAAATTCTGTGAAAAATATTTTTCATCAGGTGTTGTATGCGATACAGGAAGAAGTTTTCAAATCGAAGTTTTAGAAGCAGAAAAAACGCCGAAAACGCGATTTACCTCTGTGCCCCTCAGCGGGAAGTCTATGATTTACTTGAAAATTTAGAATTTATAGGAAAAACATTTCGCATCGGAAACACTATCCAACAAAGAAGGAATTTTGAAATCGGACTCCCTGAAATAGAGATATTGACAAAAATAAGATATACATCTAGGCCCTCTGGCGTAGAAACGATGCACTATTTCAAGAAGAAAATGTTTCTAAAAGGTTTATCGACATGAGTAGTATCGGTCAACAAACGGCTTTTTTTTTTTTTTTTTTGAGATTTTAGAAGCTAATATTTTGCTACAAATACATCAGAAGCGAAAATTAACATTTACGTCCCCTGGTGGCCAAACTATTTTTTACAAAAATTAGAAATTATATACAAACGATTTCCCATCAGGAGCTGTATCCAGTGCAGAAAGAAGTTTTCAGATCGGAGATTTAGAAGCAGAGATATAGGGGGAAACGCAATTTACCTCTACGCCCCCTAGCGGAAAGTCTATGAATTACTTGAAAATTTTGAAATTATATGAAAAACATGTCACACTGAAAACACTTTCCTACAAAGAAGAAATTTTTCAAATCGGACCCCTAGAAGTAGAAATATTGGCGAAAATAAGATATACATCTACGCCTCCTGGCGGAGAAACTGTGAAATATTTTTAAAAGAAAATATTCCAAAAAGGTTTATCTATGTGAGTAGCATCAGTCCATGAAAAAAAAATTTTAATCGATATTTCAGAAGCTCAGATTTGATGACAAATACATAAGAAGCAAAAATTAAAGCTTACGCACCCTGGTGGCCAAAATATTCTTTACCAAACTTTTCAAGTTATACGCAAAAGGTTTTCAATCAGGAGGTGTATCCGCTGAAGGAAACATTTTTCAAATCGGAGTTTTAGAAGAAGAAGTATCGGAAAAAATGTAATTTACTCTTACGCTCCTAGATGACAATGTATGCGTAATTTGAAAAAGTAACTATATCTAAAATACCCTTCGACATAAATGGAATCGAAAGATAAAATAATTTTTTCAATCGGATGTTTAGAAGGAAATATGTGGAATAAAACGTATTTTTGAATTCGACATCATCTGCATTACGCCCTCTAGCGGCGAAAATGTACATTGTAAAAAAAAACGAAATAAAGGATCATCATTTGCATATTTCAAGCTTCCCAATGAAAAATATTTTTTCAAATAGGACTATTAGTTGCAGAGATATCGTGGGTACAAACGGACGGACAAACCGGTAACATAAGCACGAATTTTTTCAAAAGACGTGCTAAAAAGCGTTATGGATTCGTTCTTTCAGTCTTTCATAACAAAAAAAAATTATTATTTAGCTTGCCCTAACAAAAGTAATTCTCGCCCACCCGTCGCCCATTCTGATTTCGAAGTCTAGTAAGGTCCCTGAGCAGGAGCGATGAACAATAGTCAGGAACTGGATCCGAGTAGTCTCAGCAGGCTTGTGCGGAGAAACAGGACTTCTTGTGTGCAATAATGGATTGAACCATTTAATGAAGCTAGTTACCGACCCATATCTTAGCGAACTATGCGCTCGGAATCGTAAAGGGTCGGTATTGGCAGTCGCATATCTATACGGAAATAACTGATTTCTGCGAAGAACAAGAAAGTTCGTCTACAGTTGTGGCAGGAACACAGTGACTAGACCCTGGAAGACTGGGAAAAAGTCATGTGGTTCAACGTGTCGCGGTACACTGTGTTCTGTACCGACGGTAGGCAGAGAATTCCGCAGGAGCCCCATGAATCAGTGGACCTAGCTTGCCTTGTAAATACAACTCAAGGTTCTGGAGGTGATGTCAGGGTACGAAGCACTTTCTGTCGTACGAAACGGGTTCCCTGATAATGCTGGAAGGTCGGAGATACTAAAAAGGATTATTTGAACATTCTTGCCGATCAAGTCCATCCTGCAGAGTTGACTTTTTTTGTCCAGCAGGTGACGGCTCTTTTATGTACTACCGTCCATCGCATAACATATGTTCAGCAGTGGTTGTGAGAGCATGACAGCGACTTCTATAATCTTCCCTGGCCCCTACACAGCCAGGATCTTAACCCTATTAAGAATGTATGGTTACACATTGTAAAAATAGATCCGCGAGCAAACTCCTCTTCCGTCAAATTTGGGCCAATTAAGGGACTGCCTGGTAAACGTCTGGTATGCTATAGACGTAAATGCACTCCAAACTCTTGAGGAATTTATGATAAACGACACATGTGCTGTAATCTGAGCTAGTTAAAGAACTGCCTGGTGAACGCTTGGTATGCTGCAGACGTAGATGTACTCCAAAACCTTGAGAAATCTATGTTCAACGACACATGTGCTGTAATCTGAGCCAGTTAAAGGACTGTCTGGTGAACGCTTGGTATGCTGCAGACGTAGATGCACTCCAAAACCTTGAGGAATCTATGCAAACGACACATGTGTTGTAATCTGAGCCAGTTAAAGGATTGTCTGGTGAACGCTTGGTATGATGCACACGTAGATGCACTCCAAAAGCTTGAGGAATCTATGCTAAACGACACATGTGCTGTAATCTGAGCAAGTTAAAGGACTGTCTGGTGAACGCTTGGTATGCTGCAGACGTAGATGAACTCCAAAACCTTGAGGAATATATGCTAAACGACACATGTGCTGTAATCTGAGCCAGTTAAAGGACTGTCTGGTGAACGCTTGGTATGATGCAGACGTAGATGCACTCCAAAACCTTGAGGAATCTATGCTAAACGACACATGTGCTGTAATCTGAGGCAGTTAAAGGATTGTCTGGTAAACGCTTGGTATGATGCACACGTAGATGCACTCCAAAAGCTTGAGGAATCTATGCTAAACGACACATGTGCTGTAATCTGAGCCAGTTAAAGGACTGTCTGGTGAACGCTTGGTATGCTGCAGACGTAGATGCACTCCAAAACCTTGAGGAATATATGCTAAACAACACATGTGCTGTAATCTTAGCCAGTTAAAGGACTGTCTGGTGAACGCTTGGTATGCTGCAGACGTAGATGCACTCCAAAACCTTGAGGAATCTATGCTAAACGACACATGTGCTGTAATCTGAGCCAGTTAAAGGATTGTCTGGTGAACGCTTGGTATGATGCACACGTAGATGCACTCCAAAAGCTTGAGGAATCTATGCTAAACGACACATGTGCTGTAATCTGAGCCAGTTAAAGGACTGTCTGGTGAACGCTTGGTATGATGCACACGTAGATGCACTCCAAAAGCTTGAGGAATCTATGCTAAACGACACATGTGCTGTAATCTGAGCCAGTTAAAGGACTGTCTGGTGAACGCTTGGTATGCTGCAGACGTAGATGCACTCCAAAACCTTGAAGAATCTATGCTAAACGACACATGTGCTGTAATCTGAGCCAGTTAAAGGATTGTCTGGTGAACGCTTGGTATGATGCACACGTAGATGCACTCCAAAAGCTTGAGGAATCTATGCTAAACGACACATGTGCTGTAATCTGAGCCAGTTAAAGGACTGTCTGGTGAACGCTTGGTATGCTGCAGACGTAGATGCACTCCAAAACCTTGAGGAATATATGCTAAACGACACATGTGCTGTAATCTGAGCCAGTTAAAGGACTGTCTGGTGAACGCTTGGTATGATGCAGACGTAGATGCACTCCAAAACCTTGAGGAATCTATGCTAAACGACACATGTGCTGTAATCTGAGCCAGTTAAAGGATTGTCTGGTGAACGCTTGGTATGATGCACACGTAGATGCACTCCAAAAGCTTGAGGAACCTATGCTAAACGACACATGTGCTGTAATCTGAGCCAGTTAAAGGACTGTCTGGTGAACACTTGGTATGCTGCAGACGTAGATGCACTCCAAAACCTTGAGGAATATATACTAAACGACACATGTGCTGTAATCTGAGCCAGTTAAAGGACTGTCTGGTGAACGCTTGGTATGATGCAGACGTAGATGCATTCCAAAACCTTGAGGAATCTATGCTAAACGACACATGTGCTGTAATCTGAGCCAGTTAAAGGATTGTCTGGTGAACGCTTGGTATGATGCACACGTAGATGCACTCCAAAAGCTTGAGGAATCTATGCTAAACGACACATGTGCTGTAATCTGAGCCAGTTAAAGGACTGTCTGGTGAACGCTTGGTATGCTGCAGACGTAGATGCACTCCAAAACCTTGAGGAATCTATGCTAAACGACACATGTGCTGTAATCTGAGCCAGTTAAAGGACTGTCTGGTGAACGCTTGGTATGATGCAGACGTAGATGCACTCCAAAAACCTTGAGGAATCTATGCTAAACGACACATGTGCTGTAATCTGAGCCAGTTAAAGGATTGTCTGGTGAACGCTTGGTATGATGCACACGTAGATGCACTCCAAAAGCTTGAGGAATCAATGCTAAACGACACATGTGCTGTAATCTGAGCCAGTTAAAGGACTGTCTGGTGAACGCTTGGTATGCTGCAGACGTAGATGCACTCCAAAACCTTGAGGAATATATGCTAAACGACACATGTGCTGTAATCTGAGCCAGTTAAAGGAATGTCTGGTGAACGCTTGGTATGATGCAGACGTAGATGCACTCCAAAACCTTGAGGAATCTATGCTAAACGACACATGTGCTGTAATCTGAGCCAGTTAAAGGATTGTCTGGTGAACGCTTGGTATGATGCACACGTAGATGCACTCCAAAAGCTTGAGGAATCTATGCTAAACGACACATGTGCTGTAATCTGAGCCAGTTAAAGGACTGTCTGGTGAACGCTTGGTATGCTGCAGACGTAGATGCACTCCAAAACCTTGAGGAATATATGCTAAACAACACATGTGCTGTAATCTGAGCCAGTTAAAGGACTGTCTGGTGAACGCTTGGTATGCTGCAGACGTAGATGCACTCCAAAACCTTGAGGAATCTATGCTAAACGACACATGTGCTGTAATCTGAGCCAGTTAAAGGATTGTCTGGTGAATGCTTGGTATGATGCAGACGTAGATGCACTTCAAAAGCTTGAGGAATCTATGCTAAACGACACATGTGCTGTAATCTGAGCCAGTTAAAGGACTGTCTGGTGAACGCTTGGTATGCTGCAGACGTAGATGCACTCCAAAACCTTGAGGAATCTATGCTAAACGACACATGTGCTGTAATCTGAGCCAGTTAAAGGATTGTCTGGTGAACGCTTGGTATGATGCACACGTAGATGCACTCCAAAAGCTTGAGGAATCTATGCTAAACGACACATGTGCTGTAATCTGAGCTAGTTAAAGGACTGTCTGGTGAACGCTTGGTATGCTGCAGACGTAGATGCACTCCAAAACCTTGAAGAATCTATGCTAAACGACACATGTGCTGTAATCTGAGCCAGTTAAAGGATTGTCTGGTGAACGCTTGGTATAATGCACACGTAGATGCACTCCAAAAGCTTGAGGAATCTATGCTAAACGACACATGTGCTCTAATCTGAGCCAGTTAAAGGACTGTCTGGTGAACGCTTGGTATGCTGCAGACGTAGATGCACTCCAAAACCTTGAGGAATATATGCTAAACGACACATGTGCTGTAATCTGAGCAAGTTAAAGGACTGTCTGGTGAACGCTTGGTATGATGCAGACGTAGATGCACTCCAAAACCTTGAGGAATCTATGCTAAACGACACATGTGCTGTAATCTGAGCCAGTTAAAGGATTGTCTGGTGAACGCTTGGTATGATGCACACGTAGATGCACTCCAAAAGCTTGAGGAACCTATGCTAAACGACACATGTGCTGTAATCTGAGCCAGTTAAAGGACTGTCTGGTGAACGCTTGGTATGCTGCAGACGTTTATGCACTCCAAAACCTTGAGGAATATATACTAAACGACACATGTGCTGTAATCTGAGCCAGTTAAAGGACTGTCTGGTGAACGCTTGGTATGATGCAGACGTAGATGCACTCCAAAACCTTGAGGAATCTATGCTAAACGACACATGTGCTGTAATCCGAGCCAGTTAAAGGATTGTCTGGTGAACGCTTGGTATGATGCACACGTAGATGCACTCCAAAAGCTTGAGGAATCTATGCTAAACGACACATGTGCTGTAATCTGAGCCAGTTAAAGGACTGTCTGGTGAACGCTTGGTATGCTGCAGACGTAGATGCACTCCAAAACCTTGAGGAATCTATGCTAAACGACACATGTGCTGTAATCTGAGGCAGTTAAAGGATTGTCCGGTGAACGCTTGGTATGATGCACACGTAGATGCACTCCAAAACCTTGAGGAATATATGCTAAACGACACATGTGCTGTAATCTGAGCCAGTTAAAGGACTATCTGGTGAACGCTTGGTATGATGCAGACGTAGATGCACTCCAAAAACCTTGAGGAATCTATGCTAAACGACACATGTGCTGTAATCTGAGCCATTTAAAGGATTGTCTGGTGAACGCTTGGTATGATGCACACGTAGATGCACTCCAAAAGCTTGAGGAATCTATGCTAAACGACACATGTGCTGTAATCTGAGCCAGTTAAAGGACTGTCTGGTGAACGCTTGGTATGCTGCAGACGTAGATGCACTCCAAAACCTTGAGGAATATATGCTAAACGACACATGTGCTGTAATCTGAGCCAGTTAAAGGACTGTCTGGTGAACGCTTGGTATGATGCAGACGTAGATGCACTCCAAAACCTTGAGGAATCTATGCTAAACGACACATGTGCTGTAATCTGAGCCAGTTAAAGGATTGTCTGGTAAACGCTTGGTATGATGCACACGTAGATGCACTCCAAAAGCTTGAGGAATCTATGCTAAACGACACATGTGCTGTAATCTGAGCCAGTTAAAGGACTGTCTGGTGAACGCTTGGTATGATGCAGACGTAGATGCACTCCAAAAACCTTGAGGAATCTATGCTAAACGACACATGTGCTGTAATCTGAGCCAGTTAAAGGATTGTCTGGTGAACGCTTGGTATGATGCACACGTAGATGCACTCCAAAAGCTTGAGGAATCTATGCTAAACGACACATGTGCTGTAATCTGAGCCAGTTAAAGGACTGTCTGGTGAACGCTTGGTATGCTGCAGACGTAGATGCACTCCAAAACCTTGAGGAATATATGCTAAACGACACATGTGCTGTAATCTGAGCCAGTTAAAGGACTGTCTGGTGAACGCTTGGTATGATGCAGACGTAGATGCACTCCAAAACCTTGAGGAATCTATGCTAAACGACACATGTGCTGTAATCTGAGCCAGTTAAAGGATTGTCTGGTGAACGCTTGGTATGATGCACACGTAGATGCACTCCAAAAGCTTGAGGAACCTATGCTAAACGACACATGTGCTGTAATCTGAGCCAGTTAAAGGACTGTCTGGTGAACACTTGGTATGCTGCAGACGTAGATGCACTCCAAAACCTTGAGGAATCAATGCTAAACGACACATGTGCTGTAATCTGAGCCAGTTAAAGGACTGTCTGGTGAACGCTTGGTATGCTGCAGACGTAGATGCACTCCAAAACCTTGAGGAATCTATGCTAAACGACACATGTGCTGTAATCTGAGCCAGTTAAAGGATTGTCTGGTGAACGCTTGGTATGATGCACACGTAGATGCACTCCAAAAGCTTGAGGAATCTATGCTAAACGACACATGTGCTGTAATCTGAGCCAGTTAAAGGACTGTCTGGTGAACGCTTGGTATGCTGCAGACGTAGATGCACTCCAAAACCTTGAGGAATCTATGCTAAACGACACATGTGCTGTAATCTGAGCCAGTTAAAGGACTGTCTGGTGAACGCTTGGTATGATGCAGACGTAGATGCACTCCAAAAACCTTGAGGAATCTATGCTAAACGACACATGTGCTGTAATCTGAGCCAGTTAAAGGATTGTCTGGTGAACGCTTGGTATGATGCACACGTAGATGCACTCCAAAAGCTTGAGGAATCAATGCTAAACGACACATGTGCTGTAATCTGAGCCAGTTAAAGGACTGTCTGGTGAACGCTTGGTATGCTGCAGACGTAGATGCACTCCAAAACCTTGAGGAATATATGCTAAACGACACATGTGCTGTAATCTGAGCCAGTTAAAGGAATGTCTGGTGAACGCTTGGTATGATGCAGACGTAGATGCACTCCAAAACCTTGAGGAATCTATGCTAAACGACACATGTGCTGTAATCTGAGCCAGTTAAAGGATTGTCTGGTGAACGCTTGGTATGATGCACACGTAGATGCACTCCAAAAGCTTGAGGAATCTATGCTAAACGACACATGTGCTGTAATCTGAGCCAGTTAAAGGACTGTCTGGTGAACGCTTGGTATGCTGCAGACGTAGATGCACTCCAAAACCTTGAGGAATATATGCTAAACAACACATGTGCTGTAATCTGAGCCAGTTAAAGGACTGTCTGGTGAACGCTTGGTATGCTGCAGACGTAGATGCACTCCAAAACCTTGAGGAATCTATGCTAAACGACACATGTGCTGTAATCTGAGCCAGTTAAAGGATTGTCTGGTGAATGCTTGGTATGATGCAGACGTAGATGCACTTCAAAAGCTTGAGGAATCTATGCTAAACGACACATGTGCTGTAATCTGAGCCAGTTAAAGGACTGTCTGGTGAACGCTTGGTATGCTGCAGACGTAGATGCACTCCAAAACCTTGAGGAATCTATGCTAAACGACACATGTGCTGTAATCTGAGCCAGTTAAAGGATTGTCTGGTGAACGCTTGGTATGATGCACACGTAGATGCACTCCAAAAGCTTGAGGAATCTATGCTAAACGACACATGTGCTGTAATCTGAGCTAGTTAAAGGACTGTCTGGTGAACGCTTGGTATGCTGCAGACGTAGATGCACTCCAAAACCTTGAAGAATCTATGCTAAACGACACATGTGCTGTAATCTGAGCCAGTTAAAGGATTGTCTGGTGAACGCTTGGTATAATGCACACGTAGATGCACTCCAAAAGCTTGAGGAATCTATGCTAAACGACACATGTGCTCTAATCTGAGCCAGTTAAAGGACTGTCTGGTGAACGCTTGGTATGCTGCAGACGTAGATGCACTCCAAAACCTTGAGGAATATATGCTAAACGACACATGTGCTGTAATCTGAGCAAGTTAAAGGACTGTCTGGTGAACGCTTGGTATGATGCAGACGTAGATGCACTCCAAAACCTTGAGGAATCTATGCTAAACGACACATGTGCTGTAATCTGAGCCAGTTAAAGGATTGTCTGGTGAACGCTTGGTATGATGCACACGTAGATGCACTCCAAAAGCTTGAGGAACCTATGCTAAACGACACATGTGCTGTAATCTGAGCCAGTTAAAGGACTGTCTGGTGAACGCTTGGTATGCTGCAGACGTTTATGCACTCCAAAACCTTGAGGAATATATACTAAACGACACATGTGCTGTAATCTGAGCCAGTTAAAGGACTGTCTGGTGAACGCTTGGTATGATGCAGACGTAGATGCACTCCAAAACCTTGAGGAATCTATGCTAAACGACACATGTGCTGTAATCCGAGCCAGTTAAAGGATTGTCTGGTGAACGCTTGGTATGATGCACACGTAGATGCACTCCAAAAGCTTGAGGAATCTATGCTAAACGACACATGTGCTGTAATCTGAGCCAGTTAAAGGACTGTCTGGTGAACGCTTGGTATGCTGCAGACGTAGATGCACTCCAAAACCTTGAGGAATCTATGCTAAACGACACATGTGCTGTAATCTGAGGCAGTTAAAGGATTGTCCGGTGAACGCTTGGTATGATGCACACGTAGATGCACTCCAAAACCTTGAGGAATATATGCTAAACGACACATGTGCTGTAATCTGAGCCAGTTAAAGGACTATCTGGTGAACGCTTGGTATGATGCAGACGTAGATGCACTCCAAAAACCTTGAGGAATCTATGCTAAACGACACATGTGCTGTAATCTGAGCCATTTAAAGGATTGTCTGGTGAACGCTTGGTATGATGCACACGTAGATGCACTCCAAAAGCTTGAGGAATCTATGCTAAACGACACATGTGCTGTAATCTGAGCCAGTTAAAGGACTGTCTAGTGAACGCTTGGTATGCTGCAGACGTAGATGCACTCCAAAACCTTGAGGAATATATGCTAAACGACACATGTGCTGTAATCTGAGCCAGTTAAAGGACTGTCTGGTGAACGCTTGGTATGATGCAGACGTAGATGCACTCCAAAACCTTGAGGAATCTATGCTAAACGACACATGTGCTGTAATCTGAGCCAGTTAAAGGATTGTCTGGTAAACGCTTGGTATGATGCACACGTAGATGCACTCCAAAAGCTTGAGGAATCTATGCTAAACGACACATGTGCTGTAATCTGAGCCAGTTAAAGGACTGTCTGGTGAACGCTTGGTATGATGCAGACGTAGATGCACTCCAAAAACCTTGAGGAATCTATGCTAAACGACACATGTGCTGTAATCTGAGCCAGTTAAAGGATTGTCTGGTGAACGCTTGGTATGATGCACACGTAGATGCACTCCAAAAGCTTGAGGAATCAATGCTAAACGACACATGTGCTGTAATCTGAGCCAGTTAAAGGACTGTCTGGTGAACGCTTGGTATGCTGCAGACGTAGATGCACTCCAAAACCTTGAGGAATATATGCTAAACGACACATGTGCTGTAATCTGAGCCAGTTAAAGGAATGTCTGGTGAACGCTTGGTATGATGCAGACGTAGATGCACTCCAAAACCTTGAGGAATCTATGCTAAACGACACATGTGCTGTAATCTGAGCCAGTTAAAGGATTGTCTGGTGAACGCTTGGTATGATGCACACGTAGATGCACTCCAAAAGCTTGAGGAATCTATGCTAAACGACACATGTGCTGTAATCTGAGCCAGTTAAAGGACTGTCTGGTGAACGCTTGGTATGCTGCAGACGTAGATGCACTCCAAAACCTTGAGGAATCTATGCTAAACGACACATGTGCTGTAATCTGAGCCAGTTAAAGGATTGTCTGGTGAATGCTTGGTATGATGCAGACGTAGATGCACTTCAAAAGCTTGAGGAATCTATGCTAAACGACACATGTGCTGTAATCTGAGCCAGTTAAAGGACTGTCTGGTGAACGCTTGGTATGCTGCAGACGTAGATGCACTCCAAAACCTTGAGGAATCTATGCTAAACGACACATGTGCTGTAATCTGAGCCAGTTAAAGGATTGTCTGGTGAACGCTTGGTATGATGCACACGTAGATGCACTCCAAAAGCTTGAGGAATCTATGCTAAACGACACATGTGCTCTAATCTGAGCCAGTTAAAGGACTGTCTGGTGAACGCTTGGTATGCTGCAGACGTAGATGCACTCCAAAACCTTGAGGAATATATGCTAAACGACACATGTGCTGTAATCTGAGCAAGTTAAAGGACTGTCTGGTGAACGCTTGGTATGATGCAGACGTAGATGCACTCCAAAACCTTGAGGAATCTATGCTAAACGACACATGTGCTGTAATCTGAGCCAGTTAAAGGATTGTCTGGTGAACGCTTGGTATGATGCACACGTAGATGCACTCCAAAAGCTTGAGGAACCTATGCTAAACGACACATGTGCTGTAATCTGAGCCAGTTAAAGGACTGTCTGGTGAACGCTTGGTATGCTGCAGACGTTTATGCACTCCAAAACCTTGAGGAATATATACTAAACGACACATGTGCTGTAATCTGAGCCAGTTAAAGGACTGTCTGGTGAACGCTTGGTATGATGCAGACGTAGATGCACTCCAAAACCTTGAGGAATCTATGCTAAACGACACATGTGCTGTAATCCGAGCCAGTTAAAGGATTGTCTGGTGAACGCTTGGTATGATGCACACGTAGATGCACTCCAAAAGCTTGAGGAATCTATGCTAAACGACACATGTGCTGTAATCTGAGCCAGTTAAAGGACTGTCTGGTGAACGCTTGGTATGCTGCAGACGTAGATGCACTCCAAAACCTTGAGGAATCTATGCTAAACGACAGATGTGCTGTAATCTGAGCCAGTTAAAGGATTGTCTGGTGAACGCTTGGTATGATGCACACGTAGATGCACTCCAAAAGCTTGAGGAATCTATGCTAAACGACACATGTGCTGTAATCTGAGCCAGTTAAAGGACTGTCTGGTGAACGCTTGGTATGATGCACAGGTAGATGCACTCCAAAAGCTTGAGGAATCTATGCTAAACGACACATGTGCTGTAATCTGAGCCAGTTAAAGGACTGTCTGGTGAACGCTTGGTATGCTGCAGACGTAGATGCACTCCAAAACCTTGAGGAATATATGCTAAACGACACATGTGCTGTAATCTGAGCCAGTTAAAGGACTGTCTGGTGAACGCTTGGTATGATGCAGACGTAGATGCACTCCAAAAGCTTGAAGAATCTATGCTAAACGACACATGTGCTGTAATCTGAGCCAGTTAAAGGACTGTCTGGTGAACGATTGGTATGCTGCAGACGTAGATGCACTGCAGCACCTTGTGGAATCTATGAAAAATCGCATACCTACTGTAATTCAGGCTAAAGGAGGTCCAACCAGGTACTGAATAAAAGTTAGTAATTCAGTGGTCGGTCTATGTACCTAACGATTTTATACTAGTCATGACCGCTGTGCATTTATATAAAATCTTGACGACTTATAATTGTACACTGATACAAATTTTGTGATAAGTTGACCAAGAAAATATAATGTAATTATTTACTATATGATGGTATTCCACCTGAATGGTGTTATGTTGCACTATGTTTTTGTACGTTTCATGTACCACCCATTGATTTTCCTTTTCTCCAAAGGCGGCGCCACTGGCATAGCACTACTTGTTGGTGCACTCTACTAGACAATTTCAAGAGTATAGTTATACTGTAACTACTGCTGTCTTTGGGATAGAAAACATGCTTAGGTGATTGAGTTCCTTACACACTGTGGAACCCGAAGCCAACGTTGCAACCGTAAAGTTAGCAAGCGAGAATAAAGCTGAAGCAAATGGAAAACTATAATCTGTCTACGTAACGATCGTTTTCATTCCCTAGAAATTTATTTTCTTCGGAGGTTCGACAGGGTTTCCAAACCGCTTAATATATCTATATACGTAGGTCGTTCAAAGGAGATGACGTCATAAAATGCAGCTACCCGTGTTAGAACACCTGCAAGGTCAGTTACGTGACGACGAATCGGCACAGCGCTCCGCAAGTTCTTTCTTGTAGTAGATGGCGTAGAGTTCATACCTGTTTCTGTAACCCAGCATGGATTCAAAACAGGAGCAAACAGCAGCTATAAAGGTTTGCGTGCGTTTGAATGTCACCGCCACAGAAACGCACGAAATGATTAAATCAACCTATAAAGAAGATGCTTTGTCCCGTGCAAGAGTTTTTGAATGGTGCAAGAAACTTCTGAATGGTAAAGAGTGTCGGGAAAGGACTTCACGCTTCAGTAAGCCTTCGACATCAACTACGGAGGTTAATTAATGTCAATAGCATCGACGCACTCCTGCGTGAAGACCGCCAAATGACCATTGAGGTGGTTGCTAATGTGATGCAGATGTCCATTGGTTCCGTTGATGACATTGTGAGAAAGCGGCTGTGGTACCAAAAAGTCGCCGCAAAATGGATTCCCCATTTGCTCACGAACGAACACAAGGCAAATCGTGTTATCAATTGCCGTCAATGGAAGTGCTGGCTACGATGTGATTGCGCACCCACCGTATTCACCGGATCTGGTGCCGTGTGTTTTCTACCTACTCCCTGAAATGAAAAGAAAAACTTCGTAGGCGTCGGCTTGTATCAAATACTGAACTGAAGTAATGGGTATCCTGAACCACATGTCGAGAAAGTGCTTCGAACACACCTCCCGAAACAGAATGGAAAGGTGGATCGGGTGCATTCTGGTAGAGGGAGAACACTTCGAAAGCATGCAAGTATATTTACTGCATTTCTCTTCTGCCCTATGTAAAATGAGCCTTGTTATTTTTTAAACGACTCTCGTATACCTTATGTTTCGTCATTTTTATTACTTTCCCATTTCTGTGGTATCCATTTTTAACTATGCATGCTTGCAATGACATTTATGTGCGAACACTTAACTGTATACTGTTGAAGATGCTAATTAAATCAAAAGCGATTTTAATATAAATCAGAAACTTCTAAACAGTCTTTAAAAATTAGCTTAAAATGTCATGTGTGAACTCGATTTCATAGAGAAAGAACAAATGTATTAGAGAAAGAGAAACACCAGCAATTTACATTTCAAGAACGGTGATGTAAATGTTTCTTGACCCGAGAAATGACAATCACGGAGAGGAATGAAAATGCCCCTATTCCACTTAATGTGATGTTACCTCTGGTTAATGCTCAGTGGATGATGCGTGATACCATTAGTTTCGTTATTTCAACAACACCACGCCAACGCTGAATGGCTACAGCGCGCTTTCGGCTACAAAGCAATCCAAAGCCCTGAGTATCAACCATGAACGATATGAGAATACGACATGTGTTCGTGGCAACGTAGAACCGCCACTTACTATTAAGCCAGCGTGCTCTGCATTACTTTGTCTTGATATAGTAAGTATGTACTGGGAAGGACGCCAAAGAGAAAAAACAAATTCACGAGAAAACACACACACAAAAAAAAACCTGTTAAATCTCTCACTTAGGAGTTGTTTAAATTGCTCTTTGTACGAAGTGTTTTTGTGAGGAACTAATTCCATGATATTTACCTAAAACAAACTTTTTTTGTAAAAACTTAGATTTCTTGTTCTGCTTTTGGTACTGCTTTTAAAAAAATTATTGGGTGCGTAGAAAGTTCAAGAATGTTGCGTTTATAGAAACTAATTTAAGAAATAATTTTTCAACGAAAATTCAGTGGAATACATTTCAGTAAAACATTTTTTTGGGGGAATTAAAGAGGTTATACACGCATTTTTAGGACGTTTTTTGATAAAAAAATTACAGAAAATAAAAGAAGTTGAAGTAATTGAAGCTGGCAACAGCGTGTTAGATGAACACAAAAGAAACATCTGCTGGAATTAAATGTCGTCTGCTAAGAAAATGGCGCACGTAAACCAACTGTGGATAGAAGGTTATATTTTTGCTCTTTTTTTTTAATATCTGTATTCGGTAATTAAAAAACGCTGTGAAAATCATGGAATTAACATTTCTAAATGTGAAATAAGTACTACTACTACATTAAAAAATTGTCAGTGAATTACGTCATTACCCGCTGAGCAAGCGAAGAGCAGGATGTGACCGACCAGCCAGAAGCGGTTTGATCCAGATCCAACACGTACAGCGCATGTGCGTAGTCCGTGACTACAGGCATTCGAGGCACTCCGTCGCGAGGGCAACGATGTCGAATTTTGAACAGCGTTCAAGTGTAAAATTTTGTGTTCTGCTGGGAAAATCTTCCGCTGAGACTTTTCAAATGATTAAGTCAGCGTACTGTGAGAGTGCAATGAGTCGAACTAGAGTTTATGACTGGCATCGACGATTCGAAAATGGGCGACAGAGTATCGAGGATGATGAGAGGCCGGGACGACCTTCAACATCCACAACGGAAGAACAAATCGCCATTGTCAAAGAAATTGTGAAAAATGACCGTCAAAAAACTGTTGCAGCGACTGCAGAAGTTGCTTGCCATGCCGTTTTAACAGAAAAAATGGGCATGCATCACGTGTGCCAACAAATTGTTCCCAAAATCCTGCCACAAGAAAATATGGATGAACGCGTGCAAGTTTGCGGGGATAACATCCATGCAGTGGATGATTCAAATCCCGATCTCTTGAATCGATTGATCACTGGTGATGAGACTTAGTGCTTCCCAATCCAACCGACAGTCAAAAGTGTGGAAATCATCGTCATCACCACTAGCAAAAAAGTTCAAGCCTGACCGCTCCAAAGGAAAGGTCTTGTTAACAGTTACCTTTGATTGCAAGGGGGTCGTACACAAGGAATTCCTTCAACATGGCCGTACGGTCACTAGAGAAGAGTACGTCAACGTCCTGAAACGTCTCCGAGAATCAGTGAGACGCAAGCGACACGATCTTTGGAAGACCAACTCGTGGGTGTGCTCCATCACGATAATGCGCCGGCTAACAGATCCCTCCCAGTATCCGATTACCTGTCCAAATATCACATTCCCGTTCTTCCACAACCAGCTTATTCCCTGATCTCGCCCCCATGTGACTTTTTCCTTTTCCCTCGGATTCCCGGATGAAGAATTTGCTTAAGGAGCGACGCTTCTCAAGTTCCGAAGAAGTGCAACGACTGCGACGGAGGCACTGGAGGATGTGACAAAAGAAGGCTTTCAATCTGCATTTAAATCTTTGTATGAGCGCTGGCAAAAATGCATAGTTGCACAGGGTAACTACTTCGAAGGAAACGCCGCATAAACAGGTATTATCGCTACTCATTCTTTTTGAATATAAAAAGTTCCGGAACTTTTTGAACGTAGTAATATTATTAATAATAGAGGGGGAAACACAAGCATTGATTTCAACAGGAAAAAGAAAACGAAAGGAATATTCAAAGAATGTACGTACTTTTACGACAATTTAAAAGTAAGATCTCAGCTGTTTCAAGGCAAATGGTATATAACAAGGACTGTACGCGAGAAGATCTGCATCCCACTCACACCGTCAACAAGAAATGCCAGGATTCTGTGGTGCGGACAACATCTATACTAGGACGTAAACCAATTATCCAACCTCCTCTTTACTGATAAATCCAGGTTCAGTCTGGAAACTGACAGCTGTCGTGTTTTCATCTGAAGAAAACCTGGAACCAGTTATTCTCACATAAACATCTGAGATATTTACCATTACAGAGGTGTTGGTGTACTTGTCTGGAGTGGCAGCGTGCGCACAGAGCTGCATGTCTATTCTGGTGGAACTTTAACAGGTTAGAGATACAGAAACGAAAACTGTTGGCCACTTTCCAGTCAATGGTCGATAATGCAAGACCTCATAGAGCTGCTTCTGTCGATGATTACCTGGAAACTGAAGATATCCACCTTATGCCATGAGCAGCGCATTCCACAGATATCAACCGAATAGATCATGTGTGGGATGCATTGGGGGACGCCTTACAGATCGTCAACATTCTTCCAAAACTTTCGAGAAACTCCGATTTATTCTTGTTTCGGAGGGAGATTATTTGCCGCAGAGTCTTTTTGTTTCTCTTGTCATCCGTGTAACATTTGTATTGCTGCAAGGTATCAGCATACGCCTTACTAGACCTTTGTACAAAATCAGAAGCGACTCCGGAAAATTCCTGTCATTTTCAGTATTTTGGAGTATTGGTATCTTTTTCGTGGTTCATCATCTGTTATGTAATTTGTAATACGCATTTAGGTTCTCTCTGTGGTATCCGTTTATAGTAAACATACGATTTCATAGTGCATTGTCGTTTTGGTTATTTAAGGCTTTTTGTTGATTATGCTTAACATTTGGACATCAGTGTAGTATATCCTCAGAAAACATTAAGTCCTTCAAGAAATATGTATGTTTAAAAAAGACTGCTGATTTTTTGGGAAGACTAAATAGCTGAATTAAGTGGAAATTTATGAAGTGGTATTCATTGTCTGCTAATCGCTTTACTCTTATTTGTTGATAAGTGAAGAACGGGAAGATAAAAGGCATTAAAGAAGTGCCTCTTCGATTCTTTAATAAAAATCAGATATCTTACGAAATAGCAAGAGTTCTTAAAAAAGGAAATATTTTCGTGGCTCGTAGGTGAGTCCTATTTTTATGAAGGTTTGCATGTGGAACTATTAATATGATTTCAGATATTTTTTTATCTGCACTAGCCCAATACATATTTTTAGAAACTCAGCTCAAATCGTAGAACCCGTAGGAAATTATTTTACACTTCTCTTTAGGCATGTATATGAAGACATTACCGTATTACCTGTTTTTCAGAAATATTAAAAGTAAACAGAATATATAACCGTTAACCGTTACACAACGGTTAACGGTTGACATACTTGAACGGAAATCGGGAGATGCTGGTTCGATTCCGACTCCAGGGCGATCAAATTTTCACGTTTTCTGAGAGGTGTTACATGAATGATCAGTAAGTGTTACGAGCAAATTCAGAATTTGTATTCCGTTTGCTTTGAACATTTCTATCGATTTCACATGTATTATGAGGAATATTACTTCCTTCATTGATTTACCTGTTTTTAAGTTCACCCTTCTTTCGTCATATCTCTATGAACATAACAACTTTCCCTCTAGAATATGTATTAGAAGAGCTCTATGGATCTGGCAGATGGACATGAGACCAAGACGTTCCATATGCTTTAGAGTTATCTGGCTTACTTACGGTTTTGAATATCTGCCTGTTTTAGAACTTTTTGGAGTAAACGAATTGGAAACGTTTTTTCTGCATCGGATAGAGGTAAAGAAATTGAAGATGCCCAAATATCTCACGCCTTTCATGGTTCATAATAAATTTGCATCACTTTTGCATTTTGTTTCAGTAATTTTGGACCTAGTAACGAGGCAGCAAGAAAAACGTTGGTAGAAAAGAGATTAAACAAGAAAGACGACACCGAATTTTTGGGTGTAACGAGCACGTCTTTTGAATCCGTTCTGACGAGAATTAAATTTATCAAAGCTATTCAAAGTCAATGGAACAAGTTTGGAAAACAATCAACTGGTTCCAACAATGGATAAAACATCCAGAAATAGAAACATCTACTTAGTTCCACCAGTGGCTGAAAAGCATGTTACGAAGGCTAACTAATAGCGAACAAAAAGTTTCTCATACTACAAGGAAGGTACCAGAGACAAATATTTTCTTTTCGAACAGTTAAAAGGAGAAATATAGAAGGAAACATGATACAAGTCTACGTCTGTTAGCAGAAAAAATGTGCATGACGGAAAAGTTGAAAATATGCGAAACATATTCGTCATGGGAAAAGCTATGCTAAGGGAAAAGATATTTTCCAATACGTCCCCCGGGAGCAGATAAAGCGAAAAAAAAAAAAAAAAGGTTTTGACCTTTACGCAGCTAGCGGGATAACTTTGCGTTATTTAAAGAGGATAATGCTCCACATCTCTGTTGTAGCGAATGGCATACAGTGAAGAAGAAATTTCTCAATAGCGTTTTTAGAAGCGGCGATACAGCTGCAAACTGCCGAAACACCACCTACCGACAGAACTATGAACTACAAAGTTCCTCATATACTAGCCTTAAGTGTTCTAGAAGGGTAATGGCATCCGGTTTCGAAATTTTTTTATGAATCGTACATGCAAATGTAAAAACAGTGTAATTGAGAAAAATATAATAAGCAATTGCGGCCCTAGCGGCGACAGTGTGCACTATTTTAGAAAGAAAATACACACACAGAGTTTGCATAATTAGTGGTATCTGACCGAAAAATATTTTTCAATCGGGTTGTTAGTCTTGCAGATATTGCTGTAAACGGAAATGTAAGCTTACGCCCTCTGGTGGCAGACTTTGTGCGCTAAGAAAAGTTAGAAATATATGAGAAACATTTCCCCACGGAAACTCCAACAAAGAAATAATTTTTCAAATCGGACTCTTAGGAGCAGAGATATCGACAAAAATAAGGTATGACTTTACGCTCCGGGGTGAAAAAACCATGCATTATTTTAGGAAGAAAGTACTGTCAAAAGGTTTTTCGATGTGAGCGGTATCGGTCCACGAAATAATTCTTTCAATCGAGTTTTCAGGAGCTCAGATTTTGCTGCAAATACATCATACGCAGAAATTAATACTTAAGCCACCTGGTGGCCACACCATTCTTTATCGAACATTAAAAATCATATGCAAAGTATTTCCTATCACGAGCTGTATCCTGTGCAGAAATAATTTTTCAAATCCGACTTTTAGAAGCAGAGATATTGATAGAAATATGATATATGCCTACGCCTCTGGCGGACAAACCATGCATTATTTTAAGAAGAAAATATTCCCAAATGTTTATCGTCATAACCGGTATGCGTTCATGAAAGAATTTTTTTCAATTGAGATTTTAGGAGCTCAGATTTTGCTGCAAATACCTACGAAGTAGAAATTAACGCTTACATTCCATGGTGGCGAAACCATATTTTGCAAAATATCAGAAATTACAATCAAAACATTTCCCATCAGGAGCTGTATCTGATGCAGGAAGACATTTTCAAATCGGAGCTTTAGAAGCAGAGATACTGGGTAAAGCGCAGTTTACCTATTCTCCCCCGAGTGGAAAATCAATGAATAACTTGAAATTTTTGAAATTACGTGAGAAGCATGTCGCACTACAAACTCTATCCAAAAAAGAAGAAATTTTCATATCGGACCATTAGAAGCAGAGATATTTACAAAAAATAAGATATACATCTACGCCACCTGGCGGAGAAACCATGTATTATTTTAAGAAGAAAATATTCCGAAAACGTTTGTCGACGTGAGTACTATCGGCCCACGGAAGAAGTTTTTCAATTGAGATTTTAGAAACTCGGATTTTGCTGCAAATACGACATAAGCAGAAATCAATGTTTACACCTCCTGGTTTAAATCAACGTTTACGCCTCCTGGTTCTGCTGTGATGGTTTGGCCTCTTGCCAAGAAACTCCGATGAATTATCCCGACTGTTGACCACCCGACAAAGAGCATCATCTTCCTGGTGCGTAAGGGTGGCTTAATATGCCGTTCAGCAGGCTATGCCTCGCTTAACCATTGTGCAGATCGTTTCCGATTATTATAAAGGACCCACTTCTCGTCGTAGGTAACGATTCGATGCGGTAGAAGTTCCTGTTTATTCCTGGCAAGTAGCGACGTGCAAACTTCCAAACGCCTAGTCTTGTTGGCAGTTGTCAACTCATACGGCAGCCACATGACCAGCTTTTTGACCTTACCCAGCGCATCCAGACGCCGATCAACTGTCGTGTGGTGGACACCTACCATTGCATCTATCTCACGACATGTTTTTCGGGGTCCGCCTCAACCACACGTAACAGAAGAACGTTAGAAACAGCAATGAGTCAGTGACCACGTGCTTCGTTTTGTAGGTCCGTATGTCCGCTTCGAAACTTCACAAACCATCGCCGAATGGTTCGTTCGATGGCTGTATTCTCCCCAAACGCTTTGTTAACGTTTCGATCGGCAATTCCTGCTGAGTGGCCCAGTCTAAATTCATACAGGAAGATGACTCTCAAATCCGGTGTCTGCATGTTTCCTTTGCAAACCACGTTACGTCCAAACAAACCATGCCTGTGCCTTGTTCTTCACACAAGTGCCAGCTATTTATAGTAACTCTGTGACGTAATACCTGCAACACCTGTGGGTGGTTCCATTCCGCTTTGGTGGGAGTCTGTTTCCACTGCTCGTTCGCGCCGGAGATTTCATTCGCACCAAACCAATAGTTCAGCCAGAGTCTTCCTCCACTTCTCCCTATCCAAGGCCATCACTTTCATGCAGTCCATTATTTTTTAAACTTCATTTAATCTCCTCCATCCACTTTCTCCTTGGTCTTCCTCTACCCAACTTTCCTGGAGCCTCTCACTTCATCAGGATTTTAGGAAGTCCTTCTGATGACATTATCCTTACATGGCCGAACCAATGTAATCTCCGCATCCCAATAGTGTGAAAAATATCTACTTTAACACTCATAATATCTCGAATTTTGTATTACGCACTTTTTCACATCTGGATTTTCTTGCTGAACGCCTCCAAAAGTCCATCTCTGTAGCCAATAATCTTTGTTGACGCCTCTTATTCAATGTCCACGTCTCCACATCATGTAAAATGATGCTCTGTACAATCTAAGAAAAACAATGTGTCTTTTTAGTCTTGGAAAGACATTGCTGCTCCAAAGAACAGGATTCAAAACACAAATAGCTTTCCTGTCCTCCGCAATTCTCCGATCAATGTCATGATGACATGTACCATCCTGATGTGTTATGGATCTGGTATTATACTAGTACTAAATTTTTTATTAGGTTCCTTTAGTGTATAATATTACCACGAAAACGGGCCCAGCCATATGCAATATTGTCTTCCTTTGGGTAAAATGTCTTTGTTGCCATCAGTGTATCTTCGAGGCATGCATCCGGAAGGGCGAAGCCCTCCTAAAAACGATCATCCGCCCCCCCCCCTCGGAGAGATTTTGCTAAAAAAAGTATATTAAGCGGCATACCATTATTCTAAGTAGACTAATCATTCCTCATAGTCAAGAAATCACGATTCAGGATCAGGGTTGTGTTGAATGCATTTTAAGAGATAAAAATTCAAGCCTGTCGAAACCCCCCCCCCACACACATACATACACACACACCGCCCTTTGCTTGTTTAGATGAAGAAAGTTTGTTCTTGAAATGTTTGAAGAAGTAATACTACACTGGCGGAAAGTGAAAAAAGAACACCAAGAATGAATTGGCACACGATCATGAAATATACATATGTTAATGGGGTCGAGTTTATGTAGGTGTGATGTTAATTTCGGGACCAACCGGTGAGCGCTTACGCCACAGCACGGCATAATATGCAAATTATCTTCGGAGGTATTTAAGGAGTACGGCGAAGTGAATGTAATCAGTCGTCGGCGTACGGACACGTGCGAAGACCCTGAGGAATCTGCAATGCCTGGACATGGAAGACGTGTACGATTTCAGCAGTTATCGGACTTTGAGCGAGGTCGTCTAGTCAGACTCCGCGAGGCTGGGTGATCGTATCATCGTATTGCGGAGCGAATTGGACGGGAAGTATCGGTGGTGGTACGATGGTGGCGTAGATGGTCCGAGGAACATTCCCACACGAGGAGACGTGGAACCGGGAGTCACAGACGGACTGATGAGCGGACCGATCGACGCATAAGAAGAGCGGCGTTGTCAAGCAGAACATCCACTGCGACGCAAATCCAAGCTGCCGTTGCACCTGAGGTGACTGTGCGAACAATCCGCAACCGTCTACTGGATGCAGGACTACGTGCACGTGTGCCTCTGGCATGTGTACCTCTGACTCCAGCCCACCGTCAGGAACGGCTGCAGTGGTGTCGCCAACGTCTGCACTAGAGAACGCAATGGCGATCTGTTGTGTTCAGCGATTAAAGCATATTCTGCTTGGGAGCCTCCGACGGCCGTATGCGTGTTCACAGACGCACAGGGGAGCGTCTCCACCCTTCTTGCATCCGCCAGCGACACACAGGGCATACATCTGGTTTCCTGGTGTGGGGAGCGATCAGCTATCACTCCCGTACACAACTAGTGTTTGTACCGGGTACGTTAAATAGCACTTCCTACATCAACAACATTATTCAGCCCGTTGTTGTATCATTTGTAAGGTCGGTCCATCGTAGTTTTTTTCCAGCAAGATAACTCACGCCCACACACGGTACGTGCAACGCAACATGCACTTCAGGATGTGAGACAACTTTCATGGCCTGCACGTTCACCGGATTTGTCTCCCGTTAAGCACGTGTGGGATTTTATGGGACAACGACTTATCCGGTCTCCACGGCCAGCCACGACCATCCCCGATTTACTCGTGCAGGTTGAGGATGCTTGGAACTCAATACCCCAAACTTACATCCAACATCTGTACGACAGACTCCATGCCAGAATTGCACAGTGTGACGCAGTTCATGGCGGTTCAACCTCGTACTAACCATGTTACATGGAAATGTTATTTTTCAGTTTACCAGCAAATACAGCTGTATTTTGCCATAATGTTTTGATCACGTTATCCTCTGTATTCCGTTATTATGCTGTATAAATTTCGTTGGTATCAGACGTCTCCTTCTTGGTGTTCTTTTTTCACTTTCCACCAGTATATATACAGCAAATGGAAAACTTTCCCCCTCTAAGGTTTCATTTGCCCCCCCCCCTCCGGTCAAAAAGCCCTGAAAGAAAGACTGGCTGCCATAATATTAGTTCCATATTAATTTTTTAACTATTCAGAGCATTATGATCGAAACCTTAGTAGCACATCCCTTGTTCATCAAAAGAATGAGCTGTTTTAAACGTATGTTTTATATGATTTTCATTATTCAAATTATTCATTGTTTTCCATTGTTTTCAAAAACTTAGATTCCTAAATAAGCTCCAGTATCAGAAAATTATTTCTTCTGTAGACTCAGATTGAATTGCATTTGGATATGATCATAAATAATAACGCCTTTTTAAAATAAACATTTCAGATGAAGCACAAGAAGTTTATTGTTGGAGAAATTTCTTTAAACAAAAAATATTTTTCGAACACGTAAACTAAACAGGGAGGTGTTTAGTATATCCTCAGCAAACATTAAGCTCCTCAAGAAATATGCTTAGAAAAAGATTGCTGATTTTTCGGGAAGACTAAATTGCTGAATTAAGTGGCAATTTCTAAAGTGGTCTTCATTATCTGCAAATCGCTCTAATCTCATTTGCTGATAAGTGAAGAACAGGAAGATACTTGGCAATAAACAAGTGCCTCAGCGATTCTTTAATGGTAAGGAGATATTCCCCGAAATAGCAAGAGTACTTAAAAAATAACTATTTTCGCGGCTTACTTTTTTGCTCTTGTTTCTATTAGTAAAGAATGCGTTGCCCGTTACTTTCAGCAGCTGCTTTACGAGAAGGCCAGGTGGTCAGATCGATACATCACCCAGTAGTAGCTTAGTTTCTTCCACACTCATGCAACTCTCTTTTTCTGTGACTTTTTCTCCCTACTACCGGAGTTGGCCGCCGTTTTCTGACTTTATTGCGCTCCTTTTCCTTTTCCCGATAGAGCGTGGTATTTCTCCCAAATTGATCTTCTTTCTCCTAATCAGGAAATAGGATCATAGACATAGGCAAGATTCTCATGACTTAGTGATGACAGTATCTGTCCTGATCTCTCACTCGTCAAACAAAATATTGAAGGAAAGGATTTATTCTCTCTTTCCTCTGCTTTGGAATGGTTCTATCATTCCACTGCGTAATTTATATGCTTTGTTCTGAGTGAGGTTGATCTCGACGAAAATCCTGTTTTAAAGGGTAAACGATATCTTTCTCTTTTCATCTCAATGCATCCGGCGATTTCTTTTTTCCATTTACTGTTAAGGTATCGAATAAACTTTAAATAGCTCTGAAGAGGCACCTGCAAAGAGCGTAAAACACAATAGCTTGCTTTAAAAAAAATGTTTGTTACATTCCGTTTCTTGGAAGCACGAGTATCGTAAAAGGGCGGACTGGTGTATCTATGTTTCGGTATGGCGTGCTAAAAAAAGGGGGAAATTCGCTTTTGGAACGCAAGTTTCCAAACAAATATTTCTTAAACATGAGTGTTTCATGAATGAAATACGGGATTACACCATATAATACAAATTTTGAAGATTTCAGATCAAAACGGATTGTCATCTTCAAAATGAGTGCTCATTCTGTCATCCTCTGCTTAATCCTCATTTGGCATTTTTAAAATACTTTTTATTCATCGTGCATTGATCATAGATACTATCGGTTACACTTGACTGTTACGACAGAACTGTTTCTTATTCGAAAGCATTTCTTAATACAAAGTTATTCAAAATGATTCATCCGATTTCAAATGACTGTATTTTATGTGTTTCTAAATATACAGTGATTAAATGTACGTAGGATAAAGAAAAAACTGTCCAAATTTTGCTTTCACACCTTATAAATGGTCTATGTGACTTCCGCTGGTCACGTGAACTACGTCGAGTAGATAACCAAATTCCTGCCATACGTGATCAAGCTTGTCTCTTGTCAACGACTGCAGAGTGTTATGAATGCGAACTTTGAGTTCATCTAGCGTTGTAGGAAATGGTGTCACATACACATTATCTTTATCATACCCTCATAAGAAAAATTCGCAAGGAGTCAGGCCTGTTGAGCACCTTGTCGTCGTGTACGCAGTTACTAAAACGCTTTCTGTTGTGCGGTCGCCATTTTTCACAATGACAGTCTTTCACCAGGTGCAGATACACGGGTTAAATCGCGCCATCTAGCGGTTACATTCGTAAACCCGGTGCGCTTCTCTTCATTTCAATGTGTGGTATGCTACTATTACCTTGATTTTTATGGAGCTATGATCTAATGAAATCGGATGAATCATTTTGAATTGCCCTGTATTTTGAGTTCTAAAGATAAGTTCTCCAAGCGGCTTTCTATACTAACTGGTTCTGTTTTTCCTAATAAAATACTTGTTCATCTATATATTAATTCCATAAGGTTTTTTACTGTGAGACCTACTTTGAGAGAACGGCTGAACGTAAAAATATGGCTCAGGTATCAAAATAAAGGTCTTGCCATGTAGATGTGCCAGTCTAAGGGAAAACTGAGATTGGGACAACGGTTCGGGCGTGGCCGGGCGGCAAATTTCTCATATAAATTCTATTAGAGAATTATGTGGCCCTCATTCAGTGTCAGTGTCAGGCTTGGTGTATGCAGGGTGTCCTATGATCAGTCTTAAAGTAAGTAAATATTTTATTGCATACTTACCCTTAACAGAATGTCCCCCCCCCGCAGAAAAAGAAATATATATAAAACGTAAGAGCCTTACTGGAAGGCATGAGCCAGCAATAAGTCGCAACTATGTGCCTCAGACAAGAGAGAATGAAGAGTATTCACCACGCGAATCTCATTCCAACAACATTTACAAACACATTTGTGACTGAAGCTGAGAGTGAGAGAGTACGCTATCCTGTTGAATTTTTGCACACGGACACACGATGGAGATGAGTAGATTTCCGCCTCACATTTTACGACTGAAAAAGGGTGCAGTCGTGATTCTCAAAACGAACCTGGCAGCCCCGGTGGCGTAGGGATATAAGCGTTGGCTTATGATGATTCGTTCGTGATTGGTCCGGGTTCGAACCCCAGTGAAGCATGGATGTTGTGTTTGTCTTATGGCACTGGCTCTCTCCCTTCCCTGGAATCAGTGACCCTAAATTAGGGACGGGTGTAAACTTTATTTGATTGCCGAATTCATTAACTACTTCAGTAAAAAATATAGTCCAGTGACCCGAAATTAGGGACCGCTTATAACTCATTGAGTTGCTCACGGTGGTCGTTAAACCTTCAGTCAAGAAAAAAATCACGAACCTGGACTGTTGTCTTTACTGAATTGGTTGAATGAATTTGTCAATCAAATAAAGTTTACATGTGTTGTTTCAATGAGTTTATTCTTCAAAAAAAAAAAAAAAAAACGCGACATGCTTGTCTTACGGAGCGCAGATTACTCCTCCTCCCCCTGGAACCACTTAACCTAAATTAGGGACGGAGGACCGTCAATCACCCTTAGTGCTCCAGGTTATCGTTAAACCATGAAACAAAAAGCAATACTGAAAACTCACAGATTTTGCTAGAAACACAGTTTGTGCATTTTCAAGGTGTCACGCAAAAAGCACACCCCAGATCATCAGCAGAAGGAAGCATACATGGTTCCAAAGCAGTTTTTCCGCGCATATTTTTCCGAAATTACAAATCCTTTACTTTTGCTTTTTATCATACGATTTTTTATCTTTTTTTTTAAAGAAAAGACGTTAAAAGAGACATTTTGTTATCTTTCAGGTGTGCTTTGAAATTTGAATATTTCTTTGATAAAACCAAATAGAGCAATTAATCTTCTAAATAACGGACTTCGATTTGGTGCATTAAATCACCAGTTTTCTCAATCAAATAAATATTCATTGTTCATAATTCAGTCTGTCTCAGTATGTACGTCTTTGTGAGAATAAAGAGTACGGTCGTAACCCCTGATGAAATTCAGCATGCAAGTACCTCAGGGCCGAATATGCAAGTATATAACATATATATATATTATATACACTATATTGACACAAGTCGCCGGACACCTAGAAGAGAAACACTACATAACTGACATATATTAGTACAGTGTCGGTCCACCTTTGGCCTTAATGCATGCACTGACCCTTCGAGACATGCTTTCGACAAGGTTTTGGAATTTGGAACACAGCGATAGGTATGCGCTTCCATTCAGTACATAATGCTGCTTCTAACTGTTGCTTAGTAGTAGGCATTGGTTCTAAACTTCTTATGCGGCGCTTTAATTTATCCCATAGGTGCTCTATGGGATCAAGATTAGGGCTCTGTGCTGGCCAGTTCACATACGATACGGAATTATCGTCAAACCTCGCCGTAACAGTCCTTGCTTTACGGCTAGGTGCATTATCCTGCTGGTACAAACAAGGCTCGGTTCCATAGTATTGCCACGAGTTGGTAGGGCATAATTGTCCGTAATATCGAGGTAGACGTGCTGGTTAACAAGTTTGTCCAAGATAACGAGTGGGACGGGACCATACAATGAAATACATTCCCACACGAGTACACTGCCAGCTCCAAACTTGACCGTAGGAATAGTACACTGTGGTAAATAACGTTCCCCCTGCTATCGCCATACCCACACACGCCCATCAGACTGATGGATCGTGTATCAGGATTCGTCAGTCCGTAGGACCCGTTTCCATTGATCCAAGGTCCACGACAAATGTTCTTTACACCATACTAAACGATAGTATCATTCCGAGTGGGGATGAATTGCTCATGAGCAACCGCACGACCACGGTAACCCAGGGAATGAAGTTCTCTGCGAAATGGTACGTGTACATACCGAGGTTCCAGCACTTTTACTCTCCTGTACACTGAGGTCTTGTGCAGTACTCTGTCTATTAGCTATAACGACTCTCCTGAGGCTTTCGCGTCCTCTATCACTGATTTTCGTTGGTCTGCCGGTACGTTTTTGCCGCTTCAGGCACGCCATGTGTCTTCCACTCATTCAGTGCATTCAAAACAGTTGACTTGGGTATGTTTGAACGCCTCTCGGTTTCTCTTTTGGGACAACTCACTAATATAACACCCAACAATCTTTCCTTTCTCGAAGTCAGGTCTCCCCCGCCGCGACATTTTCACTCAACCACACATTGCGATATGATCGCGGGGCTTGTTTTTATACTGTTTGCAGCTGTACCGAGCATTTCAACAACGCAGAGGATCCGTTCATTTGCTTTTTCAGGCGTGACCGGTGACTTTTGTGAATATAGTGTATATAATAATTATGTAAATAACGACCAGTGATTAAACAGTAGCCCGCCACAGCGCATGGGAACCGCGCATTGTGGAGAGTACATCAAGAGAAAAGCTTGCACGCAGGGAAAATTGTGACTGTGGATTTCAATTGCATTAACCCTTGGGAACTGTGAGGATGCCTCGACGTCGGATCCGTACACAATGCGAGCATTCTAGCGATTTTAAGAGAGAACGTGAGAGAGGTAGGTTGGTCAAGTTACTTTATCGTCACGCATTTATGTTAGAGCGACGCGGCAATCGGACGATCTTGGTGCCAATGGATCGACGAGGTCACAAGCCAGCAGCACGCAAACGGTGAATGGCCGAAGGCAACAACAGAACGCGAGGATCGGGTGATTGTGAGCGCAGCATAAAAGAACAGAGTTCGGCGCTCTCAACCGTCCATGACCATGTAGCGTCGTCTAGTATTACGGATGTGGACATTCGAACAGTTCCACGGGAACTACATACGAGGTGGCCACTCCACCGCCTACCACCGAGCAGCCAACATCGCTAGCACCGGTTGCAGTGGTCTCGGGCTCAGTCAACATAGGATAGTGTCCAGTGACGTCATGTTGTCTTTTTTGATGATTCACGGTTTGCACTAGACGCCGGTGACCAGCACATACGCGTCTGGAGATGATCCGGCTTGCGCACGGATCCTGCTTTTACCGTGTAACGGCACATGGCTCGCACATCGGAATTGAGTGTTTGGGAAACCATTTCCTATGATAGCTGGATAACCTTGGTAGTCTTCTCTACCGCTCTCAAGGCTCAACGGTACGTTGACGACATTGTACGACCTATGTGTTGCCATTCATGTCTCAGCACCACCGAGAAATTCTTGAACGGCATAATTCCCGGCAACACACGGCACGGTCTCCCCAGAGCCTTTCTTCGTAATGTCGACACGCTTCTATGGCCAGCCCGATCGCCTGAGCTCTCACCGATCAAACATGTTTGGGACATGATGGAACGCCCCCTACGCCCACCCCGGAATGTCGGCAAACTGGCCCACTATTTTGACACCATCAGGCATGCTGTACCTCAGGGCACTACCTGTGAAATGTATGCGACTATACCATGCTGGGGAACCGCTTGTATCCGAGCCAGAGGCGGCGCTAGAATATACTGGCCTGTTTACTCATGAAATAATCCGAATAAATGACCTAACTGCTCTGGAATTGCAACAATTACCTTTCCTATATACACCCACGGACAATGAAATTTGCGCACCTCGAAGAAAACTTGTTACAACCGCGAAACTTTGCAATTAGATAGAGTGCGTGTTGGTGTGCAAGTGATCTACGTTTAGTGCGTGTGCGCATGACCGCACACCATGTGGTGAAGCTGCAGGTATGAACCGGCAGCCTTATAAACCGGCGTGTAGTCGATGTCCCATGAAAGCGAAAAGCACAGCCCGACGCAAGCAAGAGTAAAGAGTGATAATAATGCCTGGTAGATGCCAGAGATGTCGATTAACGCAACGTACGGACTTTGAGAGGGGTTTGATCTTAGGGTTGAAAACCGCAGGGTGGTCAACGCACCGTACCCGCCATGTGGATCGTTCTGGCCATACCATCCGACTGTGTTGGGAGCAGTAGACACGTGACGGCACTGTTATCCGGCAGAGCGGCTCCGGACGGCCCAGGAAGACCACCGGTAGAAAGGATCGACGAATCGTACGCAAGGCCCAAACGGGTCCCACAGAGACCCGGT
Organism: Macrothele yani; assembly: GCA_039090855.1. Classification (NCBI taxonomy): domain Eukaryota; kingdom Metazoa; phylum Arthropoda; class Arachnida; order Araneae; family Macrothelidae; genus Macrothele; species Macrothele yani. The sequence continues at coordinate 84,650,091 of CM076993.1, read as the reverse complement.
GCACTATACAGGCAGATGTAGCAGCTCCTGTGTGCCCACGAGCCATTCCCTCGTGCCTCGCGGAAGTGAACCTGCGATCCCAGCGTCTCTTACGTGTGCTGCCATTAACACCGGAACATCGCCGGCTCCGTTTGCAGTGCTGGCAGGCCAGAGCGACGTGTGGTGTTTAGCGATGAGTGCCGCTTCGTTTTGAGGACATATGATTACCGTGTCCGGGTGTGGAGGTCCCCGAGTCAACGGCACAATCTCAACTACGCTATCGAGCGCCACACCTCCCCCACTGTAGGCATTATGGTCTGGGGAGCCATAGCCTACGATATCTGATCAGCTCTAGTAGTGGTAAGCGGATAATTGACGGGCCAGCGGTATGTGGATGAGATCCTACGACCCCATGTGCTACCATTCCTGGCCAGGATTCCAGGTGCGCTGTAGCAGCAGTATAATGTCCGCCCGCACACGGCTCCGGTTGCTCAAGGCTGCCTACGTCATGTTCTGATACTTCCATGACCTGCCCGCTCCAGAGTTGGAAATGGGTAAAAAATTTCGGACCCGGGCCCGTAACGGACCCAGACAAATCTACTTTAAACTATAAATACGAAACTCAATTTATACATATATACACTGACGGAAAAAAATTCCCAACACCACGAAAATATAGTTGTAGAGAAATGAAATGGCGGCAATACATTTGTATAGGTAACATATTTAACCGATTAAGGTTTCATGATCACAGCTTATTGTAAGCGCGAGAAGAGCCATTTTAAATGTGAAATGCTGGCACAGTAATAACCGGTGTAACCGCCAGAATGTTGAATGCAAGCACGCAAACGTTCATGCATTGTGTCGTACAGGTGCTGGATGTCAGTTTGTGGGATGGAGTTCCATGCCTGTTGCACTTGGTCGGTCATTACAGAGACGGTTAATGCTGGTTGGGGGTGACGCTGGAGTTGTCGTCCAATGATGTCCCATACGTGCTCGATTGGTGAAAGATATGGTGATCTAGCAAGCCTCGGCAACATGTCGACACTCTGTAGAGCATGTTGGGTTACAACAGCGATATGCGGGCGAGAGTTATCCTGTTGGAAAACACCCCCTGGAATGCTTTTCATGAATGGCAGCACAGCAGGTTGAATCACCAGACCGACGTACAACTCTGCCGTCAGGGTGCGTTGGATAACCACGAGAGTGCTCCTGCTGTCATAGGAAATTGCTCCCTAGACCATAACTCCAGGTGTAGGTCCAGTGTGTCTCGGCCGCAGACAGGTTGGTTGCAGGCGCTCACCTGGCCTCCTTCTAAGCAACACACGACCATCACTGGCACCCAGGCAGAACCGGCTTTCATCAGAAAACACAACAGATCTCCACTCTGTCCTCCAATGAGCTCTAGCTTGACACCACTGACGTCGCAAACGGCAGTGGTTTGGAGTAAATGGAATGCACGCTACAGGGCGTCTGGCTCGGAGCTGTGCTTCAAGTAACCGATTTGTAACAGTTCGTTGTGTCACTGTGGTGGCAACTACAGCTCGAATTGCTGCCGCAGACGCGGTACAATGCGCCACGGCCATACGCCGTACACGGCGGTCTTCCCTCTCAGTAGTGCCACGTGGCCCGCCGAAACCCGGTCTTCTTGAGGCAGTACCTTCCCTTGACCACCGCTGCCAACAATCATGCACAGTGGCTACATTCCTGCCAAGTCGTTCTGCAATATTACGGAAAGAAAATCCACCTTCTCGTAGCCCTATTACACGACCTCGTTCAAACTCCGTGAGCTGTTGATTATGGCTTCTTCGTCTTCTTAAAGGCATTCTTGACTAACATCAACACACTACGTCGAATCTCAACGATAACTAACGCTCACGAACGTTACAGCGCGTATTTACAGCAAACCTGCTTTGCATGTTCCGAGTAGCGCTACTAGCGCCACACGTATGCGCCGAGCACGAAATTTGCATAGACGTCATCTTACAGATGTACTTTCACCGCCTACCAACTGTCTTTTATCTAACACAACCCCTTCTTGGTGTTGGGATTTTTTTCCGTCAGTGTACATATAAACGCAATACATTCATCCCAATAACTGCTTGACATTTAATAACTGAAATCCTTTTTAAATAATAGAATTTGCTTACTTGCTAAATTTTAGTGCCATTTTTAGTGCCACTATTTTGCGTAATCCAGAAGTGATGGCTGACTATGACCGTGATCATGGAGTATATCACAAACGGGAATCGTTATTTACGATTACACGAATGCATTTTTAAAAATATATTTAGATTGTTCACTCTTTCCACGCTTTTATGGAGGTGCGCATACTTTCATATGGTCCGTTAGATTTTTGGTTCCATAATCTTTTATTACACCGTCGACATCTTTCTTTGTAATTGTACACTTTGCACATTTTAAACAACAAGCAAGACCAAACAACACAGAATTATTCACCTGTTCCTTAATGAGGCGAAACAATTTCCAGCATTCACTCTTCCCTTTGTGGTTATCAACAAGCACGTATTTGTTGGCCTCGACGCCTTTCTCAACCTTCTTAATATGAAATACATCCATATTAACGAATAAGGAGTTAATTTGGACATGACATGGCATGGTAACGCGATGTTAGCACATCAATCAAAAACCTCTGAATGCTCAATGTAAAAGATACGATGTGAAAAATAACTCTTATTCATACAGTGAACTTCGCACGGAGGGTGTGAATCAGCTGAGAAGCAGGCGAATGGCGTTTGCCTATGCCTTGCCGTGGACAATCGCACTGTAAAAGAAAGCAAAGGAAGTATCTTTTTACGATATAGTGTCGCTGTTCTGACGTCGATTGGTGAAAATCGTCGTTGTTTTAAGAAAGAGACGACAATATTTTTGCATGGCAATTCGTTATTCACTCCGTGGGCACCGGTATCAACTACAGAATTCCACAGCACGCATTGTTCTTTGGAATATATTTTTCTTTTTTCAAAAATAAAACAGGAATACAACCGGGTCAAAATGGGGTCTGGAACATCTTGACTCGACCCGTAGGACCCGCAAGAAATTGTCGACCCGTTGACCCGTGACCCGTTTCCATCTCTGGCTGGCTCCCCGGATATGTCCCCTATCGAGCTTGTGTGGGACAAGTTGAAACGCCAGCTGCCGCCGTGGCGCACTATCCAGGATTTGGAGAATATTGTCCAACATGTGTAAGCCAGACTGCCGCAGGACAAAATCAGGCGTCTCTTCGCCTCCATGCCAGACCGTATTGCAGCATGTATCGCCGAATGAGGCTGTGCGACGGGATATTGAAGATGACCGGACTGTGTGCCACAGATCCCTCTGTAATTGTCCTGCAACTCTGTTTTTGCCATGATGTGTATCATTCATCTGTATCATTACGTTCATAAAATTTCCGTTCAATTCGATTCTCCCTTCTTGGTGTACAAATTTCATTGTCCGTGAGTGTATGTACATTACACATACCAATTTCCATTTCGATTAGATGATTTTATCAGGGTGCTTCCTTTCTTTGGGCACGATTATATATATCTATGAACCCAGCTTGTTCTATACATATGTATGGAATAATCTGGATCCAGACGTGGCTACAGTACCATAGATCAAATCCATGCACTGACAGAACTACTCGTAATTGAAAGAATGAGGGAACATGAACTCCGGTTTTGCTTGGCTCTTATTGATTATGAAAAGGCCTTTGATTCTATCAAACTCTCAGCAGTTACAATGGCTTTAAAATCATGCGGTATTGAAGGTGCTTACATTAGCATTATTAATAACATCCATGAAAATATAGGTGCAAAGGTTCGGTTGTTTGAGGATACAGCACCAATAAAAATTGGAAAAGGAGTGAGACAAGGTGGCATCATATCTCCCAAGCTCTTCAATGCTACTTTGCTGAATTTCTTTCAATCACTGAACTGGGAATACAAGGCGTTAAAGATTAATGGACATTATTTAACTCACCTTCGTTTTGCTACTGACGTATTTGTTTTTGCAACTGCCTCCTCATAGCTGTTGAGTATGATCCAGGAACTTGCTGACAAGAATAAAGAAGTGTGATTAAAAATGAACTTTCAGAAAACAAAACTGATCTACTATGTTTTTACAAGAAAAAAAAAGAAAAGATTTTGCGTATCATGAGGAAAATCTCGAGGTAACCGATACCTACATATACCTTGGACAACAAATATCAAGCGAGAGTTACATTGATGAAGACATTAATCGGCGTATAGAGCTTGGTTAGAGAGTTTTTGGAAGAAACATTGCAATTCGAGAGTAGTATACCATAATGTCTTGAAATGAAAGTTTAATCAATCCATGCTGCCGGTTCTTACATATTGAGCAGAGACATGAACCTTAACTAAAAAATACATACAAAGGCTTCGGACAACAGAAAGCAGCATAAGCTTCGTGTAACCAGGAAAGATAAGAAGAGGAATTTGTGGATAAGGAAAATGACAAGAGTGGAAGACATCATGATCAGAGTAAGATTCCTGAAATGGCAATGGGCTGGACATGTTGCCATTAAAAGCGCCGATGAAGAACCGACATTTCAGACTGAATACCAAGGTACAGAAAAAAGACCCAGAAGAAGACCACATGAGAGATGGATGGATGAAATTCGAAAGCATGCCGCATCAACATGGAGGACACTGGCTCAAGACAGACAGTTGTGGTACATACTTCAGGAGACCTTCATCCAGCGGTGGATTGGTAATGTACTAGGCAAAAATTATTCGTGCATACACAATATGATACATATTCAGAATTTCTGTCCCTACACGATCTTCATAAATAACACAGTGATCAACATGAAGCTGGTCACAAAGTTAAAAAGGTTTTTATTTAAAAACACAGATGTACAAGTAAAAATGTATATTCGAGATCTTTCGAACAATCACATTGTCCATCATCAGGAAATTGATAAAAGAATGAAACGAAGCGGACGAAGGTTTATATACAGGCCAGATTGCGTGAGATCATACGCATTGGAAATTGCTCAGACTCATGCAGTTAGACGCATGATTTAACATTGACAGTCCAGAGGTGATGGGGGTGGATGTGCCGAACAAGTCCCCGATAGAGTACTCAACGGATTAGTGGTCTCCAGGCCAGTGGAATAGTCGTAGGTAGTTCGTCATTGCAATAGCGATCATGAAAGATATATATATAAAGACTTTCTGTAAAAATAGTCAAAAGAACATATGCATCTTCCCACTTGGGGGAATAAGCACCACGTTGAATTAATCTTGATAACGCTGTAGAAGAACTAGCACATCTGATGCTATATTTGTGTTCTTTGATTCGAACATCCAACGATCGAAGTGTGGAGCCAGTGTATACTACATCTTCTTGTACAGGGTCGCGGCTTGCTATCGGTATGCAATATATACCGCTCCTTTGAGGGTTAGGGACTGGGTCACGATCACTTTTTACCAAGTAGAATAGGTTGCAATTGGTTTCACCAAATGCCAGATTAATTATATTTTTTGCAAGTATTTGTAAGAACTGATGTCACTTGCGGAAAGTTAGGGATAGAACCAATGTATTTCACATTGCTAGTCACGGGTCAAGGTTGTAGATCTTTCACGCTGAATGCGTTGTAGTAATTGCCGCACACATGATATGGGGTACCCATAAGATATAGCCATATTAAAAATTGTAGCCAGTTCATTTTTTCTAAGTCTGATATTTGAAGAATGGGTATATGCTCGGCGTATCAAGTTCAACGCCGAAATTTTGTATCCGATCGGATGGGCTGAGTTACTGGGTATAACAGTTGGAGAATAAGAAGATTTTCTCTACACAGAAAAATCTAGTTTATGATAATTTAGGTCACGTTTTAACTGTAAATCTAAGAATGGTAAAATGCAGGAGTTCTCAAGTTCTGTGGTAAATTTAAGCGTGGGAAAGATAGACGACATTTGGTTGGTTAAAACCTCAAGAGTTTCTATCGGGTTGGACCAGAATATTAAAACATCGTTAACATAGCGGATGTACAGAGCTGGTTTATGGATAAATATGGTAAGAGCACTTTCTTCCAGGTTCTGCATGATAACTTCAGCAAGGACGGCGGATAGGAGGGAACCCATAGGGGTCCCTCCTTCTAGTGGTATATTTGGCCATTAAAGCGAAGGTATGTACGAGCAGATACCAGAATTAGAGCTCTGAAATGGCGATTACTTCCGCATGGGTATACGTGCCAAGGGCTAGAAGTTTGTCTATAATGATATTATGAGTTTCAGTAACAGGTACATTCGGATATAAAGAGATCACATCTAAGGACGCTATAATAAAAGGCGTAGTATTATTACTTACAAATTCTTTGATTTTCTTTAAGGCCTGAATAGAGCTTGCGACAGGATATTTTGAGCCTTTAATTATTGGTGTTAGTAGTTTAGCTAGAGCTTGTTCGAGTCACCTGGTTGCGCTAGCAAAGCTTGATACTAGCGGGCGCATTGAGTGTCCCTCCTTATGAATTGTAATCTTTTCAAACAATTCTGGGAATCTAGGCCCATTTGGAGGGTGCACGTTGGTAGATATGCTGGTAGGTAGGAAGCCCTTACTGGCCTGGAGACAACTACTCCGTTGAGTACTCTATCGGGGACTTGTTCGTCACATCCACCCCCACCACCTCTGGACTGTCAGTGTTCAATCATGTGTCTAACTCCTTGAGTCTGCGCAATTTCCAAGCGTATGATCTCACGCACTCTGGCCTGTATATAAACCTTCGTCCGCTTCATTTCATTCTTTTATCGATTTCCTGATGATGGACAATGTGATTGTTCGAAAGATCTCGAATATATATTTTAACTTGTACATATGCGTTTTTAACTAAAAACCTTTTTAACTTTGTGACCAGCTTCATGTTGATCGCTACGTTGCTTATTAAGATCGTGTACGGACAGAAATTCTGAATATTTACCATATTGTGTATGCACGAATAATTTTTGCATAGTACATATATCTGCTTGTATAATCGTGTGTAACTGTTGTTGCATTTACATCGTTCATCGCGCATAGAACGGGCGGCGGAGATTTATTTTAAAATGCGCCGAAAATTGGCTGTGGAGCAGTTGCCTTTTCTTACAAACTGTCGGGACTTACATGCAACTCCGAACTATTTATCACTAAGGCGATTATCTATTTCAAGATGCGATTATAGTGTGCTGGCTAACGCGGAAACAAAACGCCTCTCCAGTGATGATCGACTTCTACTTCCGAAAATCTTATACTGCTTATCGACACCTTAATCTTCACGCTCCATCTGTTCTCTTTGACAGATATCTTACCATTTATACCGCAAGAATATCTACTGTGGTAAGGCCTGTGCAACAGCGTCATATTTACAAACTGAGACTTCTTGCTGCTCAAGAATTGGATAGACGGTGTCTGGTAAGTCGAACTTTTGTGCCTAAAAACAGCCATCACTTCAACCTTCATACATTAATCTAAGTGACATCCACCTAAACCTTTCCTAGACTGTAGCCTTGAACAGGGGATTCAAATTCATTTATCCAACTCGTCGAATCAATAAATTTAGCTTTACCCCTAAAGCCGAGGGTATTATTAGTGCTGTACCCATCCCTGAACAGGACTACGCAAGGTTTAACGTAGCCAAGGCCCTTCGAGATAGTAGCTCAAGACGCACGACACTCTAAGAGACCCAAAACCACGAGGAGAAGAAACAATTAAAAATTCTGAGAGACAATCCTCATATTTCTATTATGCCTGCTGATAAGAGCAACCAGATAATTATCATGAATCAAGCTGATTATGCCAGTAAAATGAATGATGCAATATCCAAAATTCCGCGTTCCATTATCAATAAAAATCCCGTAGCCGCCACAATTGCAGCATTGAGTAAATTAAAAAAACGGACTTCCTACCTAGCAGCATATCTATCAACATGCACCCTCCAAATGGGCCAAGAGTCCCAGAATTGTTTCGAAAGATTAAAATGCATAAGGAGGGACACCCAATGCGTCCGCTATTATCAAGCTTTACTAGCGCAACCAGGTGACTCGAACAAGCTCTAGCTAAACTACTAACACCAATAATTAAAGGCTCAAAATATCCTGTCGCAAGCTCTATTCAGGCCTTAAAGAAAATCAAAGAATTTGTAAGTAATAATACTACGCCTTTTATTATAGCGTCCTTAGATGTGATCTCTTTATATCCGAATGTACCTGTTACTGAAACTCATAATATCATTATAGACAAACTTCTAGCCCTTGGCACGTATACCCATGCGGAAGTAATCGCTATTTCAGAGCTCTAATTCTGGTATCTGCTCGTACATACCTTCGCTTTAATGGCCAAATATACCACTAGAAGGAGGGACCCCTATGGGTTCCCTCTTGTCCGCCGTCCTTGCTGGAGTTGTCATGCAGAACCTGGAGGAAAGTGTTCTTACCACATATACCCATAAACCAGCTCTGTACATCCGCTATGTTGACGATGTTTTAATATTCTGGTCCAACCTCTTGAGTTATTCGCCAACCAAATGTCATCTATCTTTCCCACGCTCAAATTTGCCACCGAACTTGAGGACACCTGCACTTTACCATTCTTAGATTTACAATTAAAACGTGATCCAAATTCTCATAAACTAGATTTCTCTGTGTACAGAAAACCTTCTTATTCTCCTACTCTTATCCCCAGTAACTCAGCCCATCCGATCGGATACAAAATGTCGGCTTTGAACTCCTTGATACGCCGAGCATATACCCATTCTTCAATTATCAGACTTAGAGAAACTGAACTGGCTACAATTTCTGATATGGATATATCTTATGGGTATCCCATATCATGTGTACGGCAAATACTACAACGCATTCAGCGTGAAAGATCTACAAACTTGACCCGTGTCTAACAATGTGAAATACATTGGTTCTATCCCTAACTTTCCGCAGGTGACATCAGTTCTTACAAACACTTGCAAAAAATATAATTAATCTGGCATTTGGTGAAACCAATTACAACCTATTCTACTTGGTAAAAAGTGATCGTGACCTAGTCCCTAACCCTCAAAGGAGCGGTGTATATTGCATACCGATAGCAAGCCACGAACCTGTACAAGAAGATCCAGTATACATTGGCTCCACACTTCGATCGTTGGAAGTTAGAGTTAAAGAACACAAATATAACATCAGATGTGCTAATTCTTCAACAAGATACATATGTTCATTTGACCTTGGGGACTAAGAGACAGACTATTTTTGCAGAACGTCTCTCTATATATAACTTTCATGATCGTTGTTGCAATGACGAACTGCTTACGACTATTCCACTGGCCTGGAGACCACTAATCCGTTGATTACTCTATCGGGGACTTGTTCGTCACATCCACCCCCACCACCTCTGGACTGTCAACGTTCAATCATGCGTCTAACTGCATGAGTCTGCGCAATTTCCAATGCGTATGATCTCACGCAATCTGGCCTGTATATAAACCTTCGTCCGCTTCGTTTTATTCTTTTATTGATTCACCGATGATGGACAACGTGATTGTTCGAAAGATCTCAAATATATATTTTAACTTGTACATACGTGTTTTTAACTAAAACATTTTTAATTTTGTGACCAGCTTCATGTTGATCACTGTGTTATTTATTAAGATCGTGTAGGGACAGAAATTCTGAATATTTACCGGATTGGTAATGGTTGACAATGATGATGATGATATATGTGATGTTTTCGTTTTGTACTTTTCCGGCATCTATTAGCATTTTTATTTTCCTATTATGATTTGAAAACAATTGTGCATGTGTTAATGTTTTGATAGCTTGTGTACAGTTTCATACAATCTTTTGTGTTTCATTTTTTCTTACGTAGTAAATACAAGAAGTTAAAATTGCTTTTAACCACAGAGAGAGCTAATACAAAAAATGTTTTAAACCTTGAACCAATTAAACTTGTCTCTTAAGAAGCAAATGTTGCACTTTTAGTTTAATTGTATTAAGATACAACTTAACTAAAAGTGAACAAGGCATTTTTCTTAGTAGAATGGTTTTGTAGAGCTAATCACAATTTTTCTTTTCTGTGCATGTTTGGAAAAACTGACTTATCCTTAAGACTCGGTCAAGACGTAAATTTAAATTACACTGGTGTGCAAAAATTAAGGACGAAGAGGAGAAATTAGCATAACAGTGGAACGAGCAGGCAGAACGGAACGAAAGACCACTCAGGAGATAGATTATGGTCCGGTACGTTAGGGCATGCGCATATATGCAGCATGACGTAGGGAGGGGTGTCGGAAGGGTATAAAGCACACGGGCGGTGTACGCTCAGCAATTCCGTGTACATCGGTTTGAACGATGTCGAGTTGCTGCCAACGTGTGATAAGGCCAACAGCCAATCCAGTAGACGACATCTGGATGACTTTACCCGAGGTCGCGTCATTGGGAAGTTGGAAGAAGGTCGAAGGGTGACTAGTGTGGCCGAGGAGTTCGGGATCGCTCACAGCATCGTTTCCCGAGCTTGGAGAGCATTTCAAACGACAGGAACAGCTGTCCGAGAGTATAGCAGTGGCAGTCCATGAGCAACCACGGCGGCGGGCAACCAGTATATTGTCCTACAGGCGAGAAGAGACAGACGGCAGACAGCGGGAGAAATCGCAAGGCACATGAAACAAACAACTGGACGTCCGTTATCGCGTTTTACCGAGGCCAGGAGGCTGCACAAAGGTGGTCTATTTGCACGACGACCAGTACGGTGTGTGCCATTAACGCCTGCCCATACGAGACGGTGGTTTCTGTGGTGCCAGGAACACAAGAACTGGGCACATCAGCAATGGGGTCGAGTTTTATTTACGGAAGGGAGCCGATTTAGTCTGACGAGCGATTCTGGACGTATACACATCTGGAAAGAGCAGGGAACACGCAATCACACCTCCAACATAATCGAAAGGGACCGGTTTGGAGGTGGCGGAGTTCTCGTTTGATACGGTATCATGCTTGGTAGCCGTACTGACCTCCACATCTTCCAAGGAGGTTCAGTCACTGGTGTCCGTTATTGCACCGAAGCTCTCCTGCCTCACGTGCGTCTGTTTAGAGGAACTGTGGGTCCTGAATTCCTCTTCATGGACGACAACGCTACACCTCATCGTATAGTGGCTGTCACAGAGCTGTTGGAGAGTGAAGATATTCTACGCATGGATTGGCCTGCAAGGTCCCCGGACCTAAATCCAATCGAACACGTGTGGGATCTCCTCGGGAGACGCTTGGCAGCACGTCACCAGCCGCCAACAACGATTCCGCAGCTGCGATTGGTGCTACAAGAGAAATGGGCCACGATGCCTCAGCAGCTCCTTGATAACCTCGTCCTCAGCATGGACAGACGCTGTAAATCCTGCAACGCAGTCAGGGGTGATCATATCCCCTACTAAAGACTGGATTTTTCTTGGCAGCCGCCTGTCACATGGACGTTTCTGTCTTCTGTCCAGTTGTGCTCGAAGCTACTTTTTCAATAAAGTGCCTTTGTATCCTTTGGATTCCTTGTTTGGACGGTTTTGTTCACTTGTCCCATATTCTCATGGTATGATTTGAGTAGATGTGGAGCACTTCTGCACGACGTTACATTCGAAAAACCGTCTCGTCCTTAATTTTTATGGGTTTGTATGTATTTCGTGTTTCCTTAGCTATTAATAAACTGAAGATTTTTATTTTCTTTCTTGGAACATTTTTCTTTCGATATGTCGATTTGCTTACAAACACAGAAGCCGTAGCATTCCTGCCAGAATTCTTGTATCGGAATATTTCTTCGTTTTTGAATGTAATTAAAAGTAACGAATTAAAAGTACGTAATTAAAAGTACGTTTCTTTCATTAAAAATGAATAGGTAAAACTGTTCAGCATTCTTTCTATTCACTTTAATGGTAAATTTGAATTCCATGCGCATTATAACGAAACTAACTAATTGTGTATTTAGTTTTTGAACTACCGACAGATTTTGCATGTAAATTTAAGATCCGTGTGAGTCGACTTTTATATGGTTCGTCGCCCGTTTTCTGTACCATTTTTTGTGTCGTACATTTTGTGCATAGAGAAGCACCAACAGTTGGGATTCACTAAATTCTTCGCTTTGTTTCATATTTTTTACTTTGCTATGAGGTCAAGTTTCGACAGTATCCAAGAAGGGTGGATTTACTGGCAGTTTCGGGGACACCGGCAACACGCTCTTAATTTTTATGGGTATACATTAATCAATTTACACAGACATTCTTCCGTTTTGAGCATTGCTTTCCAACAACTGAAAACAAAATTCTATTTTATTAAACCTTGTGTTTATTCAAGAATATTTTCTTAGAAATGACAAATCAATATGTGTTACCCGAGATTATATTATTATCATCTTAACGTAGGAGTATATCTGTGAAAAGCAACACTCGCAGTCAGCGAAATGTTACGTATCATCACCAGCCTTAACGGACAACATTCAAACGACACTGCTCCTCCTGATACAAATGAGCTAATGTTGCAACTTTCAGATGGACTTTGTTGCTGACGTAGTCCCTTGATATTTCATTATAAATTCTCGCTGCACACTGAACATTGCACATAACTTTTTTCTCTGTAAGTTCAGTTTTAAACCACTTCTTTTGCTCTCTTCAACAAGTTCCTGGATTATACATTATAGCTGTGAGGTGATACGTGCTCAACGAAAATGCAGTAGACAGTTGATAAACGCAGTTGTACACAACACGTTGAAATTGTGCTTTGTTAGAAATGATGAAAATCAAGAAAAGTTGATAATCAAGAAAAGTTTATATCTGAAGCAGAAAGACTTAGAATTCTCTAAACTGAATCAAACTTTTTAAACTAGTTTCAGCAAGAGAATGATTTCTACGTTGATTTAGAGTTAAAAAATGTAATATTTCCCTTTTGTTTGCTTATGTATTGAATTCGTACATGTGTGACATACTACAGATGGCAAAATTGCAGCGATAAATTCCGTCGGTGTTGCTTAATTGAGAAAGCATTCAGCTCTGGAACAGAAAGAGGCTGGTTCAATTCACGTCACCGGCAAATTTGCGTTTTTACATATGCACTCTCACCTTTGTGTTTTTGTTCCATTTTCATCAAAACGAGGAAGTGAGGCTGTCGGAAAAAAATAATGTAAAACATTATAATATCTATATGTTTGAAATTCCATACGCTGCATATGACAAGTTTCAGTGTATTACTTACTTCTAATCTTGTTTAATCCAAGATTCATTAAAGAGAGTTTTTGCATGCTTCTATTAATTCAAGTTACGCTATTTCTGAAGTTTCTTTTTCATAGAACATAGCCTCAATGACAGCCCAAATAAAGTTACCAGATTTCTTTTTGCCAGAAATCTAAACTTCAATGCAATTCAAAGACAATTACATGAGACAAACCCTGAACAAAAAAAAACTATTTACAATACGTAGAATGGGGACAAGTGCTCCCAAGCTTGAAAATGTTCTTAGCTTAAAAGATGGTGAAATTGCTGATTGATAAAATTGCTCTTGGATCTTCCAGTAGTATATGCGGAAAGGAGCTTAACGTGCAGAATCATTGACAATCTTCACAAGAGTCTTATGAACAGAGTCAATGGAAAAAATCATCCAAGCAAGGTGAAATGACCCAAAGGGTTCAGTTGCTACAGGATCAAACTAAAAGTTGAACCTTGCCGTTAGCAACAAAAATCCAGCATGTTTCCGTTTCAGTTTGTATAAAAGTTATGTACAGTGTGAGATTTTACTGCAACATTATAGTCATGATGTGAACATGAAAAAAGACGTGGTCGAAAAACAGTGGTCTGACCAGTCGTCCGAGATTGGTCCGGTTTCGAATCCCGGTGAGGCATGGATGTTGTGTTTGTCTTACGGCACTGGCGCTTTCCCTTCCCTGGAACCAGTTGTCCTAAATTAGGGACGGGCGATTGCTTATATCCCAGTGAGTTTCTCACAGTGGTCATTAGACCTTCAATTAAAAGAAGAAAAAGAAAACAGTGAGAAGTACTGTTCTTAATGAGTTGGCTTGCTGAGGGACGAAATGGCGTGCGACAGAAGAAGAAAGCCAACATAGTTTGCAAGCACATAAAGATAATGGAAGACATCTGTTCGGTGCAAGATAATCTGGAAAATCGAGTAGAATTGTGCAGAGTTTCTTGAGTTTTGTTTTATTGTGGATTTAACGGCCATCCTGAGCAATTCAATGAGCTGTAAGCGGTCACTTGTCCCTAATTTAGGACCATTGGGTCCAGGGTAGGAAGAGAACCAGCGCCGTAAGACAAGCATACCATCCATGCCTGAGCGGGATTCGAATCTAGGCGCATCTCGGAAGAATGGCCAGAAACCATCGCATAGACCACTGCGCCACCGGGGCGGCGAATTGTGCAGAGTAATAACGCAATGCTTAGATCAGGATAAATAGCAGTTGAAGGATTTGGCAGGATATACAGACATGAGAGACATGACCAGTAGAATTGCAGTGATGAGAAAGCTGTGTTGAGGTGATGTTAAACCTGTGAAGTTGAACTGGAGTGAGAAGACTGCCATGGAAGAAATGCCACTGAACATCACGTACTTTGAACTGATTAATGGAATCGCATGGTGCAAGCCAAATTTGACAGGTAATTGTAGGAGATACATCAGGAAGAGGATGAGGGATTTTAGAACAAATATGACGTTACGTGGGATGATATGACGAATACAGAGGAATGATATGACCTATACAGAGGGATGATGTGACGAATACAGCAGACTTGGAAACGGGTCAAAAAGTTTGGTGCTGGACCCGACCCAGATCCCGACGTCACAGAATTTTACAGACCCGAACCCGTAACTGACCAGTACTCCTATTTGGTTGGGACCTGACCCTGACAAATCTGCTTTGAACTATAAATTCGAAAAGCAATTTATAATTATACACAGCCATGTATAAGTATATTACACAGTCGAGTCACATTACTGTGCCCACCTACTTCTGTTTACGTCAACAGCGCGTAGCCAATGAAAGAAGGCACGTGTCTTGAGCTGGCTTGAAGGGTACCTAAGGTGTGCTGTCGGCATTCTAAAAACATATCACTCGTTGCTGTCGTGGATAAAAGGATCGATTTATCAGATTTGGAAAAAGGGATGATTATCGGCTTTTGGGCCAAGGGTGGCAGTATTTCTGAAACAGAACAGTTTATGAACTGTTCGTGTGCAGCTGTGGTTAAAGTACATCGTGATTGGAGAAATGGCACCATTGCGAATAAGCGACACGAAAACTGTGGAGCACCACGTGCCATTGATGTGAGAGGTGAAGTCAGCTGCGAAGGTGCGTGAGGGCCGATCGACACGCTACAGTGGAGCAACTCACTGGTCGAATGAACCAGGGTGCTACCGAAAGTGTGTCTAAAATGACAGTTCAGCGAACCCTTCTGCGTATGGGGCTCCGATGAAGACGGATGGTTGCTGCACCTATACGAAGAAGCATCGGCATGCAGAAAAGGCTTACATTTGCACGGCAGTAACGGAATTGGACCTCTGCTGATTGGCAAAGGATTGCCTTCTCCGATGAGTCACGTTTTCTGCTTGATCAAACGGATGGACGTTGGCGTATAAGGCGAGGAACATCGGAGAAAAAACACTCTTCAGCCATTGCTAGAAGAAAACGAGCTAGTGGGGGCAGCGTTATATTCTGGGGAAAATTTTCATGGCATGTTCTGGGTCCATTCATACCTGTAGAAAGCACTATGGACAGAATTCGCTATGAATCCATCCTTGCAGACCACGTACACCCATACATGCTGATTTTCTTCTCTGGGGTGGATGGGATCTTCGAGTACGACAATGCGACGTGTCACGCAGCTAGAAATGCCCGAGAGTGGTTGGAAGAGCGCGATGAATACTTCAAAGTACTTCCCTGGCCCCCTAATTTCCCAGATGTAAACCCAATTGAGCATCTGTGGGACCACCTTGATCGATCCTCCACCACGCACACTCCAGAAGCTTTCAGATGCACTGCAGTCAACATGGCTCCACACACCTATGAACACCTTCTAGCACCTTAGTGAATCACTCCCAGCCAGTCTAGCTGCTGTCCGCGCTGCACACGGCAGTTGCTCTGGATATTAGCTGGTTGTCACAAAAATATGACTCGACCGTGTATATAATATATACACAAGCAGCTCAAAAAGTCTCTCCTCAGTGATTATCGTAGGTTATATGGCCGTACGTTATATGAAAATCAAACAAATGTTTTACGGGGAGACGTATAATTTCCTAACTTCCTTACAGGAAGTGTTGTGACTGCAGTCCTTCATTCGAAAGACATAACCTAACTGTTTCACACATGTTTTAAAATGTCCCTCCGCTGTAATGTTAAGGCTGTTCCACTTAATTCTCATTGCACTGAAGTCAAATTGTTTGAATTAAGTAACTTGTATGTTTAAATTCAGTTTTTGCTGTTTTCTTGATAATTAACATATAAATCTACAGAATATGTTTCACAGCAACACCAATTTTCACAAGCTTCTAATGAGTTGAAAGTTTCCAAAATGTGAAAGTTGATATCGTCATTGCCCCTCAGAAGGAAGGGACACTCATGAAATCAACATTCACATTTTGGAACTTCCAGCGCATCACAAACTTGTGAAAATAGGTGTTGCTGTGAAGCATATTCTGGTTCCTTCCCCTTTTCTAGCATTCACGAAACAACTTCCAGCATTCTCTCCTCCTTTTTGTTTTCAACAAACACGTATTTGTTGGCTTTGTCGCCTTTCCGACACAACATGCAATGGGAACAGGATGTTAGCACGTCAAACGAAAACATATGAATGCTCAATGCAAAAGATGCGATGTGGAAAGTAACTCCCAGTCTTACAATGTGACACGCGAGTTGTGAGAGAGTTAATCAGCAGAGAAGCAGGCAACAGGTGTTTGCCTATTTCATGCTCCAAAAAATCGCGCTGAAAACAAACACCAATGAAGTATCGTTTTTTCGTTTTTTTTATGGTGTCAATGTGTCTAACACCGCATCGTCGGTCTGTGGAAATCTTCGTAGCTTTAAGAAAGAGGCGCCAATATTTTTGCATGACAAATCATTTTTCACTCCGTTGGCACCAGTATCAAGCACAGAAATTCCACAGTACGCATTTTTGTTTGGAATGTTTTTTTTTCTTTTCAAAAATAAAACCGGGTCAGAAACCCCTTGACACGACCCGTTCGACCGGACGAGGGTCAGTTGCACCCCTCCCAGAAACTGTCAATCAAATTCAAGGGGTAATTGCACCGTACCCCCCCCCTCCTTCCCTCTCACACAATACCTGTCAGTTAAATTGAGGGGAGAATTTAGTGTCATGCAGCAACCAAACCAAAATCTGAAGAAAAGCATGGGAAATATGAAAAGAATGAAGCAAAAGTACAAGAATAAAGAACTTACGACATTTGAATTTATAAAGGTTATTTCTTATGATGGTTCTAAGAGGGATAAGAAGAAATAAGACAGAGGTACAAGGCAGATCTTGAAACAAGACAAGATAACACAATCTTGCTTTAAGACAAATACAAGGGAAACCCAGTCCGCAAATTTTTTAAACACGCCAGAATCTATTAGCCCCTGCCAGTCATAAGCCTGGAAAAAGTGTGAAGGGAAAATTATGCCGATGAAAAAAAAATTATTAACATTGCTTCATTATTATGATTCTTAGATTCAGAGTCTTCACAACCATGCTTCATCCTCCCCCCTCCCCTTCTTCCGCGGTGCACATTGCACCGGTGCAACTCGCCCGTCGGTAGAAAGAGACTATGCGGTGCAACTCGCCCTTTTCGCTATCTTTCCGGTGCACCTCGCCCGTCGGTAGAAAAGGACTATGCGGTGCAACTCGCGCTTTTCTCTACCTCCCGGTGTAACTCGTCCGTTGGTAGAAAGGGGTGCAACTCGCCCTTTTCGCTATCTTTCCGGTGCAACTCGCCCGTCGGCAGAAAGGGACTACGCGGTGCAACTCGCCGTTTTCGCTATCTCTCCGGGGCAACTCGGCCGTCAACAGAAAGGGACTGTGCGGTGCAATTCGCCCTTTTCGCTATCTTTCCCGTGCAAATCGCCCGTCGGCAGAAAGGGACTATGCGGTGCAACTCACCCTTTTCACTATCTCTCCGGTGCAACTCACCCTTTTCACTATCTCTCCGGTGCAACTCACCCTTTTCACTATCTCTCCGGTGCAACTCGGCTGTCGGCAGAAAAGGACAATGCGGTGCAACTCGCCCTTTTCGCTATCTCCCCGGTGCAACTCGTCCGTCGGTAGAAAGGGACTATGCGGTGCAACTCGCTCTTTTCGCTATCTTTCCGGTGCAACTCGCCCGTCGGCAGAAAGGGACTTTGCGGAAGGGACTATGCGGTGTAACTCGCCCTTTTTGCTATCTTTCCAGTACAACTCGCCCTTTTCGCTGTATTTCCAGTGCAACTCGCCCGTCAGCAGAAAGGGACTATGCGGTGCAACTAGCCCTTTTCTCTATCTTTCCTGTGCAACTCGCCCGTCGGCAGAAAAGGACTATGCGTTGTAACTCGCCCTTTACGCTATCTCTCCAGTGCAACTGGCCCGTCGGCAGAAAGGGACTATGCGGTGCAACTCGCCCTTTTCGCTATCTTTCCGATGCAACTCGCCCGTCGGCAGAAAAGGACTATGCGGTGCATCTCGCCCTTTTTTCTATCTCTCCGGTGCAACTCGCCCATCGGCAGAAAGGGACTATGCGGTGCAACTCTCCCTTATCGCTATCTTTCCAGTGCAAATCGCCCGTCGGTAGAAAGTTTCTATGCGGTGCAACTCGCCCTTTTCGCTATCACTCCGGTGCAACTCGCCCGTCGGCAGAAAGGGACTATGCGGGGCAACTCTCCCTTATCGCTATCTTTCCAGTGCAACTCGCCCGTCGGTAGAAAGTTTCTATGCGGTGCAACTCGCCCACTCCCGTTCGACCTGCAAGAAATTGTCGATCCGTTCGACCCGTAGACCTGCTGACCCGTTTCCCTCTCTGCTATACAGGAAGAATGATGTGACGTATACAGAGGAATATATATGTGATGTATACAGGGGTGATGATGTAGCATATGCTTCTAAATACTATTCCTTTACAGTTTCTGTTTTGTTATTTATATTTAATTACTTCAGTGTATGACATACCTCGAATTTTTTTAATATGAGATTAATTCCTACCGCTATTAATTCAAGATACGCTACTTCTTATATAGTGTTCCTTTTCGCAGAACATAACACAACGACGGCTCAAATAAAGTTACCAGATGTGGCGTATACAGGGGGATGATGTGACGCATATCTCTAAATAGCATTCGTTTTGAGTTTCAGTTTTCTTATATACATTTATTTAGTCCTTGTATAACGTAATTCTTTTTCGCTGTAACTTAGTCCTTACGTCAGTACTTACGTTATGTGTGCTAAAGTCACTGTAATATTAAAAGGTACTCATACGCATTACAAGAAAGAGGTCAATTGCAGTACTTACAAACACGGTTATTTTGCTTGTATGACTTGTACTCTACACTCACATCCGGTTTATTGGCGTACTCAATACAGTATCAGTGATTTAACATCCGAACACAGTATAACAGCACGTCTATAATCAATAACGTTAATAATTTTAAACAACCGCTGCATTGCCTTTTTATCTATCGTTCTTATCCAGCCACACATACGTCACTCTTGTTTTGACCTCAGTGTGTTGCCAACATCATTCCCGTTTGAGAGAAAATACATAGCGTTAAGGTTTAAAAATGTCAAAAAGAACGAACTCAAATTTACGTAGAACAAGTTAGTAAAATCCTGCAATGCATTGATTATGATACGCTTTCCAACATACCAGAAATCATTACTCGAATTATTACTCAAGGTATGACTATAATGGCTGTGGAATAAATCTCGCTCCTATGACCTGACCATTGACCCCATTTCGATGATATTCAACAGAACTGGTAAAGTATACTTCCGGAACAACATGATAAAGTTTTGTCTCAATCGAAGCATTTTTACGTAAGTTATAACGCATAAGGACGATGGAATAGATCCCGATCCTATGTTCTGACCTTTGAACCCATTTCGTCCATTTATAATTGGGTTTGTTCCAAGGTGGTTCCTTACCACATACTAAAATTTCATCGAAATCGAACCATTTTTACGTAAGTTATGACGCATAAGGACAATGGAATGCCTCCCTCTCCTTTGTCCTGATATTTGACCCCACTTCACCCATTTTCAATGGGGTTCATCCCCAAGGTGGTCCCCTACCACAAAGTAAAATTTCATTGAAATCGAACCATATTTACGCACGTTATGACGCATAAGGGCAATGGAATGGATCCCGCTCCTTTCGTCGTGACCTTGGACCCCATTTCACCCATTTACAATAGGGTTTGTCCCCAGGTGGTCCCCTACCATATACTAAAATTTCATCGAAATCGAACCATATTTACGCGAGCTATCGTGCTGACGGACAGACGTACAAAGCTGAAGCATATACGCTTCTTCAACCTACGGTTGGAAAGCGTATAAAAGAAACTCCAAAGGAAAGTTAAAATAGAATATTCGTTACACTTGTTAAAACGTTTCTTTACTGAAACATAAAATACTTCCCCGAACAGCTTTTACTACTTTATTTAGAAATGCTAACAGTAAGTCACAGAGAGATCAAATCATAAGACTGCGTAAATTTGGTGGAGACGGTATAATTGTTGAGATTGCGAGTGTATTGTAAATCATTCATATAAAGCTTGTTTAGATATATTTAATCGACATTTGCTGTCATCGTTATCATTTTTACAAATATCCCTCTAGAGCATCAGGAGTGCCCAACCCTAGGCTCGCGGGCCAAACATTGGCCCCCAGGACATTTTGAATTGCCCCCCAGTAGCCCAATCACTAACTTTGAACTTTGTTTTTCTAATTTAACTCTTACTGAGAATAATAATTATTTTTATTTTATTATTATTTATTTTTATTTTATTTTATCCTGTATTAACTTTATTTTCATATAATGAAGTCAATAGTTTTAAATTTAAAGTTGAAATAGTTTTGTAATAATAATTTAGAGCAGGGCAAACTTCAAACTTCATAGAATTCCAAAGCCACTCATGACTTAGTGTTAAGTTTAAAGAACAATGTGAATCACCCACTACTCCTAATTTGATTGAGTTCTGGAAATACGTCTCTAAACAACAGTTTCCCGAGCCTCGTGACCTTGCTCTGAGGTTCGTTTGCAGATTCGGATCCACATACGGAGTCCAATTCGCGTACTGTGCAATACGGGTGTAGGGGAAGTGGCCACAAATATTTTAAGGGACCGTATTAAAATTGCGTTTTGGCCATGACCTTTAGACCAGAGGATGGTTATCGGAGTCATATAAAGTTTCCGTAATTTCGTCTTTTCTTAATTGCTATAATTAATGTAATTCTTTATAACAAACATTTTCATCCATGAATGCTGTAAAAAGTAACTTTCGTTCAACTATCACAGATGCACACCTTAGTAGTATGCTCCTTTTAAGTACATCGAGAATTACATTGACAAATTGTTACGTGAAAAGCAGGTTCAAAAATCACGTTAGTGTTGCAGGTGTGTAAAGTTCACAGGAACTTTATTTTTCAATTAATTTTGTCTCTTTAATTTCTAGTAAAAAAGGTAAGTTTTATTATAACAATTAAGTTTATTTTTTTTTTTTTTTGCATAATAATAATTTTAATATTATGTAAATGATTTAATAAAATGAATGTTTAAAAATGTGTATGGGTTTCAGTACTTTACAAAAACATATAAATTAACACCATTTTTAGCTGATAATAGTTGTCAATATTTAAGTTGGTTAAGGTGGCCCTTCGAATGATTTCTAAGAATTTACTGGCCCAGTTTCAAAAAGGTTGGCCACCCCTCTTCTAGAGCTACAGTGAATGCTCGACGAAAATGCTGACAAGTGCAAGGAAGTGAGTTTAAAAATGAACTCACAAAAATAAAAATTGATGTACAGTGCTTTTACAAAAACTGAAGAATTGGAAGTTAATAGGGCAAATCAAGAAGTAAAGGATAACTAAATTTACCTTGGAAAACAAAAATCAAACGAGGTCAACTTAGGAACAGAAATAAGTGGAGAGCTTTTGAAGGAAATAGTACGATCTTCAAGAGCAATTTTCTATTGTGCCTCAAAGGGAAAGTGTTTAATCGGTGCATCCTTTCAGACACGTGGACTTTGACTAAGAAAGATATTCAGAGGTTGCAAGCAACTCTAAGAGACACGCAGAGATGCATGCTCGTTGCAATCAGAAAAATAGGAAGATAAATACATGGAAAAGGAAAAAGTCAAAAGTTGAAGACATCATGATCCTAGTGAAGACCCACAAGTGGAAATGGTCTGAACATATTGCTGCAAGAACTGACCACTACTGGACAACTGAAATACTGGAATGGATAGCAAGGCGCAGGAAAAGCACAGAAGGTGACTGTATGGGCGAGCGTCTTATCTAATTATGTGGACACGCCCAGAATTATATTCTGTGGCCGTTCACGCTATAGCCCCCCCCCTTACAGCCAATAGATATATGAGGATCGTTCCTTAGAACCATCCCAAAACTGAGATTGGGTGAATAGGCGAAATCCTCCCCTCTTTGTTATAATTAATCTCCGAATCAGGAGGATGGATGGAGACCGCTGAAATTCAAACAAAGAATTGTCAATGTTCAAAAATAATAAATGATGACTTGGTTAAACTTAACATATTTATTGGGTATATCTGCGGATCGAAAGTCAGTCCATCCGTCGAGTTGTCGTCTTTGGTTGCAGATCAATACGTCCGCTATCTGGTGAAAAGTTCGGAAGTCGCCAACGTTAACTTGGAGTCTCTCTCCTACGCTTCTCCCTATAACTTGAGAGAGAGTCTTTTTCCTCTGAGATAAGACCTGTATCCCTCAGTTATCTTCCAACTTTGTGCCGTATTAAAATTCAGCTCCGACCTTTGTCTTCGCTGCATAGAAAACTATTTACTTCAAAATATCTAGAGATATCTGCGAGAGTTCTTGGATATGAGACGTGTATCACGAGTACACTAGCTTCGAAAAAGTCTCGTTACTATTCAGCACGCGACTGTCATCCTGGATCCCTTACGACTGAGCCCGCTAGCGCTCGACTCCCTTCGAGCTACGCCTCCGAGAGAACTTACTTCTCTCCCTACCGAAATCAGACTAACTAACTAACGCTCGCTTCTCTCTCTCTTTCTCTCTCGCTTTCGTCGTACGTACGTCAATTCCGCTTCCTTGCCTTACGGGCGTCCCGCTCCCTCTCTCTCTGCTGACACCTACGTCACGATATGGCTAGGCGTTGTTCCTATCATTATGCCCGTTGGCCACGCATATCCTGTTCATAGCATATCGGTCCCTCACTATATATATAGCCGGCCTGTTTGATGTACATCCGTTTGCGGCGATCTTTGGAAAGACTTACCTTACTTCAAAGTACAGTAACACATTAAACACAATACATTCTGCTACATATACGCAATAGCTAATGGTCAGTTCGCCAGACATCCTGGCGTCTGCTCTTCGCTGACAATGTTTGGGGGATGTCATTAGCTTAATGGCTGATGGTTATCTTGCGTGGGAAAGGAGTTTTCCTTTATCCGAGTGTGCGAACCCCAGCCCTATTTCGTATCACACAAATAACTCTGAACAGTTCTAGAATTATCATTTTCTCCTTTGTCCACTGGACCATGTTTTAAGTTTTTGTTAATAATCATGTATGGATGTTCGCATCATAATTTCATATAGCACACATTGTTTTAATATTATGCAGGCATAATGTTGCCATTAATATATGAAAGTCCATTAATATATGAAATTCCTGATTATACAGGTATAATACATATTTATGTAATTAGCTCACACGCATAAATAAATTCTTCCGCTCTTACAGTGACCATGTCGGATATCATCATCATCATCATCATCATCAACCATTATCAGTCCACTGCTGGACGAAGGTCTCCCCAAGTTTCCTCCACAACGGTCTGTCTTGTGCCAGTCTCCTCCATCATAACTATGTGGGTGAAAGTCGTAAACATGCTTGAGTGAAGATTATATCAATCAGATATGCGCGAGTTGTCTCACTTTTACTCTTCAATACGTAAATTCATGACCTCGGAAAACTTGAAAATTACATTGCCCTGGAGCTGGAATGGAACTCGCGTTCCCCTATTTCCGTTCGAGTATGCTACCCGTTTTTTTTTTTTTTTTTTTTTTTTTTTTTTACTGAAGGTTTAACGACCACCATGAGCAACTCAATGGGCTATAAGCAGTCGCCCGTCCCTAATTTAGGGTCACTGGTTCCAGGGAAGGGAGAGAGCCAGTGCTGTATGATATCCGTTACACAACAGGACAATGAAAGTCCAATTATCTGATTTAGAATAATCTGAAACTCTTGAGATTTATCCAGTCGAAGCCAATTCTGTTTCCTTCGTAGCATAACTAATTACATCACCAGTATCTTAGGTAATAATTCTTTACTAATTACGCTAAAAAAGTAAGAATTATAACAACCAGATATGCCTGGTCGCCACTTTTACTCTTCAGTATTGTGACATGCCTGCACCACAAGACGAACATGAGATAAAGACAGGTAGCAGTGAGAGCACATGTCCGCGTAGCTCAGTTGGGAGAGCGACTTACTCCGGAGTGAGGGGACTGGTTTCGATGCACGGCGTGGACAAACTTGTACGTTATATTAGCGCCCGAACTTCCAAGATGACCCGGCTGTTAAGTTTCTCGCAATGATGTGATGTTCTTTTCACATGGCGAGACAGGAAAAATGAGAATCTCTTCAGTGCTTCGAAAAATAAATAGGGCTGGGGTTCGCACGCTCGGATAAAGTAAAACTCCTTTCCCACGCAAGATAACCATCAGCCGTTAAGCTAATGACATCCCCCAAACATTGTCAGCGAAGAGCAGACGCCAGGATGTCTGGCAAACTGACCATTAGCTATTGCGTATATGTAGCAGAATGTATTGTGTTTAATGTGTTACTGTACTTTGAAGTAAGGTCAGTCTTTCCAAAGAGCGCCGCAAACAGATGTACATCAAACGGGTCGGCTATCTATATAGTGAGGGACCGATATGCTATGAACAGGATATGCGTGGCCAACGGGCATAATGATAGGAACAACGCCTAGTCATATCGTGACGTAGGCGTCAGCAGAGAGAGAGGGAGCGGGACGCCCGTAAGGCAAGGAAGTGAATTTAACGTACGTACGACGAAAGCGAGAGAGAAAGAGAGAGAGAAGCGAGCGTTAGTTAGTTAGTTATTCTGATTTTGGTAGGGAGAGAAGTAAGTTCTCTCGGAGACGTAGCTCGAAGGGAGTCGAGCGCGAGCGGACCCAGTCGTAAGGGGTCCAGGATGACAGTCACGTGCTGAATAGTAACGAGACTTTTTCGAAGCTAGTGTACTCGTGATACACGTCTCATATCCAAGAACTCTCGCAGATATCTCTAGATATTTTGAAGTAAATAGTTTTCTATGCAGCGAAGACAAAGGTCGGAGCTGAATTTTAATACGGCACAAAGTTGGAAGATAACTGAGGGATACAGGTCTTATCTCAGAGGAAAAAGACTCTCTCTCAAGTTATAGGGAGAAGCGTAGGAGAGAGACTCCAAGTTAACGTTGGCGACTTCCGAACTTTTCACCAGATAGCGGACGTATTGATCTGCAACCAAAGACGACAACTCGACGGACGGACTGACTTTCGATCCGCAGATATACCCAATAAATATGTTAAGTTTAACCAAGTCATCATTTATTATTTTTGAACATTGGCAATTCTTTGTTTGAATTTCAGCGGTCTCCATCCATCCTCCTGATTCGCAAATTAATTATAACAAAGAGGGGAGGATTTCGCCTATTCACCCAATCTCAGTTTTGGGATGGTTCTAAGGAACGATCCTCATATATCTATTGGCTGTAGGGGGCTATAGCGTGAACGGCCACAGAATATAATTCTGGGCGTGTCCACATAATTAGATAAGACGCTCGCCCCTACAGTCATCCAGACACCAAATTGTCTGGGATTTCTCAAATGCACGTTCTTCATGGGATGACTGCCTGCAGCGACACATGGTCCCGGCTGACCCATGGGCCATGCCCCGGGCCCTCTTTTAGGGGGGATGTGACGTGCGTGCACCGCATGAAGCGCATGAGATAAATGCAGATAGCAGCGACAGCATATGTCCGCGTAGCTCAATTGGAGAGAGACTTATGCCGGACTGAGGGGACTGGCCGGAGCGGACAAACTTGAAAGTTATAGTATCTAAGATCATAACATGAGAAACTCAAAAATTGCATTGCCCTGAAGCTGGAATCGAACCCGCATCTCGTGATTTTCGTTCCAGCATGCTGTCCGTTACACTGTTATGATATTACTTATTGGACATTAAAAGTGGCAACTCTGGAGTACCTGATTGCTATGATCATGATTTTATTCTACGCAATTTGTGAAGAATATTTCTCGCACGGAATAATATGACTCGAAAGAAATAGACTTAAGTTGTAGAAAAGACGTGGGGAAACCTTCATCCAGCAATAGATCGATAATGGTTGATCATGATGCAACATTTGAAGTTATATTCAGTTGGGTTAAGCGCATTTGAACGCAGATTCCTCTAAAGTATGATTGATCGGGGAAAATGCATGAATTTGGTCTTCCATTATATCAGATTTTCATGAAATAAATCGGATTAGAAAAAAACAAACTCACTTGTCATTGAAGTTATACTAGGACTATGCAAACTGGAAAACTTTAGCGAGATGGAGAGGTCCATTACGTTTCTGCACTTTTCATATAAAAGAAACAGAATTACCTAGAAAATATATGCTCACGTTTCGAAATCAACATATTTACTTTTCCGAAGAAATTAAGACGGGATGGGCTCTCGTCATGACAGTAATGTCCTTGTGCAACTGGATCAAAGCCTAGTTACGCGGAATGTGCTTCTCCTATGGTTACTGAAGTAATAAAGATCGTCGAAAATGATGGGTTGAAGAAAGTAAGTAAGTAATAAACAGGAAATTGCGACATCGCATGGCTCCGATATGAAAGTATTTGTCTCACATATCAATGAAAGTGCAAGAGTAAGTTTTCCTGGGAAGGCAATTCCGACAATAACATTCTCTGAGATTGATGCAAAGAAATGTTTGATTTTTCTCATTAGAGAAAGAAAAGTTACCCCCTTCTTTGCTCTGCCCTCATTTTGTATCGACGGCCATTTAGTTTGAAAAGGAAACGGCTGGTCGGGTGATTCTCCGCGAAGGCAGCAAACTGTCTGTTCTCATCTGCTGAACGTCAATTTCCTGCGCACGATTTGATTTCCTTTTTTCCCATTTTACGATCGAAATCTGCCACATTCAGTTTGCCATCGTAATTTCGGGCTCCGCTTTCGTCTCTGTCGCACTGTTTCTATACACCTTGTAGTCTGGTGAAATTTTTTTTTCGTGTTATATGCACTTTTGAAAAATGACATTTAGCCCACTTTCTTTCTTTACATGACTCATACAATGTTACAAGCAGATATACATCAGTTCTAGTTTTGTGTATGAGAGGGTGTCATAGGTATTTCCAAGCCCTAATCTTTTGAGCAGTCATCAAACAGGAGCAAAGATCAATAAATGTAATCAACAGATCTGAATACATGGTTTCAGTTCAACAAAAGGAGAGTGTTTTCTGCCATACATCTAGGATCTGTTCACTTTGTAACTTCAATTCGATTATTGTTCTTCCTCAGAAAATGTAAATACGCCTCACGAGATTTACGGAACGAAGGAGCGAGTATAAGTAAAACTAAGGTTTTCCACCTGCAAAGCTCCACACAAAGGCACATCTTAATACGAAGGGCACGCAAAATAGATTAATACACTATAAAAATTAAGTGGTGTGAATTCACGGAAAATTTCGTAAAATAACGTGTAGCAAAGTTGCCGGTAGGTGTCCGCCTTTTTCAGAAATTTCCGTTTTTAGAACGTTTTTACTTTATTTTAAATGTACTTTTTTTTTGTTTATTTTAACTTCCGTATTTTCAAAGATTTTCCGTAGTCAGAAAAAAAATGCATTTCAGGATTTTCCTATTTAAACTGAAATTCCGCAAAATCAACGACTTTTAATTTTTTATCCCTTACCCCAGATAATCCTTCGGCTGCAGTTTGGATTGAAACCCCGTCGTTTGGGTTGGTTTAACAGATACCACACGCCTTTAACCACTAAGCCACAAGCACTCTGAAATCCGAAGGACGTACATCGTAAAACAAATTGCGCGACAATGGCATTTTTTTTCTGTCATTAATGCGAGTTATTTAGTCATTTTATTTTCTGTTGGAGCTTATTATTTTCCTGAATAGGTTTGCAATAATTTCTTCTTTTCTGTATTAAGACTTTTCAGAAATTAAGCATTTTTCATCATGATTTTTTGAAGCAACAAAATGCTCTGCAACTTGATTTTGTTAAACTGACAATGATGTTTAGTTATCTTTAAAAAAGTTAAAATGTACGTTTTTATAGCATTATTTCACGAAAACAACAATTCCTAAATATAAACTTTATACTTGGTAGCTATAATAGCTTTTGTCTTAAGTTGTCCAAACACTGATACATAGACATCGTATAACCATCTGTACCATAAGTTAAGTAGTGGTCTAAGCACTGTCTTATGACCCTTCCTCTGATAAGGGTCAGGGTTCGAATCCGGATGAGGCATGGATGTTGTATTTGTCTTACGGAACTGGCTCTCTCCCTTCCTTGATCATAATTAATTTGGGAAAGGGTGACTATTTATATCTCATTGAGTTGCTCACCGTGGTCGTTAAACCCACAATAAAAAAAATGTCTTTGCATGAAAATTTTGCAGGTAATTTATTAGTTTGAAGAATGTTTTACGTATTAACTATCACAAGCATACTGCTGGAATTTCGTGTTTTAGCGAACTTCAACAATTATCATCCATCATAAGTTCTTGAGGGCCCCACTCAGATGTCTTGGTCTAGGGGTCCACTCAGATGTCTTAGCCTAGGGGCCCACTAAGGCGTTAATCCGGTCCCGCGTGTGCACATTTCTCTCACCAAACACCACTGGCTCTTGTGCTTTGTATTGTTATAGAAAACGCGATGATACGAGTGCGGTTGTTGCCTAATTTGATTTGTAACTATATATATATATTGACTATAATTTTTTAAAAATAAAGGACTTTGAAGTATTCTTATTGAGTAGACTACTTAAAACAGCGGAGAAAAGGTAGCGTGAGAAAAACTCTCACGAAACCACTGGCCTTGTTCAACGTGTAGCGACCAACGACGGGTAAAAACACTTCAGGTCCTCTTGTTATTTCGTCAACCCCAACAGTAGAGCTTACATCTTCGTGAAAAATTATATATATATAATACACATTCTGCTTTTTCTGTTAAAATGTTTAACTACCACCCTGAACAACTAAATAGGCTACAGGCAGTCTTTCTTCGCTAAGCTGGGACCCCTGGTTCTTTTTTTTTTTTTTTTTTTTTTTGTTTGGAGGTTTAACGACCACCGTGAGCAACTCAATGGGCTATAAGCAGTCGCCCGTCCCTAATGTAGGGTCACTGGTTCCAGGGAAGGGAGAGAGCCAGTGCCGTAAGACAAACACAACATCCATGCCTGACGGGATTCGAACCCGGACCCCTTACGGACGAATGATCAGAGGCCTGCGCCACCGGGGCGGCAACCCCTGGTTCCAGGGAGGAAGATAAGCCACTGCCATTAGACAAGCACACCATCCGTGCTTCACCAGAGATTCGCACTCGGAGATATCTTGGACGAATGAGCGGAAACCAGCGCCTCAGAACTTTCGGCTACCGGGGGCGGCTTCATATCCTTCAAATTTTGCAACTTGCTTAACTGAACTTTTCCATCACCGACTTATTCAACCACGCACAATTAATTCGACGAGATTTTCTTTTTCTTTTCTTTTATATCTTTTGTTTTCAGATATCTTGTTCAGTTTCGATTAGAAGTAACGAAGCAATGCCTAGAAAATGCAAAATAAAGAGAAATAATTACCTTCTTTATCCTTTTACAACTTCGTATTATGCAAAACTGGGTTTTCAATAGTGGCAGTTATTGAGACGAAATAGCGGTCTCAAATAAATTTTGAACAAAACCTGATGGTGTCTATTTGACCAGTAACTGCCACGTCTGTCTTGCTTCAACGAAAGGGGGAAAAAGCAAGCTCCGATTTCAAAATGAAATAATAAAAGCAAATAATTTCAGGTACTTTACTCCAGCGATTTGTTTTAGAACAAACTCTATGTTTTCATTTTCCTTTCTTCATTATCAGGCTAAGGTTTCTAGGATGAGACGAAAAATTGGATTGGATGAGAAATACAAAAATATCATAAGTGCTAAGCAATGCGTCCAGAAGTGGCAAGAGTAGGAGAAAGTAATATTAACAAACCCAGCGCGCTTCTTTCAAGGTTGAACTTTGACCCCGCTGAGCAATGGATTAGGCGAAGCGAAACTGACGCACACGCAGCGGCAGTGTCAAACATTCAACTCACGGAAAGAATAATACGTACATGAACATTATGACGTGCAGAAACATTTTGTCATTGAAGGGCAAGCACTGACCTTTCTCTTCCGGCCATATCAGACACTTTTGAATTCCCAATAGTCTGTGAACTTCCAACATCTCGTGTGGTGACATATTTTCGTTAAAAACAACGTACAGATGATTAAGTGATGGGCTGCGCAGCGAATAAAATCTCATTGCTGAATGGATTTGCTCTATTTATTTGAATATTTGTGACGTAACCTTACATTTGAGTTTGTTTTCTTATGTAAATTTAGTTACTTCTTGGTTAAAGGGTTTTTCACTGAACGCCATATTGTTTCCCTGAACAGCTTGTTTTAACATATTGCCAAAACTGAAAGTGAGTCACAGAGAAAATAAAATGATGAAATTTGAAGAGATTGCGAGAATATTGCTCAACATTGATATACATGTGATCGATGAATAAATGTCATTGTTATAAGATTGATATATGTTTGGATACTAAGGAGATTATATTCTAGCATAGGATTATATTGATGTTCTGAAGTACAAGTATTTGGATAATAAACTGTTGTAATTACTTAAGTGCTTTCTACTTAGCCGTTTGGTTATTTGTTTTTAAAGGGTGCTTTATGTGCATTCAAATATCTAAGAACATTAACCAATTAGCTGGTTACTTAGTCAATCATATAGAAATCTTCGTCTTCTACTTCTTAGCCTGTTGTCACCCACTTCAGGTCGTAGGCCTCCCCAGTCTTTTCCAACTTCTTCGATCCTTAGTTTGAGTCCATTAGTACCCTCAGCAGAGGTACGAGACAAGTAGTTCCAGTTATACATCACTTATTTAGAAATAGCATTTTGTAAAATATCATGTACACCCCGAAAAATGTGTTCACCCTAGGGTTTGAGCAGCACAGGTAATAATTTAGGATAACAGGGGTCTTGTTCAGAATTTCTTTAAACACTGTGGTGCCTAATAATTCTATACTAATACTAGAATTAGTTTCTGACACAGAAGAACTGTGACGCATACGCAGTGATTGGAAGTAGTGCACTACATGTACAGCTGCTACTGTAACGCCCTGCATTTACTGTAGCATGGCTTGTAGTATCACTAGAAATTAAAAAAATGTATTTGTAGCAGTAGCACGCTGCAAAATAATGTAGCTTATAGTGGAAAATTGCACTTTAAATTTTGCTACTTCAAAAAAGTGTTTGTTTTTTTTAATTCGTCAAATCACGTGACATTTTGGGCTTTCCTCGAACTTATTGGCTGGGACGGAGGAAGGAGGTTAAGTAAATCTGATCCTCAGTCATATACTTGACTTGCATTGTGGAAGTTAGCCATACTGTAAAACATAAAGTGTTAACTTCCTTATTTTACGCCATTTACAGAAAAGTCTTTTCAGTCAGTCTGAGAGGACAGTGCACGATCGAGATGATTGAGCTAGCGATTTTGTTGATGACACGAGATAGCGATAGGTTCGATTCTCTTACTAAAGAAAACGTATTCGCAGATACTTTTTGATAGGGATTTTTTTGAGTTCCTTTGGCTTATAAGCTAGTCTGGAATATGAGCCACTGAATATGAGTTGTGTTTGACACTGGCGAAAGGACCCCAACTCAATTGTTTTTTTCCAGAATCCTGAGGTCGAATGACCAACTGGAACCGTCAGCTGTGGGCTAACTTCCCACACTGGTGTACTTACCTGATTAAAAAGACACAAATATACAATGCTCCGGACTCTAGTGTTGGATATAGTGGACCTACCGCACTTGAGAAGGATGGTCCCCCACGAATTCGAACTGGAATTTCCAAAGGACATAAAAGAAAGAGGTCTCGGCTGAGTTAGTGTAAGATTGGTGCATGGAATACTAGAAGTATAAATGACAAGATGAATGAGGTGATAGAAGAAATGAATGAGTATAGATTGAATGTGCTGTGCGTAAGTGAAACCAAAAAGAAGGAAATTGGGGTAGAAGAAGTGAATGGAACCGTGAGTGTGTGATCTGGAGTATTGTATAATGTGAGAGGACCGGCTGGTGTAGGTGTGATTTTAAGTGAAAAGATGAAGGACAACCTGATTCTCTATACCTGCATAAGTGAGAGAATTCTTTGGATTCGTTCGAAAGTGAAACTTCAGAGAATAGTAATTGTTGTAGTGTATGCAGTGGTGGCTCGTGGGTTATTCAAATTGGGTTCACAATACATAAATTGTATAAATTAAACTTTCAGTTACGACATAATGTACAGGTTAAAATACATTACTGTTTCTACAAGTAAAAAAAGCAATCAAGCACTCTACGTAGAAAAACTGTAACATTCGACTTTGTAAAAAGGAAGATTCTATTACAATAGTGCTTACAATTTACTTCAAAGGTAAACATTCAAAGGTAATGTTGATTACTCAAGTGCAAATTTTGTACATTAGGTTCATCCACCTGTCTCTTTTTGAGGCAAACAAATCAATAATATTTTCGTTGAATTTAGGTATGTCATTTATCATGTGTTTTTTTTCAATTGAGAGCATGGCTAGAGCGCTCAGTCTGTCCTGACTCATGATGCTTCTTACAAATGTCTTAACTCATTTTAAAGTTGAGAAGCATCTCTCGGCCTCAGAAGTTGTCATTGGAATAGTAGAAATATTTAGCAACAGTTTGTAAGTCTCCGAGAACGTACTTTGTCATTGGAATAATAGAAATAATTAGCAACAGTTTGTAGGTCTCCGACAACGTAGTTTGTCATTGGAATAATAGAAATAATTAGCAACAGTTTGTAGGTCTCCGAGAACGTAGTTTGTCATTGGAATAGTAGAAATAATTAGCAACAGTTTGTAGGTCTCCGAGAACGTAGTTTGTCATTGGAATAGTAGAAATAATTAGCAACAGTTTGTAGGTCTCCGAGAACGTAGTTTGTCATGGGAACAGTAGAAATAATTAGCAACAGTTTGTAGCTCTCCGAGAACGTAGTTTGTCATTGGAGTAATAGAAATAATTAGCAACAGCTTGTAGGTCACCGAGAACGTAGTTTGTCATTGGAATAGTAGAAATAATTAGCAACAGCTTGTAGGTCACCGAGAACGTAGTTTGTCATTGGGAATAGTAGAAATAATTAGCAACAGTTTGTAGGTCTCCGAGAACGTAGTTCGTCATTGGAATAATAGAAATAATTAGCAACAGTTTGTAGGTCTCCGAGAACGTAGTTCGTCATTGGAATAATAGAAATAATTAGCAACAGTTTGTAGGTCTCCGAGAACGTAGTTTGTCATTGGAATAGTAGAAATAATTAGCAACAGTTTGTAGGTCTCCGAGAACGTAGTTTGTCATTGGAATAATAGAAATAATTAGCAACAGTTTGTAGGTCTCCGAGAACGTAGTGTGCAAGTAATTTTCTGTAACGAACTGTAGAAAACTAATGGCATTATTCATACTTCTGAAATCTGGTCTTCTGTAAATTACTCCTAGTTCAGGTTTCAGGCGATCCTTCTATAACATGATATAAACATCTGTTGTTTGCTCAACAAGCTGATTTGGAAACTCTTTTTCGTACTCCTGAAATTTTTCAGCTTGGAGGAGAGAAACAGCAGAGTAATGAGTTATAAAAGAAAATATATCTTTTACTTGATTCGCGATAACATCACATATCTCTTTAGCTCTCACAGTTTGATTTATGTGAATATTTTTTCTCTTCCTTTTCTTTGATGTTTCCTCTGTTTCTGGTATCTTCATGGTCACCGTGTCCATTCTTTTCCTTTCTTTTACCATTGACTGCTGGAAAATGTTGACATGCTTTCGAATGAGTGCTGCATCAGTTAGTGTTTTCTGAAGCAGGTCGTGTAACACATTCACATTTGGCATAATATTGTGAAAAACTGTAAGCCAAAGCACAAATACCGAGTCTTCCAACATACGCCGAATAGCCCCTGCTTGATTTATTGCTACAGCTTGTTTCGATGATGACTCTATTTTTTCCATGCATTCAGTTAACTGTTCCCTTTATTCATACACTGTATTGATGGTTTGACTCTTGAAATTCCACCTGGTGGCTGAACCATGAGGTATCCTTTTTCTAACAGTTTCATCTAGAACAGCAATCCTCTGTGGAGAGTTACTGAAAAAGTTAGTAATGTCACTTAGGTTGGAAAAAAATACTCGAACTTGTTGATTCTGACTGGTTGCTTGGCCGACAATCAAACTCAGCTCATGTGCGTAGCAATGCACAAAATGTGCATTCGCATAGATACGTTTAATAATAGCCTGAACACCTGCGTGGTGACCACTCATCACGTTTGTACCGTCGTAGCTCAGGGATATCAATTTCTCGGCTTTGTCTACAACTTTTTCTAAACTAGCTTGAATACATCCAGCGATAGATTCTGCATCATCTCCAGCAAGATTAGTGAATTCCCAAAATCTCTCAGCTGGTTGTCCGTTACCTGAAATGTATCGAAAACCGACAACCAATTGGGAGGCCGATGAAACATCAGTAGTTTCATCTGCTATCACTGCTACAAAACTTGCTTTTGAGATTTCATTTTTTATGTGCTTCTGGCAAACAGTGAGCATACAGTCTAATAAATCGGTTTGAATTTCTTTTGATGTTTCTTTAAAAACAGTGACATTAGTGAGATGGTCTTTTAGATATGCATCAAGCTCTGCCGCGAAGTTTATAAGACATCTGAAAACGCCAGGATTTAATGAATCATTGCGTTCATCATATTCTCGAAGTGCGAGCTCAAATCCGCCGCAGAACAGAATACAGTCAATAAATTTTTGAAAGAACATAACGATTTTTGGTTACTTGCTTCTTGTGTTTTTTAACATTCGAACGAAATGCACTGTCAAGCTGTTGGCGAATATCAACCTTTCCCAGCAAACTAAAGTCTAATGTGGAGTTTAAATGTGATTGGGAGCAGTGATGTTTATTTATTTTCTGAGTTAGATGTGATAAATCAGCAACACCGTAACTCACCCAACTTGAATCACCATTTTGTTTTGCAAACAGGAGACAGTGAAAACAAAAGAGCCTGTTAGTTAATTCACATCCACAGATCCATGGATACTTCTCATATAAGCCGGGTTTGAATTCCCTTTTGAAATCTCTAGTTTTACATTTTGTCACCTGGATCAGCTTAATCATAGGTGTTGGTCTGAGCATTTTAATTTCAATTTTTCTTTCCAGCGGCAACGTTGAAAAATTTAATTGCTTTAGCTCACAAACACTGATTTTACTAAGTGCCATCTTAACTGTTTACACATGTTCTTACACACAACAATAAAACTAACGTACAAAAACGAATAAACAGATTAATATCTCATAACCAACTACACTAACCCCTTGTTGCGGCAAACCAAGGGAGAATTCGGACGAATAACAAACTACCAATCCATCTGCGTGAGCTCCCGCACACTGAAGACTGTGCAGATTGAAAGCTTATGAGCGGCGCTTATTCCTCACACACGTGACTCCTCTTCTCACCGGTCAAACTGGTTTTCAAGTAGTTTTTTCTTTCGTACGTGCGATCGACGTAAGGCAAGCCGATCTGTGCTGCTAACTTTCGAATTTTATACCATTATAGTCGCGTCTTGCCAGGGTACTTAAGGGGGAGGGGGGGGGGGGGTTGCTCGTCCCGAAATTGGCAAAACCTGGAAATGTGTTTACTATTTTATTTTATTTAACTTCTTACATTTTAATTTCTTTCTTTCGTTTTCTCTTTTTCTGTTTTGGGGGTTCACGTGCTCGTGTGCACCAATAGAAAAGCCGCCACTGAGTGTATGCTCCTTGTGACTCGGAACCTTCTGATAGGAAGGAAGATTTCTGGAATGAGCTAAGAGCTGTTTTGAGCCAGTTTGATGCTAAACAGAAAGTTATAATAACAGCGGATTTCAATACTACAGTAGGTGTGCAGAATGCAATTTCTGACAATGTTCTGGGTAAGTTTAAGGATCCTTGTGTGAATGATAATGGTGAATGATTAATTGAATTCTGCAGTGAGAATGGTTTATGTGTATCTAATACGTTTTTCAACCAAAAGTATATACACACATATACTTGGGAAAATCGTACACTTGGTCAAAAGAGTGTTATAGATTTTGTTGTTTACGATCAGCGTCTGAAACACTTAGTTGTTGACACACACTCGTGTGATGAGAGATGCGGATGTTCGCTATAATCAGTGCCACGAGTGAAACTGAATGTTGGTTGGAAGAAAAGGAACAGGAAGAATGTTAGGATGGAAAGAATAAAAGTTGAAAGGCTCTTTGAAGATCATCAGCGTTACTCTGACTTATTCAGAAAACGACTGAAGGAGATGAAGTCATGTGATAGTGATATAGGAAAGAAGTGGGAATGCTTTAAGAACGTGTTATCACTGCTGCTGAAGAGGTCTATGGCACCACAATAGCGGGTAACAACGAAGGTGGAATAGTGAGATTGAAGAGGCACAGTATAGAGAAAGAAGGCAGCCTATTTGGAGATGTTGCAAGTTGGAGTTTCTGTGGATGAATATTGCTGTAAGAAGCGTGAAGTAGCTAAACTGATTCACCAGAGAAAGGCAAACGATAGAAAGGAGAAGGTGGGAAGGCATGAATTGGCTTTTTGGAGAGATAAAAAAACTTTCTGGAAGTACATGAGATTCAGGAAAAGTAGGGGATACAAAATTGTAAGTTGTGTGAAGAATAGGATTTGGGAAATGATATGAGAGCCCAATGAGTTAAGTGAAAAATGGGTGAATATTTCTTTGAGTTATTAGATCAAGAAAGCAAAGGTGATTCTCAGACAGAAACAGATGATGTCACAGTGAAAGATGTAAGCACAGGAGGGATCTCAAGAGAAGAGATGTATAAAGCTCTACAATCTCTTCAGAATGGTAAGGCTCCGGCAGCTGATAGCATAACTGCCGAGATGTTGAAATATGCTGGTGACTCTGTACTTGACTGCTTAACTGAAATTTGCTGGTTGTGCTTAGAGTTAGGAATGGCCTCTCAGATTGGACAGATGCTATCATTGTTCCCTAGTATAAGGGAAAAGGTGATCAGACTGAATGCAAGAACTATCGTGGTATCAGTTTGCTGATTGTGCCAGGGAAAGTACTTGGAAAGATTGTTATTGATAAGGTACCCGGTCTTACATCAGAGAAAGTATGGGATGTTCAGCGTGGTTTTATGCCTGGTAAAGGTTCCACTAACCAAATGTTTGCATTACGCCTGATGATTAAAAAGTACCGTAGCTGATTAAAACGCACTGTACCTGGCTGTTAGTAAGAAGGTTTTTGCTGCCTTCATAGATTTAGAGAAAGCTTACGACCGAGTAAATAGGGCGCTTTTGTGGAAGGTATTGAATATATGTGGTATTACTGGGAATCTACTTATTAGTATAAAAGCCACGTATTCCGGCAGTAGAGCTTGTGTACGAATGAATGGCGTTTTATCAAAATGGTTTTCTACTGGTGCAGGTGTCACACGAGGTTGTGTAATGTCACCATGGCTGTTTAATATATTTATGGACACGTGCTTGCGCGGTGCCAAGACGGACAGTACTGGTTTATGTCTTAGTAATATCCGTGTGTGCAGATTGCTGTATGCCGATGGCACAGTCTTGTTGGCAGAGAGCAAAAGTGAGTTGCAGTGTATGTTGTCTAGAATGTACAAAATTTGCATGAAATACAAACTGAGTATAAATAAGCAAAAAACCAAAGTTATGGTTTTTGAGAGAGGAACTGGTAGTACTGAATGTAATATAAGTCTAAATGGCACAGTAATTGACCAGGTGAATGCGTTTGTGAATTTAGGAAGCTTGTTTGACAGAGAGAACAAATTGAATGGGGAAATTAGCAATAGTAGACGTGTGAATTCTTCATTGAAAATCATAGCTGCTTTGGGACGTTTTCAGAGGAATGATGGATTCTCAACAGAGCCCCGCATGGCTGTGTATGAAAGTGTAATTGTTCCTACTCTGATCTATGGCAATGAAACCTGGGTACTACAGAAGAAACATAGAAGTCGTTTGTGTGCTGGAGAAATGCATTACTTGCTGGTGGTTTGTGGTAAGACATGTTCTGATTGTGTGAAGAATGAAGATGTGTTGCAGTTGTGTAATGTAAAGCAAAATGTTGTTAGTAAGGTAGAGACCAATATGCTTCGGTGATTTGGGATTGTTGAAAGAACGAGTGATGAGATGCTTACGAAGAAATTGTTTTACCCCAAGTGGCAGGGAGGAAAAGTAAAGGAAGGCCAATGAGATCATGGGAGGATTAGATTCAAGAGTGTCTGCATGAGAAAAAGATTGTGAGTATGAAGCAAGTCTTGTGTACGTCGTTTGATGGATGTTAGTGAAGCCAGAATTGTTTATCAAGATCGCTGTAAATTGAGAAATTTGATACAGCAGCAGTAAGTAAATAATCAGGTAAAAATTTATCTGGTAGTTAGTATTTTATTTCATTTCATTTATTTCATTTTAGTTGTCGCATACAAATTACATAGATTAAGAGAAGGTAACTATAGAGCAAATAAGCAACAACAATGATGAAAAGAGGGAAAAGGCCAGATGGACCTAACTACCCTTCTTCTCCCAAAACAACAATCCTAGAAACAAACATGAATTCTTTTTTTTTTTTTGATTGGAGGTTTAACGACCACCGTGAGCAACTCAATGGGCTATAAGCAGTCGCTCGTCCCTAACTTAGGGTCACTGGTTCCAGGGAAGGGAGAGAGCCAGTGCCGTAAGACAAACACAACATCCATGCCTGACCGGGATTCGAACCCGGACCCCTTACGGACGAATGATCAGAGGCCAGCGCCTTAGACCACTGCGCCACCGGGGCGGCAAACATGAATTCAAGCAGACATACTAGTGATTGGCAGCCCTGAGAGACAGTCATCTATGTAAAAAATGCAAGTTAAAACAATACCACTTAAGATTGTACCAAATTAATAAAATGTCCGAATATTTATATTCGGCATCAAGATTGCCTGTAATATTAAACATTAGTTTGTTTAGTAATTCAAAGGTTACAATTATTATCATTGAATAAAGCTCATGTTGAGAAATAGCTTCCTAGTTTCTCAATTCAATTACTAATCTAAAACAAGTATTATGGGAATTTTGTCTAAGACAACAAAAAGACAGCCTGAAGAAGTAGAAGAGTTTTCTCCGAAAATTTGCAATTAAATGAAAAAAATTCCTAGTAAAATTCCCATAATAGTTGTTTTAGATTAGTAATTATTATTGATATACAATATTAAATTTAAAAGCTTGTAATCACAGTGACTGTTCCAATTTATTTAAGAAATAGCTGCTACCTTAGTAGAAAATGGAATAAAAAATTACATTGAGGCTGATCGTATTAAATATTGTCTAAGGTTTTTTTTTTTAAATAAACAAATGTTATTTAGGCTTGTTAAATCATCAGGCAAAGTATTCCAAAAGGTTGGTCCGGCATAATTAATATATGCTCTGGAATGTTCTGTTTGTACAAACGTAGGCACTAATTTAGTTTTATTTCTAGTAGAATGTGGATGGGTGTGAAAATTTAGTGAAATAAATCGCGATAAATATTGTTTTTTATTCTCTTAAACATTGTTATTCCTAAGTTATAATTATATAATTGTTCAATAGGATGTTGGCTCAATCAGGGTTGTCGAGCTTCGGGAATAACTGATTTGAATTTTCAACTCCAGTAGTCTAAAAAATTATTTTTGTATTCGTTGTAAAGTATTAATATTATATTTAGAGGTTTTTCCCCACGTCAGAATACAGTAATTCAGGTGAGTTTGAATTAGAGTAGAATACAACTGTAGCATCAGTTTTGGAAATACATAGGTCATAACATTGCCAATAACACCAATGTTTCGTGAAATTTTACTGGTTAGAACTTCAATATGTTTGTTTGATTTAAGATTCCATTGAATTATTATACCAAGATAGGTATGAGATTAAACAACTTCTATAGGAATATTGTTCAGAAAAATTTCAGTACGTGTAAATATGGGAGTTAAATTATAAGGAAATATCATTAATTTAATTTTATGTGTATTAATGGCTAAGTCGTTAAAAGTTAACCAATGAATTAAAGAGAAAAAACAATTTTCCAATTTAGCAATTAAGTCATGTAAATCATCCCCATGTAAAATCAAAGTAGCATCATCAGCATATACTATTATGTAAGCATTAGGTGTAATAGATAAAATATCATTAGTGTACAAATTAAAAAGCAACGGGGCCAAAACTGAACCCTGAGGCACTGCACAGGTGGTACTTTTTATATCCGATTTAAGGTAATCGAGTTCGACAAATTGTTGTCTGCCAGATAAGTAACCTTTAAAAAATGTAAGCATTGTACCTCTAATTACGAGTCTATATAGTTTCGTTAGTAACAGACCATGGTTTATAGTATAAAATGCTTTTGAGAGGTACAAAAACAGTCTCAAAAAAATTTATTATTTGTTAGGTTAGTTTGGATTTTATTTTTTAGTATAAGCAGGGCAATTTCTGTTAAACAGTTTGACAGAAACCAAAATTGGTTCTGATATAAGATGTTAAATTTAGTGATGAAAGCAACTGATCTAAAACATATTAATTTTTTAAATGTTTTTTGTGAAAACAGATAAATTAACAATAGGCCTATAGTTATTAACATCCCTTTCTATACCTGATTTAAGAATCGGAGTAACTTTTTTAATTTTAAAAGAGTGGACAAATTCCAGTAGTTAAGATAGAGTTATAGATATGTAGTAAGGGATCAACTATGTAAGGAACTACATACTTTAAAATATTTGGTAAAATATCATCATACCCTGGACCAGAGAGCAGATTAATATTGTACAAATAATGAAATAATTCAGTTTTTGTTATTTTAAGAATGTAAATTGAGTTTTCCTTAATTGGGCTAGAAGGAAGTGTTAAGAATGCGTTATTAGTATGAGGAAAATGTTTTAGTACAGTTTGAGGTGCTGAAATGAAATTATCGTTCATAAAATTTACAATGTCATGTTTGTTATCAATAGAGGTTTGATTGTACGTTAAATGAAAAGGAGTTTTTAGACATTTGTTCCGACCTAATGGTGTACTTAGGTTTTTCCAAGTAAGTTTGGAATTATTTTGCGAGAAAATATTGTAAAAGTAATCCCTTTTAAGCTTTCGAATTTTAAAATTCAAATTGTTTCTGAAATGTTTGAATGTTTGAAAATCAGCCAGGGAATTAGATTTTAAAAATTTTGTAAAAAGTTTATTTTTTTATTAATTTGATTCAAGCAATGCCTTGTTAACCAAGGTTTTTTTATTTATTTTGAATTCATTTAATAGGAAAACTTGATTATATATGTCCGAAAAAGTAGTAATAAATTTATTATATGCAAGATCTGGGTTTACAGTTTGTAAAACATTTTCCCAGCTTGTATTTTGTATAAGCTTACTAAATTTATTAATATTCTCAATATAGGTTAGTCGGATTTTACTGCAAAATGATTCAAATGTTGAGCTTGTAGAAATTTGTAGATTATAAAAGTAGGTAGGTGATATTTAAAATGCCTGATGAAATTAATTCAAAAGAAACATTGGTAATAGCTAGGTCTAAGATCTTGTAGCAGAATCTATTAAATTATAAAATCCTTCTGAAGCAATAGTATTCTGTAAATAATGTACCTGTGAATTAACAGATGATAGATCAACGTTAAAATCACCCAACAGAAAACCGGTTTTACCAATTAAGGTTATCATCATCATCATCATTGTCAACCATTATCAATCCACTGCTGGACGAAGGTCTCCCCAAGTTTCCTCCACAACGGTCTGTCTTGTGCCAGTCTCCTCCATGTCACTCCCGCATATTTACGAATTTCATCCACCCATCTCCCATGTGGTCTTTTTCTGGGTCTTTTCCTGTCCCTTGGAATCCAATCTAAAATTTCGGCTGTCCATCTATGGTCTGTCCTTCTGGCAGTATGTCCAGCCCATTGCCATTTCAGGGATTTAACTCTGATCATGATGTCTTCCACTCTCGTCATTTTTCGGATCCACGAGTTCCTCTTCTTATCTCTCCTGGTTATACCAAGCATGCACCTCTGCATGCTTCTTTGAGTTGTCTGCAGCCTTTGTATGTCTCTTTTAGTTAAGGTCCACGTCTCTGCACCATACGTAAGCACTGGAAGGATGCATTGATCAAACACTTTTCTTTTAAGACATAATGGCATATTGCTCTTGAAAATTATGCTGTTTCTTCCAAAAGCTCTCCAGGCAAGTTTCGTACGCCGATTAATTTCTTCATCAATGTGACCCTCACTTGATATCTGCTAATCCAAGATAAACATCACGTATCTGTTATCTCCAGTTTTTCTCCATCAATCGATAAATCTTCATAGTTAAGAAAATCGGAAAGTTTCTCAATAAGCAAGGTAGCACTCATTGAAGGAGGGCGGTAGCAAACTGATATTATGTTACATTGATTCTCAATAGTTAGATATTCAATAGTAGTATATATGAAAGTTAAATCGCTAATTCGGGAAAAGTTATTGTAAAGATTTTGTTTCAGGTAGATTGCAACCCCTCCCCCCTGCATTCCATCCTGTTAATGCAAAAAGGTTTGTAGTTTGGCAGTTCAAGAAAGTATTTATCCCCTGGGAACCAAGTCTCTGTGATACATATAATATTGTTACGACCCACCCCCGCCATTAATTTAGTAATTAATGGGCGTGGTGGATGTGTGAAATTAATTAAGTATTAATTATGTTCGGGGCTTGATTGGAGTTTAAAAGTGTAAACAGCAGAGAAAGTTTTATTTGGGGATAGGACAGAAAGGAGGCGAAGAGTTCCCTCTGGCTGGGTGGTCTAGAGTTCCGAGCGCGCTGTTAGGTCATAAATATCAGGGCGCAGCTGACGGCCAGTCTAAACAGGGAAGGAGTTACATTTAGAAGAGGGGCCACTTGAGTAGAAATGAATGAAGATGGGGGACAAAAGGTTTAGCGAATAATCGTGAATTCGTCGATTGTTTGGGGCATTTTCGATAACAATTGCTCTCTGTGTAGTCCGCGCAGAAAAATAAGATTTCGCACTTAGCGTGAAAATAACGAAGAAAGTTCAGTTGTCTGTACGCTCTCCGATGTGAAAGGCTGGATTGGATGCATTGGATCTGCTATATGAATTGGGCAATGAAGAGCGAAACTCCCTGCATTTGGTAAGAAATGGAGACGACAACTCGAGGCAGCTCTGGATATGCTAGTTTGCCATAAAGACAGCGGAATGCCTAAATCCGCGTGATAAAGCAACAATTTCTAGGCTGGGAGCCTAATGGAAATTAGCGACTGGTTGGCCCAATGAAAGCAAAGTTACAGAATAATTAAAAAGTCTGCGAGTGGACAGTGGTCATTCCAATGAGAAACGAAGCTCGGGTTCGAGTCCGACTACGACAATGTGCAATCACCATCCTCTCCCTGAAGCGGCGAAGGAAGCGATCTGATCTTACGAGGCGAAGCGAGGCTTCCTCAACAAACGCCTGGATGTGTGGGTGTGGGTGTGGGTGTGTGTATGAGTACAGTAGCGCCAGGGGACGCAGCTCCTGCAATGAAATCTTCCATGTAAAAATGGAGGTGTGCATCATTTCACTGGTGCAATCGCAATTTGGATTTATTCTTGGCAGCATCCATGTAAGTAGAAACATTTTGTTTTTATTGTTACATCTGCTACGCAATTAGTTGAGGAACTGAACTAATATATTGCAAGAACTGAACTGAGAAATAGTAAGACTGAACTGTGGAATTTAAGTTCATGAAAACTATCTCGCGGCAACTGATTTAGGTCAAAGTTGACCCAATACTT
Source organism: Macrothele yani (assembly GCA_039090855.1). Taxonomy (NCBI): domain Eukaryota; kingdom Metazoa; phylum Arthropoda; class Arachnida; order Araneae; family Macrothelidae; genus Macrothele; species Macrothele yani. Next base: position 84,605,722 of record CM076993.1, on the reverse strand, counting down.
ATGTTCAGAAGACAGCTAAATACTATTCATATGTGTGCCATTGTTATGTTTTCATAGCCAATTAAATATTTGTTTAGGCAATCAGCGCAGTCATAGAACACATTATTTATGTGTACGCAGGTGATTGGTTCAAATTGTTTAAGTGCATGCCCATATAATACAGTTTTCATGCGAAGAACTACGTCGAAGGATCTCAGAGAAGAAATATACTAATTGCTCGGCTACGGTTGTTAAATTGATTGACCGCGGTGGGAAAATGACCCACTGTCGTAACATTTTGGTGGCGAGCGATGAATGCATAACCTAGCTCGGCCTGGTATCGTAACATTTTGGTGGTCAACGGTGGGATAACGACCCACGAGATCGCAACATTTTGGTGCCAGCGGTGGTATCAATATCAAGTAAGTAATTTGTTAGTTTTGTTAATGCCTCCAAGACGGTAATTTTGTTAGCCAAAGACCCGGCATTAAGGTGAATGACCCTGAGAGAGTTGTTAGTGTCATTAGGGAAAGTGTCATTAAACTCCTGTAATTCATAACAATTATTAGTCATAATAGAAATTCCCCTACTCCACCAACCAAGCATTATTCCACAGTAAATAGAATATTCAAGATATCTTTCTTTTTGCCAATATTATCCCCGGCCACCCTCCCCACCCACAACCAAAATGACGACCTCTCTCATTACCAACCATCCCTTGCCACAAGCCAGAGTTAAACACAATATTTAATAATAGTTACAGTAAGTCAATAAATATTCTACTTATTGATATTAATAGGTAACAAGCTCAAGAGTAATTGGCACTGGCGTAAAGGTTAAAGAAAGAAATGTTGCCTTTTCAAATTATGAACATAACAAATTCAATCCAAGTTAAACAGTAAGCAGTCCTTCATGAAAGCTATACAGAGAGCTAGTTAAAAGTTCAATATATCTTCTCCAACTTGAAAATTTAAAATAAACAAAATTACATTAATTCAATGCTACTTACAATAAATCATATATTGATTTGATTAATCAAATTAATACATAGCAAAATAATGTTCAGGTAATGGATAGTAAGTCAAATATTACCCATTCAAGTTATAAGTATAGCTATTCAGCACAATTTACATAATAATTAAGCAGTTCCCTATGACAGCCACATGAAGGGCAAAATCAAAAGATCAGTGATTCAGTAAGTCATCTCAACTTGGATTTCACAAGAAGGCACCAGCAGGTAAGGGTCAAAATATATTGTTTTCCTCGTTAATAGACGTCAAAACTTACCTAAGCAATTTATGTTGTAGGTGGACTAAATTCTCTTAAGTCCTCCAGAGTAAGGATTTTTTTTCCTTGGTGCAGAATCACTTTTTTTCACATAAATGGAACCATTGCTCACCCAAACATATCTAACCAACCCCCGTTGAAGCAGTTTACGAGAATGCCAAAATAATTCCTTATATATGTGGGAATGGAATTTTCATTTAGATATATCCTAGTTGATGGAAGTGTATTATCCAAGTCACAATTCAAAATAGAAGTTCTTTTTTATTGAGCCAGCTGTCTCTTGAAGACCTAGATTTAAAGTGCACTATTAATGGCATTTGGTCGTAGATAAGAGTCAGGTTTTACAGGATGCAATGAGTCAATATACGTTGATTGATAGTTCAGTACACCTAGTTTAGAAGCCAGTTTATCCATCAGAGCCCTGAGCTCGAGTTCATTGTGAATCAAAGAAAGATCCAGTCCATGAAATTCAATGTTTCTGTTACTGGTGTATTGACTCAGCTCATGCAATTCAGTTTGTAATTTGTTGATCAAAACATCCTGCCTGTTAACTTGCTGCAGAAGGTTTGTATGGTTCGTTTTCAGTTCTTTATTCTCAGACTCTAAAGACTCATTTTATTGTCTTAGTTCATTCTTCACCTCAAAGTTGGAGAGCTGAATTTTTTGGTTAATGTCCACCAAGGATTTCATGATTAAGTCCATGGTCATTGTGTTAGTTGCCTATAAGAAATAGCTGACAATCGTCCTTCAGGGCGAGTGTACTCACGGAACAATGTCTGAAACCAGCAGACGCCAGCCAGCCTGGCAAAAGTATTATTTCAATGGTATTCTAATGTATGTTTGTTAATCCATGTATTCACTAAGGCCACAAGTATTGTTCCTAGCCGGGAGCCTTCAGGTTGCAATAGATGCGGAAAAGCAGGATCGAGTTAGGGAGGTGAACGACTCAGGGGCATGATCATGATCATATGTAGAGGATTTTAGGAATGGAGTGTCTGACCACAGGTTTTAAACAACCCTTAGAAATAGGAAGCTATGAGATTTGGGCAAGAGCGCCCGATAGGAAAGCGACACGGAAGCGAAGTAGAAAGGGGGAGGGAGACGCCCTTATTTATTACCGGGGGCCAGTACCCGGAGTCGGACGGCTTAACGTGCCCATCCGACGCACGGCGGATATTTAGTAAATCGAGCGTTCGTACCTGCCCGGTATCGAACCCGGAGCCCTCCCCGTGGCAGTCACAAACGTTGCCCACTAGGCCACCCGCGGCCCTACGACTCAGGGGCAGAAGTTCGAAGTCAGGTCATAGCTCGGGAGTCACGGAAGGGTGGGGGACGCAGAGAGAGGTGAGGTAATCATCTGTAGGAGTGCTCCACGCCACGTAGCCGTTCTCGTTTCAAGGCGGAGACGAAAGCAGGGGACAATGAGAATCGAGGAATATGGATCCTTCGGGGGTCGCATCGGAGAATGAGTTAGTTGGTCTTTAGCGTTCGCCGGGACGGGAGTAATTTTTCTGGAAGGGCAGGGGTTCAGGATAGTAACCCACGCCGGACAGCGTTCTCGATAAAGAGGCGCTAGGCCATTGTTCAAAGAGTTAAGGAGATCGGCGTTGGCGAAGCGATACAGGCTTTCATAGCTCTCGCTTACGCTACAGGTAATGGACTAGGAAATAGGTTGATTTCAGAGTTAGGGTCCCTGAACTGAGTAAGGACCTTGTACAGTACCAAGTCTGCTGCAACTGAAGCTGAGAGAATGAGCGAATTCAACGAAAGCTGAGAGAGTGAGCGCATTCAACGAAAGCTGAGAAAGTGAGCGCCGGGCTATCCTCATCTTTTATTGGTGGATAGTGTATTTCTAAAAGAACCTTCTCTCTAATGTGCTGTGGGGTAATTACCTGAATCGCAGGGAAGCAAGGCCGACAGTGGTCTATGCTAATTAGCGGACGGCCTTCCGCCCTTACAACGTCGTTCCCGTAATTTTCATGAGTCATACAGAGTGTCCTCCAGCCGCAGTCGGTGTTTCCTTCATTTTTTATAAACTCCTGTACCACTGCTCATATAATTTCCCGTTAATACAGTTGGTCTTACATCTGCTGAACTTAGCTCAGATCATTAAATAAATTTTATCTAAGTTTGATTACACTTCAACTCACTGTCAGGCAACCAACTTTTACAAGCTCATCAAGAGAAGCTTCGTGGCATTTAATTAGAAAATAGTTAACGAGGAGAAACCAAATTTACGTGGGAGTACAGAAACTCAAAAGGAAGATTAAATTAGAGGACACGCTACACCTTGAAAATATTTGACAATTGCAATGTTCACTGAAAATGCAGACATGAAGAGGATTCCAAAATTTCTGTGTGACCGAAATGAATTATTAAAACGGTTGATTGCAGCAATTGCTCACCTGCACATAAATCGACCACCAGGTGAGTGCTTTTCCTTGCACGTCAGTAAACTTCAGGAAGAGCGAGAAATGCTGACAATCTACGTGATAGTACTTCTAAAGATGCTGCTGCCTTTATTTTTATCCACATTATCAATAAACTTAAGGGTTTATTGCTTCGAACAGGAAGAGCGGATTAACTTGCGACTTGCGCATGGTCAAAAAGTGTTCAAATAAAAAGTGCCGTCTACCTCAGAAGAAAAATCTGGGGTTGTTTTTTTTTTTTGGGGGGGGCTTAAAAGGGAAGGCTTAGAAGGCTTAAAAACTGAAAATAAAGAAAAAAAGAATTTTGATAATGAAAAGTAAAATTGATATTACGAAGAGATATAATTTCTCTTTGGCAAGAAGTTACCTGATATGGTAATCAGTAATGATTTTTACCTGTTCAGTTGATTTCAGTGCTGCACGCTGTTCCATCGTAATTTCCTCCTTTTCTGAAGCCTGGCTGATTTCCCAGCATTCCCATTTTGGCTTTTATTGATATTCTCTTCGCACCTACACTATATCGACAAAAGTCACCGGACTCCTAGATGAGAAACACAGCATAGCATTTATTGACATATATTAGTAAGGTTATTGACATAGCATTTATTGACATATATTAGTCAGTGCATGCATTAAGGCCAAAGGTCCACCTTTGGCCTTAATGCATGCACTGACCTTACGAGATATGCTTTCGACAAGGTTTTGGAACACAACGATAGGTATACGCTTCCATTCAGTACATAATGCTGCCGCTAACTGTTGCTTAGGGAGGACTTGGCTCCAAACTTCTTATGCGGCACTCTAATTTACCTCATAACTGCTCTATGGGATTAAGATCAGAGCTATGTGCTGCCCAGTCCACACACGATACTGAATTATCGTCAGACCACGCAGTAACAGACCTCGCTTTATGGCTCGGTGCATTATCCTGCTGGTACCAACAAGGCTCGGATCCATGCATATATACACCATCTACCAACAAGTAATTTGACACTTGTGATAGCAAAGAAAAACGAAGTTTATTCACCTTAAATAGTTGGTGGAGCCTCCACGAGCGGCGATTACAGCTGCGACCCTCCGGGGCATACTCTCAACCAGGCGTTGTACGACGGCTAGCGGTATTTTCTTCCACTCGACTTGGAGAAGACAGGTAAGTTCCTTCACCGATTTCGGACGGTGGGAGCACTCCTTACGTCGACGCTCCAACTCGTCCCAGAGGTGCTCGATAGGATTAAGGTCCGGGCTCTGCGCAGGCCAGTCCATTCGATTAACCCCATTGTCACCATACCAAGCCATGGTAGACCTCGCAACTTGACAGGTGGCATTGTCATCCTGAAAGTAACATGGGTCCACCCCGTAAAACTGCCACAACGTAGGAAGCGCATGGTCATCCAAAATGCTGCAGTAGGTCTCGGCGTAGAGTCTACCAGGAATTACGACCAAGGGTTCCGTGCCATACCAGGAGAAACACCCCCATAGCATAATTCCACCGCCGTCGAACTTCACAGTTGGAACAATACATTCCGGCAGGAGGCGTTCTCCAGGCAGGCGCCAAACCCAGACCCTGCCATCCGAACGGCAGAGGGTGAACCTTGATTCGTCGCTCCAGAGAACCTGTTTCCACTGTTCGACGGCCCACTGTCGACGTTTTTTGCACCACGTTAGCCGAGCAGCGCTAATGGACTTGGTGATCAAAGGCTTGTGGGCGGCAGCACGTCCATGATAACCGAGCAGTTGGGCTACCGTACGGTTGGTATTCATCGAAAGAACACTCCTAGATGCCTGTTGAAACTCCTCGCGGATGTGGCTCATCGGTTTGGTGCGGTTCTTCCGATTTTCTCTGGCGAGCACCCGTCGGTTTCTAACTCCCAGTTTTGTGGGACTGCCGGGTCGGGGCACATTCCGACAGTCACCCCTCATCTTCCACTTGCCAATCACGTTGGCCATTGTCGATTTTGGGTACTTCAACTCGCTGGATATGTCACGTATGGATTCACCATTTCTGTGATACCCTACGATTACACCTTTCTCGAAATCAGAGAGCTCCGAACTGCGTGGCATCTTACATGCGACTGGTTGCGTTGTTGTTTCCCACACGATATTTAACGGCGACGGCAGTGACGTTTATCAGGACCGCAGATATCGTCGATTGCAAGGGTGTCCAATTACTTGTTGGTAGATAGTGTAGTATTGCCACAAAGTTGGTAGGGCATAATTGCCCAAAATATCGACGTAGACGTGCTGGTTAACAGGTTTGTCTGCGATAACCAATGGGCCGGGACCAAACCACGAAAAACACCCCCACATGAGTTTACTGACAGCTCCAAACTTGACCGTAAGAACAGTTCACTGTAGTAAATAGCATTTCCTCGTCTGCCGCCGTGCCCACACACACCCATCAGACAGATGGATCGTGTATCTGAATTCATCAGTCCATAGGACCCGTTTCAATTGATCTACGGTCCACGATAAATGTTCTTTACAACATGCTAAACGACGAGTAGCATTCCGAGTGGAGATGAAAGGCTTATGAGCAGCCGCATGACCACGGTAACACATGGAATGAAGTTTTCTGCGAATGGTATGTGTGCATACCGAGGTTCCGGCATTTTTACTCACATGTACACTGAGGTCTTGTGCAATACTCCGTCGATTAGCTGTGACGACTCTCCTGAGGCTTTGGCGTCCTCTTTCACTGATTTTCTTTGATCTGCCGGTGCGTTTTGCTACTTCATGCACACCATGTATCTTCCACTTATTCAGTACATCTAAAACAGTTTACTTGGGTATGTTTAAACGCCTCTCGGTTTGTCTTATGGACAACCCACTAATATAACACCCAACAATCTTTCCTTTATCAAAGTCAGTTTTCTCCCGCCGCTACATTTTCACTCAACCTTACAGTGCGATATGATCGCGGTCAGCTGCAGGCTTGCTTTCATACCGTTTGCAGCTATACCGCGCATCTTAACAACGCAGGGGATCCATTAATTTGCTTTTGAAGAGGTGTCGGTGACCTTTGTCAGTATAGTGTATATTAAGAGGTATTTTGCTAGCATCACATGAAAACTATAATACTTGTTTGAAAACTACTTGACATCTCCCTTACTTTTGTAGAATGAAAGTTATTTCTAGATTACGTTACTGGGTATCTTAAATTCATATCTGAACTACAGAATTTCATCGAATGCAAGCTACATTAATGGAATGTGTTGTTTATTAAAAACTGCGTTGAATTTACAATATTAAAAATAGAAAGTAAAACACTAAAACTGGAATATAAGACTGGGATCTTTTTTTACGCTTTCCAACCGTAGGTTGAAGAAGCGTATATGCTCCAGCTTTTTCCGTCCGTCTGTCTGTCGGCACGATAACTCACGTAACAATGGTTCGATTTCGATGAAATTTTTGGTATGTGGTAGAGGACCACCAAGGGACCAACCCTATTCAAAAAAGGGTGAAGTGGGGTCAAAGGTCACGCCATAAGAGCGGGATCCATTTCATTGCCTTTATGCGTCATAACATGCGTAAATATGGTTTGATTTCGATGAAATTTCAGTATGTGGTAGGGAACTACCTGGGCACGAACCCTATTGAAAATTGGCAAATTGGGGTCAAAGGTCAGGCAGGGCATAAGAGCGGGATTTATTCCATTGCCCTTAGGCGTTTTAACTTACGTAAAAATGGTTCGATTTCGATGAAATTTCGGTATATGGTAAGAAACCACCTGGGAACGAAATCAATTGAAAATACGTGGAATGGGGTCAAAGGTCATGGCATAAAAGCGGGATCCATTTCATTGCCTTTATGCGTCATAACATGCGTAAATATGGTTCGATTTCGATGAAATTTTAGTATGTGGTAGGGAACAACTGGGCACAGACCCTATTGAAAATGGGCGAAAGTGGTCAAAGGTTAGGCAGGGAATAAGAGCGGGATTTATTCCATTGCCCTTATGCGTCATGACTTGCGTAAAAATGGTTCGAGTTCGATGAAAGTTTAGTATTTCGTAAGGAACCACCTGGGGACGAACCCTATTGAAAATGGGCGAAATAGGGTCAAAGGTCAGGGCATAAAAGTGTAAACCATTCCATTGCCTTTATGCGTCATAAATGCGTAAATATGGTTCGATATCGATGAAATTTTAGTATGTAGTAGGGAACCACCTGGGCACTAACCCTATTGAAAATGGGCGAAATGGGGTCAAAGGTCAGGCAGGACATAAGAGCAGGATTTGTTGCATTGCCCTTATGCGTCATAACTTGCGTAAAAATAGTTCGATTTCGATGAAATTTTAGTATGTGGTAGGGAGCCACTGGGAACGAACCCTATTGAAAATGGGTAAAATTGGGTCAAAGGCCAGGACACTGGAGTAGGATCCATTCCATTGCCCTTGTGCACCATAACTTACCAAAAAATGTTTCGATTGCGACAAAACGTTATCATGTTGTTTCGGAGGTATAGTGAACCGGTTCTGTTGAATATCAACGAAATGGAGTCAAAGGTCATTGCACAAAAGCAAGATTTACTCCACAGCCATTATTCTCATAACTTACGTAAAACTGCTTCTATTGCGACAAAACGTTAGTATGTTATTCTTGAGGTGTACTGAACCGGTTCTGTTGAATATTAACGAAATGGAGTCAAAGGTCAGGATACAGGAGCGAGATTTATTCCACAGCCATTATCCACATAACTTGAGTAATAATTTCTGGTATGTTGGAAAGCGTATCATAATCAATTCATTGCATGAAGTTACTAACTTGTTTAATCATAAAACAAAATTGTACTTTATACGATTTTAGTTACGATCGGCTCTTAATTTTACCATTACCAGTATGAATCGACACGTGATTTGTGAGCTTTACCATATCCGATGTTCTATGAAACAGGATTTTATATTTTTGTACTACATTTCGGAGATTTAACTACACTGCTGTTCAAACTTAACGACAAGTCATGTTTTGATCAGACAAAAAGGAAACAACGATTTGACAACTAACTGTTAGTAGTATTGAGAGATGCTGCCGATAGGTTCAATAGCAACAATAAAATGAAAGGCTGTAATACGTAAGAGAGACTGAAACAGAACAAAGTTTTACAATGGAGGTACAGGCTCACCTGTCATCCAGTAACACTCTTCCCTGAGTACTGCACAAACACGTTACCAGGCAAAGTCCTCAGTTAGGGATGTGGCAAACCGGAAGCGAAATGCAAGTTTGTCACCAGTGTCATATGCTTAGCACCAAGTAGTTTAGGAGCTCTTGGGTAAATTTTCCCACTCCTTTTGGAGATCCGAGAAAAGCACTAGAATGGTATTTTATGGTATATTCCTTTGTGCAGCATATCGTCTCATGCATGCCCGATGGGATTGAGATCAAGGGAACACGCTGGCTGCTTCATCCGACGGACATCCTCACTAACTTATATTTGATTTAAAACTGCTGTACGGAGAGGACCGGCGTTATCGTCCATAAAAATAAAATCTGAGCCCACAGTACAGCGAAAAAGACGAACTTGATGAAGAATTATGTCACACAGAGTTGATGCCCGGTGATTGTCCACTGATTCATCATCTGCAGTTTGGGGTATGCCACTGAAGTGACGCAAGAGCCAAATCAGCAAGTTGCAGAGCAAATCCAAGGTAGGTGTAGTTCGGTCGGGAGAAACTCTGTCTCTTGAACGAGCAGACATGGGTTCGAATCCCACCGCCGGCAAAAAGGACTTTATTTTCATATTGACGCGCGAACTTAAGAATGAATCTCATGGCCGTGAGGTTCGAAAATAGTGTGTGATGTTTCTTTCACACATCGTCTGGAATGAATGACAATTCCTTCTTCTACAGTGAGCTCCTTCGATCATAGTTTGCCGGCTAACCCGTAAGTCTACGATTTCATTCAAACACGTTCTCAAGGGGGGGGGGATACATGTGACGTACCACGGAGAAAACGTAGGAGTCAAAACAGCAAGTTGTAGCGATAACCCAAGGCCGGTGTACGAGTAGTTCAGTCGGAAGAAGAACTGGCTCCGGAGCACGAAGATGCCATTTCGAATCTCATCACCGGCAAAAAGGGCTGATTTTCACAAGACCGGTATGTCCGTTGACCATGATACCTGAGTACACCATTACGCAGCAACGATGTTCCTGGCATCATACGCAATCAATTCCACTTTTCCTCCTGATCAATTGCCGTATGATATCATACGAAAGACTAAAATGGCTTTCATCTCTGGATATTACCTTGGACTATTGATCTGAAGACCCATTAACGGGAGACATGCACTACTGATGGTGTGTTGTAGGATGCTCCCTGGACAATGGTAGACCTCTAGCGAGTTTTAGGATATACATAGTGCTTCTTCATTTAGACATTTTTATATGGTTTGGCCAAATATCTAGCATACCTGTGCTTGCTTTAAAGCGATATTTCTCTTACCCATTATGACCAAGTAATGAGCATCCCTCTGGTTTGAACAGCGAATACGATCTCGATCAAAACATGTGACATCGGTTCTGTGACCCTTGAATGTTAATCAAAGCTAAGACACTATGCGGTGTGTTATTCCAAACTCTCTGGCGACATCGGTCACAGCCCGGCATTTTTAGTGCTTGCCGATAGTTCGGCTTTGGGTAAAATAATCTAGATGAGGTCTGAGAGTCACATTTCTGTGAGTTTGGAGATGCAGTTGTGCCGTGGAAGTACATTATAGCGTAAAGCCTCATTTCTGCCGGTGGCGATTTCGTAGCACTTCTTCTCGCTCCGGAACCAAGTATTCGCCTGCCTGAATTACACCGACTTTGGCTTATCACTGCAACTGGCCGTTTTGACTGTTGCATCACTTCGGTGGTACATCACGGCATGAAATACAAAATAAACTCATGTGAGAAAGGACTCGGCCTCTTACATACTCGGACCCTCCGCAGCTGTCACGTGCTCACAGCAAATTTTCATACTGGCTGCGCATCATGGAATATCTTGATACATCACATCTCTTTAATTCCCATGACGCTCTGTAATCGTCAGATTTCATTTTGGTCCTGTGACGTACTACAGAGTCAAGACGACAAATCTGCAGCGATACATTCCGTTGGTGTAGTTTAGTGACTTAGAACAACTGGCTCCGGAGCGAGGAGGCGCGATCTCGTTCGCCGTCGCGACAAATTTGTGCTTTCACATTGGCGCTCGATTGCGGAAAATGGATCTATTGGCCGTTGAGATCTTCATAAAACGTGTGATATTTGTTCCACACATCATTTAAGGTTAACAAAAATTCTTTCTTTGCTTCAAAACAAAACAAAAATTAAGAGGAAAATGATGTGACATAGTACTGAGGTGAAACTCGTGCCAAGATAACAAATCTGCAGCCATAAATTCCGTCGGTGTAGTTTAGTCGGTTAGAACAATTGGTTCCGGAGCTAGGAGGATGGGTTCAATCACCGACAAATGTGTGTTTTTACAGTCTTTAAATTTTGGACAGCCGCATATTTTAGCTAAGTGTTCGAAAGGATATCGATATACACTGAATAGCAATTGAATTAGAGACAGCTGGCGTTATGCAAATGTGGCGCTGTGGGCGGCCCTGTAAACGGAAACGACATGACGTATGCAGCGATCCGACAATATAAGGAGTGATGCGACGGGAATCAGTAAGAGTTATAACGTAGAAGTCTTGTCTTACTGCTACGTTAATTTAAAACATCAACATACTAAGAAATAGTTCCTAAATGAAAGAAACCTTAACGGCCAGACGAAACATGTAAACAACAGAAGTCACACTTACGGAAAAGATGCTTTATTCAAGGTTGTAGCACTTCCATAACAGAACGATATCAATATTTAAACACACCACACAGCTTCACAGCTCTTAACACAACGATATCAATATTTGAACACACCACACAGCTTCACAGCTCGTAACACAACGATATCAATATTTAAACACACCACACAGCTTCACAGCTCTTAACACAACGATATCAATATTTGAACACACCACACAGCTTCACAGCTCGTAACACAACGATATCAATATTTAAACACACCACACAGCTTCACAGCTCTTAACACAACGATATCAATATTTAAACACAGCACACAGCTTCACAGCTCTTAACACAACGCTCGCTTCACAACGCACTCTTTCAACGCTCAGTTTACAACCCAACGCTCGCCAAGCAACAGATTAGTCGTCGTTTTTATCTCTCGTTCTTATCAAAACTCAGGCATACGTCACGTTCATTCAACCTCAATTATGTTCTCAAACGTATTCGTTTGAGAGAAAAGATATTACGTTAAGAGTGAAGAAAAACTGAGAATAAGCTCAAGATTTACATAGGGAAAGAAACTAAAAAGGAAAGTTAATTTAGAATATGCGTCACATCATCTCCCTCGTAATTTTTTTTCTTTTTGCCAAGAACCTATCAATTTTGTAGAGGTATCCTTTTAAACAATCTGATCATTCATTCAACTCTTTCAGGTAAGAACTTACAAAATGAATGAAGAGATTTGTTGATCCGTTGATGTAACTGACTTTATATCAATACACATAATCTCTAGACATCAATAGTTCAATATCACGAACATTTGTAGAAAAAAGAAACTTTCTGTACATCAAATGTCCATATTATAAGTCGTGATAAATATTTTGTCACAATAAGTGCGGAGAACACTCATCAATATACATGTCAGAAGTAGCATAGTAATAAAAACAAAACTGCGTATGGCAGGAAAAAAACCTACAACATTTGTAACGAAGTTAATTTACACATTCGTCCACTCCTGGTAACTTCTCAGGGAAGACAAAACATTCAAACTAAGTTAATTGAATAGTCGAGCATTGTAACATAGTGTAAATTTAATTAGTTGAAAAAAAAAACTGCACTTGCAGAAAAAAATCAACACCAAGCACAACAAGTGTCAAGCACACAAAAAGGTTAGTCATAGCACAACAACACATAAACCTTTAAGTGAACACTTGGCGGCCAGGGCCGACTTCGAACTACCCCCATGCATTCGCACATCAATTTTCGATGGGATAGGGGGAACTCTGGAAAACCCTATCCTGGGAGAGAAACATCTTTATAGATATCAACAAAGGCAATGCTGATTTTCATGTTATACCAAAAAGACAACATGCACAAAATGAATTGACAAGCATTTTAGTACTAAAATAAAAGATTAATGTGGCGCCACACCAAAAAACAAAACAACAAAAAAACATTACATACTGACAAGGAGATAATGTATGCGATATTTTGTCCTCAAAGTCTGTCAAAAGAGTTCTGTGATACTTTGAGTACCGAGAAAAGTTCAAATAAATAGTCTTTTGATAGCAAAGTTCTGTGATAGCAATGTTCTGTGATACATTTTGAGTATAAGGAAAGATTCAAATAGTCTTTATAGAGCAAAGCTCTATGTAGTAAAACGTTCCTTTGAGCTTGAAGGTCAATTGTAATAAGAAAACAAAATGTTTTAACAGTACCTGTTGCTAGCAAAGAATACCCGTGTGCGGACAATCTTACTTTGCTGTCGGGGCGACAATTAAACTCTCGAAGCTTCCCGCTTCACAGGCTGAGGTTGCAGGTCACTGGATCGCCGGGATGTCTCAGGATTTCTGGTGGACAAATCAAGTTGACCAGAAGAAGCAGGGTCATCAGGCTGTCGAAAGGAAGTCCCAGGCTGGATCAAGGAAGTCCCATGCTGTCTTGGAGACGAACCCGGAATCTGAGAAGGGTGTTAATCCGGTCGTTTCTTTGGTGGTCGAAAAAGCGGTGTAAAACTAGAAGGGCGCTTCCGTGAACGACGAGAGACGCTGGAGGAAGGTATAGGCTCCGTCCGTCTCGAGCAAAAATTCCAAGGACGAAATCCTGGCGGATTCAAATGCTGAACTCTATGTCTGGATTTTAGCCCAAGAGTAGAAGTTGCACTAGGAGACTGTGGAACAGGAGGGGGAAATTCAGGCGGCGGACGCTTTGTAGGTTTAGATGGCACAGATGGCGAAAGAGGACGTTTTTGTCCTACTGCAGATTGATTCAATGTTCCTTAAGTAGGCAGCTGCTCAGTAGAAACAGAAGGAGGGATTATTTTATTTGGAGACTGAAGAACCTCAACAATATTGTCCGATGATTTAGATTCTGCTAGAGGTACGACTCTTATAGGCACAGGAGAGATGGAACTACCTGAAGATGAAATTTCAGTTGTTTCTCTTTTTAATTTTTTTATTTAAAACCAAAGGGAGGCACTATGTAAAGAAGTAAATGGAGCAAATGGAGTATGAGAAGCAGATGAAACTGAAATCACGACAAGAATATCCAGAGGAACTGGAAGCACTAGAACTCTCGTCTTTTGAGAAGGCAGGAGACGGAGGAGTAGAAATAATGACAGCACCCCGATTGAATGGAATAATATCAGAATGAGAATCGTTAAAGATAGAAACAAAGACCCGCTCAGACGAAGGCAGCAAATCGGACAGGACAGGGGTGGGGTCAATAATTTCATCATCAACTATACATGCTTGTGTAGAAGTCCAACCCTCTGCCTGTGGATTCGTACTAGATTTAGGGTTAATAATTGCATCATTGCTTCTAATAACCCCTTTCCTACATTGCTGTACATGGGCAGAATGTAAGGAGCGATCTGGCTTCTTTAATATGACATTATTATTGTACAATTCTACCAATTGAAAGGGGCCTTCATATAAAGGTGCAAATTTTTTCACAAAGGTGTGTGCAACGGAGGATTGGAAATTAGTTTCTAATAAGACCAGATCTCCTACTGCAAGATCTGGTTCTCACCGTTTCGCATCTTAGTACCTAGCTTGGCTTAATTGAGCTCGACTCTTAGCAGTCCGTGCCTTTTGCGCAAGTAGTTTTACGGATTCAGGTGTTGGTCTTTGGTTGATTTCATCGATAATGCCAGTTAAATTCTCAAACGGGATGCGGATTTTACGCCCCCTTTGAGAATTCATGAAATGACGAGCTCAGGGCGAAGCAAAACATTTTAACGTGTTCGTCCCAACGCTGATGATTATTACCAATGAAGGTTGACATCATCTTAAGTAATGTTCTATTTACACGCTCAGCCGGATTGGCTTGAGGGGGATATGGATTGATAAATTTGTGTTTTATTTGAAGCCTCGCACACATTCGCTCAAATAACTCCGAAATGAACTAAACCCCGTGGTCCGAGACTACGGTACGGGGACAGCCAAATTGATTAACAACATTATGTATTAGAGTATCACATATTACATCAGCCGTAGCTGCTTTAATGGGGAATGCTTCCACCCATTTAGAAAAATTATCTGTAACAACTAAAATATAACGAGACTTAGATTTAGTTGATAATGGATAAGGGCCCAATAAATCTATAGAGATAGTTTCAAATACATAATTATTTGAACTACAAAAAGGTGACCGGCCGGTCGTTTATTATTATATTGTACTTTTGACAGTACTCACATGAGCGAATGTATGCGAGTATACTATTGTACATGCCCGGCCAGTAGGCTACGTCTCGAAGTTTAGTACGAGTTTTTCTTATGCCTAATGGCCGGCAAGAGGAATATCATGGAATTCATATAGTAAGGCCATGCGGAGAGACTGAAGTATCGCAGGGCTGTACTCAGCTCTCGAATTCACAAACTTTGTATAATACAAAATACCATCGATGATCTCATAATTTCGACTACGACCCGCTAAAGAAGGTTCACTTGGAGCAGAAGAACCAGCGAGTAAGAAATTATAAATTTCTCCAAAATCTGGATCATTTGGCAGTTCAGAAATTATTTGCTCCCTTGAGGTGATTTCCGAAATGAGAAATAGGTTCAGTATCCGCCTGGGCACCAGAACTGACCGGACAGCGAGACAGTGCGTCCGGCAGTTGGTTTGATTTACCAGTGCGATACTGAATTTTAACATTATATTCCTGAAGTCGAAGTGTCCATTTTAATAATCATCGAGATAAATTCTTTGCAGTGGTTAAATATTGTAGTGCCGAATGATCCGTAATGACATTGACAGTTAAATGATTGAGATAGCATTTAAATTTGGTGATAGCAAATAAAATAGCTAAGCATTCTCGTTCAGTAGCAGGGTAATTACGTTCTGCTTTGTTAAGAATTCGAGAGGCATATGCAATAGGATGCCCTCGTTGGGATAGAACAGCTCCTAGACCAAAACCTGATGCATCGATAAAGATATTAAACATTTCTGCATGGTTAGGAAAGGCTAATACAGGTGGCGAAACCAAGGCACGTTTAAGAGCATTAAAGGCAGTCTCTGCCTCTGTGGAATAAACAAAGTGTCTATATTTTTGTTTCAAGTCAAATAAAGGTTCGCACAGAGTAGCGTACCCCGGAACGAACTGTTTATACCACCCGGTCATGCCTAAAAATCGCGATAATTCTTTCGCCTACTTAGGCCTAGGGAAGTCCGAAATTGGCTTGACCTTTGAGACGTCAGTTAGAATACTTTTAGGGGTAATCTTCAACCCGATATATACCAGTTCGTCTCGTCCAATTTGACATTTGGCAGGTTTTAATGTCAAACCTGCATTATGTAGCAGTTCTAAAACTTGGTCCAACATAGACAGATGCTCCTCAAAACTCTCAGAAGATACAATTATATCATCTAAATAGACATGGACATTAGGTCCGAGCACAGGACGTAAAACTGAGTCCATTAAGCGCTGAAACGTTGCAGGAGCATATGCCAAACCAAAGGGCATTTGTAGAAACTCATATGTCCCAAACGGGGTAATAAATCCAGTTTTTTCTACAGAATTTGTGTGGACAGAAACCTGCCAATAGCCACTAGCTAAATCCAAAGTTGATAGCCAGTTTGTTGACGATAAGTCCTGGAGAATATCGCTAATTATAGGCAACGGATAATTGATAGCTTTAGTCCCCGCATTGAGTTTACGATAATCTATCACGAAGCAATACTCTCCAGATTCTGTTTTTGGAACAAGAAAAGCAGGTGCTGACCAAGGACTAAGCGATTCTTTAATTATTCCCGAATGGAGAATGTCCAGAATTGTTTTCTGGAACTCAGCTTTTTTCTGGTTCGGACATGGATAAGGCTTACATGCAATGAGTTTAGCCCCTTCCGTATCAATGGTATGATACACCACCTGTGTAAACCCTGGTTTATCAGAAAATAACCCTGTCTGCTGTGTAAAACCTGACCAAGTTGGCTTTTGTGTTCAGGCACAAAAGCCAACTTGGTCAGGTTTTACACAGCAGACCAGGTTATTTTCTGATAAAAATCTGTCACTCGCAAGAACTGCAGAAAAATTAATAGGCTCTTCTGGTGTGGGAGGACTAATCTCAGGCATTAAGGTTAGACCTGTTTTGAAATCAAGTGTAAGCTTAAACATTTTAATGAAATTCACCCCCAGAAGGCAGTCCACGGGTAACTCTTGGATTAAAAAGAAAGTATAAGAAATTTGAACTTTGCCAATCTTGACAGGTAAATGAACTGATCCAGAGATTGAAAAACCATTATTGTCGGCACCTCGCAGACATTACTGGGAGGGCTCGACACAAGCATTTGGAAAGGTAGCAGCACAGAAATCAAAGTTTAATGCAGAAATGTCAGATCCAGAATCAATTTTAGTCGACACCACTACTTTACCCAAGGTCACAAGAATATCAGGCCAAAGCGGAGCTTGAATAGTTAAAAAAAGAGATTTTAGGTCTTCAGAAAAACGAGGAGATAGACTCGACCCATCTACCTCCTGCTGAAGTTTAAATTCTCGTGAAACTCATGAGAATATCTTGATTGATTTTGGAAATGTGGCGAAGCACCAGAACGTGCTGAATTGTAGTAACGTGCAGGAGGGGCAACATTAATATCATTAGGTTTGCCTTGCCCCCCAGAACGGTGTTTTGGATATGTCTTGTCAACCGGGTAGTAATTATCCCGGGAACGAGAAACTTGGTTATTATCCTGGTTCCGATAATGGTCAGGATGTCGCACTTCTGCTGCCCGAAGATGCGGCGGCACGTATCTAGACTGCTGATAGGCGTTCTCCACCCTTAACTGATAAGCAGCCTGCCTAGGGTGATTGAAAAATTGCCCTTGACGAATGTTCTGTTTTGGCTGCTGATACCTATTAGTCTGAATATGAGGTTCGTGGTACTGCGTAGGTTGTCGGTAGTCTTGGACCTGTGACGATTGTCCTTTACTGTGGCGCTCTTCATAGACTCGAACGAGTTTTAGGCGCTCGTTAATGGAGACAGGACGTCGAAATTCCAAAAACTCCTGCAGGAAGGGATCCAGCTGCTGTAGTAAAGTATCGCAAATGTCAGACTCGACTGCAGCGGGATCCCATAATTTGTAAAGTCGAACTGTTTCCAGGGCGAACGAGACTGGACTAACTGACGCTCGCTGTAGCCTGGAAAACAGTTGATGGACCAGGCCGGCCTTATGGGTGCCAAAAGGAAAGACATCCAAAAATGCAGCTCGAAATTGCGGATATGAGCCCTCTGGGTTCATTCGATGCCACTGTCGGTTCCAGACCTTTGCCGTGTCTTGCAAACATATGCCAGAAATAGGTATCTGCCAATCTTCAGGAACATAATATAGGTCGAAATGATCATCAAGATCCTCCAAAAACCTAAGCGATCCGCCGTTTCCCCTGAATACAATAGAACCCGCATGAGGTACGTAATGAGCAAGAATTTTGCTCCTTCTCACGGGGGGACGAGGGGGGGGTAAATTGTTGTTGAGGCACTGCGGTTGAAGTACGCGGTACATAAGTTTCGTATCTCGCGTATTCTCTGTGAATTGTTTGGAACTCTATAACGCTGACTGCGTAGATTGTCTGTTGTAGAATTATGAGCCTCATGTCAATAACAGTCATAGAATAGACCGATAGGATCCGTTAGGTTAGCCATTTTCCGTGACTTCTATGAATCTGTTCGACTAGAATTCGGGCGCCATAAAAACGTAGAAGTCTTGTCTTACTTCTACGTTAATTTAAAACATCAACATACTAAGAAATAGTTCCTAAATAAAAGAAACCTTAAAGGCCAGACGAAACATTTAATTAACAGAAGTCAAACTTACGGAAAAAATGCTTTATTCAAGGTTGTAGCACGTCCATAACAGAACGATATCAGTATTTCAACACACTACACAGCTTCACAGCTCTTAACACAACGCTCGCTTTAGAACGCACTCTTTCAACGCTCAGTTTACAACCCAACGCTCGCCAAGCAACAGATTAGTCGTCGTTTTTATCTCTCGTTCTTATCAAAACTCAGGCATACGTCACTTTCATTCAACCTCAATTAGTTGCCAAACGTATTCGTTTGAGAGAAAAGATATTACGTTAAGAGTGAAGAATAACTGAGAATAAACTCAAGATTTACATAGGGAAAGAAACTAAAAAGGAAAGTTAATTTAGAATATACGTCACAGAGTCAAACGCAGTATGGGTAAGACGAAGGATCCAAGCTCATTTGATCGAGGACAAATTGTCGGGGCCTGACGAATGGATCACTCCATCTTGGAAGTCATGCAGGCATTGGGAGTTTCACGAGCTACTGTGTCACGAGTGCACCGTGAGTACATCGAATTCGGTAAAACCATCCCTGCAAGGGCCAACTGCCGTGGACAACAGCGTGTGGATGACCGCGGTCATCGTCGGCTAACTTGCATTGTAACAGCGGATAGACGGGCCACGATGCAAGAAATCTCTCGGCAATTTAACGCTGGTGCACAAAAACGTGTAAGCAGCCACACCATCCAGAACGATCTCCTCGCTATGTGGTACAGAAGCCATCGTCCCACGAGAGTACCGCTGCTGACCGCAGATCACAGGGCGAAAAGATTAGCATGGGCGCGGGAACATCGCCACTGGACCCTAGACATGTGGGAAAATGTTGCCAGGACTGATCAGTCGAGATTCACGTTGGTACATGCGGGTGGCAGGATACGAGTACGTCGCAAACCACATGAAGCGATGGATCCTTCTTGCCAGCAGGATACTCTTCAAGCTGGTGGGGATGACATTCTCGTCTGGGGACTGTTTACGTGGACTGAAATGGGACCCGTGGTACGTGTAACATCGTCCCTCCCAGCTCAACGTTACCGGGATAACCTGCATGACCATTTGCTCCCGTTTGTACGTCTTCAACATCCCACTGGGTAACTCATCGTGCAACAAGAAAATGCACCGTGCCATCGCTCCCGAATTGTATCGGAATGGTTGGATGAACACTCCACCGAAGTGACCTCACTTCCTTGGCCAGCTAGGTCCCTTGACATCAATCTCATCGAGCACATGTGGGATGCCATCGAGAGAGATGTTTGAGGCTCAGACCCCCCTTTATCATTTAGGGGTCGTAGATCCGTATGGCTTCCCAACGCTTCTGGCGTCTTGTCGAGTCCATGCCGAGACAAATCGCCGCCGTGATCAGGGCGAAAGGTAGTGCTACACGTTACCAGACAGGTATATCTAATTCAATTGCTCTTCAGTGTATTTTGTTTTGGAGTTAAATGAGGTACTTGTTGCTTAGAGCAACAGAACTAGTTTCGGTCTAATATAAGGAGGTAAACGTAGCATGTAATTTTAAGTTTGTAGTTTCTCTAATTTTTTGGCTCTGTAACAAAATAAATTTAAAAATCCGAACACACTGGCCAGCTTTCCTATAAGACGATATCTTTTTATAAAACTCTTATGTCTTTTGATCTAAGACATGCCGTTGGTTCAAATGAAAACCTTGGCATCTTAACAACACATGTAATGACCACGGAAACAAAACAGATTCAGAAAACTCCATAATATCAGTGAAATAAAATAACGTGGAATTGTTTAAAAAATCAGAATAGCAGTGATACAGTAATTGCAAATAGGATCTATTTTCTGTTATTTAAAAAAGTGGAGAAATGTCAGCGATGCACATTTCTACCCACGCAAAAGAGAATTCTTCAGCATTAAGCTTTGATCTGTCCGCAAACAGATATTGTAATGTTCTCAAACGCCGGAAGATCTCGATCGTTTTTTCCTTTGTCCGAATTTTTCCAATCAATTTTACGGAAACAGAAACAATGTAGTATATATGTGGTCAGAAATTTATATCGCCCAATGGAATTTCTACCACACACACACACACACACACACACAAACTTGCCAAGAGCTTTTGTATTTTTGACATTCAACAATTTTTCTAACTCATCTTTACACAGCGCAGGTACTTCTTCAACATAATAAAGCCACACACACAGACCCAAACAATAGAAAAGAAAATTACATATTTCGATCTTTTCTTTCTTTTCTTCTTTGCTGTATCAAAAGAACTTTTGTAATATGTCTTCAGATTCGCAGTTATTGCGTCTAATCAGAGCAATGCGTACAGAAGCTCTCAGGCGAAGAAAATTCGGAAATATTGGATTCAGTTTTCTCTGTGCAGTATAAAGCAAAATTTTTCAGACTGACATATAAAGTCAAAGGTATCGGGTAAGCGAGCGGGAAGACAAGCAAAAAAAGCAACAACATAAATTCAATTTTGTTGACTGATCAGACCAAATCTCCAAAAGATCATCTCCGAAAGAAGAAGGACACATATCTCCGAAAGAAGAAAGACACGTCGTACAATGTTCTTTGTCAAAGCTTTACACTGCTCTACTGCAAATGTCAGGACACTTGGATGTCTTGAAATAATCTTAACTTACAGAAAATTTAATACTTTGTGCTGAAACCCTTGCCCTTATAACGGCCTCTAGTCTTCGTTGAATAGGGTAAACAGTGGTAATTTCGAGATAATTTCAGAAATTTCCATTTTCATCAGAAACATTATCGCCCGTGGTTATCAAACCCGAGTGCCTCATACGCAACACAACACAAAATACCAGACACCGCAACACATGTTTTCGCTTAATGTTTACCAGTGGTTATTCTATGATGACATTGGTAACTTAGTGATAATTCCTTGCTAAGTTCGTGAGAGTACAAGTTGTCGCATTTTTTCAACGTACAACATTGAGTGAATGTAAACAAATATAGAAATAATACTACACATACATGATTTATTGCACGATTTACTCTAGTCGAACATGGAAGAAATACATATTTTATCTATAAAATGCTCTCTTTTTCTATAAAGTGCCATTTTGACATTTGTATTTCAGTCACTCCTATCAGCTTTCACAGGCATTGCACATGAACACATCTTCATTTTCATCGTAAGAGTTTCGGCACTTCATGTAGTACCTTATCATACAAAAGCTACATTGAACACACTGAGCTCCAGTTTTTTTTTTATTTTTGGGGGGGGACATCCTCTTTGCAGTTGTGGCCACGAAATACGCAATCCCAGTTATTGTCTTTTTTTTTTGCATTGGTCTTCTGATAAAAAACTGTTGTATATACATGAGCTATATTTTGTTACATTTTAGTTCAACTCACGGACAATGAAATTTGGGCACCTAGAACAAAACATGCTACAACCGCGAAACTTTGCAAATAGCTAGAGTGCATGCTGGTATGCAAATGATCCACGTTTGGTGCGATTACGCATGACCGCACACCCTGTGGTGGCGCTAAAATTACGAACCGGCAGCCCTATAATTTGGCGGGTAGTCGATGCCTCATGAAGAGGAAAAGCATCGGCCGACACAAGCAAGAGTACACAGTGTGATAAGAATGCCGGGTAGACGCCAGATCACCATCATCATCATCATTGTCAACCATTATCAATCCACTGCTGGACGAAGGTCTCCCCAAGTTTCCTCCACAACGGTCTGTCTTGTGCCAGTCTCCTGCATGTCACTCCCGCATACTTTCGAATTTCATCCACCCATCTCCCATGAGGTCTTCTTCTGGGTCTTTTCCTCTCCCTTGGAATCCAATCTAAAATTTCGGCCGTCCATCGATGGTCTGTCCTTCTGGCAGTATGCCCAGCCCATTGCCATTTCAGGGATTTAACTCTGATCACGATATCTTTCACTCTTGTCATTTTTCGGATCCACGAGTTCCTCTTTTTATCTCTCCTGGTTTCACCAAGCATGCATCTCTCCATGCTGCTTTGAGTTGTCTGCAGCCTTTGTATGTCTCTTTTAGTTAAGGTCCACGCCTCTGCACCATACGTAAGCACTGGAAGGATGCATTGATCAAACACTTTTCTTTTAAGACATAATGGCATATTGCTCTTGAAAATTATGCTGTTTCTTCCAAAAGCTCTCCAGGCAAGTTTTGTACGCCGATTAATTTCTGCATCAATGTGACCCTCACTTGGTATCTGCTGCCCAAGATAAACGTACGTGACTGTTATCTCCAGCTTTTCTCCATCAATCGATAAATCTTCATTTCTTGTAAAAGCATTGAACATCACTTTTGTCTTCTGGAAGTTCATTTTTAATCCAACTTCTTTACTCTTGTCAGCAAGTTCCTGGATCATACTTTGTAGCTCTGATGGGGTAGTTGCAAAAATGACTACGTCATCAGCAAAACGAAGGTGGGTTAGATAATCTCCATTAATCTTTATCCCTTTGTTTTCCCAGTTCAGTGATTGAAAGACATTTTCCAACGTGGCATTAAAGAGCTTCGGAGATATGGTGTCACCTTGTCTCACTTCCTTTCCAATTTTTATGTGTGTTGTATTTTCAAACAGCCGAATCTTTGCACTTGCATTTTCATAGATGTTATTAATAATATTAATGTATGCATCTTCAATACCGCAGGATTTCAGAGCCATTGTAACTGCTGATGATTTCACCGAATCAATGGCTTTTTCATAATCGATAAAAGCCATGCACAATGGAAGTTCATATTCCCTCGCTCTTTCAATTAGTTCTCACAGTACGTGGATATGATCTATTGTGCTGTAGCCACTCCTGAACCCAGCTTGTTCTCTCGGTTGAGCCATGGCTCAACCGAGAGAAGCCAGATATGTCGTTTTAAGTAGCTTACGGACTTTGAGAGAGGCCTGGTCATCGGACTGAAAGCCGCAGTGTGGTCGGCGCGCCGTATAGCCAGTCACGTGGATTGTTCTGACCATGCAGTCTGACTGTGTTGGGAGCAGTGGACACGTGACGGCACTGCGGCTCCAGACGGACCAGGAGGACCACAGGTCGAGAGGCACGACGGATCTTGTGCCAGGCACGAACGGATACCACAGGTTGGTTGGTTGGTTGGTTGATGAATTTTAATGGCGCAAGGGCCAGGTTTGGCCAAAGAGCGCCAGACAAAGAACTATCAGCTACAGATGTTTAAAAGCGGGGAAAAGGATTAAGAGAAAACAGGCTTGGTAAAAGTTGGAAAAGAGGATGATGAAAGCTGTGAAGACACGGTAGTGAATTAGGTTTATATAAAAAATTATGTATTTAATAATGAACTAATAGAATGATCATCAGTAAACACAACTACACAAAGGATGATTCACCAGGAGGGGGACGAACCGTCACTCTCCTCCCCCCACACTCCTCTGCAATGCTGGCAGAGGGCGGGGACGAACTGTCACTCTCCTCCCCCCATGTTCCTCGGCAATGTTGGTTGAGGCTGGGGACGAACTGTCACTCTCCTTCCCCCTATGTTCCTCTAGAATGTTGGTTGAGGGTGGGGACCTCGCTGAGGCCGAGACAGTTGCAATGTTGGTCAGGTGGACCGCGACAGTTGGATGGACACTGCACACCTTTGCGGATTGAGGGCCGGGTCTGCCGCACGTGCAGACTTTCGGCTGGAAACTGGAAGAGACGGTCGGCTGCAAAAGAGAAGGCCCAGAATCAGGTATTCGAAAAATCTGGAGCTCGGGGAAAAACACCTGTGTCGCTTGGTCAGTTGTAGATCGCTTGGCAAGGGCGGCGGGAGCTACAGGGCGCGGGAACAAAGGGCTGCACGGGTTGTGGTGGGGACTGAACTACTGCGGCAAAAGTACGCTGTCGGGTGGTGGGTATACCCAACTTGTCCTTGGCAGCAGGGTACGAGAGGCCGTCCAGGGTCTTGAGGCGCTGGATTGCCATCTCGTCCTTCCATTTCATACAGGTGCGGGAGTAAGCCGCATGGGCCTCACCACAGTTAACACAGGAGGCCGCAGAAGTGCAACCTTCCCCGTCATGTTCACTGGAGCCACAATTTGCGCAACGAGCGGAACTCTTACAAAAACGTTGTGAATGCCCGTACCTCTGGCACCTGAAACAGCGCAGAGGACTGGGAATGTACGGGCGAACTCCACAGACCAAGTAACCAGCCTTGATTTCGGTCGGAACCTTCGGGGAGTTAAAAGTCAAGATAACATTTTTAGACTTAATTAAAGAACCATCGCGCCGGAACATCATACGACGTGCAGCAATAACACCTTGATCTGCAAGTTCAGTCACCAATTCTTCTTCACTGCATGGCAAGAGATCAAACTCAGAAATAACACCCCGAGAGGTGTTAAGAAACGGGTGAGGTGCCACTTTGACAGGAATGCCTTGAAGACTAGTGAGGTGCAGAAGAGTGTTACTCTGAGAAACACTGCAAGTTTGGACAAGCAGGTCCCCAGAGCGAAGCTTCCTCACAGACTTCAAGGGGCCAACTGCAGCGTCCAAAGCTTTAGAAATGAAAAATGGAGATCTGGTGGACAGTCTCTCATTCGGATCGACGGACTCTACAACTAAGTGTGTAGCATGCGTATTCACAGCAATCGAGGGGAGACGACGCTTCGGAGCGACTGGTACAGCTGCCGAAGAAGAGGTTCCACATTCTTGGTCCAGGTCATGGTCTAAAGATCGTTTAAGGGTATGAGACTTGGTAGGTTGAGAAGACGAAGGAGAGTCGTTGTCAACTATCATATTCACAGGTGTCCGAAATTTGGAGTTTTGTTTTTTGTTACTACCCATGGAAAAAAGAAGGAAGATTCGTCTGCAGACTACTCCACCCACCACCGAGCCCTACAAGGGAGAACTGGAGGTCCGCAAGCCAAGAAAATGACGCTAGACACAGTTCTGGAGCTTATACGTTGCAGATATAGTCCGTTGGCTGTGATCACACGCACTCGGCGGACACTTCGGCCTCCTGGTACCGTCATGCCAACGCCTTTGGCATGATCCCACAGCCCCCGGGCTCACCCTGCCGTGCCATACGACAAAAAAACCGCTAAAGCCCTGTACACAACTTGGTACATGACTTCTGACTAGAGGTGGGTTAGTCTCTAGCCTCCCGTTTACAGCGAAGCCGGGGTCGAAGAGGAGTGTTGGTACACAGGAGGCACTTATCCGGTCTCCTGCGACCTCAGCCGCCAGACATCCCATTTCCGCCTCACGGGTCTCCGCACGCGGCAAACATGCAGGTAGGTCTAGCACCCAAACCAGCTAAAAGGAAAAAAGAAATCTAAAGAAGACAAATCCTGGCAGGGAACCTAAACGGAATCTCAGCAACCCACGAACTGAGCGGTTAATATAAAACAGTTAGTGGTGGAGGGTAACAAAACCACAAGACCGGGGTGTTAGTACATAACGTGGTAGCGATTAGGTACAGAATACAACACGGGCAACTAGCCAGTGGAGAAAACAAATAAAAACGAAAAAGCGAGACACAAGACCAGCTCGGGAACGTGGGGACGCGACTCCCCAACAGCTGGATGAACAGCCATCCCTGCAAACACCAAAATAAAAAACAAGCGGTGGCATGACATCAGATGTTGACCAGTCACAAGGTCAGCTCGGGCCGTGGGGGCGCCGCTCCCCAAATAACTGGAAAACCAGTTATCCCCGTGCGGGGGATACCACAGGAACCCGGTCCACTATACAGCCAGATGTAGCGACTCCTGTGTGCCCAGACCCATTTCCCGACGCCTCGCGGAAAAACAATCTGCGATCCCAGCTCCCCTTACGTGTGCTACCATTAACACAGGGACATCGCCGGCTCCGTGTGCGGTAGTGCCAAGCCAGAGCGACGTGGAACGCCACAGACTGGCAACGTGTGGTGTTTAGAGATGAGTGCCGCTTCGTTTTGGGGATAAATGATCATCGTGTCCGGATGTGGAAGTCCCCGGGTCAACGGCACAATCCCAACTTCGCTATCGAGCGCCACATCTCCCCCACTGAAGGCATTATGGTCTGGGGAGCCATTGCCTACGATTGCCGATCAGCTCTAGTAGTGGTACGTAGATCATTGATGGGCCAGCGGTATGTACAAAAGATCGTGCGGCCCCATGGGCTCCCGTTTCTGGCCGGGATTCAAGGTGCTCTATACCAGCAAAATAATACGCGAACGCACACGGGTCGGGTTGCCCAGGACTGCCTACCTCATGTCCAGACACTTCCATGTCCTGCCCGCTCCCTGGACTTGTCCCCTATCGAGCATGTGTGGGACCTGTTGACACACCGGTTGCCACCGTGCCGCACTATCCGGGATTTGGAGCACACCGTCCAACACGTGTGGACCAATCAGCCGCAGGAAAACATCAGGCGTTTATTCGCCTCCATGCCGGACCGTATTGCAGCATGTATCGCAGCAGGAGGGTGTGTGACGCGCTTTTGAAGATGACCGGACTGCGCGCCACAGATCCCTCTGTATTTGCCCGGCAGCTCTGTTTTTGCCATCATGTGTATCATTCATCTGTATAATTACGTTCATAAAACTTCAGTTCAATACGATGCTTCTTTTTTGGTGTGCAAATTTCATTTTCCGTGAGTGTATTTAAGCTATTACGTATCACGAAGTTACCACCTGTAGGTGGTATGTTCGTGATAACTTAGTTATTTCGTGACAGCCTAAAATTAATTAAAAACCGGAACTGAAGTGTTTATTTTAACGTCAAGTATCATGATTATGATTCAGAAATCAGATCACCAATATCATCATTGTCAACCATTTTCAATCCACTGCTGGATGAAGGTCTCTCCAAGCCTCTTCCACAACGGTCTGTCTTGTGCCAGTCTCCTCCATGTCACTCCCGCATACTTTCAAATTTCATCCACTCATCTCCCATGTGGTCTTCTTCTGGATCTTTTCCTGTCCCTTGGAATCCAATCGAAAATTTCGGCTATCGATCGATGGTCTGTCCCTCTGGCAGTATGTCCAGCCCATTGCCATTTCATGGATTTTACTCTGATCATGATGTCTTCCACTCTTGTCACTTTTCTGATCCACGAGTTCCTCTTCTTATCTCTCCTGGTTACACCAAGCATGCACCTCTCCATGCTTCTTTGAGTTGCCTGCAGCCTTTGCATGTCTCTTTTAGTTAAGGTCAAAGTCTCTGCACCATACGTAAGCACTGGAAGATATTGTAGTTTAAATAATGGAAAAATAATTATTATTGGTATCAACATTAATGTCTGAAAAAATTAACTCCTCAAAAACAAAGGATCATGAGTCCGTGGCTTAGATTCTATATACAAGCTATAAAATGCTGATAAATGACGTTCAAGTGCATTTTTAAATTAGACAGGAATTTAATCAATAACTATGTAAATTATTGTTTGCTTACCTCTATTTTTCTTCTTGAAATCAGCTCTTCTACCTTGTATAATGGACTATTTGATTCCCTCCACACGTTGAATAACTTTCTCTGTGATAAGAACAAAATAACTTACTGACGATCTCCTACCGTCTTTAGAAGCTGGACATTTGCTGCTATTTATGATAAAAAGTTGAAACTAATGAAGACAGTGGTTACTCTACGAATAGCAACTTACACTCTATCACGAATTTACTTATGCCACGAAATTACCAATGTTGACCTCACGCTCCGCTAGTATTTGTAAATGTCCGCCGATTTATTTCGCCATTAAGCTTTCAAAGCAGCTATCAGTTCAGCTTTGTCTGTTTGACGACCTCATGTGAAACGAATCCGACGATCCGATTTTCAGATTCACGTCAGGACTGGGAAATGCAGTGACCACTGCATTTCGAAACTTGTGCAGATAATTTTGCAGATATTTTTATGAATATTGTGCAGATATTTTAGTAGTTACAGTTTCGTGTTTTAACAGACTTCATAATAATTCCTCGTCATAAGTTCTTTCGGAGCCCACTCAAATGTTTTAGCCTAGAGGCCCAGGAATGCTTTAATCCGGGCCTGCTGCTATGTGCAGTCCTGTGCAGTGTACCGGCACTAATGTTAGTTCCAATAGTCTCCCATAGGGTTTTCGTAATTTGAAATAAGGCTGTTTTACGTTCTGACTGGACTGTCTTTTGCACACCTCATCTTTTACGTCCTGTAATCTTTGGAGGTTTACCTGGTCGTTTCTTAGCAGATTCAACTCAAGATTGTTCCCGTTTGCATATCACATCCCCAGTTGTTGACATACGGATCTTCAGTGCTGTTGATATGACACTTACTGAGCACCAGCTAATGTAGCGCTCCATTATTAATCTACGCATGAAATCAGTTATTTCTGTCAATCGAGGAATCTTGCATGCAGTCGTGCTATTGTCTACTCATACGAGCATATTCCCAGTTGGGTCTGCGATGTTGAACTATTTCACTATCTGTGGAGGAGTGCCTGGAGAAGTAAGTTAGATATAGATGGTGTTGAGCTGCACTATATTGACAAAAGTCAGCGGACACCCCTTCCAAAGCAAATGAACGGGTACGCTGCGTTGTTAAGATGCGCTGTACTGCTGAAAATGATATAAAAACAAGCCTGCAGCTGACCTCGATCATATCGCACTGTGAGGTTGAGTGAAAATGTCGCGGCGGGAGAGAACTGACTTTGAGAAAGGAAAGATTGTTATGTGTTATATTAGTGGGTTGCCCATAAGAGAAACCGAGAGGCGTTTAAACATACCCAATCAATTGTTTCGGATGTACTGAATAAGTGGAAGACACATGCCGTGACTGAAGCAGCAAAACGTACCGGCAGACCAAAGAAAATTAGTGTTAGAGGACGTCGAAGCCTCACGAGAGTTGTTACAGCTAATCGACAGAGTACTGTACAAGACCTCAGTGTACAGTTGAGTAAAAATGCTAGAACCTCGGTATGAACACGTACCATTCGCAGAGAACTTTATTCCATGGGTTGCCGTGGTCGTGCGGCTGCTCATAAGCCTTTCATCTCCACTTAGAATGCTACTCGTCGTCTAGCATGGTGTAAAGAACATTTTTCGTGGACCGTAGATCAATGGAAACTCGTCCTACGGACTAATGAATCCAGATACACGTTCCATCAGTCTGATGGTCATGTGTGGTTATGGCGGTAGCCAGGGGAACGCTATTTACCACGGTGTACTGTCCCTACGGTCAAGTTTGGAGCTGGCATTGTACTCGTGTGGGGGTGTTCTTCGTGGTATGGTCCCGTCCCATTGGTTATCGTGTACAAACCTGTTAACCTGTACGTCTACCTCAATATTCTGGACAATTATGCCCTACGAACTCTGTGGCAATACTATGGAACTGAGCCTTGTTGGTACCAGCAGGATAATTCACCGAATCATAAAGCAAGGACTGTTACGGCGTGGTTTGACGATAATTCCGTATCGTGTGGGGACTTTCTAGCACAGAGCCCTGTTATTAATCCTTTAGAGCACCTATGGGATGAATTAGAGCGCTGCACAAAAAGTTGAGAAACAAGGCCGACTAGTAAGTAACAGTTATCAGCAGCATTATGTACTGAATGGAAGCGTATACTTATCGCTGTGTTCCAAAACCTTGTCGAAAGCGTGTCTCGAAGAGTCTGTGCATGCATTAAGCCCAAATGTGGACGAATATTATACTAACGTATGTCAATAAATGCGATGTTGTCTTTCTCTTCTAGGTGCCTGGTGACTTTTGTCAATATATAGTGTATTTCACTATCAGTAGAGGATAACAGTAGAGCAGTAGGGTAGAAATAGGTGTGGTGGTATTACCGCCACAGCCATGTGGTTTTCCTAGTCAGTAGAAAGGAAAGTAAAGCAATTTGCGTACACAGGAATATATATTTTGAGGTGCCAAAGACTGAGAAGGGGCTACCATTCATTTCCATTACATACCACCACATCCCTGCGGTAAATGGAATCGGTCACGAACGACGTATATATAGACGCAAATATCTCTGCAAACTCAAGTAGTAGCATTCGGAGTTCAGATGGCAGCTTATGAGGATTTAAGCGATTTCGAACGTGGTATGATAGTCGGCGCCCAGGAGATGGGCCACTCAGTCTCGGAAATCACCACGAAATTTGGATTTACACGGTCAACAATTTAAGGGTGTACCTGGACTACACAAACTCAGGAGGGTAATCTAGAGTGCGAGACAGGTGTAGCCGTAGAAAAGACCTGAACGATCGCGGACAGCAGCATCTGGCACGCATCTTAACATTCGTCAGGAGTGCAACTTTACCGCGAATCACAGCGCAATTCAATGCTTTGTAGATCACGTCGTTACACAGTATCAGCGTTTGGCAGTGCAACTTTCCCAGTGTTCTATGCGGTTCCGAATCCGACGGCCTACCTGGGTGTCATTGCTGATTCGACGACACAAGACTGTGCTCCTCGCCTGGGCTCGGGGACACAGCCGTTGGAAGCAAGGTGATTGAAAACGTGTAGCCTGTTCCGACGAATCGCGGTACCAACTTTTTGGGAAGATGGCCTACTCCAGATGTGGTGACAGCTCCACGAAGAAATGGATACCTCATGCATACAAGGGAGAGTGCCGGCCAGCGATGGCTATGTTGTGGTATGGGATGTTTTCAGCTGGCTCGCATTAGGACCCCTCATACGCCTGCAGACCGATCTGACCGTTCTGCAGGCGTATGAGAACACGTCTGAATACGTAACCATTCCAGGGGGTCGATTGCACCCTTTCATGTCATGTAACCACTTCGACGGGTGCGTCCTTTTTCAACACGACAATGCGGCACTGAACACGTCCACAGTCGCATGATTATAGCTGGAGGAACATTTCACGAGGTTTGGCATCTGACTGGGTTCCGAATCGCCTGATTATAGCTGGAGGAGCATTCCACGGAGTTTGACATCCTGACCTGGTTCCGAGTCCTTCGATTATAGCTGGAGGAACATTCCACGGAGTTTGGCATCCTGGCTTGGTTCCGAGTCACCCAATTATAGCTGGTGAAACATTCCACGGAGTTCGGCATCCTGGCTTGGTTCCGAGTCGGTCATTATAGCTGGAGGAACATTCCACGGATTTTGGCATCCTGGCTTGGTTCCGAGTAGCACGATTATAGCTGGAGGAACATTCAACGGGATTTGGCATCCTGGCTTGGTTCCGAGTCGGCCAATTATAGCTGGAGGAACATTCCACGGGGTTTGGCATCCTGGCTTGGTTCCGAGTCGGTCAATTATAGCTGGAGGAACATTCCAAGGTGTTTCGCATCCTGGACTTGGTTCCGAGTCGCCCGATTATAGCTTGAGAAACATTCCACGGAGTTTGGCATTCTGGCTTGGTTCTGAGTCGCCCGATTATAGGTGGAAGAACATTCCACGGAGTTTGGTATCCTGACTTGGTTCCGAGTCGCCCAATTATAGCTGGAGGAACAATCCACGGAGTTTGCATCCTGACTTAGTTCCAATGGCCTATAAATCCGGTGGAAGAGTACATTGGATTTAAAGGAAATCGAACACATTTGTGATGCTGTTCGACGTTCCGTCAATGACTGGAATTCTCAACTGGAAAATACACTGACGGAAAAAAATCCCAACACCACGAAAAAATATTTGTAGAGGAATGAAATGGCGGCAATACATTTGTATAGGTAACATATTTAATCGATTCAGGTTTCAAGATCACAGCTTAATGTAAGCGCGAGAAGAGCCATTTTAAATGTGAAATGCTGGTACATTAATAACCGGTGTAACCCCCAGAATGTTGAATGCAAGCATGCAAACGTTCATGCATTGTGTCGTACAGGTTCTGGATGTCAGTTTGTCGGATGGAGTTCCATGCCTGTTGCACTTGGTCGGTCAATACAGGGACGGTTAATGCTGGTTGGGGGTGACGCTGGAGTTTGTCTTCCAATGATGTCCCATACGTGCTCGATTGGTGAAAGATCTGGTGATCTAGCAGGCCACGGCAACATGTCGACACTCTGTAGAGCATTTTGGGTTACAACAGCGGTATGCGGGCGAGCGTTATCCTGTTGGAAAACACCCCCTGGAATGCTGTTTATGAATGGCAGCACAACAGGTTGAATCACTAGACCGACGTACAACTGTGCCGTCAGGGTGCGTGGGCTAACCACGAGAGTGCTCCTGCTGTCATAGGAAATTGCTCCCCAGACCATAACTCCAGGTGTAGGTCCAGTGTGTCTCGGCCGCAGACAGGTTGGTTGCAGGCGCTCACCTGGCCTCCTTCTAAGCAACACACGACCATCACTGGCACCCAGGCAGAACCGGCTTTCATCAGAAAACACAACAGATCTCCACTCTGTCCTCCAATGAGCTCTAGCTTGACACCACTGACGTCGCAAACGGCAGTGGTTTGGAGTAAATGGAATGCACGCTACAGGGCGTCTGGCTCGGAGCTGTCCTTCAAGTAACTAATTTGTAACAGTTCGTTGTGTCACTGTAATGGCAACTGCAGCTCGAATTGCTGCCGCAGACGCAGTACGATGCGCCACGGCCATACGCTGTACACGGCAGTCTTCCCTCTCAGCAGTGCCACGTGGCCGGCCGGAACCCGGTCTTCTTGAGGCAGTACCTTCCCTTGAAACACCGCTGCCAACAATCTTGCACAGTGGCTACATTCCTGCCAAGTCGTTCTGCACTATTGCGGAAAGAAAATCCACCTTCTCGTAGCCCTATTACACGACCTCGTTCAAACTCCGTGAGATGTTGATAATGGCTTCTTCGTCTTCTTAAAGGCATTCTTGACTAACATTAACACACTTCGTCGTATCTCAACGATAACTAACGCTCACGAACGTTACAGCGCGTATTTACAGCAAACCTGCTTTGTGTGTTCCGAGGGGCGCTACTAGCGCCACACGTATGCGCCGAGCGCGAAATTTGCATAGACGTCATCTTACAGATGTACTCTCACCGCCTACCAACTGTCGTTTATCTAACACAACCCCTTCTTGGTGTTGGGATTTTTTTCCGTCAGTGTATTATGGAATTGGGCGACGCTTTTCAGGAAGCATGGTGTCACTGTTTCCACAGTACGAAAGATAGCTCTTTGAATATATGCCCTGGGGCGTTGATGCTGTTATCCGATTTCGAGGAGGACCAACGCGATATTAGATAGGCAAACCAGTTCTTTTTGACACTGTATACAGGTAAATGTTTTGTGAGTTATAATGACAACATAAGGCGTTTGAAATTCCTCAGCAGTGTAACGTAACGTTAGAGAACATTTGTTATCCATTACTTTTTTACGTCAGTGTTGGTTAGTTTCACATTTTATTTCATTTCATTTTCCATACTAAGTTCCTCTTCTATTGGAAAATCTTGGAGACAACAGCGTTTCACGCTTACCTCCTTCCTTATTTTTCTTTTGTTCTTTTATTACTCGTCTCGGTGCAGATTTATTCTATCTTAAAAGCAATAAATTGTTCCCCTTTTCCTCCCTGCCGTACTTTAATTAAATAGGCACGGCTGAGTCTTGTTTCTTCTCTCTATCTCTAGTAAGATTTTTCATTCGGAGTGATAGAAAGGGTGGGTTTCCTCACAGCTTTGTGGATCGCGTCGTTACGCAGTGATTGAATTTGGTTTTCCTACCCTTGCCTCTCTATTTTTAATTCTTTCCTGAAATTTATTCGCTGGTGACAGTCGAAAAAAGTGCCTACTGTTTAATGATAGCTATCTTTCTACCTGGTTCGCTGTCAGTTACGGTCATATACTTAAACTTTTCGGAAAGAAAATTAAAAGAGTGGAAATTTCAAAAATATAGTTGTTTATGCAAATTCATGTCAGTGTAATTTACGTTTGCTGAATGTGATTTAGTGGATTTGCAGCACGAACACTCGGTGCTTAGTGAACTAAGGCGCGGCATTCTGGATAGTGGTATTTCTGGTCTTGGGTTTGAATCCGAAGTAAGATATTGGTGTTGAGTTCGTTTTAATGGCATTGCCTTCTCTTTTTTCTTTGAAACCTGTGATCCCACATAAGGAATAGTAGATTCGTCTTAACTTTACGGACATGAAATCCCAAATAAGACACATCTTACAATTTTGTTCTCTCGTTTATTTAGACGTAGGTCATTTCAAAATTTTTGCACACTGCTCAAACGCTGTCCATAGGATGATATAATCACCCCAGTCGTTGCGACAGTTGAAAGTCAGACTTCAGTGTACAAAGTTGTGTCTTCGTTTGCTGGCTAATTTGTTCCTGTTCCGCAAAATTTCTGCCTGGAAATGGAGGAAGAAAATGAGTCAGGTCAGATCTCGTGTAGCGACCAGCGATCCTACATTAAAATTTAAATTTTGCGAGGAAAATTCCCTACCGAAATTCATAAAGCTTTGTGTGAAGTTCATGGGGCTAGTGTAGTGGATCGTAGAACAGTATCGCGGTGGTATTCTTGTTTCCGCCAAAGTCGGGAAGCATCGAGGGCGACCCAAGAAGCGGCAGGTCATCAGATGCAACGGACGACACTTCTGTGGTTATCGTCAACATCATTTTGGAAGAAGATCGAAGGAAAATGTGTGAAGAGATTGCATATGAAGCAGACATGTCTACCGCTTCGGTTTTCATAATCCTAAGTCAAAATTTTCAGAAGAGAAAGGTGGCTGCCAAATGGCTCTCGCATAATCTGAGTGAAGAGCAGAAAACAGTTCGCAAAGGGATCGCAGAACAATTGCTGCAGCTGTACATGACAGCAAGCGAGGAGTTTTGGGACAGAGTTGTTGCTACTGACAAAACCTGGACACGAGATTTTGAACCAGAACTGAAATCTCAGTCGGCTCAGTAAAAACATTTAGAATCACCTCGCCAGAAAATATTCCGCCGCCAACAATCGATGGTTAAGGTGATGATGATTGTGACCTATGTCACGGTTGGAGTGATAGCAACAGTCACAGTGCCCAAGGGGACCACTGTAACAGCGGAATACTACAGAAAGTTTCTGCAAAATGCTTTGCGCCCAAAAATTCGCCGAAGACGGCACAACATGCTCGAAGCTGATGTTATTATTTTGCACGACAAAACGGGGCCGCATGTTTCCTGTATAGTAAGAAACATTCTGGAAAAGTATGGATGGAAATTGCTTCCCCACGCGCAATACACTCCTGACATGAGTCCACTAGACTATAGCTTGTTCAATAAACTGAACAAGCCACTCCATAGGAAACGATTCAGTATGTTTCTAATGAGGTGACCTGAGTAATCCGACGCCTCAAAAAATGGAGGTGTCCTGAGTGAAATACAAGACTTGCTCAAAAGTTTGCCCACTGTCATAAAGAAACATGAAGATTACTTCGAAGGCCTGTAAAGGTTTGTTGTGAAATAAATTCGTTTTTTGTTTTTAGATATAACCCACAGTGTGCAAAACTGTTTAAATGACCCTCGCACATTTGTAACAAGTTAGTAAAACCATGCAATGCATTGATTATGAAAAACACTTTCCAACATACCAGAAATCATTACTCAGTTATTACTCAAGTTATGAGGATAATAACCGTGGAATAAATATCCCTCCTGTGTCCTGACCTTTGACCCCATTTCGATAATATTCAACACAATTGGTTCAGTATACCTCCGGAACAACATACTAAAATTTAGTCGCAATAGAATCATTTTTTTCCAGTTATGAGGATAATGGCCGTGGAATAAATCTCGCTGCTGTGCCTTGACCTTTGACCCCATTTCGATGATATTAAATGTAATTGGTTCAGCATACCTCGGAAACAACATGGTAACGTTTTGTCCCCGTCGACGCATTTTTTACATAAGTTATGACGCATAAGGGCGATGAAATGGATCCCGCTCCTATGTCCTGACCTTTTACCCCATTTCGTCCATTTTCAATAGGGTTTCTTCCCAGGTTATCTCCTTCCACATACTAAAATAACATCGGAATCGAACCATTTTTACGCGAGTTATTGTGCGGACAGACAGACAAACGGACAAAGCTGGAGCACGTACGCTTCTTCAACCTACGGTTCGAAAGCGTAAAACATGGCACCTTCTCTTCGGTATGAAAGGTTTCAAAAAATACTTTTGACATTGGTGATATGATTAAGATATTCGTGCGTATAATATTCCATATCTGTTTTTATAACGATATTTCTAAATGACAAATTTGAATCTTTATTTCTTACATTGGTGAGTATGCAAAAGATTATTTTGCTGATTTTCCTGGTTCAAAGTTACTCTTAAGATGGAACGCATGTTTATTCACATTTATTTAGGACGTTTTTGTTTCTAGCAAAAAAATGAAAAACTTCATTTTAGATGGAGTCGAAGTGTAAATTTTATTACAATGCTTCAAATTTCCTAGTACGTATAACATCATTTTTAATGTATACCATGAAACCCAAATTTAACATTTCCCAAGGAAATTATGGTCATGGTCGTTAAATGCGGGAAAAGCCTTATCTTCAGAACAGTCGAAGTTTTAAGTGTAGCTCACTAATTGTGATTGCAATTGGATAGGCATTTTGAAATGCCTGCTGTAATGATCCATGAAACACGATGTGGAATGTGGATAAAACTGTATACGTAATAACCAATTTTTTATGATAATTTACACCTATTCGACCTGATGCTTTCTAATGTGTTTCATTATTCTGTAGGTAAGTAATGGCTGCTTTGGATAAAAGAAAATTTCTTCCTTAGCCTATTCTGGATGGAAAATAACTTAAAAGAGATTTCAATTCTTGGAAATTCATTTGCCTGGCTAATGAAATGATTTTCATACGCGGATGGAAAACTGCAGAACAAAACTCTTTTCCCAACAAAGGAATGAAAAGTAGGTTTTTTTCCGTTTTCCATTCGAAAGGAAGCTGCTGTGTGCCTTGGCATATCACAAGTCATACTATTCGCGCTTGATATGACAAAATTTACTACTGACTGCCTTGAGTTCACGGCTTCACAAGCATAAATGGACCGATACGTATCTAACTCGAAGAACATAAATGCATCTTAAACTGCCCAACTTAATGAAAATAAATGACCAACAATTAATTAATGACAAGGAACAATACACCAACTCTACTGAAATAGTATAACTATACTAATGATCAAAAATTCCTTGGAGTAGAATAGAAATCAAAGTTTCCAAGCTTTCGCCCATCAACCAGATGGCTTTTTCGAGGAAGGTAGACAGCAAACTGTCAGATTCAAAGTTACTCTTAAGATGGAACGCATGTTTATTCAGTTTGCTGTCTACCTTCCTTGAAAAAGCCATCTGGTTGATGTGCAAAAGCTTGAAAACTTTTATATCTACGTATTCTACGCCAGAAATTTCGGATCACTGTTATAGTTATGCTACACTGGTGTGCAAAAATTAAGGACGAAGAGGAGAAATTAGCATAACAGCGGAACGAGTAGGCAAAACGGACCGAAAGACCACTCAAGAGATACACTAGGGTCCGGTACGGTAGGGCATGCGCATATATGCAGCATGACGTAGGGGGAGGGGGAGTGTCGGAAGGGTATAAAGCACACTGGCAGTGTACGCTCAGCAATTCGGTGAAAGCTATTGCACGGTGTACATCGGTTTGAACGACGTCGAGTTGCTGCCACCGTGTAATATGGCCAACAAGCAATCCACTAGACGACATCCTGATGACTTTACCCGAGGTCGCGTCATTGGGAAGTTGGAAGAAAGTCGAAGTGTGACTAGTGTGGCCGAGGAGTTCGGGATCGCTCACAGCAACATTTCACGAGCTTAGTGAGTATTTCAAACGACAGGAACAGCTGTCCGACAGTTTAGCAGTTGTCGTCCACGAGCAACCACGGCGGCGGACGACCGGTATGTTGTCCTACAGGCGAGAAGAGACAGACGGCAGACAGCGGGAGAAATCGCAAGGCACATGCAACAGACAACTGGACGTCAGTTATCGCGTTTTACCGTGGCCAGGAGGCAGCAAAAAGGTGGTCTATTTGTACGACGACCAGTACGGCGTGTGCCATTAACGCCTGCTCATCGGAGACGGCGGTTTCTGTGGTGCCAGGAACACAAGAACTGGACGCATCAGCAATGGGGTCGAGTTCTCTTTACGGATGAGAGCCGATTTAGTCTGACGAGCGATTCTGAACGTATACACATCGGGAGAGAACAGAGAACACGCAATCACACCTCCAACATCATCGAAAGGGATCGGTTTGGAGGTGGCGGAGTTCTTGTTTGGGGTGGTATCATGCTTGGTAGCCGGGATCTCCACATCTTCCAAGGAGTTTCAGTCACTGATGTCCGCTATTGTACCGAGGTTCTCCTGCCTCACGGGCGTCTGTTTAGAGGTGCTGTGGGTCCTGAGTTCCTCTTCATGGACGACAACGCTACACCTCATCTTACAGTGGTTGTCACAGAGCTGTTGGAGAGTGAAGATGTTCAACGCATGGATTGGCTTGCAAGGTTCCAGGACCTAAATCCAATCGAACACGTGTGGGACCTTCTCGAGCGACGCTTGGCAGCACGTCACTAGCTGCCAGCTACGATTCCGCAGCTGCGATCGGCGCTTGAAGTGGAATGGGCAGCGATGCCTCAACAGCTCCTTGACAACCTCGTCCTCAGCATGGACAGACGTTGTAAATCCTGCAACACAGTCAGGGGTGATTATATCCCTACTAAAGACTGGATTTTTCTTGGCAGCGGCCTGTCACATGGACGTTTCTGTCTTCTGTCCAGTTGTGCTCGAAGCTACTTTTTCAATAGAGTGCCTTTGCATGCTTTGGATTTCTTGTTTGGACGGTTTTGCTCACTTGTCCCATATTCTTACATCTTGTGGATCTTATGGTATGATTTGAGTCGATGTGGAGCACTTCTGCACGACGTTACATTCGAAAAACCGTCTCGTTCTTAATTTTTGCACGCCAGTGTATTTAAGACCAATAATTAATTTTCTAAGTTAAGAGAAATGATTTGCGTTCATTGGAGATTATTAAATAAGCCGTTAAAAAGATACACTCCCGTATAGTCAGCGGATATTTTATTACAAGTATTTATACAAGATGAGCCAAAAGTCACGCTGCACCTGGCAAGACTAAACACTTACAACTACCCAGCAAAATCACAAGTGTTGGGAAACTGCTGGCCACCAGCTGGCAGTGATGGGTCACTACTGGATGAAATCTGCCGCTCACGGCCAGGTAGTGGTCCGTTGCTATCAGCGTCATCAGTTGGCAGCCATTGATGGCCCTGCAGCAGGGCCGTGAATTGAGGGCCATCAATCAAGTGCCACTAGTTGCCCATAGCTGGTAACCGATGAAACCCCAACACCAGGTGGAAGCAACGGAACTGTCTGTGCGCAGGAGCAACACGTGCTGTGCCTGTCTTGGTACCAGTTAGTTGAAGACGACGCTATCGCCATCGTGTTATTTTAGTGGATGTTAAGACAAAAAAAGCATATGTAGAGAGGCGAATTAATTTTCTAATGAAATGGCAGGTCGACGAAGATATCAGATTAAGCCATGAAATCCTAGATTACAGCCATAAAATACACCCACTCCATTCCCATGAATAACAAGAAATAATTTCTGTGTAATCTTTCGTTTTAACATTCACTAAACTGCTTGAAACAAAGAAAGACATTAAAAAAGCGCTATGCTGCAAAAAAAAAAAAAAAAATGAAGAATTATACGCCTAAAAAATTAATCAATTATTTGGGAAAAAAAAACACGCTATGTGGATATAATGTACTCATCCATGAGTTGAATACACAAGACTAGAGGAATTCACTTCGAAAAATAACGAGAAGTAAAATAAAATATCATTCCTCTTTAAAACAAATGTAGCTTCGGACAGCGGAAAGGAATGATACAACGTTAAAAGTGTAACAGAATGTGACATGAATGGGTAAATATATTAGTTAAGCAATCATCTTTCAAGACAACAAAGTTAGCACGAAACTTTTGAAAGCGCCTTGAAGTTGGTTCACCCGTTGAAATTGAGTGAAATTTCTTTAAGTTAAATAAGAACAATCGTTAGGTTGACAAAATAAATTTATGAACTATATGAAATGGATATCTATGAAAACAAACATTGTAAAATTAAAAAAAGAACCCTAGCTTCATTTCACATTGTGCAGAAAAGAGGCTCAGCTTCAAGCAAGAGCTCATGCGTGGGAAACCAGTGTAGTGGCCAGAGCAACCGCTTCGCAAGCAGACTATCGTTGCTTCGATTCCATCCAGATCCAAACGAGAATTTTTCAGGACCTGTTGAGAAAATTTCCTCAGCGCCGAGCCGTCATGCATTAGTTCCTTAGGGGGAAAAGTAGCCGTGCCTTTGGAAAACTGTGGTTATCTTTTTTTTTATGGCTACTTTTGGGATATTGGTGGACAATATTCGGCAAGCCATCAGTTACGTCACGTGATTACCAACTGCTACTGCCGGGAAACTAGCGGACCACATTCAACTAGCCATCATTAATGGCACGTGCTCGCAGGGCCGCATAAGGGCTGCGTGTAGCAACCACTGCCTCTGATGGATAACTGATCGCTCTGTCCTCGCATGTGACAACTGATGGGGTGCCAACTGTTGGTAAGCTGCTGGCCCATGTGGTGGCCGCTGGGACAGTTTATTGACAAATGGGCAGCTGCAACATAGTGCTGGGACACTGCTTGCACTGCTGACTGCCAGTGTTGGCTTGAGGGTGGTCCAGCAACACTGTTTTTGCTGGGGTCCCAACAAAAAAGACAAGTGTTGGAAAACTGCTGGCCGCCAGATGACAGTGATGAGTCACTGCCGGTTGAAATTTCCCGCTCACGGTACGGTACCGGTCCGTTGGTGACAGCGCTATCAGTTGTCAGCCATTGATGGCCCTGCAGCATCGCCGTGAATAACGGGTCTCCAAGCAAGCGCCTCTAGTTGCCCGTGACTGACAACCGAAGCAACCCCAACACCAGTTGGAAGCAATGGAACTGCGCATCCACAGAAGTAACATGTGCTTAGTCTCTCGTGGTATGAGTTAGTTGAAAGCCGTATGTAGAGAGACGAATTAATTTCCTAATAAGTTGCCGCATTGACGAAGCTTGCCGTTGGAGGAAAATTATATAAATAGTTAATGAATTGTAAGAAGTAGTCAATTACTCTTGTGTATTTATAGAAACTCATTTCGTAACAAAATTCCTGCACTAACACACGAA
Organism: Macrothele yani; assembly: GCA_039090855.1. Lineage (NCBI taxonomy): Eukaryota > Metazoa > Arthropoda > Arachnida > Araneae > Macrothelidae > Macrothele > Macrothele yani. The sequence continues at coordinate 84,563,909 of CM076993.1, read as the reverse complement.
GAATCGAGAATACAAACAGCTATGAAACACACTCACTCCATTCCCATGAACAACAACGCAGCAAAAACACAAGTATTGGGAAACTGCTGGCCACCAGCTGACAGTGATGGGTCACTTTTGGCTGAAATCTGCCGCTCACGGCCCGGTAGCGGTCAGTTGGTGGCAGCGCCATCAGTTGACAGCCATTGATGACCCAGCAGCATCGCCGTGAATTGCTGGCCACCAAGCAAATGCCACTAGCAGCCTGTAGCTGGCAACCGATGAAAACCCCAAAACCAGGTGGAAGCAACGGAAATGCGCATGCGCGGAAGTGACACGTGCTGTGTGTCTCTCGTGGTACCAGTTAGTTGAAGACGACGCTATCGCCGTTGTGTTATTTTAGTGGATGTTAAGGGGAAAAAAGCATATGTAGAGAGGCGAATTAATTTTCGAATGAAATGCCATGTCGACGAAGATATCAGATTAAGCCATAAAATACTAGTTTACAGCCATAAAATACACCCACTCCATTCCCATGAATAACAAGATATCATTTCTGTGTAATCTTTCGTTTTAACGTTCACTAAACTGCTTGAAACAAAAGTCCTAGAAAAACATTAAAAAAGCGTTATGTTGAAAAAAAAAAAAAAAAAGAATTGTACGCGTACAAAGTTTATCAGTTATTTGAAAAAAAAAGTGACGCTATGTGGATATAATGTACTCATCTATGGGTTGAATACAGCAGACTGGAGGAATTCACTTCTAAAAATAAGAAGTAAAATAAAATAGTTTTCCTCTTTAAAACAAATGTAGCTTTGGACAGCGGAAAGGAAAGATACAACGTTAAAAATGTAACAGAATGTGACATGAACGGGTAAATACATTAATTCAACGATCGCCTTTCAAGATGACGAGGACAGCTCGAAACTTTGGAAAGCGCCTTTAAGTTGGTACCCTCGTTGAAAACGTGAAGTTCCATTAAGGTGAAAAAAACAACAATCGTATGTTCAAAAAAATATTTTGATGAATTATATGAAACTGATATTTATGAAAAATACCTCGCAATATTGTAAAATTAAATAGAGAGGTTTTCGTTACACATTCCGCAGAAAAGAGGGTCCGCTTCAAGCCATGCTCGTGCGTGCCAAAGTCAGTCCAGTTAGTAGAGTCAGTCCAGTTAGACAGTCTTTGGTTCGTTTTGAACCAGATCCGAACTGGCGTTTTTACGGACCTCTTGAGAAAATTTCCCCAGCTATAATTCTGAAGTTTCGTAAGGAGAAAAAAGCAGTTGTAGCTTTGGGAAACTGCGGTTATCCTTTATTTTTATTTTTTTATGGCTACTACTGAGGAATTGGCGGAAAAGATTCGGCAAGCCATCAGTTACGTCACGTGATTTCTGGCTGCCACTGTCGGGAAACTAGCGGACCACATTAGGCTGGCCATAATTTTTGGCACGTGCTTCCAGGGTTGCTGAAAGGCCACTTATGGCAGCTACTGCCTGTGATGGATAACTGATGGCCCTGTTGTGGCATATGACAACCGATGGAGGTGGCAACAGCTGGCCAGCTGCTAATCTGAACTGCTGGCCTTTCTCTTGTCCGCCGGGACATTTTATTGACGGTTCGGCAGCGGCAACATAGTGCTTTTCCATTGCTGGCAGTGCTGGCTGCCAGAAATGACCCAGTGCTGGCCCAGCAAAACTGTTTTTGCCGAGAAGAAATAATATTTGAAACCTTAGTAACTGTATCATATAATCTCCCGTTGACATACACTAAACTGCTTCAAATAAAAGTTCCGGAAAGACATTAGAAAATCTTTATGTTGCAAAAAAAGATAAGAATTATATCCGTACAAAATGGGTGTTTTCATTAGAAAATGATCAAGTATTCGAAAAAAAAATGTATATATAAGTAACGCAATGTGAATATAATGCGCTCATCCATGGGTTGAATACAGAAGATTGGAGGAATTCGCTGTTAAAAGTATAACCAGAAGTAAAATAAAATAAATTTCCTATTTAGAACAAATGTCGCTTCAGACCATGGGAAAAAGAAAAGGATACAACGCCAAAAATGTAACAAAATGTGACATCAGTTGGTAAATATATTAACTAAACAATCGCCTTTCAAGACCACAAGAACAGCACGAAACTTTGGAAAACGTCTTTAAGTTGATATACCCGTTGAAAGTGTACAGATTTCTTAAGGTAAATGAAAAAATTGTTAAGTTGAAAAATAAATTTATGAACTATATGAAACGGACATTTATTGAAAAATAACTCGCAATATTGTAAAATTAAAAACAGAACGCTTCGTTTCACATCGCGTCGGAAAGAGGCTTACCTTCAAGCAAATGTTAACATGTTAGCACGTGGAAAACTGATGTTTGTGTTAAAGCGTGCACTTCGTAACGAAGCTATCATGGTATCGATGCCACTCTGATCAACCAGTCGTTTCTCAAGACCTATTGCGAAAATTTCCCCTGGGCTGTGACGTCATGTAGATGAGTTTCATTGGGAAAGAAAGAGGAGTTGTGCCTTTGGGGAGCTGTTGTCATTTAATTTAATTTTTTTTTATGGCCACTGTTGGGAAATTGGCCGACAAGATTCTGCAAGCCATCAGTTACGTCACGTGATCGCCGGCTGCCACAGCCGGGAAACTAGCGGACCACATTGGGCTAGCCATCATTTATGGCAAGTGCCTGCAGGACTACTTAAGGGCCGCTTGTGGCGGCTATAACCTGTGATGGATAACTGATGGCCCATGTGGTGGCAGCAGGGACATTTTATTTACGTTTGGGTGGCGGAAGGATAGTGCTGAGCCAGTGCTGGCTTGAGTGCTGGCTCATCAAATCTGTTTTTGCTGGGAAGCGTGAGGATTAAAAAAAAACAGCTCTTAGCTTTTATTTGTTTTAGCTATTATAGTAATAATAATCTTCAGCACAGAAGTAACTACTACAATTACACAATGGCGTCAACGTCAACTAATTGGCATGAGACTCTGTGCAACCGTTGCTTTTGCCAGCTTCATATCAGTCGTGGCGCTAGTTTAGTGGTGCGCAATAAACAGTGATGCGTCCAGGCCATCAGTGGTATACTATCGGTTGTCAACTGATGGTGCTACCCTACCGTAAGCAGCAGACTTCAGCCAGCAATTTCGCAACACTTGTGTTTCTACTGGGTTCATTCTAAGTGGTCTTTTCCGATATTATTGACTGCATTTTACCGCTCTGGGCACCAGCAGTGCGGAAAGAGAATGACGTTCTATTAGAGGTAAGGGCATTTTGTTACACGAGGCATTCGAAAGTTTCTTCACACGACCAAATGACCATATGTAGATGATTTTAGGAAAGGAGTGTCTGATCCCAGGTCTTAAACAACCCTTAGAAAAGGAAGCTATGAGATTTGGGCTAGAGTGCCCGATAGGAAAGTGACACGGAAACGAAGTAGAAAGGGGGAGGAAGACGCCCTTATTTATTTCCGGGGGGGGGCAGTACCCGGGGTCCGACGGCTTAGCGTGTCCATCCGACGGACGGCGGATATTTAGTGCATCGAGCGTTCGTACCTGCCTGGGATCGAACCTGAGGTCTTTTCCGCGGCAGACACGAACGTTGCCCACTAGGCCCTTCTTCACACGAGGCGGTTGGCCTCCGATTTTATAACAAAGGAGAAGTGTCGTCTTTGAAAGCAGGAGGCAAAGAATGAAAGCCTTGAAGTTTTATACTTTTTACACAAAAACCAGTTTTTTTAATTATCAAAGCCTTATAACACTTACAGCTTGATTAACATACAAATGTTATTAATCGAATATAAAAAGATGCATCCCTTAAAAATAATTTTCGGGTACGCCACTGGTAAGTAATCATCAACAGTTTTTGAAAAGAAATAATGTACTCTGCAGTTGACACAGTGCTTCACGAAAAAGAAAAAAAAAGACACACGTCTTAAAAAAAAATGTAGCACTCTATGTTTGGATAAAAACACAGGAGTAATAAATCCTAACTCTTCATCTATATAATTTATTTTAAAGGAAGTGATAAAAGCAACACTTACTTTTGTTACACACTCAGGATTTGTTTTCCTTTCATTTCATTTTATTTAATATTGCAACTAATACTTTTCAGATTAACGAGACAAAAGGCTTGAACATTGCAGTGAAACCAGGTGTAAACCTCATGTATTTTTCTAAGCCATGTAAGCTTCTCCTCTTCAAAAGTGCGAAATCTCCAATCCGTTGCTGTGGAAATGCTGGTTTCTCTCACGCTCTTCTACTGTCTAGTTCAGAGAGCATCACCTGACACTCACAGATCAATAAGGTGACAAGGACATTCTCAGTAAATTACTAAGTAAGTACACATGGCCCTCACCCATTCCACGTCCCTCTTACTTCAGCCACCCCCTATTTTCCCATAGCCCCTAAATCAAAGCTCACGACAGGGATATTCTGTCGGGGGATCTTGAGTATTACCAGAGCAGGGGGGAAGACTAAGTCCCGAGGCGAGCAATTTCGATCCCCTCACTTTTCCTGATATTGGGAGAGATTAGATAACGAAGTAGCGTGGGTGAAAAAATAAAGAAGGCGACTCGCTGGAAGGGGTCTGCTTTTTAGAACTTTTCTAACGGAAATGTTCATGGGAAGTAATAAATCTGGAACAAGCAGTGCATCATAGTTGTTGCTCCTGCAGTACACACTCTTTGCAAGTGCTAATCACATCTGAGCTTCGTACAGTCTTCAGTTTGAAAACGCTCTTTTTTCCCTTTGAAAAACTCTCCGACGCAGCATGATGCACAACGTCAAGGCAGTGACTGAACTGATAAGAAAATCGAGAAAGTACCCTGGTACTCTTTGGAGATAATTTAAGCCATGCACCTTTCGCATGCCAAGATCATTGTGGATATGAAATGGAACAGGTGATACGAGAGCATATATTTATTTACCTACAACATCGCATTTATTCGCGTTCATTCACGACCACAACGAGCCCCATTTCGGGACATACTAAGTGGAACTAAACCATAATAACAAACAATAAGGATTTTCTAATTCCTGATATTGAACTATACTTCGGTAGGTGGATTTAGGAATGTTATTGTCGTGAATATAAAGAAAGAAAATATGTGAGTCATAAAAGTAAATATTTACTTAGGCCCATTCTACACTAGCGCTTGAAACGCGCCGATTGAGACGCTAGCTGCTTCCCTTTTCAGTGATTTATTCTACACAGAAGCGTTCCAACCCTACGCTGTCTAACTACTAGGAAACGCGAGTTCATCTACACGTGCATTTGAACAGCGCGTTTCAGTAGTCCGTAGGAAACTGCCGCATTGGAACTGCCGAGATGAACGTCCGTGTAGATTGAACAGCGTTCCCAGCGCACACGTCACGACCGCCTTCTACCGCGTTGGAGGCGTTGACGATGGGCTAACGCCGCTACTGTAGGCGTTAGAGCTCTCATCTAGATTGGAGCCCGCTTTTTTACGCTTTCCAATCCTAGGTGGAAAAAGCGTTTATGCCCCAGCTTCGTCCGTCCGTCCGTCTGTTTGTCTGTCCACAAGATAAAATGCGGACGGACACTCGCGTACAAGTGGTTCGATTTCGATGAAATTTTAGTATGTAGTAGGGGACAACCTGGGAAGAAAACCTATTGAAAATGAACGAAATGGGGTCAAAGGTCAGGACATAGGAGAAAATCCATTCCGTCGCCTTTATGAGTCATAACTTACGTAAAAATGCTTCGATTGCAACAAAACTTCATCATGTTGCTCGGGAGATGTACTGAACCGGTTATGTTCAATAGCTTTGAAATGGGGTCAAAGGTCAGGGCACAGGTGCGAAATTTATTCCACAGCCATTATCCTCATAACTTGACTAAAATGCTTCTATTGCGATAAAACTTTAGTATGTTGTACCGGGGCTACACTGAAAAAATTATGTTGAATATCAATGCAATAGGGTCAAAAGCACTGGAGCGAGATTTATTCCACAGCCATTATCATCTTAACTTGACTAAAAATACTTCTATTGCGACAAAACTTTAGTATGTTGTTCCGGAGGTATACTGAACCGGTTCTGTTGAATATCATCGAAATGGGGTCAAAAGTCAGGGCACAGGAGCGAGATTTATTCCACAGCCATTATCTTCATAACTTGAGTAATGATTTCTGGTATGTTGGAAAGCGTATTATAATCAATGCATTGCATGATTTTACTAACTTGTTTCTATACTTGCTCATTGTTTTTGTTCGGCTGACCTAGCCACGCATTTCGAGCGATCGTGTAGAATGGGTCTAAACTATCGCGGCGGCAATAGTAAGCATTTCGGCAGTTTAGGTTTCGTAAAACTATTTTTACTTTTAGTATTATATATTATTCAGGGATGTAAGGTCAGGTGATGCGCAACATCACAGCATGTGAACAAAGTATCAGGAAAAACCAAAATGTTGATGCAAAAAAGAAGAGAGATGAGGACAACTAAAGAAGATGTGACTTCCAAAGTGGAATATACAGAGCTATGCAAGACAGTAAGAAAAAGTATCACTGAAGACATAAGGAAATTCAACTGTGAACTAGTGAGGAAAGCAATTGAAAACAACCAAAGCCTAAAGATAGCAAAGGGACATCTCAGTAAGGGAAGAAAACAGATTATGGCACTGAGAAAAGAAGATGGTTCTGTAACAAGAAATAGAGGCGAAATTTTGACAAGAGTGAAAGCTTTCTACTCCACATTATATGAAAGGGATGATACATGTACTCCAGACATCATGAAAGGTACCAGTACCAGAGCTCTTCCAGTCCTCCCAGCAGAAGTTGCATGGAGCGGGAAAAAGCTCCAGGAGAAGATGAAATTACTGTAGATATCATACAAGAAGGAAATGGAGAAATCGAAACAGTACTCGCCCAAGTTTTCACTTCGATGCCTTAATGAAGGGAAGATTCCTGAGGATTGGAACAACGCTGCAATGATCCTGCTACATAAAAAGGTGATATTGAGGATCTCAGGAACTACACACCTATCAGCCTCCAATCAGTGGTTTATAAAATCTTTACTAAAGTTCTTTCACACCGCTTGAAGATAACACTGGACATGGCTCAACCGAGAGAACAAGCTGGATTCAGGAGTGGCTACAGCGCAATAGATCATATCCACGTACTGAGAGACCTAATTGAAAGAGCGAGGGAATATGAACTTCCATTGTGCATGGCTTTTATCGATTATGAAAAAGCATTTGATTCGGTGAAACCATCAGCAGTTACAATGCCTTTGAAATCCTGCGGTATTGAAGATACATACATTAATATTATTAATAACATGTATGAAAATGCAAGTGCAAAGATTCGGTTATATGAAAATACAAAACACATAAAAATTGGAAAGGGAGTGAGACAAGGTGACACCATATCTTCCAAGCTCTTCAATGCTCCATTGGAAAATGTCTTTCAATCACTGAACTGGGAAAACAAAAGTATAAAGATTAATGGAGATTATCTAACTCACCTTTGTTTTGCTGATGACGTAGTCATTTTTCCATCAGAGCTGCAGAGTATGATCCAGGATCTTGCTGATAAGAGTAAAGAAGTGGGATTAAAAATGAACTTTCAGATGACAAAAGTGATGCACAGACTTTTACAAGATATGAAGATTTATCGATTGATTGAGAAAAGCTGGAGATAACAGATACGTACGCTTATCTTGGACAGCAGATATCAAGTGAGGGTCACATTGATGAAGAAATTAATCGGCGTATAAAACTTGCTTGGAGGGCCTTTGGAAGAAACAGCATAATTTTCAAGAGCAATATGCCATTATGCCTTAAAAGAAAAGTGTTTGATCAATGCATCCTTCCAGTGCTTACGTATGGTGCAGAGACGTTGACCTTAACTAAAAGAGACATGCAAAGGCTGCAGGCAACTCAAAGAACCATGGAGAGTTGCATGCTTGGTTTAACCAGGAGAGATAAGAAGAGGGAGTCGTGGATCCGGAAAAATGACAAGAGTAGAAGACATCATGATCAGAATTAAATCCCCGAAATGGCAATGGACTGGACATACTGTCAGAATGACTGACCATCGATTGACAGCCGAAATTTTAGATTGGATTCCAAGGAACATTAAAAGACTCAGAAGAACACCACTTGGGAGATGGGTGGATGAAATTCGAAAGTATGCCGGAGTAACATGGATGAGTCTGCCACAAGGCAGACCGTTGTGGAAGAGGCTTAGAGAGACCTTCGCCCAGCAGTGGATTGATAATGGTTAAGAATGATGATGATGATGATATTATTCAGATTTAGATGAACGTCAACAGGGACGGATCGACTCACCGGGACATTTTTCGGTGGACCTCTCGAGAAATGGCCCATTTTCTCGTAATCTTTTATCGTGATTTTTTTAACGATTTAACGAACGAATAATTATTTTACTTCTTATGAAAACCGATCGGTAACTTCATTTGTGTTTTATATCTAACTAAAAAGTTATATCCTTAAGAAAAAAAAAGCGCTTCCTCCTATTTACAATTTCGATTGTTTGCTCTGAAAAGACACATCAAAATTCTTATGCGAAAAAAGTGCAGCCGAACCAAGTATTTTCTTAGAAATTAATTAAGCGAAAACTAACAATAGTTGGACGTAAGTTGTTGGAGTTGGATCCCAGCGTAACTGGTAGGCCCTACCATCCTTTTGTAAATTTGACGTATTAACTATATAGTACCCACTGTGATGGCCCCTCATCACGACACCATTCTCGACACACACAGTAAAAGCTATTCCCGTCAGAGGTGTTTCTAAATCCCTGTCCTTCCCTCATTTGTCTTAGAAGCAACAACGGTTTACCACTGAACTCAATCATATGAATAAAACTTAATAGGTCTATTGAAGGAAGAGGTGCCAACACTGTAAACAGAAATATCAGGGGCGCGCCAAGGGCATTTGCCGCCCCTTGTACGAGAAAATTTTCAAATTTTTATTCATTTTTACATCAAATAAATACCTTTAGCAACATTGTTCTCTATTTCCCGTTAAGTAAGAGTTTTCATAAAACACAAGTGTTTCATATAAAACTGAAGGGAAAAAGAATTAGCGAATAGTCCAAGAAGTCACTATCTTCCTCTCTGTCAATTTACACAAAAGTCTTCTTTTCCGGTGAAAAAATGTCGTCATGTACGATGATAAACATATTACAGCTTCCCCCATGGACGGAGGCAATTGTGATATCATCATCACTATCATCATAATTGTCAATAATTATCAGTTCACCGTTGGATGAAGATCGCCCCAAATTTCTTCCACAACTTTCTGTCTTCAGCCTGTCTCCTCCGTGTTACTCTGGCATACTTTCGAATTTTATCAATCTATCTCTCACGTGGTCTTCTGGGTCTCTTATGGTCCCACACTCACCAACCCGGTTGGCCAGCATGGTGAGTTATGCCTCCCCCTCCCTCCGAAGAATTGTCATATATATCATTGAACATCACGGGCGTCTCTGTAACTATTCGAACCGAAAAATCTCTTTTATAGGTACATATACAAATAAGCAGCATAAAACTATGTTATTAAATAAAAATATTTTTTCCTATAAACTAAAGCTTCAAGAAAGCACAAAAGTATGCGTAGTTTCAGCTAAAATTAAGTTTTGTAGCTTTTTTTTTCTGTTACGAACTTTTGAAAAATGTTCAAATTGTCTAAGCCTGTAGCAGTTTTTTTGTTTTCAGTACTAACGATACTTATATTTGAAAGTCGTTCCTGTTTCATATTTAATCAACTTTTCATAATTTTAAGTTTGGAAAACGATCTTTCTCGGTAAGCCACTGTTGCAAACAGTAAAAATTTGAAAAGATAATTTTGTGCACTTTATTACCGGTATCAGTTCTATGGAATGGAAAGGGGGCATTGTAATTTTCAAAGACCTTTTTGGATTTCAAACTTAACAGGAAGAAAAAGGAAGATGTTTATTTTTAAGCAGTGTAAAAACCCACATAATAAAAAAAAAAAAATTTCGTTTACCTTAACATGGGAAACGTGTCCGCCTCCTCCAACCGGGTTTTGCTACGAGCATCGTCAAAAATATTGTTAAAGCTACTGAATTGTTTGGAAAACGTATATAATATTAATGATTCATTTGAAAATATGCATTCTAAAGCACTTTATCGGTTCATGTGATACTTAATATAAATCCAAATAATTTCAATATAGCCACACAAACCTGAAGCAATTTTATCATATTCTTTTTGTACAATACCCGACTATTTTATTTGTAAGTCCGTACAACATTTTATTTTTATATCTCTGCTTAGCATCAATAAAGAATAAAAACCATTTAAAAATTGAAAATTCTCGTTGTACGTGTTCAAGAGTTCAAACTGTTCTTATCGTTGTATCAAAAAATAGGAAAGTTATTTTTTTTTATTTCTTTATGGCTGATCAATATCTCATCCGTATTTTGGTACCGAAAATTCCCTTTTTCTTTTCCCTTTTTTTCTTACGTGGTCTTCAACAGTTGGAAATTCTGTTTCGCAATTTATTTCTTCGGCAGTTGTTTTATCTTCAGCTAACATGCATTTAAAACCCCGACGTGTTCTACATTCTTTTAACAGCCATTTACTTGTTTTAAAATTTCTCTTATGGTTGATATAACTACAACAGATTTTCGGCAATAATTTGCTACTAACATTAATGTTTTAAGAAATAGTGAATCAAATCTTTTCGGAACAAATAAACTTGCATGTTTTTTTTTATTCTTTTATTTAAGAAAGATTGGTTAAATTTCGTATATATCACTGTCTCGTCTCTAAAAGATTCGTTAAAGCGCTAATATAACGTATCGTGGATTACATCTAAATTGTACCCCAGTCCTCGTTACCCTTATTGCATCGATCCTATTTTCCCACCTTATTCCAGAGCACGGTTTTATGTCCAACGCTGGGAGCCCTTTCTTTAAAATTTGCTATTAGTAGGGTAATTCAGAAAAGAAAGCACATATTTTTTGAACAATGATGAAAATGTTCACAGTTTCTAAAGAACTTTTTTGTCGTTACTTACGACGAGATTTAAAGTATGAGCAACTCAAAGAACATAAAATGCGTAAGGGTTTTATCTCAAAAAAATTATGTTTTTTGAAGTCCATTGTGTTTTCCCTTCATGTTGGCCTCACTGTCAAAGCGCTGGCTATGCATATCTTGAATGCTGAAATCTTCAAGATTTAAAATGAAAAAATAGAAAACGAATTGTTAATCCTTCGCCCGCGGTATCTTTTACGATAAAAAACAATAAAAATTATTCTCTGATTTCAAGTCGTTTTCTATTGAATTATATAATAAATTACTTTTACTCAAAAAATTAACATGCCACGTAGCAATACAAGTTTTATCACGATAAAACGGTTTCTTAACTTCTCCCTCCCAAGTCACTGATATTAATTTATCAATCACAAAATTTAATTGCGGCGTCCTGCCGCCCCCAGAATCTGGCACCCGTTGAACCCCCTCTGGGCGCGTCCCATGAGAAATACCAATGCGTATTTATTTAGTTACTGATCACGCAGTAGAAGATCAGTGACCAAATAAATCCAAAAATTATTTATGTAGGAAAATTGTTATGAGTCATGTTCATATTTCAACTGTCAGAAAGACATTCGTGGTGATGAAGTTGCAACCGAGGTTTTCAAGAGACTCCTGATTTTACCAAAACCAAAATTTTCGAAGAAAAAAGTTGTCTGGTTCAACATCCCATTTTGAGCGTGGTTTCAATCATATAAATATATTCAATAATGATGGATTATCAATAACAATAAATTCAATAATAATTCAATAATACTCAATATATATATCTAAATTTAATCATGATGGGGTCAATAAAGTTATTTTACCGTTAAATTGTTTTTAAAATTTCTTAACGACTGAATTCGTTTAAAATGCATGTTTCGACAGTTCTCTTTCATCCGGGATCTAACAGAATTTTTTTTTCTTATGAAGGAAGAGGTGATCCCCTGCAGGTGCGTGTGTTTTTTTGTAATAGACCGTAAGACTAAAGTTTCTGGTCTGGTTTGGTCGTCCCGATTTGCCCTTTAACGTCAGAAACGACTCTGACATCGATGAAATGTGATGTAACTACGAAAGTCCATTTGCACATGCGCAAGCTGAAATCTGGCCTCAACATACACTCACTGTCATAAAAGTATGCGCACCATGTGACGTACCTGCCAGCAGGACGCATACGACATAAAGGCAGATAGGAATCAGAACAAATGTCTGCGTAGCTCAGTTGGTAGAGCGACTTGTTCCGGAATAAGCGTACTCGGGTTCGAATCCCGGCGTAGACCAAAAATGACGGAGAAATTTACTTCGTTATAATGGCGCCCGAACTACCCGGATGACCCGACCGTTCAAAATCTCGCATTGGTGTGATGTTATTTCCACACCGCGAGATAGGAAAAATCAGAGAATCCCTTCTCCAGTGCTTCGAAAAATAAATGTGTGTGACGTTGCATTCCACCCACCAGATTGACTGGGAGTTCTCAAGTGCACGTTCTACAGTGGTTGTCTGCCTGCAACGATTCATGGTCACGGCTGACCCGTGGGCCATGCCCCCGGCCCTCTTTCGGGGGGGGGAGATGTGACGTACCTGCCAGCAGGACGCATACGACATAAAGGCAGATAGGAATCAGAACAAATGTCTGCGTAGCTCAGTTGGTAGAGCGACTTGTTCCGGAATAAGCGTACTCGGGTTCGAATCCCGGCGTAGACCAAAAATGACGGAGAAATTTACTTCGTTATAACCAAGATAAAACTTTGTGATTAGCACGAAACTCGGGCAATAGCTACGGGTAAGACAGACATGCAAATGATCAAAGTTTCGTGTGATTCCGCATGCCCGCGCGCACAATACCGGCGCTGCGATAGCAATGCTTGGGGCTTATAAGGCGCAGCTATAGCAATGCTTGGGCTTATAAGGCGCCGCTATAGCAATGCCTGGGGCTTATAAGTCGCCGCTAGCAATGCTTGGGGCTTATAAGTCGCCGCTAGCAATGCTTGGGGCTTATAAGGTGCCGCGCAGGCGACTCCACATTCCTGCCGAAGTGCACGGTAAGAGTCAGGTGAGATCCCTGAGCGATAGACATGCTCGGGAAGCGCCGTAGATGTGCATACGGGCAACTGACGGAGTTTGAACGAGGCTGTATCGTTGGGACGAGTGAGGCAGAGTGGCCAACGTTCCGAATCCGCCCGCCTTTTCCGGTCGGACACTATGGTGCGATCGTGTTGGGAGCAATGGACACTGGAAGGCTCCCAGACATGACAGACTGGCTCTGGACGACCCACATACACCACCAGCAGAGAGGACCGTGGGATCGATACGACGACGTCCTTGTCGAAATATCCAGATACATGTGGCGGCTGTACAAGGGACTCCTTTAGACGCCTGGCAGAGGTGAATCTGCACTCTCGACGGCTCTTACGTTTTCTGCCATTAACACCCGACTACGGTCGGCGTCGATTGCAGTGGTGTCTGCAGCGAGCAACGTGCAAGACTACGGACTGGCGACGTATAGTGTTCAGCGACTAATACCGCTCCTGTATGGGAACGGGCGACCACCGTGTTAGAGTGTGGAGGGCCGCAGGTGAGCGTTACAATCCCAACCTTACTGTACAGCAGCACACTTACCGAACTGCAGGCATGATGGTCTGGAGAGCTATAGCGTATGACAGCCGGACTTCCCTCGCAGAGATCCGAGGGACGTTTACAGCCCGGCGCTACGTACCGGAGATCCTGCGGCCCCATGTTATTTTTTTCCCAACAAGATAACGCCCCTATGCACACGGCTAGGGTTTCCAAGGACTGTCTACGTCATGCTTCAACGCTTCCGTGGTTTCTCCAGATTTCCTGATCTCTCGCCCATCGAGCACGTGTGGGACCAAATGGGATGCCAGCTTACTCCATGTTCCAGTGTTCGTGACTTAGAGCGTCAGTTGAAAGAAGTGTGGGCTAATCTGTCCCGTGATAACATACGGCGTCTCTTTGACTCCATGCCGGACCGTATCACCGCATGTATCCGAGCACGAGGCGGTCCGACGCGGTATTAACGCTGACCGGAATATGTACCGTATGTCCGCGGGAAATCATCCTGCTGCTGTGATAATGTAATCACTTCTGTCCTTGATATGTACCATCTCACTACTATAATCTCATTTCGATCTGACACCTCCTTCTTGGTGCGGGGATTTTTATGACAATGGGTGTAGAAAGAAGTGCTGAATCTTAAGTGTGTTAATGATGGGTATCGGCATCTTTTCGTCTATGAGATCGACAAGTCACACCCCATCGTGCTATACATTATTATACATTACCCTCCGCCTCAAGAGTGGGAGTCGAGAGAAAGCCGAATTTCGCTACGACGCACGGTTTTCACGCATCAAAAATGCATTTTCATAATGGTTTTTATCTCATTTAGCATGAAGTTCTCGTAAATTAGTTTGCGATGGTATATTGTTACGTTTATGTAAGACGTGATAAAATACCGTTCGGCAATAGTTTAGTAAAATACAGGGTTTCCGAGAATTATTCGACACATTACAAAATTACATAAAACAAAACATTAAACAGATAGAAAGAAAGTGACTGTACTAACTTAAAATGTAACTACACAAGTTAATAATTTTCTATGTGAGATCCCTTGGTTGCTCGTACTACGTCCAAGCGATACTCGATTTCACGCCATGTATTGGCAAGCATCTGAGGAGTTATGGAATTAATAGCAGCTGTGATACGCTGCTTTAGTTCCTGCAAATCAGTACAAGGCGTCTGATAGGCACGATCCTTCACATAACCGCACATGAAATAATCCAATGGAGTTAGTTCTGGAGAGCGAGGAGGCAACGGAATGGGACCACCACGCCCAATCCATCTGTTGGGAAATGCTCATTTAGGCATTTACGTATACACACGTTGACCAATGCAGAGGCGCGCCGTCTTGTGGGAAAACGACGGTGTCATATCTTTTGATCTGGGATATAGCAAAATTTTCTAGCTTTTCCAAGTGTCACCATTCATGGTTTTTTCGCAGAAGAAAAGAGGGCCAATCACTTCTCCATTTGATAGGGCACACCACACATTCATTTTTGGAGAATCACGTTCCACTTCAATAGCAGCATGACGCGCTTCACTGCCCCATATCCTACACTTGTGACGATTCACAATACCTGATACATGAAACGTGGATTCATCACTAAAAATTGCAGTACTGAGAAAGTTTTCGTCGTTTTCCACTCGATTCAGCATATCCACAGCGAAATCGTAACGCAGAGTGTGATCATTTACAGGCATCTTTTGCGCTTTTTGAATTTTATAAGCATGAAACTTCAATTTCTTGTGCAAGATATCGTGAACTGTCGATTTCGGAATGCACAGTTCTCTGCTTGCTTTACGAACGGATTTCCTGGGGCTTCGTCGGAAACTTTCATTAACTTGGTCAAGCGTCTCACCGCTGACGCTAGGCCTACCGGCTCCTCCACGATGTTCCACATTGCCAGTTTCTTTAAACTGTTTCATCCACCTGTAAATTGAATTAGTTGACGGATGATTACAACCATATTCTGAACGGTACCGTCTTTTACCTTTAATGACAGAATTTAATTCCGCAAGCCATAACACACACATCGCCTTCTGCTGTACGGATGACATGACTACGGATTGCGCATTTCTCATATATTCCTCATCAATCCACACCTAGCGCCATCTATCGGATTCTGGGAATAACAATTCCGCAAATATAAAATATAGAAACCGTGTTAGTAATACGTGATATAGAAAAATAGACAAAGCTCATAGTTTTTTTTTTTTACTTAATTTTGTAATGCGTCCAGTAATTCTCGAACACCCTGTATATTGCTGAGTAATAATGAGACTGAGATGAGTTTGTGTAGTGTTGCGTCACTTCATGGGATATAATTAAAAAATTAGATTTTAATAATGGTTTTGTTACATCGAAATTTATGAAAAATAAGGCGTCAACATTTTTTTTTATATCGAAACTTTTTAATTAAGATTTACTTTACTACTGTCGCGAAAGATGCATACCATGAAAAAGGTTACCGTTTTTGTTATAAAATATTTCTTCCGGAAGTAGGCAATATTTCCAGTATATGTGTATTGCTCTTGGCTACATGAAACGTGAAAGATACTCTTTTAAAACCTTGGAGTCACACGTCACGATAAAGATAATATGTATGAGTAAATAACATGCGTTGATTAATATTGTTATTTAGAAATTCCTTTTGCCTTAAGTACTTTAAAACAAATCAGTAGAATTTTCTTAATGGAAGAGTATATCTACGATGCATATGCTTTTCTTAATGGAACAGTATATCTACGATGCATATGCTGGGCTAAATGAAGGCATGCTAATGAAGGTTCTAAATGAAGGCATGCACGAAACAATTTAGTGTACATATGAGAGCAATAGACAAATATTCAGTGTAAATGTTATATTATACATGTGCTATTTGATAGCAATGTTCAGTTTTAATAGTTTTCAAAATCGTGTAAACACTTAGGCGCTTTCATTTGAACGATTTTGAAAATACTGTAATTATTTAGGACCTTTCATTTAGAGAGTGATTTCTGTTAGAAAGTTTCTTTGTTTCGTAAGACAAATCCGAATGTATTTGTCATTTTGTTGTAGGACTTCTGTCCACAGTGGGTAGAGTTTAGGTCCCAGCCACCTACAGCGAGATCGCCTTTTGGGCAGGACACAGAAACGGAATGAATGAGAGCAAGTCTAGCGACTTTGACAGAACAGTTTGTAGTGAGATTAGAGTACAGTAGATGTCGCCCCCGTACAAGTACGATGTTGCACACAGAGGGGTGAGAGAATTTCAGGGGGGGAGGGGCATAGGAAAGGATGCCCATTTAACCAGTGGGTCCAGCCTGGGGGCCGTCACTTAACGTGCTCGTCCGATGCACGGCGGATATTCAGCGATTGTTAGTAAATCACACCATCTCTGAAAGGTCAGCCCAGGTTCGAACCTGAGGACCTTGCATCGATAGTCTGAATCGCTAACCACTAAGCCATCCGCGGCTCTTGTTTCGTAAGGTGCCAGTATGTCCCTTTTTATAGTTCTGGTGTCTGACGGAATCCTTTGTGTTGGCTATTAAATGTCTTATGTTAGCCATCAAAGTTTAAGGTTATAATTGGGGTTATATGGCTGGCCATTTTTTTGCTCAGGGGCATGCAAGTATGTCCCAACGGACTAAGAGTCTTCAGTTCATGGTGGGTAAATAAACTGAATGAACAAATTATCATATACACCTATATATACTTAATAACGGGATGTAAGGTCAGGTGATGCGTAACATCACAGCCTCTCCTTGACAAATGTCAACCCCGCCTTCTCGTGGTGCATCCTGTTCCCACTAAAGGGGCTCTGACGACCGCAAATAGCGGTATAACTATACCATCGGGATCAGAGGAAATGCTATCCCACACTCACCAACCCGCTTGGCCAGCGTGGTGAGTTATGGCCAAACACCTCCAAAATGACTCTACAACTTAAATCTTGGCCCTCAGTCTCCGGCAGCTGGAATGTACCTGGCCAAGGCAGCTGCCAGTGCGACATGAAGGCAGAGGGTGCTAAGAATCCCCGGAGGACCGGACTAGGCTGCCATTTGATGCTGACCTTGGCTACCTACAACGGACGCTCCCTATCTTCTGATTCAAGGCTTCTTGAATTGGAAGAGGAACTACAAAGGATCAAGTGGGACATCGTCGGGCTGAGTGAGGTAAGGAGAAAAGGAGAAGATCTCATTGAACTGAAAAGTGGACATCTCTTCTATTATCGTGGGACAGATACTGGCAGAACTAGTGGTGTTGGATTTATAATAAACAAGAAACTGAAGGATAAAGTGGTAGAAGTTGAAAGTTCCTCTGACAGAGCTGCACGACTCGTTATCCAACTATCGAGAAGATACCAGGCTCAGATTATTCAAACTTATGCACCCACCACAAGTCATCCTGAAGAAGAAATTGAAGAATTTTATGAGGAAATTCGTCATCTAAATAATAAAGGTAAGCAGCACTTGAAGATAATTATGGGAGATTTCAATGCAAAAATAGGGCACCGGCAACAGAATGAAACTTCAGTAGGTAAATTCGGTCACGGCAACAGAAACCAGCGTGGAAATACTCTCGTTGAGTTTGCAGAGGCAGAAGGATTTTTCATCTTGAATTCCTTTTTCAAGAAAAAGCCACACAGGAAATGGACATGGAGACATCCAATTGGGACGACAAGTGAAATTGATTTTATTATGTGTAACAAAAAATTCGTCATCGAAGACTGCAGTGTGCTAAACAAGTTCAACACAGGTAGTGACCATAGATTGGTGAGATGTAAGATGCACCTCAACACTAAACTGAAACGTGGCAAGCTCATAAGACAAACAAAATGTATTGACATAACCAACCTTAAAAAACACCATAATACTTTCAAGTTGGAACTGAAGAACAGATTCTCTGCTTTAGAAGGCCTAACAGCGGAAGAAGTGGATATTTCTGAAGTTAACAGAAAAGTAACCAAAGCTCTTATGGAAACAGCAACAAAATTAGCTGGGTCTAAGAACAAGTTGCATGTAAACAAATTATCAGGAAAAACCAAAATGTTGATGCAAAAAAGAAGAGATGAGGACAACTAAAGAAGATGTGACTTCCAAAGTGGAATATATAGAGCTATGCAAGACAGCACGAAAAGGTATCACTGAAGACGTAAGGAAATTCAACTGTGAGCTAGTGAGGAAAGCAATTGAAAACAACCAAAGCCTAAAGATAACAAAGGGACATCTCAGTAAGGGAAGAAAACAGATTATGGCTCTGAGAAAAGAAGATGGTTCTATAACAAGAAATAGAGGCGAAATTTTGACAAGAGTGAAAGATTTCTACTCCAAACTATATGAAAGGGATGATACATGTACTCCAGACATCATGAAAGGTACCAGAGTTCTTCCAGTCCTCCCAGCAGAAGTTGCTCATGCAATCAAGAACATGAAGCGGGGGAAAGCTCCAGGAGAAGATGGAATTACTATAGACATCATACAAGAAGCAAGTGGAGAAATTGAAACAGTACTCGCCCAAATTTTCACTCGATGCCTTAATGAAGGGAAGATTCCTGAGGATTGGAACAATGCTACAATGATCCTGCTACATAAAAAAGGTGACATTGAGGATCTCAGGAACTACAGACCTATCAGCCTCCTATCAGTGGTTTATAAAATCTTTACTAAAGTTCTTTCACACCGCTTGAAGGTAACACTGGACATGGCTCAACCGAGAGAACAAGCTGGATTCAGGAGTGGCTACAGCACAATAGATCATATCCACGTACTGAGAGAACTAATTGAAAGAGCGAGGGAATATGAACTTCCATTGTGCATGGCTTTTATCGATTATGAAAAAAGCCTTTGATTCGGTGAAACCATCAGCAGTTACCACGGCTCTGAAATCCTGCGGTATTGAAGATGCATACATTAATATTATTAATAACATCTATGAAAATGCAAGTGCAAAGATTCGGCTGTTTGAAAATACAACACACATAAAAATTGGAAAGGGAGTGAGACAAGGTGACACCATATCTCCGAAGCTCTTTTATGCCACATTGGAAAATGTCTTTCAATCACTGAACTGGGAAAACAAAGGGATAAAGATTAATGGAGATTATCTAACCCACCTTCGTTTTGCTGATGACGTAGTCATTTTTGCAACTATCCCATCAGAGCTGCAGAGTATGATCCAGGAACTTGCTGACAAGAGTAAAGAAGTGGGATTAAAAATGAACTTTCAGAAGACAAAACTGATGTACAATGCTTTTACAAGAAATGAAGATTTATCGATTGATGGAGAAAAACTGGAGATAACAGATACGTATGTTTATCTTGGACAGCAGATATCAAGTGAGGGTCACATTGATGAAGAAATTAATCGGCGTACAAAACTTGCCTGGAGAGCTTTTGGAAGAAACAGCATAATTTTCAAGAGCAATATGCCATTATGTCTTAAAAGAAAAGTGTTTGATCAATGCATCCTTCCAGTGCTTACGTATGGTGCAGAGACGTGGACCTTAACTAAAAGAGACATACAAAGGCTGCAGACAACTCAAAGCAGCATGGAGAGGTGCATGCTTGGTATAACCAGGAGAGATAAGAAGAGGAACTCGTGGATCCGAAAAATGACGAGAGTGGAAGACATCATGATCAGAGTTAAATCCCTGAAATGGCAATGGGCTGGACATACTGCCAGAAGGACAGACCATAGATGGACAGCCGAAATTTTAGATTGGATTCCAAGGGACAGGAAAAGACCCAGAAAAAGACCACATGGGAGATGGGTGGATGAAATTCGTAAATATGCGGGAGTGACATGGAGGAGACTGGCACAAGACAGACCGTTGTGGAGGAAACTTGGGGAGACCTTCGTCCAGCAGTGGATTGATAATGGTTGACAATGATGATGATGATACTTAATAACGTGTTTTTTTACCTTTTACCCTCACAACAGCAGCAAGGCGTTCTGGTAAGGACTCCGTGAGGTGTAGTTGCAGCCCATGAAGCGAAGGTCACCTGTCTTAGAGCATCTACAGTTGCAGGTGGCGGTTGGAGGCTCGAACAGATATTTCCAATTCGTCCCAAAAGTTCTAACTAAGGTTCAGATCCGGTGATCGAGGGGGTCACAGTATGTAGTGAGGGAGACTTGTAACTTTTGGTCTAGGTTATCTACAGGCATAGGCGTAGCTAGGTATTTCTGGGCTCGGAGCAAACGATAAATTGTTGTGTCCTCCATTTTTTTTTTTTTTTAGGTTTTACGACCACCGTGAGTAATTTTAAAAGCTGTAAGCAGTCCTACGTCCCTAATTCTGGTTCATTGATTTCGGGAATTGGGGACAAACCATGCCTCATCTACGACTCTAGCCGTTGGCTCACTCGAACCAGCTGTCAAAGGGCAGCGATTGGACGACTACGCCACGATATGCCATCGGAGCATTCGTCTTTCTATCTTATGTGTGTATGCTTTTGTTTGTTTGTTTCTGGGTTTCAGGACAACCGTGAGAAACTCATTTGGCCATAAGCAGCCACCCGCTTTAAGTTGGTTCCAAGGAAAGGAGTGAACCAGCTATTAGACCACTCCGCCCATGGAGCATCACACACACGCACACATAAATGTACAGTTCTCGATAAAACAAAATATAACTTCACAACGCAGTATACGGCACTACTTTTTATCTCTATATGGGAGAAACAATCAAACTGTGACTGCTTTTACCAAATGCTTCGGAGTTCGGACCTACGGTACCACATCAGCGCGACCGAATTCAGCCGGCAGTCGTGACTCGCAGTTGCAGTAATAATTGAATAGCCCCCAGAGAAACTGCAACAATGTGAACATTCTTATCTCGGAACGTACGTACAACAGTGCCTTAATTTTTTGAATTTATTTTTTTTTGATTGGAGGTTTAACGACCACCGTGAGCAACTCAATGGGCTATAAGCAGTCGCCCGTCCCTAATTTAGGGTCACTGGTTCCAGGGAAGGGAGAGAGCCAGTGCCGTAAGACAAACACAACATCCATGCCTCACCGGGATTCGAACCCGGACCCATCTCGGACGAATGATCAGAGGCCATCGCTTAGACCACTGCGCCACCGGGGCGGCAATTTTTTTTTTTTTTTTTTTTTTGAATGTGAGCAACTAACATTCCCTGAACGTTTCCAGAAAGAAATGCAAATTTGCAGAGGCTACTGAAACTGGAATAGCATTTAATATATAGCTTCTGTGAATGGAGAAATGATAAAAGTATGGTTCAAAAAAACTGTACCAGAATCTGGTGCAAAAGCTCTAGTTCCAATTTTAATCACATCGCAAGCAGCGATTTTTGCGCCCTCTTTTCATATGCAAGCGGGGAGACCTCCCCGCCTTCCTAGTTACGCTTCTGTTTACAGGCTACTCCCCATCGTGTTAAACGTCATTTTAAAGGCAACTTCCCCTTGTGGGAGTCGAGAAGAAGCCAGATTTCGCTATGACGCACCGTTTCTTAGATATTGTATTTGAGAAAATCATCCCTGTCTATGACATAATATAATTCAACTTCCATTTTTAGTTCCTTTATCTAAATTTTGAGTTCACTCTCTTTCAGCGTTTCTACTTTAACGTTCTAATTTTTTCACTCAATGAATGTTTTGTGGCAACAGTCTTGAGGTCAGGAAGAATGACGCGTGTGTTGGACAAGATAAGAACGAACTATACTGCTGGCCACCCAAAATACAACACCAAGAAGGAAGCATCCGATTGGCCTGAAATTCGCAGCATGCGTCGCCTGCGAGAGGACATGCAAACGATTAGCATTGAAGGGCATATGCAAATCATGTGCGTCCGGCACGCCACCGAGAAGCACTGTAAGAAAGGTGTACAGAAGGCGGGTGTAAGTAGTGGAAATGTGTTGTGCTGCCGGACCTGTGAGTGGGAAGCTTCCTGATGCCTCGTCACAGCATACGGCAGTCATTCCAGCACGTTTCGCAGTTCGACAGAAGACGAATAGGGACTTATCGCGACAGCGGTTTATCACACCGAGACATCGATGCCCGTGTGGGACGACATGCAGCCACAGTGAGGTGAGTATGGATTCGGTGGGTGCAGGACGGACGGACGGACCGACGTGAGCAATAATCGCAGCCACGGCACACCACCGAACGAGAGGGCCGGCATGTTGTGCTGCGGGCTTTGACGGCTCGCACCGCCACATCACGAACGTTAGTGCAGGAATTAGGGTGTGTTGCGCAACAACCTGTGTCAGCACCTTTCGTTCGTCGTCGTCTGCAGGAGCGGGGACTTGTCGCACGGCGCCCATTTCTCCGATTACAATTGACATTACACCACCGGCGAGTGCGGCGGCAGTGGACCGTTTAACGCCGCACCTGGACTACGAAATGGCACGACATTGTCTTCTCCGACGAATCGCGCTTCTGCCTGCAACACCACGATGATCGGATCCGCGTGCGGCGCCACCGCGACGAGAGACTGTATAACGCCTGCATTATGCATCGCCATACCGGTCCGTCGCCTGGCATTATTGTTTGGGGCGCAATTGGATATGAGACCCGCACCCCTCTGGTACGCATCGTCGGTACACTCAACAGCCACCGCTACATCTCCGACGTTTTGGAGCCAGTAGTCCTCCCTTACCTGCTGACCTGCCAGTGGCCACGTTTCAACAGGACAATGCGCGCCCTCACGTGGCACGCATCGTGCAACAATTCTTTAGGGTCCACCAGGTGTCACTGCTGCCGGCGCCCGCCTGATCTCCCAATACGCCGCCCATCGGACACGTCTGGTTGCTGATCGGCAACAGAGTGGCCCGGCAAATACCACCCGCTGCTTCGCCTGATGAACTGTGGCAACGTGTGGAAGCAACCTGACCGACATGCCCCAAGCCCACATCCAAAGCCTTTTTCGTTCGATGCCGCGGTGTCTATCGGCCATTATTGCCAGCCATAGGGGCCACACAAACTATTGATGTCTGCGTGTTCCGCAAGTCGCTCGGGACTGTAAGCTCAATCATCTTAGTATCTGCTGTTATGTGTCCAGTAAATCTGGCTTTGCTATCTCGTGTCCTTCTTGGTGTTGCATTTTGAGTGGCCAGCAGTGTATATAACGTGTGGAGCGAGCAAGAAAAAATGTGGTGTAGTGTGGGTAGATTAGCGTTGCTTTACGTTTTATTTTCAGGACTAGCTATATGTAAAGGAGTGGATTTGTTTTGGGATTTTGGAGCCTCAAGATACACAGGTTCATTTTCCTGCTTTCATTAAAAAGTAGAACTGCTAATTATTTATTATGCTGGTGGTGATTATCTTCCATTCGTTGTTGAAATGAAAATGAAGTACCTGAATGCCAGCAAAAGATTGATTTCTTAATTTAAAAAGACTGTTCTCTGAAGACTCTTTTTGGACTTTAGGTCGCCTGGACTTTAGTTAGGTCAGTGAGTAATTAAGGATTCTGTGTGCTTGGTACTCGTATCCAAGGCATAACACTAAGAACCTTCAGTGCTACAAGAAGCACCGACAGATAGCACGATAGATCATGTTTTAAGTTATGTAGACTAACTTATTAAAAAACATTACATATCATGTCATATATTATTTTAAATCAGGTAACCTACTCTTAGAAAAGTCGATAGAAAGCCAAATTTCGCTATGCCTCGTCGTTATTTCTTGGAAAAATCGATAGGAGGCCAAATTTTGCTACGCCGAACCGTTATTTCTGGGAAAAGTCAATAGGAACCCAAATTTCGCTACGCCGCACCGTTTTTTCTTGGAAAAGTTGATAGAAAGCCAAATTTCGCTACGCCGCACCATTGTTTCTTGGAAAAGTCGATAGGAAGCCATATTTCGATACGCCGCACCGTTATTTTTTGGAAAAGTCGATAGGAAGCCAAATTTTGCTACGCCGCACTGTTATGTTATTTCTTAGAAAAGTCGATAGGAAGCCAAATTTCGGTACGCCGCACCGTTATTTCTTCGAAAAGTCGATAGGAAGCCAACTTTCGCTACACCGCATAGTTATTTCTTTGAAAAGTCAATACTAAGCCAAATTCCGCAACGCCGCACCGTTATTTCTTGGAAAAATTGATAGCAAGCCAAATTTCGCTACCCCGTACCGTTATTTCGCTACGCCGCCCCGTGTGATAAAAGCGATTACAAAATGCATTTTTGTAATCGCTTTTATCACATTTAGCATCAGCTTCTCGTACTTTACGAAGATTGCAATGAAATACTGTTACATTTATGCCAAATGTGATGAAATAATATTCGGCGATAGTTTAGTAAATCAGGAGGTCCGATCAAAATGTTCCGAGACTAGGCCACTGTACAACAAATTACTTACGTTACTTAAGACTGGCTATGATCTCCCTCAAAGTAGACTCATTGGGCAGCGATACACCGTTGCCAGCGGTTTTGCTGCTGTTGGAACGCTCCCTGGAAATCCTGTTTGCGAATTGTGCCAAGCACCGTCTGCGATTTGCGCTGGATTTCGTCCACGGTTTCGAAATGGCGACCCTTGAGCTTCATCTTCATCTTCGGGAACAGAAAGAAGTCGCAGGGTGTCTCCAGTGATGACCCGCGACAGAAACGTTGGAACATTCACCACCTGCTGACGAAGATCTTGACAGAGTTCGATACGGAGCACCTTCTGTTCGCGGTTCAGAATCTTTGGCACAAACTTTGCAACAATGTGATGCATGTTCAAAACCGACGTCAGAATTTCTTGCACTGTTCCGTATTGCACATTGACGATGGTAAAAATGTCTTAAATGGTTTTCCGACGATCCTCATGCACTAGTACCCTAATTTTGTCCACTTTTTAGGGGAATTTCCTCGTGGACGGTCGCCCTGACCTCTCGTCTTCTTCCAGTGCCGTTCTGCGCTCTTGAAGCGCGAGTGCCAATCAAAACACCTCGCAGGACTCATTGCTTCATTGTCATGAGCCTGCCGCAAAATTTCACGCGTCTCCGTTCCCGATTTGCAGAGTTTCACGCAGAATTTGATGTTCGCTGGCTGCTCTAGTTTGCAGTCCATACCGAAATCGCAGCGGTGTTCTGCACGTAGTCACCAAATTTCGTGTAGCACAGCTCCCGATGTTTACAGAACGACGCCACTCGGCACAATGACTCATGAAGGTTACTGCTCTCTACTGCTGTTCGCGCACCCGCGTACTGCCATCTGTTGGCATGCTACGTAACTAGTCTCGGAACATTTTGATCGCACTACGTATATTGTTAAGTAACAGTGATATTAAATGTTGCGTCACTTCACGGGACAGCATGCGACACGATATGTTTTGACAGTGACTCACAGTCATCCATTTTCACTTGGAATTTACTTTAATACTGTCGGGAAAGATGTATAGCATCAAAAAGGCGCATGTTGAAATCACTTGAAAGAGACAAAGGCTTATTAAGATATTCGTCCAGCGAAAGATAGAGAATAGTTATTAATATTGATGACGCTTTTGTTGATTCAAAGAGAACAATGATATGACCACTAATAAAAGCCTTTACTTACAAGAAGTGGTGAATACGATACAGCACGATCCTTTAAATAGCAATCGGTAGAAGAAAGAAAGAGTAAGAAATACCGCAAGTGATTTTCCCTCATAAGAAAGGATCTAGATTACCCTCACAATATTCCTAAATCAACAGACTTTCCTGACTAAACGTGTTATTTGGAATATTGGCAAAGAGAGAGAGAGAGAGAGAGAGAGAGAGACCGAACAGAAAAAAATGCGCGTTTGAAATGAATGAGTAGAGGAGGTAGAAATATGACAGATTGAGCAAAGCGATGGAGAAAGGAAGAATCGCAGAATGCCCCCTCAGTAATTCGAACGAGAGATCATTGCTGCTCGGAAGCAGCAGCAGCAGCAGCAGCAGCGGGGTGATTGATGTTCAATGGTAAAAGAGTCACGGCTGCCTGGGCCTTCCAGGATCAATCGCTGTTCATTTAGCCCAGCCTCTCCCACTGTCTGACAGAATTCAGTATTCATAAAAACTCCACCGCTCAAACGAAAACGAATCGTGGAGGTTTTACTTGAGAGGGGAATCATGTACAAGGTTACGTGAGTTGAAAGTTTCCCCTTGGATATTTCCAACAGGATGTTTTTCCCTTGATGCCAGAGAAATAGATCCATTACAATTGAAACGGACATGTCTCTGAGAGACGGGAAAGCATACAGAACAATCATTAGTGGCACCCCATGCTCATTTGCATAATTTAATTAAAGGCCTGCGTGGAATGTTTAGGAAAAATGAAAGGCATAAAAAAAGGCAGATTTTTTTACTCTTCTAGAGCCTTAGGGTATGTTTCATTAGAGTACATATCCTTATATCTCTGTTCTAATATCATAATTCATTCGTTATATTTGTACGGTTTTAGGAGTTTTTGCTATTCTTTCCTCAGTTTTAATGTTCTAATTTTACTCTTGAGTTAATCCCTACAGTTCATTTAAATTTCTGTAATAAATCACATGATAAATTTCCTTCAGAACAGCACATTTATCATTAGTGAAGGGGCAATTTATAATCGTAGTTAATTAAGAACATTCATACCAAAATTAAATACACGTCAATGGCTAGCCGTAAAAATCCAAAGGCATTTCCAGTACTCACAATCATACATAGAAAATTCATGCTGGTTCTCAATATCCAGCTCTGATTGCTTTCCTTCCTGCACTGACTACAATTTCATAAACCATTTACACACTTTTACAGAATCGTAGTCCGCTAAAAGCACCATGGAAAATTATATTACCAAATGACAGGTGGGATAACCATGAATAATAGATAGATCGTCAATTTTATCGAAGCTTCCTGAAATAGTAAAAGAGTGGGAAATAACAGTATTCTGACAAAGTTCTTGGATATAATTTGGCACACGAATCTGGCGCATTCGTTGCAGCGCACGTGAAGGTTTTTCTGAAAAGAGAGTCACGGCATTTTTCGGAACTAAAGAATAATGTACTATAGTGTGGCTTTCCCAGTTATAAATCCTCTCCATAATTTGTACATGCAAACTGGCTAAAAAATCCCCCTATAATTTGTGCATGCAATTGATCAAAAAGTCCCTTCAATAATTTGTACCTGCAATTGGCCAATAAATCGTTCTATAATTTGTATATGCAGTTGGTTAATAAATACTTTCCAAAATTCGTGCATGCAATTGATTAATAAATCCTTTCCATAATTTTTACCTGCAACTGGCGAATAAATCCTTCCATAATTTGTACATTTAATTGATTAATAAATCCGTTCTATAATCTGTACATGGAATTGCTTAATAAATCCTTCCATGATTTGTACATGTAATTGATTAATAAATCCGTTCTATAATTTGTGCATGGAATTGCTTAATACATCCTATAACGTAATTTCTTTTGGTGTTGATCTTTTGTCGTTCTTCTTACGTTATTTTAAAAACATAACCATACGATGAAAGAGTTCCTAAATTAAACCTTAACGGCCAGATGAAACATTTAAACAGAAGTCAAACGTACGGAAATTGGCTTTATCTCAGATGATTTCATCAATTCAACATAGCACTTCACATTTTACTTAACAAATCAGTGTCAACCACGCATCCAACACATCACACGAGCAACTGTTGTATCGTAGTTTTTATTTTTATCTATGATTCTTATCTCATAAAGTTACACGTCACGTTCATTCCTACCTCAATTGTGTTGCCAACATTATTCGTTTGAGAGAGAAGATATCACGTAAAGTGTGAAGTATAACTGAGAACAAACTCAAAACTTACATGGGGAAAGAAACTAAGAAAGAAAGTTAATTTAGAATATAGGACACAATCCTTCCCGTGATTTGTTCATGAAATGGGTTACCATAACATAGTCATCCTATAACTATTTGAGCATGTTTAATTCTGTATCATCACATCAGTTTCGTAGTCGGTTAGACACTGTACCGTTTATATACTCCACTGACAATCTGATTATTCAAATATTTCATAATCTTTTGAGTTATTTTATTATTTCTAATGAGGCTGATCCTTCCGACAGCTAAATATTTTATTTGTTTATGATTTCTATATGATCACCATATTGTTTCTATACAAATTGTTTAGTCATTGGTTTGTTGCACAATTCTACCGCTTCACAAATTATGGTTTGGTCGTAACTACCAGAGTTGTCCCCACTGTTTGCACAATCTGCTAAACCGTATTACCCTACTGTGTCTACCTTGTAACAATTTTTATCGTATACACTTGGGGAATTCGAAAAATATATTTCATCTTTTTAGTTATCTCTCGAGCCACCTTCGATTTCCCTAAAGTATTGAGCCTCTTTACAGCTTTTCAATCTGTCTGTGCACGTTACCATTTTTCTAACACGTTGAGCTGCCTTACCCTATTCCTAGTCTGTCGAGCAGTCCTATTTCTTCCACTTCCTTATCCCCTGAAATAGTTTGATCATGTGCTCATCGAATTAAATATTTTCGTAATCATTTGAGTCATTGCATGCATCCAACTTTTGCTTTGAGCTGCTTAGCATATGATGTAATACAGAGGCTAAGTATATGTGAAGATGACAAAGCTGCAGCGATGAATTATGTAGGTGTAGCTTAACGACTTAGGCTTCGGCTTTGGAGCAGAGGGATGCAGGTACCATCTTCGGCACTGACAAATTTGTGAACTTCAAAAGCATTAAAATTATATGACTTCTAGTCACCTTTTCTGAACTTTTCATGTCAGGTCACCCAAGAGTTCTATTTTTTGGGAACTCCTGTCAGGCTGTCAAGGCAGGTCATTTCTTGAATAGCATTGGACAACACATTTTGACATTTTGTGTGTATCTGAGATTAAACCAAGCTAGCTTATGTTATTTGTGATGCTGGATATGAAAATGGCACTGAAAACACCAGATTAGCTGTAGGTTTTTAAATATCTATTAAATAAGTTTTACGCATTTGAATATGAATACCCTGGGATAATCCTCATAGAGGAAATTATTCCCAGCGATGCCACTTTGCTTGTAGCTTCTGGTAAGTTTCAAGAGCATCTCTCACAAGGTTCCAATGATAGTCTCCTAGATTGCTGCATTCCCTTGGTACCTTTTTTCGAGGGTAGTAATGTTCTAATGAAACCGGTGCTCGTCACTGACAGCACCACAGGTAGCCGAATGTGAGAATGTAAATAGTGCAATCTGAATAACATGTTGCACCCTAGTCTCTCGTACCGAGCTTCAAGAAGGTTTCTACAAGCTTCTGATAATTTTCAGCATTATTGTTTCCTAGAAAGTTTGTGGCCACTTGCTGGAAAGCATTCCAAGCTAACTTTTCATCACCTGTAAGGAAATCATGAAAACGCTTATGTCGAAAGAGCTGGCGTATCTGTAGACGGACAAATAGAACTTGCTATTGATTTTGGTCTCACTAAGTCTTAGAAATTTATCACGAAGGTACAAAAATCCTGCCGCATTTCGATCCACGGCCTTTGCAAAATTCTTCATCAGCCCAAGTTTGATGTGGAGAGGAGGGAGCAAGATCCTGTTAGATTCTATAAGTGGTTCGTTAAGAGTACATTCTTTTTCTACGGTTTAAGTGATTGTTGTGGGAGGCCAATCCATTTCTTTTCTTAAAATGGGAAGTCCTGGACCGGCTGCCCGAGAGACAGAGGAAACTGCAAAAATAAGTGTAATCCTGCTGTAGCCCCATCAAAATGGCAACGACCTTCAGATCACCACAAATCTTCCACTTATTCTTGTCATAGTTGATGGTGTGGAACAGTTGTTTCACTTTGTTGTATCTTTATAAGCGAGTGTAATAGTTTTTGAAACGTTACCATTATGGAGAAACACAGCTTTTAAGCTGCACTTGGACGCGTCA
Organism: Macrothele yani; assembly: GCA_039090855.1. NCBI lineage: Eukaryota > Metazoa > Arthropoda > Arachnida > Araneae > Macrothelidae > Macrothele > Macrothele yani. The sequence goes on along the minus strand of CM076993.1, from coordinate 84,533,512 downwards.
ATGAACAGCCTTCAATCGTCGTCTTTATGTCGATTTGTATTGCTGCCATCAAACCCACTATATCAACATAAGCAACGAGGGTATCTGTCTTTTTGAAAAGTGGAAGATCTTCTTGTGGAGCACGAAGTACAAACACATGCACATTCTCTTCTAGGAGACTCCGTTGCTGCAGTCTGAACCCCAACAGCTCTGCTTAATTTTTAGGCAATTGCAGATCTCTCACTAGATCATTCAATTCATTGGGGGTAATTTTATGTGGCTGTGCACTAGGGCGGAGCGTAAAAATTGTTTTTTTTCGAATTTTGATATGCCCTAGTGCTGAAAAGTTGTGTATTGTTCCCTAAACCATGTGCAAAAAAAGTCCCGAAATTCAAATAATATCTTACGGTTCCACTTTGCCTCCAAAATTTCCATATTTGGGCAAAATCGTCATATTTTCATGTCCGTTGTGAGAAAAGAACAGTGCTCGTTACAGACTTTCCATAGTGCGCAAAAACTATCCGTTAGTACCTAAAACACGCGCACAATTTTTCAGGCAAAGCAACTAATATCTTATGGTTCCAATTTAATGCAACAATATTCCACGTTTAAGAAAAATTGCAATACTTTGACACCTAGGGTTCACCATGTGATTTGTTTCCTAGTTGTGTTGATGTGTGTACTACTACACTGAAAGCACAACATATTGTGCAAATGTGCAGTAGTGCACACTGCAAACGGTGCAGCTCGTCGCATTTTTCATGTTTCATAAAAATCCCACAACTCACTGCGAGGAGGTGGCTGCACAGCAAGTTCCACCCGTGCCCAACCCAACCCACCCATCCATTAGAGCAAATCAGTTTCCTGTTCTTCTTTTTTAATCTTCAATTTCCTCCTGTTCTTCGTTATTAATTTTTACCAGCCTTCGAAAGTAAGAGTGTCAGCTCTGATTTACTTTCGAAGGCTGGCATTATTTGCCGTGCATCCAACCGTACTCTAATAAATCCATCCCTTCGTTCTTCTCCGCAAACAGCAGCAGATGCTTCTGTTGTCAACTTAACGCATATCCTAACTCCCTGATTTTGACAAGGGAAGTTTTGCGTGTTCATTCGCTCAACAATGTCCGTGCAGTTACTATTGCATAGATTAATTATTTCATTGTCGGTTAAATGAGCAGTCAGTGGCGGTTTGCTTAAGACCATGATTGCCAGTCAATTAGGTCAAAATAATCCTCCGCCTAGAAGCTGAACTGAGGAATTTCGAATACAGGGATTGCATCGTAGTTTTGTACCCTTGCTCGAAGGATCCTGCGGTAGCCAAGTTCTCTGATATGTTTCCTCTTATCCGTGATCATAGCCAGAAGTATTGATTCTGGATGGCCAAAATAGCCATTCCTTTGGATTACGCATTCCAGAACGCTCTTCAAATCCTGGGTGAGATATTTGGATGTATGAATGGCCTTCCACAGGTTCCGTACTCCATCATGGCAATGAGGGTGTGATCTTATAGTAAACCACATGGGAGCATAAACCTTCACAACAAAGGCTGCCAGGATTTTCAGTAAATCCGAAGGCTGCGAAGCACTTATATAAAGGCACAAAATATGATTAGCCGTCGTCAGCCACCGTGCACGGCTCATTTTCCCCGGGTGTTTATGTGCCAGACTTGATGAGCACGTACCCGTTGTCACAGAGTGGCTAACAGGTATTTCTGATCCGTGTTAAGATCGCTTGCAATTTTTTCATCACGTTCAGGAAAAACCGCTTCAAACTTCAAAACCGGTAGATTTTTCCAACCCTCCAGCTGTTTGCCGATTTTCTTCGAAAACGTTTTTGTGCCATTCGTTTGGCCATCCAAATGTTGACCGAGTGTCAGCTTGTTTCCGTGCAACTGGTTTTTGGCAGGCCAGCTCTAGAATGTGAATTGTACACCCTTTACATCCAATATTAACGACGGTTCCTTCGCAGCCTATCACCAACAGTTTGCTTAGGTCAATATTCTTGGCATGTAATAAATCCAGCAGACCTTTGGCAATGTCATTTGCGGTGGAAGATGTAGGAGTGATATGCCCAAGATATTTACTTTCAGGTTCTTCCAGCATAATTACGTGTTCTTCAGTAACAGTGTTTTGAACCTCTTTCCTTCCCTTTCTTCATGCATTATGGTTTGCTCTAGAGTACAATCTATACAGAGGTGAGAGCTCCATCTGTTGATAACAACAAGCAAGCATCAGCTTTTAATTGAGATATTAAAACCTACTGCAATTTAAATTATAAGTTACATTATGAAAAATAAAGGGGGAAATATACTGTTTCCGAACAATTGTGAAACTTTCGAATTAAATTGGAACCATAAGATATTAGTTGCTTTGCCTGAAAAATTATGCACGTGTTTTAGGTACCAATTGATAGTTTTTGCGACTGCTTATAACCCATTGAGTTGCTCACGGTGCTCGTTAAACCTTCAATCAAAAAGTAAAAAAAAATTAATTAATAAAAAGGATACCCTGTCGATTTTTTTCAGTTAAAGCGTTCCTGCCATGCACGTCTTCTGTAAAAGCTCTTCCCGTAGCTCAGAAATTCACCAGATCTTCAGTTTGGCTATATATTATTAGGTAAGAAATCATAGTTTGCAATTCTTTAAGAGTTATCTGAACTCATCAGCGATATGTAGATCAGAATCAGAGATTTCATCACACAATAGGTCAAGATTTCGCTTTGTCACAGATAGGTGGAGTTAAAAGCTCCGAGGCGCCTTTTCGATATACTTTACCTTATGATCTATTTTTAGATATTAAACACAAACATCCAGTGATGTAGCCAAGAAGATTGTCTTAGGGGTCCGATGCGGTACAAAATCTTTGATCTGCAGTATTTTTTAAATTATTTTCAAATAATCATTTCAAAAAACGTACTTTTTTAAAATAGAAATACATGCAGTAAGAAAACATTTTTTATACTCAACTTCGTAAGATTAATCAGGTTAGATACAGACATGACAGCTGAAGTTGAATATACATCATGTTATACACTATACTGGCAAAAGTCGCCGTACACCTAGAAGAGAAACACAACTTAGCGTTTATTGTCATACATTAGCACGGTGTCAGTCCACCTTTGGTCTTAATGCATGCACTGACCCTTCGAGACATGCTTTCGACAAGGTTTTGCAACACAGCGATAGGTATGTACTTCCATTCAGTACATACTTCTGTCGCTAACTGTTGCTTAGTAGAAGTCCTTGGTTCCAAACTACTTATGCACCGCTCTAATTCATCCCATAGGTGTTCTATGGGATTAAGATCAGGGCTCCGTGCTGGCCAGTCCACACACGATACGGAATTATCGTCAAACCACGCCGCAACAGTTCTTCCTTTGGTACGAACAGGGTACGGCTCAGCAGTATTGCTACATAGTTGGTAGTGCATAATTGTCCAGAATATCGAGGTAGACGTGTTAATTAACAGGTTTGTCCACGATAACCAAAGGGCCGGGACCATACCACGAAAAACACCCATACACGAGTACACTGCCAGCTCCAAACGTGACCGTAGGAACAGTACACTGTGATAAATAGCGTTCCCCCGGCTGCCGCGATACCCACACACGGCCATTAGACTGATGGATCGTGTATCTGGATTCGTTAGTCCATAGGACCCGTTTCCATTGATCTACGGTCCACGATAAATGTCCGTTACACCCTGCTTAACGACGAGTAGCATTCCGAGTGGAGATTAAAGGTTTGTGAACAGCCGCACGACCACGGTAACCCATGGAAGGAGGTTCTCTGCGAATGGTACGTGCACATGCCGAGGTTCCAGCAGTGTTACTCACCTGTACACTGAGGTCTTCTGCAGTACTCCGTCGGTTAGCTGGAACGGCTCTCCTGAAACTTCGACGTCTTCTATCACTGATTTTCTTTGGTCTACCAGAAAATTTTGCTGCTTCAGGCACGCCATGCGTCTTCCACTTATTCAGTACATCCAAAACAGTTGACTTGGGTATGTTTAAACGCTTCTCGGTTTCTCTTATGGACAACCCACTAATATAACACCCTACAATCTTTTCTTTCTTAAAGTCAATTCTCTCCTGCCGCGACGTTTTCACTCAACCTCACAGAGCGATATGATGGCGGTGAGCTTCAGGCTTGTGTTTATATCATTTGCAGCTTTACCGCGCATTTTAGCAACGCAGCGGATCCGTTCGTTTGCTTTTGAAGGGTGTCCGGTGACCTTTGTCAATATAGTGTACATTCAACAGTTTTTCTCTGATCATTGCCTTTTTTGTGTGTGTTCGATTCTGTTTCTCTCAATATATATATATATATATATATATCTACTCGTGAGAAAACACAGCTGCCTCTGTGAAGTAGGGACTCTGAAGTATCGTCTCAACGAAGTTTACTTACTACATCAGTTAGAACATTATTTTGAAAATCTGTAATTCGTACGAAAATAAAACCAGAATATCTTATGTGGTGTGGGAATTGCGGACGGCCGTCCTAGTGGCGAAGTGGTCTAAACGCTCGCTTATGACCATTTGTCCCAGAAAGGTCCGTGTTCGAATCCCGTGACGCATGGATGTTGTGGTTTTTCTTACGCCACTGGTACTCTGCCTTTCCCGGAACCAGTGGATCTAAATTAGGGACGGGCGGCTGCTTATAGCCCATCGAGTTGCTCACGGTGGTCTTTAACCGTTTAACGACCATGACCCAAAAATGATTTATCACTCCAAATGCTTGAAACTGTCTGTTGATTCAATTCTTTGTTTAATAACAACATAGTGACTGAAGGTGACTCCTGCTTATCCGTCATAGATCGAGAAAATTTGAAGAACATGTAAGGTTAGGAAATCTGACTCACTCTAGACAGGTGTTTCAGGCGGCTATGGCCGTTTGTATGTAAGGGTGTTTTGGACGTTAAGGTCGTTAAAAGGTTAAAACTTCAATAAAGAAAAAGTGGAAGCACATACAGGAATCAGAAAAATCAGAACTTCTGAGGAGAGGTTACGTAGAGACTGGTAAACTATAAGCAATTCAATACGCAATTCTGATTGCTTTCAATAATCTACTGAATTTCCCATGTATTTCTGAGGAATATTTAGTCCTTAATTTCTAATACTCGGGAAGTAACTACCTCCATCTTGCCTATAAACAGGAATTCTACCCTAATATTTGTAGGCTGTTAAAGGTTGTGGGTTAACTCCCAGTCTCAAGTGTAGAATTACTTCCGATGATGAAGAGAGTTACTTTCGTTTGAAAAAACAAAACGCGACGGAAAAGGTTTAATAATTTATATCTCTTTGTTCAGTGTATGCAGATGTTCCCCTTAATGTAAACCAAGTCATAGATACGAAGTCACCTTTACGCCCAAGACGTCGCCCTTTTCTTCTCCAATGAAACAGTTTTATAGTGATTAAAACTGTCCAAGTAATACTTACGAACTAAAACATGAAATGCCTGCATTCTGGCTAATATAATAAACCTATAAAACCTCAGTTACTTCTGGTATGTTCAATTAATATGTACACTGAAGAGCAATTGAATTAGAGACAGCTGGCGTTATGAAAATGTGGTGCTGTGGGCGTCCCTGTAAACGGAAACGACATGACGTATGCAGCGATCCGACAATATAAGGAGTGATGCGACTGGAATCAGTAAGAGTCGGATGCAGTATGGATAAAACGCATTTCATCGTGGGCAAATTGTCGGGGCCAGACGAATGGGTCATTCCATCTCGGAAGTCGTGCAGGCACTGGGATTTTCACAAGCCACTGTGTCACGGGTGCACCGTGAGTACATCGAATCCGGTAAAACCATCCCTGCAAGGGCCAACTGCCGTAGACAACAGCGTATGGATGAGCGTGGTCATTGTCGGCTAGCTCGCATTGTAACAGCGGATATACGGCCCGCAGTTCAAGAAATCACTCGTCAATTTAACGCTGGTGCGCAAAAACGTGTAAGCAACCGCACCATCCAGAACCATCACCTCGCTATGGGGTACAAAAGCCATCGTCCCACGAGGGTACCGCTGCTGACCGCACATCACATGGTGAAAAGATTAGCATGGGCGCGAGAACATCGCCACTGGACCCTAGACATGTGGGAAAATGTTGCCTGGACTAATGAGTCGAGATTCACGTTGGTACATGCGGATGGCAGGATACGAGTACAGCGCAAACCACATGAAGCGATAGCACCTTCTTGCCAACAGGGTACTCTTCAAGCTGGTGCTGGTGGCATTCTCGTCTGGGGACTGTTTATGTGGACTGAAACGGGACCCCTGGTATGTGTGACATCGTCCCTCACAGGTCAACGCTACCGGGATATCCTGGACGACCATTTGCTCCCGTTTGTGCGTCTTCAACATCCCACTGGGGACCTCATCCTGCAACAAGACAATGAATCGTGCCATCGCTCCTGAATTGTATCCGAATGGTTGGATGAACACTCCACCGACGTGGCCTCGCTTCCTTGGCCAGCTAGTTCACCTGACCTCAATCCCATCGAGCACATCTGGGATGCCATCGAGAGAGATGTTCAAAGCTCTGACCACCCTCCATCAAATCTTCGTGAACTGTGGGAGCTTGTTCAGGGGTCGTGGATCCGTATGGCTTCCCAACGCTTCCGGTGTCTTATCGAGTCCTTGCCGAGACGAATCACCGCCGTCATCAGGGCGAAAGGTGGTTCTACACGTTACTAGACAGGTATCTATAATTCAATTGCTCTTCAGTGTATACAGTAGATTCCGGTTAATTAGGACATCGGGTAATTTCCTGATAACTGGGTCCTCGGTTTATTTGGGTCAATTATCTCTTTGGGATAAAGCTTGGCATAATTAGACCAAAGTGTTCTAGCCCCGATATGTTCCTATTGGCCGGAATTTACTCTGTCTGAAGATGCAAAACATTATGACCACCTTCCTAATATGATAATGGCCCATCACGTGCCGTAAAAACAGCTCTCTCCTGACAAGGCATAGACGCTACAAGATTTCTAAAAGTGTCTTGTAAACACGTTGCCAGCAGATTCTTTTACTTTTGAAAGTTACGTGGTTCAGCCGACGCAGACGAGTTTCCTGCTCCACCATAAACTACAGATGCTCGACTGGATTAATGTCTCGAGAATTTGGCGATAATTGGAAGTCTTCCTCATGTTGCTAACCATAGTCGAGCAATATGGGCAGTGTGGCACGGCGCATTATTCTGATGCCAGAGAGGATATTGCGTTGCCACGAAGGAATATACCTGATCTGCAATTATTTGTAGGTAGTTGGCAGGAGTCACAGTTTCCTGTACATGGATGACTGGACCCACGGTTTTTAAGTAGAACACTGCCGAAAGCATTGCGTTTCCTTTACTGTGATGTTTTTGCCCCACGGTTAGATGTGTCGCCAATACTTCGTCATGTAATGGACTGACACGTAGCCGGCTGCCCACGTGGTGCAAAAGAAAAGGAGATTCATCGGACTAGACGACCTTCTTCCAATCATTCATAGTCCAGTTTTGATGCAGGCGATTTCGACGGTAAACCGAGGTTAGCATGGACACTCAGAGCAGCCTGAGACTAAGCAGCCTAATTTTCAGCAAGGTTCGATATACTGTGTAGTATGGTACATTACTTCCGTCACCAGCATTTAGGTTACGTTCAAGATGTGCCGCGGCATTGCTTCTGTTTGCTCATACCAGACGGGATATCGCCTTCTTTCTCTTCTAGAATCGACGAGCCGTACTTCACCGGCGGTTTGGGGTGTTTCCTCTTGGGACCACTTTTTAATGCTACTAACCACTGCCGACAGTGAACACCTCACAAGTCTTTCCTTCTCAGAAATTTTCTGACCCAGTCGTCTGGTCATTACAATTTGTCCTTTGTCAAGCTCGCTTAAGTCCTCTTCACTTCCCATCTGAAGAACAAGAATAACACTGATTAACAGAGCTCATTCAATACCAGTTGGTTATCTATATCGTTTCATGACTTCCACATGCGCCTTTGTTTACCTACCATTGGTTCACAAGGTCTAGCTAGGCATACTATCTTGTTTCCCGGTGAGTCTATATGTTCACTCAATAGACAAAACATTAGATATAGGGGTAATGGGCAGTTGACATGGGCATACCCTGAGCTGAGTGGACAGACCCAAATTGAAAGCAGGTTATAAACAGGCTGACCGAAGGGTTTCCCAACAGTGTATCGCAATCGTAGAAGATGTGTAAACGTGATGATTCGAGAGAACTTGTTCGTGGACTCATTGTCGGTGCAAGCCAGATGAGTCATTCTGTCTCCCAAGCGGTAAGAGCCCAAAGGTTCTCGAGCACAATAGTACAGTGGTGTGCAAAAATTAAGGACGAAGAGGAGAAATTAGCATAACAACGGTACGAGTAGGCAGAACGGACCGAAAGACCACTCAGGAGATAGACTAGGGTCCGGTACGATAGGGCATGCGCATATAGGCAGCATGACGTAGTTGGGCGGGGAAGGGAGTGTCGGAAGGGTATAAAGCCCACGGGTGGTGTACGCTCAGCAATTCGGTGAAAGCTATTGCACGGTGTACATCGATTTGAACGACGTCGAGTTGCTGCCAATGTGTGATATGGCCAACAGGCAATCCAGTAGACATCTGGATGACTTTACCCGAGGTCGCGCCATTGGAAAGTTGGAACAAGGTCGACGTGTGACTAGTGTGGCCGAGATGTTTGGGATCGCTCACAGCATTGTTTCACGAGCTTGGAGAGCATTTCAAACGACAGAAACCGCTGTCCGAGAGTTTAGCAGTGGTCGTACACGAGCAACCACGGCGGCGGACGACCGGTATATTGTCATACAGGCGAGAAGAGACAGACGGCAGACAGCGGGAGAAATTGCAAGGCACATGCATCAGACAACTAGACGTCCGTTATCGTGTTTTACCGTGGCCAGGAGGCTGCACAAAGGTGGTTTATTTGCACGACGACCAGCACGGTGTGCGCCATTAACGCCTGCAAATCGGAGACGGCGGTTTCTGTGGTGCCAGGAACACAAGAACTACACACATCAGCAATGAGGTCCAGTTCGCTTTACGGATGACAGCCGATTTAGTCTGACGAGCGATTCTGGCTATGCACACGTCTAGAGAGAGCAGGGAACACGCAATCACACCTCCAACATCATCGAAAGGGATCGATTTGGAGGTGGCGGAGTTCTCGTTTGGGGCGGTATCATGCTTGGTAGCCGTACTGACCTCCACATCTTCCAAGGAGGTAAAGTCACTGTTGTCCGCTATTGTAACGAGGTTCTCTTGCCTCACGTGCGTCTTTTTAGAGGTGCTTTGGGTCCTGAGTTCCTCTTCATGGACGACAACGCTACACTTCATCGTACAGTGGCTGTCGCAGAGCTGTGGGAGAGTGAAGATATTCAACGCATGGATTGGCCCGCAAGGTCTCCGGATATAAATGCAATCGAACACGTGTGGGACTTTCTCGGGAGACGCTTGGCAGCACGTCACCAGCCACCAGCAACGATTCCGCAGCTGCGATTGGCGTTACAAGAGGAATGAGCCGCGATGCCTCAACAGCTCCTTGACAACCTCGTCCTCAGCATGGGCAGACGTTGTAAATCCTGCAACGAAGTCAGGGGTGATCATGTCCCCTACTAAAGACTGGATGTTTCTTGTCAGCCGCCTGTCACATGAACGTTTCTGTCTTCTGTCCAGTTGTGCTCGAAGCTACATTTTCAACAAACTGCCTTTGTATCCTTTGGATTCCTTGTTTGGACGGTTTTGCTCACTTGTCCCATATTCTTACATCTTGGGGATCTTATGGTATGATTTGAGTCGATGTAGAGACTTGTGCGCGACGTTACATTCGAAAAACTGTCTCGTCCTTAATTTTTGCATGCGACTGTATCAAGCATAGGCGCCGACTTGAAAAATTATTGGGGATTCCGGAAATTTTTAATCGAATTACCCATTCATTTTTCAAAGTATTTAAGCCTAATTTAAATTACATTTAGTCAGATAATCTGGCACAATAAGACGGCTGAAGTGCTAAAATGAAGCAAATTATAGGTAATTATTTATTTCATTTATTTTGCTTTTGTAGGCGTGACATTATTGTATACAATACCAAGATACTGTGAATTTCCAAATCAATTGTCTTTATAAAAGTAAAAAAAAACATGTAAAATTTATTTAAAGTTTTTCTTACCGATTTTAAAAATTCCAGCAATTTTTTTTTCAAATGACTTCTGAATTACAATAGGAGGTCAGAACGGATAGGACGTGGCATCAGTCACACGCCCTGCGTTTTCCGTGGGCTCCACTTCGTGTCAGATGTAAATGCCCAGCATGCCCAACTAGGGCTGCTTCTGTACTTTCTATGGAGAAATGGTCGACTTTGAACATATTCTATAGGCACTTGTGCTGCATGTACAGTCAGGTAAAAATTAGACTGAAATATACATGCACATAACAAAAAATTTACAAAAAATAAAGAAATGCTGTTTAGTATTTTCTAAAAAATTTAAACAAAATTATGCTTCGTAGAGCAGAAGTGCATACCGCGCATTAGCCAATCACGGCCTTGCTAAAGCTGTGGGAGCCTTGTTGACCTTCAGGGACTGCTGCAGAGAGTAAGAGACGGCCGCTATCAACCTGTGATGCAGCACAGGTCTTCAGGAAGTGACGTCACGCCACTGAATCCTTCACACCCGGAGTGCGCAAAAACCAGATGATCAGATTTGCCTTTACCAGCGGCTGCTGATGCCATCTCCTCTCTCTTCTAACCTCATTGGACCCCGACTGTCCGAAGATAGGGTGGTTCAACTGACTGCACAACATATTTCCACCTTTATCACTATGACCTTGAATAGGTTCTCGTCTCCGAATATAAAGCTAGACTTTTGGTATTTTGTGGGAACCCAGACAAACCGAAGAATTTTCTTTTATAAAGGATGCAGTTTTAAATGCTCTTAAACAACGGTGCTTGAGGTATTGTCTATCGCGTCAAATTTGATGAGCGCGAACAAACACTAAATCTTTTTTTAGGCACAATAAACAGAGGCTGAGGGGGCAGTTTCTATACACACTTTCTATATACATGTATGTATAGTAAACGGGAATGAATAATAAAGCACTTGAAGAATTGATAACGAAAAACAAAACTTATACATATACTCGTACTTGTATTTATCCCACGAAATACGCGCAAAAATATTAGGGGTTCGAGGAACCCACAAGAAAATCATTGGGGGTTTAAAACGTATCTCGAACCCACGAAGTCGGCGCCTATGGAATCAAGAGTACACCTCGAGTATGTCATCGACGAACGAACGACCGCACACCATTGATGACTATGCTCGACGTAGGCTCGTATAGATTGACCGCTTGGCAGGGGTGGCGCAAATCAGTTAAATGTTGGAGGCCCAAGCAGCATTAGCGAGTGAACGTCACGGCGTACGTTGCATAACCTGGGCTACGAGATCCGACGTCCTACTCGTGTGCCAATCTTGAATGTTTGTCATCGGACATTACGCCTCGCCTGGTGCCGGGAACAATGAATTTGACCCCTTACGTATTTTAAAAACAGCGAAACGAAACTGTTCACATGTCATGATAGTGTTATTTACTACATCGTCTGCATTTTTGGCCAGTTATTAATAAAACAAGTAAGTTCTATATAAATGAAAAAGACTGTACTAAAAGTTTGGCTCATACTTATTTTTGTTGTATAGAAAACGAATTGTCCACGTAGTCTTTTAGAAGCTGTTGTCAAGTCTTCAGGAAAACAGATAAAGCGACAAGAAAATAACTTATTGCCTATGCAAGATACAAGAGTCCAATGTTTGACTAAAATGAGATACAAGAAGTTGCTTTTTGAGCTACTTACTTGGCTAAAGTCACACACACACACACACACACACACACACAGTTATATACACTATGTAAACGAAGATGCACATTCATTTGAACATGTGGGACACCACTACATGTTCAAATGAATGTGCATCTGCAGACGTAGATGAGCACTGGTGTGGTATGAAAAGTGCAGGGGAGCGTTGGCTCACCTGGCACACCATATCGTGAGGAGATGAACTGACTTATTTTCAAAGGGGCATGATGGATGGATGCCACTTGAGGAAGCAGTCAGTGCGTAAACTTTGCCTCTCTTCTGGTTGTGCCAAAATTCATTTTCGCTGACGTTCTTCATCGATGGTGAGCAGATGGTGCCAGTACAGCGAGAGACGCACAAACTAGTAGTTGCCAAACGAAGCTCACTGAGGAATGTAACAAAAGCACTCACGTCCTCTGCCACAGACGTGGCCGGCGACATAGCTCAAGCTGCTAGAACATCTATTTTCACCATAATAATCGGACAGAAATTACATGTCCACGGTTATCATGATAGATAGGCAGCGCACAAACTTCCAAGCAATGCTAGAATGGGATTGGCTCGCCGTTCGTGAACAATAGTGGGAGTCGCGTAGAGTGATGAATCATAATACTCACCCTTTAGCTCTGATAAATGCGTTTGGGCTTGGCGTTTTTCCGGATGACGCTGAAAGGTGGACCACATTGTCCTCACAGTCCAGTTTGGAGCTGGTATCAGGGATCGTGTGGTGCATTTTCTTCTGGGAAGTACTCGGTCTCTTCGTTTTGGTGCTCTTCAGCCAAGCGGCTCCCAGGGTACGAACACATTCTGAAACATTCCGCACTACTTACGCTGTGGCAGTACTTTGGCACACATGCCTGCCTGTTTCATTAAGATCGAAGGTCTTACTACACTATAAGGTTTATCCTGGTCTGGTTTGGGAAGCAGTATGATCAAGTATTGTCTTAGCCGGCCCAAAGTATTGATAGATCATCTATGGGACGAGCTGGAACACCAAATTCGATCTCTGCCAGTAAGAACCGCCTCTACTGTAGATCTTCCATAAGCTTTATTGGAGCAGTGGGAGAAGTTTCCGTTACAAGCCTTCTGACATTTCGTGGAAACCATGCCTAGAAATATCCTTGCAGTCATAAAGGCCGCAAATGGGTGTACTGGGTGATGATTTGGGCTATGAACGTTCTTGTTTCCGTTCAAATTTGGTATATCGTTATGTGTGTGTACAAAGGATGGACAAAACAATGTGAACACCTGTTGAATAGGCGATGTATCTTTATTAATAAGGTATCGGTTCATTTGCCTTTAATACAGCTTCCTACCTTCTTGGAATAGATCCATACAACTTTTGAATAGTCTCCAGTGGAGTGTTGTACCATACGTAGATCAGAACATCAGCCAATTGCTTCAGAGATGTATGAGAAGGAAATCTGCTTCTTAATACATCGTCCAATTGTCTTGGAATAGATTCATACAACATTTGAATAGTCTCCAGTGGAATGTTGTACCACTCGTCGATCAGAACATCAGCCAATTGCTTCACAGATGTTTGAGGAGGGAATCTGCTTCTTAATACAGCGTCCAATTGTCTTGGAATAGTCTTCAGTAGAGTGTTGTACAACTCGTCAACATAATATCAGCCAATTGCTTCACAGATGTTTGAGGAGGGAATCTGCTTCTTAATACAGCGTCCAATTGTCTTGGAATAGATTCATACAACTTTTGAATAGTCTCCAGTGGAGTGCTGTACCACTCGTCAACAGAACATCTGCCAATTGCTTCAGAGATATTTGAGGACGGAATCTGCTTCTTTATACAGCGTCCACTTGTCTTGGAATAGATAATACAAAATTTGAATAGTCTACAGTGGAATGTTGTACCACTCGTCGATGAGAACATCAGCCAATTGCTTCAGATATGTTTGAGGAGGGTATCTGCTTCTTAATACAGCGTCCAAGTGTCTTGGAATAGATTCATACAACATTTGAATAGTCTCCAGTGGAATGTTGTACCACTAGTCGATCAGAACATCATCCAATTGCTTCAGGGATGTTGGAGGAGGGAAACTGCTTCTCACTCCGCTCTCCAAGACAGCCCACAGTGACTCAATAATATCCACAGTGGCTCAATAATATTCACGTCAGGTCATTGAGCTGGCCAGGCCGGACGTTGAAATTCGTCTTGGTGTTCTTCAAACTAAGACAAAACTATTCTGGAAGTGTGTATGGGAGCATAATCATCTTGAAAAATGGCATCATTGTTGGGAAACAACATTTGTACCACAGGATCACATAGAATGTCCACGTACTCGGTGACAGTAACTAGACCGTGTAGGGTGCTGATAGGGCAAGTCGAATCCCAAGATATGGCCACCCAACTTATCACAGAACCACTTCCATGTTTGACTGTTGGTACCAGACACTTTGAATTGTACAGTATCTTGGGTGTTCTCCATACATAAACCCGGCCCACTGTTGAGAATAAAGTAAATGAGAACTCATCAGACCATGTCATATGTTTCCAGTCGTCAGTTGTCCGTGTTTTATGCTCATGACATCGTCTTTTTCGCATTGTAGCGCTGGCTTCTGTGATTGAAACTTTATTAATTGCAGCTCTTTCATGGATGCTGGCTTTGTGAAGTTCTCTGCGGGCTGTCTTTTTGTGGAAGCAGGGTCTTTCAAGCGGATATTGAGTTCTGCTGTCACTTTTGCTGTATAGTAGATGTGTATTGTTTGGAAATCATTCTTTTTAGTGTTCGACGGTTCCTCTCATTCAATCTCGGTAATCTCCCATTAGTCCTCTTGGCCGTTGAAATCTTGCCATGCTTTGTGTACGCAGTCCTAACCGACGAGACTCTTGCTCTCGAAGCACCAAATAATTGGGTTGTTATATATCGGTTCATACAGACGCTCCTGGTAAACGGGATCCCACGATATGTCCTTTTCGCAAGTGTGACGGGTCACCCATTTCACTGATCGTACGAACCACTGCTGAACAGAACTTGTGCTACAATGGCATAAAACCTAGAGAACGTACACAAAGAAAAGATACAGGAAATACAACCACAACTTTTTTTTCAGTGTAGCCTTCATGAATAGCAATAGCCCTTATAATAATTGTGTTCACACTATTTTGTTGAACCGCTGCACACACACACAACATACATATGCATGCATGTTAAAAGCCTACTAAAATCAGTGTTTGAAGAGCAGCTAAATTGAACCCCTCCTCCGGAATCTTTTACGACATTGTGTGCCAGTACCTCAACATATTCAAAATGGTGGATTTAAGAGCTTTGGTTAATTATCACCGTAACAGCAGCAATGAAGAGAGCTTTTGAAAAAGGCCTATTCATTATCTGTGTGTGAATGCATGAAAAGCTGATTTTTTAGGCAACTTGTCTTCTGCATCTTAATTAGGTAATTCTATTTGCATTTCCGTAAATATCATACAGCTTTTTTTCGTAAACATTTTGATGATAAAACTCCGTTCAATACTTCCGTGCATTTGAAAAAGTCACGCTTCCGTTAAGAAAAAAACAAACAAAAGCATGCTGTTTTTTTAAGTGAAATCATTTCACGACTTTCAACAAAAATAATGGCACGAAGCTAAATAACCAAGTCTAACTATTTGTACTAATTTTGATTAAACTTTATTTGTTTAGTTTCTCTGTTTTTTCTATTTTTTTCAGTATACGGCAGGACATTAATTGTTTTCTGCTAATGCGTTTTGTATCTTTTCAGAAGTGTGAAAGTAGTCGATTATTGAATGGAAATTACAAAGTGGAAACTTTATGATCACTTTCCTAAAAGTGAGCAAATAACGGCAAAATAAACCATATGGGTAATGACCAATACTTCAGGGAGAAAAAGAAAAAGAAAAAACCTTTGATGAATTCGGATTTTTTCTCTGGAAAAAGAAAGAAGCAATAAAATCAGTAATCTATGCAAACGTACCCTTATATGAAAGTTTATTGACTTTTTTAATGGTGAAGAACGTTGCAGTGCATTTGTGGAAGTGCTTTAGAAACTGAATAGCTCAACATCACCTAGGAAGCGATAAATTTCAGGTTTATTTCGGACGCATTGATTTTGATATTAGAGGGGAATTTCCATTAGTGAAATCCAATAATTAACGGACAACAACAGTCCGTTTGGCTAGACAGCTTTTGGAAAGGGATTTTAAAGCGAAACGTTGCCTCTGGCGTCAATTTATCCAATAAAATGAAACGGATTCTGATGATAGAGCTCTCTCTCTCTCTCTCTCTCTCTCTCTGTTTGTGCGCGAGGCTCAATTAGGTTCTGAGCTAAGTTATCTTTCCTGCAATACAAGGCTCTGGAACGAAGCAATATGTAATGAATGCGACAAATCCATCTCCACGGTATCGTAGTAATCCAGCCAAATATTCAGTTTTTAACGATTTACTGCTTTTGTTGACAAAGTTGATAGCCCTGAAGTCGATACTTAATTCAGCGAGGGTCAGATAGCTTTGTTTGATTTCGATTCTTGTGCGAGAGAATTTGACTTATCATAGGGATGTTTGTCTCCAGTCGTAGATCCAAAAGGAGGAAAGAATTTGTCCAAGGCAACCTATGATGGGTAGTCATGTCGTGTTTAGAAGGATATCTAGTTTGATTGGCGCCGGTAACTAAATTTTCAGGAGGCAAACTGAAATTGTAAATACAAAGAGCACACTCAAACACTATACACAAATTTTCACTACGCCTTCTCTACTCGAAAACAATTTATTCCACACACGCAGACAAGCATGCAGAAGATAAATATAGTTAAAAGCCAGAAAACTTAAAAATTATATTAAGTCAGATGGATAAATCATGTTCTCGACAACATGTTCGGACAGTACGGAATTTTCTTTGTTGTTCTCTTGAGCCTTGCAGTTTGACCACCTGTGTCCAGTGCGCAGCAAATTTCCGGCGGTCACTCAGTTGATCATCAAGCAAGAAACACTCTTGTGGAGAAAAACTTCGATTGACCTTTGTTCTGCAGTGAATGGATGCTGCCGAGAATTATATATTTTTAGTGGCATTGTCTTCCAAGTTTTCCACGCTGTATGTATGCGCGCTGTGCTACAACATGGAAAATTTCCATATTATTACTTCTTTCAGCAAATGTTCAACAAGTCACGAGCGGGTTCAGTGGTGGATTGGCCCACGGGGTCATTTTCCGGTGAACCACTCGAGAAATGGCCCACTTTCTTGTGTTCTATTCGTCCGTATTTTTGGGAACCAAGGAATAATTATTTCGGTACTTATGAACAATTCTTCATGTAAGCATTACATCTGTGTGAAAAGCTATTTTCTTAAAATAAAAAAAGAAGTTAAGCTAATATTAGACGTAGGGGTTTGAACGTGAAACCCAGGATCATCAGTAGGCCCTACATTCCTTTTGTAGTATTGAAGGAGACAGTAGTACCCGTTATGACGGCCCATTATCTCCATCCCTTTATCCACAGAGTAACACAGATCGGAAGAGATATTCCGAGACCCACGTGCCACTGACTTGTATCTCAAAAGAAACGATTTACTAGTACTGGTTGGGGATCAAAAAAAATAGTGTGTAGATTTAAAAGGTGCGTCTATTCAAAATAATGGGTAGATTTAAAAGGGACATCTATTCAAGGAAAAGTTACCAGTACCATTGCTCAGTTCATGATCAATGAAAAAGTACATACAAAAATTAATTGGTTAAGAAAATTGTTACGTGGCATTCGCATTTTTGGACTTTCAGAATGTTCTCTACGGAAATTTAGTTAAAAATGGGTTCTCTCTTTGCGAGACCTATGATTTTGTCAAAACCGTATTTTTCAGAGGAAAATACACTGCTGGCCACACAAAATGCAACGCCAAGAAGGACACGAGATAGCAAAGCCAGATTTACTGGACACATAACAACAGATACAAAGATGAAACGATTGAGCTTACAGGCCCGTGAGACTTGCGGAACACGCAGACATCAATAGTTCGTGTGGCCCCCATGGCTGGCAATAACGGCCGCTATACTCTGCGGCATCAAATGAAAGAGGCTCTGGATGTGGACTTGGGGTATGTCAGTCCAGGCTGCTTCCACACGTTGACACAGTTCATCAGGCGTAGCCGCAGGTGGTACTTGCCGGGCTTTTCGGTTGCCGATCAGCGACCAGACGTGTTCGATGGCCGACATATCGGGAGAACAGACGGGCTACGACAGCAGTGAAACTTGGTGGGCCGTGAAGAATTGTTGCACGATGCGTGCCACGTGCGGGAGCGCATTGTCCTGTTGAAACGTGGTCGCTGGCAGGTCCTGCAGGTAAGGGAGGACTACAGGCTCCAAAACGTCGGAGATGTAGCTGTGGCTGTTGAGTGTACCGGCGATTCATACCAGAGGGGTGCGGGTGTCATATCCAATTACGCTCCAAACCATAACCCCAGGTGACAGACTGGTATGGCGATGCATAATGCAGGCGTCATACAGTCTCTGGTCGCGGTGCCGCCACACGCGAATCCGACCATCGTGGTGTTGCAGGCAGAAGCGGGATTCGTCGGAGAAGACAATGTCGTGCCATTTCGTAGTCGAGGTGCGGCGTTCAACGGCCAACTACCGCCGCACTCTCCGGTGGTCTAACGTCAATGGTAATCGGAGCAATGGGCGCCGTGCGACAAGTCCCCGCTTTTGCAGACGACGTCGAACGGTACGTAATGACACAGGTTGTTGCGCAACACACCCTAATTCCTGCGCTAACGTTCGTGATGTGGCGGTGCGAGCCGTCAATGACCGTCCCACAACATGCCGGTCCTCTCGTTCGGTGGTGTGCCTCTGCTGCGGCAATCGCTCACGTCGGTCCGTCCGTCCCTCCTGCATCCACCGAATCCATACTCGCCTCACTGTGGCTGGATGTCGTCCCTCACGGGCGCCGATGTTTCAGGACGATAAACCGCTGTCGCGATAAGCAACTATTCGTCCTCTGTCGAACTTCGAAACGTTCTGGAATGACTGCCGTATTGTGCGACGAGGCATCAGAAAGTTTCCCCCGCACATGTCCGGCAGCACAACACACTTCCACCATTACTTACACCCCGCCTTCTGTGGACCCTTCTTATAGTGCTTCTCGGTGGCGTGCCGGGCGCACATGATTTGCATATGCCCTGCAGTACTAATCGTTTGTATGTCCTCTCGCGGGAAACGTATGCTGCGAATTTCAGGCCAATCGGGTGCTTCTTGGTGTTGCATTTTGGGTGGCCAGCAGTGTAGTTATCTGATAATCCGTTTTAAACGTGGTTTGCGTGCGGATTTGTACAATTCTTTTATTCTTAAATTCTTCTTAAAATTTGTTCTCGAAATTTTTACTAGAAATTAAGCATCCAGGAATTTTAAAAATTCGTTTTACAATGCATATTTCAATAGTTTTCTTTCATCCAAGATGAAACAGTATTTATTTAATGAGAGAATTTATGTGGTGTTCGCCTCTGGGTACGGGTGTTTTGACAATGGACCGCAAAAATTAAAATTCCCGGCCTGGTTTGGTCGTCACAACCCCCCCCTGGTGACGTTCAATAAGCCTGACCTTGAAAGTAGTGGTTCGCGGCTGACACAAGTATTGCAAAGTATTACATCATCCTTCAGTTACATAGCATCTGCGTCACGTCGCTCTGTCATCATTGGAGACGGCGCCACAGTGCATTGAAGTCTATACAGTGACAATGAAATTGCGGAAACGAGTGGTTATTGAACTTTTGACGAAGGAAGGTGAAACACCGCACAGTATTCATGAATGGATGGTTCGTATGTACGTCGATGGTGCACCTTCATATGCCACAGTGAAAAGATGGATTGCCGTCATTGTACGGCGAAGAGACTCGATGGAAGACGATCTTCGCTAGGTGACTACAGATGAACCTTAGTGGAGGTGACTGCAAATGAAACTTAGTGGAGGTGACCGCAGATGAAACGTGCCAAAAACTGAATGACCTGATGATGTCAAACCGGCGAATTCGTGTCGTACAAATTGCTGAGAAACTCAAACTAAGTACCAGCAGTCTTTGGACCATTTTGCACGAGAAGTTAGGAATGTCAAATGTCTGTGTCATTTTTCAGATGAGTTCCTTGAATGTTAACACCTGAGATGAAAAATTGTCGTGTTGAAGCAAGTACGATTCAACTTGACAGCATAAACCGCGATCAAGATGACTTTTGTTCTTGCATTGTGACTGCTAATGAGACGTGGTTTTACCATAAGTACCCTCACCGAATGAAGTTCAAAACGCAACCGTCTGCAGGAGAGGTTATGGCCACCAGTTTTTGGAACTCGGAAGAGCTGCTGTTAAGTTATTACTTGCCTCATAAAAGGACTATGAATGTTCCTCATTGTGATGCGCTATTGCGAGAATTGCGTAAAGCTAGCAAGAGAAAACGGCGAGGAAAATCGCGACGGGTGTCCAGGACAATGCTCCAATCCACACCACCGGTGTTTCCACGCAAGCTGTGAAAGAATGTGACTTCCAACTACTTTAGCACCCACTATACTCACCTGACCTCTCTCCTAGTGACCCCTTCGTTTTCAAAAATCTGAAAACATTTATTCAGGGTAGGCGTTTTGCGGATAATTCTGAACTGAAGGAAACAATGATGTCTTGGCTTGCAGAGAAAGACAAAACATTTTTCGCGGAGGGCATTCGCCAACTCTATGATCGGTACAACAAGTGTATTCAAGTCAGGAGAGACTATGTGGAAAAAATAAAAGTGCATTCTGAAATGAAGGAGGAAACAGAAGTATTGGTATTGGTTTGAGGATAAGAAGTATTGGCTTGAGGATAAAGATAAAACGTTTTTCGCAGAGGAGTTTCGCCAACTCTATGGTCTGTACAACAAGTGTATCGAAGTCAGGGGAGACTATGTAGAAAAATAAAGGTGCGTTTCGAAAAACACTATCTTTGAATGTTCGGTTTAGAATTTGCTGAACGTCCTACGTATCACGCAAATATTTGTAGTATGTCCCAAGAACACAGAAATGGCATAATTTGATTTCCAGGAAAGGAAAAATTCCGTGTCTTACCCCCACTTAATATCAGCTCACATATCTTGCTTTAACTACGATAGATGGTTTATCAAGCATTTTTCAAAATGTTCTATTCATATGTTTTTACGCATGTTTGTGACGACGTTATGTTAGCGTCTAAAAAGACATTAAACTTTTAATCGGATGAAAAATATTTTGATCAGGGATTTTGCTTCTCTCAGGAGAAGAAAATTCCTCAAGACGATTAAAATTTATAGCTGGGTTTGTTACAATTCTTTTGCTTTTACGAAGTCGACTGAGAAAAATAATTTTTGGTATCCGCAATAATAAATACAGTACATCCAAGATTTTCCATAGGTTATCCTGATTTTACAATCGCAGAATTTTCATCCCTGAATCAATTCACACGTTTTCACTTTGGAGTACAGAGAAGATGAATTAGCAGCTGCGGTACTCGAGTTGTCCGACGCATTGTCTTCTGATCATTTGCCAAGAAGAGCCCGGTTTCGTGTCCTGAATGAGTCATGGGTAGTGTTTTTGTCGGATGTCGCTGGCCCTGTCCCTTCCCTGGAACCAGTGGACCAAGCGACAGGGGCGACAATTTATAGCCCTTAGGGTTTCTTGTAGTGATCGGAAAAAATAATAGGAAGCTAGTTTAATTTTTTAAAAGGCTTAACAAGAGTGCTCCCTAGATTTCGACTTCTTTGGTCACTAAACCTTTTCCTCTATGAAAATATATCTTTTCCGAAACAGCCCCTAATCCACACATTTTGCAAAATGAAAGCTTGTAACGGGCAGGGGCGCTTCCAGAAGCTTACCATATGGGGGAGAGCTATTGCTCTGGTCTAAAAGGGAAAAATATTGACAGAGAGACTTTGTGGAAGGGTCACAGAGAGAGAGAGAGAGACAGAGAGAGAGAGAGAGACAGAGAGAGAGACAGAGAGAGAGACAGAGAGAGAGACAGAGAGAGAGAGACAGAGAGAGACAGAGAGAGAGAGTGAGAGAGACAGACAGAGAGAAAGAGAGAGACAGACAGAGAGAGAGGCAGAGAGAGAGACAGAGAGAGAGACAGAGAGAGACAGACAGAGACAAAGAGAGAGACAGAGAGAGACAGACAGAGACAGAGAGAGAGACAGAGAGAGACAGACAGAGACAAAGAAAGAGACAGAGAGAGACAGACAGAGACAGAGAGAGAGAGAGAGAGAGAGAAGCAGAGAGAGAGAGAGAGAGACAAAGAGAGAGACAGAGAGAGAGAGAGAGAGAGAGAGAGAGAGAGAGAGAGAGACAGACAGAGAGAGAGAGAGTCGCTGAGCTTCCTTCCCTGCCATTGCAAAGCTTTTTAAGAACTTTATCCATAAAACAAACTGTGTTAAGTTTTTTAATTAAGAAGTGGAAAAAACAACTGAAACATCCACACTATTTTTCCAGAGTCCAGTCGACTGTTTTGCAAGGAAACGAGCTCCATGCTTTTTAAATATCAAATCTGGACAGAAACAAGCAAAATAAATTTGAGGTTTTCTCTTCCGGATGCTTAATTTATTAGAAAAATTTCCAGCACGAATCATTCCTAAGTATTGTTACCAGTCATTCCGCTTTAAAATATTCGTTTCTTCTATCGCAAAGCATGATTGTCACTTGTTTTGTAAGGACTTTCCATTTACTTCACTTCATTCAAGTCATTCCTACGCCATTCATTGTCTTAATGGGGATTTTCTCTCGGAAGTTTGTGGAAATATTACATCAAACAAAGCACACCCATTGCTTTTCATGATCAGTCAAAATCAATTTCCTCTCCCGCTCTCAACTTCTTCCGTTTCTGAAAATCTAGTTTTTATTCTTTCTGCTCTCTTCTTCTCTTCGCCTCTAAAACTAGAATAGAACGTTTTATCTCCAAATTCAGAAAAAAATGTTAATTTTTATAAAAACCTTTACAAAAATAAGTGCCTTAATTATTTACGATCCTGACCGTTCAAAAAGGAAAAATCTGGGGGGGGTAATCCCCCGCTGGAACCGCTAGTAGTGATGGGTTGACCTATAACTTTTAAAAATGAGAAAGGAAAATGTATTTTTATTGTTAACAAACCAGCTGAAGGTCACACTCATTTGTTAAAATAGGTATCATTTTTGGAAAGTGTCAAAAGTTTCCCGCTTTTATCGTTTTTCAAAAGTTTCAGTTTTTTGGAAACCGATGTTTCAATTACACATTCACGAAGTTTGAAATTTGCATCTCTTTCCTTAACTCCTTTATTTCCCCATTTTGATGATCTTCCAGCTTTATGAAATCTTCCTGTATGTGGCACCGCTGTGTACAGTCGCACACATACGCACACGCACACGCTGCGTACAATAATAGTTTGACTCAGTATTCACAAACGTCGTCTTGAACAGTCTTCTTGTGAGTTCATTGCATTACGGAGATAACCAAACTAAAGCGATGTAGTCTGAAAAAAAAAATAGAAAAAAAGGAAAATTTCTGATTTTTGAAGCAATAAGATGATGAAACGACGATTTTTATGATACCTCTTTTCGATAGAATGATTATCTGTCACCTTTCCTCCTTCAGTATATTCCTTAGGGACACATGCATGGATATTTCACTGTAATAGAATGCTTTGCCTGTGTTGGATACGGGTGAAATCGACATCATTACGCACTGGGATAAACAAAATACGTTATTTGACATTACCTTTCTCGAGCTATTGCTGTTTTGCAGTTTTGTATTCTTCCTTCATGAAGTTAGAAATGATGCTGTATTAACGTGATACTAAAAAAAAAAAGCAAATGTGCAGACACATGATACCTTTATGACTGCGAATGTAGAGTAATTTATACTCGTGAAGTTCCACCTGAACAAAGAGTTTTACAAATAAGTCCCTCGAAAAGGAGCCGCCAAGTGAGAGAACGAGAGATAAATGCCACTTCGAAAAACCCAATGAGCCTTCATACTGGAACCCAACATCCATTTATTTATGGAGTTCAGGTGACTGTGTATCAGATGACTTGCGCTCGAAATTTGTACACATAAATGGCAAAACGACAGAAGAGGATACTGCAACATTATTTTTCAAATCTTTGACGTTCGTATCTGTACCGCTCGGGATCTTCGTAATGGATTTCCACGCGCATCGGGGAGTCAAATTTTGTCTTTCCGGCTTTTAAAATGTCACATCTTGATACATTGACTGTCTCCTGATTGATTCCGTTGGCGCTTTAAAACTGCAGCAAGGCATTTTTCATTTTATATCAGTGACTAATGACGTTTCAAAGAATATTCCTTTCAGAAAATTGAGCAGGCAGGTTACACTATTGGTATCACAGACATTCGTGAAAATAGTAGAGTTAGTGTAGAAAGCTTTCTCAAGGACAGAGACGCTCGACGAAATAAAGAACGATGCGGTCTTTGAGTTGCGGCCGAAGTGCAAAAAATAAAATATTGTGAGGATATGTTGACAGAGCGGATAGACAACGGCGATCAAACCACTTGAAATGTTTATATGTAGAATATTCGAATTCAATCTGACAAACGCTTACGACGTAGACATACATAGATGCGACAGAAGAAAACAAAAATAAGAAAGGCTGCTTTCTGCAGAAGTGATTAGCTGGATAACCGTGCATTAAGATTTATCTGCATTATCAAAAAATATAAAAATGTCTCTACATTATAAAACACTTAATTATACCGCGAAAAATATATATAGTTCTGTGTTATGTCATCATGAAAATATTAAGAAACTCATCAAAACGGTGTTAATTTTTCATGAAGTTTACGTGAAATACCTTCACTATAAACTGAAGAGCAATTGAATTAGAGATACCCGTCTAGTAACGTGTAACACCACCTTTCGCCCTGAAGACGGCGGCGATTCGTCTCGGCATGGACTCAACAAGACACCGGAAGCGTTGGGAAGCCATACGGATCCACGACCCCTGAACTAGCTCCTACAGTTCACGAAGATTTGATGGAGGGGGGTTCAGAGCTTCGAACGTCTCTCTCGATGACATCCCAGATGTGCTCGATGGGATTGAAGTCAAGTGATCTAGCTGGCCACGGAAGCGAAGTCACGTCGGTGGAGTGTTCATCCAACCATTCGCATACAGTTCGGGAGCGATGGCACGGTGCATTGTCTTGTTGGAGGATGAGGTCCCCAGTGGGATGTTGAAGACGCACAAACGGGAACAAATAGTCGTCTAGGATATCCGGGTAACGCTGACCTGTGAGAGACGATGTCACACGTACCAGGGGTCCGATTTCAGTCCACGTAAACAGATCCCAAATGAGAATGCCACCCCCAACACCTTGAATAGTACCCTGCTGGCAAGAAGGATCCATCGTTTCATGTGGTTTGCGCCGTACTCGTATCCTGTCATCCGCATGTACCAACGTGAATCTCGACTCATCAGTCTAGGCAACATTTTTCCACGTGTCTAGGTTCCAGTGGCGATGTTCCCGCGCCCGTGCTAATCTTTGCACCCTGTGATGTGCGGTCAACAGCGGTACCCTCGTGGGACGATGGGTTCTGTACCACATAGCGAGTAGAAGGTTCTGGATGGAGTGGCTGCTTACACGTTTTCGTGCACCAGCGTTAAATTGCCGAGTGATTTCTTGCACTGTGGCCCGTCTATCTGCTGTTACAATGCGAGCTATCCGACGATGACCCCGCTCATCCACACGCTGTTGTCCACGGCAGTTGGCTTTTGCAGGGATGGTTTTATCGGATTCGATTTACTCACGATGCACCCGTTACACAGTGGCTAGTGAAAATCCAAGTGCCTGCACGACTTTCGAGATGGAGTGACCCATTCGTCGGGCCCCAACTATTTGCCCACGATCAAATGCGCTTAGATCTTTTATCTTACCCATACTGCGTCCGACTCTTACTGAATCCCGTCGCATCACTCCTTATATTGTCGGATCGCTGCATACGTCATGTCGTTTCCGTTTACAGGGCCGCCCACAGCGCCACATTAGCATAACGCCAGCTGTCTCTTATTCAATTGCTCTTCAGTGTATATATAACTCCGTAAACCCAATATCTCGATCAAAACTAAATCAAGCTGATAGTGTTCTATTGGAGAATCGTCATTTGCGAACTGAAAATTAAACAGTGCATAAAGCGTTTTTCTATATTTATTTTCGTTTCTTTGTTTTTGTTGAATCATTACTATTAATATTTTCATTAAACCTACTTCCAGATTCCTGAAGCATTTGAAATCAGCTCCAGATTAGATGAAGCATTTCAAGTGAGTTTCATGATACGATTATGCATTTGAAATCAGTATCCAGATTCGACGAAGCATTTGAAGTAAGTTTCGGGATTTGACGAAGCATTTGAAGTACGTTTCGGGATTCGATGAAGCATTTGAAGTAAATTTCGGGATTCGATGAAGCATTTGAAGAAGGTTTCGTGATTCGATGAAGTATTTGAAGTAAGTTTCGGGATTCGATGAAGCATTTGAAGTAAATTTCGGGATTCGATGAAGCATTTGAAGAAGGTTTCGTGATTCGATGAAGTATTTGAAGTAAGTTTCGGGATTCAACGAAGCATTTGAAGTAAGTTTCGGGATTCAACAAAGCATTTGAAGTAAGTTTCGGGATTAAACAAAGCATGTGAAGTAAGTTTCGGGATTCGATGAAGCATTTGAAGTCAGTTCTCAAATTCGATGATACATTTGAAGGCAGTACCTAGATTCGATAAGACATTTCAAGTCATTTTTTCAGATTCGATGAAGGTTTCAAAGTAAGTTTCCAGATTCGACGAGGAGTTTCAAGTCAGTTTCCAGATTCAATACAGCGTTTGAAGTCGGTCTCCAGATTTGAAGAATCATACATACATATGTCAACCCTACAGTACTACACGCTCATACGCCACATCATCACAGTCACCCTTGTAGCCACGCATAAACACCTTCTACGGCAAGTAACAGCGAAGCATATTTTTATGCAAAATACTACATACTCGTGCTCGCAAATATGATTTGTTTTTCTGTACCACGTGTCAGTTACTATGCCTGTGATCTACAATATTATCTCGAGGAAATGTTTTAAATGACTGATATCTGAACTTTTGATTACTCTCGATTCATGTCTGTTTGATGGAGCGTAAATCATTGCTATTTTCACTCTTTTTTATTACTATGGAGCGAAGTATCAGAAAATGAGAATATCTTATAAATATCTACTTACGTATATTTTACTGATGCAAATCTACGATCCGGTCTCTCTCAAAACATTTATTTTAGTGTGTTTTGGGTAAATTAAAATGCAAAACTCATCATTTCCGAAACCCTTCACTGAAAAATGTGAAAAATAGTATACTGGAAGCCTAAAAGCAGAATCTAAACCACTACAGGTATTAATGACGGCCATTTTGTTTTATGGTGCAATACTAGTAAACTAGTTGTCAGATTTTTGGGGTCTATATCAAATATCAGTCTCTAACTTATTACCTAGCACTGAGCTAACTGGCATGTCGCTATGACATTTTGTACAATTCAGCTGAATTTTGTAGCTAAGCTACCTCACTATACTAGAGTGACTGCTACCAGCCACCGCTAAAACATTAGTACATAGGGGAGGCATTGAAACAACGTGATTATCCAGTACTTCTCTAAGGATTCTTCGCCACTTCTGGTAAAGGACATAGGCCAGCTCGCGAGGCGTCATGGAAAGGGATTAGGAAGCTGCAACACGTCTGCCCACTGCATCTTTGGCAGGCTCAAGAGGATTGCTGTTCGAAAAGCGCGAAGGCCGGTCCAGTCGCTCCAAAGCATCTTTTCAACCAGCTGGGCTCTATACGGACATGCGTTAGCATCTACGAAGGGGACAAAGCTGAAACCGCTACGGCGTAGGGCCCCAATAAAAGTCGGAGGATGTGATCTCAATATCTGACCAACATCAGGAGCCCATTCTAGATGACATAGAGGTCTGTCTGTACGACTACCACTGCTGATACCCGGCCACACGTGTATTCCACCACCACGACCACCGAAAGCATTTCTTTTCCGCATGTTGTTTGGGCTATTCCATGTTCCTCATTCACGCCGAAGAACGACGCGACGATTATCAGACTGCAGGATGAACCCCATCTCATCCCTGAAAAGACCGCAGAGCGACTGTTCACGGCTCCAGCAACGATAGTCTTCAGTCTACAGCAAGAATAGTCTTCAATCTAACAGTGCAAGTTGTCCGGTGACGTGCATAGAGGTGGACACTCACCCTCGGTCACACTCCTCTTTTTTAAACAGACTTCATATGGCCTGATTGGAGACACGTCGTCCTGTTGCCCCAGTACACGGGCACTAAAGCTCAGTTGCATTTGGTCGGAGGTTACTCGGAACCACTAAACTTAGTTGGCAGATATTGTTCTTTTTTCTTTTTTGTACGGTTCAGGTCTCTAAGAAACGCCTCCATGTCACAGTGATGATATTTTGCGACATTCCAAAAGCTCCCCATCTCTTTTGTACGATCAGCATCCAGCCTTCCGATTGTTTTACGAGCTGTCGATTCTAATAATTTTATTTGCTGACATATTCATAAACTAAAACGCACTTACAGTAGTAACAACTTCTCATGAAATGAGAACGAGTTAACAAGCGCGATACTTGTAGCCTGTTTCTTTCGCGCTTCGGTAAAGTGGGCAAATCCGTCAGTGCATCTTATTTAATGTTATGATCCTATTCTTGTAGATGACATGAGTCGCTCACAGGTTGAGTTTTCATTCATTTCATACTTGAATTTTTATTCTTTTCATACTTGACTTTTTATTCTTTTCAGGTTGACTTTTCATACTTTTCGTAACCAAACTAGTCGATATTTTTCGTCACTTCATGATGACATTGCAATATACCCTAACTTTTTAGCAGTGTGGTATTTAAAAAAGCTACTGTCTCGATAGGGTATTTCCACTGAATATGTAGAAATACGGCCTTCAAATTATGCACATTTTCTTTGTTTTCCTTTCTTCTTAGTACCAAATTTTATATGCTCCGTGCAGCAAAAACCCCATTAGTTATCGGAGTACTCAACTCAAGAGGTGAGAAATCAAGAGTAGGCCTGTACCTGGTGTTTGAAGAGCTGTAACATTAGGAGTCAGCTTATACACTGAGTGGCCATTTTATTATGACCACCTGACAGTTTTCAGCAAATGAGATATGGCTGCACGCTGTTGCCGCCAGAGGGCAAGGCTAGTATAAAAGGGCAAAGCTTAGTATTTGCCACAGTAGTAGAAGTGATTTTTGGGTGACGGGATATGTAAAAAATGCGATTTGACGGACTTTCAACGTGGTATGATTGTAGGAGCTCGGATCCATGGAGTGAGTATCACCGAGATCGCCGCATTCGTGAAATGTTCCAGAGCCGCTGTTGTTAAATTGTTTAAAGACTGGGTTGTCACCCAAAAACTGGGTCTCTACGTGGAACGTGTGGTCGTCATCGACAAGTGACTGCTCAGGCAGAACGGAGAGTGTTCAGACTGGTAACAGACAACAGAAGGGCAACAGTGCAGCAAATTACAGACCATCTTAATCAAGGATTCCCTCAAATGATCTCTGCACACACTGTTCACCGTACACTGCATCCGATGGGATATGGCAGCCGAAGGCCTGTTCGAACACCTTTGCAGTCTGCAGTTAACAAGAGAAAACGTCTCCAGTTCGCACAGGAGCACAAGGATTGGACAGTCGATAATTGGAAACAAAGTATGTGGTCCGATGAATCACGTTTTCAGTTGCACCATGTCGATGGCTGAGAATTGGGCGAAAACAGCACGAAAGCATGAACCCCAAATGAATTGCTACAACCTTTCAAGCTGGTGGAGGCAACGTTATGGCTTGGGGAATGTTTTACTGGCATGCTTGGGCCCTTTAATTCGTGTTGATCAACGTCTGACTGGTACATCATATCTAAACATCGTTGCGGACTAAGTGCATCCTGTCATGTGAATGGTTTATCCCAATGGCGATGGCTACTTTCAACAAGATAATGCGTCCTGCCATAGTGCTCGTATTGTACAGGATTGGTTTCAGAAACATACCGGTCAGTTCATTTTGCTTAGGTGGCCCCCACAATCTCCAGATTCAACCCCATTGAGAATTTGTGGGATGATGAAGTTGAAATAGCCATCAGACAGCTGGATCCACAACCCTTGAAAGTACTATTCATCAAGCATGCTCTCAGATTTCACAAACCACCTATCAACATTTTGTGGAGTCCATGCCACGAAGAATCGACGCAGTATTAAAGGCAAAAGGTGGCCCAATGAAGTACTGACGGGGTGGTCATAATAAAGTGGTCACTCAGTGTATACACTCATCGCCAAAAAAATAGTTGCACCCAGAAGGAAGCAACCGACAGAAATGAAACTTGGTGGGTAGATTTGACATCGTGAGACATGCAAATGATTCAAGTACCACGCTCGGCCGCGCATGAGACACGAGCAAGGAGGGGTCGTAGCGCTGTGCCTGACAGGCTGTATAAGGTCGTCCCATTGCGCGTGCTTGCCATTCTGTCTCGTGATGTTTTGTAGGTTGAATCATTTGCAAGTGAAGTATGCCTCGGAGAAAGGTTCGGAAACAATTCAAGCAGTTGGAGGAGTTCGAGTGGGGCCACAACGTCGGGTTCCGGGAAGTGGGATGGTCTTATCGCTGTATTGAGCGCTACACCGGTCGTGTGGATATCACCATAGCCCCCTGTTGGCGGCAGTGGATAGAACAAAGCACGCAACAGCGACAGGAAGGGTCTGAAAGACCTAGACGAACCACAGAGAGAGAGAGAGAGAGAGAGAGAGAGAGAGAGAGAGAGAGAGAGAGAGAGAGAGGACTGACGGGTTGCCCGAAATGCGCGGAGTGACTCAACAGCCACGAATGCGGATATTCAGCGAGCAGTGGTGCCCTCCATGCATCGTCCGATTAGTGCCCGCACCACTGGCTGACGGCTCTACGACGTAGGAATACACGTATGCAAACCGTTACGACGACTGTCCTTAACATGTAGCATTTGTGTGTAGCTGACTTACTAAAACACTAAATAGATCAAAACTTTACCTACATTAAAATGCGAGTTACTCAAGTAAAGAAGTTGTTATTTACGGTTAATCCTTTATTGCTGTCAATAGTCACTTGATCTTTTACACTACAACCAGGTGATATCACGAAACGTGGGTTAATATCCCCAATAACAATTAACTATGAAACAACACTGGAACTTGAGTAAATATCCACAATAACTCTTCACTACGAAAACACAACACTGTTATTAAAGTAGAACACGCCCATACGGCACAAAACGTTACAGACATGTATCAGTAATGTTACAATTTCTCATTTTCGTTACACTTTCAGAGATATCTTACAATTACGTTTCAGCAACATCTATTTTGGAACATAACTCTTTGCACATTACGGTTACGTTAAAAATAGCATTCACCGATACTACTCCTTTATAGTTTCCATTGTACATAATTGTTACCTTGATGTTACATTCCGGCGATATTCAAAATTTTTGATTTGGCAACGGCATGGATGCACATGCGCATTTATGCCATTTCATGGAAGCACAGTCGTAGTCGTTCCACGTGCTACACGATAATGTTACGGGGCCGCATAAAATTGCATTTTGGACCGCTTAATGTCCACGACCTCCAGAGGTTGATTGTTATCTGAGTCATATGAAGTTTCTATAATTTCGTCTTTTCTTAATTGCGATTATTAATGTAATTTTTTATAAAAAAATTGTAATCTGCAACTCAACAAAGATTTCAGGATTTACAAACTTGTGCTGACTCAGAAAAACTGTCAAGGGGGAAGGGGGGGATAATACCAAAAGTGTAAAACATAAAGAATTTCTGGTCCGATAGGGAAATTTTCAGCATTTCCAAGCTACAAGTCAACAAATTATGTGAGGGCTTGTGTTGCCTCAAACAACCTGTCGGGGCAGGGGTAACACCAAAAGTATAAAATATAAAGGATTTCTGGTCCGATCCGGAGATTTTCAGCAATTACAAGCTATAACTTGACACATTATCTGAGGGCATGTGTCTACTTAGCAAACCTGTCGGGGGTGAGAGGGGCGGGGTAATACCCAAAAGTGTAAAATATAAATCATTCTGACCCAATCGAAAGATTTTCAGAGCATTTACAACGTACAAGTCAACAAATTTTCTGAGTGCACGTGCTGCCCTCAGGAACATGTCGGGGGGGGGGGGGGTGTAACACGAAAAGTATAAAATATAAGGAATTTCTGGTCCGATCGGGAGATTTTCGGCATTTACAACCTACATCGCAACGAACTCTCTGAGGTCATGCGCTGACTCGGGAAAACTTTTAGGTGGGGGTGGGGGTAATACCTAAATGATAAAAGATAAAGTATTTCTGGTTGTAAATGCTGAAAATCTCCCGATCGGACGAGAAATTCTTTATCTTTTACGCTTTTGGTATCCAACTCCCCCCCCCCATAGGTTTTCGTAGGCACATTTCTTCAGATAATTTGTTGAGTTTTAGCTTGTAAATGCTGAAAACATTCCAATCTGACCAGAAATTCTTTATATTTCTTATTTTAGGTTTTAAGCAGCCCCTCCCCCCGATAAGTTTCCTGAGTTTGCACATACCAGCAGAGAATTTGTTTAGCTGTAGTTTTTAAACCTTGAAAAATATCGTAAATACGAAATTACGGAAATGTTATGTGTGTCAGATAACTAATCTCGAGAAACGTAGCCACGGAGCAGTCCAGAAAGCAATTTTTATACGGCCTCTTAAAATTTTGTGGGCAGTTCTCTGGTGGCCATTTCTCCGGTGGTCAGTTCTTCGGTTGCCAGTTCTGCGCTTTGTCTTTGGCCCGAAAATCAGGGAAATGTCTAAATTTCTTACTGAAAATAAAATATTAAAAAACAATATTTTATTAACAATAGTTGCTCAAGTAGCGGGGAATATAGCCACACGAAATGTGTTCATGCAGAACAATTTAATAGCACTGAAATTCCAATCTGTCCAGTTCTCCAGTGGCCACTTCTCCGTACCCGGATTTAGCTAGTTAGTGTACACTAGTGTCCGTTCTTAAGTATTGCACACCAGTGTATAAAATCTTAGTACGTTTGCTGGTTTTGAATGTGGAAAAAAAAGTCTCAATAACAGTAATTTTTTTTTTGTAAAGGTAGAAAAAAATAATGTTGATATATTGAAAAGTTTAACGACTACGCAAGTTTTGGAAAAAAAAAGAGTAAGATATGCATTAAAAGGTATATTTCATTAATTAATCATGCAGAAAGTTAAGTCATCCTACAGAAAAATAAAATGAGCTATGGAAAAATAATGCATTTCTATTAAACAACGCATTCGCAAAGCTCCTTAGTTCCTACAGAACGTTGTAATAGCGAGGCGTCCTCACGCCCATCCTTCAATGGTCGAGTGGGATAATGCACCTGCCTAGAAACCCGCTGGACAGGG
Source organism: Macrothele yani (assembly GCA_039090855.1). NCBI lineage: Eukaryota > Metazoa > Arthropoda > Arachnida > Araneae > Macrothelidae > Macrothele > Macrothele yani. Next base: position 84,500,224 of record CM076993.1, on the reverse strand, counting down.
GTTCGAACCTGGCGTGACTTCGAGGATTTGTATTTCCGTGGAAAGAAAATGTCCCTAGCGTCGTGACGTCACACCGTAAAACTTCCTGATGGGGAAAAACAAAAAGGCGTACAAAAGATACCGCTGAGACCATGTGGAAGGTAAAAAAAAAAATTGGCCTGCAAAACATTCGGTAGGACCACGTGGCACGCAAAATGTTATGGTTGAACACAAAGGAAAAATGGCGGACAAAAGGCAGTTGGGAAGATCCCGTGGAAAAACAATGGCGGTGACTGACGTCATGATTGACCAGGAATCGACCACGTGCGTCCTTGAGGCAGCGCGTGGACGGGTTCCTTTTTACAGAAACCCCCTATTATCACGTAACAGTAATGTAACGAAGTTACAAATATCTTTCAAACACGTAACAGTAACATGAAGTTGGTATCTTGAAGTTACACAGACCTTTCACTGTAACGTAACAGTTATGTTTGAAAGTTATGTAACGTTTGCGGACATTTTGACGTAACCGTAAGGTTTCTGAAACATTACTGTTACATTGCGCAACGTATCTGGAAAGTCTCAATGTTTCAGTGCTACGTACTTTTAACATATACGAAATATTCTGTGCTGTGTAGGCGTAGTCTTCACGAATATTTAAGCGGCAATTAAGCAGTCTTGTATCCAAAAGAAGCATCAAAATCCCTCTCACACCTACTGGGTAGCCATTTTATATATCATCCTGTTCTTACGTACTGACCTCAGGATATAGCCAAATCTCCATTCATCTGAGAGAGAAGATATCACGTTAAGTGCGGAAAGTGCAAAAGAGAACAAACTCAAATTTACATAGAAAAAGGAACTAAAAATGAAAATTAAAGTAGAATATACGCCAAAAACACCAGCTCATTGTCGCCAAAGACTGCAATACTGCCACGCTAGACTGTCATGAAGCCCCTCAAAATGGCAGCGGGTGATCTTCAGCGACGAGTCACGCTTTTTCTTGGAAGAGACGACCACTGAATCCGTGTGTGGAGGCACCGTGGTCAGCGTCAAGATGAACGGTTTGTTGTCGAGCGTCACGCGTCCAGAAGGCCTGGTGTCATGATGTGGAGTGCAATTGCCTACGATGGCAGATCATCTTTGGTGTTCATTGCAGGCACTTTGACAGCCCAACATTACGTTTATGAGGTCCTACAACCAGTGGCCCTACCTTTTCTGAACTCTCACTCCGGTGCGACTTTCCAACAGGACAACGCTCCTCCGCATACTGCTGCTGCTGTCTCGAGAGCTTGCCTTCGAGGCACTGACACTCTGCCATGGCCAGGCGCATCGCCAATTGAAAATATGGCGGATGCAATTCTATGCGCTGTCGACACTTCAACTACCTCACAATCTGCAGGAACTGTGTGAGTGCGGGAGAAGATTCAAGCTGCATGGGATGGCTTATCACAGTACACCACCAGCAACCTGTACAACTCTATGCCGAGACGTCTGGCATGCGGTGTGAGCAAACACTGTGGCCCGACGCCATACCGAAAGACACTACTTATTGGCGTGCAGCTCAATAAATATTGCGCATATCAGTCTCAATTTTAATCATTTATTGTTCCTGGTAAACTTTACCTTCCTTCCGAATAGCATGGCAATCCGACACGTCCTTCTGGGTGCAACTATCTTTTTCACGATGAGTGTATATGAGAGACTGTGCACGAGTTGTTCATTTGTTTATTTTTATTTTTTTTTTGATTAAAGGTTGAACAACCACTGTGAGCAACTCAATGGGCTATGACCAGTCGCCCGTCACTAATTTAGGGCCACTGTCTCCAGGGAAAGGACAGAACCAGTGCCGTAAGACAAATACAACATCCATAACTCACGGGATTCAAACCCGGACCCCTCCCGGACGAATGGTCATCAGCCATCGCTTAGACCACTGCGCCATCGGGGCGGCCACGTGTTATTTAGAAGGAATCGATAATGAAGCGCAAACATTTTCCTGAATTATTGCGCAGCAAAATTACAAGTGTTTGGAAACTGCTAGCCGCATGCTGTCAGTGATGGGCCACTGCTGGCTGAAATCTGCTGTTCAGGATACGGTAGCGATCCGCTAGTGGCGGTGCCTTTAGTTTGCAGCCGTTGGTGGCCCTGCCTCATCACTGTGAATTACGGGCCTCGAAGCAAGTACCATGAGTGGCGCTGAGCTGGTAACAGAATCAACCCCAAAACAAGGTGCAAGCATTTGGACGGCGCATGCGCAGGAACAACACGTGCACAATCTCTCGTGGTATCAGTTAGTCGGTACCAGTTGCTGGGTTAGTTCATTTTAGACGGCATCTTCAGACGCTGTGTGCGGGCCGGCGTTGCAAAGGGCTTCTTGTTGGTACCTCAGATATTACGGAAGCATAGATGCATGTATCAAAACATATTTCAAATTCATCTATATTACAGCTCGTAGTTCTTATTCTAGAAATAATAGCTACGTTCCTAAGAGACGTAGTTTCGTAAACAGTCATTAGTACTTTTGGTATTTCCAGACTCTAACAATAAATAATTAATTTCTTACAATTTTCAGTTTTCAAACCAAAAAACATAGCTTCAATTTTGATTTACCGTATGCAATCGAATAGAGATCTAATACTTTTCGTGGGAACAGCGAAAATGAACATCAAATCCGGAATATCATTAAATGTCGAAAAACGATTTCATTTATGTTTGAAGTTGCGATTTAAAATGCCATGAGATGGCAACAATCTGTTTTGTTTTTCGATGTACGTTATCATACAAACGTGTGAAAAGAGTGAGTCAAAACAAAAGTTAGATTGCAGAGATCAACAGAAAAATATTCACGTGGCAATACAGTACATTAAAAATACGTAATTTGCAAAAGTACTTACATAAGCATCCTATTACCTTTCTAAGAGGAGCTCTATTGCACTAACGCTTGAAAAAGTCCGTGATGGTTGCTTCCACTCAAAAATGACTTCAGACTGTTACTCACATCAAATGAGGTGAAATTGATTTTGAATTATTTTAAATCGCATCATCACAAAATTCATCTAGGCTTACTAGGCCGTTCCTTTAAATGTCGCTGTCCCAGTCTACATGATATTAGATCTAGATTTAACGGCATTATTTTTTACATATTAACATTTTGGGTGGATTTGTATTTTTCCAGTAACATCCTAGCACTAGTTCTTCGTCAGTTTCAGCATTCAATATCTACAACTTCATGTACCATAATCACACTACAATTTGTTGTCAATTCTCTGGAGAATTCCTGCAATTTATGGGTTAACCTAGTGTGTGTAAGTTTGTGAAATGAAGCCTGTGGCGCCAAACATATTTCTAAATAACCTATTCCACTACCACTGCTTCACAAAGGGCTGTTCCCCTTACCCTCTGATGGGGAGAAGGATAAACAAGAAATGCACATTGGCCTTCATGGTTACTGGCATTTTGGTCCAAATCGTAAAAGAGAAAACGCTAAGTTCGGGATGAAAAAAAAAAGATTCTGGGACTGACAAACTGAAACGTTAGATGCGGGAAAGCATTAACATCAACATCAAACAGAAGTCATCGCTCTTTCCACGTTTATAAGTAAGTCACAGAAAAATTATCATTGGCCGCCACCGGGAATCGAACCCAGGTCTTAAAGTTACGCGCCGGATATGCTTCCACTGCACCACAGCGGCCTCGAATTCCTCCAGACTCACACACACTAACTGCCAAGCCGGTGGCATCCAATGAGAATTTTTCCGTGACTCACTTATAAACGTGGAAAGAGCGATGACTTCTGGTTTGATGTTCCTAGTCCACGTCAAATGTCTTTATTAATCATTAACATCAAAATGTAAGATGCGGTGAGAACGTTAACATCAAAACGGAAGATGCAGGATTTTTTAACATTATGTATGCAGGAAAAAATTGGAGGATTTTGAAATGTAGCGTTAAATTCTAGAAATCGTTAGTTATAATTTTGAGGGTGTTAACTGATGAGGGTTCGAATTTCGAATATAACATTCATAGAGTGTTTGACCTATTCTTCCCTGTAAAAAAGGAAACTAGCCAACGCAACTGAACCTGCTGCAGCTTTGTAATCCCCAGCAGCACATAACATTCACTGGGTGTAATTTTGGGTGTCCTAATGATAGACCGAAGTAGTTCGCGGAGTGTCGGAACCTTCCAGAAATTCAATCCAGAGCTGAGTAAAGTGAATGACGAACTGAACGATGGAAAAACTGACTGATGCATAAAATCACAGGGTGGAATGAAAATCTTGTTTAACTTTGCTTGTTCTGTAAAATAAGATCTCGTTCAATTAACTTGCTTTGTAAGACCAATAAAATATCGTTTAAATTATCTTGTTGAGACAAAGATTTGTACTAGGTTTTCATCTGAAATAATTAATTCTAATTCTAGCGAGCTGATTTCCTTTCAGATCCTGATAGTTAAGTACTTTAATTCTCGGTAGCAAAGTCGTTTAATTTGCACGCTCTTATGCAGCATTTGGAAGAAACTTTGCAGATTCTTCCTACTTAGCCCTGTTCATCACGACGTCTGTGCGTGAAGTGAATTCTTAGAACAAGGGAGTTCAACCTTTACTTCTGGAGAAATTTATATGACTCCAGATTAAAAGACCACAACTTATAATTGAATGAGGCTGAATGCTCTTAACGCGGCATCGAGCTCTAAACGACGGAACGTGAAAATAGAGACACTGCAGTGCTTTGGGCAAAGCACGAAGTCAGATGTTCTGGTACGAGAACAAAAGATGCATGGCACGTTGAAATTAACTATGGATAAGCATCCCAAGTACTTCTCTACGCCATTAAATCACCCATTAATTTCAGTTCAGGTGTTCAGTTTACGCTCTTAGGGAAAGGAAGAGGAATGAGATTGTTTTAACGGATATTTAACGAAACGCAAACATACAGGGTGTTGTCATTTAAATGCAACTTGAACTGCATCATAACGATTTAAGTGACAGTTTTGCGAGACGCCAGTGTTAATTTTGCTACAGGTGCTTGCACGGTTTTAGGTATTTTCAAGGTGTCTTTGTCTTTACCAAAGCATTTCTTGAACGTATAAGCACTCAAGTGTGACGAAATGAATAACAGCCAGCGCGTAGCAGTCAGACGAATATCAAATGGCAATCATAAACACGCTTTATACCTGCGGCCTTCATAACAATAATAATCCGTAATCCTCTGGCAATGGTAACAATAAGCTTACGATCATCAAACTCTATTTTCCTCGCATATGCAATTGCCTCCACACCATTTGCATTTGACACAGCATTTTCTTTTCACTTTTGAGTCAATTTCGGCATAGCCGAAACGTACAAGGAAATTCGGGGTAGTAATGTGTCATTCTATAGGAAAACAAACTGCCAATCGTCACCTCGAAAGAAAGCACCTGAGCTGTTTATTTCCACTCCGTGCAATTCCCTTCGACGAATCGCACGAAGTCTCTCCAGTTTCACCAGTCAAAAAAGTGCAACAGCTTCTTTTTTACGCTTTCCAACCGTAGGTTGAAGAATCGTATATGCTCCAGCTTTGTCCGTCTGTCTGTCCGCACGATAACTCGCGTAAAAATGGTTCGATTTCAATGGAATTTTAGTATGTGGTAGGGGACCACCTGGCGACGACCCCTATTGAAAATGGGGGAAGTGGGGTGAAAGGTCAGGACATAGGAGCGGGATCTTTTCCATTGCCCTTATGCGTCATAACTTGCGTAAATATGGTTCAATTTCGAAGAAATTTTAGTATGTGGTAGAAGACCACCAGCGGACGAACCCTATTAAAAATGGACAAAATGGGGTCAAAGGTCAGGACATAGGATCTGGATTCATTGCATTGACCTTATCCCACACTATTAAAGGAGCAACTCTTGTGTGTATGTATGTAAATTTTATTTTGAAAACGGCTCTAAGGATTTTGATGAAAGTCGTTAACCTACGGTTTTCTGGTACTAGAAATAGATTTAGCTTGGTCTCGACTTTAGGAAAATTCGTTTAGTGGGTTAAATAACTACCTCGAATCACCACGTTTTTACTGTCATGGCGTCGTTCCATTAGACGTTGGCGCGCGGTCACGCCATCTGTGTCATTACGTCACGCGTTGTGTGTGGATACCATTAAAGTTTTATGACGTCACACTCTTGCGAGCAGATGGTCGCGATTGCAATCTGCATCATTGCATCACGCGTTGTGTGCGCATCTCCTTCCGCACGATAATTCGCGTAAAAATCGTTTGATTTCTTTGACATTTTAGTATGTGGTAGGGGAACTCCCGGGAAGGAACCCTATTGAAAGTGAACGAAATGGGGTCAAAGGTCAGGACATAGGAGCGGGATCCATTCCACTGCTCTTATGCGTCATAACTAACGTAAAAAAATTCGATTTCGATGAAATTTTAGTATGTGGTAGGGGACCACCTGAGAACAAACCATATTGAAAATGGACGAAATGGGGTCAAAGGTCAGGACATAGGAGCGGACTCACTTCCATCGCCATTATGCGTCATAACTTACGTAAAAATGCTTCGATTTCGACGAAATGTTAGTATGTTGTAAGGGCCTACAGGGGACGAATTCTATTGAAAATGGGTGAAATGAGGTCAAAGGTTAGGACACAGGAGCGAGATTTATTCTACATCCATTATCCTCATAACTTGAGTAATGATTTCTGGTATGTTGGAAAGCGTATCATAATCAATGCATTGCATGAATTTACTAACTTGTTAAAACTGGAACAGTCTTTAAAGTATCAGCCAGGCATTTATATTTTGTGACTAAAAACTTGCTTTGATCCTTACAGAAAATAGATCGAGTATTGTGAATGTGGCGATTAGGGTGCTCTGAAGCAACTCTACACCAAGAACAGGCTAACTAGAAAAGTCTTGCAGAAAATCAGCTGCAGGGAAAATATTTACACCATTATTCTAAAAAACAAAACAAAAAACAATCACCCTTTCATTTCTTCTAACAGAGAATGCATGTCAGAAAATTACGGAGTAGGATCCGAAAGTTATATATATATATATATATGGGATGTAAGGTCAGGTGATGCGCGCAACATACTACAGCCTCTCCTTGACAATTGTCAACCCCGCCTTCTCGTATGTACATCCTCTTCCCACTAAAGGGCCTCTGACGACCGCCAGTAGCGGCAGAACTGTACCATCGGGATTAGAGGATATGCTATCCTACACTCACCAACCTGCTTGGCCAGTGTGGTGAGGTCAAACCTCTCCAAAATCACTCCACAACTTAAATCTTGGTCTTCAGTCTCCGGCAGCTGGAATGTCCGCGACATGCCATCATGTCGCGGACAGTGCGACATGACGGCAGAGGGTGGTAAGAATCACCGGAGGACAGGACTAGGCTTCCATCTGATGCTGACCTTGGCAACGTATAATGGACTCTCCCTATCTTCTGATTAAATGCTTTTTGAATTGGAAGAGGAACTACAAAGGATCAAGTGGGGCACCGTCGGGCTAAGTGAGGAAAGGAGAAAAGGAGAAGACCTCATTGAACTGAAAGTGGACATTTCTTCTATTATCGTGGGACATATACTGGCAGAACTAGTGGTGTTGGATTTATAATAAACAAGTAACGGAAGGATAAAGTCGTAGAAGTTGAACGTTCTTCTGACAGAGCTGCTCGACTTGTTATCCAACTCTCGAGAAGATACCAGGCTCAGATTATTCAAACTTATGCACCCACTACAAGTCATCCTCAAGAAGAGATTCAAAAATTTTATGAGGGAATACGTCATCTAAATAATAAAGGCAAGTAGCATTTGAAGATTATTATGGGAGATTTGAATGCGAAAATAGGACAACGACACAGAATGAAACTTCAGTAGGCATAACTTCGGTCACGGCAACAGAAACCAACGTGGAAATACTATCGTAGAATTTGCAGAGGCAGAAGGCTTTTCACCATGAACTTCTTTTACAAGAAAAAGCCGCAAAGGAAATGGACATGGAGGCATCCCAATGGATTGACAAGTGAAATTGATTTTATTATGTGCAATAAGAAATTTGTCATGAAAGACTGCAGTGTGCTAAACAAGTTCAACACAGGTAGTGAACATAGAATGGTAAGATGTAAGATGCACCTCAATGCTAAACTCTAGTGTCGCAAGCTCATAAAACAAACAAAGTGTATTGACATGACCAACCTTAAAAAACATAATAATACCTTTTAAATTCGAACTGAGGAACATATTCTCTGCTCTAGAAGGTCTAACGTTGGAAGAAGTGGAAATATCTGAAATTAACAGAAAACTTACCAAGGCTCTTATGGAAACAGCAACAAAAATAGCTGGTACTAAAAACAAGCTGCAAACGAACAAATTATCACGAAAAACCAAACTTCTGATGCAAAAAAAGAAAAAGATGAGGACAACTAAAGGAGATGTGACTTTCAAAGTGGAATATATAGAGCTATGCAAGACGGTACAAAAAAGTATCACTGAAGACGTAAGGAAATTCAACTGTGAGCTAGTGAGGAAAGCAATTGAAAACAACCAAACCATGAACAGCGCAAAGGGACATCTGAGTAAGGGAATAAAACAGATTATGGTTCTGTTAACCTACGGTTTAGCTCACAGTTGAATTTCTGAGAAAAGAAAATGGTTCTGTAGCAAGAAATAGAGGTAAAATTTTGACAAGAGTGAAAGATTTCTACTCAAAACTATATTAAAGCAGGATATATGTACTCCAGACATTACGAAAGGTACCAGAGTCATTCCAGTCCTCCCAGCAGAAGTTGTACATGCAATCAAGGACATGAAACGGAGAAAAGCTCCAGGAAAAGATGGAATCACCGTAGACATCATACAAGAAGCAAGTGGAGAAATTGAAACAGTACTCGTCCAAGTTTTCACTCGGTGCCTTAATGAAGGGAAGATTCCTAAGGATTGGAAAAATGTTACAATTATCGTGCTACATAAAAAAGGTGACATTGTGAATCTCAGGAACTACACACCTATCAGCCTCCAATCAGTGGTTTATAAAATCTTCACAAAAGTTCTTTCACATCGCTTGAAGATGACACCGGACATGGCTCAACCGAGAGAACAAGCTTGATTCGGGAGTTGATAGAGCACTATAGATCATATCCACGTACTGAGAGAACTAATTGAAAGAGCGAAGGAATATTAACTTCCATTATGCATGGCTTTTATCGATTATGAAAAAGCATTTGATTCGGTGAAACCATCAGCAGTTACAATGGCTTTGAAATCCTGCGGTATTGAAGATACATACATTAATATTATTCAATACATCTATGAAAATGTAAGTGCAAAGATTCAACTATTTGAAAATACAGCACCCATAAAAATTGGAAAGCTAATAAGAAAAGGTGACACTATATCTCCGAAGCTCCTTAATGCCACATTGGAAAATGTCTTTCAATCACTGAACTGAGAAAGCAAAGGGATAAAGATTAATGAAGATTATCTAACTCACCTTCGTTTTGCAACTACACAATCAGAGCTGCAGAGTATGATCCAGGAACTTGTTGACAAGAGTATAGAAGTGGGATTAAAAAGGAACTTTCAAAAGACAAAAGTGATGTACAATGCTTTTCAAAGAAATAAGGATATAACGATTGATGGGGGAAAGCTGGAGATAACCAATATCTACTTATCTTGGACAGCAGATATCAATTGAGGGTCACATTGATGAAGAAATTAATCGGCGTAAAACACTTGCCTGGAGAGCGTTGGGAAGAAACAGTATAATTTTCAAGAGCAATATGCAATATGCCATTATGTCTTAAAAGAAAAGTTTTTAATCAATGCATCCTTCCAGTGCTTACGTATGGTGCAGAGACGTGGACCTTAACTAAAAGAGACATACAAAGGCTGCAAACAACTCAAAGAAGCATGGCGAGGTGCATGCTTGATGTACTCAAGGGAGGTAAGAAAAGGAACTCGTGGATCAGAAAAATGACAAGAGTGGAAGACATCATGATCAGAGTAAAATCCCTGAAATCGCAATGGGCTGGACATATTGCCAGAAGGACAGACCATAGATGGACAGCTGAAATTTTAGACTGAATTTCAAGGGACAGGAGAAGACCCAGAAGAAGACCACATGGGAGATGGGCGGATGAATTTCGAAAGTATGCGGGAGTAACATGAAGGACTCTGGTACAAGACAGACAGTTGTGGAAGAAACTTGGGGAGACCTTCGTCCAGCATGATGATGATATATCATCATCATCATTGTCAACCATTATCAATCCTCTGCTGGACGAAGGTCTCCCCAAGTTTCTTCCACAACGGTCTGTCTTGTGCCAGACTCCTCCATGTTACTCCCGCATACTTTCAAATTTCATCTCCCCATCTCCCATGTGGTCTTCTTCTGGGTCTTTTTTCTGTTCCTAGGAATCCAATCTAAAATTTTGGCTGTCCATCGATGGTCTGTCCTTCTGGTAAGATGCCCAGCCCATTGCCATTTCAGGGATTTAAATCTGATCGTGATGTCTTCCACTCGTGTCATTTTTCGGATCCAGGAGTTTCTCTTCTTATCTCTCCTGGTTACACCAAGCATGCACCTCTCCATTCTTCTTTGAGTTTGTAACGTATACTCTAGATTCAGTTTCTTTTTGATTTTACTATCTCTTGTTATTTTATTTTCCTATGCAAATTATCTTCTCACTTAACGAGATGTTGTTTCTCCCGCTGAATGATATGTGGCAACGAGTGTAAGTCATGACGTGGTGGTATGCAGTATATATAGGCGCGCTCAACTATACCAAGAAGCTTCGTTTTATATGTGATAGGTTCTTCCTAATTATTGTTATGCGATTCTACGATAGTACGAAAGTTCGGTCTAACAGTAGTTGTGTTATTTTGGAGTGTGTATTTGAGTAATACCAGGAGCTCCCCAATAAAAGGTTAAAAGTGAGTACGTTTTCTTAGTTCGTTTTATTGTCAGACCTCTGTCTGGCCGTTAAGTCTATTTCATTGAGTGTTTACGTTAAGTTCAGGGGATATTGTGCTTACCGCTCTAATAAGGAGCCTTCAAGGTACTAATGTACTAAAACCGAAGTTATATTACTGATTTTCAAGATAATGAGGAACGCTGAGTAAAAAGAAGTTCCATAATCTTGGAATTTATTGCACGTGCGTGTCTTACCTAAATAAACTCTAGCACTTTGAAGATTAAGCTCACTTTAGCTACGTCAAGTAACCTTTCAATAACCCTAACGTGACTTAACGTAAGCTTTCCTGCACTACACGTCCAGCCGAAGAACTTTATTCATTATAAGTTGTCTGCAGCCTTTGTATGCCTCTTTTAGTTAAGGTCCACGTCTCTGCACCATACGTAAGCACTGGAAGGATGCATTGATCAAACACTTTTCTTTTAATGGCATATTGCTCTTCAAAATTATGCTGTTCCTTCCAAAAGCTCTCCAGGCAAGTTTTGTACGCCGATTAACTTCTTCATCAATGTGACCCTCACTTGATATCTGCTGTCCAAGATAAACGTACGTGTCTGTTATCTCCAGCTTTTCTCCATCAATCGATAAATCTTCATTTCTTGTAAATGCATTGAACATCCCTTTGTCTTCTGAAAGTCCATTTTTAATCCCACTTCTTTTCTCTTGTCAGCAAGTTCCTGGATCATGCTCTGCAGCTCTGATGGGGTAGTAACAAAAATGAATAAATCATCAGCAAAACGAAGGTGGGTTAGATAATCTCCATTAATCTTTATTCCTTTGTTTTCCAAGTTCAGTGATTGAAAGACATTTTCCAATGTGGCATTAAGGAGCTTCGGAGATATAGTGTCACCTTGTCTCACTCCCTTTCCAATCTTTTATGTGTGTTGTGTTTTCAAGCAGCCGAATCTTTGCATTTGCATTTTCATAGATGTTATTAATAATATTAATGTATGCATCTTCAATACCGCAGGATTTCAAATCCATTGTAGCTGCTCATGGTTTCACCGAATCTAAAGATTTTTCATAATCGATAAAAGCCATGCACAATGGAAGTTCACATTCCCTCGCTCTTTCAATTAGTTCTCTCAGTACGTGGATATGATCTATTGTGCTGTAGTCACTCCTGAATCCAGCTTGTTCTCTCGGTTGGGCCATGTCCAGTGTTACCTTCAAACGGTGTGAAAGAACTTTAGTGAAGATTTTATGAAATACTGATAGGAGGCTGATAGGTCTGTAGTTCCCGAGATCCTCAATGTCACCGTTTTTATGTAGCAGGATCATTGGAGCATTGTTCCAATTCTCAGGAATTTTTCCTTCATTAAGGCATCAAGTGAAAATGTTGGCTAGTATTGTTTCGATTTCTCCACTTGTTTCTTGTATGATGTCTATAGCAATTCCATCTACTCCTGGAGCTATCCCCCACTTCATGTTCTTGATTACATGTGCAACTTCTGCTGAGAGGACTGGAAGAACTCTCGTACTGGTACCTTTCATGATGTCTGGAGTGCAGGTATCATCCCTTTCATGTAATTTGGATTAGAAATCTTTCACTTTTGTCAAAATTTTTCTTCTATTTCTTGTTACAGAACCATCTTCTTTTCTCAGTGCCATAATCTGTTTTCTTACCTTACTCAGATGTCCCTTTGCTATCTTTAGGCTTTGGTTGTTTACAATTGCTTTCCTCACTAGTTCACAGTTGAATTTCCTTACGTCTTCAGTGTTACTTTTTCGTACTGTCTTGCGTAGCTCTATATATTCCACTGTGGAAGTCACATCTTTTTTAGTTGTCCTCATCTCTCTTCTTTTTTGCATCAACATTTTGGTTTTTCCTGATAATTTGTTCACGTGCAACTTGTTCTTAGACCCAGCTAATTATGTTGCTGTTTCCATAAGAGCATTGGTTACTTTTCTGTTAACTTCAGAAATATCCACTTCTTCCGATGTTAGGCCTTCTAAAGCAGAGAATCTGTTTTTCAGTTCCAACTTGAAAGGGTTATGGTGTTTTTTAAGGTTGGTTACGTCAATACATTTTGTTTGTCTTTTGAACTTGCCATGTTCGAGTTTAGTGTTGAGGTGCATCTTACATCTCACCAATCTATGGTCACTACCTGTGTGTTCTATGAGGAATTTTTTGTTACACATAATAAAATCAATTTCACTTGTCTTCCCATTTGGATGTCTCCATGTCCATTCCCTGTGTGGCATTTTCTTGAAAAAGGAGTTGAAGATGAAAAGCCCTTCTGCTTCTGCAAACTCAACGAAATAATTTCCACGCTGGTTTCTGTTGCCGTGATCGAATTTACCTACTGAAGTTTCATTCTGTTGCCGCTGCCCTATTTTTGCAATGAAATCTCCCATAATTATCTACAAGTGCTGGTTGCCTTTATTATTTAGCTGACAAATTTCCTCATGAAATTCTTCAATTTCTTCTTTAGGATGACTTGTGGTGGGTGCATAAGTTTGAATAATCTGAGCCTGGTATCTTCTCGAGAGTTGGATAACGAGTCGTGCAGCTCTGTCAGAGGAACTTTCAACTTCTACAACTTTATCCTTCATTTTTTTGTTCATTATAAATCTAACACCACTAGTTCTGCCAGTATCTGCCCCACGATAGTGGAAGAAATGTCCACTTTTCAGTTCAGTGAGATCTTCACCTTTTCTCCTTACCTCACTTAGCACGACGATGTCCCACTTGATACTTTGTAGTTCCTCTTCCAATTCAAGAAGCCTTGAATCAGAAGATAAGGAGCGTCCATTATACGTAGCCAAGGTCAGCATCAGATGGCAGCCTAGTCCGGTTCTCCGGGGTTTCTTAGCACCCTCTGCTTTCATGTCGCACTGGCCGCTGCCTTGGCCAGGTACATTCCAGCTGCCGGAGACTGAGGGCCAAGATTTAAGTTGTGGAGTCATTTTGGAGGGGTTTGGCCATAACTCACCACGCTGGCCAAGCGGGTTGGTGAGTGTGGGATAGAATTTCCTCTAATCCCGATGGTATAGTTATACCGCTATTGGCGGTCGTCAGAGCCCCTTTAGTGAGAACAGGATGCACCACGAGAAGGCGGGGTTGACATTTGTCAAGGAGAAGCTGTGATGTTACGCATCACCTGACCTTACATCCCACGATATATATATATATATATATTAAAAATAAAAAAATATTATATATGAAAAATATTATTATATATGCAATACTTGAAAGTATACGAAAAATATAAACACCAAAGCTGGAAAACAATATAGTAATAAAACGATATAATGAACTATGAAATCATAATATTATGAAATCTAAACACTTACCTATAAAGATGAAACAAAAAAAGAACTAGTATGAAACAATGAGGTACAAGAATAAAAATATATGAACGAATAACTATAGTCGGTAGATAACACTGAAAGCCGCTAAACCAACGGTATAGCCAATGTACAAAAATAAAATACAAGCACATAACCAAAATCAAAATCTCAACAAATGTATCCAAAACACAAGACACATAAACGGAAAAATATATATATAAATTATCCAGCGAATAATGCAGATTCAGTCGTCGTCAAGGAAGCCCCCGTTATGCACGTGGCTTTTCTGAGACCAAAAAAGGGACGAATATACACCGAAAATCCCCCTGGCCGTGCTGCCAATGCCACTGAATGAATGCAAGTGAAACACACCAGAGTCGCACATCGTAAGCTAACAGCCGAAGCCTGGACACAACCAACATCAACAGAAGTAGCGAGACAGAAAGACATATCAACAGGACCCGACGTATAGATAAGAATGGGCACCGCCGCCGGAACTATTATGCAAATATAAAGCTGTGTTGTGTGTAAAAGTATGTAAGATTAAGGAAAGTGCAAGTGACCCACCATGCAAAATGTATAACCTACATATTAATTTTGTAGGGTCAATTGTTAGAAGAACGCACATTGTCAACGGGAGCAGAAATAACAGAATCAAAATCAAAGTCCCTAAAAAGATACGAAGTACTAAATTTCAAAGGGACTTGATTGATCAATAAGCAATGAAGCAGAAATTTAAGATTCTTACCAATGTTTGCGGAAGTGTTACAAATTCTATTAACACGTACAGATTGTGATATAATTAAGTTTTGGTGTGTGATGACAGAAACGTTAGAAGTCCAGTGTGTAGGAAGTTATCAACATAACTAAGTCGCGTTGGACTCGCTTATTACAGATTTGTCTCTTGCACAACTATATCAACATGGGTGATGGTCAATTTCTTCAGGTTACCAGAATACCTATGGGTAGCGTTTTTTCACGTTTATTGACTAACCTGTATCTGCATTATTATGAACACAAATTTATGACTCACATCGCTCAAAATTCTGGATATGTCTTTCTTTTCATTGACGATTTGATAGCTTTGACTATTCAGATTTTTTCGTTTTGGCACGTTCCACGTTCCACGGTTGCCCTTGAGCTTCAGCTTCATCTTTGGGAACAGAAAGAAGTCGCAAGGGGTCAAATCCGGCGAATAAGGCGGGTGAGGAAGGGCAGTCATGCTGTTGCGGCTGCAAACCGGGCGTGTTGCCAACGCTCTGTGAGCTTCTGCATTTTCGTGATGGAGCAGGAAATCGCCCCTGCGCCGCATTTGAGGTAGTTTCCTAAAAATGATCTCCCTAAGACGCCGCAGAACATCGCAGTAAAAAAGGACAGTGACGATTTTGCCTGAGGGACGAATTTATGGTGCACAACCCCAGGAATGTCGCAGAACACGATGAGCATGATTCTGGTTGCGCTCCGGACTGGTCGGGCCTTCTTCGGTCGTGGACATGCCGGGCTCTTTCACTGCGACGACTGTTGTTTGGTCTCCTGGTCGTAACAGTTGATCCAAGTTTCGTCCACAGTGATATCCCGCGACATGAATGTTGGTTCATTCACTACCTACTGACGAAGATCTTGATAGAGTTCGACACGGAGCGCTTTCTGTTCGGGGTTTAAAATATTTGGCACAAACTTTGCAGCAATGCGGTGAATGTTCAAATCTGACGTCAGAATTTCTTGCATTGTTCCGTATGAAACATTAACGATGGTAACAATGTCTTGAATGGTTCTCCGACGATCCTCATATACCAGTTCCCTACTTTTGGCCACATTTTCAGGGGTTTTGCTCGTGGACGGTGGCCCTGACCTCTCGTCGTTTTCCAGTGCCGTTCTGCCGCTCTTGAAGCGCGTGTGCCGTTCTGCCACTCTTAAAGCGCGTGTGCTGTTCTGCCGCTCTTGAAGCGATGTGCCGTTCTGCCGCTCTTGAAGCGCGTGTGCCGTTCTGCCACTTTTAAAGCGCGTGTGCCGTTCTGCCGCTCTTGAAGCACGTGTGCTGTTCTGCCGCTCTTGAAACGCGAGTGGCACTCAAAATACCTCGTACGACTCATTGTTTCATTGTCATAAGCCTGCCGCAAAATTTCCTGCTTCTCCGTTCCCAATTTGCCGAGTTTGACGCAAAATTTGATGTTCGCTCGTTGCTCTAGTTTTCAGTCCATACCGAAATCGCAGCTGCGTTCTGCACGTTGTCACTAAACATCGTCTAGCACAATTCCCGATACATCAGAACTACGCCACGCGGCACAATGATTAACGAAGGTCACTGCCCTCGACCGGTGCTCGCGTATCCTCGTACTACCATCTTTTGGTGCGCTACTTAGCTAGTCTCTGAAATTTCTGATCGCACTACGTATCGGAATTGGACCTTCGCTAATCGTCAAAGGATTGCCTTCTCCGACGAGCCACGTTATCTGCTTCATCGAACGGATGGACGTTGGCGTATAAAGAGAGAAACATCGGAGAACGAACACTCTTCAGCCATTGCTGGAAGAACACAAGTTGGCGGGGGCACCGTCATGGTCTGGAGGATGTTTTCGTGGCATTCCCTGGATCCACTATGAACCTAATTCGTTATGAATCCATCCTTACAGACCACGTAACCATACATGCTGATTGTCTTCCCTGGGGCGGATGGGATCTTCCAGCACATCAATGCGACATGTCACACAGCTAGAAATGACCGAGAGTGGTTAGAAGAGCACGATGAACACTTCAAAGTACTTCTCTAGCCCCCTAATTCCCCAGACTTAAACTCAATTGAGCATCTGTGGGACCATCTCGATCGTGTTGTTCGCTCTATGGATCCTCTACCACGCTCCCTCCAGCAGCTGTCGGATGCACTGCAGTCAGCATGGCTCTACATACCTGTTACACCTTCCAGCTCCTTATTGAGTCACTTCCAGCCCGTCTAGCTGTTGTCCGCGCTGCACACGGCGGTTACTTTCGATATTAGCTGTGGTCACAATAATGTGACTCGACCGTATATATATATATATACTGGATGTCACATGAAGATTTAACCAATTTTAAATAATCATAGCAGTTTTAATATAAATGATCTCAATACACAATTGTTGATAATTGCCAGAACAGATCATGAAGTTTTATAGACATTCGACATATGCACCATTTGTCACCCGAACAATGTCTAAACAGTATTCTAGTTCCAATCATGTTCGTTCTAGAATGTCCGTATTAACTTTCTGCAGTGCGTGTGTAATCCTCCTCTTTAGGTCAGCAATGACTGCAGCAGCTGTGCTGTGAACCTCACCCTTGATGAATCCCCATAAAAAAGTCACAGGGTGTTAAGTCCGGCAAATGTGGGGCGATGCAATGGGGCCACCACGTCTAATCCATTGATTGGGAAATTTGGTATCCAGAGACGTCCTCACAATCAAAGCCTAATGCAGTGGCGCCCCATCTCGTTAGAAAATGACCGTAGTTGCAAGTTCATCTAACTGGGGATGCCAAACTGCTTTATCATGTCCGGGTAATTATCAGCTCTAACGGTCGCTTCCTGAAATAAAAATAGTCCAATGACACTATCGACCATTATGTCACACCAAGCATTCACTTTTAGGCTCGCATGTTCATGTTCCATTGTGCAATGCGGTTGTTCAGTTACCCAAATCCTCACATTCTGTTTATTAATATTTCCAGAAACGTGGAACGTGCACTCATCTGAGAAACAGATTTGTCTCAGGAAAGATTCAGCACTTGCAATGATCTACAACATCTCTTCAGCAAACTGTTTACGTTTCACATGGTTATCTGGGGTTATGTGATGGGTCATCTGCAGTTCATACGGGGACATTTCCAATCTCTGACGTAACACTCTGTGCATTGACGTCATAGAGATGAACAGCTGTCGTGCTGCTTGTCTGATTGACTTTCGAGGGCTACGAGTGAATGTTTGTCTCACAAAACCTCCTCCCTTTCTAGAAACAGCGATGGTGGTCCCAGGCTTTTCTTTGTAAGGACGCTCCCAGTCTTCTTGTGTGACTTGTACCACTTTCTGAAGCTGTTACGTGTGCGTGGTGTGCTGCCATATTTTATTCCAAAATTCCGTTGAACCTGTGTTTCGGATCGTGTTTCAACAAACTACTCCACAATCAGTGTTTTCATCGCAGGATCCATTGGGCACCATTTTGGAAAACTTGAGGGTATTCTTTACCACCTACAGCAAAAAGAAGGCTATGCTGATATTAATTTTGTAAACAAAGTTATCATCATCTGAAATTATTCACACCTTTCTGGGACACCCTGTGTATATATATATCCATTCAGTACATAATGCTGCCGCTAACTGTTGCTTAGTAGTAGGCCTTCGTTCCAAACATCTTATGCGGCGCTCTAATTCATCCCATAGGTGCTCTATGTGATTAAAGTCAGTGCTCTGTGCTGGCCAGTCCACACACGATACGGAAGTATCGTCAAAATACGGCGTAACAGTCCTTGCTTTATGGCATGTCGCATCATTCTGCCGGTACCACCCAGGCTCGGTTCCATGGTACTGCCACAAAGTTGGTAGGGCATAATTGTCCAGAATATCGAGGTACGCGTGCTGGTTAACATGTTTGTCCACGATAAACAATGGGTCGGGACCATACCACGAAAAACACCCCCACACGAGTGCACTTCCAGCTCTAAACTTGACTGTAGGAACAGTACACTGTGGTAAATAGCGTTGCCTCTGCTGCCGCCATATCCACACACGGCCACCAGACTGATGGATCGTATATCAGGATTTATCAGTCCATAGAACCCGTTTCCATTTATCTAGGGTGCACGATAAATGTTTTTTACACTATGCTAAACGGCGAATGGCATTCCTAGAGTGGAAATGAAAGGCTTATAAGCAGCCGCATGACAACGGTAACCCATGGAATTAAGTTCTCTGCGAATGGTACGTGTACATACCAAGGTTCGAGAATTTTTACTCATCTGTACACTGAGGTCTTGTGCAATACTCCGTCGATTAGCTGTAACGACTCTCCTGAGGCTTCGACGTTCTCTGTCACTGATTTTCTTGGGTCTACGAGTACGTTTTGCAGGCACGCCATGTGTCTTCCACTTATTCAGTACATGCAAAACAGTTGACTTGGGTATGTATAAACGCCTCTTGGTTTCTTTTATTGACAACCCACTAATGTAATTCCCAACAATCTTTCCTTTCTCAAAGTCAGTTCTCTTCCGCCGCGACATTTTCACTCAACCTCACAGAGCGATATGATCACGATCAGCTGCAGGCTTGTTTTTACACCGTTTGCAGCTCTACCGCGCATCTGAACAACGCAGCGAATCCGTTCATTTGCTTTTGAAGGGATGTCCGGAGACTTTTGTTAATATAGTGCATGTGTATATACGTTTTCCATATCTTTGCTTCTAATAGTCCGAATAGTCCAATTTGAAAAGTTCATTTTTTTTGTCGGACTGCGTTCCTGGTGCTAAATGTTGTTTTGTACATAATTTCAAGTTTTTCTTTTCTAAAATGTTTGCCACTAGAGGGCATAACCTAACATTTCCGTTAGCATCATAATTACAGCAATGTGCGTTCGTCTACAAAACCGATAGAAAACATTCCTTCATAGGTCAGTGGACAGGGCAAATATTGTATTTAATATGTTTTTCTTATTGAACACCCTTTTCAGCCGCTAGTGGAAGCAAGTAGCTATTTCTGTGTTTGTAAATGTATTATCGATCGTAAAAATCCTTTTAATTATTTTTTCTGTAGCCTGCTTCATTCACTATGATGGATTACTCTCAAATTATACGCAGTTTTCCCCTAGGTGCTGAATTTTCAGATTTTTTAAAAATCTGCTTCGAAATAACTTTTCGCATTGGAAATTATTCAAAAGAGAGAGAGAGATTCAATAATTATTTATTAAAAACAATAAAAAGAACAAAATGTACAAAAAGCAAAAGAAGTATACACATAAAAAGCTGTGACGTTATCAAATAAGTTAGTAAAATTATGCAATGCATTGATTATGATACGCTTTCCAACATACCAGAAATAATATTGAAGTTATTACTCAAGTTATGAGAATAATGACTGTAGAATAAATCTAGCTCCTATGACTGACCTTTGACCCCATTTCGATGATATTCAACAGAACCCGTAAAGTATACTTCCGGAACAACATGATAAAGTAGTGTCTCAATCGAAGCATTTTTACGCAAGTTATAACGCATAAGGACGATGGAATAGATCCCGATCCTATGTCCTGACCTTTGACCCCATTCTGTCCATTTTCTAAAGGGTTTGTTCCCAGGTGGTCCCCTACCACATACTAAAATTTCATCGAAATCGGTACATGTTTACGCAAGTTATGGCTCATAAGGGCAATGAAATAAATCCTGCTCTTATGCCCTGCCTGACCTTTGACCCCATTTCGCCCATTTTCAATAGGGTTCGTGCCCAGGTGGTTCCCTACGACATACTAAAATTTCATTGAAATCGAACCGTATTTACGCAAGTTATGATGCATAACGGCAACGGAATGAATCCCGCTCCTATGTCGTGACCTTTGACCCCATTTCGTTCGTTTTCAATAGGGTTCGTCCCCAGGTGGTCCACTACCACATTCTAAAATTTCATTGAAATCGAACAATTTTTAGGCGAGTTATCGTGCGGACAGACGGACGGGCAGATGGACAAAGCTGGAGCATATGCGCTTCTTCAACGTACGGTTGGAAAAGCGTAAAAAATGACAAATACAGCTGAGTGATAAAACAGTTACGCTATTCCAAAAGTACTACAATATTATAAGAGTACAGGGACGCGGGGTATCATTTATAATAGCAAATAACATGCCACTTGGATTCCAAAGATTGTGGAAGGCCGGCAAAGTCCCACGGCTCCCATGATATCGGAATTCACTGATGAATCGAGCTCGCAATCGAAAGATAAATTGCTCTGTTAAGGAGCGTTGAGCGAAATGCAAGTGTGATGAGGAATTCCTGTGAGTTAAAATGGTGAGTGTAGATGACAGCTTTCGACTGGATGCACAAAAAAGAGCACACAGTTGAATGTTCAGTGTTGGAGCATTACACTTATTAGTCGGCAGCGGAATGCGGCAGATTACAGACGCAGGAAAGGATTCTAAAGAAGAACTGAGTGAGAGGGAGTGAAAAAGATATAGGAAAATTACATGTGGAGGACACTATCTGGAGCACAGCAGTGCACATAGTTGCGAGAAGAAAATATGCTAAAGGGCTGAAGGGTGAAGGAACCAGAAAAGGTCCGTGCAGAATCCTTCACTGTACGTCGCACTCGTGCGTGATGCATGTTAACGAATCGATGTGCTCATTACAACCGAAAATTCGGTGGCGTTTTTCCTGTTTTTGTTTCCATCTCTTATGCAAATTTTGTTTTTCTCTCGCTTACATTTTTCGTACTTAACGTCATATTGGAATTCCTAAAAATTTTCTATGCATGGTGCAACAACTGAAAGCGATTAAAATGTGGAGACGATGGATAAAAACTCCCGAGACTGTGTGTATGGAGAAGCGACGAGATCTTCCTTCAAGTTAAACCTATTGTGCTATTTCCACATCACTTCATTAACGAGTGTTATTTTCTATACTAATGTGGTTTAAGCTTTCACCACGCTAAAAGCCGCGAGGTGCTTTAATGATAACCAACATGCTCTGCATCTTGTTCACAAGTGTTACATATTCGTGAAAGCAAGCCCCTGTTGACTGGTGAAGCAAGCAACTAATAAAAGGTTGGCTACGTTAAAGTAATATGCCTAATTTTTATAGATCTAGTGCTGAAATCTAAGACTGTTAGGTCAGATATTCAAGTTAAACGTTAGATTTAGACATTTAGTATTCAAGAGACTGAATGCTTAACTTAAAACAACCGCAAGTGATTTAATTAAAATTCTTCGGGATCGGTAATTAAATCAAACGCACAGCTCCTAACTTTCGCCTGAGTACGTTACCGTTCCTTCAACCAGAATGACTCATTTCCAAGGAACTGAAACAAGAGCGGAAAATAGAGTATGATAGTTCGATTATCGCTACACGATAAGAAAATTTCCAGCTTTTCTCAGAAGTCGGCCATTTTGGCGACAACTGAAATTGTTAATGTGTTTGTGAATTTTCAAAACATAACGTGTCTGTTTGTGTGCCACGGTATTTAGAAAATTTATTCTTGGCACATTTCTACCACAGAGAGAGAGAGAGAGAAATATAGATAGCTAGATAGAGAGAGAGAGAGAGAGAGAGAGGGAAAGATAGATAGATAGTGAGAAAGATAAAGAGAGAGAGGGGGGGGACAGAGAGAGAATTTAGTTCGTGATTCTGGTTTGGGTTGTGGTTTAAATGTTACATTCTATAATTGTTATGTTAGTCAGTAACGCACGCGTTCCAGTTTGCTTGTACTATATATCAACAGTTATGTTCAGTAAAAAAAAATATTTTTAGTAGCTTATCGCCCAAAAGATCTAAAGAAAAAGTCCATTAGTTCATGGATATTTGATTTTGCCATTTGAAACAAAGCAATGAAGTAGCTGTTTTACCATATCTTTGCTGATTTCTTAAGAGAAAACATGTTTTCAGCACATCATATTATATAGTGCGATTTTAAAATGTATCTTCGCATTGCGAAGCCTGAAATGAGAGGTCGATGAACATTGTTTTTTGGGTATTTTTCAAGGAAGAACATCACCGCTAGAGGAAGCACATGTTATTTTAAAGTGCATTTTATTCCCTATTATTCCTTCTAAACATCCGACTGAAAAATTGTTTTCTTCGATACTGTTTTTCATTGACTAAAAAATCGTTTTCATCCGACTGAAAAATCGTTTTCATAGATACTGTTTTCCTATTTTAAATAATGTGCGGTTTTCTCAACAGAGAAGTGAAGATAAATTGCATTACCCCCGAGCTCTCTGCTTCTAGAAGTCCGATTCGAAAACTTTCTTTTGTGCAGCATAGAACTATTGATAAGAAATGTTTCCGTATAATTTCATTTTTTGCTTCTTTTTTTGTAAAGAACAGTTTGCCAATAGGAAGCCTATTTATAGATTACGCATTCAAATGTATTTCCGGAAATTCCTGCAATTTTTTGTTAAAATAATTCTTTTTTTCTTCAGATACCACTCACAAGGGGAAACCTTTTGCGTACATTTTTGCTCCTAAAAATGTATATGCTGGTCGCAGATATGTAACGAATTTTGCTCTACATTTCTGTTTCCAACAGTCCTATTGGGAACATTCTAACTTTGTACCACAGAGCTTGTTATGAGAAATGTACGTCATATAACTACTAATTTTTCGTAACGCACAGTTTTGCCACTAGAGAGCGTAAGCTCATATATCTTTTCACAACATACTTTCATACTTTCATTAATATCCGCGCTTGTAAAAATCCGAATGAAAACAGTGTTTGTTTGTTTTAATCAGATTCCGTTAACCACGAAACAAAATTTATTTGGATTTCCTGCCAAAATTGACGAACAATTTGTCAGCTAGGGGCGCAAACGTACAACACATTTTTTCGGATGTCTTTGCTTCAGAAAGTCAGATTCGAAAAATTATTTTAAAATCAGACGCATTCACTTTTTTAGGATTTTTGCATGTACTCTCATTTTTTTAAGTGTATAATTCTGGCGTTAGAGGGCGTTTGTGTGAATTTCTGTTTACTACTGTGTCTCTGATTCTATAAATCGTACCGAAAAAAAATAACTTTGCACGATATTCCATTATTTACGGTGAAATTGGGAACATTGTCCTCTTTAAAGAATGCACACTTTTCCCGTTAGGAGCATATGTGTAAAAACTTGTTTCACGCTATCTCTGCATGAAGAAATAATTCTGAAAAAATATTATTTCTTCGCACAGTGTAGCGTTATCGCCGGTGTACTGTGACCCGCCTCCACTCAGGAGGGCGTCAGCTTATTTCACTCAGCACCTACCCACACACAGCAAACTTCAATGAGATTCGTTCGTACTTAACATTCGTTTGAGAACGAATGCCCAGGCGCTCTCTTCCTCAGCTTTACTATTGTTATCTGCTAATCGAGGAAGGGTGGAAAGGCTTTAAATAAAACATTTGACACTAGCTGAAGTAATCACTCCGTTATATAAACTTTACAAATCTATTGAAGAAAGTTCACGGTCTCAGAGTCTGATTTCGTACGACTGACGGTTTCGTTGGAAATGACCTGCCGTTTTGTTGGTTTGACACGCGTCTATTATTATTGGTCGAATCTGCGCTCTTCTAATCAACTTAATTCATCCGGCCGCCCACTTTTGGAATCTATCTAACTGTTTTGAACACTTTCTCTGTGCTACGCTGCTACTCTTTTCGGAAAACCCCGGTGTATCTCTACACCGATCTAATCCGAGTTATCACAACTCCGAGCTTTCAATCATGAAGCGCTCTACCTCATTCCTCCTCTCAACATTTGGTAAGGAGCTTCTGCTCCCAAGTCCTAACGCTGGCGAATCGCACTTCATACTCTGACTACTACTCTCTTCTTGCACGTAACCCCCTTCTCCTCCTCCTGGGAGATTACACAGCATCCCTTTCGGTTCGCTGCCCCAAAGTACGCGACCTGACTCTGCAATTTTTGGTTCCTCATGAATTTGTGCTCCCTCTGGCTATAACGGCTACCGCTTCGTATGACTTTCCCCTGGCTGGTCCCCCATCAGGCGCACCTGCCGTCTTTATCTCACGCCGGGATTACCACGTGTCATTTCCATTTCCACCTCCTTCGCTTGAAATCAGACTCTTAAAAGGTACATCAATACAATATGCAAACATTGGTTACCTACTTTCGTTACAAGAGGAGAATACAGTCGAGCAGACAGACTGGCGACGTTTGCCGCCAGTCTGTCTACACCGGCGATAACGCTACACTTCGCACAGTGTAGCGTTATCGCCGGTGTACTGTGACCCGCCTCCACTCAGGAGGGCGTCAGCTTATTTCACTCAGCACCTACCCACACACAGCAAACTTCAATGAGATTCGTTCGTACTTAACATTCGTTTGAGAACGAATGCCCAGGCGCTCTCTTCCTCAGCTTTACTATTGTTATCTGCTAATCGAGGAAGGGTGGAAAGGTTTTAAATAAGACATTTGACACTAGCTGAAGTAATCACTCCGTTATATAAACTTTACAAATCTATTGAAGAAAGTTCACGGTCTCAGAGTCTGATTTCGTACGACTGACGGTTTCGTTGGAAATAACCAGCCGTTTCGTTGGTTTGACACGTGTCTATTATTATCGGTCGAATCTGCGTTCTTCTAATCAACTTAATTCATCCGGCAGCCCGCGTTTGGAATCTATCTAACTCTTTTGAACACTTTCTCTGTGCTACGCTGCTACTCTTTTCGGAAAACCCTGGTGTATCTCTACACCGATCTAATCCGAGTTATCACAACTCCGAGCTTTCAATCATGAAGCGCTCTACCTCATTCCTCCTCTCAACATTTGGTAAGGAGCTTCTGCTCCCACGTCCTAACGCTGGCGAATCGCACTTCACACTCTGACTACTACTCTCTTCTTGCACGTAACCCCCTTCTCCTCCTCCTGGGAGATTACACAGCATCCCATTCGGCTCGCTGCCCCAAGGTACTGAGACCTGACTCTGCAATTTTTGGTTCCTCCCGAATTTGTGCTCCCTCTGGCTATAACGGCTACCGCTTCGTATGACTTCACCCTGGCTGGTCCCCCATCAGGCGCACCTGCCGTCTTTATCTCACGCCGGGATTACCACGTGTCATTTCCATTTCCACCTCCTTCGCTTGAAATCAGACTCTTAAAAGGTACATCAATACAATATGCAAACATTGGTTACCTACTTTCGTTACAAGAGGAGAATACAGTCGACCAGACAGACTGGCGACGTTTGCCGTTGAGCTTTGTCCAGCTCGATGAGAAAACATCTAAATGGACGGTTTTATGTAGCCGCTAAGTGCTTTCCGTAATTCCGTGTTTTCGTCGTGATTGTCCGAATCGTTCTTCGTGGGCGCTATTCTAACCACCCTAGACATTTACGTTGTTACAATGGCTTCGAACAAAAAAAAAGTTTTTTTTCCTGTCAGAAGGCGAAGTCCTTTCCAGAAGTGTAATTCGTCTCCTCACATGTGAATATGTGACATGTCCATCTCTTACACGTGAACACGGGGTATAATTTATTTATGACTATGTATAAATTATAATAATTACTTACATTATAGAACACACTTATGAATCATTAATTTTCGCCCTTACACACAGAGTTTGCTGTGAGAAACATTTCCCCCATATTTTCAGCTTTTCCGTTATCAATAATTTTTCCACCAAGAGACGCCGACATATATTTTTATTAAGATTATCTCCGATTCTAAAAGTCCCTTAGAGAAATTCTCTCCTTGTAGAATAATCTTTATTATGAAGACTATTTTGCGCTACTTTTTTCTCCTTTAAGTAACTCGCAGTTTTTCTGTAAGGGCGCAAAAAGTTGAATAACTTTTCTTTTCATATCACTTGCGCCTCGGATATCTTCCACTGTGGGAAATGTTTTGTGCAAACCTTGAATCTTTATAACACATCTCATCTACTAGTGGCCGAAAGTAACGTCTGAAAATGGGTGAATGTTTTATTGCTCGTACAAACCCATTTTTCTTTTTTGTAACCATTTTCATAAACTATGGAGAAGACTGCTCCCATTGTGAGTTTTAAATCCTGCGCAGATTTTCCCTAGGAGGTGAGGGGCAAGTGTACGTATTTTTCTTTTCTCTGATTTTATAATTCAAAAAGAATCTGCTTCAAAGTATTTTTCCCGTGTCGGGAAAGATTCAAAAGACGTACTCAACTCAATGTACCCTAGAATTTTCGGTGTCATAGATCTTTCTTGTTTTATCCATCAGATAACACGGGTTAAAGAAATATTACACGTTGGAAGTTATTTGAGGTATTTTGTGACTCACATATATCTTGTTTCATTGGTTTTTACCACAAAAGCGTTCCAGAATCCATCGACCTAAGTACCTCTGAATGTCAGGGATCAGTAAACGTTAATGTTTGTTGTTATGAATACAGTTCACTTAGTACGTGCCGGATTGTGGCTCCGTGTGGTCATGAGTGACGCGAATAAATGCGACGCGGTGTATGTAAATAAATATATACTCTCCTCGCTTGTTTTATTTCACACCCACAAAGATCTTGAAATGCGAAAGGTGCGTAGTTATTAATACACACTATTGACATGGATTAGGAACATCAGACAGAAGTCATCGCTTTTTCCACGTTTATAAGTGAGTCACGGAAAAACTCTCATCGGCTAACACCTGGAATCGAACCCAGGGTCTTCCAGTTACGCGTCGAACATGCTGCCACTGCACAACAGCAGTCTCGAATATTCCAGACTCACATACGACAAATGCCAAACCACATGGCAGGTTGCTTCTCGGAGCACCGCACAATGCTGGGGATTCACCAAAGATAGAAAGCAGCAACTGAACAAATAACTAGGAGGCGAATGAATAATTAATACACACTATTGACGTGGATTAGAAACATCAAACAGAAGTCATCGCGCTTTCCACGTTTATAAGTGAGTCACAGAAAATTTCTCATCGGCCGCCACCGGGAATCGAACGCAGGGTCTTTCAGTTACGCGCCGGACATGCTAACTGGAAGACCCTGGGTTCGATTCTCGGTGGCGGAAGGGGCGACGACTTCTGTTCGATGCGTAGTTATTATCTGCAAAGAGTACCAGGATATTCTCTCGATTTCTTTTCCTTCTTCCCTGCTTTTTGCATAAAGATGCCGTCATTAGTTGTCCTCTAAGTAAATTCCTCAGCAAACTATTCATTCCCCGATGAACCATCTTAAAAACTTCGTTTTCTAAGAAATTCTTTTGCGGAAGCATTGCGAAGGGCAGCGTATTTAGAGTGAAATCGTTGGATGTGAGTTTATAATTTTCGGCCCAGCACAAAATATGTTTTGTAAATAACTTAAAAGTTTAATAAAACTGTATTTTGAAATGTAAACATTAAATACGCTAAATTCTTTGTTATGTAAGTTTAGGTACATTTCCACGAAGAGATAATGAAATATGAGTAATGGCATGTACTAACTACATCATGGAAAACCTCGGCTACGTTGCTTTGTACTATAACGGTGCAAAATAGTTTTTTTTTCATTTTCTCTTTAAACACATTTCGCTGGAGAAAATATATAAAACTAGGAATACATCTCCTCCAACCGTGGTCGTTGTGGCGCTTTTTCTTTGTATAGACGTTTTTAAATATTAATACCATAAGCATCAAAAATTAATTAAGTACTCCCACGTTTAAGTATTAGCATAGAACGAAGGGGAAAAAATCTCATGCGTCTTATCGGTAACGATGGGGAATCGAATAAAATCTTCTTTCGTTTTCTTTTTCGTACTTTTAATATCTTAGCGCGAACTTTTCTCATTTCGATGCAAATTCGAGAAATTTCCTTATCTAAAAACTTGAATGGCACATGAACGATCGACGCCAGTGTGGTCCAGGAATATCAGGCAGAAAAAGTAAGAAGGAATAAAACGTGCTAGATTCCCGATGAGCAAAGTGAGAAAAGTGCACGGATAAAGAAATAAAGAACAAAATTTCGAAATCGAAACGGCGTACTTTCGGTTTGTGTTTATGAACGGGCAGTTTTCAGAAAAGAAAATTTGCACACGTGGACGCCGTAAGTTTGTTTATTGAATCGCATGCATAAAGTAGACTAAGTTAGACCAGCTTTCGCTACAAATCATCTTCCCTACACAAACCTGAGCAAATCAATACGTTTAAACGTGCACGTCCTATTTCCACCTCGGTGAGCAAAATATTTTCAAAATGCTCTGAGAAATATAAAATAAATTGCCAGTTTCCAAAATGACAGATCGCGCTGAACTAACTGTCATAAAACACGCCAAAAAATTCTTAGATAAACAAAACAAATTTCTGATAGTTTCAAAACGTAAATGTATGGCAGATATATAAAATAATGGAAACACATCCCGTGGAAATGACCGCAACAAACACTCATGCGCTACTACATTTGGAAAACGTATGTATATGTCTACTTTTTTCATTTTTGTGTGAGAAAGCTATTTTGAAATTTGTAAGCATGTTTTTTTTTTCCGGAGAGGGAGAGAAAGATGTAAAAAAGAAAGGAGAGAAGTAAATAAATCCATCCCTTCATATACATACGTATTCTTTAGTAATATTAATCTTTATATATGTATATTGTATATATATATCATCATCACCATTGTCAACCATTATCAGTCCACTGCTGGATGAAGGCCTCCACAAGTTTCTTCCACGACTGTCTGTCATGAGACCTTCTCCTTAATGCTACTCTGGCATGCTTTTGTATTCATCCATTCATCACTCATGTGATCTTTTTCTTGGTTCTCTTCTATCCTTTGGAATCCAGTCTAAAATGTCTGTTGTCCTCCTGTGGCCGGTTCTCCTGGCAAAATGTCCAGCTCATCACCATTCCAGGAAACATACACAGTGCGTCAAAGAATTTTTAAGACTGGGTCTGTAAAATGAAATAGAAACAAGAAATTATATTTTCTTTTGGTTTGTTATTTAAAATAAGTCCCTCCGGCTTCAACACACTTGTTACAGCGATTTAATAATGATTCGAATGCCTCTTCTAGTTCACTTTGCGGAACTGCCTCCAAAGCACGCGTCAAAGCTGTTTGTATGGTCGAAATATCATCAAACTAACACCCTTTTAACGTCATTTTAAGTTTTGGGAACAAAGAAAAGTAGCAGGGTGCTAAATCAGCCGAATACGGTGGATGATTCAACACACAGACGTTATTTTTCGCCAAAAATCTACGAACAAGAAGTGAGGTGCGACTGGGTGCATTATCGTGCAACAAACACCAACTGTTTTCATCTCGATATTCTGGACGAATGCGACGAATTCTGCCCATCAAACGCCTCAAAACTTTTAAATAAAACTCACCAGTAATTGTTTGTCCACTTGGAACAAATTCTTTGTTCCAAGTGGACAAACAATTGCAACAATTCCCTTACTATCGAAGAATGTAATGAGCATTGTTTTGATTTTTGATGGAACGTTTCTTGTTTTTTGGCTTGTGGCGAGTTTTTTGACTTCCATTCCGCACTTTGTCGATTTGCTTTAGGATCATATTGAAAACACCATATTTCATCACCAGTAACAATCGATTTTAAGAAGTTTGGATCACTTTCAGCGGCTGAAATGATGTCTCTGCAATGTGCACTTCTCATTAATTTTTGTTCATTGGTTAACGTGTGTGGAACAAATTTAGCACAGACTTTTGTTTTGCCCAAATCTTCATGCAGGATGGTTCGAATCGTTTCTTTGTTGATGTTTAAAGACTCTTCCATCATTCTTAGTGACGCACATCGATTGTTTTCCACGAAATCAAGCACTTTTTCAATAATCTGAGGTGTCCTAGATGAACTTGGTCTTCCGGTATGCTTATCATCTTCTAGCGTATCTCTTAAATCGTAAAAACGTTTGTGCCACAGGAAAACATTGGATCTACTTAAACAAAACTCACCGTAAACTTGTTTCATCATTTGGTACGTTTTCGAGGCACTTTTACCAAGTTTTGAGTTAAATTTAATAACCACAGGAAAACATTGGATCTACTTAAACAAAACTCGCCGTAAACTTGTTTCATCATTTGGTACGTTTTCGAGGCACTTTTACCAAGTTTTGAGTTAAATTTAATAACAGTCCTTTGTTCCATCTTAATAATTCAACATGAAAAAAATTTTACTTCTCTAATGAACGCCCGTTTCGTTTGAGTTACTTTAACAACTGCGCTATACTTTTGGCAGAAAGCAATCAGATGGTCAGTGTTTATAACGCATTGGCGATTACAGTGGTGACGTCACCGAAGGCTGAAATCTTGCGCCAGTCTTAAACATTCTTTGACGCACTGTGTATTATATTGAGAATATCAACAAAATTTCCAAAAAATATGTAACTGGAGGAAAGTTTTATGGCCCCTCGAGGCTGCAAATAAAGACAAAAATAATCGAAAATAACCATTTGTCAATGGTTCCATAAGAATCCTTGATAAAACTATTATATAATTGAAGTACAAAGAGACGATCCCAACTGTCAAAAAAGAAATGCTACAAATATTGTTCAGCTTTGCTGGTGTTACTAAGGGAATGTTAGTCAACACTTCTCCACATTTACTGCAATACCAAAACACGTACACTGGGTTTCAACAACAGCTGTAATGGAGCAACAAAGTAATAATAGATTTTAGCTATTTTGACAAGTTTTAAAAATTCTTTAAAAATTATTCGGCGAATTATACTCGTTACAGTTCTTAATGAGTGGTGAAAAAGGTACATCAGTATCGAATTCATTTCTGAACTCATGCGGGCCAAAATAAATTTAAAAGCCCTGAGAATTTTGTGTGCGTTGCAGTAATGGCGGATTGTATCATCATAAACAGCGATGAGAGCGAACCACTCACCATTCACGGTGAAGAAGAAACACTCATTGTGAATGAATCGTTTACGAACTGTCTATGACTGCAATCGGCGCTGTGTAGAATGAGCAAGTAAAAGAGAAAAAATATTTTAAATAAATAATGACCCATGCAACTGACATAGTTTTAAAATCGACAAATGTTCGCCGTATTTTCCCTAACACTAAAAGCAAACTGCAACCGATAGATAAATCACTATTGAAATATATGAAAGCTATTTACAAACATCTGTGGTTCTCAAAGTTCTAATAAATTTGCAAAAGATGAAGCAACAGTTAGTTATTTTGACGTTAGAACGGCATGTAATATACCAAGCTGGGTTTGGAAAGCTGTTTCAAAAGAAACAATTCAAAACTGCCGGTTTTGGAAAAGAAATTCAGTTGACTACAAGTACAGCATACCCTGCGGCCGAGTAGTGCTCGAGAAGGGCCTGGGTTCGAGTCCTGAATGAGGGATTGGTGCTGTACTTGTTTGGTAGAGCTGGATCTACAAAACAAAGTTAATATGTCAGGTCAAGGTGGAGCCCACAGGAAAGAAAAAATGAGTTACCCATTTTTCTAAAAAAATGGATTCAGTAAAGGGTGATACTGGAACCAGTTCCCCTAAATTCAGAAGGGGAGGCTCTTCATAGCCCTCAGAGTTGCTCAGGGTGGTCTTTATACCCAACAAAAACAAAAAACTACTGGGCTACTCGTGAGACCTGCTAATGTAGAATGAAATTTGCTTTCCTTTCAGTGAAAGGGTTAGGAACTACTGCTATCACATTCGCCCACTACTAACTCATCGATATCTTATCAGAGGTGTGGTGTTAATTCATTGCATTCCCAACCTTTAGTTCCATACAAATCATACACAGGAAAGCATACGATTTGGGTTGCTTCTCCTTCTTTTTTGCCTCTCTCTTTCTCTCTCTCTCTCTCTTGTACTTCCACTAGAAAATGTTTATTTACTGAGAAAACTGTAGAAGATTTCATATATGTGATCGTCAGTCGGTCTGTCTGTCCTACTCCCGAAATTATACTTCCGCTTTAACGGTCAATTGCCAATTCTGCAGACCCACAGACAGACGGATGAAATGACGAAAGGAAAGGCAGAACTTGATAATTTAAACATTCCTGTCTCTGTTAGCCACGGAAACAAATTCTTCACTTTGTCAATTACAATAGAAGCGGAGAGATGTCATACATTTTGTGCGCATGTCTTTCCTTACAAGAAAGAGCAAAAAAATATGTATATAATTCGACATTTTGAAGCAGAAATATCGTTTTTGCAGACAGGTTAGACTGCCGTATGATGTCTGATTTTACAGTTACTGTACGAATTTCTTCCGCGTGGCCGTTGGAAGCGGAGAAACAATTTCTGAAGCCGGACGGAGAGATAGAGAGATAAAAAGACAGATTGAAGGCGATATATCTCTGTTTTTGTGCACACCCTTTGTCCGTAGAATAGGATGACAACTTGAAGAAATTCGACTTTTTGAAACCGGGGAGTTTTATGGACTGACGCGCAGACAAACTGATGAATGGATGCAAGGACTAAGAGATGTATAAAGGCCCATGTCGTCTCTTATCAGTAGAGAAATAATTTTAATAATACACATCTTGAAGCTTGATCAAGTGCAAGTTCCGTTTTCGCAGATGGACAGATAGGCGGACGAACGGAAGAACAAACAATGATAACTTTGTGCGCATACCTATTTCTATCAGTTGCAGAAATAATTTCTTCAATCTGGTCATTGGAAGCGGAGAAAATGATTAGGTGGACGGACAGACAGAGAGCTGAAGATAGAAGAAGAACAAAATTCAGCCAACCAAAATTTCGAAGTAGAAGTATCGTTCCAGCAGGAGAGAGAGAGAGAGAGAGAGAGAGAGAGAGAGAAAGACGGACGGAAAGACAACCCAAATCAATGCTTTATACACGACTTGCATGGAACTAAATGCTGGGAGCGTGACTAGTTTGTCCAAGAGGAATTGACATAGGTGGCGAATTTTTTCCGCCAGAAATAGACGTAAGTGACGAATTTGTCTGCTAGGAATTGACGGAGATGATGAATTTGTCCGACAACAAGAGATTGACTTACACGCCGAACCTGTCCGCGAATAATTGATTCACACGACGAATTTGCCAGAGAGGAATTGATGCGTAGACCTTCTCAGGTGATTGCTGTAGCAAGGCTCTCTCTCTTTTTTACCCCTCACAGTGTGTGTGTGTGTGTGTGCGTGTGCGCGTAATCGGGTAACAAACCCATTCTTCTACAAACATTCTTCACTATGTTGCTCGGCTTTTCTCAGTAATGCTGCTCTCTTGATAGGTTTCTCGCACAGTGCTTATTTCCCATGTACTGAACGTGCTTGAATCTGGATCTATTTAAGAATGACACTATTATTTTTTTTATTTCTAGTGCCGAAGTATAATACTTACATTACTTTCAGAAGTTATTTCTCAAATGCAGTTCTGAGTCACTGCCTTCACCTTACATAGTGAAATTTCTTCATCAGTGAACGTCTTTATTGTTTATTTCCAGGTGGAAATGAACTTGCTCCTCATTGGATAGTAAAAAAATATTTTATTCAAAATTATTCCTTGTAAATTACCTTTTATCGTCTTTCATAAGCTTTCCATATTTTTAATTCGAATAATGTTTCTACACGCCTACAAGAGTTTGTGACTATATACAATATTGAAGTAATAAGTTTGAAATAATTAGCCTTGGAATTTGTCAAAGGGAGCGGAAAAGACTCGACATTATCAAATTGTTAGCTTTCTTTTAATGCATAAGAAATGTAGCAGATAAAACAACCCTGATCTCATTCAGTTGAGGAACTTCATAGGACGCTGTTCTGTTAGTAAATACACTGCTCAACGTAGAAAATGACACTTCACATTAATGCACAGTTTACTCGGTAGAGCGCGCAAATGTATAAAATATTTTTCCAGATATCTCTGCTTCTAAAAGTCAAATTCGAAAAATTATTTTAAGAACAGATACCATTCAATTTGTATGATATTTCGCATGTACTCTCTGCTCTTATAGTGCATAACTTTAACCCTAGGTGGCGTTTGTGTGCAATTCTGTGTATCTCCCCTGTGACGTACTACAGTTGAGAGCACGTACATTCCGTCCGTGTAACTTAGTTGGGAGAGCAACTTACTCTGCAGTGAGGGCGGTGCGGATTTGATCCTGTCACGGACAAATTTATGTTTTCACACAGTGGTGTGATAAATTCTACTGAAAATGTGTTGTTATACAGCATGATATTCGTTACTATGAAGATTGGGAACATTATCCTCTTTAAATAATGCACATTCATCCCGTTAGATGCATATACTCAAAAACTGCTTTTGCTACCTTTGCTTGCAGATATCGTATTGAAAATTAACTTTTCTTCGCATAGATTTTGTTATGAAGAATACTTTGCGCGTATTGTTTGGAATTTGCGTTCCCCCAGAAAGCGTCAGTATTTATATCCGTTTGCGCGCGCGCGAGCGCGTGTGTATGTGTCTGTGTCTGTCTGTATGTATGTCTCTCTGTCTCTCAAAGAGTATTACCGACCCTAAAATTTCCTGGGAAAAATCCTCTCTTTATATGATCATGATTTCCCTAATATCTTCAGTCTGGATATCTTTCGCTATGAAAAACACTTTGTTTACCATTTGATGTTTCCAGTCGTCGCCACTGACAGAAAGCAATTATTTCTATGTTTGTACTATAATATTTTATGTTAAATTAAGTTTTACCGATTGTAAAAAACTAATTTTATTTACTTATTTATTTATTTATTTATTTATTTTCTAACCAGTTCAATACACAATAAAGAACACAGTTCATATTGCGTATTTTAAACTATGCACACAAATTTTCTCTGGGCGGAATGAAGACATTTTTTTTTGTGGAGTTTTTTTCTTGAAACGTCTGCTTTGAAATATTTCTTACACGTCTGAAAGGATTCAGAAGATGTATTACAACCGATAATTCGGGTTATCTTTTTTATCTTAATTTAACATAAAATATTATAGTACAAACACATTGTTTTTATTTACATGATGTCATATTGCGTCAATCACGGCAGGTTTTTTTTTTTTTTTTATTTTTTCAGAAAATATTTTATGAAACGAAAAATTCATGATACCATGAAACAGAGTCCTAAACGATTAAATTGATCTTTCTAAATTTGGCAGGCATTCTCCTAAATTTTGATGAAGGTTTTTTAACAACTTTACAGCTGATTTATTTTTCAGTGAAGGAGCAGAAAATTATCCCATCACAGTTACTGGTATTTTTCAGTTATCAATAACTATTTGCACTAAAATTAAAGAACTCATATTTTACCACTTATCTGTAGTCGCAATTTTTTTCTTTTTGTAAGAAGTTAAATCTTTTAAGCTTCATCTTGTCAGTTTAAATTAATTTCAGAAGTTTCATCTGTAACGTAGTTCCTTAGTGATCAGCAAAAGAGTCCTACGTCCGAGGGCGGAAAAGTCCTCATGCACATACATTTAAAAAAAAATTAAAGATGCCGCCCCGGTGGCGCAGTGGTGTACGCGATGGCCTCTGATCATTCGTCCGAACGGGGTCTGGGTTCGAATCCCGGTGAGGCATGGATGTTGTGTTTGTCTTACGGCACTGGCTCTCTCCCTTCCCTGGAACCAGTGACCCTAAATTAGGGACTGGCGACTGCTTATAGCCCATTGAGTTGCTCACGGTGGTCGTTAAACCTCCAATCAAAGAAAAAAAAATTAAAGATACACAGAAGAAAATAATTTTTTTTCTCTAATTAAACGTGTCCTCTGAAATCTGAGAGTAATTCTTCCGATAACATTGATCTACAAAAAAACTCTTTTTTTTTTTTAAACAGAAAGAAGTTTTTTACGCTTTCCAACCGTAGGTTGAAGAAGCGTATAACCGATATAGTCACGTTCCTTTGGAGCTCTGTGTTTGTTTGTACCCAGTTTTGGAAGTGTATAGTGAGTGTTTGTTCCTATTTTTGTGTTCCCCTTCAAGAAGAAGATCTGTACATTCTTTTAGCTCAGCTCCCAAGTCGGTGAGTTGCATATTTTCTTTGCATTCAGCGTTTTATTATTTTCGATCAAGCTGATCGATCCTTAAGTTAGTCCTCGCCATTTACAATGGCGGGCACTGAGAAGGGTGATGTCCACGCCCACATCAGTGATGCTCATTCAACCTCCTCCTCCTCCTCACTCTCAGGAGACCAATCAGCATTTATGCACGTCAGAGACGTCATACGCATAAAAGATGTGGCTCGCGACTCCTCTGCAAAGGCTCAAGCTGATATCCCTGCCCAGGATAGTGACGTCACCTTGACGCACGTCCCTGGTTCATTTGCCGAAGCTATGGATGTGACCGATTGCACGGTTGCGTTACCTTCAACTGGCTCAACTCAGTTTACCAAGCCGCTACCAGCAATCAGCACTGTGTCGCATTCTTCCCATGCCAACTCTACTTCTCACACTTACTCCAAAGTGACCTCCGGAGCAAGAGTTCCTTCCAAGTTTATTGCTCCAGTTTTTCCTGACTCTTATGTCAGTGTAGAGAGTAGTTCTGCCACCTTTAATGTCCCAGAGGATTCCCCAGCAGGGAAACAATTTTTCTCCACAATGGATTTCGGTGTCTGTTTTGATGCATTACCAGACACGAAACTCAAGGAATATAGTATTGCCCAAAAGAAGATGCTTCCTACAGGAGCTTATATCACTCATATGGCTCGAAAGCCACGGGCCGTATTAGTGTATTTTGCCCGTAAAGAACATGCAGACCTTGTGATGACTGATGGCTTATCCATCAAAGTTTTGCATATTCTGGCTGAACCCGTGGCGCAGCGACCTATCCAGGTCACTTTCCACCCAGTCCCGCCTGAAGTCTCAGATGTCGCTCTATGCACTTTACTCAGCAAGTCTGGCCGAGTGGTTGGACCAATAACGACTCTTTCGGCGGCGCCCAGAGATCCCGATGATAAATCCATTGCAGGGTTTCGTCGAAGTGCCCGTGTCATACTTCCGCCGGACGATCATCAGCTTGCGTGCCCGAAGATCCTAACCGTACGGTGTGGCCAGCAACGTCGGAGAATCGACGTCATTACCTCCTTGCACTGCACGCTTTGCCATGGCGAAAACCATCTTCTCGTGCACTGCCCACATCAAGTTCCACCGACTCCGACTGGCGCTCATACAGGTACTGTTCCTACCTCGAAGCGTACCACACCATCTACTTCAGCACAGCAGGCCTCGGAGCCAAGATATGAGGGGAAAAGTTTGCTTACAGACGTTGGTCAACGCAACGTTCCCACAGCCGCTTCCTCTTTTTCACTAGAGAACTTTCCTACAATTGCCTCCTCACTCCCGCAACGTCGTCGCTCCACCACTGAGTCCCTTTTCAGAGGGTTCACAACCAGCTGTTACCACTGGAACCTCCGAAACAGCTGATGTGGAGCCCGTTGGTCCAGAGACGCAGTGTGAGGATGAGACGACCGAGCCTCTACTGAAGCGCCGCGGCTCTGGCCGCAGCAGGCGAGTAGCGAAGAAGCAAAATTCTACTTCACCTTGTTCAACCTCCCTCTCCAGCAGTTCTCCTCGACACATTTCGCCAGCCGAAGTCTCCTTTCCCACGGTCGAAGAGTTCGTTGCATTTCTCCAGACAGCCAATATACCTCCCGTACCACTCTCATACATTGATCTCCATACATACTTAACGAATCCGACTAGCTACGCAATAAGCACCTTCCTTAGCGGTCAAGAATCCATCGCTTCGCCAACTTGTGCCGGAGCAGATCTTCAATGTGTCGCATTTCTGCCGTCAGAATGTTCCCATCCATCCGTGGGCACAAATCTTCTGTAATCGTCTCAAGTCTTTTCCTCCAACTCTGAAAGATCTTCAGCTAGAGGCAAGGAACCCCACAATTCAAGATCGTGTCACTTAATTTTAGGGGATTCGCTTCCCCCCTCAGCAACTCTCTGGCATATGAGACCTCAACCCGTTGGGGGCTGATATTCTCCTCCTTCAAGAGACAAATTGCAAACCAACTACCGTCTATTCTCGATGGCGCCAGTGGAACTTTGTGTTTCATCACGCCTATGGACTAACATCTCATAGCGGCCTTGCCATCGGCATTAGTCATACTTTCAATTCTATTATCACATCCCTCTCTGTGCGAAATATTTGTCGAGATCTCTTACAGCATGCATCCTTTACCATCGCGTCTTCCAGATACCATTTATTCAGTATCTATATTCCAAGCACTACAACTCATTTATCGATTCTCTTCACACGTCTTTGCAGAGCACTGGATCGTATCCCCCGTCCGACCATGTTCTCGTTGGTTGGGGATTATAACTGTACCCTGGATCCTCTTCTGGATAGGTCTTCTACCAATAGAGAGCTCCGCCATGCCCTGGCGAACCTGCTCCAGACAGTTGTCACCAACAACGCTCTTCATGATGTACATCGGCATATTCATCCATGGTCGACTAATTACACTTGGCGCTCCTCTCATGCGCAAAATCCTTTCTTAGCCCGCCTTGACAGGTTTTATGCCTCCAGTACTCTACTTCCTGCTGTGACAGAATCGAATGTTCATCCCACGGCCTCATCTGACCATTGCGCCATTGCCATCATAGTCCATACTGCACCATTCCAACCCAGGATAATACGCCCGTGGACATTTGATGATGCACTTCTCTCCGACCCGGCATTCTGCTCTTCGGTCCGGTCATTCCTGATTGACAGACGACCGCAGCTTCAATCTGCACTCTGCGGATTAAATTCTTGGATGGAGATCAAGCAACAGCTCGTTCTGCATGTCCGTAACTACTCATTTCAATTAAAGACACTCCAAAACATGCGCCTAGACTATGTTCGTTCAATGCTATCCATGCTCAGTCTCAGTGATCCTCTCTTCTCCTCCTTTCAAGAAGAGCTTCGATCTCTTCTCACTCCTCTGGCGCAACAAGCTCTCCGCCGACTTCGTTTGCAACACCTAACGCCGGATGTTCAAAACTATGAGTTCCTGACGTCGGTGGAAAACACCCGACGAGCTTCGACCATACTTCATCATCTACGCCTTTCTTCCGGAGAGGTATCAGATGAGCCGATTGCGCTTTGTTCCCAAGTCCGTCAGTACTTTTCCATGAAGTTCTGTGAACCTCCTCAACCATCCTCTGCAGCAATGGATTATCTCCTTTCTAATCTACCTCAGGTCCCCCCTATCTCTCTTCTTCTCTTCTCCTTTCCCCCACGCCCTCTGAACTAAACACTACATTCTTTTTCTCTGAATTCTAGTGCCGCTCCGGGTCCGGACGGCCTAACCTTTAGCTTTTATAAAACTTTTCTGCCTCTTCTTCTTCCGTTTCTCCTATCCGCTTTCTCTGCTGCCTTTACTTACTCTCCTCTCCCGAGGGGATTCACAACTGCATATGTTGTAATTTTCCCCAAGAAAGGTGATCTTCTTGACTTGGTGAACTGGCGCCCAATTTCCCTACTGAATCTCGACTACAAACTTTATACCAAGCTTCTTTCACAGCGACTAAATCCCATCCTCACTCACATTCTCTCCCCTAACCAGACTTACACAGTTCCCGGCCGTTCCCTATCTCACAACATCCATCTCCTGACTGATCTAAATCACCTTGCGCGCTCCCGCTCTGAACCCCTCGCCCTCCTCTCTTTAGACCAACAGTCCGCCTTTGATAACATCTCCCACACTTATCTCTCTGCCACACTTCTCTGATTTGGATTTCCGCCTCCGTTTATTTCTCTCCTCACCTCCTTCTACCAGGACGCCAATTTCCAGGTCAAGTTGCCCACCTTTCTTACAGCACCAATCCTATTCCGCAGTGGAGTGAGGCAAGGCTGCCCACTCTCCGGTCAACTTTTCGCCATAGCCTTAGAACCTTTTCTCCGCTCCGTTCAACGCTCCTTTCAAGCCACCCTACCGCCACTCATCGCCCGCACGAGACACCATGTCACCACTTCCGTGGCGTATGCAGACGACGTTACCTTCGGTATACGCCTAGATTCACAGTTTTCTTTGCTCCAAAGTCTTTTCGCCGATTACGCCTCCTGCTCCGGAGCTGCGATTAATACAACCAAAAGCACTAGCCTGTGGTGTGGCTCATGGGTTGACCACTTGGATTTCCCATGGGGAGCACACTGGTCTTCAGCCTCTCAACGTTTCCTTGGCGTACATCTTGGCGTCCCAGATGAAGCTTCCAGCACAACGTGGAATTCCATCCAGCCACGTCTTCATCGGTCAACTGCGTTTTGGCGAAAAGCGCAGTTCTATACTTCATATTTTCAACGCGCACGTCTTGCGCAAACCTATCTTCTCTCCATGTGCACACATTCCCGGCTTGCTACTAAATTCCCACTTCTTCGTCTCAATGATATCACTCGCTGCTTCACCTCAGTTATCTGGACCGGACACCACTGGCTCAGTGCCCCCAAGCTCAGCCTTCCTCCTGACCCAGGTGGCATTGGCCTAATTGATGCACGACTGTACTATCAAGCTCTCCGGATTACTTCGTTCCTTCGTCTTCATACTTCACTTGTTGCCGACGCCGTTACCCCAAGGAATGTCATCACCTCTTCGAACAATACTAATTTAACTTTCACTTCCTTCATTCTAATGGACCTCCGAACTACCACTCACTCTTGCCTTCCTCCTGCCTTACGGAAGACTCTTACCTTTCTCCGCTCTCTCCCGCTCACTCGTTCCACACCCGATTCCACCACTGAACTCCTTGCCGAACACCTGTTATTCTCCTCTCTTCTTCACCCCCTCATCTTTCATGCTTCGCCTCTCCCTCTTGGCTCCGACCCGGAGTTGTAACCGTCAAAGACCTTGTAACCTCAGATCTGTCCTGGCGACCCTACGCCAGCCTCCCCCCAACTCTTCTTCTTTCACCCTCCTCTCGCTCTGTCTATGACTCCCTACTCTCTACCATCATTGCTAAGTTCCCTCATCTCTCAACCCCAACTGGCCTAACCTTTGTTCCTTCCGCCTCCCTTCCCCTTCCTTTCTTTATTTCATTCGGCAGATCTACACTTCCACTCTCCTCTCTTTCAACGTCAGTTCTCTATCGGTTACTTTTAAAATCCCACTCTCCTTCTCCCCTTCACATCCCTGATGTCTCCCAATCCTCTCTCACCGCTGTCTGGTCTGCCACCCTTTCTCCTCTTTCAGCTCCTCTTGAAATAAACACTCACTGGCTTTTTCTCCACCGCCGTCTTCCCGTTCCATCCATCCTCCACCGCATGACCATTCTTGACTCACCTCTTTGCCCCTTCTGTGCTCAAGAAGCTGATGTCTCTCACGTTTATCTACATTGTGTCATCCTCCTTCCATTACTCCATCTTGCATTTTCCATTGCTCAACGTTCAGCCACAACTGATCTTCCTTTCGATGCCTATAAGACACTCCTCCTGCAGGTCTCTCCGCCAGTCAAGCTTCCACCCATCTGCTCATATATTTTCATCTTGGTGAAACACGTCATCTACGTATTTCATCAGCTCTGCAGAGATATCTCATCTCCTTATACCATCCACCAAGCTTCTGTGGAACTACTATGCCACTTTCGGGAGCGTCTCCTCTTATGACTTCGTCTAGAGAACCTTGTAGTAGTTGCCCAACAGAGAGAACAACATTTCCGTTCCACCTGGTCTCCGGCCGCTTCCTGGTTCGCCGGCATGCCAGCGATGTTGCAACTGACTGTCGGTAATTTATAACCTCGTTGCTCCTAGCTCTGTTGAACTTCAGTTCAACGTCCATGCTCACCATTGGTTCTCGGAATCAAACTTCAACACTTAGCGCATATCTTTTCGAACAAATGTGAATATAATGTGCACCATACTGTACAAATGTATATAGTCTTACTTTTTTTCTCTTTGATTATCATTTTTTCTACCAGTACTAAGACATCGCAATTCCGTTTGCCTTAGGTTTCACATTGTCTACTTTGTCATCTACAGTTCTACTTTTGTACAGTGCTTCATTATAATATTCTCGTTCTGTTATTTGTCAGCACTATAATGTACTTATGCTTCGAGACGAAATGTTTCGACAATCTCTCGTATTGTTCTTGTGCAAAATGCCTGCACCTCTTACCACGAGGCTCCTTTGTGAATCAACACATCGTGCTGTATATAATGTACATAGAATTTTAGAGTTTGTGTATTTTACCGTACAATATGTGTATCAGGACGCAAATGTTCGCCTTCTGAACCCAACCTTGTTAATAAAATTGTGTTGAACTCAAGAAGCGTATATGATCCAGCTTTGTCCGTCTGTCTGTCCGTCCGCACGATAACTCACGTGAAAATGGTTCGATTTTGACGAAATTTTAGTATGTGATAGGGGATCACCTGGGGACGAACCCTATTGAAAATGGGCGAAACAGGGTCAAAGGTCAGGACATAGGAGCTGGATCCATTCCATTGCCTTATGCGTCATAACTTGCGTAAAAATGGTTCGATTTCGATAAAATTTTAGTATGTGGTAGGGAACCACCTGGGCACGAGCCCTATTGAAAATGGGCGAAATGGGGTCAAAGGTCAGGACATAAAAGCGGGATCCATTCCATTGCCTTTATGCGTCATAACATGCGTAAATATGGTTCGATATCGATGCAATTTTAGTATGTGGTAGGGAACAATCTGGGCCCAAACCCTATTGAAAATGGGCGAAATGTAGTCAAAGGTCAGGCAGGGCATAAGAGCGGGATTTATTTCATTGCCCTTATGCGTCATAACTTGCGTAAAAATGGTTCTATTTCGATGAAATTTCAGTATGTGGTAGGGAGCCACTAGGGACGAACCCTATTGAAAATGGGTTAAATGGGGTCAAAGGTCAGGACACTGGAGTGGGATCCATTCCATTGCCCTTGTGCATCATAACTTACCTAAAATGCTTGGATTGCGACAAAACTTTATCATGTTGTTCCGGAGATATAGTGAACCGGTTCTGTTGAATATCAACGAAATGGGGTCAAAGGTTATTGCCCAAAAGCAAGATTTATTCCACAGCCATTATTCTCATAACTTGCACAAAACTGCTTCTATTGCGACAAACCTTTAGTACGCTATTCCTGAGGTATACTGAACCGGTTCTGTTGAACATCATCGAAATGGGGTCAAAGATCAGGACACAAGAGCGAGATTTATTCCACAGCCATTATCCACATAACTTGAATAATAATTTCTGGTATGTTGGAAAGCGTATCATAATCAATGCATTGCATAATTTTACTAACTTGTTTTTTTGTAGACCAGTGTTATCAATAATTACTCGTATTTTTTATTTAAAGAAACTTTTTTTTGTACCACGGGAAATAATATGTGATTTTAATAGTACATTTTATGTGGATTCAAACATGATATTAGTTTTTTCTACACGCAAAATGCGTTAGTTACACACGGTTTAAATTTGAATAAACCATATATTAAGTACACCGGATAAAAAATTAGTCACCCCTAACAGAAATGACAATTGGAAGTTACCGGTTGCACAGATGGCGCCGTGATAGCACTATTGGGGCCGCCCCGGTGGCGCAGTGGTTAAGGCGTTGGCCTCTGATCGTTCGTCCGAAAGGGGTCCGGTTTCGAATCCCGGTGAGGCATGGATGTTGTGTTT
The DNA here is from genome assembly GCA_039090855.1 of Macrothele yani. Taxonomy (NCBI): domain Eukaryota; kingdom Metazoa; phylum Arthropoda; class Arachnida; order Araneae; family Macrothelidae; genus Macrothele; species Macrothele yani. Next base: position 84,455,812 of record CM076993.1, on the reverse strand, counting down.
GTCTTACGGCACTGGCTCTCTCCTTTCCCTGGATTTAGTGACCCTAAATTAGGGACGGGCGACTGCTCATAGCCCATTGAGTTGCTCACAGTGGTCGTTAAACCTCCAATCAAAAAAAAAATAAAAAAAATAGCACTGTTGGGAGAAAAATAGCACTGACGTGGTCTACAGGATCATTTCTGTCTCGTGCAATGGTGAAGAGCAACGTGTGTGTTGAATTTAGTCTGAAATATCGGTCGTAAGACAGACGTTTTTGAGTGGCAAAAACGAGCCATCTTCTTTGGCCATGCCCGCAGACACAAAGTGAATGAAGTCGCGCAATTTGTTGGTGTGTCGAACCGCACTGTCCAGCGGGTCTACAGACAGTGGTGTAGTTTGCAGTCAACTGAAAATCGGCGACGTAACTGTGGTCGGAAAACGATTCTCACCAACAGGGACCGCCGCCATATTTCACGCCTAGTAACTGCAAATCGGTTTCAAACCAGGCAACAATTGCTCTAAACAGTCAATGAAAGTCCACTCCAACCAATTTCCGGAAGGACATTGCGACGAGAACTCGATGCGAGGGACATCGGCAACGCGGAAGAAGCCTAAAGTCGCAGGTTATCAATGGGCTCGGACTCACCAAAACTTTACTGTGGAGGATTGAAAACGAGTAATTTAGTCTGATGAGTCTCGTTTTTGTTTGAACTTCAACGATTGGAGGCGACGATTTCATCGCAGGCCCATGGAAGCCTTTAATCCTGATTAAAAAAACAAAAATTCAATGTGAATAGCTAAAAAGGCTACCAGTGCACTGTGATCTTTTATTTTTTTGAGCCTGAAAACTAATAATAGTTAAGTATTAGTGTGTAAAAATTGTGTATGTGCATATTATATGTGTTGGTAAAGAAAAAAATGTTTGAAAACCGACAGTTTTGATTAAGATTAGCTGTGTTCTAAATTTATATGAAACGTTTTTTTTAATTGAAATAGCAAACATTTACCCCACTTTATTTACTTTTTTGAATTCAGTGTTGAAATATTACTGTGTGCTCATTCTGCTAACGATAGCACCAAATGTCAGACCAAGCTAAATTTATCAGAACAAGCTTTTTTTATTTTACCCAAATCAAAATTCATTTTGGACTCTAAATACCTTTTCGAAATTTTTGGGTAACTGTGTGAAAAATTACGGCTATGATTAGCCGGTGTTGTTGAGCAAGCAAAATTAAGCTCTCATAACATTTGCATAAATCATCTTGTTTTTCCAGTAAATGCAGCCGAAGTTGGCTTTTCAAACTTACAGACATGAGTCAGTACATGTTTTGTCTTAAATTGCATGTTCTTTGATGTCATTTTCGCTAGTGCACTTCCACTATTTTGATCATGTGCCAAATTTAAGAGATTATTTCGAATATTAATTTTTGCCTTAGATTTTTTTCTGGTGTGTCTAAAAGTTTACAAATTTTGGATCATTGTCACAAAATTGTTTTTTTTTTATCCAAACAGCTTTTCAACCACTTTAACATAAATAGTTGAACTACATTTTCATTTTCAAAATAAATATACCCAACCTTAATTATATCAAATGACCAACCTTATTTATATCAAATGGTTTTCCGTGACCAGAATTTTGCCACTTGGCAATGACAAAGAAATGTAATAACTGATTCATATAATCTACAAACTTTTGAGCAGCTTTTGTAAAGGGAATTTTGAAGACAAGATAAGGCAGTAGTGAAAATTTTGGTTGTTTGAAATAAGTATTTCTTACACTTTGGGTATGCTAAACAAAAAAATATATCTTTTTCAGGTGTTACAATATAAAGATATCCCCAGCTCAATTTTCAATGCATATTTAGTATAACTTTTGATATTTTACCATTATTTTGAAACTTAGCACTATTTGAATAAGAGTAAGCATAGTGTATTAGTAGTGTCATTTAGTAGTAGAATTTTAGTGTAGGTGCATAGTTGTATTTGTGTGTGATGCATTTTAGTATAGTGTAGTGATATTTTTTTTTTTGAATTGCAAACATGACCATCCCTGAGACAGGGGCGGAAGATCTAGCATCACCTGATAATAGTAGTAGTATGGAAAACTCAAATTTGAGCCTTCCTATTTCAATGAACTTAACTCCCACATTTTCGGGTAGTCCAGAAAAAGTGTCAATAAAGGAATTTTTGGACTCAGTAGAGGATATAGCTGGAATAGGACAATATTCACAGGAACAGAAGTTATTTGTCACAAAATACAAGTGTCAAGGAGAAGCTAGGGAGTTGTGGAGAAACTTAGCACTCAGGGAGAGACCATTGACATAGGCTAAAGGAAAGCAATGTCTATTGGATAGGTTCTCTTATTCAGAGCCTCTAGCAGTTCTGGTGAGTAAACTTACTACGTGTAAACAGAACTCAGGGGAGTCGGTGAAACAGTTTGCCCCCAGGTTGGAAGGCCTAGCATATAAGTGTTATGGGGAAGAAGTGGAAGGCACCTTTGCTAGAAACAATTTGCTATCCCAGTTCATAGCAGGATTAATCCCTAAGCTGAGAAGGCTGGTGTTGTCCCACAACCCACTAACTTTGGAAGAAGCAAAAAGAAAGGCTCAGTTGGAGGAAGATAATGAGGCGTGTATGACCAGTTACAAGAGTGTATCTTTCTTATAAGTGGAAACAGAGGAGAACTCGGGAGCACATGCCTTAGCAAGAGAGGCCCAGTGGAGTAGAGAAATAATATCATCCCTGGTATCGGAAGTAAAGGACCTCAAAAAAGCATTCAGGAATTTGACCCTTAGAGGTTCAGAAAACTACAGTAGAGGGAATTCACCAGGTAGAGATGTAGGATTCCGGGGAGGAAGTGCACCTTCCTCAGTCCCTCAGGACTCTTTCAGAAGAAGCGATAGGTCTACAGTCACCTGTTATCGCTGTCGTAGGCTTGGGCATTATGCAAATGAGTGCCATGATAGTAGTTACAACCCTCGGCAGTCGGATCACCGAGATAGGCGGGGAGGAAATTATGGGCAGCATAGGTCTCGGGAAAGAGAATCTCACAACCAAAGTAGAAATCCCCACAGGTCTTCATCTAGGCAAAATTTTGATGCAAGTAGATCACAATCAAATGTCGGTAATTTAAACAAGTAAAGGGGAGAAGTAACCAGGAGTCAACTTCTAAAGTCACCCCCACCCTTACCCTTGTTGTACAGGCTCTTATAGAATCCTTCCAAGCAGAAAGGGCTGATTTAGGAATGCCCATAGTGGAAGGAATGATAGGTAAAAAGAAACTCAGATTTCTTTTTGACACAGGTGCAACCATTAGCCTGATATCAGAAGAGTGTTTGGCCAAGGTGCCAGGAAGAAATATCTTAGTGGAAAATCAGCCAGAAGTCGTTGTGAGGGGCGTTTCAGGAAATTCACTGCCTATTAGTTCATGTGTCAGTTTACAATTTCATTTGGCTGGTGAAAGTTTTTTCATAATGTATATGTTACCAGTGCTACTCTATCCTCGGCATATGATGTTAGTTTGGGCGGCTTTGATTTATTGAAAGCTCAAGAGTTCAATTTTGATGCTACTACCGGGTGTTTATTTAAAGGTAGGGGTAAGGTAACTCTCTTAGATAGGGGAGTAGAAAAACAACAAGCTATTGCTTTGTTAAAATAAATTTTGTGTCCAAGCGTTAGTCTGGAAAGTATCACGGAGGGCAGTGTTCCTTCCGGTGAAAGCTACAGTTGCGTCGAACCAAAATGTGTTATTTCCCAACCTCACTCAACTACTGAAGGAAGGCCTCTCTCTGGAAATGCAACCTCTGACTCAGAAGGGATTGCTATTTCCAGGTGTGGGCTGACATCGAAAAAGAAAAAGTTAAAAAGGAGACAGAAAAAGCTTAACATTCATCATGTACAGGGAACTTCAATTTCAGAGCAGTTATCAAACAAATGTAAACAAACGTACCACAGCCTCACAATATATTTTTTCTGGTTATATTTTTTCATCAGTAGCATGGTAAAGAAAAACTCCATGCTAATCACTTCATGGATAAAAGAAAAATTTGTAAAAACACAAGATTCAGTGCAAACCTCAGTATTATATGGGCGAGTACTTCACAAAGTAAAAGTACCACCCCGGTGAGAAAACATGGTTTTCATTAATGTTCCAAATTGTTCAGTGCTAGGTGACATCATGCTTTTAGAGCCCATCAATACTCTTAAAATAGATTTTCTGTGGGTAGGGCGCTCGGTGAATGAAACCAAAGCACTTACTTTTATTAAAGTTATAAACACTTCAGATCAGCCTATCCATATCAACAAGCATACAAAAATAGTTACAGCTGAACCAGTTATTGTAAGCCACGTTTTTTCAGTGGAAAGTCAGCTTGATGACTGTTCTTTTTGGGAGAACGAGTTCAACGTTTCTCACCTACCACCTCCCCAGCAGGAAAAATTATTTGAATTTTTACACAAACATCGCAGGGCTTTTGCCAAGAGTGTGCTTGAGCTTGGAAAATGTGAAACTTTACTTCACGAGGTACATCTTACAGATGATATCCCTGTGAGACAGAGACCGTACAGAGTACCTTATGCCTTAAGACCTGAAATGGGCAGGCAGGTAAATGAGTTGTTAGAAGCGGGTATCATTCCCCCAAGTGATAGCCCTTACTCAGCCCCAGTACTTCTCGTGAAAAAAGTTGACAACAGTTACCGTCTCTGTACAGATTATAGGAGGCTGAATTCAAAAACAGTTCCAGATTCCTTTCCAATACCTAATTTGGTGGAAATGGTAGACTCCTTAGCAGGAGCTACTTTATTCAGTTCCTTGGATTTTATTTCAGGATTTTTCCAGATGGCTGTTTACCCTAACGATACGTAAGAAACTGCATTTGTCACAGATAAAGGTCTGTTTGAGTGGCTACGGGTACCTTTTGGGATGCGGAATAGCCCCAATAGTTCCCAACGTCTGATGGAAATAGTGTTATCTGGTTTAAAACATTGACGACGTTGTGGTAGTCAGTATAACCTTCGAGGAACATCTCGAAAAATTATAAATTGTTTTTCAGAGGCTGCAAAAGCACAATTTGAAATTGAAGCCAGATAAGAGTCATTTTCTCCAATCCTCCATCCGTTACCTTGAATTTATTGTCAGCAAGGAAGGTGTTAAACCTGACCCTCGGATATCGAAGCAGTGAAGAATTTTAAAATACCTAGCACAATCAAGCAAGTTAGAGGTTTTTTGGGTTTAACAGGTTTTTACAGGAGATTCATTGAGGGGTATGCCAAGTTAGCCCTACCTCTCACTGACTTGATTCGAAAAAGTCAACCATTTAAATGGACATCTGAAGCACAGTAGGCATTTGAAAGTTTACAACAGGCGTTACTTAAAGAGCCATGTTTGAAGCTCCCCAACTTTGAGAAAGAGTTCACATTAGCTTGTGATGCGTCGCAGTGTTCTGTAGGTGCTGTCCTACAACAAGAAATCGAAGGAAAATTTTATCCTGTAGCCTTCGTTAGTAGAAAGTTAAAAGGAGCAGAAGTGAACTACTCTGTAGTAGAGAAGGAGATGTTGAGTGTTGTATTCTCAGTAAATTATTTTAAGCAGTACCTATATGCCAGACCATTTACTGTTATCACAGACCACGCCACCTTATCCAATGCCTTCAAGCTCAGAGATCCCACTTCCAGGGTAGCCCGTTGGTGCATGTCACTACAACAATTTGAATACCAAATTTTGCATAGGCCTGGTAGATCAAATGTTGTGGCTGACTATTTATCTAGACATGTTCAAGCCAATGAGGTCATTCGGAAAGGAATTGCTGATGAAGTTTTAGAAAATTCCATAGTTAGAGAATTTCAGAGAGAAAATTCAAAATTAAAAAAGTTAATTAAAGTACTTGAAGGTTCTTCTGATTTGGGAAAGAACAAAATTTCTGACGAATTTTATCTTGACAATGGTCTGTTGTGGCATTATTCCATGCCGAAATCTGGAGGCACTCGAAACCAACCATTAGAGCAGCTGGTCATTCCAGAGAATATGATTCCAGAAATTTTAAATTCTTGTCATGATCTTGTGGCTCAGCCAGGATTTCAGAAAACAGTAGAAAGAATTAGAGCCCAGTTCTATTTTAATAACATGTACAAGATTGTCAAAAATAATACAGCCACCTGTCATTCTTGCATAAACAAGCGAGGATACAAACCCAACAAGAAAGCAGCACTCATTAGTTCTAAGATAACTAGCCGGCCTTTTGAAAATGTGGCCATGGATGTAGTTGGTCCACTACCCACTTCTAGCTCCGGTAATAGATTTATTTTAGTTGTGACTTATTATTTTACACGTTGGCCATAAGCATATGCCCTGCCAAATGTTAAGAGCGAAATTATTGCTGAAATTCTTGTCGGAAAATATATAGTTACTCATGGTGTACCGGATCAGATTCTCAGAGAGAGAGGCACTAATTTTCTCTCCAAAGCAATGATGAAAGTATATGAGAAGCTGAGAATTAAGAAGTTGAATACCACCCCATATAAGCCCTCTACAAATGGGGTCTGCGAGAAGCTGAATCATGTGTTGATTCAGGCACTTAGTCACCTAGTCTCAGAAAATCATGACGACTGGGACAAATGTTTGTCCCTAGCATTACTTGCACTGAGAACAACGGTTTATTCGAGCACAGGTGAGACTCCTGGATACTTAGCCTATGGAAGAGATTTAGTCTTGCCTTATAATTTGACTGGAAGTCCTACTCTCCGCACTTATGCGTCACAACAAGAATATTGTGACGAAATGACAAACAGGTTTAATACTGCTTTTCAGGCTGTAAAAGCAAATCTAGAGTAGGCAGCAGAAGTTCAAGAGAAGCAAAGAGCAAAAACCGCTGTAGATAAGAAAATCACAGTGGGAGACAAGGTGTATACTCCAGCAGTAAAACCTGGAACCTCTAGGAAATTGAGAAAACTCATCTCTGGTCCATACAGAGTGACCAAAGTTGCTTCACCTGTTAATTACGAGATAGTATAAATTGCCAATCATAGGCGAAAGGAATTCGTAGATGTCGACACACTTACAAAGGTAGCCGATCGAATGAGCTACGCGGACAGAATGTCTCGCTGAAGATTTTTCGTCTTGATACATGTTTTCACCTCTGTAGTTCGTCACATCATCTCACTCTTCATTGTTTTTTCTTTGAAGCGAAGTAAGAATTTTTCATTAATTCCAAACAATGTATGGAACAAACATCACATATTTTTCAAAGAATCCAACGGCCAGTGCATGGATCTATTTTCCACAATCGGGCGCCAATGTGAAAACACAGGTTTGTCAAAGACGGTGATCGAATCCGTGTCCCCTCACTCCGGTGTAAGTCGCTCTCCCAACTGAGTTACGCAGACAGAATGTTTCGCTGCAGATTTGTCGTCTTGACACATGTTTTCATCTCTGTAGTACGCCACAGTGCATAAACGTAAAAGTTTTGTCTGCGAAAGAGAATCCATCGTGCTTAGTGATCCTACATCATCGTGATGCCATGTCTTGAATACCCCTGGAAAAAAATTCCTTTGGAAAGGTCTTGCACCACAGGCCAACATCGTGGATGTCTTGAAAGTGTTTTCCACATAGAACATGTGCCATGGCCGACCGGAATAAGTGATAAGTGGTTGTTTGAAGGGCCAATGTTCCGGACTATAAGTACGGTGGAGCACTAGCTCAAAACCCTCCAGTTGCTAAATTTTTTTCCTTAGTTGACCGGGCACGATGAGCAGGAGCATTATCCTGTTGGAAAATAACTCGTTCGCGGTTCACCAGGGTAGGATACTTTCGTCTTAAAATTGCATATATCCGCACACACTGGCCACATTACAACTGCACATTAATGCCTTAGAACCAATTTGCAATGAATGGGGCCCCTCAAAGTTCCACCACACACATAGCGTAAACTTTGTGCTCAAATCGTCCCCTTTTTTGGACTGGTTTTGGTGGCTTTTTGTGATCTAACCACTGCTTTCTCATGTCAGGATTCCGGCATCACTTTTCACCATATGTCACAATTCAGTTAAAGAAACGGTCATGCTGGGGATTTTCCAGCACTTTGTTACGCACATGCGCATGTCGCTGAGATTGAGCCATAGTCAGTTCAAAGGGTACTTGTGGATAGCTATTGTGCGTCTTCCCGCGCTTGTGTAGTTTACGAGCAATTGTGGGCTGAGGTATTTTTAGCTCACGTGTCAGTTGTCTAGTGCTTGTGCACGGATTTGACTCTACGACTTGGCGTACATCATCAGAATTTACTGTGGAAGGTCTTCCAGCACGTGCTATGTCTTCAAAGTTGCAGTCCCCATTTTTAAATCGCTGAAACGAAAATTTTATTGTTCTTTCAGACACTGCTCCTTCAGCTTCCACAGCAGAAATTTCTCTCACCGCAGCTGCAGTGGTCAAATTTTGTTTAAAGAAAAACTGTAACTGCACTCGGATCGTGTATTTCGCGCCCATAGCTTTTGACAACAGAAACTTTTCCAATAAATCACGGCAGCGTGTGCTCCTATTTATACTAACTAGATTATACCGGTTTTTCGGTCATGCGTTGCTCTTATCTACATAACGCATGCGCACCGAGTAATTGTCTCACACAGGACGAGTCTTCAAAACAGCAATGGCATTAGAATCACCCAAATAGCATGCAGTTTTTTTTTCTTTTTCATATATCCGTTATGGGAAAGTGTTATGATCATTCGCAAACTGCATTTCCGGTTTTTGACACAATTTTACTTAAATGCTGTATAATTTTACAAGATTTTTGATACAACTTTTATGTTTCACAAGTAATACGTAAAAGTTTTGTGAACGCGGGTATCATAGCACACTGCAGACATTTCATTTCATTTCATTTCATTTATTTCGTTATGGGGTTACATTTGACCATGTTACATTTCAAAATTAATTTCATAACATCCGAGAAAAAACAGCCTTGCTGGTCCAGCGCTATGTTGCCGCTGCCGAACCGTCATTAAAATGTCCGCGCGGCCAACAGAAGGGCCAGCAGTTCAGGCCAACAGCTGGCCAACAGTTGGCACCCCATCAGTTGTCATATACCACAACAGGGCCATCAGTTGTCCATCACAGGCAGTAGCTGCCACAAGTGGCCCTTCAGCGGCCCTGCAAGCACGTGCCAGAAATGATGGCTAGTCCAATGAAGTCCGCTAGTTTGCCGGTAGTGGAAGCCGGCAATCACGTGACGTAACTGGTGGCTTGCCGAATCTTGTCCGCCAATTTCCGAGTAGTAGCCATAAAAAAAAATCAAGGATAACCGCAGTTCCCCAAAGCTACAACTTTTTTTCTACCCTTACGAAACTTGTTAATTATAGTAGTGCGCTGGAGAAATTTTCTCAACAGACTGGAAAAACGACCGTTTGGATCTTGGTGGAAACGAACCAAGGCCGTTGTCGTCTACCGACTGGACTAATTTGCCACGCACAAGCGTGTGCTTGAAACTGTCTGTTCAGTACGGAATGTGTAGTCGGATGGTTCCCTCTTTCCTTTTACAATATTGCGAGGTATTTTTCATAAAAGTCAGTTTCATATAATTCATAAATTTATTTTTCAACGGAACGATAGTTTTTTTTTACCTTAAGGGAATTTCACTCATTTTTAAGGAGTGTACATACTTAGTGTCGCTTTCCAAAGTTTTGTTATGTCCTGGAAGTCTTGAAAGAAGATTGTTGAATTAATATATATTTACCCGGATTCATGTCACATTCTGTAACATTTTTGACGTTGTAACTTTCCTTTCCGTTGTCCGAAGCTACATTTGTTTTAAAAAGAAAGATATATTATTTTGCTTCTCGTTATTTTTGGAAGCGAATTCTTCCCAGTCTTGTGTATTCAACCCATGGATGAGTACATTATATCCACATAGCGTTGTGTTTTTCTTCTTCAAATAATTAATAAATTTTGTACGCGTATAATTCTTTTTATTTTCCAACAACGTTTTTTTAATGGTTTTCCAGGACATTTGTTTCAAGCGGTTTCAATTTTTTCTTGTTATTCACCCACTCCATTCGATGAATACTCCATTCCCATGAATAACCATTCCATGAATGTTATTCATGGGAATGGAGTGGGTGTATTTCATGGCTGTAATCTAGTATTTCTTGGCTTAATCTGATAATTTCATCGACGTGGAATTTCATTAGGAAATTAATTCGCCTCTGTACATATGGATTTTTTTCTTAACATCCACTAAAATAACACGATGGTGATAGCGCCGTCTTCAACTAACTGGTACCATATGAGACACAGCAAGTGTTGCTGTGTGCGCATGCGCAGTCCCGTTGCTTTCACCTGCTGTTGGGGTTGCATTGGTTGCCAGCAACGGGCCACTAGTGGCACTTGCTTGAACGCCCACATTTCACGGCGATGCTCCAGGGCCATCAATGGCTTGCCAAGTGATAGCGCTGCCACCAACGGACCGCTACCGGGTCGTGAGCGGCAGATTTCAGCCAGCAGTGACCCATCACTGCCAGGTTGGTGGCCAGCAGTTTTCCAGCACTTGTGTTTTTGCTGGGATATAATATTAAGAAAAAAAAACGTATGTAGTAGGAATACTTATGTACAGGGTAACCACAGAACAGGAAATTGAGTAAAAGGCTATATATATATATAGCCTGAGTGGATCCCAATTCCCCTAAAGTACGTAGTAAAGTCAAACGTCCTGCACATATAAAATTTACGCATATTTGGTCTGATTAATAAATTTTACAGTGGAATTTTATATTTTAGTTTGTTATGAAATATTTTTTAGTTGCTTTCGAAAATAATCATAATTATTAATATGTGTTAGTTGACAAGGTAGGTTATTCCATAACACCAAACCCTGGTAATCAATAAATCTTTGTTGGGTTAAAATGTTAAGCATTGGTAACAAAAATGCATTTCTGTCTCTTGTTTGATAGTCGTGACCCACAATGTTCAACTGAATTAAATGTTGATACCTATTATCTTTTAATCTTTTATACGTAAATCCTAATAATCTATATTACCATATTTCTCAAAATCTGGAAATTCATAATAATTAATCATTGCCCCCATATTCAACTTAATTCTCCTAAAATTATTTAAAATTTTGACAATGCTATTTTGTAATGATTGTAATTTATATACATTTAGTTTGCCCCCATACTATTAAACAATAAGTCATAAATGGATAAATCAGACTATAATACAGCACTTTTAATATTTTAATTGTTACGTTATTTGAAATTCTCGTAGTTAAACCCAACACTCCCGAAAATTTGTTTACAATATTTTGAATATTTATATTCCATTTTAGATTTTCCTTAATTATTCTCCGCAAATATTTAATATTATTTATTATTTCAAGGGTATAATTCTCCACACAGATAGATGGTGGGTCAACAACCTGTCTCTCTCTCTCTCTCTCTCTTTAAAAATCATGATTTTAGTTGTTTCTATATTTAACACAGAAAATTTGTGTCTAGCCATTCCATCAATTTTTCAATAAATTTATTACATGCAGAATGAAAAACGAACCGGCACAGAACGAATGAGCATCACATAATAAACATAACATTAGGAAGATGCTTTCCGAGTAGGGTTTGTTAAACGAAAAACCTCAGGGAGGCTTTCTGCTGTATAGAGCGGAGGTGGCTAATTAGCTCTTCATCCCTATAATGTATTCAAAAAGTTCACGAAGGTTAAGCACATCGCCATAATGTTTTAATTTCCTCTTTCCACTGCTTCCCTTCACGCATATGAGAGATCCACGCCTCACAGCGTAAGTTACTCTCTAACCTGTTTAGCCACATAGTCTTTATCTGTAACCTGTTTAACTACGGCTTACTAATGTCTTTAAATAAGAAATTACTTAAACTTCCTTTTTAGTTACAATTTTCGGTAAATTTATTTACACGTTACGCAATTCTATTCTTTGCGCCCTCAGAGCATGAGTGTACGCCCCTGGGTGGGCAATTGCCCCTCTGAAACCCGGTAGCTACGGCCCTAGGGTTAAAAACAACCATGAGGAGCTCGGGAGGTTATAAGTTCTCGCCAGTTTTTAATCTGGGGACAGAGTTCCAGACACCATTAGGCAAATGCCCAACCCATGCCACAGCCGAGTCTCACACTCTATTTCAAGTAGGACGAATGATCAGAAGCCAGCGCCTCATACCATTCGACCACCAAGGCGTCAATCTAATTTCGTAACTTAATGACCACCATCAGCAACTCTAAGTGCTATAAGCAGTAGTTTGTCCCTATTTTGGGCCGACTAGTTCCAGGGAAGGGAGTGGTCTTTTGTAGGATTCCTTAGTGCTGACCTACTCCAGTGATTCCCGTGGCTAAATGAGTTAGAAACGTTCATAACTCCGTCTGCCTCCAACTCTTAAGGTGAAAAGACTAAATAATTAATTTTCTCCAGCTGATCCGCGAAAGTTTGGCAGTGTTATCTTTCCTCCCCGCACTTGAGAAATATTCAGCAATACTACAGCCACTCTTTGCTCGTTCTTCAGATTTTTGATTTTCTGTTTTCTTTCCTCTTCCTTATTCGTGTACATTTTCTTTCGCGGGTCATTCGTTACCAATGATAAAAAAGTAAGTCTTGACCTTTTAAAGAACAACTGTTAAAGTTTCACAGTGCTAACCACCAGACGTCTAACGAATTAAGTCAAATTTCAGAACATGAAAAGTATCAAATAAATGACCTCTGAATACAAAATTATCTCATAAAATATATACATGGAAGAAAGAATGCAGCCTGGACGTCACAAAGATTTCATATTTTTGTATGTCTTCCTTTTTACGTACTACAGTAGGCGAAAACATGTGTCGAGACGACAAATCTGCAGCGAGATATTCTGTCCTCGTAGCTCAGTTGGGAGAGCGACTTACTCCGGAGTAAGGGGGCACGGACACACTTGTGTTTTCACAATTTCTGTTCTACGTCTCGTCATATTTTCTCAGCTCTTCGCCTGCTCACTCTGTTTCTATTCTTTCGTCCAGCCTCTCTCTGTCGGAATTCTTTCCTCTTCGAACTCTTCCCCAACCAATATAAAACAAGAAAGTTGACACCGAATTTTCGGGTGTAATAAGCACGTATTTTGAATCCGTTCTGACGCAAATTAAATTTATCAAAGCTATTCATAGTCAATGGAACCGGTATGGAAAACAATAGATCTGACCAAAGAAAGAAGTTTTTCAATCGGGATTTTAATCCCTCAGATATTGCTGTAAACGGAATCGTGAGCTTACGAACTAAACAGAGGAATCGACAAAAATGAGATGTGACTTTACGTCTCCTGGTGGGAAAACCTTGCATTATTTTAGAAAGAAAGTATTCTCAAAACGTTTATCCGTATAAGCGGTATCGGTCGAAGAAAAAAAAATAGTCGAGTTTTCAGGAGCCCAGATTTTGCAACAAATACTTCAGAAGAAGAAATTAACACATATGACCCCTGGTGGCCAAACCATTCTTTACCAAACATTAGAAATTATGTGAAAAATATTTTCCATCAGGTCTTGTATGCGATACAGGAAGAAATTTTCAAATCAGAGCTTTAGGAGCAGAAATAACGCAGAAAACGCAATTTACCTTTGTGCCCCCTAGCGGAAAGTGTATGATTTACTTGAAAATTTTGAATTTATAGGAAAAACATTTCGCATCGGAAACACTATCCAACAAAGAAGGAATTTTTCAAATCGTACTCTTAGAAGTAGAGATATTGACAAAAATAAGATATACATGTACGCCCCCTGGCGTAAAAACCATGCATTTTTTCAACAAGAAAATTTTCCCAAAAGGTTTGTCGACATGAGTAGTATCGGTCAACAAACGACGTTTTTTTCAATCGAGAATTTAGGAGCACATATTTTGTTGCAAATGCAACAGAAGCGGAAATTAAGATTTACGCCCCCTGGTGGCCAAACTATTTTTTTACAAAAATTAGAAATAATGTGCAAACGATTTCCCATCAGGAGCTGTATTCGTTGCAGAAAGAATTTTTCAAATCGGAGATTTAGAAGCAGAGATATAAGGGGAAACGCAATTTACCGCTACGGCCCTAGCTGAAAGTCTATGAATTACTTGAAAATTTTGAAATTATATGAAAAACATGTCACGCGGAAAACACTATCCAACAAAGAATCAATTTTCCAAATCGGACTCCTAGAAGTAGAAATATTGACAAAAATAAGATGTACATCTACGCTCCCTGGCGGAGAAACTGTGGAATATTTTAAGAAGAAAATATTCCGAAAAAGTTTATCGATGTGAGTTGCATCAGTCCACGAAAGAATTTTTTTAATCGATATTTTAGAAGCTACGATTTTATGGCAAATACATCAGAAGCAAAAATTGACACTAACGCCCCCTGGTGGCCAAAGTATGTTTTACCAAAAATTCGAAATTATATGCAAAAGATTTTCCATCAGGAGATGTAACCGCTGAAGAAAAAATGTTTCAAATCGGAGTTTTAGAAGAAGAGTTATCGGGGAAAATGTAATTTACTTTTACGCCCCGTAGCGGAAAATCTATGCTTAATTTGAAAAAGTAACTATATCTAAAATACTCATCGACATAAATGGAATCGAAAGATGTAATTTTCTTTCAATCGAATGTTTAGAAGCAAATATGTGGAATAAAACATATTTTTGAATTCGACATCATCTGCATTTACCCCCTCTACCGGCGAAATTGTACATCGTAAAAAAAAATGAAATAAAGGATCATCATTTGCATATTTCAAGCTTCGCAATGCAGAAAGAATTTTTCAAATCGGACTAATAGTTGCTGAGATACCGTGGGTACAGACGGACGGACGGACAAACCGATAACAGAAGCACGATCTATTTTTTTACAAAAGACGTGCTAAAAACCAATATTGGGATCCTCCGGTCTATGTTACTGAAAGATCTGATTTATTATTTCCTTTCCCTTCTTCCTCGTTATTCAGGTCCTCAGATTCAAATATAGTTTTTTTTTTTTGTATTGGAGGTTTAACGACCAACCGTGAGCAACTCAATGGGCTACAAGCAGTCGCCCGTCCCTAATTTAGGGTCACTGGTTCCAGGGAAGGGACGAAACCAGTGCTGTAAGACTAACACAACATCCATACCTCACCGGGATTCGAACCCTGACCCCGTTCGGACGAATAATATCCTCTGATTATAATCAGAGGCCATCGTTAGACCACTGCGCCACCAGCAGAACTCCAATTAGCAGTAGGCTCAAATACAGTAGAACTCCAATTATCCGGATTAACTTGGACCACAGCACATCGGGATAATTGGGTTGTTTTTATCTGTATGCCAAACACGTATTTATTAATTGCAGTGAAGGAATTTAATTTTTTCGTTTATCGTATTTCATAATAACAAATTTTGTACAGTTTAAACAATAAATTACAGATTTTTATTTACGTAAAAATACAGTAATAGAAAACAAACTTTTATCGAAAAAATTAAACAAAGAAAATTTTGCACATACATAATTTTAATTTACTATAAACAAATCTTTGCAATTAAATTTTTTGCCGAAGATTATATTAGTTTCTTATTGATGTAAACTAAAAAAATTAACAAAAGTTACGGGTAATACAGTACACATGAATAATATTTTTTTACTTACAGTTTGAAATAAATTAATTTTTTTAATGAAAAAGATCGATAAGGGTCGTCTGTTTCGCTGATCCGGATAATTGGAGTTCCGGATATGTTGAGTCCGGATCATTGGAGTTCTACTGTACTCTATCCAAATAATTCAGTCAGTCTCACCCTTGCACCTTTTACCAGCATTTAAAAAATTGCATCTTCCACCAATTACAAATGACAGTTTTCTCATCCATTTTCATCGCCCACTTGTTCTCCTAGAAAATTTTTTTATCCCAGTTCAATTAACAGACATAACTGACGATTACTCGTACCGTTCTCAAGTGTCAACCGCTTTTTCTTCGCTAATGATCTCCCAATGGCTCACAGTAATAATATACGCAGACACGAACAGATTGTTTAAAATTACATACACTGAAGTAGCAAATTATTAGGGACGCTGGCCTATAATAACATGATGGAGATCCCTTGGTTTTCAAAACAGCATCGATTCGAGGTGGCATGAATTCAAAGAGGTCCTGATATCGTTCTACAGGTACTTTTAGCCACGTTAATGCGAAGGCGTCCTTCAGTTGCCGAATGTTTGCTCGAGGATGATCTCTGTTTCGAATGTCTCTTTCAACTCCATTCTACAGGTGATCAATTGGGTTAAGTTCTGGTGACTCTGGTGGCTATTTCATCATTTTACAGTCGGCGGTTGTGCTTCTGCAATCGCTGTGTGAAAACCCGAGCCTTGTGAGATGGCACATAATCCTGCTGGAAGTAGGCCTCTCCGAAAAAACACCATGATAATATACAATTGTGCCTGGCCTGGTCCGTAGTGATGTTAAGATATCGTGTCATCCAAATGCTGTTTTACCCAGATTAAGCAACCCAATGCCCGCCATAAAAACAGACCCCATACCATTACACCTTCTCCACCAGCTTGTACACTTAAGGCTAGGAAGCTGGGTCCATGGATTCGTTTTGTTGACGCCACATTGTATGCCTTCGATCTAGTTTATTAACTGGAAACGTCATACCTCGGGCCATTAAACAAATGTAATGACCATCATACAGTTTAATGGCCATAATGTGTTTTATGTTTATTGCCATATCATATATTTTACGTTAATAGCATATCACATGTATTATCTGCACATACCTGTGTTTTATGTTTATGGCCATATCATATGTTTTATGTTTATTGCCATATCATATGTTTTACGTTAATGGCATATCATATGTTTTATCTACACATATCTGTGTTTTATGTTTATGGCCATATCATATGTTTATAATATGTTTTATGGCCATCATATGTTTTATGTTTATTGCCATATATGTTTTATGTTAATGGCATACCATATGTTTTTTTCTACACATACCTGTGTTTTATGTTTATGGCCATACCATATGTTTATCATATGTTTTATGGCCATCGTATGTTTTAGGTTTATTGCTATATCATATGTTTTACGTTAATGGAATATCATGTGTTTAATCTATACATACCTGTGTTTTATGTTTATGGCCATACCATATGTTTACCATATGTTTTATGTTTATTTCCATATCATATGATTTTTCTACATATAGCTGTGTTTTATGTTTATGGCCATATCATATGTTTATCATATGTTTTATGGCCATCATATGCTTAATAGCCATCATATAGCTTAATGGCCATCATATAGTTTAATGGCCAACATAATAGTGCATCATATTAATATTATATTGATAACTAGCCTGTAGCCCGTCCTAAAACGTTTGTTTTTGAGCTTTAAATAAATATTGATATATAGGGGATGTTTCCCGTCCTAAGACGGTGAAATGTTTAATTGAAGCAAATTGAAAACAAATCAAATAGGCGTCGGCTGTTTTTGTTAAGTAAATATAGTAAAAACTTATATAGTTAAAACAGAAAATTATATGCTATTTATTTCCGTTTTTCAAACAACCTCGCGATAAATATTCTGTGCGAAATATTTGTTTTTGTTCAACAATTTTCCTTGTAGTCCCGTTGTTTTCGTGTAAACTTACCTTAATAACTTTTGCTTTGATTTTTCGTGTTAAACTACTTTTTCTCCGGCACACTTGTTATTCCGCTCACGGCGTGTTTTAGACTGTCCTTTCCGAAGCTTAGTTTGAAGCTTCATACCGAAGCTTTTTCTACAAAATAATGCGATATCCGGTATTACAAATCGGAACTATGTAGATTCCCGACAATGTGCTATTGGGGCGACATCTGCTTTTATATGCAGTCTTGCTCACTTCGGCATCGCAAGGTTTCAGTTTTTATTGTAGGTTAGAGCGTTTAGATAGATCGATATTTTGCAAAATGTATAAAATAATCATCACTAAACTCGGAAAATTAGTTAAGTTAAAAAGTAAAAAATAATTAAGGAGTACAAATTAATATTTAAATTGCGCTAAATTAAATTAATATACAAACGCAACTTGCCGCGATGTAACGATTTTAATTCGAATTTTGTAGATCGGATAAATAGAACTCGAGTCATTAGTAATCCAATGTTTTTAAAGTAGCACTCGATCACCTTGACGTCTGAAAGTGATCTTGTGTTATTATATGGCAGACAATCATTTTGACATCGCGTTAGCACACACGAATTGATCGATAAATGATGACGCAACAATGCAGTCGTTCGTGTGACGTCAAGCGTTCCAGAGATCAGATCAGATCGTATGTAGAGGATTTTAGGAAGGGAGTGTCTGACCCCTGGTCTTAAACAACCCTTAGAAACAGGAAGCTAGGAGATTTGGGCTAGAATGCCCGATAGGACAGTGACACGGAAGCGAGGTAGAAAAGTGGAGGAAGACGTCCTTATTTATTACCGGGAGGCCAGTACGCGGGGCCCGACGGCTTAACGCGCCCATCCAACGAACGGCGGATATTTTGTGGTTCGAGCGTTCAAACCTGCGTAGGATCGAACCCAAGGTCCTCTCCACGGCAGTTACGAACGTTGACCACTAAGGCCGGCGTTCCAGAAAGACGGATCTGGGTGTTTATGTTCTTAATAAAGAAACGTTTTCATTATTATCCTCTCCGTCATTCATCGGGCCATTAAACAAGTTTCAGTTTGACGCCAGATTGTAGTCCTTCGATTTGAGTGTATTAACTGGAAACGTCATTCATCCGGCCAGGAGACCTTTTTCCAGTCACCAAAGGTCCAATTTTGTGCTCCCTTGTCTACTGCAAACGAGTCTGTCGGTTTTTAGAAGAGATGATCCATTCACAAAAGAACACCTGCTGTACCCGCCCATTCACACCAATACGCTGCAGGTTGTGTCTGCTGAAATTCTGCACTGGATTTCACTGTTCTACTGAGCGGTAAATTCACGCGAATGAGCTCGTTTGTTACATTGTACAATCCTCTCCAGCCGCCGTTGCTCTCGAACATGGACCAGTCGTTTTTGCCCACAGGTAGGTCTTCCTACTTGTTTTGTTGTTTGTGCAACAGTTAGTATACACATCCGATACAGTTGTTCTCGCGTGCCCAAAAAGGCTTGTCGTTTCAGAGATGTTGCTTACTCCACCTCTGCTAGCGCACATTATTACGCCTTTTACGAAGTCGTTTAAATCACGAGCTTTCCAATATTGCCGCTATTATACACTTCGTTATGTCTTAATCCTTGAAAGTGAGCTGTTTACAAATTCATCTCAACGTCATATATAAATGAGGATGGCCCGTATCTGATTGCTACACCGTAAAAAAAAATTCTGAAATTCACGAGCCACTTTCCGTCATTTATTTCGTGAAGTAACAAAGCATATTCCTGATATAACCTTTTCCGTGCAATGACGGAAAGAAACGTGAATTTCACGGATTTTCCATACACCGGTAAAATTCTGAATTTTCAGAAACCAATCCGCAATACCTTTCTTATACTGACGATAAATTGCCGTTTTCAAGATGCGTTAACGGAAAAATGCTGAATTTTCAGAAACCAATCCGCAATACCTTTCTTATACTGACGATAAATTGCCGTTTTCAAGATGCGTTAACGGAAAAATGCTGAATTTTCAGAAACCATTCCGCAATACCTTTCTTATATTGACGGTAAATTACCGTTTTCAAGGTGCGTTAACGGAAAAATTCTGAATTTTCAGGAAGCACTCCGCAATACCTTTCTTATATTGACGGTAAATTACCGTTTTCAAGATGCGTTAACAGAAAAATTCTGAACTTTCAGAAACCTTTCCACAATACCTTTCTTACATAGACGGTAAATTACCGTTTTCAAGATGCGTTAACGGAAAAATTCTGAACTTTCAGAAACTTTTCCACAACACTTTTCTTACGTAGACGGTAAATTACCGTTTTCAAGATGCGCTAATGGAAAAATTCTTAATTTTCAGAAACCTTTTCACAATTTCTTTCTTACATAGACGGTAAATTACCGTTTTGAAGATGCGTTAACGGAAAAATTATAAATTTTCAGAAACCTTTCCGCAATTCTTTTCTTATATTGACGGTAAATTACCGTTTTCAAGATGCGTCAACGGATAATTCTGATCAGAAACCTTTCCGCACTTCCTTTTCTTATATCAACAGAAAAATCTCCTTTCTCACTTTTTCCGTATTCATATGACGAATAATTTTCGGTAATACGAAAGATTCGCGGAAATACCTGGAAGTTTGGTTAACAGTTACATTTGAATGGTCTGTCGAAGTATTTGACTTTGAAGTTCTGTAGCCAGATTGGATATTGTGGATAGCATATCGCATGAATTTTGTTTATTGTGGCACTGAATATGTTTTTCCTTTCCCCCATTTTGTGCGCCAGCTATGTATTATATATAACGTTGCTGTGAGAAACCGGGTACTTAACTTATTGTACAGGTGTCCATGCCAAGTTGTACAGGTATCTATGTCTGTTGTTTTAAGGGGTCTTTGGACCCCTTAAAGCAACAGCTGTTATAGCTATCATGAATAAACTTTATATTTAAGAGTTTTGTAAAATAGTACTATAACAAAGTCATTTCACCTTTTTTTAAAAAAAGATAATTGAGTGTCATTGTCAGTTTAAAAAGATCAAGTTGTAAAGCATTTTGTTGCTTCGAAAAATCAAGATGAAAAATGCTTAATTTCGAAAAGTCCTCTAACAGAAAAAAATTACTACAAATTATTCAGAAAAATAATAAGCTCCAACAGAAAATAAAATGACTAACTCACTCGCATTAATAACACAATTTTTTTTATCGTTGTGCAATTTGTTTTACGATGAACGTGTGCTAAATCCCCGAGTGTTTCTGTCTCGATGGTTAAAAGCGCGCGTTGTCTGTGAATCCAAACAAAACGACGGGGGTTCGATCCTGACTGCTGCGAAAGGGTTATCATCTGGTGTAAAGGTTGAAAAGTGGAGGATCTTCAATTTCACCAAATTTCAGTTTAAATACAGAAAAACCTAAAACGGATTTTTCTGAAATAAACGGAATTTCTGACTACGGAAAATCTATGAAAATACGAATGTTAAACGGGTACTTTAAAAAACGGAAATTTCTGAAAAAGATGGACACCTACCGGCAACTTAGGTGTACGTTATTTTCCTAAATTTTCCGTGAATCCACACCACATTTTTGTACAGTGTATATGGTGTTCATAATAATTATTTACTTCACAACGTTCACACAAACTTCCTCCGTTTTCTAAATCTGATTCCCCTCAAATTTCAACTACAATTTATTCACCTAAATTTAATTTAAATTCTTCTGTTGTAACATATAAAGGAACTCGTATTTGGTAATTTGTGCTAATACAAAATATTATTTTGGCAACAAAAATGATTGCAATATTTCACTAAACCCGTTGAAGGAAATTTCATAGCAACTCACCCAGTGTTAATGTCATAGCGTCAAAACCGAGAACATGCCTCATATTCCAGTAATATTCCGCAGAAGTTTTCAGAGCGTTTCGAGATGTTTCCGATCTCAATTAATTTGTAAGGGAAGTATTCAAATGAATACGCGTGCCCAAATAGTGAAAATGTTATAATTCGTATTTCGAAATCTAACTGTTGAGAGAAGTGAGATGATCTTAAAAAGATAAATAAATAAATAAAAAAATTCCCCACGGAAAATATTTGCCCTTACGTCAAATAAAAATTCAACCTTCCCGCGTATCACAGTCCAATTTGCGAAATTCCTGACAGATTATTATTAATTGGCAAGTCACAAACCCCGTCGTTCTGCTCCTGAGCCGAATACTTTTCCAATTAAGCTACACCGGCAAGGGCTTATCAGTTCTATTTGCCGTCGTGATTTGTGCGTCACCTGTGTAGTATGTCACAGTCTATATAACGTCAAGTTCTGCTATGTTAACTATAATACTAAAATCTTGCTCATTATTTGTTCTGCCCGGTACACGAAAAAAACCCTTTAAATCCGTCTTTTTTAGTAGAAAACATATGGTGAAAAATATAATAAACATTTACATTCCGCTAGAAGAATGTTCAATTGAAAAGTGGAGAATACCTGAAATTTCTTCTTGAATAAAATTAATTTTGTGATTGATAACTTTTGGAGAAGACACTTCGTACGTTGCAGATAAAAAGACAGTCAAATTGGCAAAATAAACCATAACAACTTTCCTAAAAAAGCCAAAATGACGAAATTTATTAAATGTTTTACGAGAAGCTTTTTCTCATAGGATATCATGTATTAATCTGGCAAGAACTACATTGTACAACATATTATTATTTATGAAAATTAAATATATATATATTTATCGCTCCAGCTAAAGACGTTTTCTTATTACTTCGTTTTTTTTTCTTTTCTAGGATGAATCACGTAATTCCTTTTGACCAATTTTATGTAATTTCTTACATACATATTAGCTCAAAATATTTCGAGAGCGGAAATCAGCTGGTCAAATACTTATAATGTAATAATTCCAAATCTGAGACTCAAGATAAGAAATCGCAGAAATTCTTTAAAATGAATTTAATAATATCTTCTAAAATGAAAAAAAAAGGGAAAACAGTGGAAAAAAATGTTGTGGTAAACGAATTTGATGAGAGTAACTCGGGGCTATGAAAAAAAAGGGTTTCCGTAATTTTATTAAAGTCCTTAAGGAAACATCCAAAACGCCAAGCTGCAGTAATAAAGAAAAATCAAGAAAAAAAAGTCACCTTTTCCTTCCAATTGTTTTTAATTTTATCACTGTTGCAACGGTGACCACAAACACGAAACAACGGTTTTTGCAGAGTTCAAAAGAAAAAAATTCAAATAAAAGATTGAAAAAAAAGAGAAGAAAAGAAAGCTTTGTTTCTTTCGACCAACTACTTTTCTCTTCTGCTGCTGCTACTTCTCTGCCCCCCCCTCCCGCCCACTCTCTCATTCTCTTTGTTTCTGTATTCGGAAGTTTCGGTTCACCCATGCGTACCATTTTTTCTTTCCCCCTGTGCGATAATTTCAATTGGTATTCGGAATATTTTTTCCCGCGTTTTCCTAATTGCTTCGTTGAGAGATTGCACGGAGTGTTTCTCCGGTCTTTTATTTGAAATCAGTGAAACAGAAAACTCATGAAATGGGTTCATTTGGTCTCCTCTTCACGGTTGAAAGGTTAATGAAGAGTAATGAGATCGGAAAGGGACCAAAGTGGAAATGTTTTTTCACCCATGAGCCAACTGAATATCATTGGAAAGAAAATTTTAAGTGCTCCTCCCCCCAATGTGCATCAGAATCCTGATTCGCGTATCTTCACATTTAAGTACACTGAAGCTGGAGGGAAAAAATGCCCGTATTTATAGAAGCATAAAAATAAAGAAAAAAAGGGTAGATAATGAGTGTAGGGAGGAGCAGAAACAAAAAAAAAAATAAATACGCATGCCCAAACACACATATACATTTCATAAAAATGCAAAAGATCCAGTAGACTGTTTTTCAGAAAATTTAAAATTCAGCTCATTTTTTGAGATAGGCAAAGGATATCCAGGTGCGAAATTTCACTTCAGTTCAATTAAGAAACGCGTTGTTATTCAGCCTTAGGTAGGCACATTTAAAATCTGATAGCTTTCGAAATAATATTTTCTTGAAAATAATGCATAGTAGTTAAATATTGGTCGTTAGAAATCGCTAAACAATTTAAAAGCTATTTACTCGGTGGAAAACCGTGTGGTTGCATTTTGACAATCACAATCAGTAATAAGGAAAGAAGCACGCACATCAAAGGAAGTGCCGTCATAAAACTTGCTATGGCTCGTTTACGCTTTCCAACCGTAGGTTGAAGAAGCGTATATGCTCCAGCTTTGTCCGTCTGTCTGTCCGCACGATAACTCGCGTAGAAATGGCCCGATTTCGATGAAATTTTAGCATGTGGTAAGTAAAAACCTGGGAACGAACTCTATTGAAAATGAGTGAAATAGGGTCAAAGTTCAGGACATAGGAGCGGGATTCATTTCATCGCCCTTATGCGTCGTAACTTGCGTAAAAATGCTTCGAGTGCGAAAAAACTTTAGTATGTTGTTCCGGGGGTATACTGAACCAATTTTGTTTAATATAATCGAAGTGGGGTCAAAGGTCAGGGCACAGGAGCGAGATTTATTCCACGGTCATTATCCTCATAACTTGAGTAATGATTTCTGGTATGTTGGAAAGCGTATCATAATCAATGCATTGCATGCTTTTACTAACTTGTTTAAATGAAGTGAAATGGAGGCGGTTAGATAGACACCGTTAACTCCAGATAAATGAACGTAGAGGGTGACCGTAATGAAGTGAACGCTTCAAGGAGAATACTATGTTC
Organism: Macrothele yani; assembly: GCA_039090855.1. Taxonomy (NCBI): domain Eukaryota; kingdom Metazoa; phylum Arthropoda; class Arachnida; order Araneae; family Macrothelidae; genus Macrothele; species Macrothele yani. The sequence continues at coordinate 84,431,482 of CM076993.1, read as the reverse complement.
CAGGGAAGAAAATGAACTTGATTATATTTTGTATTTTATGATTTGAAGCTTTTCTTTTTCCTTCTTAAAAGAACTCGATGACGTATCTAGGGGAGGGGTTTTTAGGGTCCAACCCCAACATTTTTTTATTTTTGTGGACAAAATCTTTTTTACTTGTTTTTCTTTAGTTATAATATCAACAGAGTCGCCATTATCTTCTTTTCATTTTTTTTTTTACAAATTGTTTCTACTATTTTTTTTGACAAACCTTACTTCAGGACATTTTTTTCTCACTATATCCACTGGTTAGCAGTGACAAATTTACAGAAGTACAGGAAACTCTGTGTCTGACAATTCATTAACCGTAATAGTTCTATTATCAGGTATTTTTGAGATCGCTCATTTATTTATTTCCCTATAGTGTTAAGAGAGAGACGGAAAAAAAAATGGAAGTTGGAATCGTAGTTTATTGTTTCTTTATAACAGCAAGATGCCAGACTGGGATGGGTTGTGTTTAAAAATGTGAGAGCGCAGCGAAAGATTGCATCTCGAATTTGAAACTCCACGGACCACAGGATCCAAAGCGGCGTCAGGAGAGCCGGAGGTCGAGTGCTCAGGTAAATGCTGCTCTGGTTTCGCTTGTGGACTAAGTAACCGGAGAGGGTAAAGGGGAGGAATTTGCGCCGGCAGATGATGAATTACAATTACATCCAACAATCCAATATATGGTGGCATGTTGCCTGTTGATATGGGTGAGGAGTGATATTAAAGAACTTCAATTAGCGTGTTGTCATTTGAGAAGGAAGTGGGGGTGCGAATTGCAAAATGAAAAAGCATTAGCACATGGGAAGACTGTAAACAACAATTTTTTTCCAATACCAAGGTACTATATACAAACAGACCAGAGGCGCCGCTATGGGTTCCCCGCTGTCAGGCATATTGGCGGAAGCAGTATTACGCCCTCTAGAACACAGAATTTTCTCCTATACCCAGGGCCCGATCATGATAACCCGGTGTCCTGGGCAGAAGTCTACCTGCCCCCTTACAACATGTTTGGACTCTGCCACAGAAAGACATGCATATCTTTGAAACTTTAAGGGTAATGTTTCAAACCCATATGCAAACAAAAGTGAGGCAGTTTTGAGTAACAATATACTAGGTATAATGAATTTAATATCCAGGTTTACTCCTTAATATGCATAATAGTATTTATTAAAAATAAATGCTACTTTTCTGTTAGCCGGGAGCAAGTGATAAATCGCCAAATATGGTTCACAAATCACATTTTCAGGGTTATTTTAGGCAATCGACAGTTCTCAAACCATGTTCCGCTACGAAAACTTCTGCTGCAATATGAAGATATGTTGCACCTCCCTCTAATACCATCATTAAAATACAGTTTTATTTGGTGGTTGTTCACACGATTCATATTTAATGGCAAAATCCCCTTTTCTTGAAAAAACCCGTTCAAAAATGGATCAGAGTCTTCAAATTCCTTCGCTGATGCATCAAAATCTTTACAGTGTTCATTACTTGGTGCACAAGAAAAAGCCATTTTATTCTCAGAAATATCCGGTTTCTGACTGACTGTAACAAAATACTTTAACAGCAATCCTGCAAGTTTTTGGAAGATTATTTTTTTCAGTCTTTAATTTCCTTTTAGCAGAACCGGACAGATAAGTTCGTTACATCAGTTAAAAAGTACGGTATTACATTTTAAACAAATACGATGCCAGTTAAAATTCTGATAAAAATTACAAACTTTAAAAAATTATCTCACTTCAAACTATTACCACGTGCTAACACTAACAAAAACGTAAAATTGAGAGCTTTGCTACAACCAAGTCGAAAAGCTTCATGGTAGAACCACATGCTATAGACAAGTGTTTGCTTTATAATGTGTTGCTACTTTCCTCGGCAAATATTTTCATCCCTGCTTCTGCAGACTGAAAGCGTCATTAACAGACTTTAAGATACTGCTTCAATCAATGTGTCGCATTTTACGATAGTGGACGTGGTACAATAGATAGAAGTCAGAGCTCACAATCTGAAATGTTTAAAATGCCTCACTGAGTTGTTAGTTAAGATGGGTGGAGTGCGTCAGAAATGTTTTTAGTCCTCTTGATAGTTCGTCCAATCAAAATGGAACTTTCAACAAAAAAGAAATTTATAACATAACATTATTATAAAAATTGAAAATTTGGGGCTTCACTTCAACCCTGGGGGCCCTGGGCATGTGCCCCGCATGCTCCTGCGATAATCAGACCTTGCATACACCATCAAGAAGCCACGCATATGATTTCGATATGTCGACGATAGATTTTTTGTCATGGGAGCATTCCGACACGGAAAGGAAACTAAAGGAAGATTAACGTACCTAGATGTTTATGTTTCATACAAACCAGAACGGTCTACTTGACACGGCGATATACAACAAACCAATAACAGTACCCAACTTTATCGCACCTAAATCTGTATCTCCTAGTTCATACAAAATGGTAATAGCATTTAGGACGTATTTTGAAAGAGCTTTCAACGTCTGTTCCAGCATAGAAGCAAGGGACAAAGAGATATTGGATATCGTCAATAAAGGCATTGCAGCTGGTTTCCCTGAGCGTGCTTTAAGAAGTCCTACAAAAGTCCCAATCAAGGGATCGTACAACTCCCAAAGTGAAAGGAGATCATTTGTGTTAAGCCGGATCTGTGCCATATATCCCAAAATTCTCTCACTCCTTCAGAAGCCTAATGAGACGCACATCGGCATCAGATCACCGAACACCATACACAAAGCAGTGGCGAACACGCGCAGAAACCCAGACAGGAAATCGGAAGCAGTATACAAGATACTTCTGATGTACCCGAACGGTTCGTCGAAAATTTACATCGGAATGACGAAAAGGTCAGTTGCATTAGTAGCTAAGGAGCATCGAGAGACATCAGATTAGGGAAGACCTTAACAGCCTTGTCTAAAGAAGTAGCACAAAGAAACGCAGTCCCATTATGGGATAAGATGAAAATAATTGCGCCGTATACTGGCTACAAGGGCACACTGATCACAGAAAGTACTGAGATCTCCAAACATCTCTACGCATGCAACGATACCCAATCTGTTGATATCCTGTCTGCGTGGAGGAACATGCTGAGCTGATTCTCCACACGAAATAACCCCGTGTATCGATTCGTGTCTCGAGCATCACTATTCAAAATACAACTTCCTCGAGCACCAGTGTTTCGAAATGTTTTGTTTATACTCGTCAGACTTGTTAGTAACGTTTGTAATCCTTAAGAAAGCCCCCGGTCGGAGAGCGAAAGCTCGTGAGACACAATTTCCCCTTGTATTTCATCTTTAAATATACTTTCACATCAATAAACGGAGTTTTACATTGATTTGTTTATTAGCACATGTTTAGGTTGAAAACGTTCTCACTTATTTCTTCGTACCTGGTGGAGGTTAGATTGCTTATTCCGATGTCCGTAGGTATGGTATGATAGCAACTATTAGACGGCCAATTCAACGTCGAAGTACCTTGATATGGTGGCTTCATCTATCGTTATCGGAATTTTTAAAATCCACTTCCTGACGGAGATCTCAATTTTCTTTTTAATTTTCATTTTTCAGATTGTACTTGTTTTCATCCTGTGTCTTGTGTAATCTTGTTGTTTTCATTTGATCCCTGTCTCATATTGTTCAGTTTGCTTTTCTGTTAATACTAAGTTCATGTGTCGTTACTCGCTAACGGTAACTAATCGCTAACTAACACTTATATGCTAAAAGCTAAAGAGTTTAGTTTTTGTTAAATGATTAGATAGATAGATAGATTTTGCTGTGGAATAGTTAAAAAAAACGAAACAAAAGTCTAGTTACGGCCTAAATACACTGACGGAAAAAAAATCCCAACACCAAGAAGGGGTTGTGTTAGATAAACGACACTTGGTAGGCGGTGAGAGTACATCTGTAACATGACGTCTATGCAAATTTCGCGCTCGGCGCATACGTGTGGCGCTAGTAGCGCCCCTCGGAACATGCAAAGCAGGTTTGCTGTAAATACGCGCTGTAACGTTCGTGAGCGTTAGTTATCGTTGAGATTCGACGTAGTGTGTTGATGTTAGTCAAGAATGCCTTTAAGAAGACGAAGAAGCCAATATCAACAGCTCACGGAAATTGAACAAGGTCGTGTAATAGGGCTACGAGAAGGTGGATTTTCTTTCTGCAATAATGCAGAACGACTTGGCAGGAATGTAGCCACTTTGCATGATTGTTGGCAGCCGTGGTCAAGGGAAGGTACTGCCTCAAGAAGACTGGGTTCCGGCTGGCCACGTGGCACTACTGAGAGGGAAGACCGCCGTGTACGGCGTATGGCCGTGGCGCATCGTACTGCGTCTGCGGCAGCAATTCGAGCTGCAGTTGCCACCACAGTGACACAACGAACTGTTACAAATCGGTTACTTGAAGGACAGCTCCTAGACAGACGCTCTGTAGCGTGCATTCCACTTACTCCAAACCACTGCCGTTTGCGACGTCAGTGGTGTCAAGCTAGAGCTCATTGGAGGACGGAGTGGAGATCTGTTGTGTTTTATGATGAAAACGGGTTCTGCCTGGGTGCCAGTGATGGCCGTGTGTTGGTTAGAATTAGGCCAGGTGAGCGCCTGCAACCAACCTGTCTGCGGCCGAGACACACTGGACCTAAACCTGGAGTTATGGTCTGAGGATCAATTTCCTATGACAGCAGGAGCACTCTCGTGGTTATCCCACGCACCCTGACGGCACAGTTGTACGTCGGTCTGGTGATTCAACCTGTTGTGCTGCCATTCATGAACAGCATTCCAGGGGGTGTTTTCCAACACAATAACGCTCGCTCGCATACAGCTTTTGTAACCCAACATGCTCTACAGAGTGTCTACATGTTGCCGTGGCCTGCTAGATCACCAGACCTTTCACCAATCGAGCACGTATGGGACATCATTGGATGGCAACTCCAGTGTCACCCCCAACCAGCATTAACCGTCCCTGTATTGACCGACCAAGTGCAACAGGCATGGAACTCTATCCAACAAACTGACATCCAGCACCTGTACGACACAATGCATGAACGTTTGCGTGCTTGCATTCAACATTCTGGCGGTTACACCGGTTATTAATGTACCAGCATTTCACATTTAAAATGGCTGTTCTCTCGCTTACAATAAGCTGTGATCTTGAAACCTTAATCGATTAAATATGTTACCTATACGAATGTATTGCCGCCATTTCATTCCTCTACAACTATTTTTTCGTGGTGTTGGGATTTTTTTCCGTCAGTGTAGATAGATAGATTACATTTTTGCTGCGGAAAATTTTTTAAAGCCACCCCCCTTTCTAAAACCTAAAGTCTAGTTACGACCCTGGACACCAGACTCCTATAATCTTAACTGCACGAGATCCAGAATAATGGTTATGATCATTTTGCATTTTCTTTGTTTTCTTCGTGACGTTAGAGTCAAAATCGCCATAGTTAATACCTAATGTCGCTATTTCTATCTATCTACGCTACAAAAACTTGTCTGAATTATTACTCATAAATTAGGAGTAATATTCACAATTTCGGAATGTTAAGAAGCTATTTTTTTTTCGTCGATGTAAAGAAAGTCGTTTGTGATATGACAGTACATATTCTGTATCTTTCTGCCTTTAAATTCATATATAAATAGGAAGAATCACCCTTGTAACTGAACTAAACTTCAAAATTGTAGTCCGTTTCCCTACCTTTTACCATGTAAATATGGGCGCTATTTTTGAAATCTTGATCTTGTTTTACACATTTAAAACATTTATAGAGCTGTTAATTTCCTCTATATGTAATGAAAATGTCATCATCATCATCATTGTCAACCATTATCAATCCACTGCTGGACGAAGGTCTCTCCAAGTTTCCTCCACAACGATCTGTCTTGTGCCAGTCTCCTCCATGTCACCCCTGCATACTTTCGAATTTCATCCACCCATCTCCCATGTGGTCTTCTTCTGGGTCTTTTCCTGTCCCTTGGAATCCAATCTAAAATTTCGGCTGTCCATCGATGATCTGTCCTTCTGGCAGTATGTCCAGCCCATTGCCATTTCAGGGATTTAACTCTGATCATGATGTCTTCCACTCTTGTCATTTTTCGGATCCACGTGTTCCTCTCCTTATCTCTCATGGTTACACCAAGCATGCACCTCTCCATGCTGTTTTGAGTTGTCTGCAGCCTTTGTATGTCTCTTTTAGTTAAGGTCCACTTCTCTGCACCATACGTAAGCACTGGAAGGATGCGTTGATCAAACACTTTTCTTTTAAGACATAATGGCATATTGCTCTTGAAAATTATGCTGTTTCTTCCAAAAGCTCTCCAGGCAAGTTTTGTACGCCGATTAATTTCTTCATCAATGTGACCCTCACTTGATATCTGCTGTCCAAGATAAACATACGTATCTGTTAATGTATTACTGCTTAAATCTTAACTAAAGTTTGGAAGTTTCGTTTTCTGCCTGAGTTAAAAATTGCTGAAAACTTTTATTTTCGGTAGCTTCCGTGTTGATCCATGATTCACCTGTTAGGAAGCTAACGTCACTTAGCGGCGTCACAGAAGCCTCGCCTCAAAGGGAGGCGAGTTAAACAAATCTTGTGTTCCATTAACCTTGCATCTGTGAGCAGAAATACAGCAAAAAGCTTCGGAAATACCAGAATTGACTGCAAACGTGTTATTCAGTATTACTAACTGTGTTCACATAATATGAAACTAATTCTATTTTTTTTTCTTGGGGTTTCACTGATCACCGTGAGTAACTCGATGGGTCATAAGCATTCACCCATCCCTAATTTATGATCACTGGTTCCAGGGAAGAGAGAGAGCCAGTGCCGTAAGACAAAACACAACGTCCATACCTCACCGTAACTCGAACCAGGAAAAAGCTCAATTGAATGGTCAGAAGCCAGCGCTTAGACCTCTGCGCCACCGGGGTGGGGCGGCCATCTAAGGAGTCATTTGTCCCAAACTTCGGGCCAGTAGTTCCAGAGAAAGAACCAAATCAATACCTTAGGGAAAGCACAACTTCCATGGCACAATCAGAATTTGAACTAGGGCTCGTTTCGGGCAATTTGCCTGAACGCCGCTTCTCTAAACGCTTAGTCATCTGAAGGAGTTCAAACTAGTTCCCTCTTTTTTTTGGAAAGGAGATTATGGACCTAATTTTGCCCCAGGAAGTGTGGGTCCTATGTGGTAGAGGACAAGAGTAGTGCATGCTATCAAAAGAATCACCACACTTTTTTCTTCTATGTATAATGCAGATGTGTTTCTGTTTACACTATATAAAGAAAGCACCGGACGAAACTCAATAACATTTTAAGACAACTCAGCACGTCAAGTGAGCTGTGTGCGATTCTAAAGATAAAACAATGCTAGCAACAATGTGAGCAAGAAATATGACATGGAACTTTCCGATGATAGGATGCCCTCTTTTGAAAAGTTTCAGACGTAAAAGGAATTTTTCAAAGCGGATTCTTGGGAAAAGAAAAATTTATGAAAAAAAAAGCATTTACAACGCTAGCGGAAAAATTGCGTGTTATCCGGAAAACATTTGCATATAAGTAGAAATAAAAATATGCGCCCAGCAACCGACGAAAGAGCTGCTATGAAAACTCAAACTCGTGAGTAAATTCTTCTTCATACCGAAATGTATCTGAAGCAAAATGAATTTCGTAAATCGTGAAGTAGAGATATGGCCTCACGCTTGTTAGAGGGAAAATTGTCTTATTTAAAGAAGAAAATGGACGCAAATTGTTCTGTGTAACGAAAGACATTCTACCAAATAAGGAACTTTTTCATTGGAATTTTACAGTCAGAAGTACTCTTCTACTTATATGGAAATATAGGCTGACGCTTCCTTGCGACCGAACTGTGAATTGAGAAAAAGTAGAAAATATGTGCAAAATGTTATTCGTCGCCCATGTGGCGTAGTGGTCTAAGCGATGGCCTCTGATTATTCGTCTGAAAGGGGTCCGGGTTCGAATCATGGTGAGGCATGGTTGTTGTGTTTGTCTTACGGCACTGGATTTGTCGCTTCCCTGGAAACAGTGACCCTAAATTAGGGACGGGCGACTGCTTATAGCACATTGAGTTGCTCACGGTGGTCGTTAAACCTTCAATAAAAAAATCAAAATGTTATTCATAGGGGGAGCTATGCGATGAAAAAGGACGTTTTCAAACACGACTTTCACAAGCAGCAATAGCAACAAATTTTGCACTATTTGAAATGGGAAGTGTTAGCAATCTTTAAAATGGCCGGTGGCATACAGTACGAAACTATTTTTTAGAATAGGATTTTTAGAAGCGGTGGTGCAGTTGAAAACAGAAATGCGCATTTACGCCACTTTTACTCAGAACTGTGCTTCCCCGGTGGCGGAGTGCTACAAAATTGTGAATTCTTCTCAATCGTCCGAGATTAGTGAGGCTCAAATACAGCGTGAAGCATGAATGGCGTGTTTATCTTACGGCAGTAGTTCTCTCTTCTCCCTGGAACCCGTGGCTCCTAATTTGCGGCAGATGAATGCGTATGGTCCATTGAGTTGCTCACTGTTACCGTTTACCACCCCCAACCCCGATACTCAAAACTAGCATTATAAAAAATTCCAAAATATTCCACACAATGCTCGATGAATGGTACTTTCCGCAACAATAATTTTAGAAATTAGACCTTTAGACGCAGAAGTATTGTAAAAAATGAAATACACTCGTACACTTCCGGCGGGAAAATTGCGCATTATTTTGAATAGGGAATACGAGTAAAATATCTCCTGTAGTGAGCGTATCTAATGGAATAAAAATTGAATCGAGTTCTTTGATGCGCAGATACGGCTGCAAATGTGCTGCAAACATAAATATGCACTTATACTACCTCTACGTAAAAATTGCACACTACGATAAAATAGGAATCATGCTTAATATATTCTTCACTATGATTGCTGTCCGCCCTAAAACGAATTTTTCAAATCGGACTATTATTAGTTGAGCTATAGAGAAAAATTCAATATATATTTACCTCCTTTAGAGGAAAAACTGTGAATTATTTTGAAGAGGAAATGTGCGCAGAATGCTTTTCGATGTGAGTGCTCTCTTACCAAGCCATAATTATTTTTAAATGCGCTGCTAGAAGCATAGATAGGGCTGCAAATATGTTTCAACAGAAGTTTACACTAACGACCGTCGTGCAAAATTGATCCTTACAGAAATTTGAAATTATATGCAAAGTATTCTTCGCCATGAATATATTTATATTTGTTACCGGCGATGTGTGAAAAACAAACATTGTTCAGAATGCCTAGGAAATCTATAGAATGCGTGACTATTTTAGGCAGAACATGAAATATTTATATTATTTTAATGTTGTATATAATCAGTGTTTCTTTCAGGCATACATCCAAGGGGCGGAGCCCTCCCGGAAACGACAATTCGCCCCCTCCCCCGGAGACATTTTAAGTCACCGAGCCAAATTTTAATAAATTCAGGTTATGATGAAAAAAGAAGTTTCGTTTCTTTTTACGCTACAAATATTTTTCCAATTATATTTTTTTAAATATTTGTTCAAATGGTACTAGTTGTAATTTATTTTATTAAAAAGCGTATTACGACACACATGGTATTCTTCAAAGTATAATAAGTAGACTAATCAGACCTAATTGTCTGGGAATCGTGAATCAGGATCAAGAGTGCGTTGAATGAATTTTAATAGATGAAAATTTCAAGCCTCTGAACCCCTCCCCTCCTTTAGCTGAAAAAGTTTGTTATTCCTAAAATGTCTTAGGAAGTAATAACTATATCGCAGATGTATATGGAATTTTTCTCCGGGAGGGGGGGTGGACGAAAATAGGAAGTTTTTGAAATCCACCATATCGAACAAAATCAAAGTTAATGAAAAATTGAAGAAAAATTAAAGCATTTTTTTCTAATGTAAGTTCATACATTTTTATTAAAATAAGGCAGTCGCATTTCAACCAAAAAATAAATAAATAAATAAATGACACATTTTCCGGGGGGGGGGGGCAAGGCCCTCTCTAAATGCGTCCCTGTGCTAGATATATAGTAATTACTTCTACATACATAAATATAGTAGTTAAAATTATATATAAATATCAAATGGAAAACTTGCCCCCCCGAGGCTCCATTGGCCCCCCCCCGTGCCAAAAAGTCCTGAAAGAAACACTGTATATAATTTTCCTAGGCATTATGTAAAACGACAAGGACTATTTAGGCAAATTGCGAAAATAGAATCATGAAAGGGCCTTTATTGAAAAGACGTATGTGAAATCAAGGAAGAAATACAAAGTAAAGTATACGACTTTCTTACTGAATGAACAAGAAAAAAAGACTAGCACTGCTCTACTTGTTGAAACAAGGAAGGCTAGAATGGCATTTTGAATTACATTTAATTGTCTTTTTCACACAAGAGCACTTCATATTTTGGCACTTGCTTCTCCGCATACACCTCACGAATCCTTGACCACTTCCTATGAACTCAGCGATAGCAGTAGATCTAAGAGGAATTTTGTACTCAGGAATATCTTCAACTGTGAGTAAGTTTTTTGGACATAAAGGGAATTGTGACATGGCATAGATTTGGTTCAAAATTTCTCAAGTAGTTCCAAATCGGTAAAACTCGTCTTCTGTCACACTCATAATAATTGCCAGAAGATTGCAAATCAGTAAAATCCGTCTGTCGTACTCATAATAACTGCCAGCAGATTGCAAATCGGTAAAAACCGTTTTCTGTCACACTCGTAATAATTGCCAGCAGATTGCAAATCGGTAAAAACCGTCTTCTGTCACACTCATAATAATTGCCAGCATCGACGTCAGGAATAAGAACTCGGACAGTGGCCCGCAAAGATGCAGGAGGAATTTTTTTTGTCAGAGTCCATTTCCATTTTTTTTTTTTTTTTGGCCTGTATTTCCAGATTAAATTTAGGTTCAATTTTGCGAGCATTGAAAGTCACGTGCTTCGCCACGTGAAAAAAAAAAGAGTACCTGGTAGGAGTATTTTATACTTTGCCGATTTGCCTTTTGGCATTGCATGTGCCTAGGAAATGTGAGAAATGTTAAGCGTTCCATACTTTGACGTCCCATTTTTGGCATTCTGCAGATTTCCTAGGCATTATGCACAGTGTCTAATTTCAGACATTGCCGGTAACATACACAAATTATATACAAACTATTCACAGAAGACAAAAATTAAATCGTAAGTTTAGAAGCTGAAATATTGGTAAAACTGTGATACATATGTATGCCCTCTAAAGAGAAAACTATATATTATTTAAAGAAGAGACTGTAAGCAAATTCGACTTCACGTAAAAGGTATTCAACGAAAAGAGAATTGCTCCAATTGGATTTTAGAAGCAGTTAAATAGAATAAAATATATTTTGAGTCCAAGAGAATCTCAATTAACGAGAAATAGTGGTAAAGTTGTGTATAGAAAAACTAGTCCGCAAAATCATGCAATGCATTGATTATGATACGCTTTCCAACATACCAGAAATCACGCGCAGACAAACCATTCTCCCTACCCTGATTATTATTGATTCGTTCTGTATAACTCCGGAACAACATACTAAAGTTTTGTCGCAATAGAAGCATTTTTACTCAAGTTATGAGGATAATGGCTGTGGAATAAATATCGCTCTTGTGCCCTGACCTTTGACCCCATTTCGATTATATTCAACAGAATTGGTTCAGTATACATCCGGAACAACAAACTAAAGTTTTGTCGCAATAGAAGAATTTTTAGCCAAGTTATGAGGACAATGGCTGTGGAATAAATCTCGTTCCTGTGACCTGACCTTTGACCCCATTTTGATGATATTCAAATGAACCGGTTCATTATACGTCCGGAACAACATACTAAAATTTTGTCGCAAACGAAGCCTTTTTACGTAAGTTATGACGCATCAGGCCGATGGAATAGATCCCACTCCTATGCCTTGACCTTTGACTTAATTTCGTCCATTCTCAATAGGTTTCGTCCCCAGGATGTTGTCTACCACATATTGAAATTTCATCGAAATCGAACCATTTTTACGCGAGCTATCGTGTGGACAGACAGACAGATGGACAAAGCTATAGCACATATGTTTCTTCAACCTACGGTTGGAAAGCGTAAAGAAATGGCACTGATTATATCGTTCTCACAGTTCAGGATTCCTAGCGTAAACAAAAAGTTTTCAAATCTTATCAGTATAGGTTCAGAGGTAGGTGTTCACAGAGGGATATCCATAGTGATAACAGAAGCACTATTTTCTTTTCCATCAATTGTTGTTCTAAAGGTTGCTTTCTTAAAATCAAATTACATGATCTGTAGAAGTATCGTACTGTCAAAGCCATTTTTTTTTATTGGAGGTTTAACGACCACCGTGAGCAACTCAATGGGCTATAAGCAGTCACCCGTCCCTAATTTAGGGTCACTGGTTCCAGGGAAGGGAGAGAGCCAGTGCCATAAGACAAACACAACATCCATGCCTCACCGGGATTCGAACCCGGACCCCTTTCGAACGAATCATCAGAGGCCATCGCTTAGTTTCAATATTCGCTTTTATTCACGTAAAAGAATTACAACAGAACATCCCCAACCTCACACGCAGTGTGAGAGAAGGGGAGAAATAAAACAAAATGTAGATATTTACAATGAAATGATAATTGTACAGATGAGCAATGACAGGCATTGCATTATTTGCTGTAAACAGCAGTAGCTGTGGGATAAATGTTCATCGAAGTCTTGGAACATCACTGGAGCGAAAACATTTACAGAAAAAAAAATCTGTGCAGTTCTAGTGACATGGGAATCACTGGTGGCAGAGAGTCACTGTGCGGATGAAGAGAACTGTGTACAAAAGGTGACATCAGCAGGAAGCAAACACAATCCAGTTCCAGGAGAAAACATGGTGAGAGAACATTAAAAATTGAAAGATCCGACGTAGGTTTATTAAAACAGCAGATGAACAGTCTGGGCACTAGAAAACTGAAACCAGGGACGACACGGCGACCATGTTGTGAAGAAGGCAGGTAACCGTGCCGTATCTTTCGCCAAGGAATATTCCAGGGTGAGTCTGGCTAGTGTTCCGGTAGTGTGCAACCAAGGAGGTAGAGAATGTAATAGGATCTGGAGCTTGTAACTGTAGTAGGTGAGAGAAAATAATATAATTAGCTAGAATAAATAAATACGAACAAACTGGTAAAATAGAGCAGAAACTTGTAGAACTGTGGCCGAGGAAACGATAATCTTCTAGGGTGAGATCACTGGTACAAGAAGGATGTGCAAGTTGGAACATACTGTGAAATAGTGGGAGCAGCGTCGGACAGTAAACAACATGTGTAAGACGTCTCCAACGACGTTACAAAAAGGACAGAGATCTGATGATACTATATTTCTCCGGAACAAAGTCGAAGGGACATGCAGTCGATTGTGCAAAAACCTCCAATGCACATTAAGTTCTGAGGAGAGGGCCGGTGAATGTTGAGCAGTAGACCAGACTGAGGTTAGTGCAAAAGAAGGAACAGAGGGAATAGGGCAAGGTACCGCAGAAGAAGAACCGAGAAAACGGTACAGGGTGCGGGTGGAAAGACTGTGGAGAGGGAGGAGATCACCGGAAAAGGGAAGGAAGAACGGAAAAGGGAGAGAGGCAGAGGAAACGGAAAGGAGGCCAGAGGAATCGACCAGGGAAGGAAAAAGTGATTGAAGAGCATGTTTAAGTTGGAGAAAGTTATCAGAGAGTTCGGGCGAGGGTGGTAGGGTGGGAAAAAGTTCGGAAACGGGTTTCCATGAAAAATCGGGGAGGACCAGTTGGGAAACAAAGACTACACCAGCGTGTAGCCATGCGGGGAAAAAGAAAAAGTTGGCAGTAGGGGGGTGGAGGACGGAGGAGAAAAAAGAGGCTCGGAAAGAAGATCAAGAGTGGAAGAGCGGGGTTGACGAATGAGCGGTAAAGAACGAAGGAACTGAACAGCTTCATGGTAGACTAGAGGAAAACGGGGGAGAATGACAGTGTGAATATCCATCTTGAGAAGAAGATGGACGGTGAGGCAGGGATTAAGGGGGAAGTCAGAACATTAAGCAGAAGAATGGAAGCGGAAGAGTCTGGTTGAACTGTCAAACGGAGGAAATTGAAAATTCTTACAGCTTTATAACGTACGGTAATCTCTGGCATATTGAGGCCACCAAAAGTCGAAGGTAGAGACAATACTGAGGAAGATAACCAATGAGTAGATGACCAAACAATGCTGAGCATTGCTGATGTTGTTGCAGTTTGAACGTAGGCTGGTGGCGGTTGTGCAATCCAGGAATGATAAACTAACGAGAGGATGTGGGTGCCAGAAAGCCGTGCACGACTGTGGTAGGTCAAACAGCACTTGAGCTTGGACCAGTAAGCAGCGGTGTGACGTAGTTTCCTGACGAGGGGTCTCCAGGTGGCAGCCGCTGCTGAGACCCGGCTGCCAATGTGCACCCCAAGTATCTTTTGACTGGTGGAAGTCCAATGAGCGCCCCACGGTGTATCGGGGCGATGTCTCTAGGAGCCACACCACAAGCCTGTATACTTTGAAAGGTTTAACGAAGCGCCGGAAGCCTCAGCATACACTTGATACCATGCAAGAACAATTGTGAATTGCCATTCTTCTCGGATGAGAAGTGTGATATCATCGGGGTAGGCAGTAAGAACGATAGAATGGTGCCTGGTGCTATGCCGAATGGTGGAAGGGGGGAGTTGTAGAAGAGAACGGATAGAGCAAAGAAAAGGCTCAAAGACTAGAGAGAAAAGTTGTCCGGAAAGAGGACATCCTTGACGGATGCCCTTACGAAACGGAATGGGGCTGTAAGGAAGGAGGCCGTCCGGATATGGACAACTGAGTCCTGGTACAGGGCAAGGAGGGCTGTGATGAAGACAGATGGGAAACCGAAGGCAGAGAGCACAGAGGCAAGCCACTGATGACTCACGTTATCAAAGGCCTGCCTCTGATCAAGATTGAGGAAGGCTAAAGGTTCGGAGGAAAGGTGGGCAAGGCAATATGAGTCACGGAGGAGATTAATATTAGTATGAATGCTTCGGCCAAGGATGGTGTACGTTTGGTCGGGATGTATGACGGTGGGAAGGACAGGGTTCAATCGAAGAGAGAGTATTTTAGTATACATCTTGTAGTCAACATTAAGGATGGATATACGACGCCAGTTATCCAACTCCAGCAGACACCCCTTCTTTGGAAGAAGAATGATGTGAGCTAGAGTAAAAGCGGGGGGAAGAACAGATAAGGAAAAAGCAGCTGTAAAGCAAGGCAATAGGAGAGGGTGTAAGAAAGAGGAAAACGTACGAAAGAAATTAACTGTCAACCCGTCAGGACCAGGTGACGAGTGACAGTTAAGTAAGGCAAGTGACTGTACTACTTCTGCTGGGGTGATAGGCATAGAAAGAGATGTAACAAGATGCGATGGAATATGTGATAAGGCACGAAGAATCGAATCAGCATGCGGAGAACTTGACTGGAACTGAGCAAAACGTGACTGGAAATATGTTCTAACACCGGAGCAAATGATAGTGGGGTCATTAGTAACAGTTCCATCGGGTAACTTCAGATTACGGAGGTGATGAGCAGAACGTTTGTGGAATTCCAGTTGTTGAACCTGTTCACATAGATAGTCATTTGGCTGGAGATAAAGGAGCTTGAGGCGGTGAAGAGCTTGTTGGGAGACAGGAAGTAGCAGGGCACGAAGTTCAGCTTGGTAATGAGAAAACAGCGGAGAATCAAGATCTAGGGTGGAAAAAATCGAGCGTGCAGCATCAATCTTCATAGAGGCGGTGGTACGTTTTTCGTGGGAATATTGCTTGGTATAAAGAAGAATTTGGGATTTGACATTTAACCAGTGTTGCAAGGGACAAGAAGCAAAAGGGAGCGTATATAAGGCTTGTTGGAGCTGCGATTGGATGGAATTTACGTAAGTTGAATCAAGTAAAAGATCATCATCAAGGGTCCAAGTACGGTAGTATTGCCGAGGAGATGGACCGGTGTGAAGACACATTACGACACAGCTGTGGTCGGAAGAAACTGTCGGTGTGTGAGAAGGGAGATAACTGAAGGAAGAAGAATTGAAGAAACATAAAACCGGTCAAGTCGGGCAGTTGTAGGGGAGGAAGTGGAGTAGGAGCGCCAGGTGTACGAACGAAGAAATGGGTGCAGGTATCGAAAAGCATCTTGGAGTTGTAGCTGGTTGATGGCTGTAGAAAGTGCTCTGGTAAGAAAATACCTGGTATCCGTGGAACCGTCCGATCTGTCGAGGGATGGGTCAAGGGTGCAGTTAAAATCACCACCTAAGATGACAATATCAGTGGCCGGAAGACCTTGAACACAGGAAACAAAATGCTCAAAAAGACAGTCTGCATACTGTTGATTGCCGGAAACATAGATGTTGAAGATATGGTATCGGAAGTTGTGAAGTCGGAAAGACAGAAGCTGCAGGAGGTCACGATAAATCGGTTTGACCGTGATATCAGTAATGAAGGATCGAAGACGAAAATTGATGGCCACCGCAAGTCCTGCGTGAAGACTAAGTCGATGGGCATGGTAGAATTGAAATGGCCAGGTTCGCCACCGGTGGTGTGGGGTGTTGGGATGGCAGTTAGTCTCCTGTAGCAATAATATATCCGCATCATGCGGTGTAATGTCTTCAAACACTAACGCATTGGTAGAAGGGACGGAGCATCCCTTACACTTGAAACAAAGTAATTTTAACTTGAAAGAGGTTTTAGTGGTTGAATATTACTATCAGCACTTTTGTAAAGACTGGTTACACGTGTCTTTAAGTTAGATGTCTGCGCATTAGTGACTGTGTTAATTTTTGGCAAAAGAGCAAGTAGATTCTGAAGTTGGGTGATAATAGTGGGAAGCTGAGCATTACGTGATTGAACGCAGTCTAGCTGCTTGAGAGGACGTGACGGTTGATTGAGTATAATGAGAGCAAGATCAGAGGGTGCCAGCGGCCCGTCTAATGCAGGGAAAGTTTCCAGATATTCAGCGAAAGCTTTTTGATCCAACAATTTTGGAACAGCTGGGGACTTAAGAGATGTAGGAACTGCTGTTGGAGAGAAAGACTGTCGAATTGGCGAACGGGAACGAGAGCAGCGTGGAGAAGACGTCACTGGCGAGATGGAACTCTGTCTGGTACGTTTCAACGTGGGAACGCCGGGAGAAGCTGGTGGGTGTAGGGCAGTTAGATCTGACTCCACATTAGGGGATCCAAGGGAAGAAGATGAAGCAACACGACGGAGGGGTTGATATTCCTTTTCTGAGATAATACCCTCCGAAGAACGTAGAGGTACCACAGCAGCAAGTGGGTCCAACGATGGAGAGGTGGCCAAAGTACCTGTAGTAGATATCGAAGACTTGGAGACTGATGATGAATCATCACTTGCTGGGGGAGAATCATCTGGAACAACAGTAGAAGGGATCAAGGACGTCTGTGGAGCCGAACTTGGTGTGGCCAGAGAAACTGGTGTTGGAACCGAACTTGGTGTGGCCAGAGAAACTGGTGTTGGAGCCGAACTTGGTGTGGCCAGAGAAACTGGTGTTGAGGCTGGGGTGTTGACTTTGGGTGGTATGGAAATAGGGGGTTTGGCAGATACATGTGGACAACGTGATTGGATGTGGCCATATGCCTTGCATTTAAAACAATGCAAGGCAGTAACGATATCGATCCGGAAAATCTGCTTCCCTACAACCACAGTGAGGTCAGTAGGGCAATCAGCAATGGCATCTTCAGTAGGAAACAGGATCCTTGCTTGGCGACGCAGACCTAAGATGTTCCTGTCATCTGGGTCTGTTGGTGCGGAAGACAGAGTAGAAATGGATCCAACTACTTTTCCACAACGGGAAAGGGCCGCCATTAAGTAATGGTCCTTGATTTCTGGTGGTACGGGGTAGCACGTAACAAGTACGGGGTGCTGCGTGAGCGGGACTCCCAGTAAGGTATGATCCCCAACATGCAGTCCGTCAGATAAGACGCGCTCCACAAACTCTGGCTTCGCAAAATAGATGAGAACAGTCCTAGGCTTCCTCGCCATATGGGTGATCGCTCCCTTAGGGAGGATTTGGAGGGACGGCTAAGGAGTATTTCTTAAGGCTGGTGTCCGGGAGGGCATCAAAACATATGCCAAGTTTCTGTGTGCGTAAAACCTCCTGCCCAGCAGCTGAAGTTTCCGGAATTTCGATGCGTAATTTCTTGTTGTCTCTAGTGACAATCATATCAAGAGGCGTTGTACATGGATTCTTCGCTGTAGAGGAAGATGAACTGGTACCCTTAACAACGGAAGCATAAAATAGAGTTGCCGTAGGAATGGGCGGAGATGGGGAAGGTCGAGACGCAGTGCTCGCAGGAGCAGATGAAGTACCAGAGGCAACGGATACTGAAGAAGTTAATGACGTCACGGTGGTGGAAAATGTCGGGAATCAACATCCATAAAGTTGGAAGAAGAAGTGGTAACATCAGATAACGCGGCTTGGAAACCAGCTGCGTGTGGTAGTGACGATGACCGAACGTGGCCAGGTGGGGGCGGAGCTTTGCTATCAAGCTTCAGACCTGGCCTATCAGATGCGGTCGCCGCCATTTGCAACGGCTGGCTTACTAAACCCGACCCTGGGCAAAGCCAGGTCGGAAAAAGAGGTAGTACAAGTAAAGGTTTACTTACAGGACGTCAAAGTCGGACTCAATCGACACAGGAGACGTTCACAACACAGGTGATACACAAAATGACGGCACACACACAAAAGAACACCAATAAACGCAGGTCAAACACGGAGCACAGGTCAACACAACCTTTACAAAGCCATCGCTTAGACCACTGCGCCACCGGGGTGGCATCAAAGCCTTTAAGATGAAACACCAGGATTAGAGCACCAGAAAATCTCTGTCTGCCTGCATTTCTGCAGGAGTCCCACATAATTTCGGAAAAAAATTAACTGGTCAGGCGAACACACACATAGACACGTGTACTAGAAGTACACACTGACCAAAAGATTTTTCCACTCCAAGTTTACGGGTCCATAAATAACACAAACATTAATACATTGAATATGCCCACTATATTAGTTTAATTTACCCTCTTCGAGGCGGGGTACATTAATGAGTAAAATTTAGTTTCAGCTTAAATAAATAATAAAATACAGATGCAGTCTAACCCTTATATAACTAAGTAGACGGGAAAGTCAAAAACATTTGGCATATGCGAACTTCGTTATAACGGGGCAGATAACAAACAGCAACTTTTAGCATACCACATTATATCAAGTTAAAACCTAGTCAGGCGTAAACTGTTTATCAATTAATCGAAGGCAAATAATACTTGTTGATTGAGAACTATTGATACCGAAATAATATAAGTGAGATCTGCAGTAAGCAAAGTATTTAACGAATGTAAAAATTAAAGTAACTGACAAAATTTTAAAATTTCACATGTTACATGTTACGTGGGATACATGAGCCAATTCTTGCTTGTTTTGTGCTTATGTTGATCGCTGTTTTAAACGTTTTTCAACTACTACTGACGCAGTGGTTAAGGTGTTTCTAGGTGCAAAATAAACTCTTAAGATTTGCTAAACAGTGATCAAATGATAACGAAGGAAGGGAAAATAAGACAACATTTGCCCCGGAGATGTATTTTTGACGAGCGTGTGTGTCAGGGGGGATGGGAGTGGAATTTAGTGAAAAAAGCAACTGAAATATTCGGATAATTCGTCCGCGTTCTAATCCCGGGGAGGCACGGATGTTGTGTTTATTATACAGCATTGGCTCTCTCCTTTCCCTGAACTTGTGGCTCTAAATTAGGGATGCGCGACTGAATAAAAAAAACATCATCAACAGCGGTAATTCCTTGTTTTCCAGGGAAACAGGAGGGTGGGGAATGGGGTTAAAACTGGGTGAATGCTACTTATTTTGTTTGCTGTACACAGGGTGTTCAGTTAATGCGGCGACAAACTCAGAAGGTTGTTAGTAGACATCAAGAGGAAGAAAAATTGAAATGGAACATGGTGTCGCAAACCACGTTTAGTCGGTGAAATTCGCGAAAATACGTATGCAGGTTCTGACGTCACGCGGGGACGACAAAAAGTGCAATAATAACTACAAAAATATTTATTTGACAGCATGTTTACAACACAGCTTGTGGCGCACAGTACCATGCTGGAAAAGGAACGATGAGAATGATGTGAACGAAATTATTACAGGTGCTGTACGAAGTTGCGGCCGCGGACGTCATTGCACAGTCTACAACGATGTATAAACGATTCCCAGACGCGTTTGAAGATACCGGGTGTGCTATTGACGTCTGCCGCAGCGACGAATCCGCGCTATAAGATCCTCCGGTGTGTCCTTAGGCGTCTCATAAACGAGTGATTTAAGGTGACCCCAGAGGAAGAAGTCCAACGGATTGGGATCCGGCGAACGTGGAAGCGAAGCAACGGGTCCGGCGTGTCCAATCCACCTACCTTACGTCGCCCGCAGCACGTGCTCCTACCCCAGCGCATACGTTTCGCGACGCTGCTTACGTCAGACATCGTGAGTGGACCCACGAACGCATTCAGCGATCAACTGACATCCGCCTTCCCTTTCCTCTGGAGTCAGAGCCTGCACATGTATTTTCACAATTTTCACCGACTAAACGTGGTTTGCGATACCATGTTCCATTTCAATTTTTGTTCCTCTTGATGTCTGCTAACAACCCTCTGAGTTTGTCGCCGCATTAACTGAACACCCTGTATATGCGGTTTCTCCAAAAATTATTTTTCGTTATGATGTGGTTAAAATAACAAGGAGGCATAGGCGAACTGATAGTCTCTGCAACCTCCGCAGTGTGTGTGGGGGGGGGGAAGCTCATGACAGAGAGAGACCCTGACCTGAGCAAAAGTATTTTTCAAAATGTTTGCGGAAACTTTATATGAAACTGGTTAAAGAAATAGCTTGGAATCTTTGGTGGAAGCTTTAAATGAAGTATTAAAAAGAAAAGCATTTTGTTTTTCCAGTAAATAAATAAGATCTTCAATAAATCATTTTCGCTTAAGTTTATAAAAACTGGGTGATGGGAAAGCATGCATCTATTCCATAGGACTTCAGGCCCATTTTCACAGCCATAGCGAATGTTCCATATTACGTGTATATTAACAAGAGAATGTGAATAATATCAGTTATATAACGTGAATAAATAGCAAGAGCCCAGCAAAAACAGTCTTGCTGGGCCAGCAGTGGGCCATTGCTGGCAGCCAGCACTGCTAGCAACGGCCCAGCACTATGTTGCCGCTGCCGAACCGTCAATAAAATGTCCGGGCGGCCAACAGAAGGGCCAGCAGTTCAGGCCAACAGTTGGCACCCCATCAGTTGTCATATGCCACAACAGGGCCATCAGTGGTCCATCACAGGCAGTAGCTGCCACAAGTGGCCCTTCAGTGGCCCTGCAAGCACGTGCCAGAAATGATGGCTAGCCTAATGTGGTCCGCTAGTGGGACGTTAGTGGCTGCCAGCAACAACGTGACGTAACTGGTGGCTTGCCGAATCTTGTCCGCCAATTTCCCAGTAGTAGCCATAATAATAATAAAGTATAACGGCAGTTTCCTAAAGCTACAATTTTTTTATCTACTCTTACGAAGCTTGTAAATTTTCTCGACAGACGAGAAAACACCCGTTTGCATCTGACTAAATTCGATCCTGGGCCGTTGACGTGGAAGCCGCGCTCGCTACCGACCGGACTAATTCACTACGCTCGGATATGTGCTGGAAGCTATCTGTTTGGTATGCAATTTGCAATCGAATGCTTCACTCTTTCATTTTACAACATTGCGAGGTATTTTTCATAAAAGTCAGTTTCATATAATTGATAAATTCATTTTTTCAACGTAACGATGGTTTTTTTTTACCTTAAGGGAACTTCACTCATTTTCAAGGCGTTTACATACTTAGAGTCGCTTTCCAAAGTTTTGTACTGTCCTTGCCGTCTTGAAAAGAGATTGTTGAATAAATGTATATTTACCCGGGTTCATGTCACATTCTGTTACATTTTTAACGTTGTGTCTTTCCTTTCCGTTGTCCGAAGCTACATCTGTATCTTAAATAGTAAAATATATTTTATTTTACTTCTCGTTATTTTTAGAAGCGAATTCCTCCCAGTCTTGTGTATTCAACCCATGGATGAGTACACCACATAGCGTTGCTCTTTTTTTCTTTCAAATAATTAATAAATTTTGTACGCGTATAATTCTTTTTTTTTCCCCAACAAACGCTATTTTAATGGTTTTCCAGGATATGTGTTTCAAGCGGTTTCACATTTTTTCTTGTTATTCATCCACTCCATTCCATGAATTGTTATTCATGGGAATGGAGTGGGTGCATTTTCTTTTTTTTTTTTTTTTTGATTGGAGGTTTAACGGCCACCGTGAGCAACTCAATGGGCTATAAGCAGTCGCCCGTCCCTAATTTAGGGTCACTGGTTCCAGGGAAGGGAGAGAGCCAGTGCCGTAAGACAAACACAACATCCATGCCTCACGAGGATTCGAACCCGGACCCCGTTCGGACGAATGATCAGAGGCCATCGTTTAGACCACTGCGCCACCGGGGCGGCTGGGTGTATTTCATGGCTGTAATCTAGTATTTCACGGCTTAATCTGATATCTTCGTCGACGTAAAATTTCATTAGGAAATTAATTCGCCTCTCCACATATGGATTTTTTTTCTTAACATCCACTAAAATAACACGATGGCGATAGCGTCGTCTTCAACTAACTGGTACCATGAGAGACACAGCAAGTGTTGCTTCTGCGCATGCGCAGTCCCGATGCTTCCATCTGCTGTTGGGGGTTGCATTGGTTGCCAGCAACGGGCCATTAGTGGCACTTGCTTGGAGGCCCACAATTCACGGCGATGCTGCAGGGCCATCAATGGCTCGCCAACTGATAGCGCTGCCACCAACGGACCACTACCGGGCCGTGAGCGGCAGATTTCAGCCACCAATGACCCATCACTGCCAGCCGGTGGCCAGCAGTTTCCCAGCACTTGTGTTTTTGCTGGGAGAGAATGTGAATAAATGTCAGTTATAGAATGCGAATAATTAACAAGAGAACGTGAATAAATATCAGTTACGTAATGTGAATAAATAACAAGAAAATGTGAATAAATATCAGAATATAGGAAATTTTTATATCAGTTAGGATCATCATCATCATCATCACCATTGTCAACCATTATCAATCCACTGCTGGACGAAGGTCTCCCAAAGTTTCCTCCACAACGGTCTGTCTTGTGTCAGTCTCCTCCATGTCACTCCCGCATACTTTCGAATTTCATCCACTCATCTCCCATGTGAATTTCTTCTGGGTCTTTTCCTGTCCCTTGGAATCCAATCTAAAATTTCGGCTGTCTATCGATGGTCTGTCCTTCTGGCAGTATGCCCAGCCAATTGCCATTTCAGGGATTTAACTCTGATCATGATGTCTTCCACTCTTGTCATTTTTCGGATCCACGAGTTCCTCTTCTTATCTCTCCTGGTTACACCAAGTGTGCACCTCTCCATGCTGCTTTGAGTTGTCTGCAGCCTTTGTATGTCTCTTTTAGTTAAGGTCCACGTCTTTGCACCATACGTAAGCACTGGAAGGATGCATTGATCAAACACTTTTCTTTTAAGACATAATGGCATTATGCTCTTGAAAATTATGCTGTTTCTTCCAAAAGCTCTCCAGGCAAGTTTTGTACGCCGATTAATTTCTTCATCAATGTGACCCTCACTTGATATATGCTGTCCAAAATAAAGGTACGTGTCTGTTATCTCCAGCTTTTCTCCATCAATCGATAAATCTTCATTTCGTGTAAAAGCATTGAACATCACTTTTGTCTTCTGAAAGTTCATTTTTAATCCCACTTCTTTACTCCTGTCAGCAAGTTCCTGGATCATACTTTGTAGCTCTGATGGGGTAGTTGCAAAAATGACTACGTCATCAGCAAAACGAAGGTGGGTTAGATAATCTCCATTAATCTTTATCCCTTTGTTTTCCCAGTTCAGTGATTGAAAGCCTTTTTCCAATGCGGCGTTAAAGAGCTTCGGAGATATGGTGTCACCTTGTCTTACTCCCTTTCCAATTTTTATATGTGTTGTATTTTCAAACAGCCGAATCTTTGCACTTGCATTTTCATAGATGTTATTAATAATATTAATGTATGCATCTTCAATACCGCAGGATTTCCGAGCCATTGTAACTGCTGATGGTTTCACCAAATCAAAGGCTTTTTCATAATCGATAAAAGCCATGCACAATGGAAGTTCATATTCTCTCGCTCTTTCAATTAGTTCTCTCAGTACGTCGATATGATCTATTGTGCTGTAGCTACTCCTGAATCCAGCTTGTTCTCTCGGTTGAGCCATGTCCAGTGTTACCTTCAAGCGGTGTGAAAGAACTTTAGTGAAGATTTTATAAATCACTGATAGGAGGCTGATAGGTCTGTAGTTCCTGAGATCCTCAATGTCACCTTTTTTATGTAGCAGGATCATTGTAGTGTTCTTCCAATCCTCAGGAATCTTCTCTGTATTAAGGCATCGAGTGAAAATTTGGGCGAGTATTGTTTCGATTTCTCCACTTGCTTCTTGTATGATGTCCACAGTAATTCCATCTTCTCATGGAGCTTTTCCCCGCTACATGTTCTTGATTGCATGTGCAACTTCTGCTGGGAGGACTGGAAGAACTCTGGTACTGGTACCTTCCATGATGTCTGGAGTACATGCATCATCCCTTTCACATAACTTGGAGTAGAAATCTTTCACTCTTGTCAAAATTTCGCCTCCATTTCTTGTTACAGAACCATCTTCTTTTCTCAGTGCCATAATCTGTTTTCTTCTCTTACTGAGATATGTCCCTTTGCTGTCTTTAGGCTTTGGTTGTTTTCAATTGCTTTACCCACTAGTTCACAGTTGAATTTCCTTACGTCTTCAGTGATACGTTTTCGTACTGTCTTGCATAGCTCTATGTATTCCACTTTGGAAGTCAAATCTTCTTTAGTTCTCCTCATCTCTCTTCTTTTTGCATCAGCATTTTGGTTTTTCCTGATAGTTTGTTCACATGCAACTTGTTAATAAGAGCTTTGGTTACTTTTCTGTTAACTTCAGAAATATCCACTTCTTCCGATGTTA
This sequence comes from Macrothele yani, assembly GCA_039090855.1. Lineage (NCBI taxonomy): Eukaryota > Metazoa > Arthropoda > Arachnida > Araneae > Macrothelidae > Macrothele > Macrothele yani. The sequence continues at coordinate 84,406,300 of CM076993.1, read as the reverse complement.
GGCCTTCTAAAGCAAAGAATCTGTTCTTCAGTTCCAACTTGAAGGTATTATGGTGTTTTTTAAGGTTGGTTATGTCAATACATTTTGTTTGTCTTATGAGCTTGCCACGTTCGAGTTTAGTGTTGAGGTGCATCTTACATCTCACTAATCTACGGTCGCTACCTGTGTTGAACTTGTTTAGCACACTGCAGTCTTCTATGACTAATTTTTTGTTACACATAATAAAATCAATTTCACTTGTCGTCCCATTTGGATGTCTCCATGTCCATTTCCTGTGTGGCTTTTTCTTGAAAAAGGAGTTTAAGATGAAAAACCCTTCCGCCTCAGCAAACTCAACGAGAGTATTTCCACGATGGTTTTTGTTGCCATGACCGAATTTACCTACTGAAGTTTCATTCTGTTGCCGTTGCCCTATTTTTACATTGAAATCGCCCATAATTATCTTCAAGTGCTGCTTACCTTTATTATTTAGATGACGAATTTCCTCACAAAATCCTTCAATTTCTTCTTCAGGATGACTTGTGGTGGGTGCATAAGTTTGAATAATCTGAGCCTGGTATCTTCTCGAGAGTTGGATAACGAGTCGTGCAGCTCTGTCAGAGGAACTTTCAACTTCTACAACTTTATCCTTCAGTTTCTTGTTTATTATAAATCCAACGCCACTAGTTCTGCCAGTATCTGTCCACTTTTTAGATGTCCACTTTTTAGTTCAATGAGATCTTCTCCTTTTCTCCTTACCTCACTAAGCCCGACGATGTCCCACTTGATCCTTTGTAGTTCCTCTTCCAATTCAAGAAGCCTTGAATCAGAAGATAGGGAGCGTCCATTATACGTAGCCAAGGTCAGCATCAGATGGCAGCCTAGTCCAGTCCTCCGGGGATTCTTAGCACCCTCTGCCTTCATGTCGCACTGGCCACTGCCTTGGCCAGGTACATTCCAGGCTGCCGGAGACTGAGGGCCAAGATTTAAGTTGTGGAGTCATTTTGGAGGGGTTTGGCCATAACTCACCACGCTGGCCAAGCGGGTTGGTGAGTGTGGGATAGCATTTCCTCTAATCCCGATGGTATAGTTATACTGCTATTGGCGGTCGTCAGAGCCCCTTTAGTGGGAACAGGATGCACCACGAGAAGGCGGGGTTGACATTTGTCAAGGAGAGGCTGTGATGTTACGCATCACCTGCGTGTTATATATGACACTTGTTTGCACATAACTACGTATCCTTCAGAATATAATGAGATAAAAGTTGTTCTTCGTTGGGGGGGGAGGACGATAAAACAGGGAACAACGTCATTTTTTAAATAACAGAATCAAAAGAAAAGACTTTCACTATGTGCAAAATATTTTAACATTCTGTTTTTTCATGTTGAAGAGCAAATATTTAAATAATTTTACTCTTTTTGTGCCACAGTTCTTAGTTGCTTACTTTTTTAGTTTACTTATGTTCTGTATTTTCGTATAAATCGGAAGTTTCATTAAACACTGGCAGACGGCCATTGAGTGTTTTGAGCGTGTGATCGTGAAGTATTTCAAAGAGTCTGGTTTTTGTTCTATAAAAGAATAGAATTTGCACGATACGATTAACTTTGGCGTAAGTGTTTTGTAATATTTTGTATTGGCATAGAAATACGGTAATCATTTTAATTACAATGTGCACATTTGTGTTTTGCGCTATAAAGTGTAGCAATTCTGGTTTTACGAAAAATACCTGTAAGTTCCAAAGAATGTGAGTTATTAAAACGCCCTTACAACCTGGTTAATAATATGGAATTTAAATAATACTGTAATTGACAGCAAATAGATTTTCGCAAAAGGGTCTCGAAGTTATTTTCTGCGGGGGGCCGCGACATTTTCAGGTACGCCACTGCAAGGGAAAATATAACGAAGTTCAAAGGATCTATAAAAACTTCGGTATATGGTAGCTCGTTATACGTAGGCCTGACTGTATTTGGAAGTATTTTTGCACTAAATACAATTTTTAGACCAACTGATGAACATGTAAGTTACACTTAACTTTAGTTAGTGTGATCCTTCAGAATATATGTTTTGTTTTGAAGTTTTGGAGAAATTTATTACCCGATTATGGGGTAAACTGGTGTCACGCGCTTTGATGGAATCAGTTTTGATGGAATCAGAGGTTGCAATTCCAGTAACAAATCTTGACTATTTATCAGAAGGTTTAGAATATATTTACAAAGTGAAGACAATATTTTTCCGATTCAAAAACGTGCTAGACCAAATAAAAGTCTTCAGTCACTGCTGCTGTGAGGCACGTGATCACCAATCGCAATTATATTTTCTATCACGGTTGCTTTTGGATTCCATCCTCCGTTTTGATTTTTCAATTGAGATTCGAAACCGATGTCGTAACGCCACGTTTTAATGGAACTAATTCATAACGAAAAAGTACAGATATTTTAAGAGAGTTAGGGGATTTTAGGAAAAGACTGTCTGATCCCAGGTCTGAAAAAAGAAAGGTGACATCGAATTTTTGGGTGTAGTGAGCGTGTTTTTTGAATCCGTTCTGACGCAAATTAAATTTATCAAAACTATTCAAAGTCAGTGGAACCGGTATGGAAAGCAATAGTGTCTGACCGGAAAATGAAGTTTTTCAATTGGGTTTTTAATCCCGCAGGTATTGCCGTAAACGGAATCGTGAGCTTACGCCCTCTGGTTGCAGACTTGTGCGTTAAGAAAAATATGAACTTATGTGAGAAACATTGCGCAGCGGAAACGCTCTCCAACCAAAAATGATTTTTTTCAAATCGGATCTTCGAAGCAGAGATATGGACAAATATAAGACATGCATCTATCTATGCCCCCTGGCGGGAAAACCATGCATTATTTTAGGAACAAAGTATTCTCAAAAGGTTTTTCGATGTGAGCAGTCCGTCTAGGGAAAAAAAAAATTAGTCGAGTTTCAGGAGCTCAGATTTTGCTGCAAGTACATCAGAAGCAGAAATTAACACTTATGCCCCCTGGTGGGTAAACCATTCTTTATCAAATATTAGAAATTATATGAAAAAACATTTTCCATCCTGTGCTGTATGCGATACATAAATAATTTTTTCAAATCGACGTTTTAGAAGCAGAAATATCAAGGTAAACGTATTTTACCTTTGCGCTCTCAGGCGGAAAGTCTATTTTTTACTTGAAAAAATTTGAATTTATATGAAAAACGTTTCGCATCAAAAACACTATCCGACAAAGAAAGAATTTTTCAAATCTGACTCCTACAAGTGTAGATATTGACAAAAATAAGATTACATCTCCCCCTAGCGCAGAAACAATGCATTATTTTGATTTTAGAAGCTCAGATTTTTCTGCAAATTCATCAGAAGCGGAAATTAAAACTTACGCCCCTGGTGGCCAAACCATTTTTTTTACCAAAAATTAGAAATTATATGCAAAGGAGCTGTATCCGGTGCAGGAATAATTTTTTAGATCGGAGTTTTAGAAGCAGGGATATCGGGGGAAAAGCAAATTACCTTTACACCCCCTAGCGCAAAGTTTATGAATTACTTGAAAATTTTGAAATTATATAAAAAACATGTCTCACTGGAAACTCTATCCAATAAAGAACGAAGTTTTCAAATAGGACCGTTAAAAGCAGTGATATTAACAAAAATAAGATATACATATACGCCCTCTGGGGGAGAAACCATGCAATATTTTAAGAAGAAAATATTCCGAAAACGTTTATCGATGTGAGTGGCATCGGTCCACGAATGAATGTTTTCAACCAAGATTTTAAAAGCTCAGATTTTATGGCAAATACATCAGAAGTAAAAATTAACACTAACGACCTCTGGTGGACAAAGTATTCTTTACCAATGAACAAAACATTTTTCAAATCGGAGTTTTAGAAGAAGAGATATAGGGGAAAACGTAATTTACTTTGGCGCACCCTACCGAAAAATCTATGGGTAACTTGAAAAAGTAACTACACTTAAAAAACTCTTCGACATAAATGGGATCGAAAGAAAGAAGAATATTTTCATTCCGATGTTTAGAAGCAAATATATGGAATACAATGTATTTTGAACTCGATGTCATCTGCATTTTCGCTCTCTAACGTCGAAACTGTACACGTAAAAAGAACAAAAACGAAATGAAGGATCATTATTCTCATATTTAAAGCTTCCCGATGCAAAAAGAATTTTTCAAATCTGACTAATAGTCCGTCCGTCCGTCCGTCTGCAGACGGACGGACGGACGGATAAACCGATAACATAAGTACGATCATTTTATCTTTTTTTACAAAAGACGTGCTTACAACCCTTGGAAGTAGGAAGCTATGAGATTTTGCACTAGAGTGTCTGACAGGAAAGTCACACGGAAGCAGGGCGCCCTCATTTATGACCATAGGTCGAGTCCGATGGATTAAGTGCCCATCCGACGCACGGCGGATATTTAGTGGTTCGAGCGTTCGTACCTGCATGGGATCGATCCTGGAACGTTTCCGTGGCAGTTACAAATGCTGACCACTAGGCCATTTGCGGTCGAAACGAGAAAGTTCCCAATCTGCCATTGGGACAACGCATCTTCCCATCCCAAGATTCCTTCCACTGAAGAGAGATAGTTACCGCACTTTATCCCCAATATTCTCACTTACTGTAACAGGGATTCTTCTCAGCAGCGCATTTGACTGGCTGACAAATATGCAGCTTTTTGCGTTTGCTTGGGACTGCTCACTTTCAGGATATTTTTCCTTAGGGATTTTCTCTCACCAACGCATAGACTACGCAATGTTTACCTTCTGGACTTTAGAACGTATAGCAATAACTGAGATAAACTACTCGCTATTTACTTTGAACGAAAAATAATTTGGCAAATTCCGTTTCGCGGGGAAGATGCTGCAGATTTTTCTGCCATAAATGAAGACATTAACTGGAAAGGACAGCAGATGGCCTAGTGGTCAACGCTCGAACCAATTTAAGCCGTCGGATCCTGTGTACTGCCCTCTTCCCAGTTTTAAATAAGGACATCCTCCTCTGCCTTTCTACCTCGCTTCGTTGTGACTTTCCTGTCTGACATCCTAGCCCGAATCTCCTATCAGTCCCTTCCTAAAATTCTCTACGTAAGTTTCTCTCTCCCTCCTTACTTGAAAAAAAAAGTAACTAACCCTTTGGATCAGCGTCATTTTGATATTTGTGATTAGCGAGCCACCAAAAAAATTCGAACGCTGTGTTTTCGTTACATTCCTACCCACAAGCGAACAAGATTTATCGAAAGCAAAACACACCGAACATATCGAAAGCCTCCTCGTTTTATCCTGCTTTTGCGTTTTGATACCTTCCTCTCTTCTTTAAGTTCCAAAACTTCAAAAAGGCATTTAAAAAAATTCTCGTCGGATGATGAGAGCGAGTCTTCTGTTAAGTTTCTTTAGCACGTCTTTTGAAAACGCAAAAGAATGTACTCATACTGCTGGGGTAGATATCATATATCTGTACCTATTTGGTCGATTTGAAAAATTCCTTCGGCGTGCCTGCTCCGCAGGACGCACACGACATAAAGGCAGATAGCAGCAGCAAGAACGAACGTCTGCGTAGCTCAGTTGGTAGAGCGACTTGTTCCGTAATAAGTGAACTCGGGTTCGATTCCCGGCGTGGACCAAAAATGACGGAGAAATTTACTTCGTTATAAGGTCTTAGTTGCAGTATCACGTAAGAGCAAAACTAAATTTGTTTTGTGATGAATTCGTTGCAAATCAGCAGAAGATAAAAAGTGAAACATTAGATGTAGAGCGTCTGGTGAGATCTTCTTCCGGCAGTGGACGAAAAATGACTAGGGGAAAAAATGATAATGACTGAACAATCCGTTCCGGCAACATCCAGCCTTGAGGTAGTGTCAACACCTCCCACAAATGTTACATAACATATTTATTTTGTTATAATGTTCATTACCTAATATTGGCTGAATACGGTATTATTTAACTACATGTCATTATCTTAATTGTGTAAAGACAGATTGCTTCATTTGCTAAAGCAACTCTAGCATTCAAGTCGTTTATATGGTAATCAATATGCATTTGCAAAATTAACTTTTCTACAGTGTTCTCTTAATGAAGCTCGTGAAATACCTGTAACGTGTGTAAGTCAATATTACATTTGTGGATGCGAAGTCCATGATCATAACTGTTCTCTCTTGGGAAGAGGAGAAAAAGTAATATATGAAGCTCCTAGGCCTTCTATTGTCGCTGAAAAATAACCGAGAGAGAAAGAGAGAGAGAGAGAGAGAGAGAGAGAGAGCTGTTTGCGAACAAATATCTTTGTCACATGATGATGGATTAATTCATTTGGGTAAAGCATTTTTGTGTAATGCAGAAAGTGAGGTAATGAAATGACGGTTCACACACACACACACACACATCATGAAAGAGAAACGTTTTGAATTCATTAAATATTAAAGATATATAGTCGTTTTGGAGTCACACTAAAAAATTTCTACAGGTAACATTTAACTTGAAATGTCCTATAAAAGTATTTCGCCGCAAAAAATTCTTGCTTCGCATTAGTCTCTTAAAAGTCTGCAAATTGAACAAATCAGCACAATACAAAGCAACTCTAAATGTCAGGCATACATTGGAAGACAGAAGCGAAAAGCCAGTGCACCTGAACTTAAAACTGACTATTCTCATGGAGCCGCACTAAGCAGACTAGTATCAGGGAATGCTTACTCATATATTCACGATTATGGGATTTCTGTTCCTTTGTCTAATTTGCGGAGAAAAAGAAATTCCGTAACCATGAATATATGAGAAATGCGCTATGGATAAATTTCACCTGGAAATATACATGCGTTCATAATCAACAAAATGAAAACAGCTAGCCCAATTCGAATTTTTAGAAGCACTGTGATTTTATGAAGCATCAGTTATACTAATGAGAAACTTAACTCAATCTTAAATTACAATTTTTCAGTCAGTTAAATTCTCTTAATAAATGAGAGAAGGTTTCACCAGATATTTTACATTCTGTATCAATAATGAAATTTTTCGGCCAGTGTATAATCACCGCCAAATCACAATACAGCATACCAAACAACAAGAGAAATCAAATGTTTTTTGAAAGCAAACTGCGTACTACGGAAAAATCATCTAAAGAAATATTCCAGACAGCCATCGTCAACAGGCGTAAATGATAAATGACCACATAAGCCATGACTGGGATTAGATTCTGGTATTTGATGAATACTGTATGTCTAAATCGAAAGAAGTACAATGACGGATTTATGAGTAAATATTCATAAATAAAATAAGCACGACACTCCCGTACGTCCACAAAGAGAAAGTGACACAGGAATTCTTTAAATGGATTAAAACTAGCACGAATTTAAGGAATTATTCTTAATTAAGAATGAGCATAACTCTTATAACGTAAAGCCCTTTTTGCCGGTGGTGTTTCGAAACCCACGTCTCCTCGCTCCGGAGCCAGTTATTCTGCCGACTGAATTACACCAGTCTTTCCTTATCGCTGCAACTTCCTGTTTTGACTCTTGCATCACCTCAGTTGTGTGTCACATACCACCCCCCCCACACACACACAGACAAACTTTCACCCCTTGAGAAAGGCTGAAGCACGAGATCTCAGGTATCAGATCCGCCATACTTGAAGAGGAAGAATTTTTTTAAATTCCAGATGATGTGTGAAAGAAGCATCACACATTATTCGCAAACCTCACGGTCATGAGATTTATTTTTACATTCGGACCCCAATGTGAAAATAAAGCACTTTCTTTGCCGATTGTAAGATTCGAACCCATGTCTCCTCACTCCGGAGCCAGTTATTCTCCCGACTGAATTACGAGGTTTGTACCGAAAGTAATGCGAAAGTGGGCATACCGTTTTTTATTAACTGACAGAGGTCGTTCAAATTGCACATGTTGGTAGAGTAACCCTTTCTCTATGCAAAGGTACTACTTAACATAGTCTCCATCACAAGCGATGCATTTGCGCCATTGTTGAACCCAACTCTCGAATCCTATTTGAAAATGTTCAGGTGTGGACCGTTGTACCCACTTCTTCACAGTCACTTTCACCTCATCTGTGTCTTAAAATCGTTGTCCCCAGAGACTGTCCTCCGTTGGACCGAACAGGTGAAAGGCGGAGGGCGCCAGATGTGGGCTTTACTGTGGATGGGAGACCACCGAGAAGACTAATTTGCTGATCGCTTCATGTGTTGCCAAAAATGTGTGTTGTCTCGCATTGTCATGGTGAGTGTAGATCCTTTTCAGATTCTTGTTCAGTCTCTTCCTCCTTATGGTTTCTGCTTCTTGAGTGTCTCAAGGTACCGCTCGCTGGTCACAGTACGGCCACGTTCTAGAAAATCAAGGAGAATGAATGACACCCCTGTCATTCCAAAAGACAATCACAATGACTTTCTGTGCTGATCGCTTGCTCTTGAACATTTTAAGCCTTGGTGAATAGGTGTGACGCCATTCCATGGATTGATTCTTCGTTTCCAGATCGTAAAGATGATCCCACGTTTCATCCCCTATCACTACATCGAAAGAAAACTTGTCTTCGTTGGCTTCAAATGCTTCCACCCTTCTCTCCTTCAAATCTGATGACAACTGTTGAGGTACCAACTCGTACACACTTTCCGATACCCTAATTCTTCCACCATCTTCTGTATGGCATTGTGACTCCAGTCCAGTTGTGCAGCAAGCTCACGGATTGTGACTCGTCTCTCCGCGCAAATCAGTTCATTCACTTGCTGAAGATTCATGTCAGTGATCGCAGATGATGGTCTCCCACTGCGTGGTTTGTCTTCAATGCTAGTTTCCCTTTCTTTATACTTCTTCATCCATCTGTGCACATTGCTCTTGTTAACGGTGTCATCTTCGTAAACATTCTCTAGTCTTATGTGGATGTCGGGCAGCCTGCACCCTACCTTTGTCAAGAACTGAATGACGACACGTTGCTTCTGGTTGGAATCCATTGTCTACCTGCAATGAAGAAGAAGGGTTACTATAGAGGAAGAGTACTCTACCAGCATGTGCAATTTGAACCACCTTTGTCAGTTAATAAAAAAGTTTTGCCCACTTTCGCAATACTTCCGGCACAACCCTCGTACACCGACAATGGCTTATTGCTACAGCTTGCCATTTAGACTCCTGTGTCACCCTAGTGTTACGTCACACTCTCCCTTACATCCCAAAAAGAAAGTGACTTTAGAATCATCTAAACACATTAAAAATTAGCACGAAATGATAAGTAACTATTGTTGATTCAGAATAAGCGTGATGTGACGTACTACAGAGGTGGAAACATGTGTCAAGACGACAAATCTGCAGCGAGACATTCTGTCCACGTAGCTCAGTTGGGAGAGCGACTTACTCCGGAGAGAGAGGACACGGACAAACTTGTGTGTTCACAGTGACTTTTTCTTACATCAATGCAGAGAAAAGAATACTAGAATTCTCTGCCCATTAAAAAATAACTTGAAATTTCTTTATACATTAATAAGACGTTAGACGAACAGTTTCACCGCCCACGTGACTAGAGGCTAGGAGTAACGGATGATCGCCCGAGCCTGGGCTAAGTCCCGGGTGGAGCTATATTGGCAGACTTCTCTTTCCTCATTTCCCTGGAGGCTGTGGTGTCACATTAACCCTTGAACGACCATGATGCCAAAATCTGGTATCACTCTAAATACCATAACGCCCGAAACTGTCTGTTGTTTCTCTTCTTTGTTTAATAACAACAATAGTAACTGAGGGTGACTTCTGCTGATCCCTCATAGTCGAGAAATTTCAAAGAACAGATAAGGGTAGGAAATCTGACTCCCTCTAGGGAAGCGTTTCGGGATGCTATGACAGTTTGTACGTTCGGGCGTTTTGGGCGTTGTGGTCGTTAAAGGGTTAAGGATGGGCAGCTGCTTACAGCATTAGATGCTCGCAGTGGTCGTTTGATTTTTATTATGAGGTTTAAAGACCACCATGAGAAATTCTGAGAGCTCTAAGCTGTCTGCCGTCCCTAATTTAGTGTAACTGGATACCCTAAATAAGGAAACAAACGAAACAAACGCATTACCTATATTCATCATCCTAAACACAGACTCCGGTCCTTCTTCAACGGTTAGTCAGAATCCGGCTTCTTACACCACTCAAGCATCCTGGAAGAGCACACTGATAGTTTACCTCCCCCTAAAAGAAGTCTCTTCTTTTAAACAAAGTAAAGTAACTCGTATCACCAGAAACAGCCACGGATCAGAGACGCCACTAAATATTTGAGGTTAATGAGCAAGTCTTTAAATACATTAATGATTGAAACTATAACAAGAAAGATGACACCGAATTTTCGGGTGCAATAAGCACGTCTTTTGAATCCGTTCTGACGCAAATTAAATTTATCAAAGCTATACAAAGTCAATGGAACCGGTATGGAAAACAATAGTATCTGACGAAAAAAAGAAGTTTTTCAATCGGGTTTTTAATCCCTCAGATATTGCTGTAAATGGAATCGTGAGCTTACGCCCTTTGTTTGCAGACTTGTGCGTTAAGAAAAACATGAATTTATATGAGAAACATTTCGCACCGGAAATGCTCTCCAACATAGAAAGCATTTTTCAAATCGGACTCTTAGAAACAGAGATATCGACAAAAATAAGATGTGACTTTATGTCCCCTGGTGGGGAAACCATGAATTATTTTAGGAAGAAAGTATTCTCAAAAGATTTTTCCATATGAGCACTATCGGTCCAAGAAAAAAAATTTAGTCGAGTTTTCAGGAGCCCAGATTTTGCTACAAATACACTGGCGTGTAAAAATTAAGGACGAGACGGTTTTTCAAATGTAACGTCGTGCAGAAGTGCTCCACATCGACTCTAATCATACTATAAGATCCCCAAGATGTAAGAATATGGGACAAGCGAGCAAAACCGTCCAAACAAGGAATCCAAAGGATACAAAGGCACTTTATTGAAAAGGTAGCTTCGAGCACAACTGGACAGAAGACAGAAACGTCCATGTGACAGGCGGCTGTCAAGAAAAATCCAGTATTTAGTAGAGGATATGATCACCCCTGACTGCGTTGCAGGATTTAAAACGTCTGTCCATGCTGAAGACAAGATGGTCAAGGAGCTGTTGAGGCATCGCGGCCCATTCCTCTTGTAGCACCAATCGCAGCTGCGGAATCGTTGCTGGCGGCTGGTAACGTGCTGCCAGCAGCGATTCCGAAGGTGCGATTGGGACTCGAGAAGGTCCCACGCTTGTTCGATTGGATTTAGATCCGGGGACCTTGCGGGCCAATCCATGGGTTGAATATCTTCACTCTCCAACAGGTCTGCGACAGCCACTGTACGATGAGGTGTAGCGTTATCGTCCATGAAGAGGAACTCAGGACCCACAGCACCTCTAAACAGACGCACGTGAGGCAGGAGAACCTCGGTACAATAGCGGACACCAGTGACTGAACCTCCTTGGAAGATGTGGAGGTCAGTACGGCTATCAAGCATGATACCGTCCCAAACGAGGACTCCGCCACCTCCAAACCGGTCTCTTTCGATGATGTTTTAGGTGTGATTGCGTATTCCGTGCTCTCTTTAGATGTGTATACGTCCAGAATCGCTCGTCAGACTAAATCGGCTCTCATCCGTAAAGAGAACTCGCTGATGTGTCCAGTTCTTGTGCTCCTGGCACCACAGAAGCCGCCGTCTCCGATGAGCAGGCGTTAATGGCACACACCGTACTGGTCGTCGTGCAAATAGACCACCTTTGTGCAGCCTCCTGGCCACGGTAAAACGCGATAACGTACGTCCAGTTGTCGGTTGCATGCGCCTTGCGATTTCACCCGCTGTCTGAGGTCTGTCTCTTTTCGCCTGTAGGACAATATACCGGTCGTCCGCCGCCGTGCTTGCTTGTGGACGACCGCTGCTAAACTGTCGGACAGCTGTTCCTGTAGTTTGAAATGATCTGAAAACGCGTGAAACGATGCTGTTAGCGATCTCGAACTCTTCGGCCACACTAGTCACACTTCGACCTTCTTCCAACTTCCCAATGAGGTGACCTAAGGTAAAGTCATCCAGATGTCGTCTACTGGATTGCCTGTTGGCCATAACATTTATAATGAATAAAATTCTCCGGCTGGACGCGTAGCGCAGGAAAGCTTACGTTAAGTCACGTTAGGGTTATTGAAAGGTTACTTGACGTAGCTAAAGTGTGCTTAATCTTCAAAGTGCTAGAGTTTGTTTAGGTAAGACACGCACGTGCAATAAATTCCAAGAATATAGAATTTATTTTTACTCAGCGTTCATCATTATCTTGAATATCAGTAATATAACTTCGGTTTTAGTACATTAGTAACTTGAAGGCTCCTTATTAGAGCGGTAAACACTATATACCCTGAACTTAACGTAAACACTCAATGAAATAGACTTAACGGCCAGACAGAGGTCTGACAATAAAATGAACTAAGAAAACGTACTCACTTAACGGCCAGACAGAGGTCTGACAATAAAATGAACTAAGAAAACGTACTCACTTTTAACCCTTTATTGGGGAGCTCCTGGTATTACTCAAATACACACTCCAAAATAACACAACTACTGATAGCCCGAACTTTCATACTATCGTAATATCGTAGAAAAGTAGGTAAATCGCATATAAATAATCAGGAAGAACCTATCACATGTAAAACGAAGCTCTGGTATACTTGAGCGCGCCTATATATACTGCATACCACCACTTCATGACTTACACTCGTTGCCACATATAATTCAGCGGGAGAAACAACATCTCGTTAAGTGAGAAGATAATTTGCATAGGAAAATAAAATAACAAGAGATAGTAAAATAAAAAAAGAAACTGAATCTAGAGTATACGTTACACATTCGGTGGCAGCAACTCGAGGTCGTTCAAACCGATGTACACCGTGCAATAGCTTTCACCGAATTGCTGAGCGTACGCCGCCGCCTGTGTGCTTTAAACCCTTCCGATACTCCCCCCCCCCACGTCATGTTGCATATATGCGCATGCCTTACGTTACCGGACCCTAGTCTATCTTCTGAGTCGTCTTTTGGTCCGTTCTGCCTGCTCGTTCCGCTGTTATGCTAGTTTCTCTTCTTCGTCCTTAATTTCAGCACACCAGTGTACATTAGAAGCAGAAATTAACACTTATGCCCCTGGTGGCCAAACCATTCTTTACCAAACATTAGAAACTATGTGAAAAATATTTTCCATCAGGTCTTGTATGCGATTCAGGAAAAATTTTCAAATCGGAGTTTTGGAAGCAGAAATAACGCAGAAACGCAATTTACCTTTTTGCCCCCTAGCGGAAAGTCTATGATTTACTTGAAAATTTTGAATTTATAGGAAAAACATTTCGCATCGGAAACACTATGCAACAAAAAAGGATTTTTTCAAACCGGACTCCTAGAAGTAGAGATATTGACAAAAATAAGATATACATCTACGCCCCCTGGCGTATAAACCATGCATTATTTCAAGAAAAATTTTTTTAAAAGTTTGTCGACATGAGTAGTATCGGTCAACAAACTACTTTTTTTTCAATCGAGATTTTAGAAGCTCATATTTTGCTGCAAATACACCAGAAGCGGAAATTAAGACTTACGCCACCTGGTGGCCTAACCATTTTTACAAAAATTAGAAATTATGTGCAAAGGATTTTCCTTCAGGAGCTGTATCCGGTGCAGACAGAATTTTTCAAATCGGAGATTTAGAAGCAGATATATAGTGGGGAAAGTAATTTACCTTTACGTCCCCTAACGGAAAGTCTATGAATTAATTGAAAATTTTGAAATTATATGAAAAACATGTCACACTGGAAACACTATCCAACAAAGAAGGACTTTTACAAATCGGACTCCTAGAAGTAAAGATATTGACAAAAATAAGATATACATGCAAGCCTCGTGAGGGAGAAACTGTGGAATATTTTAAGACGAAAATATTCCGAAAATGTTTATCGATGAGAGTGGCATCAGTCCACGAAAGAATTTTTGCAATCGATACTTTAGAAGCTCAGATTTTATGGCAAATACATCAGAAGCAAAAATTAACGCTTACGCCCCCTGGTGGCCAAAGTATTCTTTACCAAAAATTAGAAATTATATGCAAAATATTTTCCATCAGGAGGTGTATCCGCTGAACAAAAAAAATTCAAGTCGGAGTTTTAGAAGAAGAGTTATTGGGGAAAATGTAATTTACGTTTACGTCCTCTAGCGGAAAATCTATGCGTAATTTGAAAAAAGTAACTATATCTAAAATACTCTTCGACATAAATGGAATCGAAAGATAAAAGTATTTTTTCAATCGGATGTTTAGAAGCAAATATGTGGAATAAAACGTATTTTTGAATTCGACATCATCTGCATTTACGCCCCCTAGCAGTGAAATTGTACATCTTAAAAAAACGAAATAAAGGATCACCATTCGCATATGTCAAGCTTCATAATGCAAAAATATTTTTTTAAATCGTACCAATAGTATGCAGAGACATCGTCGGCACAGACGGATGGACGGACGGACAAACCGGTAACATAAGCACGATCTGTTTTTACAAAAGACGTGATAAAAAGGAAGAATATTCGAACTATGATTAGCATTGGATATCTTTTAAGTAAAGGTTATGCCAGCTAACAAAACGTTTTTCATAATGAATTGACCCCGATGCAAAAAATATTTTTCTTTTAATCTTGTTTTTACGTTTACATATAGAAATGTACATCTGCTTCCTAACAGCAAATGTAATTATAGCATCGCCAAACTCACAAAGAAATCTATCCGAAGTAAAACAAGAAAGACGACATAGAATTTTCGGGTGTAACAAGCACGTCTTTTGAATCCGTTCTGACGCAAATTGAATTTATCAAAGCTATTCAAAATCATTGGAACCGGTATGGGAAACAATTGTATCTGACGGAAGAAAGAAGTTTTTCAATCGGGTTTTTAATCCCTCAGATATTGCTGTAAACGGAATCGTGAGCTTACGCCCTCTGGTTAAAGACTTCTGCGTTAAGAAAAATATGAATTTATATGAGAAACATTTCGCACCGGGAACGCTCTCCAACACAGAAATAATTTTTCAAATCGGACTCTTAGAAACATAGATATCGACTAAAATAAGACATGAATCTACGCTCCCTAGCTGGAAAAACATGCATTACTTTAAGAAGAACGTATTCTCAAAAGGTTTTTCAATTTTAGCAGTATAGGTCCACGAAAGAATGTTTTCAATCAAGTTTTCAGGAGCTCAGATTTTGCTGCAAATAAATAAGCAGAAATTAACACTTATTCCCCCTGGTGGCCAAACCATTCTTTACTAAACATTAGAAATTATATGAAAGAGATTTTTCATCAGATGTTGTATGCGATTCAGGAATTATTTTTCAAATCGGAGTTTTAGGAGCAGAAATAACGCAGAAAACGTAATTTACATTTGCGCTCCTAGCGGAAAGTCTATGATTTACTTGAAAATTTTGAATTTTTATGAAAAACATTTTGCATCGGAAACACTATCCAACAAAGAAGAAAATTTTTAAATCGAACTGCTAGAAGTAGAGATATTGACAAAAATAAGATATATATATCTATGCCCCCTGGCGTAGAAACCATGCACTATTTTTAGAAGAAGATGTTCCTAAAAGGTTTGTCGACATGAGTAGTATCTGCCTACAAACGACTATTTCTTCAATCCAGAATTCAGAAGCTCATATTTTGCTGCAAATACATCAGAAGCGGAAATTAGGACTTACGCCCCCTGGTGGCCAAACCATTTTTTTATAGAAATTAGAAATTTTGTGCAAAGGATTTCCCATCAGGAGCTGTATCCGGTGCAGAAAGAATTTTTCAAATCGGAGATTTAGAAGCAGAGATATAAGGGGAAACGCAATTTACCTTTACGTCCCCCTAGTCTATGAATTACTTGAAAATTTTGAAATTATGTGAACTACATGTCACACTGAAAACACTATCCAACAAAGAAGGAATTTTTATAAATCGGACTCTTACAAGTAGAGATATTGACAAAAATATGTTATACATCTACGCCTCCTGGCGGAGAGAACATGCAATATTTTAAGAAGAATATATTCCGAAAAGGTTTATTGACGTGAGTGGCATCGGTCCACTAAAGAATTTATTCTATCGAGATTTTAGGAGCTCATATTTTATGGCAAATACATCAGAAACAAAAATTAACACTTACGCCCCCTGGTGGCCAACGTATTTTTTACCAAAAATTAGAAATTTATGCAAACGATTTTCCATCAGAAACTGTATCCGCTAAAGAAAACATTTTTCAAATCAAAGTTTTAGAAGGAGAGAAAACGGGGAAAACGTAATTTACTTTTACGTCCCCCTAGCGGAAAATCTATGCGAACGTTGAAAAAGTAACTATACCTAAAATATTCTTCAACATAAATGGAATCGAAAGATAAAAGAATTTTTTCAATCGGATGTTTAGAAGCAAATAAGTGGAATAAAATGTAATTTTAAATTCGAGATCATCTGAATTTACGCCCTCTAGCGGCGAAATTGTATATCGTAAAGAAAAAACGAAATGACGGATCATCATTTCGCATATTTCAATCTTTCCAATGCAAAAAGAATTTTTCAAATCAGACTAATAGTTGTAGAGATATCGTGGGTACAGACGAACGGACGGACAAACCGATAACATAAGCACGATCTTTTTTTGCAAAAGACGTGCTAAAAAAGGCGCAGTATTAGCAGCACGACACGTACGCAAATGCTTTCATAAGAACTGGTAATGGAGAAACAATTATCTGAATCCAAATTTTAAAAGCTAAGATCATTATGTGAATAAATATTTTTGGGGAAGAACTGTGAAATATAGTGAATTAAAAAAGGCGCAAGGAACATTTCTAAATTAGAAGCTCTCTGACACAAAGAACTTTTCAAATAAGATTTTTTAAAAGAGAAGATAACCAGAGAAAAGGAATGTACATTTACATGAATGAGCAATTTTCCTGTGATTATGCCTACACATGAGAACTAGAATGAATATACATGTATATTCACTGGAGAACTGCGAATTATTGAAAATATACAGTATGTGCAATATACACTATCTACCAACAAGTAATTGGACACCTGTGATAGCAAAGGAAAACGAAGTTTATTCACCTTCAGTAGTTGGTGGAGCCTCCACGAGCGGCGATTACAGCTGCGACCCTCCGGGGCATACTCTCAACCAGGCGTTGTACGACGGCTAGCGGTATTTTCTTCCACTCGGCTTGGAGAAGACAGGTC
The DNA here is from genome assembly GCA_039090855.1 of Macrothele yani. Classification (NCBI taxonomy): domain Eukaryota; kingdom Metazoa; phylum Arthropoda; class Arachnida; order Araneae; family Macrothelidae; genus Macrothele; species Macrothele yani. The sequence goes on along the minus strand of CM076993.1, from coordinate 84,389,068 downwards.
AGTTCCTTCACCGATTTCGGACGGTGGAGGCACCACTTAAGTCGACGCTCCAACTCGTCCCAGAGGTGCTCGATAGGGGTAAGGTCCGGGCTCTACGCAGGCCAGTCCATTCGATTAACCCCATTGTCACCATACCAAGCCATAGTGGACCTCGTAACATGACAGGTGGCATTGTCATCCTGAAAGTAATATGGGTCCACCCCGTAAAACTGACACAAAGTAGGAAGTGCATGGTCATTCAAAATGGTGCAGTAGGTCTCGGCGTTGAGTCTACCAGGAATTGCAACCAAGTGTCCCGTGCCATACCAGGAGAAACACCCCCATAGCATAATTCCACCGCTGCCGAACTTCACAGTTGGCGCAATACATTCCGACAGGAGGCGTTCTCCTGGCAGACGCCAAACCCAGACCCCGCCATCCGAACGGTAGAGGGTGAACCTTGATTCCTCGCTCCAGAGAACCTGTTTCCACTATTCAACGGTCCACTGTCAACGTTCTTTGCACCACGTTAGCCTAGCAGCGCTATTGGATTTGGTGATCAAAAGCTTGTGGGCGGCAGCATCTCCATGATAACCGAGCAGATGGGCTTTCTTACGGATGGTATTCATCGAAAGAACACTCCCGGATGACTGTTGAAACTCCTCGCGGATGTGGTCCATCGATTTGGTGCGGTTCTTTCCGAATTTCTCTGGCTAGCACCCGTCGGTCTCTAACTCACAGTTTTGTGGGTCTGCCGGGTGGACCCACAAAGTGGAAGATGAGAGGTGTTCCAACAGTCACCTCTCATCTTCCAGTTGCCAATCACGTAGGCCACTGTCGATTTTCGGTACTTCAACTCGCTGGATATGTCACGTATGGATCGGCCATTTCTGTGATTCCCGACGATTACACCTTTCTCGAAATCTGAGAGCTCTGAACTGCGTGGCATCTTGCATGCGACTTGTTGCGTTGTTGTTTCCCGCACGATATTTAACGGCGGCGGCTGTGACGTTTATCGGGAACCGCAGATATCGTCGATTGCAGGGGTGTCCAATTACTTGTTGGTAGATAGTGTACATTATAAATTGTATTCAAGTAGATCAACTGGGCATTCATCCTTCTTGTGGAGGATATATATATATATATATATATATTGTTTCGCAGGTCCTGTACCGTCTTAGGGTTGTTGTGGTAAACTGTGTCTTTCAGATAGCACCACAAATACAAGTCTGGAGGACTCGAATCTGGTGAGCGATGCGCCCAAAGTTTTTTCGGGATTAATCGATCGTGGAAGAATTCTCGGAGCATCTCCATTGTGTTCTTTGATGTGTGGCACGTTGCTCCATCTTGTTGAAACCAACAGTAACTTTTCGTGTTCTTCCAGCATTGCTACAAATTGATGGATGATGTCTGCATACACAGCGGAATTTACAGTTGTGTCGAAAAAAATGGCCCTACAATTTGCCGTCTAGGCATAGCCCACCACACTCCAACTTTCTGACAGTGAAGTCCAACCTCATGCAATGCGTGCGGATTCTCCGCAGCCCATATGCGAGTGTTTTAGCTATTGACATATCCATTCAAATGAAACCATTTCTCGTCACTGAAAAAAGTGTTGTTAAGCTGGTTAGTCCCATTGTTCGCGGGCGAAACTCAAACCATTGGTAGTAGGCAATGCGCTTTTCCGAGTCCAAAGGACGCAGCTTTTGCACTACTGGAATTATGTATGGCCGTGGCTTTAGACGTTTAACAGCCCTCTGGCAGGCTGAATACGATGCTCCTAACTCTTGAGACAGCAGCCGAAGTGACTACCTAGGAGAGCGCTGCAGGGAAACGTGAATTTTCTCCGGAAACGTGGTCGTCACCACGGAAGGACGGCTGCTTTTAGACTTATTCTGAACACTGCCTATCTCGTGAAACCGGTTCACAAGGTCATACACAGTTGTTTTTCCTGGTATAGGTGCATCAGGAAACTTCCTTTGAAAGAGCTCGATGCAACGTTGGTAAGACTTTTAGGCTTATCCTGAACACTGCCTGTCTCATGTAACCGGTTCACAAGGTCATACACAGTTGTTTTTCCTGGTGTAGGAGCATGAGGAAACTTTCTTTGAAAGAGCTGGATGCAACGTTGGTAAGACTTTTAGGCTTATACTAAACACTGCCTGTCTCATGAAACCGGTTCACAAGGTCATACACAGTTGTTTTTCCTGGTGTAGGAGCATCAGGAAACGTTCTTTGAAAGAGCTGGATGCAACGTTGGTAAAGCTTATCCTGAGCACTGCCTGTATCATGAAATCGGTTCACAAGGTCATACACAGCTGTTTTCACTGGTATAGGAGCATCAGGAAACTTTCTTTGAAAGAGCTGGATGCAACGTTGGTAAGACTTTTAGGCTTATACTGAACACTGCCTGTCTCGCGAAACCGGTTCACAAGGTCATACACAGTTGTTTTTCCCTGGTATAGGAGCATCAGGAAACTTTTTTTGATAGAGCTGAACGTTACTGCTTGCCAGCGCCCACGTACGCGTAGTGTCACGTGGTGCTATCACGTGGTGCAGCTCGTTCCCCAAGGTTACACACAACAGCCACAAGCATCAATACTCAGATATCTTCTATGATTTTACAGGAAATACGTTTTAAATATAAAGTTCGAGGCCTTTTGAATTACCCTGAAAAGTGAAACTCATTTTTTCATTTTTTCCGTTTTCTCCTTCACCCTTTGTGAAAAGAGTAAAGGAGAAAAAAGGAGGAGAGATAAAACAGGAAGAAAGAAAAAACGTCATTGGAGAAACCTGAACGCGCAAAACATTGCTGTAGAGTATTTACCCAAAACCTACAAGAGGAGAAGAAACGAAAAGAAAGCAAAAACAAAGAAAGGAGTAAATGCGAAGGAGGAAGTAAGAGAAAGAAGGAAAGAGCAGGGTAGTAAGTGGAAAAAAACAACATAGAAAAAGAAACGAGGTAAAAAGAAAAAAGGAGGAGAGAGGAAATAGAAAAAGAGCCAAGAATGAAAAAAATGAAGATGGCATTTTACATGGCGTTTGCAAGGGCAACGCATGCAGAATCCTCCTTCATTTAACACCACAACCTAGAATTTGGGTTTCTGCATGAATCCTTTGCCTAAAAGACATAAATTTTGACTTAACGGACAGAATAAAATTAATATATATATATCATCATCATCATTGTCAACCATTATCAATCCACTGCTGGACGAAGGTCTCCCCAAGTTTCCTCCACAACGGTCTGTCTTGTGCCAGTCTCCTCCATGTCACCCCTGCATACTTTCGAATTTCATCCACCCATCTCCCATGTGGTCTTCTTCTGGGTCTTTTCCTGTCCCTTGGAATCCAATCTAAAATTTCGGCTGTCCATCGATGATCTGTCCTTCTGGCAGTATGTCCAGCCCATTGCCATTTCAGGGATTTAACTCTGATCATGATGTCTTCCACTCTTGTCATTTTTCGGATCCACGAGTTCCTCTTCTTATCTCTCCTGGTTACACCAAGCATGCACCTCTCCATGCTTCTTTGAGTTGTCTGCAGCCTTTGTATGTCTCTTTTAGTTAAGGTCCACGTCTCTGCACCATACGTAAGCACTGGAAGGATGCATTAATCAAACACTTTTCTTTTAAGACATAATGGCATATTGCTCTTGAAAATTATGCTGTTTCTTCCAAAAGCTCTCCAGGCAAGTTTTGTACGCCGATTAATTTCTTCATCAATGTGACCCTCACTTGATATCTGCTGTCCAAGATAAACGTACGTGTCTGTTATCTCCAGCTTTTCTCCATCAATCGATAAATCTTCATTTCTTGTAAAAGCATTGAACATCACTTTTGTCTTCTGAAAGTTCATTTTTAATCCCACTTCTTTGCTCTTGTCAGCAAGTTCCTGGATCATACTCTGCAGCTCTGCTGGGGTAGTTGCAAAAATGACTACGTCATCAGCAAAACGAAGGTGGGTTAGATAATCTCCATTAATCTTTATCCCCTTGTTTTCCCAGCTCAGCGACTGAAAAACACCCTCCAATGTAGCATTAAAGAGCTTCGGAGATATGGTGTCACCTTGTCTCACTCCCTTTCCAATTTTTACGTGTGCTGTATTTTCAAACAGCCTAATCTTTGCACTTGCATTTTCATAGATGTTATTAATAATATTAATGTATGCATCTTCAATACCGCAGGTTTTTCAGAGCCATTGTAACTGCTGATGGTTTCACCGAATCAAAGGCTTTTTCATAATCGATAAAAGCCATGCACAATGGAAGTTCATATTCCCTCGCTCTTTCAATTAGTTCTCTCAGCACGTGGATATGATCTATTGTGCTGTAGCCACTCCCTGAATCCAGCTTGTTCTCTCGGTTGAGCCATTTACAGTGTTACCTTCAAGCGGTGTGAAAGAACTTTAGTGAAGATTTTATAAACTACTGATAGGAGGCTGATAGGTCTGTAGTTTCCGAGATCCTCAATGTCACCTTTCTTATGTAGCAGGATAATTGTAGCGGTGTTCCAATCCTCAGGAATCTTTCCTTCATTAAGGCATCGAGTGAAAATTTGGGCGAGTACTGTTTCGATTTCTCCACTTGCTTCTTGTATGATGTCTACAGTAATCCCATCTTCTCCTGGAGCTTTTCCTCGCTTCATGTTCTTGATTGCATGTGCAACTTCTGCTGGAAGGACTGGAATAACTCTGGTACTGGTACCTTTCATGATGTCTGGAGTACATGTATCATCCCTTTCATATAATTTGGAGTAGAAATCTTTCACTCTTGTCAAAATTTCGCCTCTATTTCTTGTTACAGAACCATCTTCTTTTCTCAGTGCCATAATCTGTTTTCTTCCCTTACTGAGATGTCGCTTTGCTATCTTTAGGCTTTGGTTGTTTTCAATTGCTTTCCTCACTAGTTCACAGTTGAATTTCCTTACGTCTTCAGTGATACTTTTTCTTACTGTCTTGCATAGCTCTATATATTTCACTTTGGAAGTCACATCTTCTTTAGTTGTCCTCATCTCTCTTCTTTTTTGCATCAACATTTTGGTTTTTCCTGATAATTTGTTCACATGCAACTTGTTCTTAGACCCAGCTAATTTTGTTGCTGTTTCCATAAGAGCTTTGGTTACTTTTCTGTTAATTTCAGAGATGTCCACTTCTTCCGATGTTAGGCCTTCTAAAGCAGAGAACCTGTTCTTCAGTTCTAACTTGAAGGTATTATGGTGTTTTTTAAGGTTGGTTATGTCAATAGATTTTGTTTCTCTTATGAGCTTGCCACGTTCAAGTTTAGTGTTGAGGTGCATCTTACATCTCACCAATCTATGGTCACTACCTGTGTTGAACTTGTTTAGCACACTGCAGTCTTCTATGATGAATTTTTTTTGTTACACATAATAAAATCAATTTCACTTGTCGTCCCATTTGGATGTCTCCATGTCCATTTCCTGTGTGGCTTTTTCTTGAAGAAGGAGTTGAAGATGATATATATATATATATATATATATATATATATATATATATATATATATAAAGTTCCAGGCCTTTTGATATATATATATATCTATCTTATATATATATATATATATATATTATTATTTAAAAAAACAATCTATAAAAGGTTTTCCGTTCATTGCTAAAGTTTGGTTTAAATTGATTGTACATATATATATATAGTTTTGGGAATTCTCTCTACGAGAAGTTTTCTTTGGATGGCTAAATTGCAATTTAAGAATTTAACTGCTTCTATAATAAGGCTTATTAGCTTATTTACGGGTTTTATATTAAGTTTAGTTTGCAAACTGAATGTAGAGGAAACCCACATTTCTTTGGTCTGTGTAGAAAAGAGAGAGTTGTGATCTGTGTCAGCTTTTGATAAAGCTACAGGTGACCGCTGCCAATATGTTCTACAATTCTTTTTTCTCAGGGTGCGCATCAACCAGTTTTCAGGTTTCGCTAAAATTTGTATTTCGCACCTTCGCGAGAAAAGTGACACTCTGTGTGGACTTGTGTCACTTTTCTCGCGAAGTTGGGATTTGACAATAATGTAGCTTCTATGTCTTTATTTGCTCTCTGTACTATGTAATAATATACATACTTTCCGCATTTCTTCGAGTTTGTTCTCGTCTGAAGTTACTCTAATTGTGGGTTTGCATTTTTATCTTTAACCTTCTTTTATAAAGTGAAATTGTCTCAGGTATAGTTTTGTAACTGCCAACGTTGCTGAGATACTTGACATTATTTTTTTTCTTGGAAATGTTTACCTGCAGCTTTTACGCTCTTAGATTTTTAGTGCATTCTGTGGTGTTTTTGTGGCCCTTCGGATGAGATTCTTTATCAGTCTGGTGCAAACAGTAATGTGTGTGTAAATGATGGTACACCTATTACAGACATAAAGAAATATACACGGACCAAAGTTCCTCCAGTTCTTCCTGCAGAAGTTGTCCATGCAATTAAGAACATGAAAAGGGAAGAGTTCCAGAAGAAGGCGGGGTTATCGTAGATATTGTACAAGAAGCGAGTGGAAGAATAGAAACTTTAGTCGCCAAAGTTTTCACCAAGTACCTCAAAGAAAGGAAGATCCTTGATGACTGGCACAATGCTGAAATGATTCCGGAACATAAAAAAAAGTGGGGGAGGGGGCAGATCGAGGATCTTAAAAATTACAGACCCATCAGACTTCTAGCAGTTGCTTTATTAAGGTGCTGTACGTCTCCTGAAGAAAACACTGGATATGTCTCAACCGAGAGAACGTGCAAGATTCAATGGTGTCTACGGACCTATAGATCCCATTCATGTGCTGAGAGAACTGAAAAAGCGAATGAATGTGAAATCTCATCATGTATATTATGTATGGCTTTTAAGGATTATGAAAAGGCTTTTGATTCCGTGAAACCATCAACATTTATGATATCTTTCAAATCCTAGGGAATTGAAGCCACACACATTATTTTTATTAATACTGATATCTATGAAAATGCAACGGCAAAATTTTGTTCGAGGAGATACAGCACACATAAAGTTCAGAAAGGGAGTGAGTCAAGGTAACACATATCTCCTAAGCTGTTCAATGCCATATTGTAGACTGTCTTTCAGTCATTAAACCAGGAAGATAAGGCGATAAAATTCAATGGAGATTATTAAACCCACCTTCATTTTGCTGACGTCCTACACAACTTTAAGTAGCCCCTCAGAGTTACAGATTGGGTAATTCAGAAACTTGCTGACAAAAGTAATGAAGTGGGATTAAAATGAACTGACAGAAAATAAAACTGATGTACAATGTTTTTATAAGAATTGAAAATTGAGCCGCTGATGGAGCAATTCTAGAAATAATCAATGCCTATATTTATCTTGGACAACAGATATCAAGCAATGGCCACATCGAAGAAAAAATTAATCGGCGTAAAAAACTTCATTCCATAACATTTGGAACAGTAAAATTTTCAAGAGCAATGTAACATCACGTCTTAAAAGCATTTAATCAATGGAGCCTTCTAGTTCTTACTTATGAATCAGAGACATGGACTTTAACTAAAAGAGGCATACAGATGCTGGGCACAATTAAAAGAAGCATGGAAAGATGTATGCTTTTGTAATCAGAAAGATATGGAAACCAAGTAGGTAAGATAAACGACAAATGATAGGAAAGCAGGGTAGGAGCCCTAAAATCGCATACAGAGACTGGGGACAATTCCAAGATGTATGCTTTTTGTAATCAGGAAAGATAAGAAAGGGAAATCCTGGGTAAGATAAACGACAACAGTTCATGGTATCGAGATCAGGGTAGGAGCCCTAAAATGGCATACAAAAACTGGGGATAATTCAAAGAAAAATTGAGAGTTGTATGCTTTTTATAATCAGGAAAAATAGGAAAGGGAAGTCCTGGGTATGATAAACGATAAGATTTCATGATATCGGGATCAGGATAGGAACCCTAAACTGGCAGTATGCTGGACATATTGGCAAAATAACTGACCACCATTCCCCGTCTTGGTGGCGCAGAGGTCAAAACGTTGGATTCTGACCATTTGTCGGAGATGGGTCCGGGTCCGAATTCCGGTGAGGCATGGATGTTGTGTTAATCTTACGGCACTAGTTTTCTCCCATCTCTGGAACCAGTGGCGCTAAATTAGGGACGTCGACTGCTTATAGCCCATCGAGTTACTCACGGTGGTCGTTAAACCACCAAATAAATAAAACACCGTTCGACAACTGAAAATACTTAAACGGATTCCAACTGAAATTAGAAGACCCTGAAAAAGACCACTTGAGAGATTTGAAGATGGAATTCGATAACATGCTCTAAAGAGATGAAGGAGATTAGCTGACAACAGAAAGTTGTAGAAGTGACCTGGATGACCTTCATTCAGCAGCGGATTGAAAATCATTGATAATGATACAAGCATAATATTTCTCATTGGGAGAGCTATGGGATATAAGAAAAAGTTTTCCAGTTAGACTTTTAGAAGCAGAGAAAGCGAGTAAACTAAAATGTACATTTATGTTCCCTAGTGGAAAAACTACAATATTCGAAGTAGAAATTTTTTGCGCAAAGTTATCTTAATGGTTTAAAAATATCTGTAAGTAAAAGAATATTTTCGATTGGATTTTTAAAAGCAAGGATATGGAGTAAATGACATATCGAAATCAATAACATATTCATAAAGCTGCCCAGCGGCATGACTATGCGTCTGGTAAAGACCCAAATTTAAAGATCATGGTAATAACAGTTTAAGCTTTCCAATTGAAAATAATTCTTGAAATTGGACCAGTAGGTACAGAGATATGGTGCTCAGGGACAGACAACAGGAGGACGGGTCGTATCCATTTTCCAAACGAAGCATGAAAAAATGACAAAGCAGTTTGATGTAACATAGTGCGTTTATTCATATGTTTGTTTCCGTTACAGGTCTTTTTAGAAGGTTAACGATCTGTGGAAGAGAGAACCTGATAGCTAAAAAGACTTCATTCATTTATTCATTCCTATGAAGGTTTTTATTGTACGAAGTAAATCAATTTCTCATAACCTAATATTGTCATGCATTTAGGCTAATCAACGTTCTTTATAACACCAAGAGGCAACAGCCATGCCCAATAAAAAAACACTTATTTTATATTTTTGCTTATGAATGTTTTCATGATGTCAGGCAGAAGCAGTTTTGTACATAATTCCTAAATTATTCTTTTGAAAATTCTTTTCATCAGGAAGCATCAGAGAAAAATGCCACTTAAGGTAGGACGTTTATTACTTTACATACGTTTTTACGACATAAAGCAATGTTCCTTATTTGAAGATATTGCACTAACATAAAGTTCGAAAACTCGATAAAGTCTGAATTTTTATATTTAAAATTATTACTTAACAGAATAAGAACACAAAAGTCTTAAGTCAATGAAAATATTCCACAAGGTGGGAATCAATTTAATTTGAATTTTGAAAAATTGGAAAAACAAGAGAAAGATGACTCTGAACTCTGCGTTGGTATTTAGTATAAGTTTTGAATCCAAAACGTGTGATAATATAGAATGTGAAAATCACCCAATATTTACCGGTATCTTCAATTTTAGAAGTAAAAGTTTATTGCATTTCACAGCACTCGTCATCGAGAATGAAGACCAAAGAAACAGAAATTTTCATATACGTGGTAAGTCGTTTAGAAGCAGGAGAATTATGACAAAATGTAATACTCATTCGCACGTTACGAGAGAAATGAATTACGTAAAAACAAAAACGAGGCAAAGTATTATTCTCCAAGAAATCTATCGCAAGCAAAACATGAAGGACGATACCAAATCACCGGGTGAAATAAGCACGTCTTTGAAATTATTTTCGACACGAAACTAATTTTCAAAACAAATTTTCAGCGAAAGAAAATATCAGCAAGAGAAGAGCTACGCTCTTTAATGGAACAACTGTGCATTATTTTGAATGAACAATGTGTGCAGTGTTCTTTAAAATGAATGTATCCCGTTGAAAAAAAAATAGCAGAAAGATGTCACTGAATTCCTATGCAATGAGCTACTATTTTGAATGCTTTCCACGTGAAAAAGCATTCCAAAGCTTAGTTTTGGAAGGAAAAAGGCCGTAAAAACGAGAATGCGTTTATGCCTCCTAAAGAAGATCTGCGCAAAATTTAAAATGCGCATTGTAAGCAGTGCTCTTCGTACAGTGTATTGTACCGGTTTCACGAATACAGTATGATGTAACGATTTCAATGCACTATTTTATAGACACTATTCATTTCGTAGTGTATTGAACCGGTTACATAGAAATTAAAAAATATATCAATTGAATTTTTACCCAATTGATAATACATCCACAAATTGAAACACCTACTTTCAGTCACCAGAGGCTGGCTGAACAGTGTGTGGAGAATGATCAACAAGAAAGATAACACAGAATTTTCGGTTGTAATAAGCAAGTCTTTTGAATATTTTCCGAAACGAATAAAATTTGTGAAGATCATTCACGGTCAATGGAACCGGTTAGAAAAATATCAACTGAATTTTTACAATCGATAATACACCCAGAAATAGGAACAGCTACTTACTAAACGTCTGAAAAGTATACTATGAGAATTGACTTAGAAACAAAAATATTTTCAAATGGAACAGTTAAAAGAAGAACTGTAGAAAAAAACATGATACAATTTTACGCGCCCTAGCGGCGGAATTTAGCATAATGGAAAAGTTGAAAATATGCGAAAAGTATTCTTCATAGTAAAATCTATGGCTAAAGAAAAAAAAAAATTCAAGTACGTCTCACGGCAGAAGAGATAGCAAGGAAATGGTTTTGACATTTGCTCCTCCTAGCGGGAAAGATGTGCATTATTTAAAGAGGATAATGATCCTCACCTGTTCTGCAGCCAATAGCATACAGTAAAAGCAGAAACTTCTCAATAGGGGTTTTAGAAGCGGAGATACAGCTGCAAAGAGAAGTACACGAACACCACCTAGCGACAGAACAGCGAACGAAAAAAACAGAGAGCTCCACAAATACAAGCTTAAAGTGCTCCACAAATACAAGCTTAAAGTGCTCCACAAGATAAATGGTATTCGGCATTAAAAGTTTTCAAATCGGACTCTAAGAGGTGGAGATATCCACAAAAACAAAATATATGTCTAAGACCTTACCGGAAATAGATGCACTGCTTTGAGCAAGAGGCATTCTCCAAAGATTTTCCGAGGTGAGGGGTATCGATCTACGAAAAAAGATTTTGAATCGAATTTTCAAAAGCGCAGATTTTGTTGCAAATATGTGCATCATGCAGAGAAATAATATTTACACCCCCTGGTGGCCAAACCATTCTTTACTAAAAAATTAAAATTTCATGCAGAACATTTCCCACTAGGTGTTATATTTAACGCAGAAGGAATATTTCAAATAGGACTTTTGGAAGTAGAGATATGGGAGAAATCGCAATTTACCATTTTACTCTTAGCGCAAAATCTATGCATTACTTGAAAAAGAAAATGTACCTTAAATAATCTTCGAAAGAAATAGCATCCAAAGAAAAAAACAATTTTGTCAATCGGATACGTGTGGAAGTAAATGTATAGAAGAAAATGCATTTCGAATTCGATAGCATCTGCATTTACGCCCTCTAGCGGCGAAGGTATGCATTAGAAAAAAAGAACGTAAGAATCATGGTTCTCACATTTGGAGCTTTCCAATGCAGAATTTGTTTTTCAAATCGGGTTAATAGTTGCAGAGACATGGTGTCCATAAACGGACGGACAGAAGTGATACTATAAGCACGTACTTCTTTTTACAAAAGACTTGCTAAAATTACACGCAAAGCAATTCTCATAACAGAAGACATTCAAGGTAATTGGAATTTTTCAAATCGGGTTCTTAGAAACAAAGATGCCGTTCCAGGTTTGTTACAAACAGAAGTGAACTCTTACACTCACTAATGGCAAAACGGTGGCTACAGAAATCAGCAAATACACGAAAAATATTCCTCCCCCACAAAGGCTATCAATAGAAGAAAGGATTTATTTAAACTGAAATTTTATAAGCGGAGATGTGATTATTAAATAGATTTTAAATAATCTATTTTGATTAACGCCCATAGATATTCATTAACGCCCCTTATTTACATATACAGAAAACTAAACATTATTCTCAGGAGAAAGTGTACATAAATGTTTCCCGCGGTGAGTGGCGTCTAACTGAGGAAAATGTTCACTTAGTTTTTTAGAATCGAAGATAAGATTGCAAACTTGTTAATAACGGAAATATGCAGTTACTCCATCCACCTAGTGGGAGTCAAAATCTATTGTAAAATGATTGTAAATTATTCATGGTCGTAACCTCTCCTTTCATTGGTTTTACTACAATAACGTTCATTAATTCACAAGTGCCGGTCAATGACAAGAATTAGTAAACCTTATTGTTTGTTGTTATGATTCAATTCCACTTAGTTATGTACTGGACTGTCGCGCTGTGTGGTTGTTAGTGGCGTGAATAAAGCATCCTTTCGAATCACTCGTTTTATTTCACAGCCAGAAAAACTTTGGCTTACGAAAGCTGCATAGCACAAATTATCTACAAAAAGCAAAAGTGTTACTCTCTCGATTTTTTAGCACGTCTTTTGTAAAAAAGATTACTCTTATGTTACCTGTCTGTCCGTCCGTTTGTGGACACCATATCTCTGCAGCTATTAGTCCGATTCGAAAATTTCTTTCTGCATTGGGGAGCTTGAAATGTGCGAAAGATGATCCTCCATTTTGTTTTGTCTTGCGTTACACAATTTTGCTGCTAAAGGGCGTAAACGCCGATGATATCGAATTCAAAATACACTGTATTCCATATATTTGCTTCTAAACATACGATTGAAAAACGTATTTTACCTTTCGATTCCACTTATGTCCAAGACTATTTTACGTAATGTCACTTTTTCAAATAACGCCTAGATTTTCCGCTAGGAGGAAGTAAAGGTAAACCGCTTTTTTTCGATATTTTTGCTTCTAAAATTTCTATTTGAAAAATTCCTTCTTCAGGGAATAGAGCTCTTGATGAGATGAAAATCCTCCAAATACGTGGCTTCAGTAAATAAATAAATACATCGCTATTTTCACGTTCCAGAAACACATAGCAACCGAAAAATTGTTTTCAGCCACCGCCAGGGAATTGAATCCACGGATCTCTCGATATCTAGCCGAGCGCGTTAGCTTTACACCACGGTGGCCAACAATCCACGGTGCTATGTGTATTTTTAAGTCAGCTTCTGACATCATAAATCCGTAAGATGGGCTCAGCTACTGAGACGTCTCCATCTGGTGGGCATTAACGTCAATGGCTATATCTATTATAGCAATTAAATCCAAAGGGCGAGATTCAAGGTGAAAATCCTCCAAATACGTGGCGTCAGTAAATAAATAAATACATCCCTCTTTCCACGTTTTACATATAATTTTAAATTTTTGGTAAAATTGATGTGGCCATTCGGAGACGTAAATGTAAATTTCTGCTTCTGTTGCATTTTGCAGCAAAATCTGATCTTGTAAAATTCCGATTAAAAAAAGTCGTCATGGACCGATTCCATTCATATCGATAAACCTGTTCGGAATATTTTCTTCTTAAAATAATGCATGATTTCTGCAGCAGGGGGCGTAGATGTATATCTTATTTTTGTCAATATACCTGTTTCTGATGGTCCGATTTGAAAAATTCTTTCTTTCTCGGATAGAGTGTTCGGTGCGACATGTTTTTCATATAATTTCAAAATTTTCAAGTAATTCATAGACTTTCCGCTAGAGGGTGTAAAGGTAAATTGCGTTTTTCCCGGTATCTCTGCTTCTAAAACTCCAATTTGAAAAATTCTTTCTGCTTCGGATACAGCTCTTGATGGTAAATGCTTTGCCTATAATTTATAATATTTGGCAAATAATTTTATGGTCACCAGGGGGCGTATGTGTTAAATTCTGGTTCTGATGTATTTGCAGCAAAATATGAGCTCCTGAAAACTCGACTGAAAAAAATTATTTCATAGTCTGATACCACTCACACCAAAAAACCTTTCAGGAATGCTTTCTTCTTAAGAGAATACATGGGTTTTCCGCGAGGGAGTATAGATGCATATCTTTTTTTCGTGGATATCAATTCTTCTAAGAGTCCGGTTCGGAGAGTTTCCGCTGCAAAATGTTTCTCATATAATTTCAAATTTTTTCTTAACGCACAAATTTACCACCAGAGGGCGTAAGTTTACGTTTACGTTTACAGACATATCTGAGAGACTAAAAACCCGTCTGAAAATATTATTTCTTCGGCCAGATACTACTAACTGTGCAAATTCCGGGTGCATGTTTTCTTCCCTAAATAATGCACAATTTTACCACTGGGGAGCGCACATGCTTAATCTGTTTTTTCTTAATATTTCTGTTCCTACATGCGCGATTTGTAAAGTTCCTTAAACACCGGATGCTATTTACCTTGTAGAACACTTTAGGTATAATCTTTTTTGTTTTAGTATGAGTAATTTTACGGTGTAATCTTTCTTGTTTTAGTATGAGGAATTTTGTAGCTCACAGTTCAGTCTCTAGGCGGTGTTTGCGTATTTCAGTTTGCAGCTGTATCGCCAATCCTAAAAACGCTATTGACAAACTCCTTCTTTACTGTATGCCATTCGCTACAGTAGAGATGTGGTGTATTAGCCTCTTTAAATAATGCAAAGATTTCCTGCTAGGGGCGCAAAGGTCGAAACCTTTTTATTTTTTCGCTATCTCTGCTTCCCGGAGACGTATTTGAAAAATTATTTTTCCTTAGCATAGCTTTTTCCATGGACTATTTTTTTCCTATTTCAACCTTTTTTCATTATGCAAAATCCTTCCGTAAGTAGATGTAGACTTAAATCATTTTTTCTTGTAAGTTTCTTCTTTTAACTGTTCGATTTGAAAAGCTCTTTGTCTCTGATCCCTTTCTTTTGCCATGAGAAACTTTTTGTGCGCCATTTGTTATTTTTTGCAAAATGCTTTTCAGCCGCTGATGGAACTTTTCCTATTTCTGGATGTTTCAACGATTGTTGAAACGGGTTGACTGCTTCCCAAGCCGGTTCCACTGACTTTGAATAGCTTTCATAAATTTAATTAGCGTCAGAACGGATTCAAAAGAGGTGCTCTTTGCAACCAAAAATTTGGTGTAATCTTTCTTATTTATAATGGTAAGGAAAAAGTGTCTAACAACAATTCACGAATACGGACGGCAGTTAACTGAAGAATGGTTTCTCTGATGTCTTAAAGGATTTCTTCGTTGCTAAAAATAATCGTATCAGTAAATAAAAACCACAACAACAACGGACTACGTTTGACACTATTCATATATTGCCAACTAGAAAGAACCTGCAATTTTTACGCTAGTGGACACATATATATGCAACGTTTTCCGCCGAGACATTTGTGCATTCGTTTACTTGGAAAGCTTCTTTTCTGCATCAGATTACTTTCTCGATGAATAACATTTCGCTTTTATTTCCTGCTTTTGATTAGCACTATTTCCATTTGCAACTATATCACCTAATAAAAGTTCCTATATAAATATTTTATTGTCATTGATCTCAACTTGTCGTTTTTGGGCTCATGTACAATAACGTGTGCAACATTATTTTATGGGACTTTGTCCCAATATACATTTGTGTCACCTGATATGCGCTTGAAATATTTCCCTGTGTATCTGTTACCATTCACCGTAAAGAATTTTGCCCGTTTCATCGTCTAAAACAGAATATAGTAATTTCATTTTTTCTGAGCATCAGAATGTATATCCCGCATTGCAACAACCGAGAAATAAATATTTGTGACGTCATGCTTAGCTTTTCGTGCAAGTGACGTCATCACCTACATGCGCACAGAGCACGCATGCACCAATTTGTTTTGTTGTCATAACAACAAAGAGCGATTTTTCACAGCTGCTGGTGACGTCATTTATCCGTTGATCGTGTGACGTAAAGACGCCATCTGAACTGATCGTATGGCGTGACCTAACAGTTTGAAGGACGTGACTTAGCAGTTTCAAAACCAACTGAATGGTGGTATCATTACAGAATTGACCGATATAGTAGACTGTTCACGTGGTGCAGTTGTTAAAGCGTTCCAGTAATAGAAGGAAACCGACAAGACCTGCAGCAATTGGGGTAATAGCGGACGTCCAGGCAGCATAGACGCCCATGGACAGCGACGGCTATGCCGACTAGTACGATCCAACTGCCGGGCCACAGTGGTATACTTGGCCAGTGCATTCAATGCAGGAATTCTGAGCAGCCTATCGCAAACCACAGTCTAACGGATCTCCGGAGGATTGTGGTCTGTATCTCGGAGCCACGCATTCTAGGCACCGATGCTGACGGGCAGACATCGACGATGACGTCATGAATTCGCATCTGAAAGGAGCCAATGCACCTTCGAATGGTGGAAGAAAGTCGTCTTTTCAGACAAATCATGTTGTCTACTTTATCGTGTGGATGGTAGACGGAGAGTACGGCAAAGCACTGCTGACAGAAAGCATCCCAACCTGATGCTCGAGGAGAAACAGGCAGGAGGTGGCAGTGTGCTCGTGTGAGGTATGTTTTCCTGAGAATCATTGGGAGTAATCAACTCCCTCGATCGCACGATGAACGCATCAGGCGACCTATACATTGTGGCGGATCAGGTGCTCCCATTCATGATGACTGTCTACCACGGTGGTATGAGTTGCTTACAGCAAAGATAATCCTCTTACCATATTGCTATGCGTGTGCGAGAATGGTTTGAGGAACATTCCAGTGACTTTAGCTTAGTATCCTTCCCACCGTACTCGCCGGACGTCAATCCCATTGAACATCTGTTGGACTGTCTTGACCAACAGGTTCGACGTATGAATCCACCACCGATGACTTTTGATGGTCTACGAAAAGCCCTGGTGTCTGTGGTGTAACACTGAACATCTGTGGGGTATCTTGACCAACAGGTTCGACGTATGAATCCACCACCGATGACTTTTGATGATCTGCGAGAAGCTCTGGTGTCTTCATGGCATATAGCATCTCTACAGAAATGTTCAGATGCCTCATTGAATCAATGCCGCTCCGTATATGTGCGTTATTGACAGCAGGAGGAGGTCGTACATCATACTAACAGTTGGTTATAATGTTTTGACTGGACTGTGTATAATACGTTCAAGTAGGATTAAATATGTATGGTGCTATGTTTCGGTGCTTTGGATATATTACGTCAAGCAAAATTGGTCGCCAGAGTAAACCTTCATAAGTAAACTTGCTAAAAAGAGCAAAGAAGTGGGATTAAAAATGAACTTAGAGAAAACGAGTTTAAAGTTCATTGTACAAGGTGTGACGAAGAAGTTTTGTGTTACTTCTACGTTAATTTAAAACAGCAACATACTAAGAAACAGTTCCTAAATGAAAGTAACCTTAACGGCCAGACGGAACATGTAAACAACAGAAGTCAAACTTACGGAAAAGGTGCTTTATTCAGGATGTAGCAAACATATCGTAGCATAGCATATTGCACTGAACTCTCCACACACCACACATTATCACAACACTCCTATCAATAATCAGTTTACAACCCAACGCTCTTCAAGCAACAATTTAGTCGTCGCTTTTATCTCTTGTTCTTATCATTATCAGGCATACAATAACCTCAATTGTGTTGCCAAACGTATTCGTTTGAGAGAAAAGATATAACGTTGAATGTGAAGAATAACAGAACAAACTCAAGATTTACATAGGGAAAGAAACTAAAAAGGATAGTTAATTTAGAATATAGGTCACAAAGGTTTTAGATTTAACAAGGTATATAGATGTAGCAATTGATTGGAAAAATCTAAGAGTAACTGATGCCTATATTCTCCTTGGACAACAGACATCAAACAAAGACCACATCAAAGAAGAAATAAATGGTCATATTAAACTTGTCTGATGACCTTTAGGAAGAAACAGTGCAATTTTCAGGATCAACTTATCATTATTTCTTAGAAAAAAAGTGTTTAATCAACGTTCTCAATTCATACTTATGGGTCAGAGAGAAGAAACTTAACTAAAAAAGGCATACAGAAGCGACGAACGACTGAAAGAGGCATGGAGAGATGAATGCTTGTATTTAGCAGGAAAGAAGCATGAGGTTATGCATGCTTGTTGTAACCAGGAAAGATAGGAAGCGGAACAGATGGGTCAACGTGGTATAAAAACTTAATGACAAGAGCTTATGATATAATGATCAGAGTAAAAACGACCAAGCGACAACAGGCTGGACATATGAAGAGAACTGACCACCTTTGGACAACTAAAATGCTAGACTGAATACCAAAGTACAGGATAAGACCCAGAAGAAGGCCAGTTCAGAAATGAAGAGATGAAATTCTAAAGTATGCTGAAGTAACTCAGAAGAGACTAGGACAAGACAGAAAGTTGTGAATGAGACTCGGGGAGACTTTAATGCAGCAGTGGTCCGATAACAGCTGCCGTTTTTTTTTTTTTTTTATTGAAGGTTTAACGACCCGTGAGCAACTCAGTGGGCTATAAGCAGTCGCCCGTCCCTAATTTAAGGTCACTGGTTCCAGGGAAGGGAGAGAATCAGTGCCTTAAGACAAACACAACGTCCATGCCTCACCGGGATTCGAACCAGGACTTCTTTCTGACGAATGATTAGAGGCCATCGCTTAGACAATGCTCCACCGGGGCGGCAAAATAATGGCTGACGATGACAATTTATAATAATTAAACGCTGAACCATGGAAGCTCTTTTCGATAAACATAATACTAGAGTGGTCAAGGTAATGTTACTCGGCAGATCAGAAGCGAAGAGTTATGTTTATAAAAAAAAAGTCAAACATTTACATCATTTAAATCTGACTTTTCACTTTTTCAGCAATCTCCAACGAAAAAAAATCTGAGATTTTCTAGGAAAGAGATGTAGGGAGGAGAAAAGAATGAAAAGAAAAACATCCAAGGTAATTATGAAACTTTATTTTCGTAATTTCTACCGGCAACGCTTGAACTCATATCATTAGCGTTTAAAATATTAATAAAATTAAAAAAAAAAAAAAAGTATAGAATTTCTGATGAAAATTTATTTTTGCCCGAAGCGCTTTTTATTTTGAAACTACCTTATTAACAGTCCCGTACTCGGTAAATACTTTGTATGATACGCTATTACTCAACTCGCGAGTTCGAAGCTTTAAATCCCTAAGGATTTCGACTACTTGTTTCTGTTCACGATGGGTAATAACTTTTCAACCCTTTAGACGGAATATTAAAAGCATTTCGATACTCAGATGAAGTTTCGGGGACCCTGTCAAAACGCCGAACAGAAAATGTTCTGAGACTGAAGCACGGCACTCGAGTCTTTCTGCTCCTAAAAGCCTCTTCCACATTCCTAAATCCAAACTCGTTAAGAACTCAGCGTTATCGGAATTATTCTCCGCGGAAAGGAGCGACACCCATTAGACAGTCATTAAGCATTCAGACCTCGGCTAACGACGTACTTGTCCAAACACAGCGAAACAAACTTCCAAATGGCGTACACTGAAGCTGATGGAACACCATGGTAGCGGGGTCCTTAGCTGTGTAACAAATTTTAAACGCAATTATGATCGGGCAATGTTCGCACTTGTACACATACGTACGCTCCCGAACTAAAATAGTGGGGAGCGAGCGAGCGAGAGAGCAGCAGTGCAGTGAATCATTAATGGCCTTTCTCGTTGGTTTTCGCCGTCTGTTTATTTAAGATCAACCAGAACGCAAACGGCAGAGGATAGATGGTCATCCTTTATAAACATCAAACATTTTTGTCTTTACTGCCGAAACCGAAAGCAACCGATGTTGCTATTACAAAAATAACCGTTGGTGACAAAGAAAGTTAAAAGGGATAAAACTGGCAACCCATTTGCGCTGACGCCTCCACGTGTTGAGAGGAAGATTGTACTTCAGAAAGATGAAACCCCATTAGAGCATGGAATTACGAAACGAACATTTCCGCTATGCATGGGAGCGTACATGTTGTTATATGCGATGGCAATATCGCGCGCAATTGACTTATGGATTTGCTTCAATCATATTTGCCTCCACTAAATGCCACTCGCGTAAACACCGAAGAACAGAAACCCTTCCGACAGTTGTCGCTCCTGACACTGTGATAAAGTACACCAATCGAAACTAAACGTTTTGCTCACAGACGTGACGGCAAATGAAAAGAGTTCTGTGAAAGATTTGCAATTCTGGTTTTCATTTTCGTGAGAGAAGAAAGATTGTTCATATCTTTGACGACAGGAAACAAGTCTATTCGTTCAGAACAGGAACAGTTAACTTCGAGTGTATTACCAGCGAAGATCAGAACCAGTTCATAGTTCTCGTTCTAGACATCATCAGGTATTTAATCAATCAGAGAATAAACGTTTTATTCTAAGCCGTAATGTAAAACTGTAAGGACGTTTTCTGCGAACGATGTGTAACGTTCGTTTTCACTTTCTTCGGAAAGGAGAATATGATGCCTTTAACAGTAAAAAGACCTCTTTAATAAAACCAGTTTCATTTGATCAATATAAACGGTCCTCCTCGCATTCAAAAGCACTGAAAAACACATTTTCAGACTAGGTTTTGTCTTAACGTTTATGTAAAGTGAAGTCCTCAGACATTGTGGTTTTGATTTGTTTTCTCCACGAAACGAAACAGTAGTATATTCTCCGAATGGCAGAAACAATTCTTCAGGACAATCTGTCCAGTACTATCCAAGAACTATCGTTGATTGGTACGAAACTATATGAATGATTCTCATATGCTCACAGCTTGCCAATGTTATAGGAATTTTTTTCGACTGGACATTTAGAGTTGGGATATACGAAATCTAACATTTCCCAGATCTGACGATTTTCAGCATATGTAACACTACATTTTATATTATATTTTAGAGCCCTGCCCTTTAAGTTTTGATGTTAACACTTTCCTGCACCTAACATTTCTATTTGTCAACCCGATAACTTTTTCATCTTGAACTCTGAGTTTTTCTCGTTAAAGTTTCAGCCGGAATGACGTAAAACATCAAGGCCAATGTGCATTTATTTTCATCTTCACGCCATTACAGGAGTAAACGGAACAGCCCCTTGCGAAGAGGTGACACTAGAAAAGTTCTTTAGCAATATTTCTTGGGAGACACGGGCTTTGTTACACCTGTTAAACTTGCACAACCAATTGAAATTAGCAACCATAAACTCGTACTACCGTATGATATCGGGATTTGACCATCTATGCTATGGAACATTCTGGCTTATCATCATTCAAAAGAAAGAATTCTAAGGCATCTCAGTACGAAGCCTTGGAAAAATACGTACTGAGATGGTTTCAAGGACCACTTGCTAGTAATCTGCTTGTCAGTGGTTACGTGTAACGTACTGAGATGGTTCCAAGGACTACATACTAGTAATCTGCTTGTCAATGGTTACGTGTAACGTACTGAGATGGTTTCAAGGACTGCATGCTAGTAATTTGCTTGTCAATGGTTACGTGGAACGTACTGAGATGGTTTCAAGGACCACATGCTAGTAATCTGCTTGTCAATGGTTACGTGTAACGTACTGAGATGGTTTCAAGGACCACATGCTAGTAATCTGCTTGTCAATGGTTACGTGTAACGTGCTAAGATGGTTTCAAGGACATCATGCTAGTAATCTGCTTGTCAATGGTTACGTAAACGTACTGAGCTGGTTTCAAGGACCACATGCTAGTAATCTGCTTGTCAATGGTTACGTGTAACGTACTGAGATGGTTTCAAGGACCGCATGCCAGTAATTTGGTTGTCAATGGTTACGTGGAACGTACTGAGATGGTTTCAAGGACCACATGCTAGTAATCTGCTTTTCAATGGTTACGTGTAACGTACTGAGATGGTTTCAAGGACCACATGCTAGTAATCTGCTTGTCCATGGATACGGACTGAGATGGTTTCAAGGACCACATGCCAGTAATCTGCTTGTCAATGGTTACGTAAAACGTACTAAGGTGGTTTCAAACACCACATGCTAGTAATCTGCTTGTCAATGGTTACGTGAAACGTACTGAGATGGTTTCAAGGACCACATGCTAGTAATCTGCTTTTCAATGGTTACGTGAAACGTACTGAGATGGTTTCAAGGACCACATGCTAGTAATCTGCTTGTCAATGGTTACGTAAAACGTACTGAGATGGTTTCAAGGACCACATGCTAGTAATCTGCTTTTCAATGGTTACGTGAAACGTACTGAGATGGTTTCAAGGACCACATGCTAGTAATCGGCTTGGCAATGGTTACGTGAAACGTACTGAGATGGTTTCAAGGACCACATGCTAGTAATCTGCTTGTCAATGGTTACGTAAAACGTACTGAGATGGTTTCAAGGACCACATGCTAGTAATCTGCTTGTCAATGGTTACGTGAAACGGCAAGCAAACTGTTTCGAAGTTATTTAGAACTCGAACAGTTCATGGCATCTTTATTTGGATTGATAGATTTGAAAATAGATATAGACTTGTGTACAAGGCTTTATCTGGTGAGACGGCAGGTACCGTGATAATAGAAAACTGGGAAAATGTTGAACTGCTTAAAATTATCGAAGCTACGCAGAAAAAGTCAATGTAAATGCTTACGAGACAGGGCCTTTTTTAACTTAATGCTTAGCAAGATATCATTTTGCGGTGATGATTGCCACGGTAGTAGGAAGAGCCAGAAACTTCCTACTCATTCGTGTAATTTAGGTAGAAGGAAGAGCAAGGAACATCTTACTCCTTCCTGTAATTTAGGTGATAGGAATAGCAAGGAACATCTTACTCCTTCCTGTAATTTAGGTAATAGGAATAGCAAGGAACATCTTACTCCTTCATGTAAATTTAGAAGGTGTTAAAGCTCGAACAGCTGGTCACCTGATAATTTGCGAAAACACTGTGTTTCAAAGGTGTGCTCACTTTGCCCTGCAGGAACATAAACAATTCTTAAGCAAGGATGAGATCAAAAGCTTTCTACGGTTTCTTAAATGCTTTGATGCTCTAAGAGAAACATTTTCCAAAATAATTCCAAGAGAAAATTTTTATTGTTTATCGATGGGTATACAGCTCATTCCACAGATTCAAAAAGCTTAAGAAACGTACGAGTCGTGTTTTATCCCGCGCATTGGACATATAAACTACTTACATTGGATGTGGAGATAATCCGTATCTTCAAATCGTATTACAGAGCAGGCCCAATGCAAAAGTAGCTGCTGCAATGGAACTGAAGTTGGAACTGAAGAACATATTCTCTGCTTTAGAAGGCCTAACATCGGAAGAAGTGGATATTTCTGAAGTTAACGGAAAAGTAACCAAAGCTCTTATGGAAACAGCAACAAAATTAGCTGGGTCTAAGAACAAGTTGCATGTGAACAAAGTATCAGGAAAAACCAAAATGTTGATGCAAAAAAGAAGAGAGATGAGGACAACTAAAGAAGATGTGACTTCCAAAATGGAATATATAGAGCTATGCAAGACAGTACGAAAAAAGTATCACTGAAGACGTAAGGAAATTCAATTGTGAACTAGTAAGGAAAGCAATTGAAAACAACCAAAGCCTAAAGATAGCAAAGGGACATCTCAGTAAGGGGAAAAAACAGATTATGGCACTGAGAAAAGAAGATGGTTCTGTAACAAGAAATAGAGGCGACATTTTGACAAGAGTGAAAGATTTCTACTCCAAATTATATGAAAGGGATGATACATGTACTCCAGACATCATGAAAGGTACCAGTACCAGAGTTCTTCCAGTCCTTCCAGCAGAAGTTGCACATGCAATCAAGAACATGAAGCGGGGAAAAGCTCCAGGAGAAGATGGAATTACTGGAAACATCATACAAGAAGCAAGTGGAGAAATCGAAACAGTACTCGCCCAAATTTTCACTCGACGCCTTAATGATCGAAGGGAAGATTCCTGAGGATTGGAACAACGCTACAATGATCCTGCTACATAAAAAAGGTGACATTGAGGATCTCAGGAACTACAGACCTATCAGCCTCCTCTCAGTGGTTTATAAAATCTTCACTAAAGTTCTTTCACACCGCTTGAAGGTAACACTGGACATGGCTCAACCGAGAGAACAAGCTGGATTCAGGAGTGGCTACAGCACAACAGATCATATCCACGTACTGAGAGAACTAATTGAAAGAGCGAGGGAATATGAACTTCCATTGTGCATGGCTTTTATCGATTATGAAAAAGCCTTTGATTCTGTGAAACCATTAGCAGTTACAATGGCTCTGAAATCCTGCGGTATTTTAGATGCATACATTAATATTATTAATAACATTTATGAAAATGCAAGTGCAAAGATTCGGCTGTTTGAAAATACAACACACATAAAACTTTGAAAGGAAAGAGACAAGGTGACACCATGTCTCCGAAGCTCTTTAATGCCCCATTGGAGGGTGTCTTTCAGTCGTTGAGCTGGGAAAACAAGGGGATAAAGATTAATGGAGATTATCTAACCCACCTTCGTTTTGCTGATGACGTAGTCATTTTTGCAACTACCCCATCAGAGCTGCAGAGTATGATCCAGGAACTTGCTGACAAGAGTAAAGAAGTGGGATTAAAAGTGAACTTTCAGAAGACAAAAGTGATGTTCAATTCTTTTACAAAAAATGAAGATTTATCGATTGATGGAGAAAAGCTGGAGATAACAGACACGTACGTTTATCTTGGACAGCATATATCAAGTGAGGGTCACATTGATGAAGAAATTAATCGGCGTACAAAACTTGCCTGGAGAGCTTTTGAAAGAAAGATCATAATTTTCAAGAGCAATATGCCATTATGTCTTAAAAGAAAAGTGTTTGATCAACGCATCCTTCCAGTGCTTACGTATGATGCAAAGACGTGGACTTTAACTAAAAGAGACATACAAAGCCTCCAGGCAACTCAAAAAAGCATGGAGAGGTGCATGCTTGGTGTAACCAGGAGAGATAAGAAGAAGAACTCGTGAATCCGAAAAATGACAAGAGTGGAAGACATCATGATCAGAGTTAAATCCCTGAAATGTCAATGGGCTGGACATACTGCCAGAAGGACAGACCATCGATGGACAGCCAAAATTTTAGATTGTATTCCAAGGGACAGGAAAAGACCCAGAAGAAGACCACATGGGAGATGGGTGGATGAAATTCGAAAGTATGCAGGAGTGACATGGAGGAGACTGGCACAAGACAGACCGTTGTGGAGGAAATTTGGGGAGACCTTCGTCCAGCAGTGGATTGATAATGGTTGACAATGATGATGCAGCTCATTCCACAGATTCAAAAATCTTAAGAAACGTACGAGTCGTGTTTTATCCCGCGCATTGGACGAGTAAACTACATACATTGGATGTGGAGATAATCCGTATCTTCAAATCGAATTACAGAGCAGGCTTAATGCAAAAGTAGCTGCTGCAATGGTATAAAAAGATAAGGTTTCGAAACGTAGCGTCCTGCAGACTATATATGCACATGATAGTTGCAGCCTAGAAAATTATTTCTCCACAAGATGTTGCAAACTGTTTTCGTAAAGTTGGTTTTCTGGAGTTGTAGATACATGATACTGAAAGTAACGAAGAACTGGTGCTAGGAAGTGACCGGAAAAAGCCATATCCGCCAAAAATATTAACATTTCAAGATTATGTAGCCGGTGACATCAGTATTCAAACGAGCGGCGTAGCAAGATCAGACAAAATTTGTGATAATGCGGTAATAGGCGATGAAGACAAGGATGATGGTAATGATGAAAATGAATGCGTTTCTTTCAACAATTAAATTACCTTTAAATGTATTTCTTCCTATTTGATATCGGTGAGAGTGCGATGTCACATATGAGGGGAATTGAAAAATACCTTCTTTTAATTGGACGCCAGCAGGCAAGCAGCACATACTTTTTCAAGCGTTAGTGCAAGAGAGATCTTTTTAGCAAGGCAGCGAAGAGCCAAAATACACTGCTGGCCACCCAAAATACAACACCAAGAAGGACACGAGATAGCAAAGCCAGATTTACTGGACACATAACAACATATACAAAGATGAAACGATTAGGCTTACAGGCTCGTGCGACTTGCGGAACACGCAGACATCAATAGTTCGCGTGGCCCCCATGGCTGGCAATACCGGCTGATACACGCCGCGGAATCGAACGAAAGAGTCTTTGGATGTGGGCTAGGGGTATGTCGGTCCAGGGTGCTTCCACACGTTGCTACAGTACATCAGGCCTGGCGTTTCGGTTGCCGATCAGCGACCAGAGGTGTTTGATGGGTGACATATCAGGAGAACAGGCGGGCCACTGCAGCAGTGACAGCTGGTGAGCCATGGAGAATTGTTACACAATTCGTGCCACGTGCGAGCGCGCATTGTCCTGTTGAAACGAGGCCACTGGCAAGTCCTGCAGGTAAGGGAGGACTACAGGCTCCAAAACGATGGAGATGTAGCGGTGGCTGTTGAGTGTACTGGCGATGCGTACCAGAGGAGTGCAGGTGTCATATCCAATTGCGGCCCAAACCATAAGGCCAGGCGATGGACCGGTATGGCGATGCATAATGCAGGCGTCATACAGTCTCTCGCCGCGGTGCCGCCACACGCGGATCCGACCATCGTGGCGTTGCAGACAGAAGCGGGATTCGTCGGAGAAAACAATATTGTGCCATTCCGGAGTCCAGGTTCGGCGTTCAACGGCCAACTGCCGCCGCACTTGCTGGTGGTCTAACGTCATCGTAATCGGAGCAATGGGCGCCGTGCGACAAGTCCCCGCCGCTGCAAACGACGTCGAACGGTACGTGCTGATACAGGTTGTTACGCAACACACCCTAATTCCTGCGCTAACGTTCGTTTTGTGGCGGTGCGAGCCGTTAATGCCCGCTGCACAACATGCCCGTCCTCTCATTGGTTGGTGTGCCGCAGTTGCGGCAATCACTCACGTCCGTCCGATCGTCCCTCCTGCACCCACGAAATCCATGCTCGCCTCACTGTGGCTGGATGTCGTCCCACACGGGCGCCGATGTCTCGGTACGATAAACCGCTGTCGCAATAAACCACTATTCTTCCTCTGTCGAACTCCGAAACGTGCTGGAATGACTGCCGTATACTGAGACGATACATCAGGAAGCTTCCCACGCAGAGGTCCGGCAGCACATCACACTTCCACTACTTACACCCCGCCTTCTGTGCACCCTTCTTATAGGGCTTCTCGGTGGCTTGCCGGGCACGTATGATTTGCATATGCCCTGCAATGCTAATCGATTGCATGTCCTCTTGCGGGCGACGCATGCTGCGAATTTCAGGCCAATTGGATGCTTCCTTCTGGGTGTTGCATTTTGGGTGGCCAGCAGTGTATTATAACCACCTGCCTAATATGAGGGTCATAACACACGTTCTGCACACGTTAATCTAAACTGGAAGTCGATGATACAATCGGGAAAATGATTGAAGCATGTCAAGGTCAGACTCTCAGCAACGCAGTGGTGCCAGAACGACGCATTGTAAATTGCTGTGTGGACATGGGAGGGCTTGGAAGTGGAAGAATGCAGCTCATCAAACGAGTCACGGCGGTAAACCAGAGCTCGTACGTGAACATACAAACTCTGTGGGGGAAAACGCCGACTCAAATCTACACTGCCTTGCAAGAAGTTTATGGTGTAGGAACTCTTGATCGTAGCAGAGCTTCTTTCTGAGGACAAAGTTGAGACTGAAAATTCGTCAAAATTGCCCCAACTTGTCGGAAGCGGAATCTGCATGACAACACACCGTGTCATGGTCCAGCATCGGTACGGGTTTTTTTTGTCGAAACATGGCTTGGAAACTTTATCCCACCCACCATACAGCCCTGATCTCAGTCCACCCGACTTCGATCTTTTCCCAAAATCGCTGGAGGAATTGTCATTGGACGTGACCCGAGTAATACGACAGGTGAACAAAGATGGCGTACTACGGGGCATCCGGACCTACCTCATCGCTGGCGAGCTGCCATTAGCAGCAGAGTGGAGTACATTGAACGGAAATAAGGTACGTTTTCTCTGTTACTTCACACTTTTCTCAAAAATGGACAGTGTGAAGAACTTTTGTTAGGACCCACGCATTATATATATTGGTCCTCCACGTGCAACCAAAACTGATTTTACTCGCTGAGGCATACATGCTACAAGATTTCTAAAGCTGTTTTGAGGTATCTACCAACACGTTACCAGCAAATCCTTTAACTACTGTAAGCTATGTAGTTGAGACGCCGCAGATTGTATTTGATATACCAATACGAACCTCAGATCCTCGATTAGATTGATGTCTGGACAATTTGGATGCCAATAAAACACCTGGGGTCTACCTCATGTTCCACGAACCATTCTGGAACAATTTCAACAGTGTGGCATGGCGAATTATGCTGCTGAAAGAAGGCACTTCCTGAGGGGAATGCCATTTCCATAAAAGGATATACTGGTCCGAGATTATGTTTAGGCAGGTGGTAGATGTCATTGTTTCCTGCACTTGAATGACTGGACTCAGGGTTCCCAAGCAGAATATTGCTCAAAGCATCACACTTCCTCCACCGGATTCTCTTTGCCCCTATTGCACTCTGGGTCCAATACTTCCCCAAGTAAACGACGCACACATATATGGCCGTCCAGATGAAGAAGGTTTTTAACGGGGCAGTCGACCTTCTCCAAGAATTCATGGTCCAGTTTTGATACTTAATAATTTAATGTCTAGTTTTGATACATGGTCATTTGGAGCAGGCTGCGACTACGCTACAAGTGCGGGGCTGCGACTACGCAGCCCCGCACTTGTAGTTTGAATGCTAGTCCTGTCACTAGCATTCAAACTACAAGTGCGTTGGGTCATAGTGTCCCTTCTGTTAAATTTTACCATACAAGTTAACCTTCGCTCCCCTCTAGCATCGATGATCCGTGGTCAGCCCACACTTTGCCCAAGGTTATAGTTAACCCCTCCTCGGACCACTTTTTGAAGGTACAAGCCACTACTGACCATGAGCACCACACAAGCTTTGCCGTGTCTTAAATGCTCTGGCCCAGTCGTCCGGTCATTACAATTTGGTCTCCGTGAAACTCGCTTAAGTCCTCGGTCTTTCCCATCTGAATAACAAGAATAACACTGATTAACAGAGCTCAGTATCAGCTGTTATTAATATCATTTCATCACTTTCGCACGCGCTGTCGTTTACCGGTTTCCATAAAGACATATTGGACATAATGTTTGGTCTCTGATATATGTGCGTATGCAAACTAAGTTTTTTTAATGCACTATGACTACGTACATACACTGTATTATGAAAAGTCACCGGACAACTAGAAGAGAAACACAACGTAGCATTTATTGACATACATTAGTACGGCGTCGGTCCACCTTTGCACTAATGCAAGCACTGAACCTTCGAGACAAGCTTTCGACAAGGTTTTGTAACACAGCGATGAGTATGCGCTTCCATTCAGTACGTAAAGCTGTCCCTAACTATTACTTAGTAAACTGGTGTGCAAAAATTAAGGACGAAGAGGAGAAAATACCATAACAGCGGAACGAGCTGGCACAACGGACCGAAAGACCACTAAGGATATAGATTAGAGTCCGGTACGGTAGGGCATGCGTATATATGCAGTATGCCGTAGGGGGTGTCGGAAGGGTGTAAAGCAAACGGGCGGTGTACGCTCAGCAATTCGGCGAAAGCTATTGCAAGGTGTACATCGGTTTGAACGACGTCGAGTTGTTGCCACCGTATGATATGGCCAACAGGCAATCCATTAGACGACATCTGGATGACTTTACCCGAGGTCGCGTCATTGGGAAGTTGGAAGAAGGTCGAAGTGTGACTAGCGTGGCTGAGGAGTGCGGGATCGCTCACAGCATCGTTTCACGAGCTTGGAGAGCATTTCAAACGTCAGGAACAGCTGTCCGAGAGTTTAGCAGTGGTCGTCCACGAACAACCACGGCGGTGTAGGACAGGTATATTGTCCTACAGGCGAAAAGAGACAGACGGCAGACAGCGGGAGAAATCGCAAGGCACATGCAACAGACAACTGGACGTCCGTTAGCGCGTTTTACCGTGGACAGGAGGCTGCACAAAGGTGGTCTATTTGCACGACGACCAGTACGGTGTGGGCCATTAAAGCCTGCTCATCTGAGAAGGCAGGTTCTGTGGTGCCCGGTACACAAGAACTGCACACATCAGCAATGGGGTCGAGTTCTCCTTATGTATGAGAGCTGATTTAGTCTGACGAGCGATTCTGGACGTAAACACATCTGGAGAGAGCAGGGAACACGGAATCACACCTCCAACATCATCGAAAGGGACCGGTTTGGAGGTGGCGGAGTTCTCGTTTAGGGCGGTATCATGCTTGGTAGCCGTACTGACGTACACATCTTCCAAGAAGGTTCAGTCACTGTTGTCCAATATTATACCAGGGCTCTCATGCTTCACGTGCGTCTGTTTAGAGGTGCTGTGTGTCCTGAGTTCCTCTTCATGGACGACAACGCTAGACCTCATCGTAGAGTGGCTGTCATAGAGATGTTTGTGAGTGAAGATATCCAACGCATAGATTGGCCCACAAGGTCCCCGGAACTAAATCCAATCGAACACGTGTGGGACCTTCTCGGGAGACGCTTGAAAGCACGTCACCAGCCGCCAGCAAATATTCCGCAGCTGCGATTGCCGCTACAAGAGGAATGAGCCGCGATGCCTCAACAGCTCCTTGAAAACCTCGTCCTCAGCATGGACAGAAGTCGTAAATCATACGACGCAGTCAGGGGTGATCATATCCCCTACTAAAGACTGGATTTTTCTTGGCAGTCGCCTGTCACATGGATGTTTCTGTCTTCTGTCCAGTTGTGCGCGAAGCTACCTTTTCAATAAAGTGCCTTTGTATCCTTTGGATTCCTTGTTTGGACGGTGTTGCTCACGTGTCCTATGTTCTTACATCTTGGATATCTTATGGTATGATTTGAATTAATGTGGAGCACTTCCCCAGCAAAAACACAAGTGCTGGGAAACTGCTGGCCACCAGCTGGCAGTGTTGGGTCACTGCTGGCTGAAATCTGCAGCTCACGGCCCGGTAGTGGTCCATTGGTGGCAGCGCCATCAGTTGGCGAGCCATTGATGGCCCTGCAGCATCGCCGTGAATTGTGGGCCTCCAAGCAAGTGCCACTAGTGGCCCGTTGCTGGCAACCAATGCAACCCCCAACAGCAGGTGGAAGCATCGGGACTGCGCATGCGCAGAAGCAGCACTTGCTGTGTCTCTCATGGTACCAGTTAGTTGAAGACGACGCTATCGTCATCGTGTTATTTTAGTCGATGTTAAGAAAAAAATCCATATGTGGAGATGCAAATTAATTTCCTAATGAAATTTTACGTCGACGAAGATATCAGATTAAGCCGTGAAATACTAGATTACAGCCATGAAATACACCCACTCCATTCCCATGAATAACAATTCATGGAATGGAGTGGATGAATAACAAGAAAAATTTGAAACCGCTTGAAACACATATCCTGGAAAACCATTCAAATAGCGTTTGTTGGAAAAAAAAAAAGAATTATACGCGTACAAAATTTATTAATTATTTGAAAGAAAAAAAAAGGAACGCTATGTGGTGTACTCATCCATGGGTTGAATACACAAGACTGGGAGGAATTCGCTTCTAAAACACCGAGAAGTAAAATAAAATATCTTTTACTCTTTAAAACAGATGTAGCTTCGGACAACGGAAAGCAAAGAAACAACGTTAAAATGTAACAGAATGTGACATCACGGGTAAATATATATTTATTCAACAATCTCTTTTCAAGACGGCAAGGACAGTACAAAACTTTGGAAAGCGACTCTAAGTATGTACACGCCTTGAAAATGAGTGAAGTTCTCTTAAGGTAAAAAAAAAAACTATCGTTACGTTGAAAAAATTAATTTATCAATTACATGAAACTGGCTTTTATGAAAAATAACTCTCAATATTGTAAAATGAAAGAGGGAAGCATTCGATTACAAATTGCATACCAAAAAGATAGCTTCCAGCACATGCCCGAGCGGCGTGAGGTAGTCGGATCGGTAGCGAGCGCGGCTTCCACACAAACGGCCTAGGATCGAATCTAGTCAGGATGAAAACGGCGTTTTTCCGGTCTGTCGAGAAAATTTCCTCAGCGCAGTGCGTTAATTCACAAGCTTCGTAAACGTAGAAAAAAAAATGTAGCTTTAGGA
The DNA here is from genome assembly GCA_039090855.1 of Macrothele yani. Lineage (NCBI taxonomy): Eukaryota > Metazoa > Arthropoda > Arachnida > Araneae > Macrothelidae > Macrothele > Macrothele yani. Next base: position 84,356,894 of record CM076993.1, on the reverse strand, counting down.
AACTCCGGTTATCCTTGCTTTTTTGTTTTTTATATTATTATGGCTACTACTGGGAAATTGGCGGACAAGATTCGGCAAGCCACCAGTTACGTCACGTGGTTACCGGCTGCCACTAACGGCCCACTAGCGGACCACATTAGGCTAGCCATCATTTCTGGCACTTGCCTGCAGGGCCACTGAAGGGCCACTTGTGGCAGCTACTGCCTGTGATGGACCACTGATGGCCCTGTTGTGGCATATGACAACTGATGGGGTGCCAACTGTTGGCGTGAACTGCTGGCCGTTCTGTTGGCCGCCCGGACATTTTATTGACGGTTCGGCAGCGGCAACATAGTGCTGGGCCATTGCTGGCTGCCAGCAATGGCCCACTGCTGGCCCAGCAAGACTGTTTTTGCTGGATGTGCACGACGTTACATTCGAAAAACCGTCTCGTCCTTAATTTTTGCACGCCAGTGTAGTAGGCCTTGGTTCCAAACGTCTCGTGCGGCGCTCTAATTCATCCCATAGGTACTCTATGGGATTAAGATCAGGGCTCTGTGCTGGCATTTCCACACACGATACAGAACTGTCGTCAAACCACGCCATAACAGTCCTTGCTTTATGGTTTGATGCCTTTTCCTGCTGGTACCAAAGTTTGGTTCCATAGTAATGCCACAGAGTTGGTAGGGCATAATTGTCCAGAATATCGAGGTAGACGTGCTGGTTAACAGGTTTGCACACGATAATCAATGGGCCGGGACCATACCACGAAAAATACCACTTCACGAATACACTGCTAGCTCCAAACGTGACCGTAGGAACAGTACACTGTGGTAAATAGCATTCCCCTGGCTGGTGTCATACCCACACACTGGCATCAGATTCATGGATCGTGTATCTGGATTCATCAGTCCATAGGACCCGTTTCCATTGATCTACGGTGCACGATAAATGTTCTTTACACCATGCTAAACGACGAGAAGCATTTCGAGCGGAGATAAAACGCTTATGAGCAGCCGCACGACCACGGTAACCCATCGAATAAAGTTATCTGCAATGGTATGTGTGCATACCGAGGTTCTAGCATTTTTACTCACCTGTACACTGAGGTCTTGCGCAGTACTCCGTCGATTAGTTGTAAAGATTCTTCTGAGGCTTCAACGTCCTCTATCACTGATTTTCTTTTGTCTGCCGGTACGTTTTGCTGCTTTAGGCACGAGTCGTCCACTTATTCAGTACATCCAAAAGAGTTGACTCGGGTATGTTTCAACGCCTCTCGGTTTTTCTTACGGACAACCCACTAATATAACACCAAATAATCTTTCCATTCTCAAAGCCAGTTCTCTCCCGCCGCGACATTTTCACTCAACCTCACAGTGCGATATGATCGCGGTCAGCTGCAGGCTTGTTTGTATACCGTTTGCAGCTGTACTGCGCATCTTAAGAACGCAGCAGATATGTTCATTTGCTTTTGAAGGGGTGTCCGGTGACTTTTGTCAATATAGTGTATTTTCTGTGGGTGCATGCAATGTCATATTTGTTTGGACTCATTCGTTTTACATTTCCGGATTACAGAGACTGTTAAAATCACCTGGCGCTAAAATTCTCCTGATCATGTACAACGAAACATAAAGCAATTGTTGACATTACATGACATTTAAATTTCAGTTTTAAACTGAAAGAATTGCATTTCGGTATTTAGCGTTCAGTTTTAGAGTTGGATCAGGATTCTACTTCAATTAAAATTTACGCCATCAAAGGGAGCTCTTTGTACTAGAAAAATCCAGAAAATATGTGCCTAAAGTTGCAGGATGATAGAAAATTCGGTCAAAGGAATTTTCCAAATCGTTGTGCAAAATGCATATATACTGCAAATTTTCCTAGCAGGAAATCTACGTACCTGAAGAATCAGAAAATATACGTGGATGATACTGACCGTAACTGCAGCTGATTGGAACATACTCGTACTTGGTGAAATAGTTTAATTTTTCACATCGTTATTTTAAGGACTTGGAAATGCAAGAATATGTTTACGCCACCATGAAGAAAACTGAGGGTCCGAAAAGAAAGAAAGAAAAAAGAAAGAGAAAGCCAGAATCAGGATTAATATGGCTTAAGCTACGAAACACAGAAACTAGTTTTCAATTGCACAGATATGGAAGGAATAATCATGTTTGCAAACCGACGTGGTGGGATGATATCTCAAGCATGTCCTTTTCTAACATTCATACTCATACCAAAAGACTTTTTGTTTTTCTTCAGCTCATTCAATTATATTTATAAAAATATTTAATGATTCCCCTGTGTCAGAATAGCGTAAATACCCCGAACCATTACTTATGTAGAAAAAATAAATTGTTAATATACTTATGCATGTAGATAATGTGCTATTAAACTGCTCTTTGGTCTTTTGAATTAAAAGAAGATTAATTATTTCGTAATGTTGGCTTTCAGAGTTTTTATCTTGCGATGATATAACATTTTGTTTCATATACGGATTCCTAAATAGCCGACATATGAAAACAGATTTCAAACGCATTCTCAATAGAAAATGTACCTTTTATTTGGATATTTAAATGTTTTATAACGTAGCTTCCTTAAAATATTAGGAATCACTTTGTCCTTTTAACTTAGTAACAGAGGAACGAATTTCATTAAAGCTAGGTCTAGCCGGCATGATCCTGTGAATGTCCTGTAAAAGTTTTTATTGCTAAGATAACAATAAAAACTTTTATTCTAATGAATGTCGACCAGAATAAAAATTTCGTTATTCTGATCAGTGTCTAAAACTTTCCACTCTCTTGGAGTTTCTACCACTTCTCCACACCTGAAAAGTTATTGCTGACCACAATAAATTATTTTTCGGACCCTGCAGTACTTTCTGCTTCATACTTTCGAATGATACTGGCCTATCTTTAAGGTACGTTATGAAATAATTGGGTTAATTGATTGTAGATATACAGGCTTTAGGTTTAACGTCAACCTAAATGTCACTTGTATCAAACGTAATTTAATGAGCCCCTATTATTATTTGCTTTTTTGCAGAATATGCAACCTTAACTAATTAAACATTCGTAAATCTCTAATTAGGCGCTATCAAACAAATGTCCAGTGCTAAGTTTGAGACAGTACTTTCAAGTCCAAAGTGCACTTTATTATATCTCCCAGAACGTACAGTATTCATCACATCAATATGTCCTTGTAACAGAAAAGTGCACTGCACTTAAATCTACTACTTTTTAATAGCATACGTTTGACGATTATTGCTCGCTGTCATCAAATATGTAAAAATCTTATATTACATATCGTACTGCTTTCATAGCATATCTTTCAGAACATGAGCTCTCAGGGTCTCTCTCTCTCTCTCTCTCTCTCTCAGCTCAAGCTTATCTTTTGATTAACTTTGAAAAGCTCATCAGGGGAAATTTAAATGGCATTAAGTCAGAAAATATTTAACGAAGATAAACCAAATTTGCATAAGAACACAGAAATCCAAAAGGGAGGTCAAGTTAGATGTATGCGTGTTAATAAACGAAATACTATTTTCCGCAGCTCGGCACAGCACATTTCATGACTGCTCTTCTCATGCTATCAGCTGCGAGCGTGAAGCAGATAGCTACACAGAAACATTCCATAACCTTTACTCAGATGGTAGGATGTCTAAAGATGCGAAGTCTGTTTACAGTGTGCATTGATTATATAAGAACAATTAATGAAATTTTCAAACCTTAACTTGTGTAGGAGAAACGAAAAGCAATTTAGCTTTTTGTTTCTTTCCTGTTTACCTTTTCATTATCAAACGTATACAGTCCATGCCATCTGTCAATAGAATTAATATTACTGGCTTTCCTTCAGGAAAAGTGGATCAATTGATTTCTCTTTTCTTCTTCTGTCCGGGATAACAAATAGTTACATAATGTTCTCCTGCTTCCAGTGATTTTATTTTTATGGGGTAACTCGGAAATTGCGCCCTATATTCAATGATAACATGTAGTATTTGCTTTAATTACGGATCTTAGAGTGTGCGTGTAACTCAAATTGAAATGCTGCTGAACATCTTCAGCAGAAATCCTGCTTCGCAATTCGAACTTCACACGAGTGAACTACATGACTTTTTATATTTTCACCTCTTCTTTCTTTCTCTTTCATATATTGCCGAAAATTATTTTATCATTATGTCTTTAAACAACTTTTTATTTTCTTTAGTGTTTAACAACCGTTATAACGAAGTGAATTTCTCCGTCATTTCTGTCCACGCCAGGATTCGAACCCGGATCCCCTCATTCCGGAACAAGTCACTCTACCAATTGAGCTACGCGGACGTTTGTTCTGACTACTATCTGCCTTTATGTCGTGTGCGTCCTGCTGGCAGGTACCTCACATCTCCTGGTACGTTACATGATCTCCCCCTTATTTTTTTTTTTTTTTCGAAGTGCTGGAGAAGGGATTCTCTTATTTTTCCTATCTCGGGGTGTGAAAAGAACATCACACCAATGCGAGATTTTGAACGGTCGGGTCATCCGGATAGTTCGGGCGCCATTATAACGAAGTGAATTTCTCCGTCATTTCTGTTCACGCCAGGATTCGAACCCGGATCCCCTCATTCCGGAATAAGTCACTCTACCAATTGAGCTACGCGGACGTTTTATTCTGATTCCTAAATTCCTATCTGCCTTTATGTCGTGTGCGTCCTGCTGGCAGGTACGTCACATCTCCTGGTACGTTACACCGTCACGAGCAATTTGGAAGTTTATAAGGCGTCGCCCGTCCCTAATTTATGGCCATTGCTTTCAGGGAAGGGAGAGAGCCAGCCCCTAAAATCTTTAAGCAGCCGACGCGCCTGAAACAAATGGTGTTCAAAGTTTTCTGCTCTCTCTAAATAAAAATACACTGGCAGAAAGTGAATAAAGAACACCAACAAGGAATGGGCGGACGATCATGAAATTTACATATGTTAATGAGGTCCAGTTTACGTAGGTGTAATGTTAATGTCGGGACCAACCGGTGACTGTGCGAACAATCCACAACCGTCTACTCGATGCAGGACTACGTGCACGTGTGCCGCTGGCATGTGTACTTCTGAATCCAGCCCACCGTCAGGAACGGCTGCAGTGGTGTCGCCAACGTCTGCACTGGAGAACGCAATGGCGATCTGTCGTGTTCAGCGATGAAAGCAGATTCTGCTTGGGAGCCTCCGATGGCCGTATGCGTGTTCGCAGACGCACAGGGGAGCGTCTCCACCCTTCTTGCATCCACCAGCGACACACAGGTCCTACACCTGGTCTCCTGGTGTGGGGAGCGATCAGCTATCACTCCCGTACACAACTAGTGTTTATACCGGGTACGTTAAACAGCACCTCCTACATCAACAACATCATTCAGCCCGTTGTTGTGTCATTCGTAAAGTCGGTCCATCTTGGTGTTTTCCAGCAAGATAACGCACGCCCACACACGGCACGTGCAACGCAACGTGCACTTCAGGGTGTGAGACAACTTCCATGGCCTGCACGTTCACCGGATTTGTCCCCCATTGAGCACGTGTGGGATTTTATGGGACAACGACTTATCCGGTCTCCACGGCCAGCCACGACCACCAATGATTTACGCGTCCAGGTTGAGGATGCTTGGAACTTAATACCCCAAACTTACATCCAACATCTGTACGACAGACTCCATGCCAGAATTGCACAGTGTGATGCAGTCATTGCGGTTTAACCTCGTACTAACTATGTTACATGGAAATGTTATTTCTCAGTTTACCAGCAAATACAGCTGCATTTTGCCATAATGTTTTGATCACGTTATCCTCTGTATTCCGTTATTATGCTGTATAAATTTCGTTGGTATCAGACGTCTCCTTTTTGGTGTTCTTTTTTCACTTTCCGCCAGTATATTTACATAGCGCCCAGGTTTCACTAAAGCAACAGCAAAAAAATTGCTTTTCTTCCATCATGTCAGCAGAACTGACAACAACCTTATCACTGGCGATAAGAACATGATAGAGTACTCTATTCCCAACTCCAGGAGTTCTCAACCTATGGGTCGCGACCCAAACTTAGAAAGCCGGGGCTCCGAAATGGGTCGCGACCCAAACCTTTAAAACCGGGGCTCCGAGATGGGTCGCCGTAGCTTCCCTGAGAAAAAAAAATAAAGTGTTAAATTTTTTTATTTTAAATTTTAAAATTTCTTCGTGTTTAACACGTGCAAAGGTCCCGGAATTTCTAGAGATGGCATCACGGGGACCACGAGTGGTGCTTCTTCTGGTAACTGGAATCGTGCGAATTGTTAGGACGTTAGAGCATAGCAAATTCCCCCTAAACCCAAAATCCCCCTACATTTTACGGGAAAATCCCCCAACTTGGTAACACTGGCCTGCTCCCAGAATTCTATGACAAACGATCAACAATTGCGACACAGAAGGGAAACGGCAGAGAGAGAGAGAGAGAGAGAGAGAGAGAGAGAGTATGGACTATGGAGTAGGGTGGGCTGAAAAAGATATTTTTTTCTTTAAATTTGCATATCGCCTAGTGCGGAAAACTTGACATTTGGGTTAACAAGAACAACAAAAGAAATTCTTTTGAAATCGACTAATACCTTACATCTCCGCAAGGCACTCTAATTTCGCGCTTTTCCGACAACATTGGGCCGTAAGCAAAAACGGATGGAATTTTTTTGTAATTGAAATCAAGTATCCTCTAGTGCTTAAAAGTGTCCTTTAGTGTTCCCAGTAACAGCGAAAAAAATGTTTTGAAGTTGATCATGTCTCTGCAATTGCCATGTCTCCGCACTGCAAGCGAAATTCACCATTTTCTTCTCGCATTTGGCCCGTAAGCCTAGTCTAGCTAAAGGCATCCTGGCATGTTGGGCATCAGAAATATCGGTAAAAAATTGCACTGTTCTGAGTGCACCATGCGCGTGCATGTGTAGTACACTTAGTTAGCTTTGCAATGTGTAGCGTGTATCACATCGCTTTCTTCTAATTTCACATATGGAAACTACCCATAACTTACCACGAAGAGGTGGCTACACTTCGAGTTCCGCCCACCCTCCCTCCAGCTCAGAATTTTATTTCTAGGTGGTATATCTTGTTCGGTAATCCGCTTTACTCGAAACTGTGGCATTAATTGCCGTGATACAATTGTTGCTCTTATGAATGAATCTCTAGCTTGAAACCACACACTGAAGCAGCTGCTTCGGTCACCAGTTTCACGCAACGTTCCACAGCTTACGTGTGGCAGGGAAACTTGGTTATTTCTTCGCCAGCTGCGGCAGAAGTTGTGATTAGTCGATCCAGATCTTCGTCTGAGATGTGTTCTGTCAGGGGTGGTTAGGTAAGACGCGCTTTAGTCTAATCGATCATGCCATAATATTCTTTAACATCCAAATTTAATTGCGGCACTTCGAATTCTCTTAAGACATCATTCATTTGTTGTTTTCTAGCTTTCTTTATTCTTCTCCATCCAAGAGCTCTAACGTGGGTGCGTTCGTCTGCAATCATACTTAGCAATACACACTGAGGGAAAAAAATCCCAACACCACGAAGAAATAGTTGTAGAAGAATGAAATGGTGGCAATACATTTGTATAGGTAACATATTTAATCGATTAAGGTTCAACATCACAGCTTAATGTAAGCGCGAGAAGAGCCATTTTAAATATGAAATGCTGGTACATTAATAACCTGTGTAACCGCCAGAATGTTGAATGCAGGCACGCAAACGTTCATGCATTGTGCCGTACAGGTGCTGGATGTCAGTTTGTGGAATGGAGTTCCATGCCTGTTGCATTTGGTCGGTCAATACAGGGACGGTTAATGCTGGTTGGAGGTGATGCTGGAGTTGTCTTCCGAAGATGTCTAATACGTGCTCGATTGGGGAAAGATCTGGTGATCTAGCAGGCCACGGCAACATGTCGACACACTGTAGAGCATGTTGGTTTACAACAGCGGTATGCGGGCGAGCGTTATCCTGTTGGAAAACACCCCGTGGAATGCTGTTCATGAATGGTAGCACAACAGGTTGAATCACCAGACCGACGTACAACTGTGCCGTCAGGGTGCGTGGGATAACTACGAGAGTGCTCCTGCTGTCATAGGAAATTGCTCCCCAGACCATAACTCCAGGTGTAGGTCCAGTGCGTCTCAGCCACTGACAGGTTGGTTGCAGGCGCTCACCTGGCCTCCTTCTAACCAACACACGGCCATCACTGGCACCCAGGCAGAACCGGCTTTCATCAGAAAACACAACAGATCTCCACACCGTCCTCCAATGAGCTCTAGCTTGACACCACTGACGTCGCAAACGGCAGTGGTTTGGAGTAAGTGGAATGTACGCTACAGGGCGTCTGGCTCGGAGCTGTCCTTCAAGTAACCGATTTGTAACAGTTCGGTGTGTCAATGTGGTGGCAACTGCAGCTCGAATTGCTGCCGCAGACGCGGTACGATGCGCCACGACCATACGCCGTACACGGCGGTCTTCCCTCTCAGTAGTACCACGTGGCCGGCCGGAACCCGGTCTTTTTGAGGCAGTACCTTCCCTTGACCACCGCTGCCAACAATCATGCACAGTGGTTACATTCCTGCCAAGTCGTTCTGCAATATTGCGGAAAGAAAATCCACCTTCTCGTAGCCCTATTACACGACCTCGTTCAAACTCCGTGAGCTGTTGATAATGGCATCTTCGTCTTCTTAAAGGCATTCTTGACTAACATCAACACACTACGTCGAATCTCAACGATAACTAACGCTCACGAACGTTACAGCACGTATTTACAGCAAACCTGCTTTGCGTGTTCCAAGGGCGCTACTAGCGCCACACGTATGCGCCGAGTGCGAAATTTGCATAGACGTCATCTTACAGATGTACTCTGACCGCATACCAACTGTCGTGTATCTAACACAACCCCTTCTTGGTGTTGAGATTTTTTTTCCGTCAGTGTCCAAAAGTGTTTGGAAACTGATCCTACAACTCGTTCAAAGGAGATTGGGGCAGCTCTCGACGGCTATGAAAATCTCCCAGTAGTTGACTTTGCAGCTATTCATGTAGAATGGACAGAACACATGAAAGAATTGCAGGATACACTTGAACTGAGTACCGACCAGCAGTATTTACTGGAAATGTGTTGCGCCGTGTCACAGGGAGCCTGTGATTTCAGCCTTTCTAGAAGAAATGCAGGACCACGGTCACATTCGCGGTGGCTGACGACAGCTAATAGAGTCACGCGCCTCTATGGCGCCTCTCAAAACACATCGCAAACTTTGATCTGTGTTGCTAACAACATAAGGAAGGTATATGCCTCGATCTGGTTTTCCATAAAGAAGAAGCCTTCGTGCACAGAAGGGGCCAAACACTTTTGGAAACTGATCAACTCATGGCGCTTCATGGATTTGAAGTTCAAAGTAATCATTGATGCAGTGATCAAGAGAACCGCGTTCTTCAGACGCCCAGAGAATATCTTGCTAAGCATGATTGCGGACGAACGCACCCACCTTAGAACTCTTGGATAGAGAAGAATAAAGAAAGGTAGACAACAACAAATGAATTATGTCATAAGAAAATTCGAAGTGCCGCAATTAAATTTGGATGTTAATGAATATTATGAGATGATCGATTGGACTATAACTCTTCTTACCGAACCACACCTGACAGAACATATCTCAGACGTTGATCTGGATCGACTAATCGCAACTTGTGCCGCAGCTGGCGAAGAAATAACCAAGTTTCCCTGCCACACACAAGTTATGGAACGTTGCGTGAAACTGGCAACCGAAGCAGCTGCCTCAGTGTGTGGATTTGAAGCAAGAGATTCATTCATAAGAGCAACAATTGTATCACGGCAATTGTTGCCACATTTTTCGAGTAAAGCGGATTACCGAACAAGATATACCACCTAGAAATAAAATTCTGAGCTGGAGGGAGGGTGGGCGGAACTCGAAGTGTAGCCACCTCCTCGTGGTAAGTTCTGGCTTGTTTCCATATGTGACATTGGAAGCACGCAAAGAGCTACACGCTACACATTGCAAAGCAAACTGAGTGTACTACGCATGCACATGCATGGTGCACTCAGAACAGTGCAATTTCCTACGGATTTTTCGATGCCCAACATGCCAGGATGCCTTTACCTAGACTAGGCCTACGGGCGAAATGTGGGAAGAAAATGGTGAACTTCGCGTGCAGTGCGGAGCCATAGCATATTGATCAACTTCTAAACTTTTTTTCACTGTTATTAGGAACACTAAAGGACACCTTTCCGCACTAGGAGTTACTCGATTTCAATTACAAAAAAATTATATCCGTTTTTGCTTACGGCCCAATGCCGTCGGAAAAACGCGAATTAATGTGCCGTGCGGAGATGTAATACACTGCCGGACAATTGCTAAGGACGGATGACAATAGCAACGATAGCAACCATAAAATGGAAGGCAGGAAAATGTGGAAATTAGCATAAGTGCGGGATACAGTAAGACGTGTTGTGCGTATGCAAATTTTGCATTGCCGAACCTGTTCGTGACGTCATATCGCTGATAAGAGATATAAAGGATTTGACGCGTAATGACCGTTGTTGTTCAAACGCAAAGTTGAAGAGAAAGAATTAATTGACGAACTTGCAATTTTCAGTATGTCTTCCCGTCATCACCTAGATGATTTTACGCGTGGCCGTATTATTGGCAAGTCAGTAACAGTGTTGTTTCAAGGCTTTGGAAATCATTTCAAACAAATGGAGAGTGTAGCAAACGTCACGGGGGAGGTCGTGTTCGCAGTACGACATCTGCAGAAGATCGGTACATAGTGCTTCCAACAAAAAAAGACCGGCGTAGCACAGCTAGTGAGGTAGCAAATCAGTTTATGGCTGCTACTGGCAAGCGGATCTCCCGAAAAACTGTCGCCAGACGTTTGCATGAAGGAGGACTATACGCCCGCCGTCCTGTTGTGTGCATCCCATTGTCCAGACGTTACCGTACCGCCCGTTTGCAATAGTGCCATCAACATCGCAATTGGACTGATAACGACTGGTCTGCTGTCTTCTTCTCAGATGAGAGTAGATACAGTCTATCGTCTGATTGTCGACGACAACTGATCTGGCGTGATAGTGGTACTGCATATTGTCCAGCAAACATACAGGAAAGGGACCGATATCCGACATGTAGTGTCATGGTATGGGCTGGCATCATGATCAATGGCCGTACGTCCCTCTATGTGCTTCCAACTGGGACTATGACTGGCCAACGATACATTAATGATGTTCTGCTACCTCATGTTCGCATGTTCCGTGGTGCTGTCGGTGATAGATTCATTTTCATGGACGACAACGCAACATGTCATCGAACAGTCGCTGTCCAGGAGTGTCTTGAGAGCGAGGATATTCAACGCCTCGTATGGCCAGCACGTTCTCCAGATCTGAATCCCATTGAAAATGTGTGGGATGCTTTGGGGAGGAGTCTTGCTGGTCGCCAATGCCCTCCAATAAACAAGGACACCCTCATCCGTGCACTGACAGAGGAATGGGATAAATTATCCCAACAGCTGCTTGATAATGTTGTGCAAAGCATGACACGACGTGTGGGATCTTGCACCGCCCTCCATGGTGGCCATATCCCGTATTGACATCTTACGCCGGAACGCCTGCGGACGGTAATTGCATTTTTTTCAAGTTTACGTATTCTGCACAAAATGGCCTGTTTGTCCCTTGAACACGTTCCAAAGCCTTCTGGATTTCAGAGCAAAATACATTGTCTTTCTTGTAATGTCCTGGCATTCTGACATGATTTTATTTCACTTGGCATCCAACCACACTTACTTTTTTATGCGCCATATAGCCGTTTATGATCCGTCCTTAGCAATTGTCCAGCAGTGTATATTGGTCGAGTTCAAAAAAATTATTTTGTTATTCTTGTTGAACCAAATGGCAAAGTTTCCGCACCAGGTGTTATGCAAATAAAAAAAAAGTTTTTTTTCAGCCTACCCCGCTACGGAGGCCTTCAGCGAAAATTCATTAATAATAACACACGACCACGGTTTGAACAGCTTTCAGCAGTAGTGCAAGGCCAAGGAACACACTGAACTACTACGAGTAATTATTTTTGAAATATGTTGTTTAAAAGGTTTTAATTTCCATTTACTCATATTATTTGTCTCAAAATATGTTATTATTCATGTTATATAAACAACTGAAACCCCTTCCCGTACCCTTACGCCACTGTTTTGACTGTAATTTGAAAAATCAAAAATTTTGTTACACTCTGCGTAATAATGAATAATTACTACGCTTACTTATATCATTATATTAGCATTTTTAATTTCAAAATATACCTATGGGTCGCGAAGTTGATCGTCTTGTTGATTTTGGGTCGTGGCCAAAAAAGGTTAAAAACCCCTGGTCTACTCCATGACCCAAGGTATGGAGGGAAGGGTTAGTTCCCCTGATACGACATCATGCCACAGGGTGGAAACAAATGACTCTAACATCTTCTCTCTCCTTTCTTACGTTCGACGACATTGTTACAGCTCTTTCAGCTGGCAATCAGTCAGAAAGAATAAATGTCAATCATCCGACGAAATGTGCACTTTGAAAAACAAAGCTAAGGGGGAAATAATGCTTTCTGATGTGCAGGTTCTCTCGTTCCAGCCCCTTCCGGCCCACTTCTTAGACAGTGAATATATTCATTTGAGCTGATTTCAGCTCATTTTTTAACCCCGAGTTAATTCGTTCCAGCCTGTTGAAGAGTTAAAACCAATACACTCCAGTGCATCATCTGGGACTTGAACACAGGCCCAGCTCACAAGAATATTCAGGCCAGTGCCTCAGCAACTCGGCCACCGGGTGGCGAATTATTTTCTTTCCAGGGTTTTAGACGGAATAATTACCTTCCCTTATGAAAGTTTGCGGTAAACCAGCATTTGCACTTATGTTAAGTAGTTGTATTAAAATCATTTCTGAAAACTATGGTGGGGCAAAAGTGTGTGGAGATGACAACTGTGAATCACGTCCTGGACGTGCTTTCACTGTGAATAAGAAGCTATTCGTAATTCTACAAATTATGACGCATACTTTAATTTCACTTTGATTTTCAGTTCTCTTTCTCTATGTAAATTTTGAGTTCACTCTCTTTTAGCGTTCAACCTTAACGCTGTATTTTCTCACTCACTAAATGTTATCTGGCAACAGTCTTGAAGCCAAGGGTGAATGACTTATGCATGGTTGAAAAGCAAGATTGCTGTATATACGGTGAGACTTCCATCAACGGACACCTCCGAACAACGGTAACAAGAGCAACGGAAAGCTCTGATTGGTACAGAACAGCTGTAGTAAGATTAAAATTAACGATAATCTCCAAACAGCGGAACCTCTGAACAGCGGCCAACGGACACCCTAGTCACTCCCAAAATAAATTTAACGGATAGCTTATCTTTGAGTGCTTTTGGTACTTCGGCGAGAGGGATAATATAGGAACAAATAATATTATTGTTAAATAAAGTATGTCTCGAGAAAGATGGTTTGGATTACAGCGAGTTCAGTGGAGCGTTTCAGTGAGATAAAAGGAGTTAATGTTTAGTTCTGCGTGAGGCGAACTCCAGCTCTTGTGTATGTTTCAGTCGCAACCTGGCAGGGGAGGTTGCTGATGCGTGAAATGATTTCCGTTAGCGACGGTATATGTTTGATTGGTCCCTGTGGGTTCTGTTGCAATTTTGCGGTACGCAGCAAGCTAACTGTAAAGTTCCAGTTCACTGTCTAGAATTTAATACACAGAATTCACGGGGACCAAGAACACCAAACACGTGACTAACTTATAAATGTGGATAGAGCGATGACTTCTGTTTGATGTCTAGAATTTGTTTTTTTTTCTTTCCCTTAGCGTGGCCTAATCTTAACCTCCTAACTTCATATTCCTGAAGGGAAGTTTGCGACAATGGGTCAGACATCACTTTCCTAAAATCTTCTACAGCATGATTGTTTTAAATTGTTATTTTAAGTTTTATTCAGCATTCTGTATTTGGAGAAAGCTCTGAAACCGTTTCCTTTGTGCGCATGCCATGTGTAATTATTATCTTTTTATACCAACGCAAAAGACTAGCAATGTTAACGTAGGCTTAAGCTCCGAGCAACGACACCACCCAACAAAAGTCTCTTTTCCCCGGTACGAGCACATTCAGAGGTTTTACTGTATAATGTATTAAGCTAGCAGCTGTGTGGAGGTGCATTAGCAGTAGACGCCGAAGCTGTAAGCGGTATTGTTCTCATGCAGGTAGCATCTGTCGATATGTGAAGTATATATATGTATTTCGTATTAGAGTTTCGTCAAATTACTATTGTGTTTACAAATTCGACTAAGTAACTGCTTTTATTATTGGAGTAATTATTCGGCAGTCTTCATTAGTTAAGTGCGGCTGAAATAAAGGACAAACTGTAAGTAACTTTTTTGAACTTTATTTGAGTGACCCTTGTTTCACTAAAAGTGAGCTAATAAGAACAACGAACATTACGTAGTGTTCCCTAAGCTACATAAATATGTTTTAAGCATTGAAGAACACTACAATGTTTAGAAATAGCCCAGTTTAATTTTACAAAGCGCAAACGTGTTGCAAAAAAATCTTACCAGTGACCACTCATAGGTGATTAAACTGTGCAGCGCGCAACCATCTGCTACGACTTTTCAACAATATCCCCTTTTACCTGTTAACCAGTGTGCAAGTTATTACATTTTTGTGTGCAGTTATTCGATACCGTTTTGTAAACCCACTTTGTGACTTTCAAAAGCGATTTCTCTTGCCGGACAGAGTTTTAACATCACAAATACTGTCATTTTTTAACGCATTTCTCAAATACACGAAATTAGCAGTTGGTCTCAGTTTGAGACATTCGTATTGTTTGTGAATTTCATTCAAAATGGCACCTATCAGGAACAATTATATTGATATTTTTCGTCATTTATTCTCAATTTAAATTTTATACAGACTTCTGTAGCTCACATCCTGCGATCCACCAGCCTTCTCTCGAAACAGAACTTTGATCGATAGCGTACAAAGCCTGCCGGCGAGGATATACGAGCGTACAAACGGAATAATCCCCTTTCAAATTCTACATGAAGTCATGAAGGTGTTATTCCAAACCGTCGTGCATCTGCGCCGTGAAAATACGACAATGTGAAGTATCAGTATTATTTATTAGACTCCATGATGCTCAAATAAAGTTGATTTTATATTTTTTTCCGAAATTTGGTTGTTATATTATATAATCAGCAAACATACAGTTTAACATAAATACATTTCTAAACACACACACACACACACACTAAACGAGGTAGTCGTCGTGTATATGTGGGTGCAAATGGGTCTGGTGCATTTGCCCGACATTTTCTTCACCGAAGGGTCACTTGAATGAAAATCACTTCACCGAATGATCACTTGATCAAAATGTTCATTTCATCCAAGGGTCACTTGATCGAAAGGTACAGTTCACCTAAGGGTATCTTTACCTAAAACTTCATTTCATCGAAGGGTGGATGTATCGTAAACTTTGGATTTCATTACAGAATCTGTTGAAGCCTGGTGTCAGTTCGAAAGACATACCACCTAAACGTTAGGGGATCATACTCAAATTACGCTTTTGATTTCTTTGTGTCACAAAGAGCGCAAAGATTTAGTTTTAAGACAAAAATAATTAATTTTAAGTACCTACCTCGGCTTAGGCCTTTTTAGCAAATTTTGATCGTACGTGCTCATGTTTATGAGGTTTACATAAAAAGTCAAGTTAATAATGTTGCACATATATTCAGGCAAAATAAATCAATTTTAAGACCCTAGTCTTTGGCATAGACCTTTTTATTTATTTATTTATTTATTTATTTATTTTTGATTGGAGGTTTAACGACCACCGTAAGCAACTCAATGGGTTATAAGCAGTCGCCCATCCCTAATTTAGGATCACTGGTTCCAGGAAAGGGAGAGAGCCAGTGCCATAAAGAAGCACAGCATCCATGCCTCACTGGGATTCGAACCCGTACTCCTTTTGGACGAATAATCAGAGCCCATTGCTTAGACCACTGGCGAATAACTTTCTAAAAGGCGGCAGGTCTTTTTAGAAAATTCTAATCGCGCATGCTCATGTTCATAAGGTTTACATAAAAAATCAAGTTAATAATAGTGCACATTTATTCAGGCAAAAAGAATCAATATTAGTTCCGTAGGCCTCGGCTTAGACTTTTTTAGCAAATTTTAATTCATAAGGTTTACATAAAAACCTTATGAACATTAAAAATTCCCAGATCTAAGCCCAAGGCCTTAAACATTAATGTTTTAGGTTTCAGCAAGAGTGTAACATACTTTACTTTAAACATTATGTAACGCTTATGAATATGAGTAGGGTTAAAATCTGTTAAAATGGCCTCTATCTAGGCCTACTGCTAAAAAATTCATGTTTTGTGGTTGAGTAAAAGTGGAACATTATTTACTTGACTTGCTATGTAACCCTAATAAACATGAGTTCAGAGGATTAAAATTTGATAAAAAGGCCCAGATCTAGACCCTATAATGAATGTCATATTTCGAAAAACCTACTTATGGAGAGGTGTTTCATAGAAATAAAAAGTGCATTTTTTATACACTCCCATAACGTTTAGATAGCCAGCGTTTCAAACACCCACACCACATTCCAACAGATCTCCAACCGCAAAATTCTACGTTTTCGATAAACTGACCATTCCGTGAAATGATCTTTCGATGTAATGAAATTTTAGGTGAAGTAATCCTTCAATAAAATGAACTTTTCGATGAAATGACCCTTTCGATGAAATGAATTTTTATGTGAAGTGACTCTTCGGTAAAATGAAGTTTTCGGTCATGTGACCCTTCGGTGAAATGTACCTTTCGATCAGGTGATTTTCGGTCAAATGATCTTTCGATCAAGTGAACTTTACCTGGTGGAAATGTATGTACACACACCAATCTTTGTCTTTCCAAGCCAATTGATGTCTTTATTCTCGTCTCTTACAGGTAGGTTTTGACTTTGCCGTTTCTGTGGCAATCGGCACACATTCAGAGTTCCTCTCTGCAGCAGAAGCTGATGTTTTACTTGCAGTGGCATCACAAAGCTAGAAGAGTGACTCATGCATGAAAATCTGGCGCACCAAAAATAAAAGTGGCATAACTTTTTAAATGTTTTACAGTGTAGTGTGTCTGTCTTTCCCCTCAAAACAGACACACTACACTGTAAAACATTTTCTAAAATTCACAAGCCACTTTCCGTGATACCTTTTGTGAATTAGCGAAGCATTATCCTTAAACAGCCTTTTTCAAGAAATTACGAAAAGCTCTTGAATTTCACCGATTTTTCGAACGCCAGAAATCTTAAATTTCAGAAAACTTCCTGCAGTTTCTTTCGTATATTAACTGTAAACTGACATTTTTTACGCTTTCTAACCGTAGGTTGAAGGAGCGTATATGCTCCAGCTTTTTCTATCAGTCTGTACTTCTGTCTGTCTGTCCGTCCGTCCGTCCACACGATAACTAGTGTAAAAATGGTTCGATTTCGATGAAATTTTAGTATGTGGTAGGGGACCACCTGGGGACGAACCCTATTGAAGATGGGCGAAATGGAGGCAAAGGTCAGGACATAGGAGCGGGTTCCTTTCCATTGCTTTTATGCGTCATAACTTACGTAAAAATGCTTCGATTACGACAGAATTTCATCATGTTGTTCCGGAGTTGTACTGAACCGGTTCTGTTTAATATAATCAAAAAGGGGTCAAAGGTCAGGACACAGAAGCGAGACTTATTCCACAGCCATTATCCTCATAACTTAAGTAAAAATGCTTCTATTACGGCAAAACTTTAGTATGTTGTTCCGGAGGTATACTGAACCGGTTCTGTTTAATATCCTCGAAATGGGGTCAAAGGTCAAGGCACAGGAGCGAGATTTATTCCACAGCCATTATTCTCATAACTTGAGCAATGATTTTTGGTATGTTGCAAAGCGTATCATAATCAATGCATTGCATGATTTCACTAATTTGCTTAAGATGTTAACAGAAAATTCTGAATTTTTCGAAACCTTTTTGTAATTCCTTTCGTAAATTAGCGGAAAAATTTTGTTCTCACGTTTTCCGTATCCATATAACAGAAAATGTCCGGTAATAGGAGCGATTCGCGAGAATACCCGAGGTTTGGTTAACTATTAAATTTCAATCGTCTGCCGCGGGATCCGATTTTGAAATTCCGTAGAGAGATTGGATATGGTGGATAGCATATGGCATAAAATTTTGGTTATCGTGGGACCGGATATTCCTTTCCCTCTCCCCCATTTTGTGCACCAGCTATTGTACTGTATATTGTGCTACCATAAGGACACTTAAATCGTACAGATGATTGTATTATGTCTATGTATCAGTCAATGGAACCTTAAAATAAAAGCTATTACAGCTATCAAGAATGAATTTGATATTTAGGAGTTCTATGAAATAATACTGTAAAGCAGTACATTCCATCTTTTCTAAAATATAATTGTAAGTCATTGTCAATTTAAAAAAAATCGCAACGAAGCATTTTGTTGCTTTGTAAAATGAGAAAAATACGCAATTTGTAATAAGTCCTCCTATAGCAAAAAAGTAAAGTAATTGCAAAACTATTCAGGAAAATAATAAGCTCCTACAGAAAATCAAATGACAAATTCACCCACTTTAATAAGGAAAAACATTTCATCATTACGCGATTAGGGTTCTACCTTACACGTAACTGTGCTCTACGTGTCTTTTTGGCTCAACTGTTACACGACGAGCTGCCGTTGAAAAGATCCTTGGTACGAAACTCACCAAAGGTAAAGGGAAAGGACTCGTTTACTTCATACTCCGGAAAGAAGTATCTTACGTAAAAGCATTGAAAAAGTTAAAATCGATGATTTTGAGAAAATTCTGTATAAACATAGAAGACCCCGAAATGGGCATTTTTAAAATAAATGTAACTGGTGATTACAGAAATTATGGCAAAGGACTGAAATTAAAAGAATCGTAAACTCTAAAAAATGGCAATTTCTTTAAAAGAAGAACACCTACCGGAAATTTTCTGCACTTTTTTTGCAGAAATGTTCCATTAATTCACACCACTTAGTTTTTAAAAGTGAAATCATGGTAAATCCTTGCTACGGTTGTAAGTTAAAATCCTAGCATCCACTATTACGGAACAAGTTAGTAAAATCATGCAATGCATTGATTATGATACGCTTTTCAACATACCAGAAATCATTACTCAAGTTATGAAGATAATGGCTGTTGAAAAACTCAACTCACACTTCTCTGCCCTGACCTTTGACCCCATTCCGATGATATTAAACAGAATTGGCTCGGTATACCTCTTAAACAGCATACTAAAATTTTGTCGCAATAGAAGCATTTTTATTCAAGTTACAAATATAACGGCTGTGGAATAAATCGCGTTCCTGTGCCCCGACGTTTGCCCTCATTTCGATCATATTCAACAGAACCGGTTTAGTATAACCTCCGGAACAACATGATAAAGTTGTGTCGTAATCGAAGCATTTTTACATAAGTTATGTCGCATAAGGGCGATGAAATGGATCCCGCTCAGACCTTTGCCCCACTTCCTCCCATTTTCAGTAGGGTTCGTCCCCGGGTTGTCCCCTACCACATACTAAAATTGCATCCAAATCGAACCATTTTTACGCTAGTTATCGTGCGGACAGACAGAGGGACAAAGTTCGAGCATGTACGCTTCTTCCACCTGCGGTTGGAAAGCGTAAAAAACGGTTAGTTCGAACATTCAAAGCCGCTCAGGTTATTCGTTTTGCTATTCCAACCCTAAGGGCGCGCTAACTGATGCTAGATGAACTCGTCTGCATATATTCAATTCATACCGCATCTTATATGTTAGAGTGAGTCATTTATCTGACGGCGGCAGGTGTACTTTATTTATAGGCATTTCAATGTATGTATATGAATATACCATACGCACTATATTGTCAAAAGTCACCGGACAGCCCTTCAAAAGCAAATTGACTGCTTCGCTGCGTTGTGAAGATGCGCGGTACAACTGCAAACGGTATAAAAACAAGCCTGCAGCTGACCGCGATTTTATCGCATTGTGAGGTTGTGTGAAAATATCCTGGCGGGAGAGAACTGACTTTGAGAAAGGAAAGATTGTTGGGTGTTACATTAGTGGGTTGTCCATAAGATAGACCGAGAGGCGTTTAAACATTCCGAAGTCAACTGTTTTGGATGTACTGAATAAGTAGAAGATGCATGGCGTGCCTGAAGCAGCAAAACGTACCCGTAGACCAAAGAAAATCAGTGAAAGAAGAAGTCGAAGCCTCAGGAGATTCGTTACAGCTAATCGACGGAATACTACACACGACGTCAGTGTACAGGTGAGTAAACATGCTGGAACCTCGGTATGTACACATACTATTCGCAGAGAACTTCATTCCATGGGTTACCGTTGTCATGCGGCTTCTCATAAGCCTTTCACCTTTACTCGGAATGCTACTCGTCGTTGAGCATGGTGTAAAAAACATTTATCGTGGACCGTAGATCAATGGAAACGGGTCCTACGGACTGATGAATCCAGATACACGATCTATAAGTCTAGTGGTCATGTGTAGGTATGGCGGCAGCCGGGGGAACGCTATTTACCACAGTGTGCTCTTCCTACGGTCAAGTTTGGAGCTGGCAGTGTACTCGTGTGGGGGTGTTTTTCCTGGCATGGTCCCGGCCCATTGGTTATCGTCGAAAAACCTGTTAATCAACATGTCTACCACGATATTCTGTACAATTATGCCCTACCAACCCTGGCGCAATACTATGAACCGAGGCTTGTTGGTACCAGCATGACAATGCACCGAGCCATAAAGCAATGACTGTTGCGGCGTGGTTTGACGATAATTCCATATCGTGTGTGGACTGACCAGCACAGAACCCTGATCTTAATCCCATATAGCACCTATGAGATGAGTTAGAGCGCCGCAAAAGAAGTTTGGAACCAAGGCCTACTATTAAGCAACAATTAGCGGCAGCATTATGTACTGAATGGAAGCGCATACCTATCGCTGTGTTCCGAAGCCTTGTCAGTGCATGGGGTAGTGCATGCATTAAGGCCAAAAGTATACCGAAACCGTACTAATGTATGTCAATAAATGCTATGTTGTGTTTCTCTTCCAGGTGTCCGGTGACCTTTGTTAATATAGTATACATACAGGCATCTGCACGTATTTATTTGCACACTAAATCATAAACATATAATATATGTAAAAATGAAACATTCCTCTTTACTTTCATGTTTTCAATGGGAAATGTTTCTTACATTAGCTTCTATTTTACCCTCCGATCTTCGGAAAAGCCACTTGCGCGTCGCCGTCCCGGTTGTAGAGTAGTCAGATGCGTAGGCTTGTGAATAATCGTCTGAGTTGAGTCTATAACCTAGTTCCGGTAAGGCATATGTAGTGCGTGGCGCTGACTCTCACGCTTCCAGGAACAAGTTTATCCAAATTAGGTGTGAGTGATTGCTGGTAGTACTTAGAGTTCCTCATGGTATTTGTTAAACCCCGAAAAAAAAAACCCTTTTTACGTAACACATTACCAGAAACGAAACAGTGTGAAAATCAATGCACATTGTTATGTAAATTATTTACTTACACATTACCCAAGACTCAGCAAATTTCTCTTCAATAAATTATCCGCATTATCAAAAATAATGGTGATTAATGTTAAATGCAGATTCAGAAACTCGTGAGAGAGGCCAGATTTTCCTCTAAGTACAGAGTGATTCATTCTGGACTGAACACGTATTATGAGGAATATATATGAGATGGGGAATATACGATGAGCGTGAAACCTGAACGGAGCGGTTCTTTATTCCCTGACGAAGTTGCCGACATGCATTACCTGTGAATATACTGTTTCCCCGGCAGCTGGCGTGCTATCAGCCTTGTTAGTAGTGGTGGAGGAATAGCGTGTTTCCGCGGAAAGTTTCAGCGAGGAACTCGAATGAAGTTGGTATACTCAATTGAAGAGCGTGTGTTCATTGTGCGCGAGTACTGGATAACCGTTTTCCTTCAAATAATGTCAGAAGGAGTTTCTGAAGAAATTTGGTGGGCGTAAACTACCCACCAGAGACACCATTTCGAAATTGGCGAAGAAGCTGGAGAGAACGGGAAAGCATGGTGGATCCGCATACGGGTGGACCACCCGAGATGGCAGAGGACACAATAGAGGATGTGAACAGCTGTTACTGGCATCCCCACGAAACTCTGCTCGGCGATTATCTCAAGAGACTGAACGATCGTATTCGACATATCAAGGAGCAGTCAAACAGGCAGAGATTAAGCCGTACCGTATCACGGATGTGAACGAGTTACAGCCACCGAATTTTGCAAAGCGATTGGCATATTGCCAATGGTTTGCAAATATTTCTCCGAAAACCCAGCCCTGTTGGATATAACATGGTTTACTGACGAAGCATGGTCCCATTTATCCGGATACGTAAACTCGCAGAATACACGTGTGTGGGCCAGTGATAATCCCCAAGCCATCCATGAAGAGCCATGTCATCCAGTGAAAGTCGGTGTCTGGTGTGCGGTGTCTCGACGCCGTATCATTGGGTTAATCTTTTTTAAAGACTCGGTTAATACTGACCGATGTTTGGAAATCTTTAATGAGTTTGTGAACCAGCTGGATGAACAGGAACCAGCAGATGGTTACTTTCAACAGGACGGTGCAACGTGCCACACATCCAATAAGAACATGGCAGAAATTCGCAGCTTTATCCAGGACAGGATTGTCTCCAAAGACCTGCTGCCGCCTAGATCTCCCAAAATAACACCCCCATGTTTCTTTCTCTGAGGACTTTTAAAAAGCAAGGTTTATGCCAACAAGATTAGGTCGATTGAGTAACTGAAAGGCAACATCACACGAGAAATTGCTGCCATCAACGTAGTTATGCTACATCGCATATTCGCCGATATGGAGCGTCGGGTGAATATGTACTTGGACGATGGCGGTGGGCATTTCCAATATATTCTATGAGACATTCCTGGTTGTCATTGATCAAGGTATGTTTTACATTAATTTCATTCAAATGCGCCTTTGCAATAAGTTATTTAAAACAATAAGTAAATCTGAAGTCGTGATTCCATCTATTTTTGCAAATTAGGACAACAGGGGAAGTTAAATAATATCCGAAAACTTAAAAATTCCATCGTCCTGGAGTGGAAATCGAATCCGCGTCTCCCGGTTTGCGCTCGAGAATGCTAACCACTACACAACCCAAAACGACCAAGTCTCAAGTTTCCAAGTAATTTGAATTTAACACATCTCGAGACTTGTGTAGTGGTTGGCATACTCAGGCGCAAACCACGATGAAATAAGTTTTCGGATACTACAGTATTTGACTTAACCATTCTTGTCATAATTTACACCAATGGACGGAATCATGACTTCAGATTTGTTTGTATTATTTATTTATTTGTCCGTATTTCATGGTAAAAAATGAATGTTCAGTCCTGAGTGAATCACCCTGTACTAACAGCAACCTTCTCCAAAAATCACTGGATGAAATTTATAACCAGTGTGAACGTTCTTTTACGCTTCCCCATCTCCCAAAAAATGTGTTTGGATTTCAAGCCCATATATACATAATGCATAAATAATGGGTTTTGAAGCTAAAAAATGATTTCGGTGCCTTGTGACATATCATACTAGGGGTGTTCAAATGAAAAGGTACGAAACGTCATAAGAACTTAACCGTTAACATATTTGCCTATGCCGCTATGGGAGAACGTAGCGACACATCTAGGGATGCGATTGGAGTCGCCGGCGTGGATCGGAGCTTGCGCAGGCGCCCGCATGCGCAGGAGAGAGCAGAGGCTCTTTTAAAGAGCGCCGTCCAATTGACGCGGCAGTCCGTGTGAGGACAGGATGGCTAACCATTAACTCCGATGTGTACTGTGAGACACTCCGAAGCCTACGCAGGTCCATCAAGAACAAAAGACCGGGGCTGCTCACGGATGGTGTGGTTTTGCTCCATGATAACGCGCGTCCACACGTCTCCAGGGTCACACACGCGGAACTGGCCAAGTTCCAGTGGGAGCAGCTTGACCATCCGCCCTACAGCCCGGACATGTCGCCCTGCGATTTCCATGTGTTTGGTCCCCTGAAAAAACATCTGAAAGGGAAGCGCTTCCACTCGGACGACGAACTCAAGGACGCTGTGCAGGACTGGGTCTCGTCACGGCCACAGGAATTCTGGGAACAAGGAATCCTTCGGCTCGTTAATCAATGGGATCGTTGTGTTACGGCCTATGGTGTATACTTTGAATAAAGTCTTCATTTATACCCACAGTGTCGTTTCGTACCTTTTCATTTGAACACTCCTTGTATATATATTTTTTTCATTGTGTTGAAATTTCTCAAAACCCACAGAGAAATTATTTTCTTATGCTTATAGTACAAACGACAAGTTTGGTCACACATCCAAAAAACAAAACGAATTACAGAAACTGGTACCTCTGTCCGTAGGAATACCATCCTCCCCAGCCAAATTTGTGAACCGAAAGACTTCAAAAGATACTCACTCCCAAGTACATTTAATTTAATTTATTTAAGGACATGTTTTGGGGGACAAAGGAAGGTACAGTTTTCAGCTTAATTTTATGACATCCCTGTATAATATCCTGATGGAGCCAAGCGATACTTCATTGGGATGACCAAACGTTCATTTGGAATTAGAGTCAACGAGCATAAGAGGGATATAAAGAACGGCAAATTAACCACGGCCCTATCCAGAGAAGTCCAGTTCAAGTCTGCCGACCATATGTGGGATGCCGTAAAGAAATTAGCGTTCTACTCTACTCTTAAATCCGCTGTCATTCAGGAAATATTGGAGATCATTACCAACAATGAGGCCTGCAATGGTAGCGTCTCGCTAGAGTGACCACGAATTTGGAGCCAATTTTTCAAATAGTGAATGCCCTTTTGTTTTTCTCCAAGGATTCCGCGTGCCAAACGAACATGATGACTCGTGTTTTTATTGAATAATTACGTTCGCATCGCTTCGTTTATTGTCAAGTCAAGTCACGGCGTTCAAATTGTTGAAACGTTTTATTATTTAGTTTGCAGTTAGATGTCTACCTTCTTTGAAAAACCATCTGATTGATATGCGAAAGCTTGGAAACCTTGGTTTTATCTACGCCAATAAATCCGGTTAACTAGTATAGTTGTACTATCTTATGTATAGTTGGTGTACAGTTACTTGCCTTATTATTCCCTGTAGTTTAGATACATTTTACCTCGCAGGTAACATCAATTACATTCTTTTCTATTTTCACTAATACTCAGTCACTGAACATCTTCATATTTCTTCATAGAAGACTAAAAGAAATGCAATTCAAACTGACAACAAATTATAAATGCAAACATATCGCTTTTGTAGGTTTTCCAAAAATTTAGAACAATTAGCTTTATAATTTAAGACATTTTCACCTCGGTAGTAGCAACGTATATTCACTCATTTAGAAAATTTAAACAAGAATTAGTATTCTTCGTAATAATACGCTTTCTGTCCTAAGAGACATGATATTCAAATTATGTTGCAATTTTTAGATAAATAAAAGGGAAGCATAAATAAAAATGTAAGCCATTAAATAAATATTTTCGCCATGCACAGAGCAGATAATGCGCAAAATTAGCATGAACAGCACGACAATTATTGCTAAACGAGTGTTCTGTAAAGCCGCTCAATTAGAAATCTTAATTTTCTTCTTAAACCCAATTTTAGGAATAAAAGCTCTTCGCTAAACAGCTTCAACGAATGGGGGGATACATTAACGGGCAATGTAAGAGTTTCACAAACGCATAAATTAAATGACTGAGAAAGTCTTTTAGCCAGGAGTGTTAGCACTTTGCTTAATCATCCATAAAGTAAGAAGCACGATTTTCCTTTTAAATAGTTGCGTGTTCATATTTCTAAAGGAACTTCACCGCGATGCATAAACGATGACCAATTTAGATCAAAGCGCCAAGTGTACTTCCCGACAGCGTTTAAGCCCAATTTGATTTGTTACCTGTAAACACAGTTTGAAAGGTTGTCAAAGGTTATTCAAGAAACGCGAGTTAGGATAAGTTGTACATTGGGGAAATCAGCAGGTGTTTGAGAAATAATTTCACACACTCCTTTAAGCTGACGATGAAATACAAGCTTAAATTTCGGTCGTAGGAATGAAATTCCTGTGTAGACACATACTTGTAGCTTTGTATTTCCAATAGCCCTTATCATATGCTAGGAGTCCGCATGTCTCTCTGTAAAACTCGTCGTCGGACATGTTCAAAGTTTCATTCTTATAAAGTGATGGAATTTAAATTGGCAATTGCAACATGTCACTAATCCGTACGTGATAAATACGCATCATACTATTTAAATTTCCTGATTTCACAGCAAAAGACACCTACTGATTTATCACTATAAATCACTGCTTGCGCATATAGCAATGGAACAGAAAATCAGAAAGAAAATTGTCTTTTTTAGGCCTTTGGAAATAGGTTAATAGCATCGGCATAATCATCCTCATTAATGATATTTTTTAATCATGTGTATACACTATATTGACAAAAGTCACCGGACATCCCGTCAAAAGCAAATGAACGGATCCGTTGCGTTCTTAAGATGCGCATTTACAGCTGCAAACCGTATAAAAACAAGTATGCAGCTGATAGCGATCATATCACACTGTGGGGTTGAGTAAAAATGTTGCGCCGCGAGAGAACTGACTCTGAGAAAAGAAAGATGGTTGGGTGTTATATTAGTGGGTTGTCCATAGGAGAAACCGAGAGGCATTTAAACATGCCCAAGTCAACTGTTTTGTATGTACTGAATATGTGGAAGATACATGGCATGCCTGAAGCTGCAAAACGTACCGGCAGACCAAAGAAAATCAGTGATAGAATAGGTCGAAACCTCAGGAGAGTCGTTACGGCTAATCGATGGAGAACTGCACAAGACCTCAGTGCACAGTTGAGTAAAAATGCTGGAACCTCGGTATGTACACGTACCATTCTCAGAGAACATCATTCCATGTTTTACCGTGGTCGTGCGGCTGCTCATAAGTCTTTCATCTCCACTCGGAATGCAACCTGTCGTTTAGCCTGGTGTAAAGAACATTTATCGTGCACCGTAGATCAATGGAAACGGGTCCTATGGACTGATGAATCCAGATACACGATCCATCAGTCTGATGGATATCGAGCCATCAGACTGATGGATCGACAGCGTACTTATCTTTCTAACACTCTTGTCGATGACTGATGGATCGACAAGAGTGTTAGAAAGATAAGTATGGGAAATATTATCAAAAGCATAGCGAAGGTCAAGAGAGAAAAAAGCAAGAGGCTCAGAGCGTGTATTAGCAAGGTGGAGATGTTCGCGGAGAAGCAGAACAATATGAGAGATAGAACGGTCGGAAACGGTGTAAGTCTGATTAGGAGAAAGAATGTACGGGAGAATAGAGTTAAGCCGGCGGGAGAGAAGTTTAGTATAGCGTTTGTAGTCAAGGTTAAGGAATGAGATAGGACACCAATTCCCTAAGTCAAGAGAGTCTTTTTTTCTTGGGAAAAATAGCAATATGTGAATCTGTGAAACTCCTCGGGAGAGTAGAACAGTGAAAAGCAGCAGTTTCAGCACAGAGGAGAAAAGGCAAGATGACGGAGAAGAAAGTACGGTAGAAGAGCCAAGGGAGGCTGTCCGGACCCGAAACAGCGTGAGGGTTAAGAGAAGAAAAAGAATTGGGTAGATCACAAGAAGTAGGAGGGAGAAGAAGAGAGGCAGAAAGATGAGGGGGGACCTGAGGTAGATTGGAGAGAAGATGAGCAGAAGCAGAGGCGGAAGGAGGAGGAGTTTCACAAAATTTATCGGTGAAGAACCGGCGTACCTGAGAGCAAATAACATCTGGATAGGAGGTGATGGTGCCAGACGGAAGACGAAGGTGACGGAACAAAGTAAAGGTACGGCGATCTGACTCCATAGATGTGATGAAGTCGTATGAGCAATCCGCTGGGTTGAGATATTGTAGACGAAGGCGGATGAGGGCTTGCCGTGTGAGGGGTTCCAGTAGCGCCTTAAGCTCAGCTTGGTATACAGGGGAGAGCGGATCAGCTAAGCTCATGAGGGATAGCATCTGTCGAGCATGATTGAGTTGCATCAATCAAAGGGTCTTCGCTGAAAAAAATAGCTGGCGGATGCGGAGAATAAGCTGTTGTTTGGTCTCCAACCAATACAAAAGTGCACAGGAAGCAACCCCCCCCCCCGACGGGCATCGAGGAAGACATGGATGGAAGAACAGAACTCGGAATCACCAAGCAGGGTAGTATCGAAGGCTTTTGGGCAGACTGTTCGAGAAGGAGGCGACGCGGCGAACACAATTAGAGTCACCACGCAGTGGTCGGAGGACGCTGTGGAGTGATGGAGAGAATCTGTCACTGCCGGAAGGAGCGATGGCAAAGTCAGGAAAGCTCGCGTCCCAGAGGAACGCGAGGTGTGGGAGGTGTCCGCAGCAGGACGATGCTAGTAAACGTCAACTAGCGAAAAATCCGAGACAAGGTCTTGGAGGAGGGCGTCTAGGTCCATGAAGCGCTCACGAGACACTGGAAGGCGATCAAGAGACGGGTTAAGAGTGCAGTTGAAATCACCCCCAAGAAGCACTCGTTCATAGGAAGGAACGTGAGAGATGGCTCCCCGGAGGCTCGTGAGCAGCAGGGATAGGTGCGTAGAGGAACATGGTACGGAGATGTTGAAGACATGAAAAGGAATTCCAGCTAGAGTGAAGGAGAGTTGCTGTAGAAAATCTCGGTAGAGATTGCGGACGGAGAGTGAAGACAGGATGGTTCGAAACTAATGACGAACACCAATAGCGAGACCGCCGTGCACAGAGTAACGGAAAGCATGGTGAAAGATGAAGTCCCAAGTGAGCCATCTATGAAAAAGTGTCGAGGAGTGGCAGTTCATCTCTTACAGAAGGAATAAGTCGGGCACAAGGGGCGAGATGTCTTCCAGAACGATATCGTTAGCGAGGGTTAGCACACCCCCTATAATTCAGAGTGGCGACCTTGAATGGCTAAGTCCGACGTCTGATGAAGGGCAGCTATGGCAGCTTTCTGGAATGTGTCGAGGTGATTGATTATACCACGACACCGCAAGACGTAGTTGGGTTGCTTCGCATTATGCCGGAGGAATTTGAGAATGGCTCGGGAATAACTGCTTCAAACTGCTGTAAAAAAATGAGAGAAGCCTCCCGATGTGTTTTATGAGTGAGAAACTCGTAAAGATCTTCAAAGGAGACAGGTTCTGAAGGAAGAGAGGCATTGGTAAGCAGAGTCGAGAAATCTTCAAACGTCGGCAGAGGACCCTCGGACTTTGAAGAGGAAGAGCTAGAACGTGACAGGAGACTCTTCGAGCCTGCTAGACGGATGGAACGATGTGGGCTGCCAGTCGGAGAAAGGGGCTTCTTCTTTTTCCTTCGGACCTCGGCACTGATGGTAGAGCGACGTTTGCCGAGGATCGATAACACGCGAGATGTGGAATCGGAGGAAAGGTCCACCTCATCGCCGAGATTAAAAGTGCCGACGGTGAATGAAGCTTGAGGATCAGCCGTGATGTCCTCTGATGGAGAGAGAACACGGGAAGGTAAGGAGGAGTCAAGAGGAGGAAAATCTGACAAAGTGGAGAAAGCAACATCGGAAGACGCGTGTTGATTGAAGGCTTTAATCAGATTTTCGGCAGAACTGGGTCCAGGAGGTGCAGACGCAAGAGGAGGCATGGTATCAGAAACGGAGGAAGAGGTAGAATGCTGCCTTGGATCTCTGCAGGAGTCAGTGGCTCTGCATAAAGGCAATGACCCTGCTTATAGCCGTAAGCCTTGCAGCGTGAGCAATAAGCAGAGGTGAGGAGCTCAATCCGGCGCCCGTTACCACAACGAACATCGAAGAACCGTGGAAACTTTATGAGATGCTCTTCTGACGGGAAGATGATGCGAGCAGTTTTACGAAGCCACAGATATGTTTATCATTGGGGTCAGAGGGGGAAGAAGAGATATTCTTCACTGACCCGACTACTCTGCCGCATCGACTAAGTGCAGCACACAGGATATCACCAGAGATCTCCGAAAAATAAACAATTACAGTTCATGGCTTTCGGGTGAGGTGGGTGATGGCACCAGAAGGAAGCATCTTCTTGAGAGCGGAGCTGTACTGCTTCAAAGGAGTTTTGGGCGGCGCGTCAAAACAAACCCCCAACTCGAGGGTCGAATGAAGACGTCGATCAGCAGGAGAGTTCTGGGGAGTTTCTAATAAGATGGTGTCACCGTTCAGAGTAACGTAAGAATCCACAGGGGGCAGACGAAATGAGGAGGAAGCTGATGGAATACCAGAGGCAGCCGCAGAATACGTGCGTGAAGAAGCGCCTCTTCTGGAAGGCATTGACGCAGCATAAGACAATGTACTGGAAGCAGAGGCAGTAGAAACTGTAGAAGATAGACTGGCGACGCCATTAGGGACGATCATGAATTCATCATCATCAGCAGAGGCCAGAGACGTCACATCCACGTTCCCAATGGCAGAGTCGGAGATCCGGGCAGGAGAAGAGGTGCAAATGACAGGAGGAAGATTAAGAGGCTCTCCACTAGCAAGCGAAGATGATTGGTCGGCTACGACTAACGTTGAGGAGGCGACGCGAAAAGCTACAGCGATACGAGCGGGAACAGCGCCCTCATTGGCAGATGCCATTACCAATGGCAAGGGTTAACGAAGAAAACGACCAGCTCAGTGTGGAAACTAAAACACTGATAATTAAAAAAAAAGTAAGCACTCAACAACTCGTGAGTAAACTTTAACGAAAGCACACATCTTTAACTTCGGCACACACACAAAACACGTACGTGAAGCACTCAAACATGGAGCTCGTGAAGACACGTGTATGCCAAAGGTGGACCGACACCGTGCTACTGTATGGCAATAAATGCTATGTTGTATTTCTCTTCTAGGTGTCCGGTGACTTTTGTCAATATTCTGTAACCCACCATGCCATCTGCATCTCGTCTATCAGGGCAATTGCAGTGTACGCCGGTTGCGTCGAATCTATTCTTAGTAAGCCTTGAACGTGCACAATGTTCTACAAATCCGGGGTATTGCTGCTCAAGAAAAGAGTTTACACTAGCTATAGACATTCCCTGGTGATTTCAGGTCGTTCGGAAAATAATGGCCGAACTTCTGATATGTTACATTCAACTCCCCCACAATGCTTGCAGTCCAATCCACTCGCAGCGCCTTTAGTACAAATTCAAGGGCGACTCAGATGCCACATGCACGATATAATGGGTTGAGATACACTCGGTGCTACTCGTGTGAGAGTAGTCTGTACAACATGTTAGGAAGGTGTGAGTTGCAGGTGATTCTGCTTTATCAGTTCAAATTGGGTCGTAATGCTGCACAAACCTACCGTAACGTGGGCGAGGCATGTGGTGAGGAGGCGACATCTGAACGTCCTGTCCATCGGTGGTTTGAGAAGTTTCGTTCCAGTGACACGAACCTACAAGATGGGGAGCGCCAAGGACGACATTTGGTCATTAATAACGAGGCTCTCTGAAGGCAAATGTAAAGGCACATCCTCGTGTCACTTTCAGAGAACTCGCCAAACAATACAATGTATCGGTGTCAACCATATACGAACATCTCCATTAAATTGGTAAAGTCAAGAAGCTTACATGAGTCCCACACGAACTGACGGAGCAACAGAAACAAAAACGGTTTGAGATGTGCAGTTGACTTCTATTTCACTACGAAAAGGAGTCCCTACTAGATCGCGTTGTAACCTATGATGAAAAGTGGATGTTTTACGACAACCGTAAGCGATCCGGACAAGGGCTGAACTATGGTAAACCACCGAAACAACATCCTAAACCAAGGTTGACGCCAAAGACGGTTTTGTTGAGAGTGTGGTTGACTGGTCACGGTGTCATACACTACAGGTTCTTGAATGCTGGTGAAAGCATTACCTCGGTCACACACTGTAAAGAAACTGACCGAATGTAGCAGAAATTTTGTTCTAAACAGCCATCTTTACTGAATAGGAAGGGTCCTATCCTCAGCCACGGTAACGTGACACCACATGTATCACAAATGACAAAACCGAAAGTAAATTAACTGAGGTTCGAAACCTTTCCATATCCAGCTACTTGCCTGACTCGGCACCTACTGACTTCTACCGTTCAGGCATTTGAGCAATTACCTGATGGACAGGACCTTCATAAACCGAGAGAAGGCCGAAATTGCATCCCGGGACTTTCTTGCATCCAGGCAGCCAGATTTCTTGCGGACTGGCATTGTAGCAGTTGTCACTAGCTGTCAGAGTTGTGTAGCTGCTGAAGATGTCTATTTCGATTACAACAAGGTTTTGTGCTATTAGATATGTCTCTTTCATTTTTACCTTCCAAATCGGCCATTACCGTCGTTATCGTGCCACAACAACCCACGTGGTCATTTACGTAATGCCGTGCTGTTAAAATGTTTGGGATACGTACAAGAGTCGGAAATCTATGGGAAATTGTCATACCTCAGACCATAAGATGTGCTACCTGAGAAATGTTTTAATAGACCCTGACAGCTGGACCGAAGCACTGACTGAGTCGTTCACATACATATATGAGCCAATTTTCAGCTCGTAGGAGGGATTCCGACTTATAACCAAAACTGACACGAACCCGCTGTCTATCCCAAATTGCTAGTTGTTATGTCAAGCGCAGGCGTTGCGGAAACCTGTTGAAGAAACAGTTTGGCCTTTCCTGGTATGTTCCTACGATGTTTACCAGATCTTTCCTGACAGCATCGACTGTGACTGTTTTTTTTTTTTTGCTACGAGCACCTCAAGCATTGAATGACTCACTTCTGTATGGCTGAAGTAGATATTTTCTGTTATAAGTCAGACTGACCTGCCCGTCTGATGCAATCTGATGGTACGTAATAACTTAGCAAAATGGCTGAAAAGCAAGGTGCCAATTTCCAACGTGATGCAATTCGCAGATGCTGCGTTCTGTAGATTCGCTTGTAGTTCTACTGGTAGCAAACTCCAGAAACCTTTATTTGAAGGAGAGACGTATCATCCGTTCACTAACATTCTCCGCCTAACACGTCTGAAAATTTAAAATATATATTTGCATGTTCATTCTTCTGCTCTGACCCCAGCTATCTGCATTATTAAACCATGCCCACTTCTGGATGGTGCGCTTATAGAACGTAGGCAAACCATCAAATGTGAACTATGTAATTTTCGGCATTTTTATAATAAAAAAGTAATTTTATGCGAAAATGTACATGAAAATCAAAAGTGTACAATATTTCGACTTCCATGTACGCATAAAATTAATTTTTTGTGTGTGTGTGAGTGCAGAAGTAATATATACAATGTTCGTGTATCAACCAAAGTGTTAAAAATAAATGAATAAAAGTCTGGGCGTCGCTTCGGACTAAGCAATAACTCGAATGAAATTATGCAGATATTTTTCATTTCTACAATAATGGGAACTGAATTTACTTGAAAAATACAAATCAAGAGAGTACCCTACTATTCTTTGCGGATAATTTATTCTATGCACCTTACGCATGATCACTTTTCCATGATCTTTGTGGATGTGAAATAAAACGAGTGATTCGAGAGTACACATTTATTTATGGACAACACCTTGCATTTATTAGCGCCACTCTTGATCACACGGGCCACAGTCTAGTACATGTTAAGTGGAATTAAATTTCAACAACACATAATAAGGTTTACTAATTCCTGACATGGAGGTGTACTTAGGTAGGTAGATAAATGAATGTTATTTTCGTAAAACGAATGAAGGAAGATATGTGAGTCATAAAAGCAAATATTTGCTAAACTATGGAGGCGGCAAGAGTAAATATTTCGACTGTTTGTATTTTTTCAAAAAGTGTATTTCTTCGTCTTGTTCTTATTATTATTTAGACGAAGGTAGGAAACGACTCTGAGACCGATTAAATGTGATGTAGCTAAAAATCCACCTGCGCATGCGCAAGATAAAATCTGACGTCAAGATAGAAAGAAAGGCTGAATTGCAATTGTGTTAGTGTCGTTTATGTAAAATGTCATGAAATGATGTTCGGCGATAATTTAGTAAAATATATTGTTCAGTAACAATGGGCTTAACTATTCCCAGCAAAAACACAAGTGTTGGGAAACTGCTGACCACCAGCTAGCAGTGATGGGTTACTGCTGGCTGAAAGCTGCCGCTCACGGCCCGGTACGTGTTCGTTGTTGGCAGCCACTGCTGGCCCTGCAGCATCGCCGTGAATTGAGGGCCACCAAGCAAGTGCCACTAGTGGCCCGCAGCTGGCAACCGATGAAACCCAAATACTAGGTGGAAGCAACGGAACTGCGCATGAGCAGAAGCAATGAGTGTTGTGTCTCTCGTGGTACCAATTAGTTGTAGACGACGCTATCGCCATCGTGTTATTTTAGTGGATATTTAGAAAAAAAAAGCATATGTAGAGAGGCGAATTAATTTCCTCATGAAATTCCACGTCGACGAAGATATCAGATTAAGCCATGAAATACTAGATTACAGCCATAAAATACACCCACTCCATTCCCATGAATAACAAGAAATAATTTCTGCGTAATCTTTTGTTTTAACATTCACTAAACTGCTTGAAACAAAAGTCCTGGAAAAACATTAAAAAAGCGTTATGTTTAAAAAAAAAAAGCAATGCTATGTGGATATAATGTACTCATCCATGGGTTGAATACACAAGACTGGAGGAATTCACTTCAAAAAATAACGAGAAGTAAAATAAAATATCTCTCCTCTTTAAAACAAAGGTAGCTTCGGACAGCGGAAAGAAAAGATGAAACGTTAAAAATGTAACAGAATGTGACATGAATGGGTAAATATATTAATTCAACAATCGCCTTTCATGACGACAAGGACAACTCGAAACTTTATTAAAGTAAAAAAAACAATCGTACTTTGAAAAAATAAATTTATGAATTATATGAAACTGGCATTTATGAAAAACATCTCGTAATATTGTAAAATTAAATAGAAAACCATTCGTTACACATTCCGCAGAAAAGTTGGTCAGCTTCAAGCCATGGTTAGGCGTGCCGAATCTGTCCAGTTGGTAGAGCGCTCGCTTTCTACGCAGACAGTACTTGGCTCGTTTCCAAACGGGCGTTTTTCCGGACCTGTTGAGAAAATTTCCCCAGCGACGTGCTATAATTTAGAAGTTTCGTAAGAAGAAAAGTAGTTTTAGCTTTGGGAAACTGCGGTTATCCTTTTTCCTTCCTTTCTTCTTATGGCTACTACTGGGGAATTGGCGAACAAGATTCGGCAAGCCATCAGTTACGTCACGTGATTGCCGGCTGCCACTGCCGGGAAACTAGCGGACCACATTAGGCTAGCCATCATTTATGGCACGTGCTTGCCACGCCACTGAAGGGCCACTTGTGGCAACTACTGCCTGTGATGGATAACTGATGGCTCTGTTGTGGCATATGACAACTGATGGATGTGTGGTAACTGTTGGCCAGCTGTTGGCCTGAACTGCTGGCCCTTCTGTTGGCCGCCCGGACATCTTATTGACGGTTCGGCAGCGGCAACATAGTGCTGGGCCAGCAAGACTGTTTTTGCTGGGTTGTTGCGTCACTTCATGAGACATCGTGCGAAACGATCAGATTTCAACAATTGTTTCGACAATGACTCACCGCTATCCATTTTTGTTACACCGAATTTTTTTATTTCGGATTAAACTTTACTACTGTCGGAAAAGATGCGTAGCATGAAAAAAAATTCTGTTAAAAACGAGTCGAAACCAGGTAGTAAGTATAACTTCCGTCTCCGTTCTCAGTACTGTTCAAGCTGCAAGTTGGTGGTACATTTTATTTATTTCCTGTCCCAATCCCAACACACAAAGAAGATATATATTGCAACTAAATAGAGAATAGAAAGTACAAACGAATACTAAAATGCAAAATAAATTATAATGTGCAAGCCAGAAAACGGGGAATAGCTCAATTATTACGCAAAAACAAAGTTGCTCTTTGAACATTTTGCGGCAGAAAGGCTTTGTAAAATGTGTTGTATTGTCTGTAATGAACTGGACATGCAGAGAGGAAGAAGGAGATCCACTTTTAAAGCCATCCCTTCTTACCACCTAGCAACACCAATCCATAGGCGTTTCAAACATTTTCGTACTATCAGCCCCTCTACAAATCTAGGTGGTGAGCAGGTGCAATCCACCCATCCCTTTGTAAATATAGATCTAAAACTGAGGATGATAATTTTAAAGGCATATATTTGGTCAGTAGCTCTCTACGGTTCTGAGACATGGACATTGACCAAGAGGGAAGTGAAGAGGCTGGAGGCATTTGAGATGTGGAGCTATAGAAGAATGGAGAGAATAAGCTGGCTCGATAGAAAGACTAATCAGGAGGTCCTGGAGAGATTGGGAGAACCCAGGAATCTGATCAACATGTAAAAAAGTAGAAGAATGTTATGGATGGGACACACATTGCGCCATAGAGGCCCGATTCGGAAAAGGTTTGGAAGGTAAAATTCAAGGCAAGAGAGGAAGAGGACGACCAAGGAATAATTTTGTGGCACAATTACTACAAGATACTAATACTAGGGCATACTATGACTTGAAGAGAACGTTGGAGAATAGAGAGGAATGGAGAGACAGAGTACAACTACTGAACAACCGGTCCTTGGACTGAGTAACCAAGAAGAAGCTACAAAGTTTGGCTTTCAATGGAGTTGTTTTAAGCTCGTCTTCGGTACAAAGAACAATTTTCCTCGGCCTCGGTCACCCGATATTTGTCGTCCAAACACCGGGTGAGTCGTGTCGTGGGTCATCTTGGAAAATTTGGCATCAATGGTCACTTCTTATTTGACGTTACGGAGTAAAGTTCCGGCCAAAATGCATATTTCCTCTTACATAATTGATAAAGTTGGGCTTTTTATCATTAGATAGTCTCCCTATATTAACAGGAGTTACTATCATACAAGGGCTGTCCCAAAACAACAGATAATATTTAAAACAAACATACGCGTACTTAAATTATCAAGAAAGTGATCATCTTTTTCGAAATGCTGTTTTCATTGCATCGAATAAAAGTGTCCCAACATTCTTCCCACTGTTTGAATGTCTCCTTGAATTCTTCGGAAATGCTGTTGAAGCACCCCTGCGCAGCTTTAATAAGTTATTAATGTCCCAAATTGTCGTCCCCCTGATGTTTTTTTTTAAAATGGGGAGCAACCAGAAGTCACATGGTGACAAGTCTGGCCTGTATACAGGTTGTGGAGTAATTTAATGTTCATTTTATCCGAATAAGAAACGAAAGAACTGGCCTTGTCGGGCCTTGCATTGGGCTCCTCGTGAAAAGAAATGGGGAACCCAAGTTGAACAAACGCGTTTCTCATGCTGAAATGCTCGGTTAAAAATCTGTGAATTGATGATTTTGAATTGTGAATCATGTCTTCGATGTCTCTAATTGATAGGTGTCTGCCTTCCCGTATGATACTTCATTGATGTTTACCTCTGTAACACTCGTTGAAGGTCTTCCTCAATGCACGATTAAAGCTGCCGACTCACGACCTTCCATAAATTCTTTATGCCATCTGCAAATTGCTGTTTCTCTTAGACATTCATCTTTATAAGCTTCATTTTTTTGGTTAGTAATTTAAGCACCACAGTGAACATCTCAGTGGGTTATAAGCAAGCTCCCATCGCTAATGTAAGACAATTGGCTTCAGGGAGAGAGCGAGTGCTGTAAGATGGTACAACATTCATGCCTCTCAGGGGTTCGAACCCGGACCCATCTCAGATGAATGATCAGAGGACATCGCTTAGACCACGGCGCCACATGAATGATCAGACCCCTCTCAGATGAATGATCAGATTAATGCTAGAGGTCTATAGGCCTCTTGCAGGAGACGGAAAGCCTCTTCGACAGGCTTCTTAAGTAGACAGCAAAGTTTAATGGCGCATCTTTGTTCTTCTTCTACGTGCATGGTTTCGAAACATCACAGCGCGAAAACACTTGTTGGGGATTCACAAAATAATGCTTATTAAACTGCGCCCACCGACGACGCATTCGTAGGAAACAGGTGTGGCTGGTTGCTCTGGTTACTACAATGACTACCATTTTTTCGACAATCGTGCAGACGTCGAACGCAGTATTGCACATTTTTTTTCACAACATCCTCAGTTGTTTTGGGACAAGCTATGTACATGGCCGAGAGGAAAGCCGATAACCTCCGTAAACAGTAATTTTACTGGTCTGAAATTAGATATTCTGCAGTACAGGGCTTCTGTAGCGAAATGATTCGCCAAAAGGATCATGACGCTACTACCCAGGAAGCGCCAACTGAAGGCTACTTCTTGCTCCCTAGTGATGTATCTAAGTGAAAATAAGTGTATTTCCCAGTTGTGTAGGGCTCTGGTGAAGAATAATGCAGTGTGCCCACTGTTCCGTAGAAATACCGTACGGTTATGTCAGGTTTGCTTCAAACTTATTGCCACGAATTTCATTTAACATACGGCATTTTCTTGCATACGTACTGTACCGGTATCTCATCATGCAATCGGCAGTATAGAATGAGAAATATAAGGTTGTTTACTTACGCCAATAGGTGGTACTAAAAACAGATTGCATATGAAGAAAATATTAGGAAAAACAAAAGTGATGATGTAAAAGAGAAAGGAGATGAGGACAAATAAACAAAACTTAACTTTCAAAGTGGAATATATAGAGCAATGCAAGACTGTTCGGAAAAGTGTCAATGAAGACATAAGGAAATTCAACAGTGAACTAGTGAGAAAAGCAATTGAAAACAACCAAAGCTTGAAGAGAGCAAAGGGACATCTCAGTAAGGGAGAGACAGATTATGGCTCTAAGAAAGAATATGGTTCTGTAACAAGAAATAGAGGCTACATTTTAACAAGAGTGAAAGGTTTCTACACAAAACTATATGAAAGGCATGATACATGTACTCTAGACATTACGAAAGGTACCATTACCAGAGTTCTTCCAGTCCTCCCAGCAGAAGTTGCACATGCAATCAAGAACATGAAACGGGGAAAGCTCCAGGAGAAGATGAAATTACCGTAGACAACATAAGAGATGCAAATGGAGAATTTGAAACAGTACTCGCTCATGTTTCCACTCGATGCCTTAATGAAGGGAAGATTCCTGAGGATTGGAACAATGCTGCAATGATCCTAATACATAAAAATGGTGACATTGAGGATATCAGGAACTACAGACGTATCAGCCTCCTATCAGTGGTTTATAAGATTTTCAGAAAGGTTCTTTCACATCGCTTGAAGGTAACGCTAGACATGGCTAGACCAAGAGAACAAGTTGGATTCAGGAGTGGCTACAGTACTGTAGATCATATCCATGTGCTGGT
The DNA here is from genome assembly GCA_039090855.1 of Macrothele yani. Lineage (NCBI taxonomy): Eukaryota > Metazoa > Arthropoda > Arachnida > Araneae > Macrothelidae > Macrothele > Macrothele yani. The sequence goes on along the minus strand of CM076993.1, from coordinate 84,317,448 downwards.
AGAATTAATTCAAAGAACGAGGGAATATGAACTTTCACTATGTATCACTTTTATCGATTATGAAAAAGCCTTTAATTCCGTGAAACCATCAGTAGTTGCAATGGCTTTGGAATCCTGCTGTACTGAAGCTGCCGTCTTGCGTTTTCATATATATTATTAGTAACATCTATGAAAATACAAGTGCAAAGGTTCTGTGACGTACCTGCCAGAAGGACGCACACGACATAAAGGCAGATAGGAATCAGAATGGAACGTCTGCGTAGCTCAGTTGGTAGAGCGACTTAGCGGCCTCGGGTTCGAATCCCGGCGTAGACCAAAAATGACGGAGAAATTTAATTCGTTATAATGGCGCCCGAACTATCCGGATGACCCGACCGTTCAAATTCTCGCAATGGTGTGATGTTATTTCCACACCGCGAGATGGGAAAAATCAGAGAATCCCATCTCCAGCGCTTCGAAAAATAAAAATGTGTGATGTTGCATTCCACACACCAGATTGACTGGGAGTTCTCAAGTGCACGTTCTACAGTGGATGGCTGCCTGCAACGATTCATGGTCACGGCTGACCCGTGGGCCATGCCCCCGGCCCTCTTTCGGGGGGGGGGGAGAGATGTGACGTACCTGCCAGCAGGACGCACACGACATAAAGGCACATAGCAATCAGAACAAACGTCTGCGTAGCTCAGTTGGTAGAGCGACTTGTTCCGGAATAAGCGGCCTCGGGTGCGAATCCCGGCGTAGACCAAAAATGACGGAGAAATTTACTTCGTTATAGTTCGGATATTTGAATATACAGGACCAATAAAAATTGAAACGTGAGTAAAACAGGGTGACACCAACATTGTGAAACTGATTTAGGCTTACTGGAAATAATTATCACCAGGGACGGAACTTTGGCGCACTGTTTTAACCCATGGAAGCAAAATATAGAGTATGGAATGAAAACACCCTTTATTCACAGCAAATAAGGATGTTTAAATTATACTCTCTGTCAAAAAATCTTGCTAATTTTGTTTGGAAAGGCGTGGGCCTATTTCGGAATCTTACGAAGAACACAGTTAAACTAGTAACAGTGAAACATATACACTGAAATGCCAAAATTCATGAGATACGTATCTAGTATCGTGTAGGACCTCCTCTAGCTCGGCGAAGTGTAGCAACTCGACGTGGCTTCGATTCCTCAAGTGGTCGGAAGACTTCTGGGGAGATGTTGAGCCATGCCGTCAGACCAGCCACCCACAGTTCCCTGGTATTTGTAGGTGCAAGATCTTAGGTGAGAACAGACATTTCCACCACGTTTCATATGTGCTCTATTGGGTTCATGTCGGGGGTCATATCATCCGCTGCCCAAAATTATCCTCTTACCAATTTTTGACAACTTGGGCACGATGACATGGTGCATTGTCCACTTGGAAAATCCCATATTTGTTGGGGTCAATGAAGTCAGTGAATGGCTGCAAATGGTCACCCAGCCGAGTAACAAAGAGATTACCGGGTGACGTATTTACGAGGACCAGAGGACTAAACCGTGCATTGTAAAGCCCCCTACCTACATGTACGGAACCACCACCAGTTTGCACAGTGTCTTGTCGATGGATTGGGACCATGGCTTTATGGGGTCTACACCACACCCAAACCTTACTATCAGCTCGTAGCAACCGGTAGCGTGACTCATCGGACAACGTCACATGTTGCCAGTCTTCCAGGGTCTAATTACCATGTTTACGAGCCCATGTGAGGCGCTGTGTCCGATGTCGTGGGGGTAACAAAGGCACTATGGTGGGTCTTCTGCTCCCATACTCCAAGGGCGCTAAATTGCGCTGCACTGACCTGATGGATATCTTTCTGGTACCTCCTGAATTTAATGTGAATGTTATCTGAGCCAGTGTCGCTTGTCTGTTAGCATGGACAAGCCTAGTCAGACGCCGCTGGTCACGGTCACTCAGCACCCCTGGTTGGCCAATGCGCTGTCCACCGTGAGTGGTAATGCCTTCCATAAGGTATTCTCGGTACACACGTGACACTGTGGATCGAAGAATGTTGAATGCTCGCAAAACTTCGAAAATTAAATGCCCCATCCATCTGGCCCCAGCTACCATGCCTCGTTCAAACTACGACAATTCACGTCGGCTTGCCATAATCTTACTGGCGGTTGTTCAACCTGACTCAACGAGATTACACATCGCAACTGATAAAAATCGTGGCGTGAGTCGAAGCCTTTATACGACGACAGCGCCAGTTAAAAATCTGCATACTGCTGCCCCATGACTTTTGGCACTTCAGTGCACAGCAGTGCTTAAAGACAAGTTGAAACTTGAAATTCGCAATAACAGAAAAGAATCGTTGCCAAAAATTATTATTTTGAACCACTGCAATGCTTCCACACATACACCGGCTCCAGTTTAAAACCTCAAGGTTCAAAACTTCAAGCTTAAGGCTCTTCCACATCCACCTTACGGACCCGAACTCACACTTAGCGATTTTAATCTTGCAGGTTTACTTAAGGAAGATTTCGTGATCGGCAATTTAGTAATGATGAAGAAGTGAAAGGTCAGTGCACATCGCTTCAGCGAAGTTGAAAGCTTTCTTCTCAAATGAGATTAACATTTAAGCGCTCGGTGTATCTGAACCAAGTGGTGCCCAAATTTTCTGCGCTCTCCAAAACGAAATGCTCACATAACTTCCGAATTTTACGAAATCTACAGCAAAACAATTCCTATCCCTCACTGATATCATCAGTACAGACCATAAACCTGTCACTAGTAATAAGCTGACGCTTCTAGTCCGTTCTTATGTGCTGCATACCCGAAGGTATAAATGCGAAGTACTTCTTTGCTCCATTACCCATAGAATATGCCATTGGGTAGAAATAAGTGACTCAAACATCACTTTCCTTTTTTAGGCTAGTCCCCATTTTTATAGGCCTTTTAGCAGGTTATCAGTCAAAAAGGATAAGTGTTAATCATCTTAACTAAATGACCACTTTGTAGAGGTGGGCTTAACTGTTATTTTCCTGTCACATTGAAACAGTTCCAGGGAAGTAACAAAATCACCGTTTACAACAGCGGTGACGAAGCTGCAAAGAAGCCGGAACTGTGAGTCACCGTCTTACTTGTAATAATGGTATCATCGGCTCGTTTTGAATTCTTTATTTTAGAGCGAACGGACAACGAAAGCAAAAACAGAGACCTATTTTAAGCGTGGGGAAAGGGGGAGACTGGAAAAAGTTCACGTCACTAGCAAACTCTATAATGTTTCAACAGAAATGGAAATAAGTTATTTTGATGTGTTGACATGGTAACTGAAATTATAACGTGACAGTGATTTTGGACTGCAAGCTTGCTCAGATATGGCTAACGGTGATATTCGTTTCAGTGAATTCGGAACTGTTACTTTTTGTTACTGGTTACAACAGTGAGAGTGATTTTTCAGTAACTGTGATAAAATGACACTGACGAGATTTCCAACGCATTTCTACCATTTTGAATAATAAAGCTTGATGGGAGACAACTCATTGTGATACCACTGTTCGTTCATTCCAGCCGCGTTTGTCTAAGTTCTCAGTAACCGTATACAACGATGAGCCATTATATTAAGACCACCTACCTAATAAACTGCATACCCCCGTTTAGCCCGCAATACAGCAGCCACTCGGACACTCGGCGAGGCGTCGATTCGATGAGGTGGTGATAGGTATCCTGGGGTATCTGGTACCATAATGTCAACGACATGTCCTCCAGTTTCTGTGCATTTCGGGGTTCTGGTGATTTAACGCGGACCCGCTTTTCCAAGTCGAACCACAAATGTTCCAATGGGTTCATGTCAGGTGAATTTGGATGCCATGGAATCAACAAAATGTCACCAGCATGTTCCTCGAACCACTCCTTGACGATTCTGGCAGTGTGGCATAAAACTCACCTGACATAAACGGATATATCGGTGTATATCCGCTCGAGCTGATTTCAGCATTATTCTGTTGGTAATGGACATCACCAGCAGGGAACACAGTTGCCATGAATGGATGAACTCGGTCAGCAACGATGTTCAGATACCTGATAGCTATCAGGAATTGTGATTTTGGGATAATGGGGCCTAAAGTGTCCCAAGAAAAAACATCGCCCACAGCATAACACCGCACCCGCCGGCCTGTTTCCGCCCAACAATGCATCCAGGTGTCATAACCTCCGTCGGTAATCGGCGTATGCGCGTCACGACCGTCTACGTGATGTACCAGGAATCTTGATTCGTCATGCCAGGCCACTCTCTTCTAACCAATCCACGGTCCAATTTCGATTATATTGGGCACATTTCATGCGTTGTTGGCGATGACTTGCAGTAAGCATGGGGACCCGGCTGTTTCTTCGACTACGCAGACCCATGCGCAGAAGTCTTCGATGAACTGTGTGCGCTGACTCATTGCCCTGATTACCACTGTTGTAGCTGCGGGTGATTTGCCGCACTGTGGCCCTACGGTCGCTGTGAACAATATGCGACAGTCTCCTCTCTCCTATGGCGTCAATGAGCGGCGGACGACGGTTCGTTCACTTTTGATACGTACTCAGTAAAGCGTCGCGTGAACAACCCACAAGCCACGCCATTTCCGAGATCGTAGTTCCGAGGAGCCGCGCCACCACAATTTGTCCTTTATCAAACTCCGATAAATCGGTAGCTTTTCCCATTCTGACTCCGAACACTCTACTAACCGAAAGCCGGTCCTCGGGTTGTATATATACTGCTCTGTGAACTTCACCTGCGCCGCCGTTCGGTCTCCAGGCGTGCTCATTTCTCTAGACCTGGGTAGGTCACAATGTAATGGCTCATCCGCGTGTATCCGTTCGAGCTGATTTCATCGCGCTTTGCTAATCCCGAGCTAATTCGTTCCAGTCTGTTAAAGAGTTAGAAAGCTTGTTGGCTTGTTCCCATGCTTATGCATGATCAACAGCGCTGCGTCATACTGACTAAAAGAGAGTTAATAAGTTCTGAGGACCATCTGTCGTTCTGTTCTGCAATAGAACTTCGCAACTCCCGTGCGATATTTGCAGGGGGTATCGGAGCAACCACTCATTATCTTTCCTAAAAGCGTGTCTCAAGTTGTGTCCGGTTATGGAGTGACTAGCGAGTTCTGGAGAACTTACTGGCCACTCCATGACAGCAACACCTTCACTTTCAATGTATCCCAGCTCCAGTCGAGCGGTATGGATTCGGACACTGTCCAGCATTAAAACAAATTTCGGACCAACAGCAGCTACGAACAGGCAAACAAAAGGTGTTACGATTTCATCTCGATGGCGGATAGGATAGGTGGAACCCCTGGGAAACAGGTGCAGGTTGGTTGGACCGTTATGTATATTGCCTGCCCACACCATACAACCACAGCATCCACATGTGTTCATCTCTTGGGTGTGTTTTGATGGGTCTGATGGATGGTTACGTATGCCACGTTCTTTACCAGATGAGAAAATTGACTCATCAGTGAAGAGAACATTAGAGCACTGTTCACGTGTCCAATGCAGATGTTCCCGAGCCTTACGTAATCGTTCTCTCTTGTGGAAAGAGGTTAGTGGAATGCAAACCACAAGTCTTCTGGCATAGAGACCGCTATTCTGAAGCATTCTGGTCACTATCCAGCGGGATACTGATCGTCCAGTTACTGCTTTCATCTCTGAAGCCAGCAGCTAACGAGATGTCATGTTTCTGCTGCGTCTTGCAGTTAAGGCAAGAGAGCGGTCATCGGGGACGGAAGTTGACCTCGGGCGACCTGATACAGGACGTCTATGAAACATTCCTGTATTCTGAAGCTGTCACCAGGGCCTGTTGTCAACCATTCGAGACACACGAAGCCGACTTTCCACCTGTGTTTTGTATTGCCCGACCTCCACTCTTCCTATCGCCCGTCAACGCATATCATTGCTGAAACGGTGTCTGTGTGACATTTTCAACAAAATATGTCCTTTACTTGTAGTTTCAGATCAGATCAAATCATATGTAGAGGATTTTAGGAAGGGAATGTCTAACTTCAGGTCTTAAACAACCTTTAGAAATAGGAAGCTAGGAGATTTGGAAAAGGGACATGGAAGCGAGATAGGATAATAATAATAACGTCGTTATTATTATTATAAATGGAAAGATATCGTTGTTATTATTATAAATGGAAGGGGAGGAAGACGCCCTTATTTATAACCAGGGGGGTACCCCGGTTCCGACGGCTTAACGTGCCCATCCGACGCACTGCGAACATTTACTGGTTCGAGCGTTCGTACCTGCCTGGGATCGAACCTGAGGTTTCTCCGTGGCAATCACGAACGTTTACCATTAGACCATGCGCGGTCCACTTGTGGTTTGACAACAGCGAAGATCTTTTGTACCCTTGTTCTTTTCCGCCCTTCAGGAGTATTGGCTCCTCCAGTCTATGGGCAACGCCCACTGGAACGTCATACGCGTGTCATCCTTCAGTCATGCGTTACTTTACATGCCCGCGGCAGTCTTTTATACTCTCTGTAAAAGTCTCAGGCCATATGTTTCATTCCTTTTCTTACTATGATGAAAACACCTGTTGTAACTTAACTTTTGCGCATGAGTGTGCATTAAACTGTATTATAAATAATGGTAAAGTTACATATAAGTTTCATTTTGATTAAGCTAAATTCATCGAAATTGCCTTTCTAGCACGTCTTTTGTAAAAAAAGATGGTGCTTATGTTACTGGTTTGTCCGTCCGTCCGTACCCACGATATCTCTGCAACTATTAGTACGGTTTGAAAAATTCTTTTTCCGTTGGGAAGCTTGAAATATGATAATGATGATCTTATTTTTGTCGATATCTCTGTTTCTAAGAGTCAGATTTGAAAAATTATTTCTATGTTGGAGAACGTTTCCGGTGCGAAATGTTTCTCATATAAATTCATGTTTTTCTTAACGCACAAGTCTGCAATCAAAGGGCGTAAGCTCACAATTACGTTTACAGCAATCAATATCTAAGGGATTACAAACCCGATTGAAAAACTTCTTTCTTCCGTCAGAAACTATTGTTTTCCATACCGGTTCCATTGACTTTCAATAGCTTTGATAAATTTAATTTGCGTCAGAACGGATTCAAAAGTCGTGCTCATTGCACCCGAAAATTCGGTGTCATCTTTCTTGTTCTATTTATCATCGTACATGTGCATCAATGACACGTCTATCTGTGCTATGATCATAAATAGTTTTCAAGGGTTCCACACAAAAATTCAACGTTTTCACTAAATATATTGGTATATGTAGATGATTCTTATACAATCGGATGTGTTTTAAATAACTGTTAAATCAATCGAGAGATGAATTATTCAAAGTGAAAAAAGATCTTCAAAACTTTTACTTGGCTACTGTTCTGCTGAGTTTCTTAAAGGATGTCTATGCTCAAATCACAAAGACTCTATCGCTGGGTTAATTTTCAAATTTCTGAAGAATTTTGTTAGACTTAAAGTGCCATGAAAAGGAATTAAAGCTGATAAGGATGAAGCAAGAGGATTAGCAGTATTTGCATGAACAAATGAAACAGCCATTTTCAAAGCCGTAGGAATCCTTAAACCACTCGGAATTAGAATATTAGTCTATTCTCGGAAACTCCAATGCATTTATTGTCTTCCTCCTCTGAAGAAAGATTTCGTGAATAAGCACAATCGAAGTTCAACGAAAATATAGAATGATTTACATCTTGAAATCACGCGTTAAAACGGATTTAATAATTTGTTTTTTATTACTGTGTAAGGAATCTTGATTCAATGGCAACCTGATATTTTAAAAGAAAAATTTTTAATCCACATTTTTAATGGCCTCCTCATCTTAATAACGTTAAGTAAGACTTAAGGAGGACGTCTTGTCATCATAGAAAGAATTTTTCTTCCCGTCTGACAACAGATTAGCTAATTATATTAAGTCTTCGATAAACACACAATTCATTTAAAATTAATATTTTTAAAATCTAATCGAGTAAAAAAGTATCACATAATTGAATTTAATAGTTAATAATCTGAATATTTAGAGGTTTGAGGAAGAAACGACATGAAATGTAAGATTACCATTTAATTATCTCGGTAATTAAAAAATTACTTTAGCACGACATAAGAGATTTGTCTACCGCAAAGTATCTTCTAAATCTGATATTGATATGTTTGTTCTAATTCATTATACAGTAGCATGGTATACTCTTTTCAAGAATAACTTAACAAAGCTTCATTTATTATTTACGTTCCTGTTAATCAGGTGTTTCTCAAAAACAGGCAAGTTAGCATATCTGTCGTGGAATGTTTTTGGTTCTGAAATTCGAACAAGAATAATTTATAATGTATTTGATATCTGCGATTACTTTCCAAATGAAATTGGTTTTTTACAGTGAAGGGCTGACACAGTCGGATTTTCCGTCTCAAACATACTTCTTTCAGTTTACATGCAGTTACACAAGTAACGTCGTTATTACAAGCGATGTTAAACATTAATTACAAAATAATGTCTTTGTAAGAGCAATATCAAACATTCATGAATACAAACTTCGGCTTCTCACAACGTTTAAAAACCAGAAAACAACATGTCTTATTTTCTGCATATATGATATTTTAAACAATAAACATTTCGTGAATTTCGTTTCGCATTAATTCTGATTGCTCTTTCATTTCTGACTTGCAGATTGCACATCAAATTCTGAAAATTTTAGTGACCACTAAAAAACTGCTATGAAAGAGTGTACTGAAGTAGAGTAACTAGCATTGTAACTTGTACTGTGACTGTGTATTGAATTAGAGTAACAAGAATTGTAACTATGTACTGAGTTACAGTCACTAGCATTGTAACTGTGTACTTAATTACAGTAACTATTATTATAACTGTGTACTGAATTACAATAACTAGTAATGCGACCGTACATTGAACTACAGTAACTAGAATTGTAACTGTGTACTAAATTACGGTCTCTAGTATTATAACTGTGTACTGAATAACAGTAAGTAGTAGTAATGTAACTCTGTACTGAATTACAGTAATTAATATTGTAACTGTGTACTAAATCACAGTAACTAGTATTGTAACTGTGTACTGAACTACAATAGCTAGTCCTGTGACTGTGTACTGAATTATAGTTACTGGTATTGTAACTTTGCACTTAATTACAGTAACTAGTACTGTAACCGTGTACTTAATGACAGTAACTAGCATTGTAGCTGTGTACTTAATTAGAGTAACTAGTATCGTAACTGTGTATTTAATTACAGTAACTATTATTATAACTGTGTACTGAATTACAACAACAAGTAACGCGCCTGTGCATTGAACTACAGTAACTAGAATTGTAACTTTGTACTGAATTACGGTAACTAGTAATGTAACTGTGTACGCAATTTTAGTAACTAGTACTGTGACTATGTACTGAATTATAGTAACTGGTATTGTAACTGTGTGCTTAATTACAGAATCAAGTATTGTAATCGTGTGCTGAATTACAGTAACTATTATTGTAACTGTGTACTGAATAACAGTAAGTAGTATTGTAACTGTGTACTTATTTACAGTAACTATTACTGTAATTGTGTGCAGTAACTATATACACTGAAGAGCAATTGAATTAGAGACTGCTGGCGTTATGCAAATGTGGCGCTGTGGGCGGCCCTGTAAACGGAAACGACATGACGTATGCAGCGATCCGACAATATAAGGAGTGATGCGATGGGAATCAGCAAGAGTCGGACGCAGTATGGGTAAGACGAAGGAACTAAGCGCATTTGACCGTGGGCAAATTTTCGGGGCCTGGTGAATGGGTCATTCCATCTCGGAAGTCGTGCTGGCACTAGAATTTTCACGAGCCACTGTGTCACGGGTGCACAGTGAGTACATCGAATCCGGTAAAACCATCCGTGCAAAGGCCAACTGCCGTGGACAGCAGCGTGTGGATGAGCGGGGTCATCGTCGGCTAGCTCGCATTGTAGCAGCGGATAGACGGGTCACAGTGAAAGACATCACTCGCCAATTTAACGCTGGTTCACAAAAACGTTAAGCAGCCACAACATCTAGAACCATTTCTTCGCTATGTGGTACAGAAGCCATCGTCGCACGAGGGTACCACTGCTGACCGCACATCAGAGGGTGCAATGATCAGCATGGGCGCGGGAACATCGTCACTGGACCCTAGACATGTGGAAAAATGCTGCCTGGACTGATAAGTCGAGATTCACGTTGGTACATGCGGATGGCAGAATACGAGTACGGCGCAAACCACATGAAGCGATGGATCCTTCTTGCCAACAGGGTACTCTTCAAGCTGGTGGGGGTGGCATTCTCGTCTGGGGACTCTTTACGTGCACTGAAATCGGACCCCTGGTACGTGTGACATAGTCCCTCACAGGTCAACGTTGCCGGGATATCCTGGAAGACCATTTGCTCCAGTTTGAGCGTCTTCAATATCCCACTGGGGACCTCATCCTGCAATAAGACAATGCACCGTGCCATCGCTCCGGAATTGTATCCGAATGGTTGGATGAACACTCCACCGACGTGACCTCGCTTCCTTGGCCAGCTAGGTCACCTGACCTCAATCCGATCGAGCACATCTGGGATGCCATCGAGAGAGATGTTCGGGGCTCTGACCTCTCTCCATCAAATCTTCGTGAACTGTGGAAGCTTGTTCAGGGGTAGTGGATCCGTATGTCTTCCCAACGCTTCCGGTGTCTTGTCGAGTCCATGCCGAGACGAATCGCCGCAGTCATCAGGGCGAAAGGCGGTGCTACACGTTACTAGACAAGTATCTCTAATTCAATTGCTCTTCAGTATAGTACTGTGACTGAGTACTGAATTACAGTAACTAGAATTGTAACTGCGTACTGAATTACGAAAAGGATAGAAAGTACTGTGACGGTGTATTGAATTAAATAAATAATACAAAGTAATTATTTTTTAACTGGAAATTTTGACCCTTTAAAAATATTTTAAGGCGTTTCCTGTAGTTTAGCGGTCTCGACAGAAATATCCTTAGCTTTATTAAGATATGGCTATCTTAATGACAACTGTTCTCTATGACCGCAGCGTCAGCTACTGCAACTTCTGAACACTATGGAAGTATCTCGGAAAGGTGTAGTTGCAGATAACGTGTGAGAAGCGTTGTGGTAACGTTTTGTTCCGCCTCGGTGTCACAGTGGTCTAAGCGTTGGTTTATGACCATTCGTCCCAGAAGTGTCCGGGTTCGAATCCCGGTGCAACACGGATTTCGTGTTTGCCTTAAAGTACAGGCTGTTTCCCTTCCCTGGAACCAGTGTCCCTAAATTAGAGAAGAGGGACTGTTATATGCTATCGAGTTGCTCACGGTGGTCGTTAGAAGAAAAGATAAAGCATTTCAGATGCCATAAATGAATATCTTTGTTTTCATATTTATCAATATTTTTGACAATTCATGCCTACAGCGGAACCACGCTGATAACACATTTTGAAGTCACTGTACGACGAAGAAGTTGTGAGTCAGAGGAAATTTGGTTTGGTTTGGTTGGCGCTTAATAGCGCAAGGTCCTCACTGTGCCAAAGAACGCCAAATCCAATGATTTAAAACAAAAATAAAAAAACACTGACAATATTAAGAGATAAATATTTATGTAACACAACACAACAACCAAGTGTAAAAACCTATAAAAGAATAACACACTATATAAAACTAAAAACACCGGTACAACGTAGAAATGATTAAACTGATGACACGTTACAATCATCGTTTAACCCTTTAACTACTATAACGCCCGAAACGCCCATGCATCCAAACTACCGCGTCTGAAACCCTCTGCAGGTTAATGGTCATCATGACTGCAGATTGGAAGTTTTGTATGGTGACCGAGCACTAATCTCCTTCTTCTGTTAACTTGCAAAGGAGAGGGGAGTTAGTCACAATGGAGCAAGAGACAATTTCGGGGGTTAGGGGGTTATGGTGTTCTGAGCAACACAAGACTTTGGAGCCCTGATCGTGAAAGGGTTAAAGGGCGACTCAGGCTGAGTCGTCTGGTATAATACGTCGAAACAAGAAGTGAACACATTCACTGACAAAACAACAACACGAACATAAAAGATGAACAATGTTTAAAGGTGCATCACACGTCCCACACATAGGGGCAGTGTCTCCACACAACAAATAGCAATGAGTAAAACGGCAATGCCCAATGCGGAGACGTGCTAATGCAATGTCCTCCCTACGATTCCGATGACTTGATGAAGCCCAGACTCCAAGAACTGGCATGTTACGATGCAGTTTATTTTCCACCTGTTGGTCACACAGACCCTGCCACGTTCGTTTGATATGATCACGGACGAGAAAGCGTAAATCACGGTAAATCAGTGGCAAGGGTAGAGGAAATTTGATTTCAGTGAAATAAATCTCATCATATTTGTATAATATTTCTCCCTGAGTTGTAAGAATCTAGTTGAGTAGTTATACACTCAGTAGATAAAACATTGTAGACAGGGTGATCGGCAGTTGACATGAACATCCCCCGCACAGAATGGAAAAGGCCCAAACCGAACGCAGGCGATAAATAGGCTGACAGCATGGCTTCCCAACAATGTATCAAAATTGACGAAAATGGGTAAACTTGGTGACCTGAGCAACTTTGGTTGTGGACGCATTGTGGTGCAAGATAGATGGGTCACTCTATCGCCCAAGTGGTAAGAACCCTAGAGTTCCCGAGGGCAACCCTATTAAGGGTGGTTCCAAGGAGACGATACAGCCATCGCCCTAAGTTCTAATGACAACCGCCTGTACCGCTGAAAGGCATAGCAGGGATTAATCAAACTCGTTCAGAAAGGAAAAGGAGAGCTGGAACAGTAACCCCACCCAAACGCAAAACCACAGACCCGGACAGGGGCCGCACACAGAAGAGCAATCCCGCCCCATCCATACAACCAAAAATGTAATTATATTGCTAAATTTTAGTAATTAACAAATAAACTAAAATTTAAGAAACTCTTAATTATCTCCAAAATCAACCAAAAGTTTCAATCAGAAACGCAGTAAATTAACAAATTACATTACGAAATCCTCTCTCTCTCCCTCTCTCTTTACCTCGTCCATTCATGACGGGTTGAGATCCTCACAAAGACGATTGTGCGGCTTTGAGGGTTACTGGAAAATTAATACAGCCGGTTTGCCATTCCTCTGCTGCATGTGGGCAAGTGGTAAAGTGCGTCCGGGGCCGACTTCACGGGAACCATTTATGCATTCGCGTCCTCAGGCCCTGGGAATCAGCGGTAAACCCGAGAAAAACCGCCAACTAGATGGCCAGCAGGTCCGGGATTAACGAAATCCATAATCCGAAAATATAAAATATCTAAGCAATCTAAAATGCAATAGTTACGATAAATTTATCGAATTAAAATATTCAATTTATCAATTGATCAGAAGCAAAATAGTGTTATTTTACATCTGAATAAAATTTTTAACACAAGCTGTTTAGTTACAACGGAATCAAGACGATCGAATCAAAAGAATTGCACGATTAATAGCTTTATTCCTATAGGCGAACCCCAACTTGGAGTTTTACAAGATAACATTCTTGAGAAAAAATCCCTAAAAACACTCATAGCAATAATACCGTATGCAAAAAACAAATTCAAAAGTACTGAGAAGTGTTTCAAACCGAATCATACGTTAAAAATTCTCACAATTTTAAACGCATTAAACACTATTTCTAGTGTAAAGTATTCAAAAACATGTACAAAGGTAAAAACAATCACAAATGCTATACAACTACATTGAAAGCACAGAAATAACTTAATAATACGAAGAACTCTAAATACAAAACAAACAAACATGTCTTAATTCAGAAAGGCCAGATATCCAAAAAGAGCCGGGTCTCGAAGATGACTCCCCAAAAAAAAAAAATGCCGAGTCATATGTTAAATCTGTTTTTTGTTGAATATTTATCTTTTCTACGTTTTATGTTATAAATTTGATGAAAGTGGAGATTCTTCTACGGTTTTCCGGCATACTCACTATTCTTTTTAAATTAGTTTCAGAGATGCCCAAAAGAAACATGTAACGCCCTAAGACAAACACACCACCATTGCCTCATCCAGGATTCGAACCAGGGCACAACTTACGACTAGTTAGAAATATTCGTATACGACCTTGGATAACCAAGCAGTACTTTATTTGCCACAGCGTATTACTGAAATGCATGAAATGCATTTTTACCTTTTCACTCACTTCAGTTAAACTGAATCTGCTTGTTAAATGAGTTGTTCTTCGAATAATTACGCTATGTTAGAGAAGTTATCCATAAAATTCCGTTTGCTTCATTATTATTTCATCAAAACTAGAAAACGTTACAAAAAATGTTTACTACCTGTTTAATATTTTTTGGTGTAGTAGGCAAAATTTAAGAAAATACACATAGCTACACTATAACGACCTATGAGGTACATGCTGATGCATCGTATATTTCGAAGCACATCAATCTGGGGAAATATTTTGATTGGCATATGACTAAATAAGTCGCATTAAATAAATTATGGGGCAAAATGAACATTAGTGAGCGATAGGTTTGCCTCCTCAGGGCGCTCCGTGGTAACAATAGCACACACAACAGCAACTAGGGTCTCTGTGAATTTTGGAGAGGTGCAAGCTAGTTCTGTGTGACATTGGCGAAAAGACCCCAACTCACTGGGTTTTGTTCCAGAATCCTTAGGTTGAATGACCAACTGGAACCCTCAGCTGTGGGCTAATCCCCCACACTGATGTACTTACCTGATTAAAAAGACAAAAAGAAATATTAAGAATGACTCAAGTGTGGGATATGGTGGACCTACCACACTTGAGAAGAACGGTCCACCACGGAATCAACCTGGACTTTCTAAACGGCGTATGAGAAAGCCATCTCGGCTTAGTGAATGTAAGATTGGTGTTTGTAATACTAGAGGTATAAATGGCAAGATGAGTGAGGTGATTGAGGAGATGAATAAATATAGACTGGATGTGCTGTGTGTAAGTGAAACCAAAAAGAAGGAAATTGGGGTAGGAGAAGTGAATGGCACGGTGAGTTTGTGGTCTGGAGTATTGGATAATATGAGAGGACAGGCTGGTGTAGGTGTGATTTTAAGTGAAAAGATGAAGAACAACTTGATACACTATAGCTGCATAAGTGAGAGAATTCTCTGGATTCATTTGAAAGTGAAACTTCAGAGAATTGTAATTGTTGTAGTGTATGCTCCTTGTGACTCGGAACCTTCTGATAAGAAAGAAGATTTCTGGAATGAGCTAAAAGCTGTTTTGAGCCAGTTTGGTGCTAAAGAAAAAGTTATAATAGCAGGGGATTTCAATGCTAGAGTAGGTGTGCAGAATGCAATTTCTGACAATGTTCTGGGTAAGTTTAATGATCCTTGTGTGAATGATAATGGTGAAAAATTAATTGAGCTCTGCATTGAGAATGATTTGTGTGTTTCTAATACATTTTTCAACCACAAGTATATACACACATATACTTGGGAAAATCGTACTCTTGGTCAAAAGAGTGTGATAGATTTTGTTGTTTACGATCAGCATTTGAAACACTTAGTTGTTGACATCCGTGTGATGAGAGGTGCGGATGTTGGTTCTGATCATTACTTGTTAGTGTCATGAGTGAAACTTAATGTTGGTTGGAGGAAAAGGAATAGGAAGAGACCCAGGATAGAAAGAATAAAGGCTGATAGGCTCTTTGAAGATCATCAGCGGTATTCTGACTTACTCAGAGAACGACTGAAGGATCTGAAATCTTGTGAGAGGGATGTAGAAAAGAAGTGGGAATGTTTTAAGAACTGGGTTGTTACTGCTGCTAAAGAAGTCTGTGGCACCACAATAGTGGGTAACAATAGAGGTGATGCTTGGTCGAATAGTGAGATTGATGAGGCAGTAAAGAAAAAGAAGGAAGCCTATTTGGGGATGTTGCAATTTAGAGTCTGTGGATGAATATCACTGTAAGAAGCGTAAAGCTGCTAAGGTGGTTCGCCACAGAAAGGCAAAAGATAGGAAAGAGAAAGTGGAAAAGCATGAATTGGCTTTTTGGAAAGATAGAAAGTCCTTCTGGAAGTACACGAGACTCAGGAAAAATAGTTAAGTGAGAGATTGGGCGAATACTTCTGTGAGTTATTAGATCAGGAGAGCAAAAAGTATTCTGAGACAGATGTACATGATGTCACAATGAGAGATGAACGCACAGGAGGGATCTCAAGAGAAGAAGTGTGTAAAGCTCTAAAATCTCTTCAGAGTCTCCAGGAGTTGATGGCATAACTGCAGAGATGTTGAAGTATGGTGGTGACTCTATAATTGACTGGTTAACTGAAATTTGCCAGTTGTGCTGGGAGTTAGGAATGGTCCCTCGGGATTGGAAGGATGCTATCATTGTTCCCTTGTATAAGAGAAAAGGAGATCAGACTGAATGCAAGAACAATCGTGGTATTAGCCTACTGAGTGTGCCAGGGAAAGTGTTTGGTAAGGTTGTTATTGAAAAAGTACGGCGTCTTACATCATTGAAAGTGTGGGATGTTCAGAGTGGTTTTATGCCTGGTAAAGGTTGCACTAACCAGATTTTTGCATTACGCATGATGATTGAAAAGTATCTGGCTGTTGGGAAGAAAGTGTTTACTGCCTTCATAGATTTAGAGGAAGTTTACGACCGAGTCAATAGGGCACTTTTGTGGAAGGTATTGAATGAATATGGTGTTACTGGGAATCTATTTAATAGTGTAAAAGCCATGTATGCTGGTAGTAGAGCTTGTGTACGAGTGAATGGTGTTTTATCAAAATGGTTTTCCATTGGTGCAGGAGTTAGACAAGGTTGTGTAATGTCACCATGGCTGTTTAATATATTTATGGACGCATGCATGTGTGAGGCCAAAATAGATAATAGTGGTTTATGTCTTGGTGATATCCGTGTGTGCAGATTGCTGTATGCTGATGACACTGTCCTGTTGGCAGAGAGCAAAAGTGTGTTGCAGAGTATGTTGACTCGGATGCACGAAGTTTGCATGAAATTCCAACTGAGTATAAATAAGGGAAAAACCAAAGCTATGGTGTTTGAGAGAGGAACAGGTAGCACTGAATGCAATGCAAGTATAAATGGCACTGTGATTGACCAGGTGAGTGAGTTTGTGTATTTAGGAAGCATGTTTGACAGAGAGAACAAGTTGGATGGTGAAATAAGTAGGCGAGTGAATTCTTCTTTGAAAGTCATAGCTGCTCTGGGAGGTTTTCACAGGAATGATGGGTTCTCTAGAGAGTCCCGCATAGCTGTGTATGAAACAGTAATTGTTCCTACTCTGATGTATGGCAGTGAAACCTGGGTACTGGAGAAGAAACATAGGAGTCGTTTGTGTGCTGGAGAAATGCGTTACTTACGTGGGGTTTGTGGCAAGACACGATATGATTGTGTGAGAAATGAAGATGTATTGTAGTTGTGTGATGTTAAGCAAAATGTTGTTAGCAAGGTGGAGACCAATATGCTTCGGTGGTTTGGCCATGTTGAAAGAATGAGTGATGAAATGCTTACTAAGAAAATATTTTCAGCCCAAGTGGCAGGAAGGAAAGGCAGAGGAAGGCCAAGGAAGATATGGGTGGATCAGATTCAGGGGTGTCTCCATGAGAAAAAGATTATGAGTATGAAGTATAAAAGATCTTGTGTACGGCGTGTAATGGATTTCAGTGAAGCACGAGTTGTATGTGAAGATCGCTGTAAATGGCGAAGCTTGATACGACAACAATAAGTAAAAATATCTGGAAGTTTGTATTTCTTTTTGGAGCTAACCTCTGAATCTCAGAGAACAGCTTATTGATATGAATGTATGTATGCAAAATGAAACTTGGATGAACGCACAATACAGAGTGTCCCAAAAAGGTGTAATCAATTTCAAGTGATAACTTTGGTTACAAAACTAATATCAGCATTTCTTTATTTTGTTTTGGAAGAGATTGACTTTCGTCCGTTGCAAGCTGTGAAATTTCAAAAGCGAACCTGCCTTGTTTTGTGTGAATGACACGGAAGATGAAATCACTCATCCTACGATTAAATCGAGAACAAGGAATTAATGATAACAAATGGTTTGTAACTTCAATCAAAGCTAAAAGTAGTGTCTCAAATCTCAAGACAAGTCCTTTCACTGCTCATAAAGGAATACCGGAAAAAGATCGCCCCATTGTTTTCAGGTAAAACTAAATCCCAGTTGTGTTCGATTTCTAGCCAGAAGTAAAATGGCTAGAACAAAGTAATGCCTTAAAGAAGCCCAAATGCTTGCAAAAAAAACGTGCTCAGTAAATTAAAATTTTCTTCGATAATACAAAAAGACAAAGGGTTTGTATCAGTAGCCATTAAGGAAGTGCTTCTAAAATGGGCGATATAAACAGAACTTAATCAGTCTCTTTAGCTTCGGACGGACAGCTTTTTTATCCGACGATTTTATCCCCTTTTTCTCTCTTTACAAGCGAATCTTATTAACCCTGGGCGTAGATAGCAGCTATTGGAGATAATTAATACAATTAAGGCTAATGATACGGCTTTTAAGGAGAGGCTCATTGCTCTCACTGCCTGTTTCTTTTTCTATCGTTATTTTCCTTTCCCTTTTTTTTACATGCAATTACTTCAGCACTGTGACACAAATTAGCTTCCGCTTCTAAAGCTGCAGGATTTTCTTATATATAACAGAAAGAAAAGTAATTTATCGTGCAGTGTTCAATGCTTTGATCAGCATTTGTTACCTAAGAAGTTCACCCTAAAAAGAAAACTGAAGAGACCTTGTTTAAAATTCCCAAGGTGCGGTCACACCTTGCATTTAGCGATCACGTGTAAGGATATGTACTTATATATCGGCGTAATTTATATCTGAGTAGTGCAAGTAATGCCAATTTGTAGTTACGTTAGGGTATTTTAAAAATAATGAAAAGAAGTGTGCCCTGTGCCGCAACAAAGGAGGTAAAATATCTTCATCGTTGTTGTGTTGCTTTGAAGCGTAATTTAAATCTTTCATTTAATCTTTCGTAAGATCTGGCATTTTTCTGTAGCTTGTTAACCGATTGGTTAGCTTGTGGTGTTCTGTGGCTTTGTGCCACAAGGCAAAGGACAAAATGGATTAGAAGAAAGGAAGCTTTATGCTATAGATAAACTACGCTGAAGAGCAACTGAATTAGAGACAACTGGTGTTATGGAAATGTGGCGCTGTGGGCGGCCCTGTAAATGGAAACGACATGACGTATGCAGCGATCCGACAATATAAGGAGTAATGCGATGGGAATCAGTAAGAGTCGGACGCAGTATGGGTAAGACGAAGGATCGAAGCGCATTTGATCGTGGGAAAATTATCGGGGCCCGATGAATGTGTTACTCCATCTTGGAAGTCGCGCAGGCACTGGGAATTTCACGAGCCACCGTGTCACGGGTGCAACGTGAGTACATCGAATCCGATAAAACCATCCCTGCAAGGGCCAACTGCCGTGGATAACAGCGTGTGGATGAGCGGGGTCAACGTCGGCTAGCTTGCATTGTAACAGCGGATAGAAGGGCTAGATTGCAAGAAATCACTCGGCAATTTAACGCTGGTGCACAAAAACGTGTAAGCAGCCACACCGTCCACAACCATCTCCTCGCTATGGGGTACAAAAGCCATCGTCCCACGAGGGTACCGCTGCTGACCGCACATCACAGGGTACAAAGATTAGCATGGGCGCGGGAACATCGCCACTGGACCCTAGACATGTGGGAAAATGTTGCCTGGACTGATGAGTCGAGATTCACGTTGGTACATGCGGATGGCAGAATACGAGTACGGCGCAAACCATATGAAGCGATGGATCCTTCTTGCCAGCAGGGTACTGTTCAAGCTGGTGGGGGTGGCATTCTCGTCTGGGACTGTTTACGAGGAATGAAATGGGACCCCTGGTACGTGTGACATATTCCCTCATAGGTCAACGTTACCAGGATATCCTGGACGACCATTTGCTTCCATTTGTGCGTCTTGAACATCCCACTGAGGACCTCATCCTGCAACAAGACAATGCACCGTGCCATCGCTCCCGAATTGTATCCGAATGGTTGGATGAACACTCCACCGACGTGACCTCGCTTCCTTTGCCAGCTAGGTCACCTGACCTCAATTCGATCGAGCATATATAGCATGCCATCAAGAGAGATGTTCGAGGCTGTGACCCCCTCCATCAAATCTTCGTGAACTGTGGGAGCTTGTTCAGGGGTCGCGGATCCGTATGGCTTCCCAACGCTTCCGGTGTCTTGTCGAGTCCATGTTGAGACGAATTGCCGCCGTCATCAAGGCAAAAGGTGGTGATACACGTTACTAGACAGGTATCTCTAATTCAATTGCTCTTTAGTGTACACCTCACCACTCTATTGAATGATAGAACTAAGGGAGAAGTTTTTTTTTTGGTGGGGGAAGGATTAACGTCCACCGTGGGAAAATTAATGGGCTATAAACAATCGCCCGCCCCTAATTTAGGGCTACTGGTTTCAGGGAAGAGAGAGAGTCAGTGCCGTAAGACAAACACAGCATACATGCCTCACCGGGATTCGAACTCGGACCCATCTTGAGTGAATTGTCAGAAGCCAACTCTTAGACCACTGCGCCAGGGGGCGGCCTGACCAAGTGTAGGAACGTGTACTGCAAAAACGTAAATTACTGAATTGATTCGAAATTTTGTTTAGTTGTATTCAGAAATAAGAAACTTTCTTATATAAAAGAAGAATATGCAAGCCATATAAAAACAACTTCCGATTAATAATAGGCTCGCAGAAGATTTTCAATATTTTCCAAAAATTAAAGCGAATTGAATTTGCTCTCATTTATCAAGGAATCGGTTTTCCCACGAGATCAGATAAAGCAACTATGAGATTAAGAAGGAAGAAATGCCAGCTTTTGAGGAGTAACATTTGGTGGGGAGCTAACGACCACCGTGAGCAAATTGATGGGCTATAAGCAGTCAGCCGTCCCTAATTTAGGGCCATTGCTCCCAAGAAAGAGAGACAATCACAACCCCTATGCCTCACCGGGATTCGAAGCCTGACCCATCACGGACGAGTGGTCAGAAGCCAGCGTTTAGACCACTATGCTACCAGAGCGACGTAGTAACATGAAACTAAGAAATTAATAAACAACAAAAAAACTGCATCTAGAACTTACCATTTGTCTCCCTCCCACATAAGTGGACAAGCGTTGTGTAGTTCCCGGTATTACCAACAGTATTACGTAACTCGGGGTTATGAAGACGTATTTAAATACATATTCGAGTCACATTATATTGTGGCCATCTCCTACTTTTGACGTCAACAGCGCGTAGCCAATGAAAGAAGGCATGTGTCGTGAGCTGGCTTGGAAGGTATAGATGGTGTGCTGTAGGCATTCTAAAAACATATTACTCGTTGCTGTCATGGATAAAATAAGCGATTTATCAGATTTGCAAAAAAGGGATGATTATCGGCTTTCGGGACAAGTGTGGCAGTAGTTTGTGAACTGTTCGCGTGTTGCTGTGGTTAAAGTGTATTGTGATTGGAGAAATGGCACCATTGCGAATAAGCGATGTGGAAACTGCGAAGCACCATGTACCATTGATGTGAGAGATGGACGTCGGCTTCGAAGTTGCGCGAGGGTCGATAGGCACGCTACAGTGGAGCAACTCACTGGCCGAATGAACCAGGGGGTTACCGGAAGTATGTCTAAGACGACAGTTCAGCTAACCCTGCTGCGTATGAGGCTCCGATGCATACGAATGGTCACTGAACCTATGCTAACGAAGGTGCATCGACAGAAAAGGCTTATATTTGTGCGGCAGTATTGGAATTGGTCGTCCGCTGATTGGCAAAGGATTGCTTTCTCCGATGAGTTACGTTTTCTGATAGACGTTAGCGTATAAGGCGAGAAACATCGGAGAACAAACACTCTTCAACCATTGCTGGAAAAACACAGGCTGTTGTGGGTAGCGTTATGATCTGGGGAATGTTTCGTGGCATTTCTTGGGTCCATTCATACCTGTGGAAGGCACTATGGGCCGAGTTCGTTATGAATCCATTCTTGCAGACTACGTACACCCATACATACTGATTGTCTTCCCTGGGGCAGATGGGCCCTTCCAGAACAACAATACGATATGTCACACAGCTGGAAATGTCCGAGAGTAGTTATAAGAGCACGACGAAGACTTCAAAGTACTTTCCTGGATCCCTAATTCTCCAGACTTAAACCCAAGTGAGCATCTGTGGGACCACTTCGATTGTGTTGTTCGCTCTATGGATCCTCCACCATGCACCATCCGGCAGCTGTCAGATGCACTGTAGTCCGCATGGCTCCACCTACCTGTGAACACCTTCCAGCTATGAGTCATTCTTAGCCAGTCTAGCTGCTGTTCGCTCTGCGCCTGGCGGTTACTCTGGATATTAGTTGGTGGCCACAATAATGTGACTCGGCCGTGTATAAATGAAGTTCTTGCCCGAGCCAGCATTACAAGAGGAACACATTACGGTGAATAATCATTCCCTCTAGTCTTTTCTTATGAGAAGCGTTGATCAATGATCCGCATTCGGCAAAAATTGATAGCACAATATTTAATTTTTTAATTTGCGTATATAGTTTATACGTAAACCTATATAGGCACAAATTATCAGACGATTGTCAAGACTGATTTGTTTCGGGGTTTCACGTCCATCATGCGCAACTCTAGGACCACAAATGGTTTCCCATCCCTAATTTAAGTCCGTTGGTTCCAGGGAGAGGATAGGACCAGTACATGAAGACAAATCCACCCATGCTTCATGTGGGACTCAAAACCGGGCACACTCGGTCAATCGGACAGAGGAAAGGACTGTGGCACTGACTTATTTGTTACACAAGCTAAGTGAGGTGAAAGTACGAAAAAGCTTGAGGGAAGAGCAGTGATGCATTTAATGCTTATCCAAAGCAAAATCCTAAATATCTTTCATGGAGAAATGAGTGCAGTGCCATCCTAGAGTGTTGTAGCGGAGTGGTACGGGCAATTGAAATGCAGTCGAGAGAGTTTCCACAGCGAAGTATGTCCTAGTCGACCTATAATGTGCTGCGTAACATGACGTAGATAACGTACTACTGCGGTGACGTATGAGTTAAAACAGCAAGTTGCAGCGATAGATCTTGCAGGCGTAGTTCAGTTGAGAAAACAGTCTTCTCCGGAGTAGGAACATGTGGTTTGAAACTTCATCACTTGCTGAAAGGTTTTACGCAATACATGAAAACTTGCAATAAGGGAGCAGCAGGTTATGTGTGTTCAGGAACTAATCGTGGAAGATAGGCACATGATAGTCTGGGAATTGGCTTATCAATGTTAGCTCTGTAAAAAGCATATTGTCAACCGTTTGCATATGAGCAAAGTAGCGGCCTAATGGATTTTACGCTTTCTCGCATCTTTTTAGAAGAGGCGGAGAAAATTGTGGCCATGACGAACGATGAAGCACATCACTTCTTTTCCCACTTACTGATGATGGAAAAAAGCTGGGTCTATTTTTATTAGCCAGGAACAAAGGAAAGCTCTAAACAATGAAAACATGGAGAGTCACTGCCTCCCAGAAAAAAGGGAGTCCAAAAGTCTTCTAAAATGGTGATTCACAGCAGGTATTTTTTTTTAGAATAAGCGAGGTGTGATCCTCACTTATTACATTCCAAAGAGTTCCAATATCACGGGAACATCTTACTTACCTTGTTGAAATATTTCGTAAAAATGTGAAAAAGCACAAACGATGAACGTAAGATGTCTTTCTGCTCCAAGGCAAGCCACTAGCATATACCTCCCTTGGTACCACAACGAAATGATGTGAATGCGACTTCTATATTTTGAACCGTCCGCACTATACGCCCAAACTAACACCTTCAATTGTTTCTCTTTCTTTTTCCATCCATAAAGTGACTTCAACCGAGAAACCAATTTCCTGATGATGACGTCGTCATTTCTGCGAGAGAGTCATATTTCGAACAGTAATCTGGAGCATTCTACAAAAAAGGTATTCGCAAGTGCATCCATAGCTGGAAACAGCGTGTTTCTCTAGGGTGTGACTAGGTAGGAAGGAATTAACGAAACTACCGACTTTCATCTCTCTTGTGCCATTGCACATGAGTGAATATGATTTTTTATTGAATATATAATTGATAAATATTATTTATTATATACACTATATTGACAAAAGTCACAGGACAACTAGAAGAGAAATACAACATAGCATTTATTGACATATATTAGTACGGTGTCGGTCCACCTTTGGCCTTAGTCACGTTTTTCTGAGCTCCGTGTTGTGTGCCTATTTAGTGTGTTTCATCGTGTGGTTCGTCATTTTCCTTTCGTGTTCCTTCAAGCTGAAGGTTCGTGCTTTGTTTTGATACATCTCCCAAGTTGGTGAGTAGTTTATTCTTTCTGTTATCATCATTTGAATTGTCGACCTAGCTGGTCGATTTCTCAGGCAGCCCTCGTCATTAACAATGGCGGCGGCTGCTGCTGATAAGAGCGATGTCCACGCCCATATCAGCGAGGCATTTCCTGCCGCCTCCTCCTCCTCCTCGACACGAGACCAATCTCCTCCAATGCTTGTAGGTGACGTCACCCAACCACTAGAAGTGGAAAGTGACTCCTCAACTACAGCTCAAGCTTCTTGCCCTGCTTCGACCAGTGACGTCAGTGCAGCGCAACTCTCTGTTGCTTTAAGTGAAGACATGGATGTGTCTGACAGCGCTGCTAATTTACCCTCTACTTCCACTCAGTTCAAACAGCAGGTTGCGTTGCAGCCTTCACGCTCGAGTCCTGTACCTAGGGCATACTCTGCCGCTCTTACTGGAACAAAAGCTCCTTCCAAGTTTGTTGCAGAAGTCTTACCAGACTCGTACGTCATTGTTGATGGCCTTACTGCCACCATAGATATTCCCGAAGATTCCCCAGCGGGAAAACAATTCTATTCTAGAATGGACTTCGGAGTGTGTTTTGATGCGCTCCCAGACACAAAGTTGAAAGAATATAGTATGGCTCTCAAGCAGATACTTCCAGCTGGAGCCAGTATTACTCACATGGCTCGAAAACCTCGAGCTGTGTTGGTGTACTTTGCTCTTAAAGAGCATGCGGATCTTGTCTTGACAGAAGGTTTGTCCCTCAAAGACGTCCATCTTCTACCAGAACCTGTCTCTCAGCGTCCAATCCAGGTTACATTTTATCCGGTTCCACCTGAGGTGTCAGACGTTGCGCTGTGCACTGTGCTCAGTAAGTTCGGCCGAGTTGTTGGGCCAGTTACTACTCTTTCAGCCGCGCCAAGAGATCCAGACGATAAATCCATAGGAGGATTTCGCCGAAGTGCAAGAGTGATCTTTCCATCTGATGAACATTTGCTCGCCTGCCCAAAGGTGCTCAACGTTCGTTGTGGACAGCAACGTAGGAGAATTGAAGTGACTACCTTCCTCCACTGCACTTTTTGCCACGGAGAGAATCGTTTACGTGTGCATTGCCCACATCTAGCATCACAGGCTCCTGATAATTCTCCTACAACTTCTGGCCCTCTTCTGAGCCGAGCAACACCTTCTTCCACTGCACAGAAAGCTTCAGAATCGAAACTTTCACAAAAGTCGACTGCAGGAGTTGGTCAACGCGTGTCTACGGACCCTTTGTCCTTCGACCAGCAACTGGATTTTCCCTCACTTAATTGTTCGCTTCCCATGAGTCGTCATTCTGTAGCGGAGTCCCCTTCAGGGGGTTTCTCCACTGCCCTTATCATTGATACTTCTAAATCTGCTGATGACGGATTTTCTGGCCACGAATCTCGAGTTAATGAGAGCTCAACTGAGCCTTCGCTGAAACGTCGTGGTTCTTCTCGAAGACGCCCACCGAAGAAGCCGACTGCCGCATCACCCCGCACCTCTCCCCGTACTGGTAGTACCTCTCGAAAGAATTCACCATCAAAGGCTGCTACCTCTTCTGTCCAGGCCGACGAAGAGCCTCCTCTTAAATTTGAGGATCTTGTCGAACACCTTAAGGATGGCTCGGTTCCTACTGGGCCGATTTCATTTGAAGATTTACATCAATACCTGTCACATAAGACAGACCACTCCACAACGCATGCTTTACTCTCAAAGTATGCATCGTTTCTCCCTCTAGTGCATGATCAGATCCAAGTCCTTAATCAATGCATCTCCCACCTTCGCAAGGAACATCCGTGGGCTAAAACCTATTTTAATCGACTCAAATCATTTCCTCCTGTTGTGAAGGCTCTTCAGCAAGCATTAATGGAAAAAAGTCTTCAAGATTGTATCTCTTAATTGCAGGGGATTTGCATCCCCATTTTCTAATGCCTTGGTACATGAAGACCTCACTCCGTTAGGAGCTGATCTTCTCTTACTACAAGAGACGAATTGCCAATCCACTACGATATTCTCACGATGGCGCCAGTGGAACTACACATTTCACCACGCCTACCAACTATCATCCCATAGTGGTCTAGCTATAGGTATCCGCCATACTTTCAACTCCATAATCACCTCTTTTTCGGTTCGAAACTTATGTCGAGACCTATTACAGTGTGCATCATTCACCATAGCTTCCACATCTTATCATATATTTAATATTTATATTCCAAGCTCTTCAACCCACTTGACAATACTTTTTACTCGCCTTCGTCGTGCCTTGTCTCGCATTCCTCCCATAGATCATGTTTTAATTGGAGGGGATTTCAATTGCACTCTGAATCCTACCCTGGACCGATCTCCTTCCACCAGAGAACGCCGTGTTAACTTGGTGAATCTTCTTCAGTCAGTGGTCTCCGACAACTCATTCATTGATGTTCACCGTCACTTCCATCCTTCATCGACTGTACATACTTGGCGCTCGCAACATAATCAAAATCCGTACACAGCTCGCCTTGACAGATACTACGCCTCATCTACTCTGCTTACAGCTGTGACAGAATCTATTATCACTCCTACAGCTTCTTCTGACCATTGTGCCATCGTTCTTATTATTCAAGCAGTTCCAGCACAACCCCGTACAATTCGTCCATGGACTCTTGACGACACTCTTCTTACAGATCCAGACTTCTGTACTTCAGTACGCTCCTTCCTTAAGGACAAACGACCTCAACTTCAATCAGCTCCTTGTGGTCTGACTTTTTGGTTGGACATTAAGCAGCAACTCGTTCTCCACGTTCGCAATCTTTCTTTTAAAGCAAAAACGCTTCAAAACATGCGTCTCAACCATGTCCGTTCCATGCTCTCCATCCTAAGCCTAAGTGATCCTCTCTTCTGCCACTATCAAGAAGAACTGCGATCAATCCTCCTTCCTCTGGCTCAACAAGCTCTACGACGTCTCCGGCTACAACATCTATCGCCAGACGCATCCAATTACGATTTCCTTACATCCATGGAAAAAACACGAACAGCATCGAATTCACTTCG
This sequence comes from Macrothele yani, assembly GCA_039090855.1. Lineage (NCBI taxonomy): Eukaryota > Metazoa > Arthropoda > Arachnida > Araneae > Macrothelidae > Macrothele > Macrothele yani. The sequence goes on along the minus strand of CM076993.1, from coordinate 84,290,032 downwards.
GCACCTTCGCCTCGCATCTGGAGAGGTGTCTGATGATCCACTCACTCTATGTTCCCAGGTCCGAAAGTTCTATACAGAGAAGTTCTGTGAATCTCCTCCGCCATCCTCTTCAGCTTTGGCATCACTTCTTTCTAACCTACCACAAGTTCCTCCCCATCTTGCCTCTTCTCTCCTCCTTCCTCCCACGTTCTCTGAACTATCCTCTACGTTTTCTTCTTTAAACTCTAGGGCCGCACCGGGTCCGGACGGCCTCACTTTCCTCTTCTATAAAACCTTTTTACCTCTCCTTCTACCATTTCTCTTTTCTGCACTTTCTGCTGCTTTCAATCACTCCCCTCTACCGAGGCGATTCACAGTAGCATATGTTGTACTATTCCCTAAGAAAGGGGATCTCCTTGACCTGGGGAATTGGCGCCCTATCTCCCTCTTAAATCTAGATTATAAACTTTATACTAAACTTCTTTCCCAACGCCTTAACCCCATTCTCACTCACATTCTCTCCCCAAATCAAACTTACACAGTTCCCGGCCGTTCACTTTCTCATAACATCCATCTACTAAATGATCTAATCCATCTTGCCCGATCTCGCTCTGAACCCCTCGCCCTTCTCTCTCTTGACCAACAATCCGCTTTTGATAATATCTCACATTCCTATCTATCGGCTACACTCCTTCACTTCGGTTTTCCTCCTTCCTTCGTCTCTCTTCTTTTCTCACTCTATCAAGACGCCGTTCTCCAGGTCAAGCTGCCCACCTTTCTCACAGCGCCTATTCCCTTCCGCCGGGGAGTGCGGCAGGGTTGCCCACTCTCCGGACAACTCTTTGCAATCGCAATCGAACCCTTCCTCCGCTCTGTACACCAATCTTTTACAGCAGTTCTGCCACCACTCTTTGCCTGCACAAGACATCATGCCACTACCTCTGTTGCATACGCAGATGATGTCACCATCTGCATCCGTCATGACTCACAGTTTCCGTGTCTCCAACGTTTATTCGCAGCTTATGCCTCATGCTCCGGTGCAGCGCTCAACTCATCTAAAAGCACTGGTTTATGGTGCGGCTCATGGGCACATCGTGTAGACACCCCTTGGGGAGCAAGCTGGTCGTCCATCTTACAGCGCTTCCTTGGAGTTCATCTTGGTTCCTTGCAAGCTGCCCCCCTCTACACGTGGAATGCTATTCACCCACGCTTGCTCAGGTCAACTGCCTCCTGGAGGAGAGCCCAGTTCTGCTCATCATTCTTCCAGAGAGCTCGCCTCTCTCGAACTTACCTGATTTCCTTGTGCACACACTCTTGGCTTGGTGTCAAGTCTCTACAACTCCGCCTTCATGAAATTACCCGTTGTCTTACTTCTCTGATTTGGACCTGCCACCACTGGGTCAGTGTCACAAAGCTTTGCCTCCCTCCGGATCACGGCGGCATCGGACTCCTTGATACACAGGAGTACTACAAGGCCGTCAGAATCACTACTTTTCTCCGTCTCTTCACGTCGCCAGTACCAGATGCCGTTTTAGCTAGGGACGTCATCGCCTCCCCGAGCAACCCTAACTTTTCTTTTCTCTCCTTACTACTCATGGACCACCGACCCCTCACCCTCATTCGACTTCCCCCTGTTTACCGTGAAGCTCTAACTTTCCTTCGTTCCCTCCCTTTCTCTCGTTCTCCACCTGATTCCACAACTGAGCTCCTTGCTGAACCCCTCTTTTATTCTTCGATTATTCACCCCTCTCATCTTCCGTACTTTGCCTATCCTACCTGGCTCCGAGCAGGTGTGGTAACAGTTAAAGATCTCACTAACCCTGACCTTTTTTGGCGACCCTTCGCCAGTCTCCCTCTCTCTCTTCTCCTCTCCTCCTCCTCTCGTGACATCTACGACTCTATTCTTTCATCTATCATTTCTCAATTTCCTCATCTTGCTTCCCACTCAGGTCTTTCCTTTGTTCCTTCTGCTTCTCTCCCATTTCCTCTTTTCTTGCTTACTTCTGGCTCAGCTCATCCCATTTCTTCTCTCTCGGTGTCAGCTCTTTATCGGTTCCTCTCTATGTCCCATTCTTCTCCTCCTCTCCCCATTCCTGATGTTCCCCCTGCTGCCACTGCTACGGTGTGGTCAGCCGCCCTGTCTCCTCTTTCTGCTCCTCTAGAAATTAATACCCATTGGCTTTTCCTCCATCGCCGCCTTCCTGTTCCCTCCGTTCTTTTCCGAATGTCTCTTCTCGATTCCCCTCTTTGCCCTTTCTGTGCTCGGGAGGCTGATGTCTCCCATGTCTATCAACACTGTGTTATATTACTCCCAATGCTGAACTTAGCATTTACTGTCGCCCAATGCTCCATTACAGCAGATCTTACATTTGATGCATATCGGACTCTTCTGCTACAGAACTATCCCCCAGTCAAGCTCCCATCAGTCTGTGCCTATATTTTTATTTTAGCGAAGCATGTAATCTACGTGTTTCATCAACGCTGCAGATATTTGACTACTCCTCTGACTGTGCATAAAGCTTCTACGGCATTATTATGCCATTTCCGCGACCGTCTGACATCTCGACTTCGGCTAGAGTATTCTGTTGCAGTTACTCAGCGTCGGGAGAGCCAGTTCCTTGCCACCTGGTCACCGGCTGACTCATGGTTTACCAGCTCGCCAGCGTCATTGTACCTGACGGTCGGCAGATTTGGTATTTGACCTTTTTGAATCAGCAATGCATATGTAAATATCAACAATCTGTTTTCAAGATCTTTGCACGGCTTGGAAATTTACCGCATGGTTTTTTTTTTTTTTTTTTTATAAAGGGCTGTACGTGTTTACACAGCAAATTGTTTTTTGTGACACTCATCTTGTATTTTTTTTTTCCTACATTGACGTTCAAGTTAGTTCATCTTTAGTTTACATTTTGAGTATAAATATTGCAGTTAGTCATTAGCATAGTGCTGTATAAACATAGATGTTGTTTCTGCAGTGTAGTTTTTTGTACTTTTGTTCTATTTTGTTTCCCGAACATGTTTGCACTGTGCTGTATAATTGTACATAGTTTTCAAAATATTGCGGAACAAGTAATCCATCTTATTTGCATCAGAATGTCCAAGTTTAGTTATTTCCTGTTATTAAACATTCCAATGATTTGTCTGATAATCAGTTTTTTAAATTGCATAGTACTGTACATCCTTGTAAATATGTTGTGTTAAAACTCACTGTCATATCGTACCTTCTTTCAAGAGACATGTTGACTAATGATTCTTACTGTATTTATTTTTGCACAAGTTAGTCAATTGCATGTTGTTGTACTCATGAGTAATATATTTTGAAAAACATTTTACCTATTTTGTTCTTTTGTGTGAGGTGATGCTTGGTACTATCATTCTTCTATCACTACATATGGATAGTGAGAATATGTTAAAGCTTTATTCATCGTGTGTTTTCTTATTATACTTACATTTTCTATCTGGTCAACAGAATAGTGTTACATTTCTGTATATGGTCCGATTTTGATTTGTAACATGTTGACACTGTGCTGTATATCTGTACATTGTTTTTGAATATTGCCGAACAGGTAATATATTATATTTACACCAGGAAGACCAAGTTTGTTCTTCTCCTGATATTCATCATTTCATTGATTTGTCTTATGATCAGTTTGTCAATTGCTTTGTACTGTACATTCTTGTAACTATAATGTGTTACACCTTACTGTCTTATTGTATTTTTTTTTTTTTTTTTTTTTTTGCAAGAGAAATGTTGTCTCCTGAAGCTCTCAATTTTCTTGAACAGGTTTGTTAATCGCACAGCAATGCACTTATGAGCAATAAGTTTTTTTGTTAAAATCCTTCCTCAATGCCCAGACATGCTTGTCGCTGTTCATTTATCACGAGCTGTAATTTTGCTCCATTTTTCAACTTGTGTACTATGCTGTATATTTTTATATAGGTTTTAGTAGTTTAACGATCTTTGATCGTATTTTATTTGTATTTAGACGTCCTTATTAGTTCGTCTCCTGATTTCTACCTTGAATAAAGATATTTTGAAACCACCTTTGGCCTAAGTCACGTTTTTCTGAGCTCCGTGTTGTGTGCCTATTTAGTGTGTTTTATCGTGTGGTTCGTCACTTTCCTTTCGTGTTCCTTCAAGCTGAAGGTTCGTGCTTTGTTTTGATATATCTCCCAAGTTGGTGAGTAGTTTATTTTTTCGGTTATCATCATTTGAATTGTCGACCTAGCTGGTCGATTTCTCAGGCAGCCCTCGTCATTAACAATGGCGGCGGCTGCTGCTGATAAGAGCGATGTCCACGCCCATATCAGCGAGGCATTTCCTGCCGCCTCTTCCTCCTCCTCGACACGAGACCAATCTCCTCCAATGCTTGTAGGTGACGTCACCCAACCACTAGAAGTGGAAAGTGACTTCTCAACTACAGCTCAAGCTTCTTGCCTTGCTTCGACCAGTGACGTCAGTGCAGCGCAACTCTCTGTTGCTTTAAGTGAAGACATGGATGTGTCTGACAGCGCTGCTAATTTACCCTCTACTTCAACTCAGTTCAAACAGCCGGTTGCGTTGCAGCCCTCCCGCTCGAGTCCTGCTTCTAGGGCATACTCTGCCGCTCTTACTGGAACAAAAGCTCCTTCCAAGTTTGTTGCAGAAGTCTTACCAGACTCGTACGTCATTGTTGATGGCCTTACTGCCACCATAGATATTCCCGAAGATTCCCCAGCGGGAAAACAATTCTATTCTAGAATGGACTTCGGAGTGTGTTTTGATGCGCTCCCAGACACAAAGTTGAAAGAATATAGTATGGCTCTCAAGCAGATACTTCCAGCTGGAGCCAGTATTACTCACATGGCTCGAAAAACTCGAGCTGTGTTGGTGTACTTTGCTCTTAAAGAGCATGCGGATCTTGTCTTGACAGAAGGTTTGTCCCTCAAAGACGTCCATCTTCTACCAGAACCTGTCTCTCAGCGTCCAATCCAGGTTACATTTTATCCGGTTCCACCTGAGGTGTCAGACGTTGCGCTGTGCACTGTACTCAGTAAGTTCGGCCGAGTTGTTGGGCCAGTTACTACTCTTTCAGCCGCGCCGAGAGATCCAGACGATAAATCCATAGGAGGATTTCGCCGAAGTGCAAGAGTGATCTTTCCATCTGATGAACATTTGCTCGCCTGCCCAAAGGTGCTCAACGTTCGTTGTGGACAGCAACGTAGGAGAATTGAAGTGACTACCTTCCTCCACTGCACTTTTTGCCACGGAGAGAATCGTTTACGTGTGCATTGCCCACATCTAGCATCACAGGCTCCTGATAATTCTCCTACAACTTCTGGCCCTCTTCTGAGCCGAGCAACACCTTCTTCCACTGCACAGAAAGCTTCAGAATCGAAACTTTCACAAACGTCGACTGCAGGAGTTGGTCAACGCGTGTCTACGGACCCTTTATCCTTCGACCAGCAACTGGATTTTCCCTCACTTAATTGTTCGCTTCCCATGAGTCGTCATTCTGTAGCGGAGTCCCCTTCAGGGGTTTCTCCACTGCCCTTATCATTGATACTTCTAAATCTGCTGATGACGGATTTTCTGGCCACGAATCTCGAGTTAATGAGAGCTCAACTGAGCCTTCGCTGAAACGTCGTGGTTCTTCTCGAAGACGCCCACCGAAGAAGCCGACTGCCGCATCACCCCGCACCTCTCCCCGTACTGGTAGTACCTCTCGAAAGAATTCACCATCAAAGGCTGCTACCTCTTCTGTCCAGGCCGACGAAGAGCCTCCTCTTAAATTTGAGGATCTTGTCGAACACCTTAAGGATGGCTCGTTCCTACTGGGCCGATTTCATTTGAAGATTTACATCAATACCTGTCACATAAGACAGACCACTCCACAACGCATGCTTTACTCTCAAAGTATGCATCGTTTCTCCCTCTAGTGCATGATCAGATCCAAGTCCTTAATCAATGCATCTCCCACCTTCGCAAGGAACATCCGTGGGCTAAAACCTATTTTAATCGACTCAAATCATTTCCTCCTGTTGTGAAGGCTCTTCAGCAAGCATTAATGGAAAAAAGTCTTCAAGATTGTATCTCTTAATTGCAGGGGATTTGCATCCCCATTTTCTAATGCCTTGGTACATGAAGACCTCACTCCGTTAGGAGCTGATCTTCTCTTACTACAAGAGACGAATTGCCAATCCACTACGATATTCTCACGATGGCGCCAGTGGAACTACACATTTCACCACGCCTACCAACTATCATCCCATAGTGGTCTAGCTATAGGTATCCGCCATACTTTCAACTCCATAATCACCTCTTTTTCGGTTCGAAACTTATGTCGAGACCTATTACAGTGTGCATCATTCACCATAGCTTCCACATCTTATCATATATTTAATATTTATATTCCAAGCTCTTCAACCCACTTGACAATACGTTTTACTCGCCTTCGTCGTGCCTTGTCTCGCATTCCTCCTATAGATCATGTTTTAATTGGAGGATTTCAATTGCACTCTGAATCCTACCCTGGACCGATCTCCTTCCACCAGAGAACGCCGTGTTAACTTGGTGAATCTTCTTCAGTCAGTGGTCTCCGACAACTCATTCATTGATGTTCACCGTCACTTCCATCCTTCATCGACTGTACATACTTGGCGCTCGCAACATAATCAAAATCCGTACACAGCTCGCCTTGACAGATACTACGCCTCATCTACTCTGCTTACAGCTGTGACAGAATCTATTATCACTCCTACAGCTTCTTCTGACCATTGTGCCATCGTTCTTATTATTCAAGCAGTTCCAGCACAACCCCGTACAATTCGTCCATGGACTCTTGACGACACTCTTCTTACAGATCCAGACTTCTGTACTTCAGTACGCTCCTTCCTTAAGGACAAACGACCTCAACTTCAATCAGCTCCTTGTGGTCTGACTTTTTGGTTGGACATTAAACAGCAACTCGTTCTCCACGTTCGCAATCTTTCTTTTAAAGCAAAAACGCTTCAAAACATGCGTCTCAACCATGTCCGTTCCATGCTCTCCATCCTAAGCCTAAGTGATCCTCTCTTCTGCCACTATCAAGAAGAACTGCGATCAATCCTCCTTCCTCTGGCTCAACAAGCTCTACGACGTCTCCGGCTACAACATCTATCGCCAGACGCATCCAATTACGATTTCCTTACATCCATGGAAAAAACACGAACAGCATCGAATTCACTTCGGCACCTTCGCCTCGCATCTGGAGAGGTGTCTGATGATCCACTCACTCTATGTTCCCAGGTCCGAAAGTTCTATACAGAGAAGTTCTGTGAATCTCCTCCGCCATCCTCTTCAGCTTTGGCATCACTTCTTTCTAACCTACCACAAGTTCCTCCCCATCTTGCCTCTTCTCTCCTCCTTCCTCCCACGTTCTCTGAACTATCCTCTACGTTTTCTTCTTTAAACTCTAGGGCCGCACCGGGTCCGGACGGCCTCACTTTCCTCTTCTATAAAACCTTTCTACCTCTCCTTCTACCATTTCTCTTTTATGCACTTTCTGCTGCTTTCAATCACTCCCCTCTACCGAGGCGATTCACAGTAGCATATGTTGTACTATTCCATAAGAAAGGGGATCTCCTTGACCTGGGGAATTGGCGCCCTATCTCCCTCTTAAATCTAGATTATAAACTTTATACTAAACTTCTTTCCCAACGCCTTAACCCCATTCTCACTCACATTCTCTCCCCAAATCAAACTTACACAGTTCCCGGCCGTTCACTTTCTCATAACATCCATCTACTAAATGATCTAATCCATCTTGCCCGATCTCGCTCTGAACCCCTCGCCCTTCTCTCTCTTGACCAACAATCCGCTTTTGATAATATCTCACATTCCTATCTATCGGCTACACTCCTTCACTTCGGTTTTCCTCCTTCCTTCGTCTCTCTTCTTTTCTCACTCTATCAAGACGCCGTTCTCCAGGTCAAGCTGCCCACCTTTCTCACAGCGCCTATTCCCTTCCGCCGGGGAGTGCGGCAGGGTTGCCCACTCTCCGGACAACTCTTTGCAATCGCAATTGAACCCTTCCTCCGCTCTGTACACCAATCTTTTACAGCAGTTCCGCCACCACTCTCTGCCTGCACAAGACATCATGCCACTACCTCTGTTGCATACGCAGATGATGTCACCATCTGCATCCGTCATGACTCACAGTTTCCGTGTCTCCAACGTCTATTCGCAGCTTATGCCTCATGCTCCGGTGCAGCGCTCAACTCATCTAAAAGCACTGGTTTATGGTGCGGCTCATGGGCACATCGTGTTGACACCCCTTGGGGAGCAAGCTGGTCGTCCATCTCACAGCGCTTCCTTGGAGTTCATCTTAGTTCCTTGCAAGCTGCCCCCCTCTACACGTGGAATGCTATTCACCCACGCTTGCTCAGGTCAACTGCCTCCTGGAGGAGAGCCCAGTTCTGCTCATCATTCTTCCAGAGAGCTCGCCTCTCTCGAACTTACCTGATTTCCTTGTGCACACACTCTTGGCTTGGTGTCAAGTCTCTACAACTCCGCCTTCATGAAATTACCCGTTGTCTTACTTCTCTGATTTGGACCTGCCACCACTGGGTCAGTGTCACAAAGCTTTGCCTCCCTCCGGATCACGGCCCCATCGGACTCCTTGATACACAGGAGTACTACAAGGCCGTCAGAATCACTACTTTTCTCCGTCTCTTCACGTCGCCAGTACCAGATGCCGTTTTAGCTAGGGACGTCATCGCCTCCCCGAGCAACCCTAACTTTTCTTTTCTCTCCTTACTACTCATGGACCACCGACCCCTCACCCTCATTCGACTTCCCCCTGTTTACCGTGAAGCTCTAACTTTCCTTCGTTCCCTCCCTCTCTCTCGTTCTCCACCTGATTCCACAACTGAGCTCCTTGCTGAACCCCTCTTTTATTCTTCGATTATTCACCCCTCTCATCTTCCGTACTTTGCCTATCCTACCTGGCTCCGAGCAGGTGTGGTAACAGTTAAAGATCTCACTAACCCTGACCTTTTTTGGCGACCCTTCGCCAGTCTCCCTCTCTCTCTTCTCCTCTCCTCCTCCTCTCGTGACATCTACGACTCTATTCTTTCATCTATCATTTCTCAATTTCCTCATCTTGCTTCCCACTCAGGTCTTTCCTTTGTTCCTTCTGCTTCTCTCCCATTTCCTCTTTTCTTGCTTACTTCTGGCTCAGCTCATCCCATTTCTTCTCTCTCGGTGTCAGCTCTTTATCGGTTCCTCTCTATGTCCCATTCTTCTCCTCCTCTCCCCATTCCTGATGTTCCCCCTGCTGCCACTGCTACGGTGTGGTCAGCCGCCCTGTCTCCTCTTTCTGCTCCTCTAGAAATTAATACCCATTGGCTTTTCCTCCATCGCCGCCTTCCTGTTCCCTCCGTTCTTTTCCGAATGTCTCTTCTCGATTCCCCTCTTTGCCCTTTCTGTGCTCGGGAGGCTGATGTCTCCCATGTCTATCAACACTGTGTTATATTACTCCCAATGCTGAACTTAGCATTTACTGTCGCCCAATGCTCCATTACAGCAGATCTTACATTTGATGCATATCGGACTCTTCTGCTACAGAACTATCCCCCAGTCAAGCTCCCATCAGTCTGTGCCTATATTTTTATTTTAGCGAAGCATGTAATCTACGTGTTTCATCAACGCTGCAGATATTTGACTACTCCTCTGACTGTGCATGAAGCTTCTACGGCATTATTATGAAATTTCCGCGACCGTCTGACATCTCGACTTCGGCTAGAGTATTCTGTTGCAGTTACTCAGCGTCGGGAGAGCCAGTTCCTTGCCACCTGGTCACCGGCTGCCTCATGGTTTACCAGCTCGCCAGCGTCATTGTACCTGACGGTCGGCAGATTTGGTATTTGACCTTTTTGAATCAGCAATGCATATGTAAATATCAACAATCTGTTTTCAAGATCTTTGCACGGCTTGGAAATTTACCGCATGGGTTTTTTATAAAGGGCTGTACGTGTTTACACAGCAAATTGTTTTTTGTGACACTCATCTTGTATTTTTTTTTCCTACATTGACGTTCAAGTTAGTTCGTCTTTAGTTTACATTTTGAGTATAAATATTGCAGTTAGTCATTAGCATAGTGCTGTATAAACATAGATATTGTTTCTGCAGTGTAGTTTTTTGTAATTTTGTTCTATTTTGTTTCCCGAACATGTTTGCACTGTGCTGTATAATTGTACATAGTTTTTAAAATATTGCGGAACAAGTAATCCATCTTATTTGCATCAGAATGTCCAAGTTTAGTTATTTCCTGTTATTAAACATTCCAATGATTTGTCTGATAATCAGTTTTTTAAATTGCATAGTACTGTACATCCTTGTAAATATGTTGTGTTAAAACTCACTGTCATATCGTACCTTCTTTCAAGAGACATGTTGACTAATGATTCTTACTGTATTTATTTTTGCACAAGTTAGTCAATTGCATGTTGTTGTACTCATGAGTAATATATTTTGAAAAACATTTTACCTATTTTGTTCTTTTGTGTGAGGTGATGCTTGGTACTATCATTCTTCTATCACTACATATGGATAGTGAGAATATGTTAAAGCTTTATTCATCGTGTGTTTTCTTATTATACTTACATTTTCTATCTGGTCAACAGAATAGTGTTACATTTCTGTATATGGTCCGATTTTGATTTGTAACATGTTGACACTGTGCTGTATATCTGTACATTGTTTTTGAATATTGCCGAACAGGTAATATATTATATTTACACCAGGAAGTCCAAGTTTTGTTCTTCTCCTGATATTCATCATTTCATTGATTTGTCTTATGATCAGTTTGTCAATTGCTTTGTACTGTACATTCTTGTAACTATGATGTGTTACACCTTACTGTCTTATTTTTTTTTATTTTTTTTTTTGCAAGAGAAATGTTGTCTCCTGAAGCTCTCAATTTTCTTGAGCAAGTTTGTTAATTGCACAGCAATGCACTTATGAGCAATAAGTTTTTTTGTTAAAATCCTTCCTCACTGCCCAGACATGCTTGTCGCTGTTCATGTATCACGAGCTGTAATTTTGCTCCATTTTTCAACTTGTGCACTATGCTGTATATTTTTATATAGGTTTTAGTAGTTTCACGATCTTTGATCGTATTTTATTTGTATTTAGACGTCCTTATTAGTTCGTCTCCTGATTTCTACCTTGAATAAAGATATTTTGAAACCACCTTTGGCCTTAATGCTTGCACTGAAAATTCGAGACAAGCTTTCGACAAGGTTTTGGAAAACAGCGATAGGTATGCGCTTGCTTTCACTACATAATGCTGCCGCTAACTGTTCCTTACTAGTAAGTCTTGGTTCCAAACTTCTTATGCGGGGCTCTAATTCATCCCATAGGTGATCTATGGGATTAATACAAGGAGCTTTGTGCTGGCCAGTCCACACACGATACGGAATTATCGTCAAAGCACGCCGTAACAATCCTTGCGTTATGGCTCCGTGCATTATCCTACTGGTACCAACAAGGCTCGGTTCCATAGTATTGGGACAGTGTTGCTAGGTCATAATTGTCCAGAATCTCGAAAATCGAGGTCGTCGTGCTGGTCAACAGGTTTGTCCACGATAACCAATGGGCCGGGACCATACCACGAAAACACCCCCACACGAGTACACTGCCAGCTCCAAACTTGACCGTAGAAACAGCACACTGTGGTAAATACCGTTCCCCCGGCTGCCATCATAACCACACACGGCCATCAGATTGATAGATCGTGTATCTGGATTCATCAGTCCATAGGACCCGTTTATATTGATCTATGGTCCACAATAAATGTTCTTTACACCATGCTAAACGACGAGTAGCATTCCGAGGGGACGAGTAGTATACCTAGTGCGGAGAGGCTTATGAGCAGCAGCACGACTACGGTAACCCATGGAATGAAGTTCTCTGCGAATGGTACGTTTACATATCAAGGTTCCAGCATTTTTACACACATGTGCACTGAGGTCTTGTGCAGTACTCCGTCGATTAGCTGCAATAACTCTCCTGAGGCTTCGACGTTCCCTATTACTGATTTCCTTTGGTCTGCCGTTTTGCTGCTTCAGGCACGCCATGTGTCTTCCACTTATTCAGTACATGCAAAACAGTTGAATTGGGTATGTTTAAACGCCTCTAGGTTTCTCTTATGGACAACCCACTAATATAACACCCAACAATTTTTCCTTTCTCAAAGTCAGTTCTCTCCCGCCGCGACGTTTTCACTCAACCCCACAGTGCGATATGATCGCGGTCAGCTGCCGGCTGGTTTTTATACCGTTTGCGGCTGTACCTCGCATCTTAACAACGCAGAGGATCCATTCATTTGCTTTTGAAGGGGTGTCCGGTTACTTTTGTCAATATAGTGTATATATAATAAATAATATTTATCGATTATAAATTAAACACAAGCAGAGCGAAGTGAGCACAAATCGTGTACTCCCATTATTACTCAAATACTGATTTGTACATTTAAAATGCGAGGGTTTTAAAACGTGCAATACCATGTCACATGTTTTTCCAATTTACGAGTTGGCGGTAAGATGGCGTTTGACGTCTCCTGTTAACAATTCTCACTGTTCTCGTAGGCGCTCGCAAGGAGAGTATGTAAAAAAGCCGGTTCCCCTTCCTCATGGTCCAGAGAAAGAAGTTATCGGGAATGCTACCGCGAACGTTGACTGAAACCTCACTAAACACTGCTCTCTTCGCTTGCCCGCTAACGTCCCTTCGAGTTACGGCCAAGAAGAACCCTTTCACCCTCGTTTTCAAACTAACCCAGTGAACAGTCATCTTCTCACAGTTTGACTGAGGCCGCCTCTTGGGGCACTTTCCTCGGGAGACGGATTAATCTGAATCATATCCCGTTCTTGAGCTTTTCCTGGAATTCTCCAAGCTATCTCCGACATTAAAAACTCAAAAATATCAAATGAATAAATGGCAAATTAATTTTAATTCCACTTCCGAGATTTACAAATTGTACAACCACATCTGGATTAACCTTGGGACTCTGCAAGGTTAATTTATAGCGGTAATTCCAAACGCTGCTTGGTCGGTCTGTTGTTAGCTGAAGGCAGTCTTGCATCTGGTGTCTGCGTACATAATTTCGGATTGGTCAGGCTACACTTTTCTTCAATACTATACCTTTACTTAAGCTCTACCGTTTTTCCGGTTGCGTATTTCTTTCTTTCTTCTTTCTTACTCGGTATTCAACAGTTAACGTTCACATTTCAATCGCATTGCACCTTTCGTCGCTTTTATTCCACGATCATGTTTACAGCTGACATTTGGTAACCTTACTTTTGCTCTGATTTCGATTTGCTTTTTTCGAAGGTTTTTCTTTCCAGTTCAGAATTTAATGTTATTTTGCTTGGACTTTGGAAATATTTGTTGGTCGACATTGGTTTGTTCCTGTCTTTCAGTGACACCCGAAAAGACACAAAAACATTCCCCAAAATGGATGCTCTCCTGATGAAGGCGACCTGGTTTTATTACCTTTCTTTTGCTCTTTTCCAACTGTTCTGTTTTCCTACGGTGGGTTGTGCTCCTATTGTTGGTTTTCCAATAATATTTCAAGAATTATTGATGCAAAATAAATCAACAATATACCTGTAAATAAATAAGTAGCTATCGCCATTATTAGGCTTGTATTTAATGGACTAATATTATATTATTGACTTCATTTAATGGACTGATGAGATTAAATTCAACACACATGCTGCTCTTCACCACTGCACGAGACAGAAATGATCCCGTAGACCACGTCATTGCTATTTATCTCCCAACAATGCTATCACGGCGCCCTGTGTGCAACCGGTAACTTCCTACTGTCATTTCTGTTAGGGGTGACTAATTTTTTGTCAGGTGTGCTTATATGTAATTATAAACAAGAATTAACAAGAAAAAACGTGTTGAACATACCTTGATAAAACATATTATTTATTTAATATTCATATGCATTTACATTTGTATACAAAATTTTCTAATGCCTTGCGGCAAAACAAATCTCAATGATAATTCATCATAAGTTTTCACACTTATTAAGGCCGTGAAATGCATCGGCAGGAACTTTTTCTGAGAACTGAAGACCATGACGTATTGTATCAAACGCGGCCGACATTTCTTTTTTTAGAAGGCTCATGGGGTTCTTCGATGTCAGTCTGTTTTCTCTGAAGTGAGATTACTAGGTCGTCGTTCGTCGGGCATTCTGGCACAATTACGTTTTCGCCGATGCATAGGAACTCATCAAGGGAAATTCCTTCCCTGATAAGACCTTTGGTCTGAAAGTCCTTCAGCGCCGCTCGACTTGTGGCAACACATTTTCGTCTTCGATTTGAGGTGATTCCATGAAGCCTGCTATTGCAAAACAATTTTTTACTGTCGATTCTAAAACGTTATTTCGCGACTACTTAGCTAGCTCAGCCATACAATTCCCATCATCAATCACTTATCTGTAGATTGGCCATTTTCTAAAGCCCAGATAAGTCTTATGAGAATGTGTTCTCAATAATAAATGTTTAGATTTTTTACAACACCCTGGCCCATTGGCAACATTAGGCAAATGTCTACAAAGAGAACAATTTTACTTTCTGCCTAATCATTTCTTTATTGTAATTTAAAATCCTCTACTCAAAAATATCACTTGTCACCCATGTCTTTCTTTTATAACGGTAGTCAACTTCCAAAGACTTCACGGCTTTGAAATATCTAGGTTGCTGACTTTTCCTATCACCAATATTCTCAGTTTTTCTTTGACGCTCATGTTAAGGCCCACGAAAACTGTTATCTTCTCTTTGTTGTTCTTACCTTCATGACAGATATCGTCTTTAAAAGTAAAAGTCTTCTTTGGCAAGCATTTAAAGAAAAGTCCTGTTTCTTCAACTTTAAAAAAGTTATCTCAGAGACGTACTCTTTTAAAATATTCTTCAAATCCATGTATTTCTATTCGTCGCAGTCGGCGTCACGCACGCTAACACTTTGTCGAGAAACATTTTTTTCTTTTATGCCATCTTGCTTCTTAAATTTATCCAATCTACCGGAACCAATTGCCCTAAACGACTGGCAAACTCTAATGCCTTTTCTTTTACAAGAAGACCTAAGTTTGGCAAGTTTTTGTCACGAACGATTTTAATCCACTTTAAAACATAGTCCTCTGCTTTTCCAAAATGACACGTTTTAGAAAGCTTCCTGTCAGTTCCCACATCTTCCAAGGTGTTCATAACGAACTCCCTGCTTTTTAGCACGTCTTTGCAAAAACAGATCGTGCTTATGTTACGAGTTTGTCCGTCCGTCCGTCTGTACACACGCTATCTCGGCAACTATTAGTCCGATTTGAAAAATTCTTTTTGCGTTGGGAAGCTTGAAATATGCGAATGGTGATCCTTTATTTCGTTTTTTTTTACGATGTACAATTTTGCCGCTAGATGGCGTAAATGCAGATGATGTCGAATTCAAAAATACGTTTTATTCCACATATTTGCTTCTAAACATCCGATTGAAAAAATTCTTTTATCTTTCGATTCCATTTATGTCGAAGAGTATTTTAGATATAGTTATTTTCCACTAGGGGGCATAAAAGTAAATTACATTTTCCCCGATAACTCTTCTTCTAAAACTCCAATTTGAAATATTTTTGCTTCAGCGGATGCACCTCGTGATGGAAAATCTTTTGCATATAATTTCAAATTTTGGTAAAGAATACTTTAGCCACCAGGGGGCGTAAGTCTTAATTTTTGCTTTTGATGCATTTGCCATAAAATCTGAGCTTCAAAAACATCAAATGAAAAAATTCTTTCGTGGACTGATGCCACTCACATCGATAAACCTTTTTGGAATATTTTCTTCTTAAAATATTCCACAGTTTCTCCGCCAGGGGTACATAAATATTTTCCTTTTGTCACTATCTCTATTTCTAGGAGTCCGATTTGAAAAAATCCTTCTTTGTTGTATAGTGTTTTCAGTGTGACAAGTTTTTCATATAATTTCAAAATTTTCAAGTAATTCATAGACTTTCCGCTAGGGGGCGTAGAGGTAAATTGGGCTTCACCCATATCTCTGCTTCTAAATCTCCGATTTGAAAGTTCTTTCTGCACCGGATACAGATCCTGATGGGAAATCGTTTGCACATAATTTCTAACTTTTGTAAAAAAATAGTTTGGCCGCCAGGGTGGGTAAACCTTAATTTCCGCTTCTGATGTATTTGCAGAAAAATATGAGCTTTTAAATTCTCGATTGAAAAAAATGTCGTTTGTAGGCCCGTGGTACTCATGTCGACAAATCTTTTAGAAACATTTTCTTCTTAAAGTAATGCATGGTTTCTCCCCCAGGGGGCGTAGATGTATATCTTATTTTTGTCAATATCCCTACTTCTAGGAGTCCGATTTAAAAAATTAATTCTTTGTTGGATAGTGTTTCCAGTGTGACATGTTTTTCATATAATTTCAAAATTTTCAAGTAATTCGTAGACTTTCCGCTAGGGGGCGTTATGGTAAATAGCTTTCCCCCTATATCTCTCCTTCTAAATCTCCGATTTGAAAAATTATTTCTGCACCGGATACATCTCCTAATGGGAAATCCTTTTCACATGATTAATAATTTTTGTAAGAAATTGTTTTACCACCAGGTGGCGTAAGTCTTAATTTGCGATCTCATGTACTTGCAGCAAAATATGAGCTTCAAAAATCTCGATTGAAAAAAAGTCGTTTGCTGACCGATACCGCTCATATCGGCAAACCTTTTAGGAACATTTTCTTCTTGAAATAATGCATGGTTTCTACTCCAGGGGGCGAAGATGTATATCTTATTTTTGTCAACTTAAGAGCAAAACTGAAGACTAAGGAAAAAATTTTAGAATTTAGAACGAAGGGTGCAAAATAACCTGCCTCTACTTCTAGGAGACCGATTTGAAAAATTCCTTCTTTGTTGGATGGTGTTTCTAATGCGAAATGTTTTTCCCATAAATTCAAAATTTTCAAGTAAATCATAGACTTTCGGCTAAGAGACACAAAGGTAAACTGCGTTTTCTGCGTTATTTCTGCTTCTAAAACTCCGATTTGAAAAAATTCTTCCTTGTATCGCATACAAGACCCGATAGAAAATATTTTTCAGATAATTTCTAATGTTTGATAAAGAATGGTTTGGCCACCAGGGGGCCAAAGTGTTAATTTCTGTTTCTGATGTATTTGTTGCAAAATCTGGGCTCCTGAAATCTCGATTAAATTTTTTCTTGAACAGATACCGCTGATATGAAAAAACCTTTTGGAATACTTTCTTCCTAAAATAATGCATGGTTTTTCCACCATAGGACGTCAAGTAACATCTTATTTTTGTCAATATCTCTGTTTCTAAGAGTCCGATTTGAAAAATTATTTCTGGTGTGAAATGTTTCTCATATAAATTAATGTTTTTCTTAACGCACAAGTCTGAACCAAAGGGCGTAAGCTCACGATTCCGTTTACAGCAATATCTGAGGAATTAAAACCCCGATTGAAAAACTTCTTTCAGAACGGATTCAAAAGACGTGCTTATTACACCCGAAAATTAGGTGTCATCTTTCTTGTTTATAATTGTCGACACTGTACTTAGGGAAACACCAAATTTAATTGCAATATCTTTTTGCACGTTCCACTGTCCAACTATTTACACAACACTGAGGAATTGCTTTTTGACATCGCGAACACACACCGTCGGTTAGAGAGTTTTAAACGAATTGAGCTTGTTTTACCGAAAAGGAAGGTTTCATGAAGAGAGGGATGAGGGAAGTGTGGAGACAATATCCCCCCCATCTCGTGCTAAATGACCCGTCGGCGTCACAATGACCATGACCGACTTTTCCTTCTTCCTCTTGCCACACCTCGTACTATCGTTTCGTACTTGCTTTTCTTATAGCATCGTCGTCACGAGGAGGAAATTCCGATTTGTCTTGAAAAACAATCCGATATATACATTTTTTTCTATATATAGAAACAGCTTTGGCATGTAATGGTAACGGGAATTCACAAAACTTCGATATATAGAAAACTTCGATTTACGGAAGTTCGATATATAGAGGTCCGACTGTATATATTTAATCATTGTCAACTATTATCGATCCACTGCTGGATGAAGGTCTCCTGAAGTTTCTTCCACAACGTTTTATTTTGAGCCAGCGTCCTACATGTCGCTCACGTATGCTTTCGAATTGCATCCATCCATATCCCACGTGGTCTTCTTCTGGATCTTTTTCTGTCCCTTGGAATATAGTTAAAATCTCCGTTGTCCATCGGTGTCCCGTTCTCTTGATAATATATCCAACCCATTGCAATTTCAGGAATTTTACTGTTATTATTATGTCTTCCACTCTTGTCATCTTCCTGATACACGAGTTCCTCTTCTTATCTTACCTTGTTATACCAAGCATGCATCTCTCTATGCGTCTTTTACTTCTTTACTCTTGACAACAAGTTCCTGAATCATACTCTGCAGCTCCGAAAGAGTAGTTATGTATATACAGTATATATACCCTTTGTCGATCTGACATGAAGCTACAGGCAAATGATAGAAGCACGCATGCTTGATGTAACCAGGAAGGATAAGAAGTTAAGAACATGTACTCTTGAATAAGGAAGATTGCAAAAATTGATGACGTCACGTCCAGAATAAAATCCCCTAAAATGGCAGTGGGCTGGACATATTGTCAGAAGAACGGACCACCGATGGACGACCGAAATTTTAGACTGGATTCCAAGGGACAGGAAAACGCCCAGCAGAAGACGACTTGAGAAACTGATGTATAAAATTGGAAAGCATGCTGGAGTGGCATAGAAGAGGCTGGCTCAAAACAGACTGTTGTGGAAGAAACTTCCGGAGACCTTCATCCAGCAGTGTTTTCATAATGGTTAATGATGATGGTGCTATGGGTATGGCTTAACTCTTTAACTGGCTGGAACGAATTAACTCGGAGTTACCAAAATGGTCTGAAATCAGCTCGAACGAATATTTTCGCCGTCTGAGAAATGGGCAGAACGCTGCCTGAATGAGTGAGCCTGTGCATCAGAAAGTGTAGCGTAGTTTTATTTCTCAAACTGATCATTTATGGAAACAGAGATGGAAACGGGTCACTGGTCAACGGGTCGACAATTTCTTGCGGGTCCAACGGGTCGGGTCAAGGTGTTCCTGACCCGATTTTGACATGGTTTTATTCCCGTTTTATTTTTGAAAAGAGAAAAATATGTTCCAAAGAAAAAATGCGCGTTGTGGAATTCTGCGGTCGATACTGGTGCCCACGGAGTGAATAATGATTTGCCATGCAAATTTTTTCTTAAGGCACCGATGATCTACAGCCACCGACGTCAGACACACCGACACCACATCGCAAAAAGATACTCCCTTTGCGTTCTTTTACCGTGCGATTGTCCAGGTCAAGGTACAGGCAAACGCCATTCGCCTGCTTCTCAGCTGATTCACTCTTTCCGTACGAAATTCACTGTATGACTTACAGTTACTTTTCACTTCGCATCTTTTACATTGAGCATTCAGAGATTTTCGATTGATGTGCTAACATCCCGTTCCCATGACATGTCATGTCGAAATTAACTCCTTATTTGTTAATACGGATGGATTTAATATTAAAGAGGTTGAAAAAAGGCGCGAGGCTAACAAATACGTGCTTCTTGAAAACCACAAGGGGATAAGTGAATGCTGGAAATTGCTTCGTATCATTAAGGAACCGGTGAATTATTCTGTGTTGTTTGGTCTTACTTGTGCAAAATGTGGAAAGTGTATAATTACAAAGAATGATGTCGACGGTGTAATAAAAGATTATGGAACCAAAAATCTAACGGACCATATGAAAGTATGCGCACCTCCATCAAAGCGTGGAAAGAGTGAACAATCTAAATACATTAAAAAATACATTTGTGTAATCACAAATAGTTTATTGATTTCCATTTGTAATATACTCGAAGGTCATGGTCATAGTCAGCCATTACTTCTGGATTACGCAAAATACTGACACTAAAAATAGCACTAAAATTTAGCAAGTAACCAAATTTTATTATTAAAAAAGGTTTTCAGTTATGTAAAACGTTTATACGGCATCATCATCATCATTGTCAACCATTATCAATCCACTGCTGGACGAAGGTCTTTCCAAGCCTCTTCCACAACGGACTGTCTTGTTCCAGTCTCCTCCATGTCACTCCCGCATACTTTCGAATTTCCTCCCCCCATCTCCCATGTGGTCTTCTTCTGGGTCTTTTCCTGTCCCTTGGAATCCAATCTAAAATTTCGGCTGTCCATTGATGGTCTGTCCTTCTGGCAGTATGTCCAGCCCATTGCCATTTCAGGGATTTAACTCTGATCATGATATCTTCCACTCTCGTCATTTTTCGGATCCACGAGTTCCTCTTCTTATTTCTCCTGGTTACACCAAGCATGCACCTCTCCATGCTACTTTGAGTTGTCTGCAGCCGTTGTATGTCTCTTTTTGTTAAGCTCCACGTCTTTGCACCATACGTAAGCACTGGAAGAATGCATTGATCAAACACTTTTCTTTTAAGACATAATGGCATATTGCTCTTGAAACATATGCTGTTTCTTCCAAAAGCTCTCCAGGCAAGTTTTGTACGCCGATTAATTTCTTCATCAATGTGACCCTCACTTGATATCTACTGTCCAAGATAAATGTAGGTATTGGTTAACTCCAGCTTTTCTCCATTAATCGATAAATCTTCATTTTTTGTAAAAGCGTTGTTCATTACTTTTGTCTTCTGAAAGTTCATTTTTAATCCCACTTCTTTGCTCATGTCAGCAAGTTCCTGGGTCATACTCTGCAGCTCTGATGTCATCAGCAAAACGGAGGTGAGTTCGATAATCTCCATTAATCTTTATCCCTTTGTTTTCCCAGTTAAGTAATTGAAAGACATTTTCCAATGTGGCATTAAAGAGTTTGAGAGATATAGTGTCACCTTCTCTCACTCCCTTTCCAATTTTTATGGGTGCTGTATTCTCAAATAGCCGAATATTTGCACTTGCATTTTCATAGATGTTATTAATAATATTAATGTATGCATCTTCAATACCGCAGGACTTCAAAGTCACAGTAACTGCTGATGGTTTCACCGAATTAAAGGCTTTTTCATAATCGATAAAATCCATGCACAGTGGAAGTTCATATTCCCTCGCTCTTTCAATTAATTCTCTCAGTACGTGGATATGATCTATTGTGCTGTAGCCACTCCTGAATCCAGCTTGTTCTCTCGGTTGAGCCATGTTTAGTGTTACCTTCAAGCGGTGTGAAAGAACTTTAGTGAAGATTTTATAAACCCCTGAGAGGAGGCTGATAGGTCTGTAGTTCTTGAGATCCTCAATGTCACCTTTTTTATGTAGCAGAATCACTGCAGCATTGTTCCAATCCTCAGGAATCGTCCCTTCATTAAGGCATAGAGTGAAAATTTGGGCGAGTACTGTTTCAATTTCTCCACTTGTTTCTTGTATGATGTCTACAATAATTCCATCTTCTCCTGCAGCTTTCCCCGCTTCATGTTCTTGATTGCATGTGCAACTTCTGCTGGGAGGACTGGAAGAACTCTGGTACTGGTACCTTTCATGATGTCTGGAGTACATGTATCATTCATTTCATATAATTTGGAGTAGAAATCTTTCATTCTTGTCAAAATTTCGCCTCTATTTCTTGTTACAGAACCATCTTCTTTTCTCAGAGCCATGTATATATATATATATATATAAATTGAGTTTGGAATTTATACTTCAAGGCAGATTTGTCCGGGTCGGTTAGGGGTCCGGATCGTGTCGGGTCGGGTCCGAAATTCTTGACCCGTTTCCAACTCTGTAGGGGAATGGTTGGCACTAATCCTTTCTGACCTATTGCATTCTAAATGTTCTGTAACGATGGTTAGGAACCAATGAAAAGAGAGAGATGGTTAAGTCTCTTGTTTCTTCCCGGTGGAGTGACCTCCATGTCATGGTGACAAGCCCGTTTTCCATCATGCTTTGGGTCACTGAGCACAGAACAAAGGACTAGAAGGAAGCCATTTTTACCCATAATAATAAGTTTGCGGTCTGTGGTATTGAGACGAGAGGGAAAATAAACTGTTTTGTCGTAGCTTTCGGTAAACCCGGTTGCTGTATTAACATTCCTTATTGGGTAGCACATAAACAATTGAGCGCTATTTGTTTCCAGTACATCAGGTAAAAAAACCTAGGTGCAGAACTGAATGTCGCGTGTTAGCTTGAGCACGCGTATGATCGGTTCGTACTCCTTGGTCTAAATTACCTTGGAAGTCAATAAACTCCAGAACAAATAAAAAAGATATATTTCAAGGATGTGAAAATTTAATCAAATCGAAGTCTCTGCCTCATAGATTTAGTTCTTAAATTTAATTGCAAACAGCACTGATTTTGCAATCATAGCTATAGGTATATTTTGTACTTTATTTTAATTCAAAATTAGGGAGGACCACCATCCTGAAAGGGGTTGTAAAAAGTTTGGTATCACATAATTCTTGTTTAAATAAATAACGTTAGGTAGATTTCGTCTAGCTCAACTTGCCTTCATTACAGTCCTTTTTAAAAGACTGTCATTTAAAATTTTACACTGTCTATAAGTGCCCCTTTCCATAGACACGATATCAGAGTGCCCTTGATAAAGTATATGTATCATTCATTCTTTCTAATTTCCTATACGCGCTGGCAACATGAGTGATTATCCGTACTTATTAAGAAGGAGCGGATAACGTGGAGCATTTATGACGCTCATAAATTATGTTGTGCTCTCTCGAACAAAGAGCGAAGCGAAGATGATATGTAAGAATTCATTTCCAACTCGGAAACTTTCAACCCCCATCAAGTAAAGACCGGGGAGAACGCTAAGTAGTCCTTCTAATTCTCCCCCACACCCTCCTTTTCTCATTCACTCTTCCTCTCACTCGGCAACATTTGAAGTTCTGAATTCTCTTAACTCTTCTTAGTACGAGTTCGTGTCTGCGCTAGGTATTATGGGAATATACAGACATTTTCTGATCGAAGCCAACTACGAGATTTCTAAGACTCAGGTGGTTGCCGAAACTTATCCTTGGTGATAATGACCATTATGATGCTGTCATTTCCGTGAAGATCCATGACAGCAGCTGGAAAATTTTGTGCGAAGAAAGTGTTAACCGCTGGGGTGATGAAGATAATTTCCTAAGGAGTGTCATACAGAACCCTTACGTTTCTCAAAACTGGAGGTAATTTCATGGTCTTTGGGTAAATAGCGTAGATAGATAAGTTATGAAATGCTTAGATTAATAATTTCAGAACTGTCATGTTAAATCTTTTAACAGTGAGTCCAAAGTATGACTGAGTTTCATAACCTTTACAGACAAGCATACATCTTAAGACAACTCTTTCACTGACTCTAGAAAATGTAGTTCTTAAGTTTTTAGGGAATATTCTTTCTAACACGTGCTAGAGTTAGTGCTCCTTAACTGCGTAGTCGTTACAAACACCATTACTTTACCATTACTTCAAAAAACGAGTTATAACAGAAACACGTTAGTAAAATCATGCAATGCATTGATTATGATACGCTTTCCAACATGCTAGAAATCATTACTCAAGTTATGAGGATAATGGCTGTGGAATAAACCTCGGTCCTGTGCCCTGACCTTTGATCACATTCCGATGATATTCAACAGAACCGGTTCAGTATATCTCCGAAATAACATGATAATTTTTTGACGTAATCGAAGCATTTTTGCGTAAGTTATGATGCATAAGGGCTATGGAATAGATCCCACTCCTGTGTCCTAACCTTTGACCCTATTTCGCCCATTTTACAACAGGATTCGTCCCCAGGCAGGCCCCTACAACATAGTAACATTTCATCCAAATCGAAGAATTTTTAGGTAAGTTATGACGGCTACAGGCGATGGAAGTCATTCCGCTCCTTTATCCTGTCCTTTGACCCATTTCACCCATTTTCGATAGACTTTGCCCTGAGATGGTCCTCTACCACATACTAAAATTTCATCGAAATCGAACCTTTTTTTCGTCAGTTATGACACATAAGAGCAGTGGAATCGATCCCACTCCTATGTCCTAACCTTTAACCCCATTTCGTTCACTTTCAATAGGGTTCCTTCCTAGGTGTTCCTATACCACATACTAAAATTTAATCGAAATCGAACGAATTTTACGCGAGTTATCGTGAGGACGGACATACGCACACAACGCGCGACGTAATGAGGCAGATGGGAATCGCGACCATCTGCTCGCAAGAGTGTGACGTCATAAAACTTTAATAGGATCCACACACAACGCGTGACTAATGAGACAGATGGTGTAACAGCGCGCCAACATCTCAGTTGCGAGGGTGTTACGTCATAAGATTTCTAAGCATGGGTAATATTAATAGAACGACGCCATGACACTGAAAACGTGGTAATTCGGGGTGGTTATTTAACCCACTAAACGAGTTTTCCTAAAGTCGAGATCAAGCTAAATCGATTTGTAGTACCACAAAGCCGTAGGTTAACGACTTTCATCAAAATCCTTAGAGTCGTTTTCAAAATAATATTTACATATATACAACAATTGCTCCTTTAATAGTATGGGATAAGGGCGATGGAATGGATCCCGATCCTATGTCTTGATTGTTGACTTCATTTCGTCCATTTTCAATAGGGTTCGTCCTCAGGTGGTCCCCTGCCACATACTAAAATTTCATCGAAATCGAATTATATTTACGCGAGTTATCGTGCGGAAAGACGGGCGGACAGACAGACAGACAGACCAAAGGACAGACGGGCGGACAGACAGACAGACAGACCAAAGGACAGACGGAAAAGCTGGAAAATATACTCTTCTTCAACCTACGGTTGGAAAGCGTAAAATATGATGACAAAGGTTTGAGTTGAATGAGCACATGTGCCAAAAACGAAGAAGGAGAAAAATAGACGCAATTTACTGATGCTTGAAGATTTTCTATAACCGAATTTTTACCTTTTCTGTGGGGCTGCGGGGGGGGATGAACAACCTACGTGAGTACCTCAATGGGTTATCTGTACACTGAGTCCCAAATTAAACAAATGCATTTTCATTACAGATAGGGTCAACATCAACGTATTTTTGTGAATGATGTAATCAAGACAGTGAAATAAGGTTATCCAGTGACCTTTAAGAAAGATTTTTTCTTCGTTGAGTCTCAAATTAAACAGGTGACTTTTCATTTCACATACGTAGGCTCAAAATCAACTGATTTTTGTGAGTCAAATCAAAAAAGTTAAAGTGAACTAGTTTTATCCCGTGAACCTTATTATGTTAAAGTGAACTAATATTATCTAGTGAACTAGGATTTGTACGGTTTAAATTAAAGTGAACAAAGGTTATCGCCCTTAACTAAGGGCCACTACTTCCAAGGAAAGGAATGAGCAGTGCCGTAAGACAAACACAACATCCATGCATCATCGGTATCCAAACTGGACCCTCTTCGACGAATGATCAAATGTCAGAGCTACCAGGGATGGTTCTATAACTGGAAATGCGTTTCCTTAAATTGGAGTGATGAAGGTTTAATTATGTTTTTTCGTTTTTTTTAAGCTGTCAGGGTTTTTGTCGTAGTTAAATTTTCCAAATCGCGCAATTTAAATTAAGTGGATAGTTCCTATTGAGACAGTACGCTTTACTAAATATGATACTTCTATTCGTAGCAGACAAACACAATATCCATTCCTCACCGGGATTCTGTAAGACAAACACAATATCCATGCCTCACCAGGATTCGAACCCAGACGACAAACACAATATCCATGACTCACCGGGATTCGAACCCAGACGACTGTAAGACAAACACAATATCCATGCCTCACCGGGATTCGAACCCAGACGAATGATCAGAAGCCACCGCTTAGAACACTGCGCCGCCGGAGAGACGTAGCAGATATGTAGCGGTGGTCACAGTTTGCCTAGCTCGGTTTTAAAAGTTGTATCCCTTTTTCTCCTGTAATCGCCGATTTCTGCTTGTTTTTCATTCCCTATTTAACCCTTTAACCAGCCGAAACGAGTAGACTTGCGCATTAGAAAGTGTTGCTTTCCCCCTTAGCTTTCTTACGTAAAGTGGGCATTTAGTGAGACGATTGACACTAATCTTTTCTGACTTTTTACCTGCCAAAGGGGCTATAAAAATGTCTACGCGCCTAAGGAAGGAGAGAGAGGATGTACATCGCAAAAGCCCAGATTTGAACCCATATCTTTCTTCCCCGGAGTCGGATATTCTATCGCTTGAACTACACCGACGAAGGGTGATCGCTGCGTTTTGACACGTGCGTCACCTATGAGGGTAGTGCGGCATACAGTTCATTGGGTTGATGCATAAGTTCATGTAGTTTTATTTCACGAGTATTTCCCTGTGACGGCGCAGATGGGCAGTTGTATATCAAAATGTAGCGAGTAATGTCGTGTATCTAAATCATACTGCGTTGCATGATTGTGGCTAATCCTTTTTGGTTTTCAGGTCCGGAAGTATGGAGTGTCAAGTAGAGAGAAATGAACGTTTCCAGCATCTGCTCCTCTGCGAGTTTAACAAGGGATCCACAGCCGCCGAATCTACTCGACGAATTTGTGCTGTGTATGGCAAGGATGCTATTGCTCCGAGAACAGCCGGCAAATGATTTGAGCGCTTCCGAGGTGGCAATTTTGATTTCAACGAATCTCCACGCTCAGGTCGTCATCTTACTTTGATGAGGGATCGTTTGAACCATATAATCCACCTGGATCTGCGCCAAATTACACGCGAATTGGCCACGAGATGGACTGTGATCAGTCTACAGTGGTGCGACACCTGGAACGTATGGTAAACGTTCAGAAATTGGGGTCTTGGGTGCCTCACACTCTCACCGAGGACAACAAGAATAAGCGTGTTGCCATATGTGGTTCCTTGCTCGCCCGTTATCACGAATATTCTCTGCAACACAAATCCTTTCTATCAGGTATTGTTACTGGAGATGAAAAGTGGTGACTGTACGTGAATTTCCGGCACCGGAGGGCATGGTTAAGCCCAAACAAGACGCTCACACCACGTCCAAAACATGACCTCCATCCTGCGAAGATCATGTTGTGTGTCTGGTGAGACATGGAAGGCTTTATGCACTGGAAAATGCTACCGAGGAATCGTACCAACAACGCTGCGCTCGATTGTGGGCAATTTCGACGTTTGGAGGGAGCAATTCAGCAGAAACGGTCACATCGGCGCCATGGTGTCCTTCTCCACCATAATAACGCACGCCCTCACAGCGCTAACATGACCAAAATGGCCATTCAAGACATGTTATCGGAGATCCTTCCACATCCGGCTTATTCCCAAAATATCGCCCTTCAGACTAACACCGGTTCCGATCTCTGTCAAGTGCACTCCGTGGCTAAGCGTTCAACAACGATGTTGATCTCCAAAACATCCTTGATGATTTCTTCGCAGCAAAACCTGCACGTTTCTTTTCAAGAATGGCATTGCAGACTTATCCAGACGTTGGGATACCATCGTATACAAAGGGCGGGAATACATAGTTGACTGATTCCGTCTTCCCTTCTGATGTAACACATTCCTGTAATGCGGTGAAAAAAACGGCATGAACTTATGCATCCAACCAATATACACTGCTGGCCACCCAAAACTCAACACCAAGAAGGAAGCATCCGATTGGCCTGAAATTCGCAGCATGCATCGCCCGCGAGAGGATATGCAAACGATTAGCATTGCAGGGCATATGCAAATCATGTGCCCCGCACGCCACCGAGAAGCACTATAATAAGGGTGCACAGAAGGCGGGGTATAAGTAGTGGAAGTGCTTTGTGCTGCCGGACCTGTGCGTGGGAAGCTTCCTGATGCCTCGTCGCAGACGACGGCAGTCATTCCAGTACGTTTCGGAGCTCGGCAGAGGACGAATAGTGGCTTATCGCGACAGCGGTTTATCGTACAGAGACATCGGTACCCGTGTGGGACGACATCCAGCCACAGTGAAGCGAGTATGGATCTGGTGGGTACAGGAGCGACGGACAGACCGACGTGAGCGATTGCCGCAGCCGTGGCACACCACCGAACGAGAGGACCGGCATGTCGTGTGGCGGGCATTGATGGCTTACACCACCACACCACGAACGTTAGCACAGCAATTAGGGTGTGTTGTGCAACAACCTGTGTCAGCACATAACGTTCGACGTCGTCTGCACGAGCGTGGACTTGTCGCACGGCGCCTATTGCTCCGATTACCACTGCCGTTACACCACCGGCGAGTGCGGTGGCAGTGGGCGGTTGAACGCCGCACCTGGACTACGAAATGGCACGACATTAACTTCTCCGACGAATCGCGCTTCTGCCTGCAACACCACATGATCGGATCCACGTGTGGCGGCACCGCGGCAAGAGAATGTGTGATGCCTGCATTATGCATCGTCATACCGGTCCGTCGCCAGGCGTTATGATTTGGGGCGCAATTAGATATGACATCGGCACCCCTCTGGTACGTATCGCCGGTACACTCAACAGCCACCGCTACATCTCCGACGTTCTGGAGCCTGTAGTCCTCCCTTACCTACAATACCTGCCAGCGGCCACGTTTCAACAGGATAATGCGCGCCCGCATGTGGCACGCATCGTACAACAATTCTTCACGGCCCACCAGGTGTCACTGTTGCCGTGGCCCGCCTGTTCTCCCGTTTTGTCGCTCATTGAACACGTCTTGTAGCTGATCGGCAACCGAGTGGCCTGTCAAGCACCACCCGCGGCTATGCCTGATGAACTGTGGCAACGTGTGGAAGCAGCCTGGACCGACATTCCCCAAGCCCACATCCAAAGCCTGTTTCGTGCGATGCCGCGGCGTGTAGCGACCGTTATTGCCAGTCATGGGAGCCACACGAACTATTGATGTCTGCGTGTTCCGCAAGTCGCACGGGCCTGTAAGCTCAATCGTTTCATCTTTGTATCTGTTGTTATGTGTCCAGTAAATTTGGTTTTGCTATCTCGTGTCCTTCTTGGTGTTGCATTTTGGGTTGCCAGCAGTGTATTTTCCCCATTGAGGAAGGCATGTGCACGAAATCGCAGGTTCTTTCGGATTAGCCGACTAACAATGCTTAAAGTAAGTCTCTGCAGAAGAAATAATTCTAATTCATTATAGACGATATGTGGAAAAAACAACATACATTTTTCGAATCGCAGAAGAAGGTACGATATGTGGAAGAAGCATCAGAAATTTTACTCGAACCTCACGGCCAAGGAGTTTCATTTTAAGTTCGATAGCCAATATAGCGTAAACGCTTACATCTTCTTTTACCGGAATCGGATAACCTACCGCTTGAACTGCACCGACGAAGGCTTATTGCTGCAAATTGATGTTTTAACATGTGTGTTACGTCAGAGGTAGGAGCGTCACAGATGTTTGAGTCACTGGTTTCTGCTATTGGCATGATATCTGTGTCAGGGAAGCCAGCCGTTTCCCATCATGCTTTGTGTTATGAAGCAGATAATAGCAGACTAGAAGTGAGCTGCTATCACCAGTGGCAATTTTATGGTCGGTACTTCTAAGATGAAAGTGGGGGAAAGGAATTTATTCACCGTAGCTTTCATAAAACTGGGACGTTTTGTGAACATTTTTCTTTAGGATGCGCAGGAAACTTTGGGCACCATTTTGTTCAGGAACATTGGCGTCTTAAAACGTTAAAATCTCGCCAAGTCTTCATCACTGTAATTCCTACTTCCTTCCTCCTTCATCAGGATAGAAACAATTTCTTCCTGTTCGCTTATCCAGGGCGAAATCGAATGGCTTCGTTTTCATCCCTTCTCTATAGGGTGATGCGGGGGCTATTATTTCCCCTGCTTCCCCTGTCCATTTTACCAGTAGCTGAGTCCTCTTCCAAACCACTGTCACCCATTCAATAGCAACTTTCTTTGAACATGTATAAGGGCCGTTCCATAAAAAATGAGAGTAAACTCAGACAAAATGAAGAAATACAGGTACAGCAAAATATATGTTACTCTTTCTCAAAGTATCTTCCCTAGGATGATATGCAACGGTCCCATCGTTCAGTCCACTTTTCAAAGCATGTGACGAAGGCATTTTGTGGAAGCTTTTTTAGCAACCCCTGTACAGCTTGAATAACGTTAGCATCTGTGTGGAATGTTGCGCCACGGAACATCTCCTTCATTGTTGGAAACAACAAGAAATCGCACGGAGCGGGATCAGCATTGTAAGCAGGCTGTGGTATGATTTTAATACTGCATTTCCTAAGAAACTATGCAACACAAGCAGCCACACGTGGGCTGGCGTTATCATAATGTAAGATTCACTTGCCCACCAGTTCCGTTCGCTTAATGTATATGTGTCGTCGCGGACGCTTCAAGACTGAAATGTAATGCTCAGCATTGACAGTAATTTGTGGAGGAACGGCAAGCTGGTAGACTACACCTTTATGATCAAAGAAAATTATTATTCATCATCTCCTTGCCAGCTCATTTGGTTCGGCGGGTTTCTTCTGGAGGAAGCGAGCCTGTGTGTTTCCAGACACTCATCGCGCACTTCGTGAAGGGGAACAACTATTGGACCCATGTTTCATCGGCAGTTATTACTGTGTTTAGAAAGTTTGAATCCTTTGCAATCATTTGTTTCCATTCATGCCCTACCTGCACTCTGGCTAAAAATTGCTCTCTCGTCAGGTGATGAGGTACCCATCTGCAACACCATGATGCAGCAGTAATTTGTCTCGTACAATGCGGAATGCAGACGTCTATGAAATATTAGTTGACGCCGCTATATCTTCACATGTCATTTATCGATCTTCTTGCAGGATTACCCAAACAGTGTTTACAATACGCTTCGTAACAACACTTTCAGGTCGACCAGGCCTAGGAGCGAGTTCTGCCGGCAAACGCTCTTTTGTTTTGAAATCATGGTGCCATATAAAAATCGTTGACTCACCCAAACATTTGTATTTGTAAGTTTTTTACGCTTTCCAACCGTAGGTTGAAGAAGCGTATATGCTCCATCTTTTTCCACCCGTCTGTCGGCACGATAACTCACGTTAAAACGGTTCGATTTCGATGAAATTTTAGTGTGTGGTAGGGAACCACATGAGGACGAACCCTATTGAAAATGGAGGAAATGGGGTCAAAGGTCACGGCATAGGAGCGGGATCCATTCCATTGCTTTGTTGCGTCATAACATGCGTAAATATGGTTCGATGTCGATGAAAGTTTAGTATATTGAAGGGGACAAACTGGAAATGAACCCCATTGAAAATGAATGAAGTGGGGTCAAAGGTCAGGACATAGGAGCGGGATGCATTCCATTGCCTTTATACGTCATAACGTACGTAAAAATGGTTCGATTTCGATGAAATTTTAGTATGTGGTAAGGGACCACCTAGGGACGAACCTTATTGAAAATGGACGAAATGGGGTAAGAGGTCAGGACATAGGATCGGTATCCATTCCATCGCCCTTAACCCATACTATTAAAGGAGCAATTCTTGTATGTCTGTAAATTTTATTTTGTAAACGGCTCTAAGGATTTTGATGAAAGTCGTTAACCGACCATTTTCTGGTACTAGAAATCGATTTAGCTTGATCTCGACTTCAGGAAAATTCGTTTAGTGCGTTAAATAACCACCCCGAATTACCACGTTTTTAGTGTCATGGTGTCCTATTAACGTTACCCATGCTTAAAAATCTTATGACGTCACAATCTCGCGATTAGAATGCTGGCGAGCGGTCACGCCATCTGTCTCATTACGTCACGCGTTGTGTGCGGATCCTAAAAAAGTTTTATGACGTTACACTCTTTCGAGCAGATGGTCGCGATTCCCATCTGCCTCATTACGTCACGCGTTGTGTGCGTATGCCCGTCCTCACGCTAACTCGCGTAAAAATCGTTCGATTTCGATGAAATTTTAGTATGAGGAAGAGATACACCTGGGAAGGAGCCCTATTGAAATTGAACGAAATTAGATCAAAGGTCAAGACATAGGAGCGGGATCCATTCCACTGCTCTTATGTGTCATAACTAACGTAAAAAAGTTTCGATTTCGATGAAATTTTGCTATGTGGTAGAGGACCACCTATGGACAAACCCTATTGGAAATGGGCAAGATGGGGTCAAAGGCCGGGGCATAGGAGCGGAATCACTTCCATTATGCGTCATAACTTAAAAATTCTTCGATTTGAATAAAATGTTAGTATGTCGTAGGGGCCTGCCTGGGGACGAATCCTGTTAAAAATGGGCGAAATCTGGTCAAAGGTTAGGGCTCAGGAGCGGGATCTATTTCATAACCCTTATGCATGATAACTTACGTAAAAGTGCTTCCATTGTGACAAAACGTTATCATGTTATTTCGGAGGTATACTGATCCGGTTGTGTTGAATATCGAACTGGGATCAAAGGTCAGGGCACAGGACTGAGATTTATTCCACAGCCATTATTCTCATAACTTGAGTGATAACTTGAGTAATGATTTCTGGTATGTTGGAAAGCGTATTATAATCAATGCATTGCATGATTTTACTAACTTGTTTCATTAAATCAGCGGTTTCTGGAGCCGTTTTACGCAAACGATAGCAAAAATTTAACGCGCAATGCATTACACTTCTTAAGTTTGAATCACTCACCTCCATAGCTGTATGGCGAAATGCAGACGTACCTTAAACAATTGCGTAATAACAAAACCAGAATCGTCTGCCTCGGCTAATAACTGTTGCATAGATACGTCCTTAATTCAGTTAGTCGTCTGGTGGTTATTTTCCCCCTTTGTACTGTTTCCAACTCAAGAAAACAGTACTCTCAATTTTTATGGAACGGCCTTTGTATGCTATCATTATCGCCTCTTCACTGTTGTGAGAATTCTCTTATTAATACCTAAGTTTTTAAAGAAGGGGACGGTGCGTACGAAAACAGTTTCTAAGGGAGTGATGATGTGATAAAACCATTTACAGAGTAATAAAATACCAACGACCGTTGAAGGTGCTTTCTCCGAAAGAAGGTAGTGGCCTCTTTCTCCAAAACACCAATGAAGAAGAGATGAACTGAACTTATAAGACGGTATTAAAAGTCAATTATTGATCTTAACTTTTAATGAAACTAACAGGAAATAGGACCTCCGTGAAGCAAGCCTGGGGAAGCAAAATTTAGAAGAGATATTTCAGAAAGTTGCAGAACAGAAAGGAATTGGTGGTTGAGGATTATATGATTTGGATATAGAGGATATTAAGGTCTTGAGGATAATTACGATACTGTTCTCAGTTGAAAAGCTCCCGGGAATTTCGTCCCGTGGTCCCGACACCGAAACTTTTGAGTGGGGACGTCAGATTAGAAAATAGGAACATCCCTCGTTAACGAGCAAACAATGTAGTTCCTTTTTTCTTTCGTTTACACCTGCAAGTTTAAGAAAAGTATGCAACTATAGGGAAAATCTGTATAAAGAAAAAAGTAAAAAAGCCCTAAATTCTTGGTCACACTTACACAAAAATATTTTCTTGTTTTTCTTTAAACAGGGTATAATGTCAAGCACGGTTCAGAATTTTGCCAATATATTCTATCGAGAAAACATTTTGCGAAAGAAATCTATAGAATATATGCAACATTTTTGGCATGCTCATTTCCATTCGATCTAAGATTGTTTTTCCAATCCCTCTTCTTGAAACAGAGGTGTCGACACCAACTGACTTGCGTTTCTTATCACTGAACTAAAACACACTAAATGGGAAAAGCAGTCTTCAGCATGCTTGCCTATGTTCTATTGAATAAGTTCTTGTTTGATCCGTGCACAGGATAAAACAAGAACTTACTGAATAGAATAATTTATACAATGAACAGAATATTTAATACAAATAAACTTTACACCAACTATCGGAAAAATTTGGCATCAGAAAACGAAAAAGCTGAAGAAGTACAGAAAAAAAATTTTGGTTGTGCTTTCGCCTATCCGATGCAAAACAAAATATTTCCGATCCTACATCTATAGAGATGACATCGCGTTCATCACAAGACAAACAAATAAAATGATATCTCATTCATAGATTTCAACAGCGCAAATGTATATACAAAAAGTATATCATTGAGCTGTATAAATACCAGATATTCTCAAAGAATATTTTTTTTAGAATCAACACGGATTATCCAAAAGGTATTAAAAGTAGTTTTAACTTGAAACGCAATTAATTCCTTAAACTGTTCTCCCATTTTAGCATTTCCAAAAATTTAGAGTCAAAGTAAGGAGATTTCAAAAAAACATGAAGAAAGAAAAAACAAGGAAAATAAAACAAGCAAAATTATCTTTGTTATGAGATTTCATCCCATTTTGGCAAGGGAGAACGTTGAACGTAAATCAAGCCGGGCAATATTTATTGCGCATAAAAATGATGCAAGTCTGTTAACTTACTTGGTCGATGAAAGCAGATTAAAAGTTTTCAACCTGTCGTTAGAAAGAAAAACCTTGGTTTGCCTGTCTGTTTTTCAACCCATCTGTGAAAGTGATGAACAATGTCTGAAATATTTTTTTCCTTCCTCAGGGATAAGCATAAACTTGACTCTGAAGTTTGTTTTGCTTTCCCACCAGTTTACCTTGTCAGTTTGTAACGTATACTCTAGATTCACTTTCCTTTTGATTTTTACTATCTCTGGTTATTTTATTTTACTATGTAAATTATCTTCTTACTGAACGAGATGTTATTTCACTCGCTGAATGAGATCTGGCAATGAGTGTAAGTCATGACGTGGTGGTAGCCAGTATAAATAGGCGCGTTCAACGATACGTAGGGAGAGCGTTTGTTTATGTGAAGGAGAGCTTTTTGTTGATGTGCGTAGAGTGAGCTGTTGTTGTACGAAGTGAGCTGTGGTTTATGTGTCAGAAAGCTGTTGTTGTATAAAGAGATCTTCGTTTATGTGAGAGCCAGAAGTTTACCAAATAAAAGATTGTCATCGTAAGTACGTCTTTCTCAGTTCATAGTTTTGTCAGATCTCTGTCTGGCTGTTAGGTTTATTTCATTAGTTGATTATTATTAACAACCAGCATAAGACTTTATTCATCTTAATTACTACTACAACATTACTAGCAGTTAAAAGCTTGTTCATTATTATTACTACACTACTAGCAGGAAAGTTTATTCATGATATAATTAACAAACAACAACCATTACTAGAAGAAACTAGTAGCAGAAGCATTATATTCATTATAAAGCATTAGAAGAAGCTGAATTCATTATATTAGTAGAAGCTATATTCATTATAAGTTCATTAAGCTCTTTGACTTTGGACAATATCTTCGTTTCAAACAGACCAATCGAATTTTCTTCTTTCCAATTTGTCACATAATGAGACTATTATTATGTAAAGTTTCATCGTTTACAATCCGCAACGGCATTTTAAATTAACTACAGCTATCTCTTAGAGCTAAGAATTTACTACAGTTATGATGTAGCATTTAACAGGTGAATGTGCGGTATGGGTCAATTCAAGTCACCCTTCGGGAAATAAACACCAGAAATCTTGTCCAGTTGAGGTACTGACAGTTCAGTAGCACACACACGATCTGATCATACTTTCTTGATTTGTATTCAAAGGAAATTCCCCGCTGAGTGAGATTCATACCGTGTATATATTCCTTTACTTTCTGAGAATGTGATTAATAACAGATGTAAAATTTGAAGGCCTTTGAAACGTTTTCTGTTTTATGTGTCTTCAAATCAGACTTATTGTTAATTTAAAATAGTAAAAATGTAGTTGGTGTACAGTTCCTCGTTATCAATTACTTATTGTTAGTAATAATAATAATAATAATATATTGTTATTATTATTATGAGATTCCACCTCTTCATGAGGTTTTTCTTCTCTTCCTTACGGGACGAATACAGCGTACCAAGTCTGGGAAGAGGCATTTCTTTCCCTCAGTTGTCCACGAACTTCCTTACTATCCTACAAGTGTTCAATATAGCTGCCTTCTGTAGTTCCATGTAGGTGTTAGGTTGAAGATCTAGTATCTGTATAGAGCTGTGAATGGTCTTAGGTACAACTCCTGTGGCTGATATTACTATGGGGACGGTGGTGACGTTCCCCATATGCCACATTTCCTTGACTTCGTATCGTAGGTTGTTATACTTGGACAGCTTCTCTCCCTGCGTCTTCTGGGTGTTGCACGTGTTGGGCACGGATTGATAACAGATGTAAAATTATGATTGATAACTGAAAAAATTGTTTCGTTTGAGCAGTTTCGTTTATTATTATTATTGTTATTACGCTGAGTCATTGAGTTACTGCGTAACTTAACCTCATTTCACCAAACATAAAAAGTATGATGTTTTTTAAGGGCTACTAAAAAAATAAAAGTATGTCGCAGCCGAAGACCCTTGTGGTAAGCTCATCATTATCTCGGTAGTTTCGGACTGCTCAAACGAAACGGTTTTTTCAGTAGCGATGAACTTTTATAAAATGAAGTAAATGATATCAGGTATGCATCGAAAATTCTTAACCCAAAAATCTAAACAGCGTGTAAGTTTTTTAAACATTGTATGCTTCTTTTCTGGCTGTAAATACAACTGTTATCTCAAATGAATTACAGTTCCTCGCGAATTTGGGAAGTTGGACATTTTAAGATTTTTGAATTACCAAATCCACCCAAAATGTTGGGG
Organism: Macrothele yani; assembly: GCA_039090855.1. NCBI lineage: Eukaryota > Metazoa > Arthropoda > Arachnida > Araneae > Macrothelidae > Macrothele > Macrothele yani. The sequence goes on along the minus strand of CM076993.1, from coordinate 84,253,391 downwards.
GAAATTCATTCATTTCTTTAAATCACAGTTTTTCTACCTTTTTTTATCATTTTTTTCTTTTTTTAGGTTTGGGTTTAATAACCCTAATGAACATTTAAGGTGACCCATTGATTCCAGCGGAAAGTGACAATCACCGACAAAATGATAAACACAACATCTATGTCTTGCCCAGGGGTTTCAATTGCAGACCAGGCCCTTTGAACATTTAAAGATTCGAGTTTCTTCCTCCTGAACACATGTTTGTTGATCTGTTTCTTATTAAGTTTAGAAATAGACTTTGTTGCTTCCGTTTCTATAAATAAAGCAAAAATAAAACTGATCCCAATTACACAGGTTATTCCAGAAGTTGTAAAAGTGTTAAAAGGAGAAAAGGTATCCCAACAAGGCATGCTAGGAATCAAAATGGAAGAAGAACTTATAAACACAAATTTCGCACTGATCTGTTTGCAATCTTGCGACAGTTCGTCCGAGATGGGTCTGGGTTCGAATCCCGATGAGGCATGGATGTTGTGTTTTCTTACAGCACAGGCCCTCTCCCTTCCTAAGAAGTAGTGGCCCTTAGTTAGGGACGATAACCTTAGTTCGCTTTAACTTAATAATTATTAAATTACGGACCGACGACTGCTTATAGCCAGATGAGTTTCTCACATTGGTCGTCAAACCCCCAATCTAAAAAAGAAACGCAAATCTCTATTAAGCACCATGGAGGGCCATTTTTTTCTTGATTGGAGGTTTTAAGGACCACCGTGAGCAACTCAATGGGCTATAAGCAGTCGCCCGTCCCTAATTTAGGGTCACTGGTTCTAGAGAAGGGAAAGAGCCAGCGCCGTAAGACAAATACAACATCCATTGATTGATTGGAGGTTTAACGACCACCGTGAGTAACTCAATGGGCTATAAGCAGTCGCCCGTCACTAATTTAGGGTCACTGGTTCCAGAGAAGGGAGAGAGCCAGCGCCGTAAGACAAACACAACATCCATTGATTGATTGGAGGTTTAACGACCACCGTGAGCAACTCAATGGGTTATAAGCAGCCGCCCGTTCCTAATTTAGGGTTACTGGTTTTAGGGAAGGGAGAGATCCAGTGCCATGAGACAAACACAACGTCCATTGATTGATTGAAGGTTTAACGACCACCGTGAGTAACTCAATAGGTTATGAGCAGTCGTCCGTCACTAATTTAGGGTCACTGGTTCCAGGGAAGGGAAAGAGCCAGTGCCGTAAGACAAACACAACATCCATTGATTGATTGAAGGTTTAACGACCACCGTGAGCAACTCAATGGGCTATAAGCAGTCGCCCGTCCCTAATTTAGGGTCACTGGTTCCAGGGAAAGGAGAGAGCCAGTGCCGTAAGACAAACACAACATCCATTGATTGATTGGAGGTTTAACGACCACCGTGAGCAACTCAATGGGCTATAAGCAGTCGCCCGTCCCTAATTTAGGGTCACTGGTCCCAGAGAAGGGAGAGAGCCAGTGCCGTAAGACAAACACAACATCCATGCCTCACCGTGATTCGAACCCGGACCCTTTTCGGACGAATGATCGGAGGCCAACGCTTAGACCACTGCGCCACCCGGGCGGCCATTTTTTGTGCAAATGACCGAAAATATGCATGCTTCTTTGCGGCGTCTAAGTTCATTTGTAAAGATATCCATTCCTGCCGCAATATATTGCGCTCCTTTGTCAGTGTTGATGAAATACGATGCCGCCCCGATGGCGCAGTGGTCTAAGGCGCTGGCCTCTGATCACTCGTCCGTAAGGGGTCCGGGTTCGAATCCCGGTCAGGCATGGATGTTGTGCTTGTCTTACGGCACTGACTCTCTCCCTTCCCTGGAACCAGTGACCCTAAATTAGGGACGGGCGACTGCTTATAGCCCATTGAGTTGCTCACGGTGGTCGTTAAACCTCCAATCAAAAAAAAAAAAAAAAAATGAAATACGATATTCATTCCAGACAGTCCCACACAAAGTAAAGAAACCTTTTAATTTCACTGAGATCACAGGACTGTGGTGTAGGCTAGGTAAGATGATAGGAGCCCGCATTCTTTGCACGGCTCTCGCACTGCGTGCTTTGTATTGATATCAATAAAGACGCCATCACATTACAGGAAAAAATTGTAATATTGCAGAGTACACTTGGTCACTACAACACTCAAATATTCCCTGTGTTACCTTACCTTCCACTGGTATCAGAGGGTCCAGTCCCTATGTAAAGAACATCCCCATACCATTGTGCCACCTGTAGATGCTTAGATTGTGTTCTGAAATGAGGCGGTGTGAATTACTTTATTAGGTCTCTGCGTCCACCGGTGGAACACCATGTATAGCGTGATTCATTTGATTACAGTAAGTTTTTTTCATAGCTCCTGTCAATTCCCTGAATTTTCAGCAATAATGTAAGATGAATTTTCTAGGGGTTTTTTTTTTGTTTTTTGCTGCGACAAGTGTCAGACGACTTGCATGACCCAATTTGTTTAACTTCTTTTGCGTAATAATAACTCAAGAAACTGTATACTAACTATACATAAGATAGTATAACTACACTACATAGTTATCCGAATTTATTGGCGTAGATGAAATCAAAGCTTCCATGCATTCGCACATCAACCAGATGGCTTTTTCAAGGAAGGTAGATAGCAAACTGCAAACTGGATAATAGAACGCTTCAACAATATGAACGCTGTGACTTGACTTGACAACAAATGAAGAGATGCGAATGTAATCATTCAATAAAAACATGAGGCATCATGTTCGTTTGACACGTGGAATACTTAGAGGAAAAAAAGGCATTCACTATTTGAACAATTGGTTCCAAATTCGTGGTCACTCTAGCGGGCGCTCCCATTGCAGGCCTTATTGTTGGTAATGATCTCCAATGTTTCCCGAATGGCAATGGATTTAGGAGTACAGTAGGAAGCTAATTTATTTATGTCCTCCCACATAAGATCAGCGGGCTTGAACTGGGCTTCTCTGGGTAGGGCCGTGGTTAATTTGCCGCTCCATACGTCCATCTTATGCTCATTGACTCTAATTCTAAGTGAACGTTTGGTCATCCCAATGTAATATTGCTTGGAGCCATCCGGATATTTTAGAGGGATGGCATAAACACCTGATTTGTTGGAAAGTGGGAGCTTGTCAGATTTTCGGTTAAGCATAACATATAAAAATGTCGGAGATCTTACGCCAACACCGAATGTTCATGTAAAAATAGGCTTCTTCTGACCTTTGTTCAATTGAAAAGTCCGTTGCTTCACACCTGAAGACCTGTTCTTCCGTACAATCTTTTCTACAGAACGACCGTTACACTCTTATACTCCAGTGTTCTGGTCACATTTATGCTTTTGTGATATGAAAGATCTACTTGTTTTACAATCATTAAACATCTTTTAAATTATTGCTTTTGAGAAACCATTAATTTTATTCCCGTTTTGTTTGTTATGAGGTTATTACGGGCTCTGTATGTTTATCCCTTGTTGCAACTCATTGCGGAAAATACGTAACAAATGAATAATTGAGAAAGATATAGTCTCTAATTGTTTATTAACTCATACGTCATACGCGTAGGTTGTAACGAACTGATCTTAGATCATTAGTAAATTATTCGCTATTTCTTATTCGTTCTACGATGCTGCCTGATTTCCTATCTATTTAATTTTCTTATTACTCATCCTTCCCAGTACGGAAGACATTCTCCTCTTTCCTCGCTCGCTCCTCGAAATCATGTCTTTATGTAACTACTTACTTTGCATTCTCTTTCGCTGTCCTTCTCAAGAGCTCCGGAAAATATCATTTTCTCAACGCATCCTACCACCAGTTCTGTCGCCCTCTCAGCCTTCTTTCTCTTCTTGTCACCCCTCCCCCCCCCCCCCCTTGTGTTTCCGTCCTGACTCCAAGATTAAAGCGTTTGACGCCTCCAATGCAATAAAACATTCAAGCCCGTCTCTAATGGCCTTGGATCACAAAGCACAATGCTTCCATCGTAGGCCAGTAAAACGATTTAAGCACTTAGAAATGAATGTCCGTTAATACTGGTTGACAATCTCTAATTACATTCACTGCTTTTGAAAATACGTAAATACTGGTTGACAACCTGTAATTACCATTACTGTTTTTGAAAATACTGGTTGACAACCTCTAATTACCTTTACTGCTTGCTTGAAAATGAACTGATACTAAAATCCTTTAAAATCTCCGAAATATCCCTTACATGTTACTCATTGCTCTACTGAACACCTCCTTAGGATTAGACCTTTTTCCAGTTCCGAAAGATTTGCGGTTTTCCAATGCTTACACGAATTACTGCAGCTTACTAAACTATTCGCTGTTTATGAAGGACAAAGCAAGCTATCATCATCCCATGCGAATGTCACATTCATATATCATCATCATCCCATGCGAATATCACATTCAAATATATTGGCGTTTATTATCGGTGACGGTCTTATCACAAAAGTTCGCAACTTTTTTTAGCAGGTGCATGTTGTTCCTTAATTTTTGGACAAGAGTAAAATGGATTCGAATAGGAAAATGGTATTTAAGAAATACTTGATTTCGATGTATTGGATTTTTTCATTTGAAATTGCCGATTCCAGGTTATTCGCATTTAGCGTCGTTCTCCCCGATTGGCGCTGTACACCATAGCCACATGTGATAAAGCACATGACACCTTTGAATATTGGCTATGCAATAGGATTGTTAGCTGTTACATGGTTACTGGTGGTAGTGAACACCGTGAAGTACAATGAAGTGCCAAAAGTCATGGGATAGCAGTATCCAAATATTTAACTGGCGCTACGGTCGTATCAAAGCTTCGACGCACGCCACGATTTTTATCAGTTACGAGATGTAATCTCGTAAATCAGGTTGAAAGACTGCCAAAAGGATTATGTCCAGCCAACGTGAATTGTCGGAGTTTGAACGAGGCATGGTACTGGGAGCCAGACGAATTGGACACTCAATTTCCGAAGTTGAGTGAATATTCGACATTCCTTGATCCACGTTGCCACGTGTGTACCGAGGATGCTTCATGCAAGGCAATGGCACCCACCGTGGACAGCGCAGCGGCCAACCATGGGTGCTGAATGACCATGATCAGCGGCGTCTGACTGGGACTGTCCATGCTAACAGACAAGCGACACCTCAAATAACATCAACATTCAGTGCAGCAGGTACCAGAGACATATTCATCAGGTCAGTGCAGCGTAATTTAGCGTCTATGGGGTATGAGAGCAGAAGACCCACCCGAATGCATTTGCTAACACCGCGACATTGGACACAGCGCCTCACCTGGGCTCGTGAACACGGTAATTGGACCCTGGAAGACTAGCAACATATGGCGTGGTCCGATGAGTGACGTTACCAGTTGTTACGAGCTGATGGTAGGGTTCGAGTGTGGCGCAGACTCCATGAGGCCATGTACCCAAGCTGTTAGTAAAGCATTGTGTGAACACGGTCATTGGACCCTGGAAGGCTGGCAACATGTGGCGTGGTCCGATGAGTCAAGCTACCAGTTGTTACGAGGTGATGGTAGGGTTTGGGTGTGACGTAGATCCCATGAAGCCTAGGACCCAAGCTGTCAACAAGGCATTGTGTGAACACGGTCATTGGACCCTGGAAGGCTGGCAACATATGGCGTGGTCCGATGAATCACGCTTCCAGTTGTTACGAGCTGGTGGTAGGGTTCGGGTGTGGCGCAGACCCCATGAGGTCATAGACTCAAACTGTTAACAAGGCATTGTGTGAACACGGTAATTGGACCCTGGAAGACTGGCAACACATGGTGTGGCCCGATGAGTCATGCTACCAGCTGTTACGAGCTGGTGGTAGGGTTCGGGTGTGGCGCAGACCCCATGAGGCCATGGACCCAAGCTGTCAACAAGGCATTGTGTGAACACGGTAATTGGATCCTGGAAGACTGGCAACATGTCGTGTGGTCCGATGAATCACGCTACCAGTTGTTACGAGCTGATGGTAGGGTTCGTGTGTGGAACAGACCCCATGAGGCCATGGACCCAAGCTGTCAACAAGGCATTGTGTGAACACGGTAATTGGATCCTGGAAGACTGGCAACATGTGGTGTGGTCCGATGAGTCACGCTACCAGTTGTTACGAGCTGATGGTAGGGTTCGGGTGTGGCGCAGTCCTCAAGAGGCCATGGACCCAAGCTGTCAACAAGGCACTGTGCAAGCTGGAGGTGGTACCATACATTTGTGGGGTGTCTTTACGTGGAACGGTTTGGGTCCTCTGGTCCTCGTAAACACGTCATTAACCGGTAATCGCTTTGTTACTCTGCTGGGTGACCATTTGCAGCCATTCATGGACTTCATGTACCCCAACAGCGATGGGATTTTCGAGGCGGATAATACCCTATGTCATCGGGCCCACGTTGTCCAAAATAGCTTCGAGGAGCATTCTGGACAGTTCCGACGGATGGTGTGGCCACCACGTTCGCCCGATATGAGCCCAACTGAACACTTATGGGACGTGGGGGAAAAGTCCATTCGCGCCCAAGATCCTGCACCTACGAATGCCAGGAAACTCTGGGCGGCTGTTCAGACGGCATGGTTCAACATCCCTCCAGAAGTCTTCTGGTCACTTGTGGAATCGATGTCACGTCGCGTTGCTGCACTTTGCTGGGCTAGAGGAGGTCCTACACGATGCTACACTGTTAAAAATTTTGGGGTAGGTTGCACCAAAAAGTGGTGCAACACCACTTTCTGAGAAAGGACACACTATTGTGTGGTGCAAGCAAAACGCAAATAACATGGTGGAACTGTGCACCACGTTAAGGTACAAGTTTGCACCACATTATTGTGCAAGGCTTCACCATGTTGTTAGGTTTTGTTTGCACCACACAATGGTGTATCGTTTCTCAAAAACTGGTGCAGCTGGTGTAGCACCACTTTGTGGTGCAAATTATCCCTAAATTTTCAACAGTATAGATACGTACCCCATGACTTTTGGCACTTCAGTGTATAAGTGGGCCATAAAGCCAAACCGAATTCGCTTTATATTTCTATATGAGTTTAAATTGGGACATTCTGCGTCCGAGGTAGCCGAAAATAATCTATATATGGCTTTTGACTCTCTGTAAGGACTGCCAACTAAAAATAGTCTTTACCTACTCTGCTTTCCATTGCCCCGCTGTCAGGATTGCAACTAAAAATAGTCTTTATCTACGTTACTTGCTCTTTAACCCTTTTTGTCAGGATTGCCAAATTCAAATAGTATATATATATATATAATAATATTTTTTACTTCCTCTTTAAGCTTGCTGCCACGATTGCCAACTAAAAACGGTCTTTATCTACGTTGCTTGCCCTTTGACAAAGTGTCAGTATTATCATCTTCAAATTAATCGGGAGAAAAATTATGGCGGCAAGACTGTCATTATTTTACTAGAAGAACCGAAATTTACTTAAGACAAAAACTCAAAAGGAAGATTAAATTACAGGTCAGAGGTCAGAGTCGTATACAGAACTTTCTTTTTTTTTTTTTTTTTTTTTTTTGAGGGTGGAACAAAAAATGGAAGTTTCTGAAATCTAGCAGGAAAAAAATTAAATTTAATGAAAAATAGAAGAAAAAATTAAAGATTTTTTTTTCCTAATATAAGTTTATGCATTTTTATTAAATTGACGCATTTTCTTTTCCAGTGTGATTTGTATTTTAACAAAACACATTAAAAAAAATAAACTCTTTCGGAGAAGTGAACCAGGCTAGTTAGCCACCTCTAAATACGCCCCTTTTAGAGGTATATGTCACAAGCAAAATAACATTTTTCTACTTAAAACCACAGAGTACAATTTCGGATTCGAAATATAACAGAATATATCGTGTACCTCATCCAATGATTACTGGATTAATTGGTACAACTTTTCAGCAGGACCGTTTTAAATATTTTTACTTTGTTTGGTTTATATTTTTTACATTAAAATAAACTAGACGAAACCGGTCGGAATAGACGGTTAGCTTTTATTTTTTTATTTTTTTTGAAAAGGATAAACTCATATGAAACAACAAATGTAAACTTTATTTGATTGACAAATTCATTCAACCACTTCAGTACGGACAATAATAGTCCAGGTTCGTGATTTTTTTTTTTTTTGACTGAAGGTTTAACGACCACCGTGAGCAACTCGATGAGCTATAAGCAGTCGCCCGTCCCTAATTTAAGGTCACTGGTTCCAGGGAAGGGAGAGAGCCCGTGCCGTAAGACAAACGAAACATCAATACCTCACCGGGATTCGAACCCGGATCCTTCACGAACGAATCATCATAAGCCTGCGCTTAGACCACTGCGTAACCGGGGCGGCCAGGTTCGTGATGAGGTTCACGACTGCACACTTTTTCAGTCCTAAAATGTGAGGCGGATGATCACTCATCTCGATGGCATGCATACATTCAACTGGATAGCGCACTCTTTCACTCTCATCTTCAGTCACAACTGTGTTTGTAAATGTTGTTGGAATGAGATTCGCGTTGCGAATATTCTTTATTCTCTGTTTTATGAGACATATACTGTAGTTGTGACTCATTGATCACTCACGCCATCCAGTAAGGCTCGTACGTTTTTTTTTTGTTTTTTTTTTTTTTGTGGGAGAGACATTATGTTAAGGTAAAGTATGCAATAGAATATTTACTTACTTTAGGTCTGTTCATAGAACACCCTGCACACACCAAGTCTGACACTGAACTGAGAGCCTGATGTAGATAATGGCCTCACGCTTCTCCCATAGACTTTACATGGGAACTTTGCCGCCACGCTACATCCGAATCGTTGCCCCAATCTCATTTTTCTCTTCGACTGGCACATCCACATGGTAAGAACTTTTTTTTGATACCTAAAACATAATTTTACGTTCAGCCGTTCTCTCAAAATAGGTCTCACAGTAAAAACTTTATAGAATGAAGATATACATGGCGCAACTCAATATGTACATTCTAAATATTTTCGCTAACAATGATCAACGGAATGTTTACTTTCATATTTACATAATGGGGTACGTCTTACCTACGTGAATAAACTGGATCGAATGTATATTAAATTGTATATATACGTCACACAATTCAACGGCATAACGCAATCAGGTCTGCGAGTATGTTCGCTGTTCCGATGAGAAGAACTTTCATTGGAATGCCTGCTAACGTTGCTTTGCGCAACGGTTCACTCAGAAAAAAAAAAGACTTCAGACTTTGGACTATATGATTCCCTCCGTGCTACCGCCTTCAACAGCGCGTGAGTCAACAGCAAGCGATCGAATGTCAACATCACGCTTCTCTCATAGGCTTTACATGGGAATTTTGCCGCCCCACAACGCCCGAACCGTTCCCCCAATCTCAGTTTTCTCTTCGACTGGCACATCTACATGGTAAGACCTCAACTGTTCAGCCGTTCTCTCAAAATAGGACTCACAGTATAAAACTTTATAGAATTAATACATAGATTACATGTATTAAGCAATCGCACAAAATATCCATATACTATCATGTTTTTACATATTTTTTAAAACTTAGCTTTCATTTAAGTACCAATCTCACCGAAGTGTGGTCCTTCATCCCTTTAGAGACTTTTCTTTTTCACAAAACACCTTTATTCAGTGTTTGGATTACAAATATTTTGATGTCGCAGCCAGAATTTCTGACAGTTTTTTATTTTCTTAGTGCATTTCTGGAAGCACCGAAAGTTTTATTAATTTCTTCATTCGAGTTGAAAACGCAATCTATGTTTGAGCCAGGGAAGGGTTCAGAAATCAATTGAGGTTAAGATGAGTTTTCTTTCGACCCTCAGTGTTCCACAAGTAGTATATGATACATCCGATAAAGAGGAAATCTTTTCCAATTCCGCCCTTCACGCATGTACTGACCAACAAAACGAAGTAAAACTACAACATTTTTCAAAAGTACGAAGTGTTAAAGAAGCAGAAAGAAGAAAAGAGAGACATGTGACAGTAAGTAAAATGAGTAACGATGTCATCAAAGTATCCCCCATTGACAAAAATTGATCGCTATTTGTACTCTGTAACAGCGAGTCTAAGTTAAAAGGACGGTAGACAATTACTGCCTGAGAGTTCGCTGATAACGACTTTTGTTATTGAAAACCGATCTCCAGTAATAGACGCTGTCCTCCATGAATCATCCTTCTGACGAAATTCCGATATTAGCAACATATTTGTTGCGAAGTGATGGCGAAGATGGAAGATTTAGGGGGACGCCGTCCCGAAAATAGCGCGAAGCTGCCTCATTCTCCAAACCGCAGTGAAAAAAGAAATCCATTTCAAATTGTTATTCTATGCAGATTCATATTTAAATCAATCCTACTTCAAATGATGCAGCCAGCTGGGCTTCCCAACAAAGCGTTTTGGTGAATTCTTCTGTTCAAATGGATACAAATACAAAAAAATGGATTTTTGTTATCGAAGATGGGGATGCGCCATATATGCTGCATTATATCTCTATGTTGATACTGCTTTCATTTTTCATTGCGCTTACAGGCCAAATGCTATTTGATGTTACAGGCTGCATACAGGCATTCCAACGTCGGCTATTATTATTTTTTTTTAAGAAAATGCAAATAAATATGCTGCATGACATATATGGGCATTTCACTCTCTTTCTCGAGTTTTCTGACTGTTCCTTCTCCAAATCGCTCTACTTGACTCTCTTATTTGTTCTGTCGCTGCTGACACGTCACAGATTGCAGCTTTTCTTGCTGACATAACACACTTGATGTGCATGAGTATGTGATTTAAATTTCCGTCTCTATTAGGTTGTATGCTTGGTTTTGAAAAAAAAACTGAAAAAAACGTGAAAAATCTAGCAGGGGATAGGGTGATTTGGGCGATCGCCAACTCCTAAAGGGGATTTTTTCTGATTAAATGAACAATAAATAATTAATGCATGGGTTTTGTAAAATCATGGTAATTAATCGATAGGTTTTCGTCAAATTTTTCACAACAGCTAAATTTGCAGTAAATTTGGAGACAAAATATTCTGTTCTAGCTTCAGCAGAAAAGAACAAGAAAACGACAGGTTCAGTAGCATGCCAGCTTGACTTTTTGTTCTCTTTTAAGAGCTATAACGAAGTAAATTTCTCCGTCATTTCTGTCCACGCCAGGATTCGAACCCAGATCCCCTCATTCCGGAATAAGTCATTCTACCAATTGAGCTACATGGACGTTTGTTCTGACTGCAATCTGCCTTTATGTCGTGTGCGATATCGAATTCAAAATACATTTTTATTCCATATATTTGCTTCTAAACATCCGGTCGAAAAAAATTATTTTACCTTTCGATTCCATTTATGTCTAGGAGTATTTTAGATATAATCACTTTTTCCAGTTACACAAGATTTTCCGCTAGGGGCTTAAAAATAAATTGCGTTTTCCCGATATCTCTACTTCTAAAATTCCGATTTAAAAATTATTTTTTTCAGCGAATGTAGCCTTTGATGGAAAATCTTTTGCATATAATTCTAATTTTTGGTAAATAATACTTTGGCCACCAGGAGGGCGTAAGTGTTAATTTCTGCTTCTGACGTATTTGCCACAAAATCTGAGCTTCTAAAATCTCGATTGGAAAAATTCGTTCGTGGACCGATGCCACTCACGTCGTAAAACATTTTCGGAATATTTTCTTCTTAAAGTAATGCATGGTTTCTCCGCCAGGTGGCTTAGACGTATATTGCATTTTTGTCAGTATCTCTAATTCTCATAGTCCGATTTGAAAAAATTCCTTCTTTGTTGGACAGAGTTTCCGGTGCGAATTTTTTTATATAATTTCAGAATTTTCAAGTAACTCATAGACTTTTGCTAGGGAGCGTTAAGGGAAATTGCGTTTTCCCCAATGTTTCTGCTTCTAAAACTCCGATTTGAAACATTCTTCCTGTATCGCATACAGCGCCTGATGGGAAATGTTTTGCATATGATTTCTAATATTTGGTAAAAAAGTGGTTTGTCATTCAGGGTGCATAAGCGTTAATTTCTCCTTTTGATGTATTTGCAGCAACATCTGAGCTCCTGAAAACTCGATTGAAAAAATCTTTTCTGGACATACCGCTCCCATCGGAAAACCTTTTGAGAATAATTCCTTCTTAAAATAATGCATGCGTTTCCCGCCAGGGGTACATATCTTATATTTGTCGATATTTCTGCTTCTAAGTGTCAGATTTGAAAAATTATTTCTTTGTTTGGAAAGTGTTTCCGCTGCGAAATGTTTCTCATACAATTACAATTTTTTCTTAACGCACAAGTCTACAACCGCATGGAGTAAATTTACGATTCCGTTTACAGCAAATATCTGCGGGAAATAAAAGTTCGATTGAAAAATTTCTTTCTTTGGTCAGATACTACTGTTTTCCATACCGGTTCCAATGACTTTGAATAGCTTTGATAAATTTAATTCGCGGCAGAACTGATTCCAAACACGTGCTCATTACACCCGAAATTTCGGTGTCATCTTTCTATTAAATTAACCCATCGGAACAGAAGGCATCAAACTTTTTGAAATATTTTATACAGACGTGAGATTTAAGGAGCATCAATTTGGTTTCCTCAAAAAGCGTGCAGTTAAACACCATGAAAATATAGTGCTGATTTTTCAGTTCTCGTTGGCGGTTTGTGATTAAAAAATTTAGAACAATTTTCGAATGGAAAGGTTTTATAAAGCCTTTCGATGCCAAGAAGCGACATCTCAAAGCTTTATAAAAAGCATCGCATGGCATTATAAAAGTATCGCAAGGCTGCAAGTTTAAAGGCTCACGCGTGTGTCTTCCACAAAATATCTCTTTTTTTAGACCAAAGCGACTGCCCCCTTAGCCTTAAGATGAGCTTCTAGAATCTCTACTGAGTGTAACCGGGGCTTCCATATTTATCGGAAGTGAATTTCAGCAGCCGTTTTGCGGGATAAATAATTGGAATCACTTTCCTTCAATTCCCGCCATTTGGATGGGAAGGCCAGCGATCAGGCAAAGTATTTCCTTTCCCACGCGTCGCAGCAGAGGGGGCAGCGAAGCAATTAAGAACATAGAGTTTTGAGGGTGAAGGCGTGTCGGCGCTTTCTTCGAATAAGTCGGACAAGGGGAAAGTTTTTTACGGGGTTTCTCTCTCCGGGAAAGGGAAGGGACTGGGTAGCGAAAAGTCGAGGGAGGAGCAGAATATTTTTAGGAGGATCTGAAAACCTCGGGTTTTTTTGTCAGAACGGATGAAGGAAGAGCCCGGGAAGAGATAAGCAGAATTCGGTGAGTAGGACACCGAGGGACAAATAAAATAATGAAAGCACGAAAATGACGGACAAAAGCTTGGTGACCTTACCCGCAATATCTGAATAAAAGTCTTCCTCACTGCACGAAAAGGTTTTAACTAGAGTTGCTTTTTGATACCTTGTGTTTTATTTATCTGCTATAGTCGGGAGAATTACGGGTTAAACTCCCGATGCAGAACTTACTGCAGAGCAAACATCAAACTAACCCTCCACACAGGGCGCTGTAATAGAACTCAGCACCAAGCCCTGTAACATGACAACAACAATGCTACGTGTTTAGTTTATAAAGAGACATAAAAACGATCAGTACAGTACCGTAATCCAAGCTGTGTATATTTAATTTCTGAATACAGTAACAGATGAAAACAATTTGCACTCCATCCATCCAGTCCGCCCATGGCTGGTTGAACCCGGCAAAGACGATTATGCGGCCATGAGGGTTACTGAAAAATTAATGTAGCCGGCTTGCCATTCCTCTGCTGCATACCGATAAGGGACAAGTGGAATGCATAGATGGTTCCCACTGACAAATGACTTCACTGAGAACCATCTACGCATTAGCGACCCCAACCACACAGAGCATGCGGATAAACCGCAGACTAGATGGCCGGCAGGAACGGGATTCGAACACCCGTCAGAAACGTCTGCCTCCCACACAGCGCCTTAACCGGCTGCGCTATGTCGGTGGTAATTTGTAATAGGCAGACAAAAGGAATCTCGATTTTTCTGAGAGCTAATAATGAAAGACAAACACATTAGCATACGTTTATAAAATGAGGCATTCCAACAAAAACAATCTTGCTGGGCCAGCACTATGCTGATGCTTCCGAACCGTCAATAAAATGTCCAGGCGGCAAACAGAAGGGCCAGCAGTTCAGGCCAGCAGCTGGCCAACAGTTACCACCCAAATTAGTTGTCATATGCCGCAACAGAGCCATCAGTTATCCATCACAGGCAGTAGCTGCCACAAGTGGCCCTCAAGCGGCCCTGCAAGCACAAACCATAAATGATGGCTAGCCTAATATGGTCCGCTAGTTTTCCAGCAGTGGCAGCAGGCAATCACGTGACGTAACTGATGGCTTGCCGAATCTTGTCCGCCAATTTCCCAGTAGTAGCCATAAAAACAATTCAAGGATATAACCGCAGTTTCTCAAAGCTACAACTTTCATGACGTCACACATATGCTGAACTCAAGATAGATCCTTCTATGAGATGGCCATGATAAGAGAAGAAATGCTTGCAGTTACTGTTAAGCAACGCGTGTGCATTATGTTGTCTGATATTATGATGCTGGAAAATTTAGCATGCTCTAAAAATTGCAGTGACGGAAAACGATTTCCACTTACAGCTGGGAGTGTTAATTTGTCCCCGATGGCTATGAGAGATGGCCGACTGTTGTAAAAGATGAAGCCGCACGCCACAACCCTGACAGTGGGCGTTGTATGTCACGAAATCTGACCGTGACGGTTTATATATTGCCATGCGCGAGATTGTACATCGTTCTGTCCCAGACAGGTGCTGGCCTTATCGCCGAGGACGATATTTTGCCATTCTTTCACGCCAGTTAGTCTCCAAATCACTGCAATCTGGTATGTCTGTAGCTTGGAGGGAGCAATCCAACTTCGTGCAGGTGCCGACGAGTGACACTGACAGATACCGGTGCATCCTCAATCGCCCTGTCTCTGTCTGTCGGGAAGTCACATTTCTGGTAAACACAACCTAACAGCGAATCTTCCAATTACCGAGATCCGTTGTCTAGCGAGAACGACGGAATCCTGAATAACGACGAGTATCACCTTCCCTTGTCATTTTCTACCAACAGATCTCAACTGTTCGTGCAACATATTCCTAAACCCTCAGTAAGCGTCGTCGCGTAGAGCATCTTGCTTCACATAGACTTATGATATGACATTGCTCGAACTAGGTCAAGGGATTTAACATCCGCGTAAAATGTATAAACCGTTCGATAACAGCCACATTTACGGGGTAGGTCTTCTTTTCCGCAAAACAATTGTTATACTGTTTCTAGGAAATATTTATTACCAGGCTTGTAACAGAGTAACACGTTCCTTTGTCACCATCTTACAATCAGTTAGAGAAAGGAAGTTTGCAACAGCATTTTAACAACACATCATCAGTGCTAAAAGACCGTGCAAAAATAATTACCAGATCAATTGACCAGTTCCTGTTAGAGGATTTTTCACAGCTAAAACGTTTACAGTGCCATAAATTCCTTCCTATACTTCTGGCTAATTCAAAAAAGGCATCTAGAGAGTAGATAATGATTTTACAATCTTTACGACGTCACTAGTTTCCTTCAGAACAAAGGGAATGCGATAAAGTTCAGAAAAAATAAAAAACGATACAAGACAGTTTAGGACAAGATAGGAAGTCCTTGAAGCTCGCTAAGGGTTGATCGTGGGATACTATGATGATTAGAAATGCGAAATGAGGGAGCTTACGAATTGGTGATGAGTAAGCAATATAAAGTGAAGTAACTGGAAATTAACTGCATAACTAAGATCCTTTCTTTTCCAATTTTATTTTGACTTTTGGTGCATTTCGAAATGCAAAGAGCCGTTTCTTCTGTAAATCGAGGTGCTGAGCATGAAAATCCCAAAAAAATATATGATTGGTTACGGTCTTCGAAATACAGTCACTTATCTCTATTACGTCATTCTCTGAGAGATGCGCATCGGTCAACAATCACCGGCTTTTCGGTTGCTGCTTCTATACCAAATATGGAAAATCTCGCATCACATTCCAGCAGTAATCTGCTGACGCTGATGGGCTCTATCTTTCTCGGTAACTCTTTACGGTTGCAGAAATTTCTTGACGGAAACTTTCCTCGTGCTTATCGCTAATGATGCCGAAGTTTTCCGAAAATAATTCCAAATTAAAACTTAAGAAATGTTACCTTCAAAGACATATGTATATCATCATCATCATCATCATCATCATCATCACTGTCAACCATTATCAATCCACTGCTGGACGAAGGTCTTCCCAAGTTTCTTCCACAACGGTCTGTCTTGTACCAATCTCTTCCATGTTACTCCCGCATACTTTCGAATTTCATCCGCCCATCTTCCATGTATTCTTCTTCTGGGTCTTTTCCTGTCCCTTGGAATCCAGTCTAAAATTTCGGCTGTCCATCGATGGTCTGTCCTTCTGGTAGTATTTCCAGCTCATTGGCATTTCAGGGATTTAACTCTGGTCATGATGTCATCCACTTTTGTCATTTTTCTGATCCACGAGTTCCTCTTCTCATCTCTCCTGGTTACACCAAGCATGCACCTCTCCATGCTTCTTTTAGTTGCCTGCAGCTTATGTATGTCTCTTTGAGTTA
This sequence comes from Macrothele yani, assembly GCA_039090855.1. Lineage (NCBI taxonomy): Eukaryota > Metazoa > Arthropoda > Arachnida > Araneae > Macrothelidae > Macrothele > Macrothele yani. The sequence goes on along the minus strand of CM076993.1, from coordinate 84,236,781 downwards.
AGGCCCACGTCTCTGCACCATATGTAAGTTCTGGAAGGATGCATTAATCAAACAGTTTTTTTAAGACATAATGGCATATTGCTCTTGAAAACTATACTGTTTCTTCCACACGCTCTCCAGGCATGTTTTACACGCCGATTAATTTCTTCATCAATGTGACCCTCACTTGATATCTGCTGTCCAAGATAAATGTAGATATTGGTTATCTCCAGCTTTTCCCCATAAATCGGTAAATCTTCATTTTTTGTAAAAGCATTGTACATCACTTTTGTCTTCTGAAAATTCATTTTTAATCCCACTTCTTTACTCTTGTCATCAAGTTCATGGATCATACTCTGCAGCTTTGATGGGGTAGTTGCAAAAATGACTACGTCAACAGCAAAACGAAGGTGAGTTAGAAAATTTTCATTAATCTTTATCCCTTTGTTTTCCCAGTTCAGTAATTGAAAAATATTTTCCAATGTGGCATTAAAGAGTTTTGGATATATAGTGTCACTTTGTCTCACTCCCTTTCCAATCATTATGGGTGCTGTATTTTTGCACTTGCATTTTCGTAGATGTTATGAATAATATTAATGTATGCAAATTCAATACCGCAGGTTTTCAAAGACATTGTAACTGCTGATGGTTTCACCGAATCAAAGGCTTTTTCATAATCGATAAAAGCCATGCACAATGGAAGTTCATATTCCCTCGCTCTTTCAATTAGTTCTCTTAGTACGTGGATATGATCTATTGTGCTGTAGCCACTCCTGAATCCAGCTTGTTCTCTCGGTTGAGCAATGTCCAATGTTACCTCCAAACGGTGTGAAAGAACTTTCTTTAGTGAAGATTTTATAAACCACTGATAGGTCTGTACATCCTGAGATCCTCAATGTCCCATTTTTTATGTATAAGGATCATTGTAGCATTGTTTCAATCCTAAGTAATCTTCCCTTCATTAAGGCATCGAGTGAAAACTTGGGCGAGTACTGTTTCAATTTCTCCACTTGCTTCTTGTATGATGTCTACTGTAATTCCATCTTCTTCTGGAGCTTTTCCCCGTTTCATGTTCTTGATTGCATGTGTAACTTCTGCTGAGAGGACTAAAATAACTCCAGTCCTCTCAGCAGAAGTTACACAATGAGTCGAACTGGAGTTTATGAGTGGCATCGACAATTCGAAAACGGCCGACATAGAATTGAGGATGATGAGAGGTTAGGACAACTTTCAACATCCACAACGGATGAACAAATCGCCATTGTCAAGGAACTTGTGAAAAATGACCATACAAAATGCTGTTGCAGCGATTGCAGAAGTTACTGGCATCTCAGTTGGAAGTTGCCATGCCGTTTTAACAGAGAAACTGAGGATGCATCACGTCTGCCAACAAATTGTTCCCAAAAACCTGACACAAGAAAAAATGGACGAGCGCATGCAAGTTTGCGGGGATAACATCGATACAGTGAATTCATATCCCGATCTCTTGAATCGATTGATCACTGGCGATAAGACTTGGTGCTTTCTGTACGACCCCCAATCCAACCGACAGTCAAAAGTGTGGAAATCACCGTCGTCACCACTACCAAAAAAGTTCAAGGCTGACCGCTCCAAAGGAAAGGTCTTGTCAACAGTTTTCTTCGATTGCAAGGGGATCGTACACAAGGAATTCCTTCAACATGGTCGTACAGTCACTAAGAAAGGGTACGTCAACGTCCTGAAACGTTTCCGAGAATCAGTAAGACGCAAGCGACCCGACCTTTGGGAGACCAACTCGTGGGTGCTCCATCACGATAATGCGCCGGATCACAGATCCTTCCTGGTGTCAAATTACCTTTCCAAACATCACGTTCCAGTTCTTCCACAACCAGCTTATTCTCTTGATTTCGCCCCGTGTGACGTTTTCCTCGGATGAAGAATTTGCTTAAGGGGTGACGCTTCTCAAAGTTCCGAAGAAGTGAAACGAGCTGCGACGGAAGCACAGGAGGATGTGTCAAAAGAAGGCTTGCAATCTGCGTTTAAATCTTTGTATGAGCGCTGGCAAAAATGCATAGTTGCACAGAGTAACTACTTCGAAGGAAACACCGCATAAATACGTATTATCTGTACTCATTATTTTTTAATGTAAAAAGTTCCGGAACTTTTTGAACGTAGTAATATATATATATGCGCATGTGTGTGTGTGTGTGTGTGTGTGTGTGTGTGTGTGTGTGTGTGTGTGTGTGAGGAGAGAGAGAGAGAGACTTGGAAATTTCTATGGAAGGTAAAGAAAGGCAGTTTGCATTTAATCCATAGCTTTGAAAAATTCCTTACGAGGCACAATTTTATGTGTAAAGGCGGTATCGAAATCTTTGTGGAGTGTTTAAGTCGATGATGCTGTATTTTCCTCTAGTTCCAGTGACTGCCGAGAACGCCAAATTCTCTTCACGTAATGAGAAGCCTTGTCTCTGCTATTCGATTCACAAAGAAGGCAACAGAACCTAGCTTAGAAAAGCGTAATCCGAGCAAAAGATTTTAACGTTGCACACATGTGCCACTTGTATGGTATAGTTTCCGTAGTGAAACAATTGTTTTTATTGTCATAAACTTCCTTCGTGTTAACAGCATGTCCTACTGAAACAGAAGGTAACACGTTCCCATTATGAAGGAGAACAGCTTTCATAGTTAATTTCAAAGAATCTACACTATCTACCAACAAGTAATTGGACACCACTGCAATCGACGATATCTGCGATCCTGATACACGCCACGGCCGCCGCCGTTAAATATAGTGTGGGAAACAACAACGCAACCAGTCGCATGCAAGATGCCACGCAGTTCGGAGCTTTCTGATTTCGAGAAAGGTGTAATCGTCGGGTATGACAGAAATGGCCGATCCATACGTGACATATCCAGCGAGTTGAAGTACCCGAAATCGACAGTGGCCTACGTGATTGGCAAGTGGAAGATGAGAGGTGACTGTCGGAATGTGCCCAGACCCGGCAGATCCACAAAACTGAGAGTTAGAGACCGACGGGTGCTGGCCAGAGAAATTCCGAAGAACCGCACCAAATCAATGGCTGGCATCCGCGAGGAGTTTCAACAGGCATCCGGGAGTGTTCTTTTGATGAATACCATCCGTAAGGAAGCCCATCTGCTCGGTTATCATGGACGTGCTGCCGCCCACAAGCCTTTGATCACCAAGCCCTATAGCGCTGCTAGGCTAACGTGGTGCAAAGAGCGTCGACAGTGGACCGTTCAACAGTGGAAACAGGTTCTCTGAAACGACGAATCAAGGTTCACCCTCTACCGTTCGGATGGCAGGGTCTGGGTTTGGCGTCTGCCTGGAGAACGCCTCCTGCCGGAATGTATTGTGCCAACTGGGAAGTTCGGCGGCGTTGGAATTATGCTATGGGGGTGTTTCTCCTGGTATGGCACGTGACCCTTGGTCGCAAATCCTGGTAGACTTAACGCCGAGACCTACTGCACCATTTTGGATGACCATGCGCTTCCTACGTTGTGGTAGTTTTCCGGGGTGGACCCATGTTACTTTCAGGATGACAATGCCCCCTGTGATGTTGAGAGATCCACCATGGCTTGGTATAGTGACATACGGGTTAATCGAATGAGACTGGCCTGCGCAGAGCCCGGACCTTACCCTATCAAGCACCTCTGGGACGAGTTGGAGCATAGACTTAAGGGGTGCCCCCGCCGTCCGAAATCGGTGAAGGAACTGAGCTGTCTTTTTCAAGCCCAGTGGTAGAAAATACCGCTAACCGTCGTACAACGCCTGGTTGAGAATATGCCCCGGAGGGTCGCAGCTGTAATCGCCGCACGTCGAGGCTCCAACAACTATTGAAGGTGAATAAACTTCGTTTTTCTTTGCTATCACAGGTGTCCAATTACTTGTTGGTAGATAGTGTATAAATAATCTCCATTCTTCTGGAGTATGTGTCGTGTTGAGGGATGTAAATAAAGCGTCACTACATTTGAAGTAACTAAGTCACTTACCAAGCTCAAGAACAATACCAGATCTTGTAGCTGCTGCTAAAAGCGCTGACTTTCATATTTCTATCAAGGAAATTCCACTGCGGCTTCCTGGATCCTAACAGTTCCACTTTGCTCTTTGATTGCTCCAGCTATCTAACAAATTATCAATTGATGCTATCAAGCGGCAGTGTTGTGAATAATGAAAAAGTAGAAAATATAAAGTTTTCTTCATAACAAAAGCAACGAGAAGGGGAAAATATTTTTTTAAATACATCTCCTGAAAGCAGAGATAGCTAGAACCTTTTTTTTTAGATTTACCAGACATAGCGAAAAGGCCCCGCTTTATTTACAGAGGATATAAAATAACTCTTACTGTAAGGAATTGCTTATACAAAGGTGTGACAATTATTTGGAATAATTGTGATTTTTTAAAGTTTTGTGGTTCTTCAAAATAAACGCAATATTTCTTGAAATGTTAGTTTAATTTGTTGGTATTAATCATTGTTCATCCCTTAAGGATGGTTTGGAGGATATTGTTTTTCAAATGCTGAGTGATACGACAGCATGTAGAAACATTTGCTCAGAAGTATGTCATGATGCCTACACTGCAGAGAGAAATGGGCTGATAAGCAGATGATATTAAAAGTAACGTTATGTTATATTTAGGTTATTTAGCATGTTCCTTTCTTATTACAGGTTACCTGGAGACCGTTTCTGTAGTTTTCAAAGTTTTAGGGTCCTTTGTTTGAAGGTTGTAGTTGAATTGTTAGGTCGTTAGTGTCTTGGTGATCATATTTTGACTATGGGCAAGACAAGTGATCTATCTCCTAGAAAAGTGGCTTTGTCCAAGTGTCTTCTGAAAGAAAAACATTATACACAAGGGGAAGTAGCAGATGGATTAAAATTTTCACAAAGATCTGTGTGTAGATTGAAAAAGTTTTTGGATTCCAGCTGTTCGTATGCACCCTCTCGGGTAGGAAAATGTCGACGGAAGAATAAATTCAGCCCAAGAGCGTAAAGGAAACTTATTCAAATTGCTACGAGAACGGAAGAACCACCAGCAAAGACTTAAAAGTGACTATGGAAAAGTATGGTGTAAATGTTTGTGATTCTTCTATCCGTCGAAAACTGATCGCTGCTGGACTCCGTGCACGCCGTCTTCGAAAAAAGGCTAAAATCACACCTGCTGTGGCAAAGAAGAGGCTTGCTTGTTCAAAAGAAGCCCCAGAACAATTCGGAAATGACTGGAGCAAGGTAAGGAATAGTACAGTTCCTGTCATTAATCAGTTGATTTGAGGTTTCCTTTTTGTCTGTGAAATCGTGCACAGAGTAGGGTACCGACTACAGACACAAAACTGAAGGGATTTCGTGGTATGCAGAATTGTATTGTACTATTGGTTACTTTTTATCTTTCAGGTATGGTTTTCTGATGAATCCATCTTTACTATAGCGGAAGAAAGCAGCCAGTACGTGAGGAGAATCGTCCATGAGGAGTTCTTGTCCCAGTGCATAGCACAAATGGTCAAGCATCCTACCCAGGTGATGATGGTCTAGAGTGTGATGTCAGATCAAGGTACAGGACGTTGTGACGTATATTCTAGATTAACTTTCCTTTTTTGGTTTCTTTCCCTATGTAAATCTTGAGTTTATTCTCAGTATTCTTCACGCTTAACGAAATATCTTTTCTCTCAAACGAATACGTTTAGCAACACAATTGAGGTTGAATGCTTGATAAGAACAAGAGATAAAAACGACGACTGATCTATATTGCTTGAGAGCGTTGTAAGAGATCGTTGTAAGAAAGCGATTATTACGAGCGTTGGGTTGTAAACTGATGATTGATAGGAGTGTTGTGATAATGTGTGGTGTGTGGAGCGTTTACTGCAGTATGCCCTATTACGATGTGTTTTCTACAGCCTGAATAAAGCTTTTCCGTAAGTTGACTTCTGTTGTTTCGTCTGGCCGTTAAAGTTTTCTTTCATTTAGGAACTATTTCTTAGTATATTGATGTGCAGTACAAAAATGTACTTGAACAAAGGTGAATCCCATAATTGAAAGATTGGTTCCCAAATGGTGATTTCGCCTTTATGCATGATGACACCTTTCTTGAACTCGCTTTATTTAAATTTTAAGTATTTATTAATTATTTTTCGGAATTTGGAATATTTTTCAGAGGAGAGGGAGTTTCAGAATATTTTCTTCATTTTACATAAAGCTCCTTAATTCACGATTTCAGGTCGTTAAACCCTGAAACTGTTACTACTACTCTTATTTTTAGTAATAATAATAACAGTAATGATGATAACGCTGAAGACGTTTTTTTTTTTCGCGAATTTGATTCCAGACTGTCATGCGATGGGATTTTCAGTCCATGTGCTGCTTCACTACAGCAATCTTCGGATGAAATAATATTTTTGCAATGTTAACTTCTTTCAGATATGTTTTGATTATTGTGCTCGTTTTACTGTCATTAAATGTAAAATTTCATCATCGTTTATCGATGATGAAATTTATCGATGAATGCTCGGCAATGCTGTGGAAATGGGTCGTAAACTATTAAATCTGTTCTGTGATATCTAATCATCAAGTTTTTCTTGAACGCTTCTATCAAGTAAAATTGAATGCTTTTATCAAGTAACAATTGGTAACTTCTTTGATTGTCACTTCCAAAAGATATTTTTAAAAATTTTCGTTTTTGGAAGGGATCCGGGAAACACCGATTTAGAAAATATAACATTACGAGCACTAAAAGCTGATTCAATTGTTAATTCTCAGACATTTCTGTAAAATATGTTTAAGAACGGACAATCTGATACTCAAAGATATCAACGTAACACATCTAAAAGAATTAACAACCCTCATTTCGGAATTTACGGGCAAACAATAAGAAATGCATAACAAGCAATACGAATTACGTAGCAAACAATAAGAAATATATAATAAAGAATTAAAAATGTATAATAGACACGAATAAATACGCATTAAACACAAAAAAACACGTAATAGACACGAATAAATACATAAAAATAATAATAATAATAATAATAAATGCATAACAAACGATAAGAAATGCATAATAAAAAATACGAAATACGTAATAAATAATAAGAAATTCATGATAAGCAATAAAATACAGAATGAGCGCGAATAAATACAGAATGAGCGCGAATAAATACATAATAAACAATAATAAATGCATAATAAACAAGTACATAATAAACAAAAATAAATGCATAATAAACAATAATAAATACATGCAAAACGATAAAAATACATAGAAAGCAATGTGCAGGTTGACCAAGAGATCTTTTATTGCATTGATCATTCATCTATATATTTAATAATTTCTAAATCGGTATTATCTCTGCTTTTCATAGTTTTCTTCCCATTAAATTCCTGAGGTAATAAAATTTCGATTTTTCTTCTGTATCACTTTTAATTATACTAAAGCACAAGTATAAATGTACAATTTGATAAATATTTAAATAATATCACTGAAAACTTTTATTTTTAGGTGTAGCTACGACAAACAAGCTTTTCTTTCGACAGCGGTAGTCGATCGTTATGGGACAATGTTTTTATGTCTCTGAAAGATGCCTAACGTTTTAATTAGGAAACAAAAGCTTAACTAACACTTATACAAAATCAAATTGGCGTGTGCATGCTTCAATGCTAGATTTAACTTTCGAATTTTCTTTTAAATAAAAATCTGACAGACAAAATGACATTAATCTCCCGAAAATTTACAAAAGTGTTAGATAGTTTCTGTGAAATCACACTTATCGGTAAGGAAGTACTGTGTGATATAAAAAAAGTATCAAAGATTATATTCTTTTGTTTTTCACCACTTTCATGACAAGTTTGCTCACTCAATCTTGTCATATCATAATGAAAAACTTTATATGTAGTCAAATTTTACTTCAAAACTTTATTATAAATGTTTTTTTTTCTAGAACTCTGTATATTGCCTGGTATAAAAGCATAGCTCCCCTTAAAATTTTGTATCAAAACTTCACTTTAGCTGGAGTAAATAGGTTTCACAAAGTCGAAACATTTTAAGATTATAAAGGCGGGAGAAAGTATGTTGGAAAGTCAGAACGTGAAAAGCATGTGAAAGGAAGAGATTGAAAATGTGCGAAAGTTTATGAAAGCAGGAGAGTGAGAAAGTGTTAGAAAAGAAAGTGGAGAGGAAAAATTACGAGCACCAAAAGCTGATTCAATAAAAGCTCGCAAGCAAAATACCGAAAGAAGGGGACAAGGACCTCAGAAAAAGAATCTCAAGAAAAGAAAATGAACCAAAAAGCCAATTTTGCTCACCCACCTTCCTTACTAGGATATTATGTTACATTAGGCGATTGCAGGATCCGTGGATCGCAATTTCTAGAGCTTCTTCTTTTAACTTCGCTGCTGTCACGAGACCTTACCCGTTATATCCCAAGTCAATATCACAATCAACGCATCTCATATTGGAGCTTTAAATTTTCGATTAGGGTAAACCGTGTGGAGAGATAGCGGAACCTGTGTGCTCCGCTAGAGATAAAGACTCTAAGGCGATGAGGAGCTAAACTAAGGGGCTGTCGACTTCTTTTTAAGTGTCACTTAGAAGATATCTTTCGAGATCTTAGAATAGCCTCTTGAACGCTCCTCCTCACAGTTGCGGAGAAAAGTGAAACTGGAAAAAGAAGATGGAGTAATGGAGGAAACTATACCGATAAAAATGCTGAGGATTTCATTACGAACTCCGCGCATTTTTAAGTTTCTTTCCTGCTTTTTACCAAAACGATTTAGATTTCTTCTCTATGTTAATACTGTGTGCAGAAAACTTGAAGGGACGGTTTGCCTCGCTTTGAAACGGAAGTTTTTTATTAAATGTGCATTCCATCTACCTCAAGGAAATTCGGTCTTCCCTGATATCCGAGTAGAATGCACGTGTGCTTTCCTGGGAGTTCAAACAATATCCTTATGGATCGAAAATTTTAGTAACTGTAAAGCTTTAGAAGTGGAAATTTTTTGCGCATAAAATTTCTTGAATTCTCGAGCTTGTGTGTGTGTGTGTGTGTGTGTGTGTGTGTGTGTGTGTGTGCAAAAAAACTTGACGTGGCGATTAGATCCAATTATCCGAGTCTGATCTGCGTCCCTGCGTTACTCAAACACTTAAAGTCCCTCTATGTGCGTCTGGCGGCGGTGACTCCTTATATATGTATTCAGATATATGTCATCATCATCATCATCATCATTGTCAACAATTATCAATCCAGTGCTGGACTAAGGTACCCCCAAGTTTCTTCCACAACGGTCTGTCTTGTGCCAGTCTCCTCCATGTTACTCTCGCATACTTTCGAATTTCATCCACCCATCTCACATGTGGTTTTCTCCTGGGTCTTTTCCTGTCCTTTGGAATCCAGTCTAAAATCTAAAAATTTTGGCTGTCCATCGATGGTCTGTTTTTCTGGCAGTATGTCTAGCCCATTCCCATTTCAGGGATTTAACTCTGATCATGATGTCTTCCACTCTTGTCATTTTTCTGATCCACGAGTTCCTCTTCTTATCTCTCCCGGTTACAACAAGCATGCATCTCTCCATTCTTCTTTAAATTGTCTGTAGTCTTTGTATCTCTCTTTTAGTTAAGGTCCACGTCTCTGCACCATATGTAAGCACTGGAAGGATGCATTGATCAAACACTTTTGTTTTAAGACATCATGGCATATTGCTCTTGAAAATTATACTGTTTCTTCCAAAAGCTCTCCAGGCAAGTTTTATACGTCGATTAATTTCTTCATCAATGTGACCCTCACTTGATATCTGCTGTCCAAGATAAATGTAGGTATTGGTTAACTCTAGATTTTCTCCATTAATCGATAAATCTTCATTTTTTGTAAAAGCGTTGTACATTACTTTGGTCTTCAGAAAGTTAATTTTTGATCCCACTTCTTTGCTCTTGTCAGCATTTCCAGGGTCATACTCTGCAGCTCTGATGGGGTAGTTACAAAAATGACTACGTCATCAGCAAAACGGAGGTGAGTTCGATAATCTCCATTAATCTTTATCCCTTTGTTTTCCCAGTTAAGTGATTTAAAGATATTTTCCAATGTGGCATTAAAGAGTTTGGGAGATATAGTGTCACCTTCTCTCACTCCCTTTCCAATTTTTATGGGTGCTGTATTCTCAAATAGCGGAATCTTTGCATTTGCATTTTCATAGATGTTATTAATAATATTAATGTATGCATCTTCAATACCGCAGGACTTCAAAGTCATTGTAACTGCTGATGGTTTCACCGAATCAAAGGTCCTTTCATAATCGATAAAAGCCATGCATAATGGAAGTTCATATTCCCTCGCTCTTTCAATTAGTTCTCTCAGTACGCGGATATGATCTATTGTGCTGTAGCTACTCCTGAATCTAGCTTGTTCTCTCGGTTTAGCCATGTCCACAGTGTTATCTTCAAGCGGTGTGAAAGAACTTTAGTGAAGATTTTATAAACCACTGATAGGAGGCTGATAGGAGGCTAATAGGGCTGTAGTTTCTGAGATCCTCAATGTCACCTTTTTTATGTAGCAGGATCATTGTAGCATTTTTCCAATCCTCAGGAATATTTCCCTTCATTAAGGCATCGAGTGAAAATTTGGGCGAGTACTGTTTCAATTTCTGCTATTGCTTCTTGTATGATGTCTACAGTAATTTCATCTTCTTCTGGAGCTTTTCCCCGTTTCATGTTCTTGAATGCATGTGCAACTTCTGCTGGGAGGACTGGAAGAACTCTGGTACTGGTACCTTTCGTAATGTCTGGAGTACATGTATCATCCCTTTCATATAGTGTTTAGTAGAAATATTTCATTCTTGTCAAATTTCACCTCTATTTCTTGTTACAGAACCATCGCTTTTTCTCAGAGCTATAGTCTGTTTTCTTCCCTTACTTAGATGTCCCTTTGTTCTCTTCAAACTTTGGTTGTTTTCAATTGCTTTCTTCACTAATTCACAGTTGAATTTCCTAACATCTTTAGTGATACTTTTTCGTACCCTCTTGCATAGCTCTATATATTCCACTTTGGAAGTCACATCTTCTTTAGTTGTCCTCATCTCTCTTCTTTTTTGTATCAGAACTTTGGTTTTTCCTGATACTTTGTTCGTATGCAACTTGTTCTTAGTACAAGCTATTTTTGTTGCTGTTTCCATAAGAAACTTGGTTAGTTTTCTGTTAACTTCAGAGATGCCCACTTCTTCCGACGTTAGACCTTCTAGAGCAGAGAATCTGTTCCTCAGTTCCAATTTTAAAGTATTATGATGTTTTTTGAGGTTGGTCATGCCAATACACTTTGTTTGCTTTATGAGCTTGCCACGCTCGCGTTTGGCGTTGAGGTGCATCTTACATCTCTCCAATCTAGGGTTACTATCTGTGTTGAACTTGTTTAGCACACTGCAGTCTTCCATGGCAAATTTCTTGTTACACACAATAAAATCAATTTCACTTGTCAATCTATTGGAATGCCTCGATGTCAATTTTGTTTGCTGCTTTTTCTTGAAAAAGGAGTTCATGATGAAAAACCCTTTTGCTTCCGCAAACTTTACGAGAATAATTCCACGCTGGTTTCTGTTGCCGTGACTAAATTTACCTACTGAAGTTTCGTTCTGTTACTATTGCCCTATTTTCGCATTGAAATATTCCATAATGATCTTCAAGTGCTGCTTGCCTTTATTATTTAGATGACGAATTTCCTCATAAAATTCTTCAATCTCTTCTTCAAGATGATTTGTGGTGAGTGCACAAATGTCAACCCCGCCTTCTCGTGGTGCATCCTGTTTCCACTAAAGGGGCTCTGACGACTGCCAATAGCGGCATAACTATACCATCGGGATTAGAAGGAAATGCTATCCCACACTCACCAACTCGTTTGGCTAGCCTAGTGAGTTATGGCCAAACCCTTCCAAAATGAATCCACAACTTAAATCTTGGCCCTCAATCTCCGGCAGCGGAAATGTACCTGGGCAAGGCAGCGGCCAGTGCGACATGAAGGCAGAAGGTGCTAAGAATCACCGGAGGACCGGAATAGGCTGCCATCTGATACTGACCTTGGCTACGTATAATGGCGCTACCTATCTTCAGATTCAAGGATCCTTAAATTGGAAGAAGAACTACAAAGGATCAAGTGGGACATCGTCGGGCTAAGTGAGGTAAGGAGAAAAGGAGAAGATCTCACTGAACTGAAAAGTGGACATCTCTTCTATAATCGTGAGACAGATACTGGCAGAACACACATATATAAATATATATCTTTTGTAATTGCACATCTACATATGCATCGCATCTTTTGTGATTATACATCTACTGCCATCAAAGGGAAAAAATTAATTGAGATTACTTTGACATCGTTGTTCGTCATATCTTCTGAATATCAAATAGTTTGTACTGGGAAAGACACACCTAACAGGATATGAACGATATAGAGTACAGAAAGAAAGAGTGTAATATAAAGCAAAGGAGGAGATGTAGTAAATATCAGAGGAGCAGGAAAACACTGCTATCTAAGATTTGTCAGTACTGCAGGGTAGAGAAGATGGAATTGTCAGACACCAAAATCATAGGAGGCTCACATAATAATAATAGGAGACGTGCTAAACACAAAAGGAGGTGTAAACCTTAAACTGTGACCAAATTGTTCTCTGAGATTCAGTGGTTAGCTCCTCAAAGAAAGCTTATCTTCCAGATTAAAATTTAAAACTGATGGAGATAGATTTTATTTACTGTTGATGTATCAGACGTTTCCATTTGCAGCGATCTCGGCACACAACTCAGGCTTCTCTGATATCCATCACACGTCCCACACAAACCTTTTTTGTACTGTACTTCATACTCATTATGTTTGTTACATGCAGACATTGCGGAACTTGGTCCTTCCATGATTTCCTTGGCCTTAATTTACCTGTCTTTCCTTCCATTTGGCTGAATAAATTCTCTTAGCAAGCATTTCACCATTCATTCTTTCAACATGGACAAATCACATAAGGATGCTTGTCTCTACCTTACTAGCAAAATTTTGCTCCACATTACACATGGCAAATACACCTTTGTCTTTCACATGAGCAGGACATGTCTTGCTACAAACCCCCATTAAGTAACGCATATTTCCCGCACAAAAACAACTCCTATATCTCTTCTGCAGCACCCAGATTTCAGATTTCACTGCTCTACATCAGAGTAAAAACAAGTACACTTTCATATACAGAAATTCGGGACTTTTTCGACTGAGGAGCAGTCAAAAAACTTAATTCTCGAAGATGAATTCATTCGACAGCTTAACTCTCCATTCGACAGCTTCGACAGCTTAACATTCATGAAGACAGCATAACTCTCCAAGATGAATTCATTTGCCCTCCTCCCTAAGACAGCTTTGACTCTCAAAGATAAATTCATTCGCCTACCAATTTTAGCATCTTAATTTGTTTTCTCTGTTGCACACAGAAAACTAATTACATTCACGTTTTCTCCCTAATGAAACAAATTTATTAGATGATATTATTCAATTAGATGGCATTAGACGTAATGCACCAATTCATTAGACGGTATTAAATTATTCAGTTAGATTGTATTATAACGCTATTATTGCCATATTAAAATGCTATATTGGCAAAATTCTTATTATAATTCATATAAATTTTGACGATGAAATTTTCAAGTTTTCGGATATTATCTGATTTACCATCCCTGTCACATTTAGATCAAAAATCGGAATGCCGTCTTCAAAATTTGTATTATATGGTGTAATCCCGTATTTCTTTCATGATAATTCATATATATATTCATATTATATTATTGTCATATTTTAATGCTATTATTGGCAAAATTCGTTTCCCAATGCAGATAGATAGTATTAGATGTACTAAATATACAAATTCATTGACTGGTCAATCTCTGTGCCATTTGGACTGATCTTGTACTCAGTACTAACAGTTCCTGGCTCAAAAACCATAATTTTAGTTCTTCCTATATTTATGCTCAGTTTGAATTTCATACAAACTTCGACATCCTCTACAATATCCTCTACAACTCTCTTTTGCTCTCTACAAACAGGGCTCTGTTATCAGCGTACAGCAAGCTGCAGACAAGCGTAATAATTACAAAAACATAAACCAGTTGTAACGTGCCTGCAACGCAGGACGCGCATGAGATAATGGCAGATAGCAGTGAGAGCACATGTCAGCGTAGCTCGGTTGGGAGAGCGTCTTACTACGGAGTGAGGGTACCCGAGTTCGATACACTACGCGGACAAACTTGTACGTTATATTGGCGCCAGAACCTCCAGGATGACCCGGCTGTTAAGTTTCTCGCAATGATGTGATGTTCTTTCCACACGGCGAGACAGGAAAAATGAGAATCCCTTCTTCAGTGCTTCGAAAAAATAAATCATTGTGATGTTACGTTCCACACACCAAATTGTCTGTGATTTCTCAAATGCACGTTCTTCATTGGATGACTACCTACAGCAACACATGATCTCGGCTGACCCATTGGCCATTTAGCCGGGACATGGATAGTTTTGCCCCAGTGGGCGTAGATATATATCTTATTTTTGTCGATATCTCTGCTTGTAAGAGTTTAATTTGAAAAATCTTTCTTTGTTGAAGAGCGATTTTGGTGCGAAATGTTTCTCACATAATTTCAATTTTCTTAACGCACAAGTGCGCCACTAGAGGGCGTACGTTCGCGTTTCGTTTACAGCAATATCCGAGAGACTGAAAACCGGACTAAAAGGGAAAATGTTCGGTCTGATACCACTATGAAAACTCTTTCTGCATATTTTCTTTCCAAAATAATGAAACGAAAATGCACAGAAGTAGTGGACTAAGCTATGGCGTCTGATCATTCTTCTAAGATGGGTCCACCAGGTTCGATTCCCGGTGAGTCATGGATGCTGTGTTTTTTTTACGGCATTAGCTCTCTCTCTCTCTCTCTCTCTCTCTCTCTCTCTCTCTCTCTCTCTCTCTCTCTCTCTCTCTCTTCACAGGAACCAGTAGCCCTAAATTAGGGACTTGCAACTTTTTATAGCTCATTGAGTTACTCACGGTGGTCGTTAACCCCATCTCCCAGAAAAAAGCGAAGTTTCCATTCGAACAATTTGGAAAAAAACGTGAAGTAACTTTATGCCATATGCGGGAAAGATGTGCGTCATTTTGAATAGAATAATGAGTGCAAAATATTCTTCATGATGAAGGACGTACTTTTCATAAGAAAGGATATTTCATTATTCTTCAAAATAAAGCTAATATACAGTTGAACCCATTTATAGCGAACTCGTATTTAGGGAAATTCCAAACTTAATGAGCACAAGAAAGACGACACCGAATTTTCGGGTGTAATAAGCACGTCTTTTGAATCCGTTCTGACGTAAATTAAATTTATCAGAGCTGTTCAGAGTCAATGGAATTGGTATGGAAATCAATAGATCTGACAAAAGAAAGAATATTTTCAATCGGGTTTTTAGTCCCTCAGATATTGCTATAAACGGAATCCTGAGCTTACGAACTCTTCGAAACAGAGATATCGAGAAAAATAAGATGTGACTTTGCGTCCCCTGGTGTGAAAACCATGCATTATTTTAGGAAGAAAATATTCTCAAAAGATTTATCTATATAAGCGGTATCGGTCGAAGAAAAAAAAATTAGTCGAGCTTTCAGGAGCCCAGATTTTGCAACACATACTTCAGAAGCAGAAATTAACGCTTATGACCCCTGGTGGCTAAACCATTCTTTACCAAACATTAGAAATTATGTGAAAAATATTTTCCATCAGGTTTTGTATGCGATACAGGAAGAAGTTTTCAAATCAGAGCTTTAGTAGCAGAAATAACGCAGAAAACGCAATTTACCTTTGTGCACCCTAGCGGAAAGTCTATGATTTACTTGAAAATTTTGATATTATAGGAAAAACATTTTGCATCGGAAACACTTTCCAACAAAGAAGGAATTTTTCAAATCGTACTCTTAGAAGTAGAGATATTGACAAAAATGATATATACATCTACGCCCCCTGGAGTAGAAACCATGCATTTTTTCAAGAAAAAAATTTTCCTAAGAGGTTTGTCGACATAAAGAATAGTATCGGTTAACAAACGACTTTTTTTTCAATCGAGATTTTAGAAGCTCATATTTTGCTGCAAATACAACAGAAGTGGAAATTAGGACTTACGCCACCTGGTGGCCACACCATTTCTTACTAAAATTAGAAAATATGTGCAAACGATTTCCCACCAGGAGCTGTATGCGGTGCAGAAAGAATTTTTCAAATCGGAGATTTAGAAGCAGAGGTATATTGGAAACGCAATTTACATTTACCCCCCCCTAGCGGAAAGTCTATGAATTACTTGACAATTTTGAAATTATATGAACCACATGTCACAGTAGAAACACTATGCAACAAAGAAGGAGTTTTTCAAATCGGACTCCTAGAAGTCGAGATATTGACAAAAATAAGATATACATCTACGCCCCCTGGCCTAGAAACCATGCACTATTTTAAGAATAAAATGTTTCTAAATGGTTTGTCAACATGAGTAGTATCGCTCAACAACCGACGTTTTTTTTTCAATCGAGAATTTAGAACATCATATTTTGCTGCAAATACAACAGAAGCGGAAATTAAGATTAACGCCCCCTGGTTACCAAACTATTTTTCTTACAATTATTAGAAATTATGTGCAAACGATTTCCCATCAGAAGCTGTATCCGGTGCAGAAAGAATTTTTAAAATCGGAGATTTAGAAGCAGAGATATAGGGAGAAACGCAATTTACCGCTGCGCCCCCTAGCGGGAAGTCAATCAATGACTTGAAGCTTTTGAAATTACATGAAAAACATGTCACACGAAAAACACTATCCAACAAAAAAGGAATTTTTCAAATCGGACTCTTAGAAGTAGAGATATTGACAAAAATAAGATGTACCTCAACGTCCCTGGCGGAGAAATTGTGTATTATTTTAAGAAGAAAATATTCCGAAAAGGTTTATCGATGTGAGTGGCATCAGCCTACGAAAGAATTTTTTCAATCGATATTTTAGAAGCTCCGATTTTATGGCAAATACATCAGAAGCAAAAATTAACACTTACGCTCCCTGGTGGCCAAAGTATTCTTTACCAAAAATTTGAAATTACATGCAAAATATTTTCCATCAGGAGATGTATCCGCCGAAGAAAAAAAATTCAAATAGGAGTTTTAGAAGAAGAGTTATCGAGGAAAAGGTAATTTACTTTTACGCCCCTAGCGGAAAATCTATGCGTAATTTGAAAAAGTAACTATATCTAAAATACTCTTCGATATATATGGAATCGAAAGATAATTTTTTTTTTCAATCGGATGTTTAAGCAAATATGTGGAATAAAAGGTATTTTTGAATTCGACATCATCAGCATTTACGCCCTCTACAGGCGAAATTGTACATCGTAAAAAAAAACGAAATAAAAGATCATCATTTGCATATTTCAAGCTTACCAATGCAAAAAGAATTTTTCAAATCGGACTAATAGTTGCACAGATATCGTGGGTACAGGCGGACGGACGGACGGGCTGACGGACAGACGGACGGACAAACCGATAACAGAAGCATGATCTTTTTTTACAAAAGACGTGCAAAAAACAAGAACTTCTCTTTGGCATAATGTTAACCCAAAACTCTAATTTGATCGGTTTTATCTGGCGGAATTAAATAAAATCTTCGGATTTTACGAGGAAGAGAAAATCTGCGTTGATCACTTTTAACAAAGCTAAATAATAAAATTTAATGAAATTCCACATTTAAGAATGCAAAAAAAAAAATCTGCTGCGTGGTGTACTAGAATGGAACAATACGAATCGTGGCATACAATATAAAATTAAAATGCAACGTGCAAAGACATCCTTGTGTGTTAGAGGAAGGGTGTTGTTAGAAAAGCAATGGGGAGGACGTACATCAATTGCTCAACCAGTGAGTTGTGCGAGGTACTCTTTCCGCCACCCACCTCAAGCGGCTATCGCTTGGGAGTATCTCTTTTAAAAAGTGTTTCTACATGATGTATGCTTCAGGAATCGCTGCTGCTATATTTATGTAAGTGCTTATTTCATTTTCATTTGTGCTACAGCAGCGAACTAATCGAATCCTTAAAGTCTAACTATTATGGATATGTAATAAAAACCTTATATGCATATTATCACTTATTCGTCGCAAACGGACAGACGGATTCGTGCACATTGTGTAATATGTGCACGTCTTTGTTTTACGAAGGACGTGATAAATATCAAAAATGCAAATATTTTGGAAACTATTTTGAGAATAATATTTCCATTTATGTCTTTTGTGATTTTAGATTTCAAGGTCAAACATTCAATCCAGAAGCAGTATTGTGTAAGAACTAGATTTTCCATAAGATGTAAAATAAGAACAAGAGATGATGCTAATTTAAAATGTACTGTCTTTAAAAAGAAGATAAAGAGATACTTATGAATGATCACATATTTTTGGGATGGAACATTTTCATAAAATGACTTCCGCGTGCCGAAAACGTAATGCTGGATCTCCTGTTATATGTGTTTTTAATCGGAGATTTTAAAATACAACTTTCTGCGGAAAAAGTGATTAAATGCACAATTCCTTCAACTCGACTAGAGGCAAAATCAAAACGGGAAAAACTTGGCCCATTTTAAATTGGTTGAATATTATTCGTCCCATAGACCGTTAACATTTTTCACTCTTTTCATCACTTTAGTGTCAAATTATGTATTTCCGTGGTTAAGTGTTACAGGATGTTCCTTTATACTATGCCAAGAAATCCCGCAACAGCGTAAAGTCAATTTTTTGTTCCTTTGGACAGATCTAAAAATATTTCTTTGCATTCCCTGTTTCAGAATATCATAAGGCTGCTGAACGATTCTGTCTGTATTTTCGAAAAGCAACCATGGCTTCATTGCGTGACCTACTTACAGCTCCGACTTGACCCAGTGATTTAAAATATTCAGCCATCATCACAGATTTATTTCCTGAGCTTCTTTTTTTTTTTTTTTTTTTTTTTTATTTTTTCTAAAATCTTCTGCGTTGCTTTTGCGAAGTTCATTTCTTTCGACACGTCTGTCAGATGCGGAAGATAAATGTCAGTGCTGCTCAACATCTTTGACAGCTTCTTTTGGGAAGAGCAACAAAATCGACAAGTCAAAAGATTCTATTTCTTTACGTTTGTTTATGTGAAGCAAAAATATGAGAGGCAAGTCGTAAAATCGCTCAACTGGCCGGCGATGTAGACCTCCCTTCTTCTTTCAGATTTCTTCAGTGGCACTTTAATTACGATTTACAAAAGAAATCAATAGTTCTGTGTTAGATACTTTTACTAGTTTTCCTTTCGGAAAAAGAAAAAGAAAAAAAAAACCTACATGCTTTCTATCGTGCAGTCTGAAAAATAGAAACAGCGATTATAATAGGCATTTCGAAAAATGAACATTTTCAAACTGTCGTAGCTTCTGTAATAACGAAGCAATGGCCTATGACGAAGAAAATTTAGCCCTCATTTTTATGCCAGAGGAGGCATTCGACCCCCCCCCAAACTCTCGGCTTCGGAGCTCCGAGTGCTATCCTCTACACTACAGTGGCTTGTGCTCTCACTGCTATCTGGCTTTATCTCATGTACGTCCTGCAGGGTAGGCACATCACAAGCCAAAATATTGTAGGGCAATTGTTAGAAACAAGCTCATAGACCCTGGCCATGCATGGGTGAAAAAGCTGTGACTGAATTTTTTATAATACGAATCGACTTCCGGCGCTTCACGGGCAGCATTATAGTGCTGATCTTGAACTGGAATTACCGTGGGGTACTGGGAGTCCAATTCCTTTTTATGGAATCACTCTGCAATGCAAAGAAAATGAAATAAAACCCGACATAGAAGCTACGTAACAGAACAAACGTCGCATACAATTGTTCGAGCACGTGCGTGTTGCCACAGATGAAGTCGTTTGTCTTACTAACTTTGTTTAATATTCCGGTATTCTCCTTGACTTTACGTATCGTGTGATAGCTGAAAGCTTAGTTCCGATTTCGGCCACCGGATAAAAGCAGATGGCGCTGCAAGTACTGATGACGTCAGAGGGTTTGGGATAGATGTAGCCTATTATATAGGTTTAATTCATCTTTTTATCAATTATGAGCTTCCAAACTGTAGGCAGTTCACGAACACCAATGAAAGGCACCAGTGATCTGTGGAAAATATCTCTGATTCGGAGATCCAAATTCTGTTTGTTGTTCTTGAGACATCTCCCACTTTAAATGGTCAAACAGTTGAAATCACAGGGGTTCATATCTGGTGAATACACCCTTTCTGTTCAATGCGCGGCTGAACAAACCGGGCCTTGTGTGAATGTGTGTTGTCGTGAACGAAGACAAGTCACTGAACATGATGTCGCAGCGCACATGTCTGAATATGCTCCTGTAGAAATGACATAGCGCTTCGATGTAATAGTGATATTTTAATCGTACGTCTTCCAAAAAGCCACGCCGCGAACTTCCATGCCAACGACCAGTAAGATTTCGCGTTCATGCAACTCTGTACTGGGTAAAGACACCGCTGCATTATGAGGTTTAACACAGGACAGTGACCGATGCCGTTCCCTGAGTGCGTAAAGTTCCACCAAACTATCATCTAAGCAGAGGGTCCTCGTGAGCACCGTACTATTGCAATGATAGCAAACAAGATTACATAAGATAGCACAACTGTACTAGTTATCCGAATTTATTGGCGTAGATGAAATCAAAGCTTCCATGCATTCGCACATCAACCAGATGGATTTTTCGAGGAAGGTAGATAGCAAACTGCAAACTGGATAATGGAACGTTTAAACAATTTTGAACGCGGTGACTAGACTTGACAATAAACGACGAGATGCGAACGAAATTATTCAATAAAAACACGAGGCATCATGTTCGTTTTGCACGCGGAATCCATGGAGGAAAACAAAAGGCATTCATTATTTGAAGAATTGGTTCCAAATTCGTGGTAACTCTAGCGAGACGCCTTCATTGCAGGCCTCATCTTTGGCAATGATCTCCAATGTTTCCCGAATGACAGTGGATTTAGGAGTCGAGTAGGAAGCTAATTTCTTTATGTCATCCCACATAGGGTCAGCGGACTTGAACTGGACTTCTCTGGATAGGGCCGTGGTTAATTTGCCGGTCTTTATGTCCCTCTTATGCTCATTGACTCTAATTCTAAATGAACGTTTGGTCATCCCAATGTAGTATCGCTTGGAGCCATCCGGATATTGTAAGGGGATGGCATAAACACCTGCTTCGTTGGAAAGTGGGATGTCGTTAGTATTTCGCTTAAGCATAGCGTATAAAGATGTCGGAGATCTTATGCCGACACCCAGGTTCATCTTTCTGAGCGCGTTCTTGACTTTATAGGAAACGTTTGGTACGTAAGGAATAGAGCCCAGATAGTGTAGCCGCGGCGTAGAAAGATTGGCATACCACTTTTTGTTTCTTTCGAGATATCTATGTACCATGTTCGGATCGGATCCTGCCTCAGTGGCCAATTCGATAACACTTTTTAATTCGCTTAGTCTAGAAAGGAACATCGGATGAGATGTCGAATGCTCTTCGGATTCGAGAACGGAAGAAAGCTGTCTTGTAATCAGCGGGGCAGAATGAGCTACGGAGCATCAGGTTGGGAAACGGAAGCGGATTTATAATAGACGCGAGTACGGAAGCGGGTTTATTAATGACGTGGTACGGAAGCGATTTTCAGGCGATTTCCTCAGTAAAACATCCAGGCAAGGCAATGCATTATTGTGTTCTACCTCCATAGTGAAATTGATCGCAGGGTGTATATCATTTATTTTATCCAGGAAAAGCGGGAGTGTCTCCTTTCAATTTCCTAGCGGAATTCTTTCTGTATCGTTGGTAGCGTGTGCATACCCACGTCTCTAGTTTGCTCATCAGGCCTAAATCTTCCGTCAGCATGGTATAAACCATTGTTAGGGAGATATGCAGTTGTGTGGAAATGTCGCCGACACTCACATTATAATGCTGTTGCGAGGTCTCTTGGATGTGTCGTTCGGTACCTTGTCTAGAAGTCGAAACCTTGTCTTGGAGCATCTTTGGTAATGTCTTTCCTTCCTCATATTCTTTCATCCAGTTGTGCACCGTCGTTTTATTAAGGGAATTTTGACCTACAGTTGCCTGCAGAAGATTTTGTGCTGCTCTGGATGCTGAAAGCTGTAATAAAATGTGTGGTACACTGCGCCCCCTGAATCCTGCAATAAGACACAAAACTTCAAAACAACATGCTGTTCTTTCACTCACACTAACCTAACGGTAAGCAATAACTGAGCACGATATACGTACTGCGCAATCGCCTGAAATCGCCTGTGTTACGTCTTCAAGTTTCCGAAATGTACGTCAGTGAATGTGTTTCTGTTCTTCTTGAACGACCTGATATGCCTCCGTTGAACTTTTCAAGGGGAGGATTATTTTGACCTAATTGACAGGCAATCATGCGTCTTAAGCGAACCGTCATTGAATTATCATTTAACCAACGATTAAATAATGAAGCTATGCAACAGTGACGGTAAGAACATTGTTGAGCGATTGGGCATGCAAAACTTCCCTTGTCACAATCAGGGAGTGGAGCGATGCGTTAAGTGGACAACAGAAGCATCTGTTGCTGTTTGCGAAGAAGAACAAAGGGATGGATTTATTAGAGTACGGTTGTAAGCACTGCAAATAATGACAGCCTTTGAAAGTAAATCAGATTTGAGGGTAAAATTTAATAAAGAACAGAAAATTGAAAACTAAAAAGGAAGAACAGAAAATTGATTTGCCCTAATGGAAGAGTGGTTGGGTTGGGCATGGGTGGAACTCGCTGTACAGCCGCCTCCACATGATGAGTTCTGGGATTTTTCTGAAACTTGAAAAATGTGAAGAGCTGCACCGTGTGCAGTGTGCACTACTGCACATTTCCAATATGTTGTGCTTTCAGTGCGGTAGTACTGAAAGCACAACATGGAAAACAAATCACATGGTGAATACTAGGTGTCGAAGTATTGCAATTTTCCTTAAACATGGAGTATTGTTACATTAAATTGGAACCATAAGATATTAGTTGCTTTGCCTGAAAAATTGTGCAAATCTTTTAGGCACCAACAGCTCGTTTTTAAGCAGTAGAGAAAGCCTGTAACGAACACTGTTCTTTTTTCACAGCGGACATGACAATGTGACGATTTTGCCCAAATATCGAAATTTTGGAGATAAAGTGGAACCGTAAGATATTATTTTAATTTCGCTTTTTTTTTACAACCTTTCCGCAGTAGGGCATATCGAAATTCAAAAAAAAAAAAAAAAAAAAAAAAAAAAAAAAATCACGCTCCGGCCTAATACATCTTATGAAATTGGTTACTCATGGAATTTTTACGAGAAACAGGTCACATGACTAGTGCGTCGAGTTTAATCTCTTACCAAAATCCCAAAAGTTCGAAAGAGCACACGATTACCTAAATCTGTTGTTAGCTGTGATTTCCGATTGACAGAAGAAACGTCTGTGATTATTTGAAATGGGCAAAACCAATGTGGAATATACCCAAATGAATAACAGAGCTTTCGCGATACAAAACCAAAATGACGAAAATCCTCCAAATACGTGGCGTCAGTAAATAAATAAATACATCGCTCTTCACACGCTCCAGAAACACATAGCAACCGAAAAATTGTTTTCAGCCGCCGCCGTGGAATTGAATCACGGATCTCTCGATATCTAGCCGAGCGCGTTAGCTTTACACTACGGTGGCCAACAATCAACGGTGCTATGTGTATTTTTATGTCAGCTTCTGACATCATAAATCCGTAAGATGGGCTCAGCTACTGACACGTCTCCATCTGGTGGGCATTAACGGCACTGGCTATATATATTATAGCAGTTATTTCAAAATATACTTTATTGGCAAAAACGTAAGGGGATACAGGCGTACCACATATGGCAAAATAAACAACAAAACAATGAGCGATACTGATGAAATTTTACAGGTGAATGGGATACGGTAGTCAACTAAGGATGACAAAATGTTAAAATTACTAATAAGGAACAATACATGCTTGAGGAAAATGTTGCACAAGCAATAGTAATGATTAGGATATTACAGCATGCGATGACTTGCACAGTAAGAGCAGAGCACAAAACAATAGGTAAATATATTTACAAGAATATGGCTGTACAACGCAGTGCACGAAAAGAAGGGAACATGTAAAACACAACAAAAGCATATACTACGATAAAGGTACAGAAGTTCCCACAATCGAGGAAACCGCACGATATGTGACAAAAACATGATGAGTATTACAGAACATAGTGAAAACTTAGGCAAACTTCCCAAGTGAAACACAATGATACACAAAATACAAACAGAAAGCCGTGCAGTATTGCATCGGTCCAAAAAAACAATGACTTGGGTCGAGCAAGAAATACAGGAACTTGTATATAAAATCATAGGTACGAACAGAAAACCCTCTGCCGTGCAAGACAAAACACAATTGAAACAACACAAAACAAAAAGAGACATAGATACCCGGGGCAGTACAAGTAGAACACCCAGAGATATCAAACACCACACGCTCCGGTGCAAAAGGCAACAAGAAAAAAACATCAAGGGTCCAAGAGTCTACTAGCCTTGAACACAAACAAAATCTTAAAGCCCACAAGGCACAATGCGATGAGGGAAGTACAATAAACAAGACATCAAAGAATGTGAAAAAAATGCACAAGATCTCAGACGATGCATTCAGTAGGTCGAAGCTGGGAAAAAAAAACCAATCAGAAGGAAAGATCAATGGAAGATCCAGTGATTTTACACCATCCGGTCCCTTGCACCCAGGTAGACCGGAAAGAGGCTTGAGATTGAGGGGTGGAAGCAGCGAAGTTCTCCAGGCGTAGTCGAGACACGAGGCGATTCTTAAAAATCGACCGTAAGGCCGCGCCATCAGAGAGAATACTAGGTGTGGTAGCAGGAGAGCGGAGAAATTGATGATAAAGAAAAACGACATGTTTGACAAGTACGAAGAGATAGGCACAGGCATCCGGCAAAATAGCCGGGGGATGTATGGTAAGCAATAGCCCCTCGTAAGCTTGAAAAGGGATGTCTCTGGAGCAAATGGTGCCTACAAGACGAAAGGCAGTATTGAGAAGTGGAAGGAGAACGGGACAGTGACAGTAGACATGAGGAACATCACCTTCAACACCACAAAAGCAGCAGAGAGAAGTAGAAGAAATAGACATGTGAAAGAGAGAAGAAGGAATAGGAAGGCGGCGGTGAAGAAACCGCCAGTGGATGTTTCGCTCTAACGGGGTAGAAAGGGGAGAGAAAGAGGCAGACCAGATAGGCAGCAGAAGAGAAGGAGAAGCATCAGGAAGACCATGCGGAGAAGTGAGGGGCGCACGGAGGAGCGCATAGATAGAGGCAGTGGAAAAAGAAGAAATGGCAGCAACAGAGTCCCGAAAGGGAAGGAAGAAAGGAAGAGAGAGGCTCGGTCCAGAGACAGAAACAAGGCCAGTGTCAGAAACCAGAAGTGGGAAGAGGGTACGGAGAGCGGAACGAAGAAGGTTATACTCCTCTTCCAAGGTGGAAGAAGGGTCAGGGAAAAGAGAAGAGAGGGGTTTCCAGGTCAAATTGGAAGTTAATAAAGCTTCGACAGTGAGAATTCCTGAGCGGAACCAAGGGGGGAAAAGAAAGTATGGTTGATCGGGTGGATGAATCTGAGTGCAAAAGAAACGAGGTTCTGCAAGCAAGTCCAGGGTGGTAGAGGGAGGAGCGCGGAGTAGCGGGAGAGAATGAAATACCGCTAGAGCGTCGATAAGAAGTGGTGGGAGTCATTTAGAAGTAGAAGGAGATGAATCCATCCGAAGAAAACGGAGGAAAGTGAAGGATGGATCATGAAGAGAAATAAGAGTATTCAGGGTAGAAAAAGTGCAGGGGAGGGCGAAAGGAGAAGACGAATGAAGGAGACGATTCGGTGAGCTCGTTAATATGTTCTGACATCCCGGAAATGAAGTGTTCCAAATGATGTTGGCAGAGAAAGCGTGGCAGCAGAAATCCAATGTCTAGATGACCATATCACTGAAGTGAAAATACTATTGATGGCAGAGAAATGATGCGATTTAAACACACAGGAATCCCATGGATAGAAGCATTGTGAGAGAAGATATCGATGAACAATTTGAGCACGTTGAAAGTAAGAGGAAAAGGAAAACGTAAATCGCCAAAAACCAGCCGTGCGATGAAGTCGTGGGCGGAGACCTTGCCAAGTGACGTTGCTTGCGGTAAAGGAGTGTCCAAAATGAGGTCCAAGAAATTTTGGGGTCGAGGAGGACCACACTGCTCCCCACCGTAAGTCAGTGCGGCCTCTCCGAGAACCACACCACAGGCCAGCACTTTTCTGAATATTCAGGGCAGCACCAGAGAGAGCAGCATATACTGTTCATAAGTGGCAAGAAGAGTATCAAATTGGTCATCGCGGCGAAGACAAAAGGTAACATCATCTGCGTAAGGAGATACAAGGAAACGGTGGTGCCGAGTACTAGAGATAATCGGTCCTACCCCAGGTAAGAGAGCCGCTCGACTTGCAATCAAAAAGGGCTCAAAGGCGAGAGCAAAGAGTTGTCCTGATAATGGAGAACCTTGTCTGATTGCAGATCGAAAAGGAATCGGGGCCGTCAAAAATGTGGCCGTCCGAACGTGCAAATGGGCGCCCCGGTAGAGGCTAAGGATGAGAGAAACAAAAGCGGGAGGAAAACCAAAGTGAGTTAATACGGCAGAAAGGTAAGTGTGAGAGACGTTATCAAAAGCGGATTTCTGGTCAAGATTAAACAAAGCTAGAGGTTCGGAATGTTTTAGTGCAAGAAAGGAAAGGTTATGAAGAAAGGAGATGTTGTTAGAAATAGAACGACCAGGCACGGTATATGTCTGGTCGGGGGATATGAGGAACGGAAGAACAGAATTTAGGCGGCGAGAAAAAGTTTAGTGAAGAATTTGTAATCCAGGTTGAGAATGGAGATGGGGCGCCAATTCGACAAGTCCAGAAGGTCACCCTTCTTCGGCAGGAGGATGACATGTGCAACTGTAAATTCCAGCGGAAGCGCAGGAGAATAAAGAGCACACGAAAAAGCGGCAGAGAGAAAAGGCAGAAGTGACGGAAGAAATGCCCGATAGAACGAGAGCGGGAGGCCATCAGGTCCCGGGGAAGAGTAACGATTGAGGGAGGCAAAAGCCTCTCTCAATTCAGGCAAAGAAAAATCAGCAATGAGAGGGGCGCAGAGAGAAGACGGGACCTGAGGGAGAGAAGAAAGAAAAGAGGAGGAAGAAAAAGAAGAACCATGTGCAACCGCTCGGAACTTCTCCTGAAAGAAGTGACGGACATGAGAGCAGATGAGAGTTGTATTGCCAGTAACGGTGCCATCAGGCAATCGGAGATGCCTGATGGAAGATGACGCGCGTCGCATGGATTCCATCTTCGAAAGGACTTCAAAAGAATGCGTCGATGGTGAAATACGTAGGAGCTGGAGACGACGAACTGCTTGCTGAGCAAACGGTTCGAGGCAGGCATGAAGTTCATCACGGACGGAGACATAGTGCGGGTCAGACATTGGCGTCGCGGAGAGGAGTCCTCGTAGGTTACCCACCTCCATCGAGCGAGTGGTGGAAATAGTAAAGGAGAGTTGACGAACGAGCAAGAGAAGATCCCGTTTGACATCAAGCCACAAACGCCAGGCGCTTGGGGTCGTTGTGAGCAGCAGCTTTCGATCAGAAAGGAACTTCTCAACTTCCTCACAAAAGGAACGGTCTTGCAAGAGAGTGTCATCA
Organism: Macrothele yani; assembly: GCA_039090855.1. Classification (NCBI taxonomy): domain Eukaryota; kingdom Metazoa; phylum Arthropoda; class Arachnida; order Araneae; family Macrothelidae; genus Macrothele; species Macrothele yani. Next base: position 84,208,978 of record CM076993.1, on the reverse strand, counting down.
AACGTCCAATGACGACGCGTAGATGAAGGTGCAGGAGAGACGCAAATTGATAGTGAAACGGCAGAATGGTCGGAAGAAGCAGTAGGTGAATGTCGAGCAGCAGTGATAGCAGGGAGTAAGGAAGCAGAAACATATATTCGGTCCAACCGCGCAGCAGTAGAACCGAACGTCGGCGGATTACACCACGTAAAGGAAATGGAATCAGGATTTGGCCGTCTGAAGGAATCGACAAGATGAAAATCATCAAGGAGCTGAGTCAGCTGTGAAACTAAATTCATGCGGTATTCGCCAAAAGACGAATTTCTGTCAAGAGAAGGCTGCAGCGTGCAGTTAAAATACCCTCCAAGAACGAAATAATCTCCGGGAGGAATCGCTGCAATCGCTGCACGAATATTACTGAAAAGATGAGCAACATATATTTCATCAGTGGGAACATATACATTAAAGATATGAAAAGTAACATTATGCACACAAAAGGTAAAACACTGAAGAAAATCAAGGTGTAAATTTGTCACAGAAATAGAAGTCAGCTGAGTCAAAAACCGCTGGCGCACACCTACAGCTATACCACCATACCGCGAGAGGCGATACGAGTGGTAAAAGGTGTACGGCCAACGTCTCCATAGGTGAGTGGGAGTGGCAGCAGAGCAGTGAGTTTCCTGGAGAAGGAGAACATCTCCACCAGCGGCAGAAATGTCCTCATAAACGAGGGAGTTCAACACTGGTGTCGCGAACCCGCGACAATTCAAGGAAGTCCCAGTGAAAGTGTCATGTCTCTAGTGGCAGCGACAATATTTTCCAAATGGGAACGGAAGTTGTTGTACCGCCGTTGGATGCACTTCTGAGTGGCAGCATCCTCGGCAGATGGACTCTTGATAGTATTGTAAAGAGTTAACAGTTGTGCCAGTTGATTCTCAACTGCTGGGTAGCGACCTTCAAATCGGTTGACATAGGTGGGTAAATTAGGAAGAAGAGTCTAGGCACAAGCAAAGTCGTGTAATTCGTTATAAGGGAGAGAAGTGTCCGGAAACACATTCATGTGTAGACGTGCGGAAAATTCCTCAAGAGGCAGGAGGTAGATAGTTGGCTTGGATGACTTGACAGGGCGACCCGAAGCAGGTGATCCAGCAGCCTTAGTCGGAGAGGTTTGAGCATAGTGGCCAGATTGTCGCCGTCGTTTCGTAGAGCCGCGAGGAGGTTTGGCATCTCTTTTGTCAGGACGGGTCCGGAGATAGCCCTCTGTCCCATCACTCAACGCTTAGTCGCTGACGCTTTGATAGGCTGTGTCATCAGCGGTCGAGGTCTCGGTATCAGACTGGTCAGTCGCAACGGACTCAGCAACTGCTGTAGGGTCCGCAGGAACACGAAAAGATGTTGAAGATTGTAAAACTGTTTAGTGTTCCTCGGAGAGAGAAGGTGGGACAACAATTGGCGTAGAGGTTGCCACCGAAGGTAGGTTGTTTGCAGGAACCACCGTCGGTAACGGAGCGCTACTAGGATCTTGATGAGAAGGCGTCGGATCTTGATAGACGGGCGAAACAGACTTTGGTGGAGCAACTGGACACTGCTTGTAGTAGTGACCAACCTGGTGACAAGATAAGTTATTAGACGACAGCTAACTAAAAGAAATGCTTTCATATGTTCAAAATCAATGAGCGAATTTTGCAGCTCGATATACATAACAATATTTTGGCGTGTTTTTTTCCATAAAAGCGCTCACCCAACCTAAACGGGCACGCGACGCCACTGGTCAATTACATGTCATCATCATCATCATCATCGTCAACCATTATCAATCCACTGCTGGACGAAGGTCTCCCCAAGTTTCCTCCACAATGGTCTGTCTTGTGCCAGTCTCCTCCATGTCACTCCCGCATATTTACGAATTTCATCCACCCATCTCCCATGTGGTATCCCCAAGTCGTTAAAGCAACTGTAATAACTATGTCAGTACATGTAAGTATCCCCAAGTCGTTAAAGCAACTGTAATAACTATGTCAGTACAAGGTGTTGCACACTTGAAAGGAAACTGGTAGACAACGTTTTTAAGTGTGGTGTTTCACACTTGAAAGGAAACTGGTAGACAACGTTTTTAAGTGTGGTGTTTCACACTTGAAAGGAAACTGGTAGACAACGTTTTTAAGTGTGGTGTTTCACACTTAAAAGGAAACTGGCAGACAACGTTTTTAAGTGTGGTGTTTCACAAGTCCAGTTAAATGTGGATTTTCTCTTACGCTATTGGATAATATCTTCTTTAACGTTTTCTCTATTTTAAACTAATTTCAATCTATACGTTTATGATACCTCTCTTTTTTAACAAACATCCTATTGAGTATCTTTAAACTACAAAATTAAGAGTGCATTTATTTATTTTACATGCTCATTGTTATCTACATTTCCTCCTTTTTTAAAGATACAAAAGAAAATTGTTTTGTCTTAAATGTCATTCTAGATTAGAAGACATCAAAAATAAAATAAAATCCTTTGAGTCCGTAATAAAAAGCATCCTCGCTTGCAATGGACTCAACACTCCGAAAGGAATAACTCCTGGTTTATGTTTAAAGACAGCTAGGAAGAACAGGGTTATTGCACCGGGAGAAAGAAAAACCCATTTCTACCTCTCTCTCTCTCTCTCTTTCCTTTTTTACCTTTTTTTTTTACAGTAGTGCACACACACACACACACACACACACACACACAGAGCTTACGTGATTCCAAGACTCAGAGAATTATCCTTTCGCGAAGACAGTTCCCCTTTCTCGAGCAGTCCCACAGGAGACCAGCTCACATTAAGCCTAATTTATCCTTTCCTAATCTTCAGGAGCTCTCCGGAATAACACAGCACCTATAGGAACCCGTGGGATTGATCATATAACTACCGCAGCCATCACTCGGACATTCCCTCAGGGCCCCGGCCCGGAGAGTCCGCAGTGAGGAAGGCTGAAGACTTAGGCCATTACTGCTCACGAGAGTAGGCAAGCCTCCGTCCGTGGGGAACCCTTGGATAAGACTTGCCACCGCTCTTGCGAATAATAAATAAGAACTGGGTTAATTCTCGGCTTAAACAGCAAGTGCGGAATGGAGAATAAGGGGAAGACATGCAACGTGTGACACAATCGATTCAGTGTTCGCCAGATGGAGAGAGAAAGATACACGAGATTCAGTTTCATTTCGTCGAGGAAAGACAACATCAAATGCTACAGATTGCGTAAAACTTTCTTCTCATGTCTTATCACACTGTGCGACTTAGAAAAATTCACGTCATGTATATTCGTACTTAATTTGCCTCTTAATGGTACCTATTGAAGAACTAAATTCTAAGAATGTTTCGCAGAATCTAGAAGGAAGGAAGTCTCATTATGGGCTTGAGACGTGGTGAAACATATGCTAATGGGTCCTGTATTAACTCACACATCTCTGTAATTACTTTCTAAACTTCGAGTGCTAATATCATATGATGAAGTAAATGGATTATTAAGATTTAAACACACAACTTAACTTTCAATTTACTTAAAGCTATTTAAAGATTATTAAGAGTCGTTTTTTAAAATCATAATCTAAGCCCTTTATTTAAGAATATTTAGCGGTATTCGGAACTATTTATTTAAGTGCTTATATTTTGAGTTCTCATAGTTTTATCTCAGCAAGATCTGTTTTTTCTTTTGAGAATCTGATTTTATCAGCTGTTCGTGTTTAGCATATATTTAAAACAAAGAAAACTGCGTTCTTATAGCATCATTTTATTCCTCCGTCCGTCTGTTGAAACCACAAATCTTCAGCTATTAATCCGACTTGAAAAATCCTTTTTACATTGTATATCCCGAAATGTGAAAAAAGATCATTGCTTGCCAACATTTTCGCATGCAAAAAAGATTCTTGCTTTCCAACCTTTCCACCGCTAGACAGTGCTAACGCAGATGTTATTGAATTTAAAATACATTTTATTTTACTCATTGCTTTTAGATATTATATTGAAGAAATTATATCAGTTAATGTCATTTAAAACGAAGACTAGTTTGGGTTAAATGTTCTTTTTCAAGTAATGCTCAGATTTTCCAATACATCCATAACACAGCTATTTAAATTACGCATTGCCCGTTATCTCTGTTTCTAAAAGTACAATTTCAAGCATTCTTTCTGAGAACACATATAAGTGCAATTTGAAACATTGGTTTCAGAATATATTTTTCTGGTGGGACATTTTCTGCATATAATTCTTAATTTTTGGTAAAGAACTGTTCAGCCATTAAGGTGAATATGAGTATGTTTCAATTTCCGTTATATAGTGGAACCCCTGTTATACGTTTTTCTAGGGGAAGGCTTTAAAAATATATAAATGTAAAATACGTATAAAAATTTTGAAAATATCAAATACTATTGCAAAATAAAAAATGCCTCCAAAACGAAAAAAAAAAAAAAGAGGAAGGAAAAAACATACAATCTTTGATTGCGCTAATTTATAATGTAAGGCATGCACACTTTGTTTGCGGCCGTTTTCCTATATTTGGTTTGCCTTTTGTATGACTTTTTATTGAAATTTAATAAAAAAAGTAGGTTAAGAAATTCTGTACAATATCATATTTCTAGTAAATTTATAAAACAAACCTTTGAAAAAACAAACCTTTGAAATACTTTGTAGTAATCCAAATACGGATTACTTTTACATCCAAAACCACTATTACGCATACTTTACTTATAAGTATCGCTCTTTTCGAAGCAGTTTTTCCATTAGTTGATTTAATGTTAGTATCGGGTAAAATATGCATTTATCTTTGCTTGTTTAAAATTAATTTTATTCAGGGACGAAAGAGAACTATGAACGTTATTTAGTAAAATTTTAGCTATATCATCGATTTTATGGCTGCAAAAGAAGCGCTGTTTCAATTATCTCAAAGTTGTAATATACCGGGTTTAGGTATAAAAGAATAAAACAAGAAAGATAGCACCGAATTTTCGGCTTGTAATGAGCACATCTTTTGAATCCTTTCCGACGTGAATAAGATTTTTCAAAGTTATTCAGTGGAACAGGGTAGGAAAAGAGACTCAATCGGATTTCTAAAATCGATAAAACATCCAGGAAAAGAAAGAGCTACTTCTCCTATCAGCGGCTGAAAAGCATGTTACGAAGATTAACAAATGGCGCACATAAGGTTTCTCAAAGCTGGAGGAACATCACAGACAAAGTGATTTTCAAATAGAACTGTTAAAGGAAGAAATATAGAAAAAAAGGTGATATTAAACTACGCCTCCTAGTGAAAGTTGAAATTAGACGAAAACTATTTTTCATAGCAAAACTTATGCTAAGGACAATGAAATTTTGGAATGCATCTCCTGGAAGCAGAGATAGCGAGAAAAGGGTTTTGATCTTTACGCCACCTAGCAGAAAATAGATATTTTAAAGTAGATATTGTTCCTGTGTCTGTATTGTTGCGAGTGACACACAGTAAAAAAAAAGGAATTCTCAATAGTGTTTTTAGAAGCGGAGATACAGCTACAAACAGAAGTGCACAAACACCACCTAGCGACAGTACTGTAAACTACAAAAAACTTCTCAAGTACAACCCTTAAGTGTTCCACAAGGTAAATGGTAAATGGTATCCGCTGTTAATTTTTTTAAATCCTAGTTTTAGAAGCACAGACATCAAGAAAAACAGATTAAATGTTAACGCCGCTGGCGCCGAAACTATGTATTATTTTGGAAAGGAAATACACACAATTTGTTTACATAGTTAGTAGTATCTGACCGAAAAAGAATGTTTTCAATCAGGTGTTTAGTCTATCAGGTATTGCTTGAAATATGCTGCAAAAGGAAACATGAACTTAAGCCTTCTAGTGACACACTTGTGCGTTAACAAAAAATTGAATTATCTGATAAACATTTCTCATTGGAAACGCTCTCCGATAAAAAAATTCAAATCAGACTTTAGAACCAGAGATATCAATAAAAATGAGATATATCTTTACGCCCCTGGCGGGAAAAATATGCGCTAATTTTGCAAAAGGTATTGTCAAAAGGTTTTCTGAAGTGACCGGTATCAGTCTACGAAAGAAGTTTTTCAATCGAGTTTTCAGAATCTCAGATTTTGCTGCAAATACATCAGAAACAGAAACAAACACTTATGTCCCTGGTGGCCAAATTGTTCTCTACCAAAAATGAGAAATTACATGTAAAACATTTGCAACCCAGAGCTGTATCCGATGCAGAAGGAATTTTTCAAATCGGACTTAGAAGCTGAGATATCGGGGAAACAGCAATTTACCTTTACGACCTCTTGAGGAAAATCTATGTGAAGTTGTACTCAAAATAGTCTATAAGGAGCTGTACTCAAAATAGTCTATAAGGAGCTGTACTCAAAATAGCAAATATATGGAATGAAAATGTATTTTGAATTCGATAGCATTTGCATCTACTCCCCCTAGCGGCGATGTTTTGCATCGGAAAAAAACCGAAATGCAAGGATCATTTTTCTCACATTTCAAGCTTTCCAGTGCAAAAAAAAAAATTGAAATCGGATAAATAGGTGCAGAGACATGTTGTTCACAGGCGGACGGATGGACGGACAGAAAACGTGATACTATAAGCACGCACGTTTTTTGCAAAAGATGTGCAAACATGACTGTTTACATGACTCATGGGTTTTTGTGCTTCAGAGTGCTTACTCTAAGTGCTGTCAGCGTGTATTTCTGTTCGTAACTGTACCTGGGGCTTTTGAAAATCATGTTAAAAATTTTCTTGTTTCACTGCTTTATAGATTGGGAACCTTATCATCTTTAAATAATGCATAGTTTTACCGCTAGGGGCGCAAATGTTCTGATATCTTTGTTTCTAGAAGACCTATCTGAATTTTTTGTTGTTGTTGTTATTGTTAGCATAGCATATCCTATGAGAAATAAATTTCGCATGCTCCCTACTTTTCCACTATCATAACTTTTTCGACATGAGGCTTAAGCTTATACTACATATGTATTTTCAATTGAAAGGGTTAATTAGTTTCTAAACCATGTTAATTAGAACCATTTTTAATATGTGTGAAAACACACGTATTAAAAATGGTTATTAATGTTAATCTTCGCTGAAATGGATGAGCCCACTATTGCATAATTCTGAAACATCATGATACTCACAGGAAAGGTCATTTTATTAGATCATCATAAAAGAAATTCGCCAGCCCCGTACAATGATGCAAAGAATACTGAAAGGTATTAACTGAATATTTTGCTGGATAAAGATACTTTTGCCGTGTCATTTTCTCTCTTCGAACATTTAAAGCTTAGTGTTCTTAAGAGGATGTTGTGGAGACGGAAGCACTGGAGAGCATAAAAACTACACGATCTAGAAAAAGCAAAAATTCAGTAAAGAAAACCTACACATACGTTTGATTTCCATATTCAAAATTTTCATCTACTCTGCTAGCCACCTAAAATGCAATACCAAGAAGGAAGCATCCGATTGGCCTGAAATTCGCAGCACATGGGTCGCCCGCGAGAGGACATGCAAACGATTAGCATTGCAGGGCATATGCAAATCATGTGCGCCCGGCACGCCACCAAGAAGCACTGTAAGAAGGGTGCACAGAAGGCGGGGTGTAAGTAGTTGAAGTGTGTTGTGCTGCTGGACCTGTGCGTGGGAAGCTTCCTGATGCCTCATCGCAGAATACGGCAGTCATTCTAGTACGTTTCGGAGTTCGACAGGGAACGAATAGTGGCTTATCGCGACAGCGGTTTATCGTACCGAGACATCGGCGCCCGTGTGGGACGACATCCAGCCACAGTGAGGCGAGTAAGGATTTGGTGGGTGCAGGATGGACGGACGGACCGACGTGAGTAATTGCCGCAGCCGCGGCACACCACCAAACGAGAGGACTGGCATGTTGTGCGGTGGGCATTGATGGCTCGCACTGCCACATCACGAACGTTAGCGCAGGAAGTAGCGTGTGTTGCGCAACAACCTGTGTCAGCACGTACCGTTCGACCTCGTCTGCAGGAGCGAGGACTTGTCGCACGGCGCCCATTGCGCCGATTACCATTGACGTTACACCACCGGCGAGTGTGGTGGCGGTGGGCGGCTGAACGCCGCACCTAGACTACGGAATGGCAAGACATTGTCTTCTCCGACGAATCCCGCTTCTGCCTGAAACACCACGATGGTCGGATCTGCGTGTGGCGGCACCGCGGCGAGAGACTGTATGACGCCTGCATTATGCATCGCTATACCGGTCCGTCACCTGGCGTTATGGTTTGAGGCGCAATTGGATATGACACCCGCACTTCTCTGGTACGCATCGCCGGTACATTCAACAGCCACCGCTACATCTCCGACGTTTTGAAGCCTGTAGTCCATCCTTACCTGCAGGACCTGCCAGTGGCCACGTTTCAACAGGACAGTGCGCGCCAGCATGTGGCACGCATCATGCAACAATTTTTCACGGCCCACCAGGTGTCACTGCTGCAGTGGCCCGCCTGTTCTCCCGATATGTCACCCATCGAACACGTCTGGTGGCTTGTCGGCAACCGAGTGGCCCGGCAAGCACCACCCGCGGCTACGCCTGATGAACTGTGGCAACGTGTGGAAGCAGCCTTGACCGACATACCCCAATCCCACATCCAAAGCCTCTTTCGTTCGATGCCGCGGCGTGAGTGGCCGTTATTGCCAGCCATGGGGGCCACACGAACTATTGATGTCTGCGTGTTTCCCAAGTCGCACGGGCCTGTAAGCTCAATCGTTTCATCTTTGTATCTGTTGTTATGTGTCCAGTAAATCTGGCTTTGCTGTCTCGTGTCCTTCTTGGTGTTGCATTTTGGGTGGCCAGCAGTGTACTTTACTATTTCTAGCGACGTTAGCGCTCAAAGTAAGGTGAAAGCTCTGATCTATAATTAAATGCGCTCTCAACAGCGAAGTAACAAATGCATGTTATAACAACTTGTGGAATTCCAATAATTTTGCTTTCAAATACACACCAACGAAAGACTGCTGTGTGCATTTATGCGTTTATACTCATTTCTCCTTAGGGGTAGTGTTAAGTGCAGCGGATGATTTAAATTCAATGCGCTGGGTACAATTTAAAAATCCTTATATGATTCATGTTGCTGTTTGGCGTGAAAATGCTTGGGAAATGATTTTTTTCCCACTTTACACCAAGTGCACTCAGAACTCAACGACGTTTTCGACATTTTCCATATTTATCGATCAATACTCCGAATCCCATCATATCTGTTCCATTTCAGATCACTTGCAGAATTTTTCGCTGTAACGTAGTTTTGAACGTTGCTGGAGGGGTTTGGCCGGTGTAAAGAGCCAGAGATATGAGAGGGAATCTGTACTTACGCACTGTTTAGCAAACATGCCCTGATGAAAAGTACGCGAAGGGAAAATACGCAACAGATATACGCCATGATCTCTCCTCTTCCTCACTCTCTCTCTCTCTCTCTCTCTCTCTCTCTGATCACATCCCCTGCTTCTATCGGAGGGTGAACTGAAGACCAAAAATGAAAATTTTAAAATATTCGCTTACTTAGCCCAAGATGAGTCAGCCGTTTCATTTCCATACTTGTGTCCCTTTCATCTTTTGGAAATCGTAAAATATGGGTCATCCCTATAGATTATTGTGGTTAATCCGAGTTTATATAGGAGCAGAAAACAGTAAAATCTCGATATAATATATATATATATATATATATATATATATATATATATATGCACAAAATATCAATATTTGCAATTGATATTTTTCGGTGTGTTGTAAAATATCATTTCTTTTGGGTATCAAGTGGATTACATGAAGCTGTAGAAATTGAAAGCGCACTTCGTAGGTCCTGCTTTCGCCCTTGGTACACCAGCTATCCCACGTGGCATCAATTCAATAAGATGCCGGAAACAACTGGGAGGTATGGTCAACCAAGCTGTGTGTAATGCGGCTTTCAGTGCAGGTGTGGAGCTGATTGGTGTATCCAGACTCCTGATATTCCCTTCCATGGTATCCGACAAGAGCTCTACAGAGGACGAATAGTGGCAAGAGCTCTACAGAGGACGAATAGGGAATTCGGAGGCTAATCGATATACTGGAAGTTTGAGCTATGTTCCTCAAACCTTTCCTGCACAATATTGGGCCTGTGGCTCGGCACATTGTCGTCTTGGAAGACACCATCGCCATTCGGGAAAAAGTGCACCATTGCTGAGGGTGCAGAGTTAGCCAGCAATCCATGATGCAGGTCACCAGTCATAAGGTTTTCCGCATGCACCATGGGTTCGCGTTCCTGCGCGGTAAACATGCCCCACACCATACAACCGCCTCCGCCAGCTTGCACTGTAAAGGCCACGCAGGATGGATCGAGTGCCTGATGTAGCTTGCGCCAAATACTTACACGACCATCCACAAAGTACAGTAAAAGCAAGTCATCAGACCAGCAAACTTTTTTCCAGTCATCCAACGTCCAACTTGCATGATCTTTGCACCGGGCGAGTCTTCTGGGCCGATGAACCGTGTTTAGGAGATGACGTCGTCGGGGTCGTCAAGCGTGCGACGTATGATCATGACAGATACTGTTCCAGATTGACCTTTATGGTATTGAGTAGTTCAATATCATTCAGTGCTGCGTCTGTTGGTTTGTACGATTCACCGGAACTGGCGTTAATCTGTCACATCAACTTTTCGCTGTCGTGTGCAGTTTTGCTTCCGGGTCGTTGTTTGGCCATTTGCACACCATCCCTAAAGCGCTATAACTACGGCGGCTCGCAAACAATCCACCACTTCAGCCGTTTGGGAAATCGAAACATCCGCTCTCCGAGCTCTCACAATCTGTCCTTTCTCAAAGTCCGATAAATCCTTCCGTTTACCTATCACGCTTCGAATTTTACTACCCACTGCTCCACTCACACCTTATATATGCTACGTCGTTCGACTAATTGCTTCCTCTTGGAAATTACTTGGTCGACGGGCCACACCCGCATTTTATAATTTTTTTTTTTATTGGAGGTTTAACGACCACCGTGAGCAACTCAATGGGCTATAAGCAGTCGCCCGTCCCTAATTTAGGGTCACTGGTTCCAGGGAAGGGAGAGAGCCAGTGCCGTAGGACAAACACAACATCCATGCCTCAACGGGATTCGAACCCTGACCCCTTTCGGACGAATGATCAGAGGCCATCGCTTAGACCACTGCGCCACCGGGGCGGCGCATTTTATAATTCAGTGATCACTCAGTGTATATGGTATGCATAAATCACCAAACTTTTGTTCACTTTTCTTTCTTTTCTATTGATTGGAGGTTTAACTACCACCCTGAGCAACTCAATGGGCTAAAAGCAGTCGCTCTTTCCTAATTCAGGGTCACTGGTTCCAGGGAAGGGACAGGGCCCGTGCCGTAACACAATCACAACATCCATGCATCACTGGGATTCCAACCCAGGCTCATCTCGGACAAATGGCAATAAGCCAGTAGTTAAACCACTGCGCCATAGGAGAGGAAACTACCGTTCTCCGGTGGGAGCTTTAACATAACATTTTAAGGTGGTCTTCAAGTAATTTTTCTTCCTAAACTTTCAATGGAAAAATTTCTGTACACATTTTCTTCACAATTAATGCGTTCCCAAGGATGAAAATTTGAACATCAATTAAAATAGCTTCATATTAAAACTTGGAATACTCAATATTTTCTAAAACATAACCATAATTATGCAATCCAACATTTGTTTGTCTACTGACGTCATCAAATTACAGGTCGCGCCATCTTTTTTCTGGTTTCAACACCACCAAAGGAAAAGTTATTGATTTTTAATATAATTATGGTTATGTTTTAGAAAATATTAAGTATTCTAAGTTATAATATAAAGTTATTTTAATCGATGTGCAAATTTTCATCCTTGGGAATGCATTAATTGTGAAGAAAATGCGTACAGAAGTTTTTCCAATGGAAGTATAGGAAGCAAAATTACTTGACGTCCACCTTAAACCACTTTATTGATTGCTCACTTGACAGATTTTGGTCAAATTTTTGGGACCTTTGCAGACAAAAGTTAAACAGTTGTAAAACAGAGAACACTGCAGTACCAAAAGTTGATAATTTAAATTGGTTATCCCATTACATTTTATCTCTTACCTCTATCATGAAAAATTATGTTACATCTTGAAATTTCTTTTTGGAGTTAAACGACCACGGTGAAAAACTCCTAGGGGCAACAAGCAGTCAGCCGTCCTTACTGGTGAAAAACTCCTAGGGGCTATAAGCAGTAACTCGTCCTTGCTTGACAGATGGCCGGGTGACTGCTTATAGCAGTCACCCGGCCATCTGTCAAGCCCACCACGCATGCTTCAATCGGGACTCGAACTCAAGCTCAAGTTCGGCTAATGATCAGGAGCCAGTGACTCCTACTTCTCGGCCATCGGTGCAGGCAGAGCAAAAAATAAATGAAAATTAGAATTAAAAGATTTATGAATATGGTAGGAAACGATTGTGCTTCTTTACTGTCTGTTGCAAAAGAAAGAACGCTCGGCCAGTTTTTTTTCAAAACATGGAACTATATGCCCCATCTGCACTGTGATACGTAATGAGGTTCAATGTATGCACAATCACGTGCAAAGACTTAATGAGACCACATTTTAATATTTTATTGGAGGGATAGACGAAATCGATCAAAAAGTCATGGATGTCTCCCCGTACCTGCATTTGAACAAACTTTAAGAACTTCGTGGAGGAATTTTTTTTTTTACAAAAACGAAGTTAGCCGTCCTTTATAGATTTTTGGTTGCTCAACAAGAAAACACAGTTAAAATACTCTCCCAGCTCAAATGTCCGAGTAAATCTACCATTTGTGTTTCACACACACATATATATATATATATATATATATATATATATATATATACTGATATTTTCTTTTATATGCCATTATGTCTTAAAAGAAAAGTGTTTGATCAATGCATCCTTCCAGTGCTTACGTATGGTGCAGAGACGTGGACCTTAGCTAAAAGAGACATACAAAGGCTGCAGACAACTCAAAGTAGCATGGAGAGGTGCATGCTTGGTGTAACCAGGAGAGATAAGAAGAGGAACACGTGGATCCGAAAAAGGACAAGAGTGGAAGACATCATGATCAGAGTTAAATCCCTGAAATGGCAATGGGCTGGACATACTGCCAGAAGAACAGACCATCGATGGACAGCTGAAATTTTAGATTGGATTCCAAGGGACAGGAAAAGACCCAGAAGAAGACCACATGGAACATGGGTGGATGAAATTCGAAAGTATGCGGGAGTGACATGGAGGAGACTGGCGCAAGACAGACCGTAGTGGAGGAAACTTGGGGAGACCTTCGTCCAGCAGTGGATTGATAATGGTTGACAATGATGATGATGATGATATACTGATATATACACTGTCTACCAACAAGTAATTGGACACCTGTGATAGCAAAGGAAAACGAAGTTTATTCACCTTCAATAGTTGGTGGAGACTCCACGAGGGGCGATCACAGCTGCGACCCTCCTGGTCATACTCTCAACCAGGCGTTGTACGACGGCTAGCGGTATTTTCTTCCACTCGGCTTGGAGAAGACGTGTCAGTTCCTTCACCGATTTCAGACGGTGAGGACACACCTTGGGTCGAAGCTCCAACTCGTCCCAGAGGTGCTGGATAGGGTTAAGGTCCGGGCTCTGCGCAGGCCAGTTTATTCGATTAACCCCATTGTCCCCATACCAAGCCATGGTGGACCTCGAACCATGAGAGGTGGCATTGTCATCCTGAAAGTAACATGGGTCCACTCCGTAAAACTGCAACAACGTAGGAAGCGCATGTTCATCCAAAATGGTGCAGTAGGTCTCGGCGTTGAGTCTACCAGGAATTACGACCACGGATCCCGTGCCATACCAGGAGAAACAACCCCATAGAATAATTCCACCGCCACCGAACTTCACAGTTGGCACAATACATTCCGGCAGGAGGCGTTCTCCAGGCAGACGCCAAACGTAGACCCTGCCATTCGAACGGTAGAGGGTGAACCTTGATTCGTCGCTCCAGAGAACCTGTTTCCACTATTCAACAGTCCACTGTCGACGTTCTTTGCACCACGTTAGCCGAGCCGCGCTATTGGATTTAGTGATCAAAGGCTTGTGGGCGGCAGCACGTCCATGATAACCGAGCAGATGGGCTTCTTTACGGATGGTAATCGTCGAAAGAACACTCCCGGATGCCTGTTGAAACTCCTTGCGGATGTGGCCCATCGATTTGGTGCGGTTCGTCCAAATTTCGCTGGCCAGCACCCGTCGGTTTCTAACTACCAGTTTTGTGGGTCTGCCGGGTCGTAGCACATTCCGACAGTCACGTCTCATCTTCCACTTGCCAATCACGTAGGCCACTGTCAATTTTGGGTACTTCAACTCGCTGGATATGTCACGTATGGATCGGCCATTTGTGTGATACCCGACGATTACACCTTTCTCGAAATCAGAGAGCTCCGAACTGCGTGGCATCTTGCATGCGACTGGTTGCGTTGTTGTTTCCCACACGATATTTAACGGCGGCGGCCGTGACGTGTATCAGAACCGCAGATATCGTCGATTGCTGGGGTGTCCAATTACTTGTTGGTAGATAGTGTAGGTATCAGTGCGATGTTCTAATAGCGACACTCACAAGTCAGCTCAGCAAACGTTAAATTGTGGCCACGAGTCTTTGCCTCTTGAATCACGTGATCACAGCGAAGAAGCTGTTGGAACCGGATCCATCCAGTTTCTTTTGTTCGCGGGAGAGTGTGTATCAAAGTGCGTCAGTTTTATCGCACGGCGTGTTTTGTTAGAGTGTTGATTAGTGAATGCATTTAAATAAGTAAATTTTATTTCATTGACGTTTTATTGTGTTTCCGTTCGAGTGTTAGCTTTCACTACAGTGATAATGCCTCGCAAATGTATTAACAATCCAGATAACTTTTGCTTTATTTCTGGTGACGTGATTCGTGGCTCCAGGAAGTGAGCCTCCAGCAAGCAGTGAAAAAACCATATTTCATGTAGTTTGGGTGTCATGCGGGAGACCAAGATAAATCTTTGGCTCCAAATGTGTGCTGTGCGACATATTCACAAACTCTGAATACTTGGAAGTATGGGAAGAAAATCTCAATGCGCTTTGCTGTTTCCGCCATTTATCGTGAACCAACAAACCACTCAACCGATTGCTATTTCTGCATGACACCTCTTTTGAAGAAAGGAATAAATACGAAGAGGAAGAGAAATATTGAATACACTACAATACCATCCGTTATTCGCCCAGTGGCACATGGAGAGGGATTGCCGGTTCCTGAGCCCCCAGTTAACGTTCAGGTAAGTAGTGATAGCGATGATGATGAACTTATAGAATCAGTTGATATACAAGTTCATCCATCCACCAGTGATGAGGATCCTATATATGTGCTTATGTGCCACCATCTTCCTCCAGTGAACCACGCAGGAGTCCCACAATGTGAACTTAGTGATCTCATTAGGGATTTAGAACTGCCAAAGTGTAAAGCTCAACTGTTAGCATCACGATAGTAACAGTGGAACCTTCTTGCTGATACAGCCAGATTGTCTTTTTTTCGTGATCGTCAGATACAACTGGGAAGCTATTTTAGCAGTGAAGGTTTAATAACATTCTGCAAAAATGTTGAAGGTGTGATGCAGGAACCAAACATTCTGTGCAAACCAGACGAGTGGAGACTCTTTATACACTGAGAGCAATTGAATTAGAGATAGCTGGCGTTATGCAAATGTGGCGCTGTGGGGGCCCTGTAAACGGAAACGACATGACGTATGCAGCGATCTGACAATATAAGGAGTGATGCGACGGGAATCAGTAAGAGTCGGACGCAGTATGGGTAAGACGAAGGATCTAAGCGCATTTGATCGTGGGCAAATTGTCGGGGCCCGACAAATGGGTCACTCCATCTCGGAAGTAGTGCAGGCACTGCGATTTTCACGAGCTACTGTGTCACGGGTGCACCGTGGGTATATCGAATCCGGGTAAAACCATCCCTGCAAGGGCCAACTGCCGTGGACAACAGCGGATACACGGGCCGCAGTGCAAGAAATCACTCGGCAATTTAACACTGGTGCACAAAAACGTGTAAGCAGCCACACCATCCAGAACCATTTCTTTGCTATGGGGTACAGAAGCCATCGTCCCACGAGGGTACCGCTGCTGACCGCACATCACAGGGTGCAAAGATTAGCATGACCGCGGGCACATCGCCACTAGACCCTAGACATGTGGAAAAATGTTGCCTGGACTGATGAGTCGAGATTCACGTTGGTACATGCGGATGGCAGGATACGAGTACGGCGCAAACCACATGAAGCGATGGATCCTTCTTGCCAACAGGGTACTTTTCAAGCTGGTGGGTTTGGCATTCTCGTCTGGGGACTGTTTATGTGGACTGAAATGGGTCCCCTGGTACGTGTCACATCGTCCCTCACAGGTCAACTTTACCGGGATATCCTGGAAGATCATTTGCTCACGGTTGTGCGTCTTCAACATCCTACTGGGGACCTCATCCTGCAACAAGACAATGCACCGTGCCATCACTCCCGAATTGCATCCGAATGGTTGGATGAACACTCCACCAACGTGACCTCGCTTCCTTGGCCAGATAGGTCACCTGACCTCAATCCCATCGAGCACATCTGGGATGCCATCGAGAGAGATGTTCGAGGCTCTGACCCCACTCCATCAAATCTTCGTGAAGTTTGGAAGCTTGTTCAGGGGTCGTGGATCCGTATGGCTTCCCAACGCTTTTGGTGTCTTGTCGAATCCATGCCGAGACGAATCGCCGCCGTCATCAGGTCGAAAGGTGGTGCTACACGTTACTAGACAGGTATCTCTAACTCAATTGCTCTTCAGTGTAGATGCATCCAAAACGAGCCTTAAGGCTGTACTACTACATAATAGTAACAAAAGGCCTTCTACACCTGTTGCATATGCAGCCTTAGCTAAAAAAAGCTATACCATGTTAAAACGTGTTCTAAGCATCATCAGCTACAGTAAACATGAATGGCTGTTATGTGCAGATTTCAAAGTTATTGCGATTCTGCTTGGCTTGCAAGGAGCGTACACAAAGTACTGTTGCTATATCTTTGGGTGGAATAGACGCGCAAGAGATATACATTACAAACTGAATGAATGGCCTCGACGAACAGTTTTGTTTTCTGGCACAAAGCATGTTGCATACGAACCTCTGGTGAATGCTAGCAAAATTATTCTGCCTCCATTACACATAAAACTGGGGCCGATAAAGGTATTTGTTAAGGCTGTGAACAAGTATGAATCTCCATTTCAATATTTGTGCCAAATGTTCCCACGACTAAGTACTGAGAAGATCAAACAGGGAATATTCATTGGATCACAGATATGCCAGCTCTTGGGAGACCAACAGTTTGAGTGTATTCTTAATCCTGATGAGCAGCATGCTTGACAATGTTTAGGGAATGTTGCAACATTATTCTTGGGAAACAAGAGGGCTGACAATTACATGGACCTTGTGGAAGAACTATTAGGTGCTTATGAAAAACTTGGCTGCAACATGGCAATCAAGATGCACTTCCTACATTCACATATCTGTGCCTTCCCTGAGAACTGTGGTGCTTTCAATGATGAACACGGGGGCGATTTCACCAGGACATTTCTGCAATGGAATAACGATACAAAGGAAAGTGGAATGCAGCAATGTTAGCAAATTTTTGCTGGATGTTCCAAAGAGATGCATCGGACGTTCCCCACAAGCGGCAGGTAAAACAGCAACGCGTATGAAATAAGTGAATTCGTTAAATTTTATTCCTAGTATTTGGACATCCCATTGAAATATACAGTATAAAATACATACAAAATATAAATAGTCAAATTAATCCGGAACCGTAGCTACGAGACGATATTTACTGTTATTTTTGTGTTCAGCGCCCAAAAATCTATAAAGAAAAAACTACTTCCATTCCTGTAAAAATTTCATTGTTGAACAGTGTAATCATTCCATACCTTGAAGCCCAAATGAGAACATTTTTACCAGCCGTTCCCTTTTCGATGAGCATATGCTATGGAAACAACGCACGAAATCCCTCACTTCCTGAGTAGAGAATGAGAGGATCTCCGAGACTGGAGCTGGGGATTTTATCTGAACGAGTTTGTCACAGTTCGAGCTGTTTAGCTCGGATTAAAAAATTTACAATGACGAGTCTATTCTTTATTCTGCGACAAAGACAACTCATTAAATTATGTGAAAGCAAAACAAAGAAGATAAGCTGATTATACGCGGCGTGTTCAATAAGTTCTTCATCACCATACCTACAGCCCAAATTTAGCGGGGCTGACTTCTGGTTGCTTTCTGTCCGCAAGAGACATCTGAAAGGAAATCAATTCATTGATGTTCAAGCCGCTAAGAGGAAATGGTCCCGAGAATACCTTGAAGATTTTTACAGAGACGGGTTTAAAAAATTTGATAAACGTTGGCATATCTGTATCGAGCTTGAGGAGGACAATGTAGGAAAATTAAATATGTTTGAATTAAAGTAGAAATTCTGAGTTTTGCTCTCATTTTGTTTCAAAATGATACCTTGCCATTGAGCTTGCACATAAATATAGAGGCATTACTTTCTTAAAACCCACTGTACATACATTAAAGAGCAATTGAATCAGAGGTACCTGTCTAGTAACGTGTAGCACCACCTTTCGCCCTGATGACGGCGGCGATTCGTCTCGCCATGGACTCGAAAAGACACCGGAAGCGTTGGGAAGCCATACGAATCCACGACCCTTGAACAAGCTCCCACAGTTCACGAAGATTTGATGGAGGGGGTTAGAGCCTCGAACATCTCTCTCGATGGCATCCCAGATGTGCTCGATGGGATTGAGGTCAGGTGACCTATCTGGCCAAGGAAGCGAGGTCACGTCGGTTGAGTGTTCAGCCAACCATTCGCATACAATTCGGGAGCGATGGCACGGTGCAATGTCTGTTGCAGGATGAGGTCCTCATTGGGAAGCTGAAGACGCACGAACGGGAGCAAATGATCGTCCAGGATATCCCGGTAACGTTGACCTGTGAGGGACGATGTCGCACGTACCAGGGGTCATATTTCAGTCCAAGTAAACAGTCCCCAGACGAGAATGCCACCCCCACCAGCTTAAAGAGTACCCTGCTGGCAAGAAGGATCCATCGCTTCATGTGGTTTGCGCCATACTCGTATCCTGCCATCCGCATGTACCAACGTGAATCTCGACGACTCATCAGTCCAGGCAACATTTTTCCACATGTCTAGAGTCCAGTGGCGATGTTCCCGCGCCCATGCTAATCTTTGCACCCTGTGATGTGCTGTCAGCAGCGGTACCCTCGTGGGACGATGGCTTCTGTACCCCATAGCAAGGAGATGGTTCTGGATGGTGTGACTGCTTACACGTTTTTGTGCACCAACGTTAAATTGCCGAGTGATTTCTTGCACTGTGGCCCGTCTATCCGCTGTTACAATGAGAGCTAGCCGACGATGACCCCTCTCATACACACGCTGTTGTCCACGGCAGTTGGCTCTTGCAGGGATGGTTTTACCGGATTCGATGTACTCACGGTGCACCCGTGACACAGTGGCTCGTGAAAATCCCAGTGCCTGCACGACTTCCGAGATGGAGTGACCCATTCTTCGGGCCCCGACAATTTGCCCACGATCAAATGTGCTTAGATCCTTCGTCTTACCCATACTGCGTCCGACTCTTACTGATTCCCGTCGCAACACTCCTTATATTGTCAGATCGCTGCATACGTCATGTCGTTTCCGTTTACAGGGCCGCCCACAGCGTCACATTTGCATAGTGCCAGCTGTCTCTAATTCAATTGCTCTTCAGTGTACATTAGTCATGTCAGAATTGTTTTGTTGGGACATCCTAAATTAACACCTGTTATTAAAAGCTTCTTAAAATAACTTATGCAACTTTGGGATATTTCTGACGTACTGCTGTAAAACTTATATCAATTGTACCCTAACACTCCTAGATAGCTAAGAAATTGCGATCAACTACGCAAATTTAGAGATCGTTCCTGTTTTTAAGATATCGCGTGATTTTGTCAATGTAGAAATATTTGACAATTTTATAAGAAAGTATGTTATCTGAAAATTTTTTCATTGAAAACATACAGTTTTACACAATCATTTTAAAGGAATACGGCCGCTTCGGTGGTGCAGTGGTCTAAGCGATGGTCTCTGATCATTCGTCTGAAAGGTGTCCGGGTTCGAATCCCGGCGAGGCATGGATATTGTGTTTGCCTTCCGGCACTGGGTTTCTCCCTTCCCTGGAGCCAGTGACCCAAAATTAGGGTCAGGCGACTGCTTATAGCCCATTGAGTTGCTCACGGTGGATAATAAAAAAATAGGGATATGCATAGAATTTCTGACATTAAAATTAATACGATATTCTTCATGTACGTATTACTTGTTGCACCTCATTGTAAAATTTCTTGAAATACACTAAGGTGCGAAAGTTAAGTTACAGATACAAATACCAACATTGTGAGAAGATGGTTAGAGACATTACACCGAAATGCTGTAGAACAATGACATGGACAACAGCGCAAAAAGTACTCTAAGATGAAGAAAAAGCGCTGAATGCACTTCAAATAAACGGTGTTATTCGAAAAAACTCACAAATATGCAAATTACTAAACCAGAAGCGTATACTTTGGCCTTAATACGGTGTGTGATCGCCTGTCATGCTGACACGTGACTGACAGCGTCGCAGCCCGCTGTCCGAATAAGGGTAATGTAGTTTTGAGGGAAGTCTGTAGTACTACTGTACAAGAGCGATTCGCAGCTGCTCTACGTTTCTTGGAGGGGATCTCAGAGAATTCGCCCACCTCCCTAAAGCACCCAATATGTGTTCTATAAGATTAAGATCCAGAGACCACTCCTTCACCGCAACATCTTCACCTTCAAGATATTCCAGCACCAGTCGATCGGTATGGATTCGGACACTGTCCTGCATTAAAACAAATTTTGGTCCGACAGCAGCTGCGAAAAAGAAAACATAAGGTGCTACGATCTGATCTCGATAGCGGACAGATCAGGTGCAGGTTGGTTCGTCCGTTACGCATTATGTCTGCCCACATCATCTAACCACCGTCCAATACGAACCCCCTCTCAAGCGTTTGATGAATGGATACGCGTGCTAAGTTCTCTCCAGATAAGTAAACCTCGGAAATCCGTTTGCAATGAGAAACGTGACTTATCCGTGAAGAATTCGTTAGAGTACTTCGCTCCCGAGCCCAGCGTAATCGATCTCGAAGATGTTAGCGGCACGCTCACTGGCATAAAAGCCACTTTCCTGAAGCCTTCAGGTCACTGTCCAGCGGGATACTAATCGTCCAGTTGTTGCTGTCAGCTCTGGAGCGCGCTGACGAAATGTCAGATGGCATGCTTCTGTTGCGTCTTGCAGTTACGGCAAAACAGCGGTCATCGGGGACGGAAGTTGACCTTGGACGACCTGGTACCGGTTATCTACGAAGACTTCCTGTGTTTTGGAACTGTTTCAAGAGCCTGTTAAGAACCATTCAAGACACACGAAACCAACTTGCCACTGTTTGGGATTTAACCGGCCTCCGGTACCCAATGACTCATCATCGCATATCATCGATTAAACGGTGTCTGTGTGATATTTTCAAGACAATATGTCCATTACTTGCAGTTTAACAACAGCGAAGATCTTTTGTACCCTTACTTTTGTCAGCCCTTCACGACTATTTGCTCCTCCAATCTGTGGGCAACGCCCACTTGAACGTCATACGCTTGTCATCATGCGGTCATGCATTATTTTACATACCCTTCACAGTCTGTTATACTCCCTGCAAAAGTATCAGACCGAATGTTTCATTCATTTTTTTACTACGATCAAAATACCTGTTGTAACTTACCATTTGCACATGAGTGTATTTTGATAGCACAATGCTTTACTAAGTAGGAAGATATTTTGTATTTTCTGGACTCAAGACTGAGTAAAGTTCTTTGCTTTTGTACCTTCCATTCAACAGATCCAGTAACCGCAAAGTGAACATATATTCAAATATTTTCAGCCGCAGATGTGCATAAGAACATAAAAAAAAAATAATTGTACATATAAACACTTAGATCTCTCTCTCTCTCTCTTTTTTTTTTTTTTTTTGATTGGAGGTTTAACGACCACCGTGAGCAACTCAATGGGCTATAAGCAGTCGCCCGTCCCTAATTTAGGGTCACTGGTTACAGGTAAGGGAGAGAGCCAGTGCCGTAAGACAAACACAACATCCATACCTGACCGAGATTCGAACCCGGACCCCTTACGGACGAATGATCAGAGGCCAGCGCCTTAGACCACTGCGCCACCGGGGCGGCCTCTCTCTCTCTCTCTCTCTCTCTCTCTACCTGGAACGCTTGTCATCACAGCATCGTCTGCATTGTTGCGCCATTACGTTTCGATCAATTCATGTGTGCTCTCGAGATGTCAAAGTGATTACCTTCCATATGATAGCACACGATTACTTCTAGATGTCGTGGCAATCGCGTGCTAATTTAAAAACATTGGATTATTAATGACTCGTGCTCTATTTATCCGATATGCAAAATTCGAATTGAATTCTTGATATCACGGCAAATTGCGTTTGTATACTAATTTAATCTAGCACAATTCGAATATTAATTTACACGCTTTAAATATTTTTTACTTTTCTATGTAATTAACTTTCCGACTTTAGTGCTGATTATATTAAACATTTTGCAAAATATCGATCTATCTAAACGCTCTAACCTACAATAAAAACTGAAAACTTGAAATGTCAGCAAAATTGATTCTAAAAGCAGATGTCGCCCCATTGGCACATTGTCGAGAATTTAGATAGTTCGATTTATAATACCAGATGTCGCATTATTTTGTAGAGAAAGATTCCGTATGAAGATTCAAGCTGAACGTCGCATAGGATGGTCTGAAACAAGCCGTGAAGGGAATAACAAGTGCGACGGAGAAAACTTAATTTAACGCGAAAAATCAAAGTAAGTTTACACGAGACAACTTTCCGAGTTTAGTGCTGATTATATTACACATTCTGCAAAATATCGATCCATTTAAACGCTCTAACGTACGATTGTTAAACAACAAATACTTCACACAGAATGTTATTTATCGCGAGAACTTTTGAAAAACTGAAATAAATAACATATAATGTTTAGTTCTAACATGAATGAGTTTTTACTATATAAATTTTTACTATGTTTCCTTACAGAAATCCGGCATCTATTTGATTTGTTTTCAATCTGCTTCAATTAAAAGTTTCACTCCGTCATAGGACGAGCAACATCACCTATATATTAATATTTATTTAAAGTTTAAAAACAACCGTCCTAGGACAGGCTATACGCTAGTAATTAAAAAAGAAATATAATTAAAAAGTGCTGCCTTAACTATCGTTAGTTATGAAAAAACGATATTCTGGGATTATTTCTTCATCATAAAAAATGAAAATGGTACATCCTGAAAAGTGCAGTACCAACATGTACACAGTGCGTCAAAGAATTTTTAAGACTGGGTCTGTAAAATAAAATAGAAACAAGAAATTATAATTTGTTTTGGTTTGTTATTCAAAATAAGTCCCTCCGGCTTCAATACACTTGTTACAGCGATTTAATAATGATTTGAATGCCTGTTCCAGTTCACTTTGCAGGATTGCCTCCAAAGCACGCGTCGAAGCTGTTTGTGTGGTCGAAATATCATCAAAATAACACCCTTTTAACGTCATTTTAAGTTTTGAAAACAAAGAAAAGTCGCAGGGTGCTAAATCAGGCGAATACGGTGGATGATTCAACACACAGACGCTATTTTTTGCCAAAAATCTACGAACAAGGAGTGAGGTGTGACTGGGTGCATTATCGTGCAACAAACACCAACTGTTTTCATCTCGATATTCTGGACGAATGCGACGAATTCTGCCCATCAAACGATTCAAAACATTTAAATAAAACTCACCAGCAATTGTTTGTCCACTTGGAACAAATTCTTTGTGGATAATACCCTTACTATCGAAGAATGTAATGAGCATTGTTTTGATTTTCGATGGAACTTTTCTTGTTTTTTTGGCTTGTGGCGAGTTTTTTGACTTCCAATTCGCACTTTATCGTTTTGTTTTAGGATCATATTGAAAACATCATGTTTCATCACCAGTAACGATCGATTTTAAGAAGTTTGGATCATTTTCAGCGGCTGAAATGATGTCTCTGCAATGTGCACTTCTTGATTTTTGTTCATAGTTTAACGTGTGTGGAACAAATTTAGCATAGACTTTTGTTTTGCCTAAATCTTCATGCAGGATGGTTCGAATCATTTCTTTGTTGATATTTAAAGACTCTTCCATCATTCTTAGTGACGCACATCGATTGTTTGCCACGAAATCACACACTTTTTCAATAATCTCAGGTGTCCTAGATGAACTTGGTCTTCCGATATGCTTATCATCTTCTAGCATCTCGCTTCCGTCCAAAAACGTTTGTGCCACAGGAAAACATTTGATCTGCTTAAGCAAAACTCATCATAAACTTGTTTCATCATTTGGTACGTTTCCGAGGCACTGTTACCAAGTGTTCATCTTAATAATTCAACATGAAAAAAATTTTACTTCTCTAATGGACGGCCGTTTCGTTTGTGTTACTTTAACAACTGCGCAGTTCTTTTGGCAGAAAGCAAGCACATGGTCACGGTTTATAACGCATTCGCGATTACACTGGTGGCGCCACCGTAGGCTGAAATCTAGCGCCAGTCTTAAAAATTCTTTGACGCACTGTGTATTTATATAATACACGGGAAAAGGAAAATGATAGAAAATAATATGTTCGATGAACTTTCAGAAAGAGGATAAATGAATTGGAAATATATCAACACAAAAACTCCATTCTTAGTAACTCTCCCCAAAGGAGGATCCTGGGTTTGCAGTTTCGTTTTACTTGCTGAAAAACAAGCAGTAGCAGTGCTGCTTATTTTGTTTTTGCAGGATTAAGAAAGTAAACTGCAGAAATGTATTTTTAAGTCATATCTCTTGAAAAAAGCACTAATCCTAGGACACGAATCTGTTCATTAGGCCTCTGTTCTCTTCATATTTTCATCTTACATTTACTTTCTTATTTTAAAAATTTCATTTTAAAAATTTGTATTCTGTGTTTTCTCTTATGTAGAACGCATCTGAATTTGTTCTTCAAAGGAAAAGAGAATAGGCGAAGCAACATCTTTCATTCAATCAAGGACGTTTGATAACATATGAAATCCCTGAATACTAAGTTTTGCTGTATGTTGCAAACTTATGCCGTACAATTTGTGAGTCGCATTTCTGTAGTTTCGTTACATCATGCTATACATTCACCTGGCAGATGGAATTACCTTCGCCTTTCTCTAACATGAAAAAGTTTAACTTCACTAGCTGTGCTATTCGTTCCTTCTATCTTATGGTTACAAAATATTACAAATTTAAAATATATTAAAGTTGGATAGAAAACATGTTTGAAAAGGAAGATACCCCTGAAAATTAGAATAATGCAATAATGACTCTTATTCATAAAAAAAGTACAAAAACGATATTAACAACTACACTCTCTACCAACAAGTAATTGGACACAAGTGATAGCAAAGGAAAACGAAGTTTATTCACCTTCAATAGTGGGTGGAGCCTCCACGAGCGGCGATTACAGCTGCGACCCTCCTGGGCATACTCTCAACCAGGCGTTTTACGACGGTTAGCGGTATTTTCTTCCACTCGGCTTGGAGAAGACAGGTCAGTTCCTTCACCGTTTTCGGACGGTGGGGGCACCTGTTAAGTTGACGCTCCAACTCGCCCCAGAGGTGCTCGATAGGAAAAAGGTCCGGGCTCTGCGCAGGCCAGTCTATTCGATTAACCCCATTGTCACCATACCAAGCCATGGTGGAGCTCACAACATGACAGGTGACATTGTCATCCTGAAGGTAACGTGGGTCAACCCCGTAAAACTGCCACAACGTAGGAAGCGCATGGTCATCCAAAATGGTGCAGTAGGTCTCGGGGTTGAGTGTACCAGGAATTGCGACCAAGGGTCCCGTGCCATACCGAGAGAAACACCCCCATAACATAATTCCACTGCCGCCGAACTTCACAGTTAGCACAATACATTCCGGCAGGAGGTGTTCTCCCGGCAGACGCCAAACCCAGACCCTGCCATCCGAACGGTACAGGGAACCTGTTTCCACTACAGAACCTGTTTCCACTGTTAAACGGTCCACTTTCGACGTTCTTTGCACCACGTTAGCCGAGCAGCGCTATTGGACTTGGTGATCAAAATCTTGTGGGCGGCAGCACGTCCATGATAACCGAGCAGATGGGCTTCCTTACGGATGGTATTCATCGAAAGAACGCTCCCGGATGTCTGTTAAAACTCCTTGCGGATGTGGCCCATCAATTTGGTGCGGTTCTTCCGAATTTCTCTGGCCAGCACCCGTCGGTCTCGAACTCCCAGTTCTGTGGGTCTGCCGGGTTGGGGGCACATTCCGACAGTCACCTCTCATCTTCCACTTGCCAATCACGTAGGCCACTGTCGATTTTGGGCACTTCAACTCGCTGGATATGTCACGTATGGATCGGCCATTTCTGTGATACCCGACGATTACAATTTTCTCGAAATCAGAGAGCTCCGAACTGCGCGGCATCTTACATGCGACTGGTTGCGTTATTGTTTCTCACACGATATTTAACGGCGGCGGCCGTGACGTGTATCAGGACCGCAGATATCGTCGATTGCAGGGGTGTCCAATTATACTTGTTGGTATATAGTGTATAAACTTTTAGGTATTTTGTCACAAGTGTACAAACATTTTACAGAAATAATATTGAAAAGATTAACTTCAGAATTAGAGATGCACAATCAGTTCTGATTTCTTTACAATAGATAATCCACATACAATTAATAGAAAAACAAATGAATATCAGAAAGAAGTTCACTTAGCTTTTGTAGACCATACATAGCTTTTCATTCTATATATCAAAAGGGAATAAGTTCTTCAATAAAAAAGACAAACATTAGAAGGAAAATATATCAATCTAATAAACAAAACATACTGAAAGGGCAAATTATTACGTGCACCCACCTAATATCGTGTATCACTATCTTTTGCAAGCAGGACAGCATCCAAACGTCCTGGTACAGACGCAATGCAGTTCCGAAACACAGACTCCGGTATCTCTGACCAACAATCGAAGATTACTTGGCGTAGAGCATGCAGAGATGTAGGTGCGGATGGTTGATCACGAACAGTTCGTTTCAATATGTCCCATAAATTCATTATGGAGTTGATGTCCGGTGAGCAAGGGGGCCATGCGAGTGTGATAAGCTCACTGCTATGCTCCTGGAACCAGCTGGTCGCTAGCCAGGATCGATGGGGTGGAGCCTGTTGAAAGATCGGAATTTGGTTCTGACAAAGATACATGATGAAAGAGTGCAGATAATCGGCCAGGAGCTGTACATAGCTGGAACCAGTGACGGAAGATTCAAGAGGTACCAAGGGACCCAGGCTGGACCACGTGAAAGTTGCCCAGACAGATACGCCGCCTCCACCGGATTGCAGTACTCCAACTGGGCATGCGTGGTCCATAGCTTCGTGTGGTTTACCCCAAACACCCTGCCTGCCACCGGAGCGATACAGTGTGAAGCGAGATTCGCCTGATCATATGACGCGTTTCCAATCATCCATGCTCCAGTTTCGACAGGCTTTTGGAAACTGCAGGCAAATCTTGCGATGCTGTGCTGTTAACATCGGGACACGATGTGGTCGTCGACTGCACCAGCCGAGTTGTGCCATTTCTTGATGGAATGTCTTTGAGCGTAGGCTTGTGGATGCTCCTTCATTAAATTGTGATGTGACTTGCTGCAAACAAGCTTTCCGATTCGTCTGTGCGATGCGGGCTAATCGTCGGCGCCATCGTTCATCCAATGCACTTTTACGACCACATTTGATCCAACTGTTAACGGGTTTGCCGGATTTCACGTACCCCTGGCGCACACTTGCTACGGTTTGTCTCGGAATTCCTAACAGTTTCGCCGTTGCGCCGATTGAACATCCGGCCTTCCTGGCTCCTACGACTTGACCTCGATCAAACTTACTTAAGTCTCGTCCTCGACCTGACGGAATGCATTCCTGTGTGAAACGACCCACTTTATTTATGGTCTCAACCGGCTACAAGTAAGTATTAAAAACGTCGTGCGAATTAATCAGAAAGATGAGAAGAGTTGCCGTTAAAGCACGGTATATTAAAACCTAAGACAAGGTTAAAATTTATTACGTTAAAAATACAGAATGACATCATCAGATGTAAAAACCATTGCACGAAACACAAGCTGTTATAAGTACGTGAAAACAAACCTTACATGACGTAAGCCTTGATGTAATCAGGTAATGTCCAATAAGCGGGCTTTATAAGATAGTTAATGTTAGATTAAGTGCACTGGTCGGAAAGGCATTGTTTCTCGGAATACTCCTGGGAAACTCCCAGGAGTATTCCGAAGAACAATACCTTTCCCACCAGGACATTTACTCCTGGGAGTTTCCCAGGAGTAATCACTCCTTTTACTCCTGAGAAACTTCCAGGAGTATTCCGAAGAACAATACCTTTCCCACCAGGGCACTTAATCTAACACGAACTATCTTATCAAGCCCGCTTATTGGACATTACCTGATTACATCAAGGCTTACGTCCTGTAAGGTTTGTTTTCACGTACTTATAACAGCTTGTGTTCCGTGCAATGGTTTTTACATCTGATGATGTTATTCTGCATTTTTGACCTAATATATTTTAACCTTGAGTCTTAGGTTTTAATATAGTGTGCATTAACGGCAACTCTTCTTATCTTTGTGAGTCGCAACCGGTTTTCCGGCACACCGCGATTTCCTGCTTTGCTTATATTCACCGAGGTGCACGTAATAATTTGTCCTTTCAGTGTATGTAACAAGGCTACAGCAACAATAAAATTGGAGAACCTGAGCCCGGTGTTTAAAATAAAGAGGGGACTTAAGCAGGGATATCCACTGTCTCTAAAATTATTTAACTCTATATTAGAAGATATTTTTAGAAATTAAAACTGGGAAGAAAAGGGATTAAGCATAAATGGAAAGTATCTAAATTACTTAAGGTTTGCTGATGACATAGTCATCATTGCAACTTGCAATAGAGAAATACAGAATATGATAAAGGAGTTATGGATGGAAAGTCTCAAAAAATTTGACAATGAGCACAGCAAAAACTAAATACCCCGGCGGAAAGTGAAATAAGAACACCAAGAAGGAGACGTCTGATACCAACGAAATTTATACAGCAAAATAACGGAATACAGAATATAACGTGATCAAAACATTATGGCAAAATACAGCTGTATTTGCTGGTAAACTGAAAAATAACATTTCCATGTAACATGGTTAGTATGAGGTTGAACCGCCATGAACTGCGTCACACTGTGCAATTCTGGCATGGAGTCTGTCGTACAGATGTTAGATGTAAGTTTGGGGTATTGAGTTCCAAGCATCCTCAACCTGGACGGGAAAATCGGGGATGGTCGTGGCTGGCCGTGGAGACCGGATAAGTCGTCGTCCCATAAAATCCCACTCGTGCTCATAGGGGGACAAATCCGGTGAACGTGAAGGCCATGGAAGTTGTCTCACATACTGAAGTGCATGTTGCGTTGCACGTGCCGTGTGTGGGCGTGTTTGCGTTATCTTGCTGGAAAACACCACGATGGACCGACCTTACAAATGGCACAACAACGGGCTGAATTATGTTGTTGATATGGGAGGTGCTGCTTAACGTACCCGATACAACACTAGTTGTGTACGGGAGAGATAGCTGATCGCTCCCCACACCAGGAGACCAGGTGTAGGCCCTGTGTGTCGCTGGCGGATGCAGGAAGAGTGGAGACGCTCCCCTGTGCGTCTACGAACACGCATACCGCCATCGGAGTCTCCCAATCAGAATCTGCTTTCTTCGCTGAACGCGACAGGTCGTCATTCCAGTGAGTGCAGACGTTGGCGACACCACTGCAGACGTTTCTGACGGTGGTCTGAAGTCAGAAGTACACATGACAGAGGCACACGTGCACGTAGTCCTGCATCCAGTAGACGGTTGCGGATTGTTCGCACAGTCACCTCAGGTGCAACGGCTGCTCGATTTGCGTCGCATTGGATGTTGCGCTTGACAACGCCGCTTTTCTTATGCGTCTATCGGTCCGCTCATGAGTCCGTCTGTGACTCCCGGTTCCACGTCTTCTCGTGTGGGAATGTTCCTCGGACCATCTACGCCACCATCGTACCACCACCGATACTTCCCGTCCAATTCACTCCACAATACGGCGATACGACCACCCGGCCTCGCGGAGTCCGACTAGATGACCTCGCTCAAAGTCCGATAACTGCTGAAATCGTACACGTCTTCCATGTCCAGGCATTGCTGCTTCTTCAGGGACTTCGCACGTGTCCGTACGCCGACGACTGATTACATTCACTTCGCCGTACTCCTTAAATACCACCGACGATAATTTGCATGATATGCCGTGCTGTGGCGTAAGCGCTCACCGGTTGGTCCCGAAATTAACATCACATCTACGTAAACTTGACCCCATTAACATATGTAAATTTCATGATCGTCCCCCAATTCCTTCTTGGTGTTCTTTTTTCACTTTCTGTCAGTGTATATGAACAATACAAAAAGGGATACAGAAATGATTTTGATAGAAGTAAAAAAGAATTGAAAAAGTAAACAGATACATATATTTAGGTCAAGTAATCAGTTTTAAAGAAAGACATGAAAGAGAAATCAACAGAAGAATTATCTAAGGTAATAGAGCCTTTTGGTTTCTTAAAGATTATTTTACTGGTGATCTTTCATTGTGTTTAGAAAGAAAACTCTTCAATACATGCATTATCTCCTTGTTTACTTATGCATGTGAAACATGGATACTTATGGATATGGATTTACTTATGGATGTGAACTCTGTGATGTGACATCACAGAGCGACAATGTAATAAAAATAAGAGCATCGGTAAAAAAATAGAATGGAGTTATAAATGAATTTATAAGAGAAAGAACAGGCATAACAGATATAAAAATAATAAAAGAATCAAAGTAGAGATGAGCTGGACATGTTGGAGGACTGAAAGATGGATAAGATTAATAACAGAATGGCAACCGAGAGAAGGAAGGAGACGATGAGAGCGCCAGAGAATAAGATGGAAAGATGACCTTCAGAAATTTAGAGGTGCTAAATGATGGACTGAGGCTAAGGATCGAGGAAGTTAGAAAAGCCTGGGGTAGGCCTATACCCTGCAGTCGGTGTCAACAATATAAGAAGAAGAAGGTCTTTACACAAGCACCACAGCACACAACCAATCATAAATATGCTTGTAGGGCATTGATGAGACAACACAGCTGAATTAGGAATGCAAGACTACTCCATGGAGATAGTTAACCAACTTCCAGCGTGGATTTCTAATAGGATGTCACATAAAAATCGACCCATATGTGGCATTTTAGCTACACTGTAGATCCCTCGATGGATTACTAGTGATGTGATATGCAAATAGATGCAGACTCTAAGTCTCTGAAGCTACGAGAAGGTGACAGGAAAGCTGTTTAAAGGATTGTCCGTCAGAATGCAAATCAACATTGCCTCAAATCAAGCAAACCCTATGTTAGGCTACTGGGTCTGATATTATCACCACTGGAGCGCGCTGGACGCTGCATGGCATCAGTTACCACGACCGAGCAGTCACACGCAATCCGCTAATCACTTCGACTAATGACACATGCAGATTAGCGTGGTGCCGATCTTGGATTGTAAACCAATGAAAAACTGTGCTTTGGACTGATGAGTCACGCTGCAAAAGTCTGATTATCGTTCTTCGGTGTAGCAGATACCGGGAGAAAGGTACCTTCAGGTCAGTATCGTCCTGACAATGTACTAGTAGCTTAGTGGAGGCAGAGTGGTATTATGGAGATACTTTAGGTCGTTCGGCTTGGCCTCCTTAGACGTTTTGGACAAAACCATGAATGCTAAGTTTCGTTACCAATGAATTAATATTGAGCTAAAAAATCATTAATGCTGAGCTCCATTTATTACAAACGTTGTGTCAGTACTTTGAAGACCACCATACCTTTATCAGTGGGTCAAAGCACCATGTCAGCTTGCCTTGTTACAAATTGGTTTGCAGCCCATGTGACGCAGTGGTCTTAGCGCTGGCTTATGGCCTTTTGTTTTAGTGGGCCTGAGTTTGTGTCTCGGAAGATAAATGGGTGCTTTATTTGTCTTACGATACTGGGTGTTTCATTTCCTTGCAACCAGTGGCCTTAATTTAGAGATAAGCGACTGCTTATAATCGATTGAGTTCCTCACGACGTCGTTAAACCTCAAAACAAAGAAAACAGACATGTATATCAAAAAGATGGACAGGGCAGACTTAAATTCCGGATATCAATTTATCAATTCCGTAGAGAATCTCTGGGACGAATTGGACCCTAGGTTCCGTGGAAGAAGAGATCACCCAACAAGCAAAGCTGAACTGGCGACTGCTTTTAAATCACCCGGACTAAAAACATATTGGCGGACTTTTACAAAAGTGCAATAATCTAGTGGAGAGTATTCTTTAAAGAAGTTTCACGACATAACATTAAATTTTCTGTAAATAAAGATCGTTTGTAGATATGCTGGTGTCTAAATGTTATTGGTAGTGCAGCGTGTACAGTAGAACTCGGTTATAGCGACCTCGGTTTTATCGACACCTGGGCTATAGCGTCCAATACTGATTGGCACTGATTAAATCTCCATGAAACACGTGCTTTTCTGTCTTTCTTATAAAGACGTATGGAATACCCAAATTGTTTACATTAGGCGTACAAATAAGCTTTAAAGCGTTTTTTGTGTGACGTATACCGCTAATTTACATGTCCGACATTCCCGCGCGTTGTTGTCATGTGACCGTAGCTGGTCCAGAACATAAAATGTGACACAGAAGTTTGCCCAACAGTCAAACGCACTTGCACATCGGTGGGTGAAAGATCGCAAGCGATACTGCATTTATTTGACGCTGCATCCGTTATGAATTTCATCAAAGAAAAAGTGCTGTAAAAGCATGTGCATCAATCTGTTCTGGGGGAGAATATTATATTGAAAAGCACGTGTGAGTTTTGGTTTAGACAGTTTAAAAGCAGGTGATTTTGATGTTAGTGACCAAGAACGTAGCGGCGCCCCGCAGAAGGTTACACATGAGTAACTGCAAGCATTTCTGAATGAAGATTCGCCTCAAACGCCAAAAGAGATTGAGATCAACACATATCAATACAAGAAATAAAAGTCACCCCGTGGACCCCTTGACCCACGGGCATATTCGGAGTGGGGCTTTGCTTTCTCCGAAAGTGCTTCGTCTTTTTAGTTAAAATGTGTCTTACATTAGAAAAAATGTTTCTTAATTTAATAAAACTGCGTCAATTTACATTAGAAAATATTGCATTAATTTTTCTTCTATTTTTCATTAACTTTCATTTTGTTCTGATGGGTTTCAAGAACTTCCATTTTTTGTGACCCCCTCCTGAAAAAAAAAACTCTACATAGGTCCCAACCTGGACCCCTCGATTCCTGGATGACCAAAGAAACGTTCGTTCGCACCTCATCCAAAGATATTGACAATGCGTAATTGAATTAGCGCTGAAAGTGCCCCTTTTTCACTTTTCTCTCTGCAGCATCCAATACTAGTGCGCCATCATGTTGACATTCCATCTTCCCTAGTATTGGTGTTTCATCTCATTTATGTCTTGGTGAAACTGTTCTCTTTGTTCCACACTAACGGGTTCACAGTTTTCAGGAAAGTAGCTAAAGAGACAGTTCAGAAAGTGCATTTTAAAGCTCATCGAACAACCTAATCCTTTAAATTTTTCTTGAATACTTTCTAGTACTTGCTTTTGGTAGCGAACTTTGTAGTTCTCCAAATATTTCTATTCAACTTCCGTAAAAGCATTACAAGCCTCTATTTTGACAGTTTCCATTTCTGTTTCAGTCTTTTTAGAGTTTTCGAATGTCTGACCCAATAAAATGCTGGCTTTCAGTTTGACATTTAACAATCCCTGAAACCTTTTACACAGATACTCGAAAAACTTTCTTTCTCTTGGTAATTATATCAGAAAAGAAAGATTTACAGACTTTAAATGGGATTTCCGAATATGTCGCTTCTACAACACATGCTGTGCACTAGGACAGATCTCATAGTGAAATGGAACTTAAATCTACAAGTGGGACTTTATTGAGTGTTCCTGTTGCGAGTGGAAACTCTGTTTTTGTGATGAAACTAATTTGTTGCACAAAAGATCAAGTACTTCTCATTCCTATGATAAACTGAAACGAAGTAAAGCTGATGACTCTAGTGCCAAATGTCCAAGTATTGACACTGTTCAATCTGTGGATTCTTGTCAGACGGTACCGGAATCGGACCCTTTGAGTTTATAAAGGAAAGAAGACATAAACTGGTGCAACACATTTGTGACGCCTACACTTGTGACTGTAATACATTTGATGATATGGAATTAATGGATATTTCTGCCCGGTCTAAAAACACTCGTCTTATGGCGTAGTTTATTGATGATTATCCAGACTTTCTAAACCAGCCTATCACACAATTTAATAACGTATTTCGATGGATTATTGAAAAAAAATCCAGAGCCTGAATTATTGCAACCGTACTATGATGTACACTCAAGTGCCAGAAAAACTAGTACACCAGTCTAATACTTGGTAGGTCCCCCACGGGAGAGCAGGACTTCAGAAATACGACGGGGCATGGACTCCACTAGCCTCTGGAAATATGCTCTAGGCAACGCACACCATACTTCCTGCAGAGCGTTCTACAATTCGGGTGCATTCCGAAGTCTCGGATTCCTGTGTTCGATAGCGAGTTGCATGGCACCTCAAATGTGTTCTATCACGTTCAGATCTGGGGACTTGGGTGGAATGGCAACACCCCAAACTCAGATGAATGCTCCTCTAACCATAATGTGGCGTCCCGAAACTTTTGTGGAGGTGAATTGTCCTGTTGGAACAGGCCCAATCCATCAGCATGAATGCAGGACATGAACGGGTGTACCTTGTCAGAAAGGAAGCGCACATAGCGTTGGCCGGTCACAGACGTTTATAGATGTACCAGGGGTCCCAGTTAAGTCCAGGTAAACACACCCCATACCATTACGGACACCCCACCAGCCGGTACAGTTCCCTGTTGACAGGCAGGATCTATGGCTTCATGGGGTTTGCGCCGCACACGAATCCTTCCATCTGCCCGATACAGTTGGAAACACAACTCGTTAGACCAGGCTACTTGTTTCCAGTCATCAAGTGTCCAGTGGCGGTGTTGCTGTGCCCAAGCGAGGCGCATAGCTCTGTGTCGTGCACCCATCAAGGAGACTCGAGTTGGGTGTCGTCTCCCAAAGCCCATATCGTGCAGGGTACGTTGCACAGTCCGGACGCTGATGCTTGTTGAGGCTCCAGCATTGAATTCCGATTATACCTGCGACAGTGTTGCACGCTTATCGCGTGAAACTATTCTTGACAGCCGACGATGGTCACGTTCACCCAATGTGTTTTTACGGCCACACTGGTATCGTAGATTGGAGGTTTTGCCGGAATTCTTGTAGTCGCGGTACACCCTTGCAATGGTAGTCCGTGAAAATCCGAACTTCGTTTCTACCTCTGAAATACTATGGGCCATCTCACGAGCACCAACTACGACACCGCGTTGAAAATCGCTTAAATCGTTATTACTTGTCATTCTCATGCAGAAAAGAGCTCTGACAGCTGGCAAGGATGTCTATCGCTTTATATACGCACTTGCGGACGCAACCGAGTACGCGCCTAGGTGACGTTGCTTTGTATTTTGCATAAGCTCGTCTGTGTCAGTTTTTCTGGCACTCCAGTGTATATTGTCAGCGCATTGACAGTATTAAAGTTAAACAGCATGGTTTGCGTGATGAAATTTATAAGTTTATCTGTTGTGTAGCTACGACTGACATGTTTCAAGTTGATTTGCATGGTTTGGTATTGTTAAAGTCAATTAATTCATAATTCGAAAGTGATGTTTTTGTACAGTAGTGTAAGTATATTTGATTTTTTTTTCTTCTTGTTAGTCATCATCTAGTTGTTCACATGAATTTGGACTGTGTAATTTGTACTTACATGATTGGGTTCCAGATATCTAGGATTAATTCGCGATTGTTTATTTGATTTTATACTGTTTTTTGTATTTATCATGCATGGTTATTATGCCTTTATTCATGATTTTCTATATCAATAAATCAGGTGCGTTTCACACCTCCAACTATAATGAATAAGACTTTTAACTAAGCCAATTGCTAAGCTAATTATCGTGAATATAGCTTTCACTACCACTACAGCTAAGCTAAGCTTCTACTCAGCTAATATTATGATGAATTCAATGCTTGTACTAAGCTTCTAATAGTGAATTCAAATGGTTGTTGTTACTAGTTAATTAAGATCATGAATAAAGTCTCCTGCTAGTAGTGTAGTAATAGTAATGAACAAACTTATAACTGGTAGTAATGTTGTAGTAGTAATTAAGATGAATAAAGTTTTATGCTGGTTGTTACTAATAACACTAAATGAAATAAACCTAACAGCCAGACAGAGGTCTGACAGTAACTATGAACTGAGAAAAACGTACTTACAACAAATTCTTTATTATTGAGACTTCTCGCTCTCACATAAACGAACTCTCTTTATACAGCACCAAACGCTCTTCCCGTACAACAACAAACGCTCTCCTTCACATAAACCAACGCTCTCTCCGTGCAACAACAAACGCTCTCCCTACACACATCAACAAAAAGCTCTCTCTAAGTATCGTTGAACGCGCCTATTTATACTGGCTACCACCACGTCATGACTTACACCCATTGCCAGATCTCATTCAGCGGGAGAAATAACATCTCGTTCAGTAAGAAAATAATTTACATAGAAAAATAAAATAACCAGAGATAGTAAAAATCAAAAGGAAAGTGAATCGAGAGTATACGTTACATCATCTCCCCCTTAATTTTTCTTTTTTTTTTTTTTTTGTTTCCGAAAAACCTATCAATTTTGGAGTGTAAGTCTTACACTTCGTTGATTGACGTTTCTCGACCTCTTTTTTTGTTTTGTTGTTTGGTGGCAGCAGTATTTACAATATCAAACTTGGCATAACAAAATCAAGAAATCTGTATTCGTCTGTGAAACACTTGTATTTTTGAACAAAACAAAACTGCATCGGCATACCTTCCTTTTATTCTGCCTAGCAGGAATCACTTTTTTAATTTCAAATTACGTTCTCATTATTCGTTGAATACACACCAATTGTATCAGCAGCGAAGATTGCCTGGAGCTGCCTAACAGTAACAATTTTATTATTTTACCCCTAAGCACATAGATATATATATAAAAAAAATTGGATTAGTAGATGGACATAGAAGAAATATAAAAAAAACCACATATATACACAAAAAAGAATGCATAGGCCCACACGAAAAAAAGAAATTCTGACACGCCAACTGGTCGTGCAGGAAAAACAACAAACGGAGAAAAGAACCTGTCCACGAGAACTTACTTATCTCGAGGACGCATAAAAAACTCTAGTACGATAACGTTTTCCAGGCTTAATCGGACTTGTAAATTCAGGTGGCTTAGATCTTTTCAAGGACTTGAATGGATCTGGAACATCGGTATGCTGTCGGTCAAGAAATCCCGGCGGCTGACAGGAACGGTCAGGAACGGCTGAAATCCGTCGGTCAGGAACGGCTGAAGTCTGGCGGTCCGGAAATCCCGGCGGCTGATAGGAACGGTCAGGAACGGCTGAAATCCGTCGGTCAGGAACGGTTGAAGTCTGGCGGTCCGGAAATCCCTGCGGCTGACAGGAACGGGCTCCCCCAGGCTTTTGATATGTAGTCCCTTTGTGCTGGGGCCCGTGGTGTCCTTCCAGCATTCTTTTGGACGGACGTGGCTCCGGCCACATCGTTTGTTTTCGTTTTCGCCCTCGTGGCATGAGAGTAGCAGCAGGCATCGGCCCTGTTTGCCCTGAGCGTAGGTTCCAGGGGCGAAACCCGGGCGGATGCAAGGATCTCTGCCTTCGTCGCTACTGCGGCGAAGCAGATTGGGGAGACAAGCTACGTTTTCGACCAGCTTTTGCTGGTGCTGGACGGTTTGTAACTGGTGTCCGACGTTTAGGAATAGTCACATTGTTCATAACTGATAAATCAGAAACATCCGAAGCCTCTGAGTCGCTGCTGTAATTTAGTGGTCGTGCAGGGCGATGTTTATTTCTGCCTATAGGAATACTTTCTGACGAGGTATTCAAAGAAGTAGGAGCTTGTGTTGGTGCAGAGTTATCGGGAAATGGTGCAGCAATAGTCTTGGCAATGGTTGGAGGGAAAGGAATAATACTAGTATTTGAAGAACTTGATTCGAGCCTTGGTCTTATGGGAGAATCAGGTTGCGTGTTTGGAAACCCGTCTTGAGGAGGGGAGGGTGAAGAAAAAATCACGGGAGATTCTTCAAAAATGTTTGTTGGTTCGTCCAAAATTTCTGGAGGTTGATCGTGAGATATAGACTCTTGAGTCTTTGGAACAGAAGGTTGAGTAGGGTCGATTATAAAATCGATATTTCGTTCATGATACTTGCGACACTGAGCAACGTGTACGTATTGAAATTGATTGTCAGGTTTTTCAAGAACAATGTTATTTTCA
The DNA here is from genome assembly GCA_039090855.1 of Macrothele yani. Classification (NCBI taxonomy): domain Eukaryota; kingdom Metazoa; phylum Arthropoda; class Arachnida; order Araneae; family Macrothelidae; genus Macrothele; species Macrothele yani. Next base: position 84,170,194 of record CM076993.1, on the reverse strand, counting down.
AACACATTTGCCACCCGATATGGACCTTCGTAGCTGGGTGCAAATTTCTTCACTAAAGTATGAGAAACAGAAGACTGGAAGTGCGTTTCCACGAGAGTGAGATCTCCAACGACAAGATCTGGTTCCCTACGCCTAGTATTATAATATCTTGCTTGAGCCGCTTGTGCTCCTAGCATTGCAACACGAGCTTTTTCTGCCATGATTCGTACTGATTGCGGAGTTGGTCGCTGGTTTAGTTCGTCGATAATCCCCGTTAAATTTAGAAAAGGGGTTTTAATTTTGCGACCCAGAAAAAGTTCTGCAGGAGTAATTTTAGTAGATTCGTGAACAGACGAGCGGAGGGCGAACGAAAAAAGCTCAAGGTGGTCATCCCATCGTTCGTGATGATCCAAGACAAATGTAGCAATCATTTTCACTAGCGTGCGGTTTACGCGTTCCGCAGGATTACTCTGGGGATGATATGGGGAAATGAATTTATGCTTAATGTGTAGTCTCGCACACATTCTTTCAAAAATGTCAGAAATAAATGGTGGACCATTATCCGAAACTACTTTATTAGGTGCACCATATCTAGAGAATACTTCATTAACTAATACATTACAAATAACTTCTGCCGTAGCGGCTTTAATGGGAAAAACTTCAACCCATTTAGAAAAATTATCAGTTAATACTAAAACGTAACGAGCTTTGTTTTTAACAGATAAAGGATAAGGTCCCAATAAATCTATTGAAATAATGTCAAAAACATGAGAACTTGAACTAGATTTCAAGTGACCGGCCGGTCTTACATTACGGTAATTATTAATCTGACACAAGTGACATGATTGAACGTATGCGAGCACACTTTGGTACATGCCAGGCCAATAGGCAACATCCCGCAATTTACAACGGGTCTTGCGAATACCTAAATGGCCTGCAAGAGGTTTGTCATGAAATTCGTTTAAAAGAGCCATTCTAAATGTTCGCGGAATACATGGGCGAAACTCTGCCCTAGTAGTCCTAGATTTCGTATAGTAAAGAAGACCCTCTATGACTTCAAAAGGTTGTGACCTTCCAGCCAGAGAAGAATCACTTTGTAGGGGCGAACCCGCAAGCAAAAAATTATATATATCCCCGAAATCTGGATCATTTATTAGTTCTGCCATTATCTGCTCTCTGGATGTTATATCAGCTATTAGAAGTAAAGGCTGACATCCAGGAGTAGTTTCTGTGGGGACCCCACTAATCGGAACGCGAGACAATGCGTCCGGTAATTGATTCTTATGACCTGGCTGATACGAAATTTTGATATTGCTCTCTTGTAACTTCAGAGCCCACTTCATAAGTCTTTGAGATAGGTGCTTAGCAGAATTCAAATACTGAAGGGCAGAATGATCCGTAATTATGTTAACTGTCAATTCGTTAAGATAACATTGAAATTTATCAAGAGCATACACAACAGCAAGACATTCACGTTCCGTAACTGAATAATTGCGTTCAGCTTTGGCTAAAGTACGAGACGCAAAAGCTATTGGATGCCCAGCTTGTGACAAAACGCAACCAAGACCAACTCCGGATGCGTCAGTATAAATATCAAATTCCTTAGTATGATCCGGGAAAGCCAACACAGGAGGCTGAGTCAACGCAGACTTCAATGTTTCAAAAGCAGCGTTAGCCTCAGGTGTCCAAACAAACTTCTTGTATTTACGTTTCAAAGCATACAATGGCTCACAGATTGTAGCATAAGCGGGGACGAACTGCTGATACCATCCGGTCATTCCCAGAAAGCGTGATAGTTCTTTTGCTGTTTTAGGCCGAGGAAAGTCAACAATAGGCCTAATTTTTTCATTATCCGTAAATAAGCCGTGGGGAGGGATTTTCAACCCCAGATATACAATCTCGTCCCTCGCTATCTGGCATTTACTAGGTTTTAACGTCAAGCCAGCATTGTATATGAGTTGGAACACCTGTTTGAGCAGAGAAAGGTGCTCGTCAAAAGTCTCGGATGTAATAATAATGTCATCCAAATATACATGCACATGGGGACCGAGAACAGGTCTGAGAACCATATCCATAAGCTTTTGGAAAGTAGCAGGTGCAGAAGCTAATCCAAAGGGCATACGCAGGTATTCATAAGCCCCAAAAGGAGTCACAAAGCCTGTTTTATCGACAGAGTCCGGATGTACTGCTACCTGCCAATATCCACTCGCCAAATCCAAGGTTGACATCCATTTGGTTGACGACAGGTCATGCAAAATATGTGACATTACAGGTAGTGGATAATTGATCGTTTTTGTGACTTGGTTGAGCTTGCGAAAATCTGTCACAAAACGAAATTCATTGGGTTGTTTCTTTGGAACCAAAGGCAGGAGCAGCCCAGCTGCTTGTTGATTCCCTTATTATGCCCTGTTTAATCATTTCAGAAATTTGACGTTGCATTTCCTGTTTCTTATGGGGAGCACAAGGGTAAGGTTTCGTCGCTATCGGTTTCGAACCATCAGTGTCAATGACATGATAAACCACCTGTGTAAAACCAGGCTGATCAGAAAATAAACCAGGGCTTTCCTGCAAAAGTAGAGAAAGCTGGTTTCTTTGCCTCTCATTCAATTGGTTACTCAATAACAAACTCGTTATATCCATAGGAACCGTTGGAATCATTTCGACAGGTTCCGGAAAGGAAATCACATGTTATACGAAATTCAAAGTTATTTGAAACGTATGAATAAAGTCCATGCCCATTAGACATTTCACAGGTAGTTCGTCTATAAGCAGGAAAGAATGCGTAAAACGAGCCTTTCCCAGCCCTAGAGATAATGTGACAGTTCCCGTGATACTGAAGATTTCGTTATTTGCACCTCGCAAATACTGCGTCGCAGGCTGCACGTGTATTGCAGGAAAATTGTCAGTGCAAAACTTCGTATTTAGGGCTGATATTTCAGAACCAGTGTCGAACTTTGTCTCGACAATAATATCTTCAATTGTCAAGAATACATCAGGCAACTGAGGAGTTTGGACAGTCACTAATACTGTTTTAGGGTCAGAAAGCTTGGTATCAGGAAGCAGGACCGACCCTTGGTCTACTTCCTTTGGAAGTTTAAAGGATTCCTGGTTGGATTATCATGCGGTCTGAAACCTCGACCCTGCCGGGTATCGGGAAAATTTTCACGATGAGGAAAACTGCGTGAAACCTGCGTCGGGAACTCCGCATGTCTGTTTACATTGTCATATCTATTACTTCTTCCCTCAGCACGGGCAGAAAAATCATCATTGTCCTGAGCATGAAAACGTTCCGAATGCTGTGGATTGGAACGGGGTCGAGCATACTGTGCATTTGTACGAAATCCCGAAGATTGTTCAGAAACTCCTTGTTGGTTTGCCACTCTTCTGTGTGGTGGAACGTATGAAGCTTGGGTGTGCACTTGTGCATGCTCGCGTTGAAAGTTATTATGCCTATTATGCCGCTGAGGGTTTTCGTAATAAGCCTCGCGGGGTGCCCGAGCATGGTGAGTTGAACCATGTTTGCCATGTCGCTCTTCATACGTTCGTATGAGGCGAAGGCATTCATGAATTGTGGCAGGGTGTCGAACCTCAAGAAAATCTTGTAAAAATGGGTCGAGCTGCTGCAATAGGGTATCCAACATGTCAAAATGACTGGCATATGGATCCCATAAGTTATATAAGCGTGTTGTTTCCAACGCAAATGCAACAGGGCTATCGTTGGGTCCTTGCTGACGAGAAAAAAGTTGTTGCGCAAGGCTAGCTCTACTGAGGCCGAAAGGAAAGACCTCCAAAAATTCTGCACGGAAATTCTCATAATGAGAATCCGGGTTCGACACTCTCCACTGCCGATAGCAGGTCTTAGCGGTATCCTTCAAGCAAGTGCCTGCGATTTGTACTTTGCAGTCTTCAGGAATATTGTATAGATCAAAATGATCTTCCAAATCTTCGAGGAACTTTAAGGATCCCTCCAACCCATTGAAATGAATTGTTCCTGCATGCGGCACGAAATGGGCAAGCATTCTGCTTCGCTGAGAGGATTGAACTCCCTCAGGTACGACCCGCGACTCAGAGTAATAGGAAGCTGGTGAATGACGAAATTGTGAAGAATGCCTGGGTACGTGTAGATCATTCATATCAAAGTGAGCCCCACAGGCTTCTTGCAGATGGTCGAGATTAATCCCATCACCACCGAAACTTGTCTTAGGGTGAAATATTGAAGTTGTCTCAGGTAGTGAAGACATGGGTAATAATTGACCTCGTGTTCGAGAAAAGTTCGGGAGCCAATTATAATGAATAAGGCTTTTGCTACCAAGCTAATTGTCGTGAATATCTCTTTTACTAATATTATATTGAATTCAATGCTTGTACTAAGCTTCTAATAGTGAATTCAAATGGTTGTTGTTACTAGTTAATTAAGATCATGAATAAAGTCTCCTGCTAGTAGTGTAGTAATAGTAATGAACAAACTTATAACTGGTAGTAATGTTGTAGTAGTAATTAAGATGAATAAAGTTTTATGCTGGTTGTTACTAATAACACTAAATGAAATAAACCTAACAGCCAGACAGAGGTCTGACAGTAACTATGAACTGGGAAAAACGTACTTACAACAAATTCTTTATTATTGAGACTTCTCGCTCTCACATAAACGAACTCTCTTTATACAGCACCAAACGCTCTTCCCGTACAACAACAAACGCTCTCCTTCACATAAACCAACGCTCTCTCCGTGCAACAACAAACGCTCTCCCTACACACATCAACAAAAAGCTCTCTCTAAGTATCGTTGAACGCGCCTATTTATACTGGCTACCACCACGTCATGACTTACACCCATTGCCAGATCTCATTCAGCGGGAGAAATAACATCTCGTTCAGTAAGAAGATAGTTTACATAGAAAAATAAAATAACCAGAGATAGTAAAAATCAAAAGGAAAGTGAATCGAGAGTATACGTTACACAACTTTGAAAAGCAATACTAGTGTGACATCACGTTGACGTTCCATCTTCCCTAGTATCGGCGAGTTAGCCCATTTATGTCTTGGGGAAATTTTTCTCCTTATTCCACACTCACGGGTCCAAAGTTTTCAGGAAAGCAGCCCAAGAGACCGTTGAGAAAGTGAACTTTCAATCTCATCTAACAACCTAATGCTTTAATTTTTTCTTGAATGTTTTCTAGTACTTGCTTTTGGTAGCGACCTTTGTAGTTCTCCAAGAATTTCTTTGCAACATCTGTAAAAGCATTACAGGACTCTATTTCGACAGTTTCCATTTTTGTTTCAGTCTCTTTAGAATTTCCGAATGCATGACCCAATAAAATGCATTTTTTCAGTTTGGCATTTAATAATTCCAGAAACGCTTTACACAGATACTCGAAAATTTATCTTTCTCAGGGTAAAGCTCTTACAAATTGTTTCATAAGTCCAAGTTTGATTCGTTGAGGAGATAGGTCATTTTTGAGACCAACCCAAATTTCCCAGAAAACATTTTTGTTCCTTGGTTTTAAAGCAGTCCTGCTTGGCCATTGTTTTTTTTTCTTTTTTTGATCCATTGTTGGCCCTTTACTTGGTTGTTGCATTCGCACAGAAATCTTGGATATTCTGCGTGTCCTCCGTGCTGTCCAAGAACATTGGACACTACTTTAAGATCACCACATATCATCCATTTGTGATCGTTGTAGTTGAGCTTCATGAGAACTACTGTAACATATACGAAACTTTCTTTCAGAAACATAGAACGCCCAACTGAGACTTTAGAATTCTTATTACCATTATGTAACAACACTGATTTGAGACGTCTTTTTGATGAGTCAGTAATTCGTCCACATTGTGCTTAATGGTGAAGTTTTGCATCCGTCCAGTACTATTACTACATATAATATCACTGCATATATAATATCACTATTTTCACTAAGTGAACATCTTGAGAGAAATATGGGATGACATTTTTTTTTCTCTATTCCTATACACGAGAAAGAGGTGTCAGGAGCGAATAAGATTTTCCCCTTAAGCCCATAAGCCTAACACTTCTGCAGGATCTTTAGGAACACCTACTTATCTAACAAAATTGTTCATTTTGCTCCGTGAAAGGTACATTATATTTATTTGTGCCCAACGACTTAAACTACTTTACTTTTTTCAGTAAGAACAGGGTCTTACCGACCCTACCGTCTTCTTTTTTTTTCAAACATAATCCTTTCACAGTAGATTTACCAAATAATTGTGTATTCAGTTAAGAAACGAGCTAAAATTAAAATAATTTTTATACGTCAGAAAAAGTGGATTAATAGTTAGCAAAGTAGAATTTTTATTTTGTGGAAAAATGGTATATGATAGAATATTTGTACTATTTTTCATGAAATCAACACTCACAAATTTATGAAAAAGGTGAAGGATTTAACTCAAGCGAGTTTTTAGCCTGAGGCCTCGTGAAGCATATATAATTCACACGTCTCTTTACCTTGGGAACCGAGTGGTGCGCAGGCAATCCACTCTGCCATGCTGTAATATACATGTCACATGATGGATAGCCCCAGGGCAAAACCCTGCAGTTGGTTCGTGGAATTCTTACTTCGTCCGAGATGGGTCTGGGCTCGAATCCAGCGAGGCATGGATGTTGTGTTTGTCTTACGGCGCTGGCTTTCTCCCTTACCTGGAACCGATGGCCCTAAATTAGGGACGAGCGACTACTTATAGCCCAATGAGTTGCACACGATGGTCGTTAAGCCTCCAATAAAAAAAAATCTTAAGCGTTGATGTTTGTATTGGTACAGTTAATATGAACAATTGAACTATACAAACGTGGATCTAGTGAAGAGAAGTCAATAAATTTCGCTATTCTATTTATTCTTACCTTGAAACTACACTTAACCCTGACAACTCAAAAAAAATAATAATAATAAACACTACCCATATGAAATATTTTTCAAGTTTTCACATAACCTTTTACATTACTAATTTTCAAGTTTGTATATTACTTTTTCATCGATGTATGTTTTAGGAAAAAGCATTCTGCACAAAAGTGCACATTACATTTGCTGCATTTCCATGCTGTCTGTTTACATCTTTTCATGGCTTTATGTTGGCTTGTTTTATTTTATGCATTGTGATGGACGTCAACTTATCAGAATCGGTTGCAGGTTCCTGTCATTGGAGCAGTGAATCAAATACATAAGTAGTTAGACAAACTGAATGTAATGACAGATGATTTCGTCAACACATATCTTTATTCGTCAGATCGGGGGAAAAGGGGAAATATTGGAATCACAGTTGGTCTGATTGAATAGTAAATAAACTATCTACCAACAAGTAATTGGACACCCCTGCAATCGATGATATCTGCGGTCCTAATACACGTCACGGCAGCCGCCGTTAAATATCGTGTGGGAAACAACAACGCAACAAGTCGCATGCAAGATGCCACGCAGTTCGGAGCTCTCTGATTTCGAGAAAGGTGTAATCGTCGGGTATCACAGAAATGGCCGATCCATACGTGATCACCAAGTCCAGCGAGTTGAAGTACCCAAAATTGACAGTGGCCTACGTGATTGGCAAGTGGAAAATGAGAGGTGACTGTCGGAATGTTCCCCGACCCGGCAGGCCCACAAAACTGGGAGTTAGAGACCGACGGGTGCTGACCCAGAGAAATTCGGAAGAACCGCGCCAAATCGATGGGCCACATCCACGAGGAGTTTCAACGGGCATCCGCGAGGGTTCTTTCGATGAATACCATTCGTAAGGAAGCCCATCTGCTCGGTTATCATGGACGTGCTGCCGCCCACAAGCCTTTGATTACCAAGTCTAATAGCGCTGTTCGGCTAACGTGGTGCAAAGAACGTCGACAGTGGACCGTTGAACAGTGGAAACAGGTTCTCTGGAGCGACGAATCAAGGTTCACCCTCTACTGTTTGGATGGCAGGGTCTGGGTTTGGCGTCTGCCTGGAGAATGCCTCCTGCCGGAATGTATTGTGTCAACTGTGAAGTTCGGCGGCGGTGGAATTATGCTATGGGGGTGTTTCTCCTATGGCGAGGGACCCTTGATCTCAATTCCGGGTAGACTCAACGCCGAGACCTACTGCACCATTTTGGATGACCATGCGCTTCCTACGTTGTGGCTGTTTCACGGGGTGGACCCATGTTACTTTCAGGATGACAATGCCACCTGTGATGTTGCGAGGTCCACCATGGCTTGATATGGTGACAATGGGGTTAGTCGAATAGACTGGCCTGCTCAGAGCCCGGACCTTAACCCTATCGAGCATAAGTGGGACGAGTTGGAGCGTCGACTTAAGGGGTGCTCCTACCGTCCGAAATCGGTGAAGGAACTGACCTGTCTTTTGTAAGCCGAGTGGAAGAAAATACCACTAGCCGTCGTACAACGCCTGGTTGAGAGTATGACCAGGAGGGTCGCGCTGTAATCGCCCCTCGTGGAGGCTCCACCAACTATTGAAGGTGAATAAACTTTGTTTTCCTTTGCTATTACAGGTGTTTAATTACTTGTTGGTAGATAGTGTACTTCCAGCGGGAGTCGGATGTTATGGACTGCCTTCTCTACGATTTTCCCGCCAAATCTGTTCCTAGCTTATGTGGCTACAAGCCCGCGTGAAAATCTCTTTCCACCTCATCCCGTGCTAAAGCTTTTTTTCGTACCTTGTCTCCGAGCGAAATTCTCCCTAAATTTCTCCTCGAGATCTCCATGAAGACTCCTCTTTGTCTCATTCCCTTACACGTTCTGTCCCCTTAACGTAAGAAGAAATTCCTAATTGTTTGGTCCATTGTACCCGACGGCTCTGAGAGAGATTCTAGCGACGGCTGGGGGAAAAGGTGGTGTCTCTTTGTCCGTGGGAGGGGTCCCAAGTTTGACGAGAGAATGACCTTTTCTCCTTTCTCCGAAATGAATCTCTGCTTGGCGTCTTTCTTACTGGGGAGGAAATTTCTCACTGTCGTTGGCACACAAAATACCAAAAGTTACAATATAAATAAAGTTTGAATATTTCCATATAGCAATATTAACGTCATTTCTCAGCTTCTGTTATTTCGAAGCACACAGTACATCTTCGTCTGGCAGAGCCCATGTTCATCAGAGAACAAGTCACAGATGACGACGGAAGGGATGGCACTGCAGTAGGTGTTTCATTTGTCTGGAGCAGTTTTAGGCAAACTTGTTCTTTGAATTTGGTGATCGGGATCTTCTCTTTGTTCGCTACACTGTAGAGAACAAGCGAGTTCACCAAAGCTGATCCTGTGATTAGCTCTATTGCAAATTTTTGGAACCACTTTATGCCACGTCTTAAAGAACATGAATATGACTTCAGTTGATCGCACAGGTCAATGAACGCCTTCGAATTATTATAATCTACAATCTTATGTGGTTTTTCTACAACACCATTTCTTGTTTCAACTGCTGTAGTATCTTTATCATGCATAGTACTGGGCATCACTACATCTCTCTTATCCTTCCATTTGAGGACGACGACTGCCGTGTCACTTTCTGGAGCAATTACTTCGTTCTTACAAATTTTGAAGATAACAATCCGATTTTTGGTGTAAATGTGACAAGGATGGTAAGTCAGATAATATCCGAAAACTTGAAAATTTCATCGTCCTGGAGCGGGACTCGAAACCGCGTCTCCCAGATAGCGTCCGGGTATGCTAACCACAACACCACGCAGGACGATCAAGTCTCGAGTTTCCGATTAATTTGACAAATTCGGGTTCGAGTCCCGATCCAGGACGATGACGTTTTCAAGTTTTTGAATATTATCTGACTTACCATCCTTGTCACATTTACACCAAAAATTGGATTGTCATCTTCAAAATTTATATTATATGGTGTAATCCCGTATTTATTTCATGATACTTCGTTCTTGTTCAGCTTCGCCTTTACTACGTCTGACGGGTTAGTTTCTTGTTACTTCTTATTATTCCCACTAGATACGTAGAGCGCTTAAGGAGTTGATCAGCTGGTTGGATGCTGGTGTAGTAGTTGTCCGCGTATAAAACACGTCCGCTATCTAGTAAACCTTCTATGAGCTTCATGACAACTGAGAACGAAACAGGAATGCGAGGCCTTGCTTCCTTTCCACAATATACTTTCACATTTCAGGTGTAACCGCCTTTTAGGCTAAGTTTAGAAAGTTTTATTCCAAATTTATGGTGCGTGTTTTTATGTGCTGTAAGAAACTCAAATGTCCACGAAATGGCACCACTGTTTCGCCAATACATATTTCCTTATCTGGGACTACAGGAAGCTGAAACGTTTCATGAAGACGATCAAGAAGTGGCTGGATCTTGAAGAGACGGTCACTAGGAGAACATTCTTCATTGTTAGAGAAATTCCACATGCTCAGAAGCATTTCGTAGCGGTTACGTGGCATAAGCTTTATCACTGAATTGTCATACAAAATGTTTTTTGACCAATAGTCCGGAAGTCTTGGATTCTTGCTAAGACCCATCCAAAACAATACTCCTACAAACCGTTCCTTTTCTTGAGAAGCAACATCATACCACTTTTTAGTAGAGAGTGGGGTTTGATATTACCCTTGTGTAAAGTCTGACTTGCGTAGATATTCGTTTCCTTCAATATGTAGACAATAACATCATCTGTTATGAAGAACTTGTAAATATCATACGGTGTTTTTTCATGGAGATTTACCGCAATTTCGGTTGGAACACCAGGGTTACTTTCAACAAAGTTAAAATTCTTCATATTACTTCCTGTAACTGGACCCCAGGCGAGAGAACTTCCACGAGTCACTACAGGTTCGTCAGAAACATCTGTCGTAGAATTACTCTCACTGAAATCGGCTACAACTGATTCATTTGTTTCTGTAATAGATTTTGAAAAACCTTCCCCACTGGCAAGATCTGCATGTACTGTTCTTCTACTTTTTCTCCGTGGGCTGCAAACAATTGATAGCCACATATTTCCTCTTCATTCTTTAATCAACATCATCTAAAAATTTCACTTTATCCGCAAGAGACAAGCATTTTCTGTTCGAAATTTTCAGCCAACATCACAGGCGAGTCCGTACTGATTGAACGAGAATGAATACGTAACTTCCACAGAGACAGGCCCACACCAGTTACAACCAGTTTTGCTCTGTAGAATGCAGTTTCTACGCTAGACTTTCTATTCCCATTTGGCAGCCCCGGTGGCGTAGTGGTCTAAGGCGCTGGCCTCTGATCATTCGTCCGTAAGGGGTCCGGTTTCGAATTCCGGTCAGGCATGGATGTTGTGTTTGTCTTACGTCACTGGCTCTCTCCCGACGGGCGAATGCTTATAGCACATTGAGTTGCTCACGGTGGTCGTTAAACCTCCAATAAAAAAAATGTTCCCATTTGGAAAAACAGCTGCTTCGTACCGTCTTCATGGATACGACTCCTAGCGTGTCGTTGCCCTTCTAACAGGACTCATAGCACCTCAGAGAACCAAAAGTTTCAAGATGAGGAATTAAAGGCGCTTTTCTCCCTTCTGCGTGCTATAAAAATGTAAACAAAACTTTAAAACACACAAAAAATGTTTTTTTGTCGAAAAACACTTTATTAGATAGAAATTGAATTTCGTAATATGGAGATCAATTTACATGTAAATTTCGGTCAAAGTCAAGGTTCTGCGGAAAATTTTGTTAAATACACTGCTGGCCACCCAAAGTGCAACACCAAGAAGGACACGATACAGCAAAACCAGATTTACTGTACACATAACAACAGATACAAAGATGAAACGATTGAGCTTACAGGCCCGTGCGACTTGCGGAACACGCAGACATCAATAATTCGTGTGGCCCCATGGCTGGCAATAATGGCAGCTACACGCCGCGGCATCGAACGAAAGAGGCTTTGGATGTGGGCTTGGGGTATGTCGGCCCAGGCTGCTTCCACACGTTGTCACAGTTCATCAGGTGTAGCCGCGGATGGTGCTTGCCAGGCCACTCGGTTGCCGATCAGCGACCAGACGTGTTTGATGAGCGACATAACGGGAGAACAGGAGGGCCACGGCAACAGTGACACCTGGTGGGCCGTTAAGAATTGTTGTACGATGCGTGCCACGTGCGGGCACGCATTATCCTGTTGAAATGTGGCTGCTGGCAGGTCCTGCAAGTAAGGGAGGACTACAGGCTCCAAAACGTCGGAGATATAGCGGTGGCTGTTGAATGTACCAGCGATGCGTACCAGAGGTGTGCGGGTGTCATATCCAATTGCGCCCCAAACCTTAACGCCAGGCGACGGACCGGTATAGCGATCCATAATGCAGGCGTCATACAGTCTCTCGCCGCGGTGCCGCCACACGCGGATCCTACCATTGTGGTGTTGCAGGCAGAAGCAGTATCCGTCGGAGAAGACAATGTCGTGCCATTCCGTAGTCCAGGTTCGGTGTTCAACGGCCCACTGCCGCCGCACTCGCCGGTGGGGTAACGTTAATAGTAATCGGAGCAATGGGCACCGTGCAATAAGTCCCCGCTCCTGCAGACGACGTCAAACGGTACGTGCTGACACAGGTTGTTGCGCAACACACCCTACTTCCTGCACTAACGTTCGTGATGTGACGGTGTGAGCCGTCAATGCTCGCCGCACAACATGTCAGTCCTCTCGTTCGGTGGTGTGCCGCGGCTTCGGCAACCGTCCACGTCGGTCCGTCCGTCCCTCCTGCACCCACCGAATCCATACTCGCCTCACTGTGGCTGGATGTCGTCCCACACGGGCGCCGATGTCTCGGTACGATAAACTGCTGTCGCGACAGGCCACTATTCATTCGATGTCGAACTCCGAAACGTACTGGAATGACTGCCGTATTCTGCGACGAGGCATCAGGAAGACTCCCACGCACAGGTCCGGCAGCAAAATCCACTTCCACTACTTTCACTCCGCCTTCTGTGCACCCTTCTTATAGTGCTTCTCGGTGGCGTGCCGGGCGCACATGATTTGCGTATGCCCTGCAATGCTAATCGTTTGCATGTCCTCTCGCGGGCGACGCATACTGCGAATTTCAAGCCAATCGGATGCTTCCTTCTTGGTGTTGCATTTTGGGTGGCCAGCAGTGTAGAAGATCTCGTTAAATGGAAGTTTGTTATATGGAAACTCTAGTGTGTATACTAAATAGAACAGTGTCATGAAATAAAGTTGAACTTCCCAAAGTTAAACAAACCGCAAAATGCATATTGTTGTACTGAGATTTGAATTTAGATTCAGCTTTATTTAGGGCAGCCAAACCGAAAGTAATTTTTCCTAAAATGGAGCTTTATATTTAATTTGAAAATTTTCAACGAACTTAAAAATTTGCATTTTTCAGACGTCGGGCTTGAACAAGAACCTATCCAAATGATCTAATTTAGAGATTCCTTTTAGGCTTACTTGTCTAGTTTTGCATATTATTTTGTGCTAAGTTTTGTTTTCTAAGCTACAGAATAGAACATTCTCCAAAGTTTTCAGCACAAGTAATATCAATTCCATGAGGAAAGCAGATAACTGCAGATATACTTCCTTATACAAAGTTAAACATTAAAGTTTTCATTTCATGCTTTCTCTTCCTTATTGCTCCTGGAAATGGGAATGTCAAATGTAATCATTCTCATTATAATAATTCTGCGAAAGCTTATCGTGTCTTTCCAGTATACTTCGTTTCCTTTTTCAGTTGTTGCCCTTTAGAGGGCAGAGAAGCGCACTCAGAGATATCTCATGATCCGGGATCCGCGTGTGCTGTGTTGCTGTGCACGTACCTCACTTGAACGAAATCATGCCTTTAGGATATGTGGCCTTGGGATGCCCAGACCAATACTCACAGAGAAGCAACTTCTTGATATTTGAGAAGCTTGAGAGCATTGTGACGACCAGATGTACCACGGAAAACATTTTCTTATTCTCGCGGAACCCAAGTAATGTTGTTGCAACATTTATAATTTAGAATTCAATCTATCTTTTCCTTGGCATTCGAAGAATAATTTTCAGAAATATCAAGCTCCTATCATTATGTCTTCAAACGAACTTCAGAAAAAAAAGCGGTAATTTTCCTCATTAAGTAAATTGAGAGCTACATTTAAATTTGAACTAAATACATATTTTAAAAAATTCGTTGTCTTTATGGAAAGTGATAGCAAATGCTTGGAGAAGGTGTCTTGGCACAGCTACTAGAAACAATTTTTTCGAAGGTTTATATACAGAGTCCGGATGGAAGGTATCCGAAATAAAAAAATTATATCTCGGAAGCCAGCCAGGTAACGCAGTGGTCTAAGCAGTGGCTTCTGATCATTCGTCCGAGATGGCTCCGGGTTCGAATCCCGGTGAGGCATGGATGTTGTGTTTGACTTACGACCCTGGCTCTCTCCCTTTCTGGAACCAGTGGCCCTAAATTAGGGACGGGGGACTGCTTATAGCCCACTGAGTTGCTCACGTTGGTCGTTAAATCTCCAATCAAAATAAATAAATGAATAAATAAATAGAAAAAAATTACAAAATATGTATCCGAAAAAGTTCATCATATGTACACTTCTGGTTTATGCCATTATCAAGGAAAAATACCAAAGGTTCTTTACTCACTATACTTGTCATAATGACAAACATCAACATGTTAGTCGACCTCGCCCGGCAAAACATCCACATGTTAGTCGACCTCATTCCACGTTGCTTGAAGCATGTTAGCTTTAACGGTAGCCACAGCGTCCGTGCTCTCAGGTGTTGAACGTCGGCGATAGATATATACTGTATATATATTTAAGGATCGGACGCAGAGACAATTGTGACAGCGGACTGCGGTTGCATTGAACTGCACGGACTGTGAGGATGCCTCAACGTCGAATCCGACGTTGAGGCATCCTTACAGTCTGAGAGGACATACTATTCAGCTGAGACAGGTGGTTTGGTGTAGTCACATATTATTCGGCTGAGAGAGGTCGAATGGTCTAGTGAGTTTAAGAGAGGACATATTATTCGGCTGAGAGAGGTCGATTGGTCTAGTGAGTTTAAGAGAGGACATATATTCGGCTGAGAGAGGTCGATTGGTCTAGTGAGTTTAAGAGAGGACATATTATTCGGCTGAGAGAGGTCGATTGGTCTAGTGAGTTTAAGAGAGGACATATTATTCGGTTGAGAGAGGTCGATTGGTCTAGTGAGTTTAAGAGAGGACATATTATTCGGCTGAGAGAGGTCGATTGGTCTAGTGAGTTTAAGAGAGGACATATAATTCGGCTGAGAGAGGTCTATTGGTCTAGTGAATTTAAGAGAGCACATATTATTTGGCTGAGAGAGGTCGATTGGTCTAGTGAGTTTAAGAGAGGACATATTATTCGGCTGAGAGAGGTCGATTGGTCAATTCACCGTATCGCCAAAAATTTTGATCCGAGCGACGAGTCGATCGAACGATGTTGGCCCCAATGGTTCGAGGAGGGCACAACTCTGCAGCAAGCCGGCAGTTGATGGCCGAGGGCAACGAGTGGTCGTGAGGATCGAGCGATTGTGAGAGCCAAAAGAACAGCACCAAATTCGTCACTCTCAACAATCCGTGGCTCAGTTGCTTTGTCTACAAGTAAGGAAGTGGCCATCCGGACGGTTGTCAGACGACTTGCGGCCCGGGGACTGCATTCAAGGAGGAGGAGGATGCATGTTAGTGAATGAAATGAATCTCCGGCAGCATCTCCGGCGGCGGTTGCTGTGGTGACGGGATCAGTCAACGTCGTATAACATCCAGTAGCGTCGTGTTGTCTTCAGTTATGAATACCGGTTTGCACTTTGCGCCGATCACCAGCGCATATGTAGCTGGAACCGAGCCCGGCCAGCGTGGAGATCCTGCCTTCACCGTGCAACGGCACACAGCTTTCACACAGGGACTGACTGTCTGGATAGCCATTTCCTACGAAGTCTGTTTAAAATGGACTAGCATGGACTAATTTAACATAGACTTCAGTCAATTTCAATTTTAAAAATAAGTTCTAGATTTTTTCCATGTTACGAGCGTGAAAAAGACCAGCTCCCATACGTTAGTTATGCAGCTCAGATACTCGTAACAAACGAAATGTGGGTTACAACTAAAATATCAGACTCCAAAATGTTATGTTTAAATGATATCCTTATTTCCTTATTTCTCCAGCAAAAGAGATCAGCGATTTTTTTTTTCACCAATTATACGACGTATTATGACTAAGGTTACAGAGGGTGTTCAGGAAGTAATACCTCCATTTTTGTATACAAGCCCATTGGCAAGGTACCAAATTGAAACAAAGCTAGGAAAAAGCTCACAATTTCTAATTTAATTCGCGTATTTTATTTTTCTACATAGTCCCCCTCACGCTCTATACAGATGCTCCAACATTTAATAAGTTTTTTTAAACCCGTCTTTATACAAATCTTCAAATTGTTCTCTGAACCATTTCCTCGTAGCGGCTTGAACATCTTCGTGACATGTGAACTGAATTTCTTTCATATGTCTCTTGAGAGCAGAAAGCAACCACAAGTCGGACGGCGCCAAAGCTGGACTGCAATTAGGATGTTCAAGAACTTTAAGCCCGATTTCTTTTATTGGAGGTTTAACGACCACCGTGAGCAACTCAATGTGCTATAAGCAGTCGCCTGTCCCTAATTTAGGGTCACTGGTTCCAGGGAAGGAAGAGAGCCAGTGCCGTAAGACAAGCACAACATCCATGCCTCACGGGATTCGAACCCGAACCCCTTTCGGACGAATGATCAGAGGCCATCGCTTAGACCACTGCGCCACCGGGGCCACACCCGTTTTTCAGTATGGTCTCTGAAGCGAAAGCACTGGTTTGGGTTTGGTATTGTCGTGTTACCCACCACACGCATGCAGTTTATTCTTTGCTATACCTTTTTTAAGGTATGCACGTAGCACTCAGAGTTGATAGTCGTATTCCTGCAGGCACAGAACACAGTGAACGGCCGCCCCGGTGGCACAGTGGTCTAAGCGACGGCCTCTGATCATTCGTCCGAAAACTGGCCAGATCATTTAATGTAGGATCATCGAGGAGCGCATCGCAGACCACAGTCAAGACCACAGTTGTGCGCAAAAAGTTGCGCACAGACGTGCCACAGTGGAACAACTGGCCAGATCATTTAATGCGGGCTCATCGAGGAGAGCATCTCAGGCTGCAGTCCAGATCACAGTTGTGCGCAAAAGGTTACGCGCTGACGGGCTAGAGTGGAACAGCTGGCCAGATCATTTAATGTAGGCTCATCGAGGAGCGCATAGCATACCACAGTTGTTCGCAAAAAGTTACGCGCAGACTGGCCGCAGTGGAACAACTGATCAGATCATTTACTGCAGGCTCAACGAGGAGCTCATCGCAGACCACAGTCCAGACCACAGTTGTGCGCAAAAAGTTGCCTGGCTCGAATCCCGGTGCGGCATGGATGTTGTGTTTGTCTTACGGCACTGGGTCTCTCCCTTCCCTGGAACCAGTGGCTCTAAATTTGGGACAGACGACTGCTTATAGCCCACTAAGTTGCTCACGGTGGTCGTTAAACCTCCAAAAAAAAAAACCCAGTGAACATGTGTGCATGCACTTAGCGGCAGAAATTTGCATTTTGAATTCTTTCGCTAGAAGAAAAGATGGGTGTCGGCATTCCAACAGTTGAATTTTCATTTCTGTGTCATAATGGTGAACCCAATTTTCATCATCTCATCAAAATATTCCTGTAAAGACCACACTTTGTAGGCTGGGGCATTGTTTTGTTGGTAAGTGAAAGGGACTTTACCGAGGTCGGTATACCGAAAAAGATGTGTGAACCGCTAGGACGGGGGAAAATGAAACGCAGGACGCTTCCTGGTTTCGGGCCTGTCTTCACATAACTGTTGCCATAAATTCGGCAGCACAGGGAATGTCATTATAGCATTACGATTCCCGCGTCTTGGAACTAGTGGGCGCAGCTCAAACTATGGAAAACAACGCAGAGAATATCTTCTCCTCGTTTAGTTGGAGAGTAGACTAAAAGTTTCCCTTTTGACTGGAAGTAGATTATTTTGTGTTCCGCCATTCTGTAAGGAAGGAGAAATTCTAAACCAGTGGTTTAGCTATATTGTACCACCATGTTGCTAAGAGTTAAGTTTAAAAAACGATAATTTTGTTGATAACGAATTGATAACGAGGAACAGTACACCAATTATGTAGACATAGTAACACTATACTAATAATCCGATTTATTGGCGTAGGAAATATACACATAAGCGTATATTATATAGTTTTTCATAGGTGGAATAATTTGAGGGTATATGCAAAATTATGTACTAAATGTGAAAATATGCTTTTATTTCTCAAAGTGGCTAAATATGCAAAATTAGCATTTTGCTTGAACATCCGGGCTTTACTCATAACATATACGCTTTTTTCGCCGTGCCACCAAGGTTTATGTTGTTAAGCGTATCATGATATAAAATTAAATTAGCTTTGATTACACCTTCGGAGTATATTAAATATAGAAACAGAACAAACTTTTCTAGCTTATCTATACTCGAGCAACTTCCAGCAACCACTTTCTCAATCGTCTGTGCTGTTGTTTTCCAAAGAGTGTGTATGTACTACAAGCCTTGTCCCCGGCCGCTAGTCAGCTTCACTACGCCACTGCAGGAAATGTATTATTCCAGTGATCTTTAACAAAATATTGTGCTTTGATTTATCAGGAATAATGTGTTTCTTACGCTTTTTACGCTCTTCAACCGTAGGTTGAAAAGCGATATATTCTCCAGCTTTGTCCGTCTGCCCGTCCGCACGATAACTCGCGTAAAAACAGTTCGATTTCGATGAAATTTTAGTATGTGGTAGGGAACCACCTGCGGACGAACCCTATTGAAAATGGACGAAATGGGGTTAAAGATCACAGCACAGGAGCCAGATCCATTCCATTGCCCATATAGGTCATAACTTGCGTAAAAATGTTTCGATTTCCATGAAATTTTCGTATGTGGTAGAGAATCACTCATCGTGGAATTAATTCTGTTAAAAATGGACGAAATGGGGTCAAAGGTCAGGACATAGGAGTGGGATCCATTCCACTGGCCTTATGCCTCATAACGCGTAAAAATATTTCGATTTCAATGAAATTTTAGTATGTGGTAGGAGATCACCTGGGGTCAAATGTTATTGAAAATGGGTGTAATGGGGTCAAAAATCAGGACATAGGAGCGGGATCCATTCCATTGCCCTTATGCGTCATAACTTACGTAAAAATGCTTCGATTGTGACAAAACTTTTTCATGTTGTTCCAGAGGTACACTGAAGAGGTTCTGTTGAATATCATCGAAATGGGGTCGAAGATCAGGACACAGGAGCGAGATTTATTCCACAGCCATTATCCTCATAACTTGACTAAAAATCCTTCGATTGCGACAAAACTTTATCGTGTTGTTCCGGAGGTATACTGAATCGGTTCTGTAAAATATCATCGAAATAGGGACAAAGGTCAGGACACAGGTGCGATATTTATTTCACAGCCATTATCCTCATAACTTGAGCAATGATTTCTGGCGTGTTGGAAAGCGTATCATAATCAATGCATTGCATGATTTTACTAACTTGTTAACTAGGCTCATGAATTATTTTTTGTTGAGAAACTGCCATCCCTAAATATTCTCAGCGCCGAATTTCTGCCTAAACAGCATGCTGGAACTTCTGTTAAACCAGCAATTTCACTGTTGCCATGGTATGTAACCCTCCAGAGTTGCAAGAAAATGTTTGTATCCTGCACAGAACTGTAGTGAGTAATGATAACTTTCATTATACTCCAGAGAGTTCATTGCTATGAAGCGTGACTTGAACCAGGATCTCCTAATTTCCTTCTCAGTATGCAGACATTAAATGAAGTGCATTTCTAACCGAATGAAGTATTTAAGCAATCTTATCAGTTCATATGTCTACCACCGATGAGTTTCCGCTTTCAGATGCATGCATCTATCTTGACGGCATGTTGGCAGACCAAGAAGTCACCAGTTGGAATTGCTGACAAATATTACAAGAGTTATTATTCAATTTCCTGACTACATAGGGATTCTAATTAAAGCACAGTGTTTGCAAAGAGCAGAGGATCAGTGATAGTACATTCTAGCCGATATGATCAGCATATTGTCCTGTGTGCTGTAATGATTAGCCTGCTTGGATGAAAATGGGAAACATACGTTCAAATGCTGCTGAAAGGCAATGTCTCTTTCATGTCTTCCCGAAAAAGGTTTTTAATGTGGGTTAAATTTCTGTGCTAAAAACGATGCTTTAAGAGTTTTCTTGAAATTGGCATAAGTTAAATAACAATTCATCCTTAAAACGTTCCTTACCTGTTTCTGGTAATGATATCCAAGCTTACTGAACTGCAATATAGGTCACTGACAGCTAATATAATATTAATCAATACCTAGATTTGCTCCTCTTATTAAAATTGCATCACCAAACAAAAATCTACCCACATAAGAGTTCCAGTTAAAGAATCAGTCAAAAGGATAGTATGGATTATTTGCTCAAAAGGTTATCATTTTAACTTATTTAAGCATGGATTGCTTAAATAAGTTAAAATGATAACAAAGTATTTTAATAATATTATTATTATCATTATTATTATTCATGTTTATTACACTGCTGGACAATTGCTAAGGACGGATCATAAACGGCTATATAGCGCATAAAAAAGTAAGTGTGGTTGGATGCCAAGTGAAATAAAATAATGTCAGAATGCCAGGACACTACAAGAAAGACAATTTATTGTGCTCTGAAATCCAGAAGGCTTTGGAACGTGTTCAAGGGACAAACAGGCCATTTTGTGCAGAATACGTAAACGTGAAAAAAATGCAATTACCGTCCGCAGGCGTTCCGGCGTAAGATGTCAATACGGGATATGGCCACCATGGAGGGCGATACAAGATTCCACACGTCGTGTCATGCTTTGCACAACATTATCAAGCAGTGTTGGGGTAATTTATCCCATTCCTCTGTCAGTGCACGGATGAGGGTGTCCTTGTTTATTAGAGGGCATTGGCGACCAGCAAGACTCCTCCCCAAAGCATCCCACACATGTTCAATGGGATTCAGATCTGGAGAACGTGCTGGCCATACCAAGCGTTGATTATCCTCGCTCTCAAGACACTCCTGGACAGCGACTGTTCGATGACATGTTGCGTTGTCGTCCATGAAAATGAATCTATCACCGACAGCACCACGGAACATGCGAACATGAGGTAGCAGAACATCATTAATGTATCGTTGGCCAGTCATAGTCCCAGTTGGAAGCACATAGAGGGACGTACGGCCATTGATCATGATGCCAGCCCATACCATGACACTACATGTCGGATATCGGTCCCTTTCCTGTATGTTTGCTGGACAATATGCAGTACCACTATCACGCCAGATCAGTTGTCGTCGACAATCAGACGATAGACTGTATCTACTCTCATCTGAGAACAGGACAGCAGACCAGTCGTTATCAGTCCAATTGCGATGTTGATGGCACCATTGTAAACGGGCGGTACGGTGACGTCTGGACAATGGGATGCACCCAACAGGACGGCGGGCGTATAGTCCTCCTTCATGCAAACGTCTGGCGACAGTTTTTCGGGAGATCCGCTTGCCAGTCGCAGCCAAAAACTGATTTGCTAACTCACTAGCTGTGCTGCGGCGTTGTCGTTTTGTTGATAGCACTATGTACCGATCTTCTGCAGGTGTCGTACTGCGAGCACGACCTCCCCTGTGACGTTTGCTGCACTCTCCATTTGTTTGAAATGATTTCCAAAGCCTTGAAACAACACTGTGGCTGACGTCGAACTCCCTGGCAACATCTGTTATTTTTCGCCCTTCTTCAATCTTGCCAATAATACAGCCACGCGTAAAATCATCTAGGTGATGTCGGGAAGACATACTGAAATTTGCAAGTTCGTCAATTGATTCTTTCCCTTTCAACTTAGCGTTTGAACAACAACGGTCAATACGCGTCAAATCCTTTATATCTCTTATCAGCGCTATGACGTCACGAAAAAGTTCGGTAATCCAAAATTTGCATACGCACAACACGTCTTACTGTATCCCGCACTTATGCTAATTTCCACATTTTCCTGCCTTCCATTTTATGGTTGCTATCGTTGCTATTGTCATCCGTCCTTAGCAATTGTCCGTCAGTGTATTATTATTCAATCTATATGCATGTTTATTATTATTATTCAATCTATATGCATGTTTATTATTATTATTATTCAATCTATATGCATGTTTATTATTATTATTATTATTTAATCTATATGCATGTTTATTATAATTATTACTGAATCTATATTCAGCTTTATTATTCTTATTCTTGAATCTACATTCATCTTTATTATTATTATTATTATTGCTATTAAATCTGTATTCATCTTTATTATTACTATTATTGTGAAATCTATATTCATTATTACTATTATTACGAAATCTATATTATTATTATTATTATTATTATTATTATATTTCCCACTTCTTCCTTCCGGAACGGGTACGATGTACCAAGTCTGGAAAGGGGTGTTTCTTTCCTCAAATTGCCCAGAAACTTCTTAACTATCATACAGTGTTCAGGATAGCTGCCTTCTGTAGTTCCACGTAGGTGTTATGTTGAAGGTCTAGTGTCTGCATAAAGCTGCGAATGGTCTTAGGTACAACTCTTGTGGCTGATATTACTATCGGGACGGTGGTGACGTTCTTCATATGCCACATTTCCTTGACTTCGTATCGTTAGCCGCTTCTCTCCGTGCGTCTTCTTGTTGTTCCACGTGTTGGGCACGGCTATGTCAATGAGGTATATTGACTTCTTCTCCTTGTCGACCAGGACGATGTCGGGCCGATTGTGGGGTATGGTCTTATCTATTCTGATCGGTTTGTCCCAGTACATCTTGTGGGTTTTGTTGTCTAGAAGCGATGTTGGCTCATACTTGTAGTAGGGGACAGTCTCAGTTATAATGAGGTGGTGCTTTCTTGCCACTTTCGGATGGACAATCTTGGCGACTTGATTGCGCCTGTTTGTGTGAGGACTCTGCACCCTGCTGTGATACGCTGGATGGTATCTGGCACTTGATGGCATTGCCTACATGTGTCGCTTTCCACTGCGGTGTCCTTCAGATAATGCTTCCGGCAGTTTCTGGTGTTTACAACTTGATCTTGTATAGCAATCAGGAACCCTTCGGTCTCGGGGAAGAGTAATCCATTTGTAAGCCATGCATTAGAGACAGTCTTATCCACATGGCCAGATTGCAGATCGTTGTAGTGCCATCCGTGTAGAACTTTCTTGCCCTAAGCATCTTCTTTTGGTTCTCCGTTCCAATCTCGATGATCTGAGTTAAGAGGTCTAGGGCTATGTACTTCTTGTCACTCTGGTTTATCGCTTTGTGAAGGGGTCATTTTGCTCTGATGGAAGTATTTTCTGAAGCTGCTGATTTCTTAGTCTCGGTGTTCCAGGAGATCAATCATTCCCCTTCCTTCTTCTGCCCGTCCGATGGCTAGCCTTTCTATTTCTGACTTCGGGTGGTGCTGGCGATGTTTATTGAGGGTTGTCCTGGTATTGCGAATTATTTCCTCAAGCTCTGTTGTGGTCCACTTGATTACGAAGGAACGTGAGGACTGGAACTGCGTATGTGTTGATATCCCAAGTGATGTTGCGATCGTTCAGCTTGATCTTCATTAGTCTCCTTAGTCTTTGGTTGTATTTGGCGGCTCAATTGTTTTTGATTTCTTTGTGCTCTAGGCGTTGTGCTTGAAGCATACCAAGGTACCTATAGAGTTCTCATTCTTCCATAGCTGCGATCTGTTCTCCGGTCTTCAATTGTTAGCTACGTGCTTCATGCTCTCCTTGGTTCATACCTTGTGTCTTGCATTTCTGTAGGCCGAATTCCATCCCTATGTCATTGCTGAAGCCCTTGGTGATCCATATTAGGTGCTGGAGTTGGTTCTGCGACAATTCGCACAGCTTGATGTCATCCATGTACATAAGGTGGGAGAGTTTTTACTTGTTGGTTTTGTTGCGCTTGATGGTAAACTTATACTTTCTTTCGTTGAGCATGGTTGACAGCAAGTTAAGTGCTAGGCAGAACTATAGTGGGCTAGGTGAATCTCCCTGGAAGATGCCTCTCCTTATGTGGATGGGCATGGCCATTTTGTTATCGACTTTGATTGATGACTTCCATTCTGTCATGGCCGGTTTATTGAAGTTTATGTTTACAGGACTTACTCTGTAGATTTCAAGGACCTCTATCAGCCAGCTTTGGGGTTCGGAATCGTAGGCTTTACGGTGATCGATGCATGATGTGTACATGTTGAGGTGCATCTTGAAAGCTTGCTCCATTACAACAGCGTCGATAGTAAGCTTTTCCTTACACCCTCTACAGTCCACTTGGAATCCTTTTTGCTGTTCTTCCATAAGTGCTTGTCCTTCTATGTGACTCATTATGTGATTAACGATGCACGCTGTTAGGATCTTACACAGCGTAGGTAGACACGCTATTGGTCAATAGTTGGCTGAAATTCTATTTCTTGTGTCTTCATCTTTAGCCTTTAGTATCGTTACTCCCTGGGTGAGAAAATCTGGGATTAGTGCTGGACTTTGGATCATGTTGGTCAGTTGATCTGCCAGATATTTTTATGTGCAGGTGAACCTCTTGCACCAGTAGTTGTGGATGCTATCAACACCTGGTGCTTTCCAGCTATGTGTCTTAGCTATGGCTTGCTGTAGGTCCTCTACTGTGATCTTCCAGTCTGCCATTTCGTGATATTGGCTCACTGTCCTTTTTTCTCATTGTAGCCATGCGGCTCTGCTGCTGTGGTTTGTATTCCTTTGCCTGGAGGTTGTTCCTGAATTTTTCTACCGCTTCACATTCTTGTGGTCCTTCGTTTTTGATATATTTCTTGGTAATGTTACAACAGAAGCTTTTCTCATCGTTTTCGAATGTGTTATTGTCCATATGTCGCTGTGTGTTCTCTTTGTGTCGTCTTAGTCTCTTGCTGGTAGCTAGTAGACTTTGTTTTAGCGTGTCTAAGTATTGTTGCATTTGCTGGTTTTCATCGAACCTGGTGTGGACTTTGGCGCTTTTCAGCATGAGCTTTACTTTTCCTACCAGTTTCGTGGACCTATTTCCCTTTATTTACTGTGTGAGTTGGCCGATTTCCTTCCGGAAATCATCAACTCGGCCCTGCAGTCTTTTTTGCCATGCTGGTAGGATGAGTTTCTTGGTTCTTTGTTTCTTCTTATGGATGGTATTTTCCCCTTTTAGTCTTGTGGCTACAACTGCGCAACAGTGCACAGCGGTGTGGATGGATTCTAACGTGGTGCCATTTTCATCTAGGCAGGCTGGCAGCACAGACTTGTTGAGATGTTCTGTTATTTGACATAAATCTCTGTTAGGTATTTGTATCGGTATTCTGTGTCTCATGGTACGGTCCATTCCTTCGAACTCTTGGACGGCTGTCTTGAATTCGTTGGCAAACGCTGATGGCACCCACTGGCTAAGTTCGGTCCGGTCTTCTGACCCTGTCTCATCCTTGTCATCAGACATCGCATTCCCTTTTGCAGCGTGCTGCTCGCTACTCTGTGGTTGGACACATAGTTCTTTCTTTATGGCTTCCAGGACGGCAGATGGTATCATGTTCTTCGCGATAATGGTCCGTCTCTGTTCCGCTAGACGCTGTTCGCTGTCTTGAATGTCTGGGTATTGCTGTTGCCATTTGTCATACATTCTCTTCCTGTACATTGTCATTTCTGGCTCCATTTTAGTCGCTTCGTAGTATGTTCGCATTATGTACATATTCATCTCTGGACTCCATCTCATGCGTTGGCCTGCACTTCGGTCCGGCTTGGTCTTGGGCTGCTAATCCCAAGAAGCATCTCCGGCCGATCCTGGACTATTTCTTGTTGTAGCCATGAGAGAGGTAACGCCACTTTCTTTACTGCTTCCCTCTGGAGACTGTAACTTGCTTGTCAGACAGGCCCCTCTACCTAAGGCTCGAACACGAGTGACTTTATCCTGCGCCACATTCGATGCAGTATCTGCTAATCTCCTTCTTAGTAATATCCTGATGGAGTTGAGGTTTTTCAGTATGTAGGTTTCTTAACTAGTGGATATTGTATCATCTTAACTGATGTTGTAAGCACTAGATGGCGCCACATTCCTGCAACTGTTTCGAAATCTTTTTAAAAAGGTTATCTCAAGTCGAAATCCACGGCGGCTGGCGCTGGTTCCAGATGGAATAGAGTCTGCGACCTCTTGGATGGTAGATGCTTACGCTATTCACTAGGCCCTCTTTATTATTATTATTAATATTATTATTATTATTATATTTGATTTTCCCATCTATAGCATGGTCCGTCACCCCAGTGGAGCAGTGGTCTAAGCGCTGACTTCTGATCGGGCGGTCACGTTTACTTGTGCTCCAGCACTTTAAGTGATATTAGTTGTTTTTGGGAGTTTCCTGTTGGGTTTTTTATGTTATTTAGTTTTGTGAATGTTGTATGCTTAAGTTGAACCTACAAATTCGTTGGGACAGCCTTTATTTATTATTTTTTTTTTGGTGTATTTTACACCGACGTGGGTGACTAGGTCAGTTACTCACTTCAGTGTTACAAGGTTACTCAAGGAGAGTACCTATGCCTTCAAGCATACTGTTGAAGGTGGGTTCCTTTGTTTTTAGTGTTGCAAGCCGCAACACTAGGTTTTAGTTTAAGTTCTGTGTTAGTAGTCAAGATGATTACGACCTCAGCGTCTAAGTCGACGTCTGATGCTTCTGTGCCTATTCTACTCGAATCTTCTATATCAACGACCAGTGTGTCTGCTTCACAGGATATATCAGTAATGGATACCTCCACTATGATCTGTCATTCTTCGGAAAGTGTGTTAAGTGTTGTGGAACAAATTGTGCATGAAGGGGTTGGAGCCGAGGGCCCACCCCCACCCCCTCTCAGCACCTATGCGACTGCTATCCATCCTGCGAATGTACCTTCTGCAGCTTCAATAGACTCTCAATATACGATTACACGTGTGGATAAAGTTTTACGACTGAAAGTTCCGGATGACTCTGTTCTAGGTAAGCGTTTCTCAGAAAATTTATCTTTCACTGTTTATGTTCCTGCCCTAAAGGACACCCCAATCCCTCGGTACCTGCATGCAATTTCAATGGTTGTTTCCAGAGAATCCATCAAATCAGCCATCCGTTTTGGTGGGGGAATCGAAGTGCGCTTTACCCTAAAATCTGCTGTTGAAAAAATTCTTCAATGTGGTGTAGACATTGGTACTGTGCATCTGCAACCGACGCCTTCTATTCAGCGCCCTGTTACCGTCACTCTGACACCCGTTCCCTCGGGACTTCCTGATGAACTATTAGTAGATGCGCTTAGCTCCATGGGCAGAGTAGTAGGTACAACAAACTTTCTCTCTGCTGCAGGCTTAAACACCCCCTATGCCTATGTGCAAGGAGGACGTCGTCAGTATAGGGGGATTTTCCCTACGGAACAGGCTCTGAAGGACAGGCCTACCTCCGTTGAGGTTATTACAGACTCAAGAAAATACACGTTTGACTTATTTGCAGGAATGCAGTGCTTTTATTGTAAAGGGGAAGGTCATCGGGTGACCTCGTGTCCTCACAGAAATGTGCAGAATAATTCTACTTCAAATCCTGGAGCCGTTGAGTCATCATTCTGTTCTGAGCCGTCAGTTGCCCAGACACCAAACCTGGAATCAGTAGATGATGCTATGTTGAGTACAGACAGCACATTTCAGAGTCTTATTATTCATAACTCTGCAGCTCAGCAATCCCCTTCTGTGGAAGTACCTGATAGTGGTTATCAATTAGAAGATTACCCTGCCTTGCCACCGTCGGGGGGAACACGAGTTTCTACAACTACGTGTAAGAGACCTTTGACCCCGACATCTCCTAAGAAAAAGAGAGGTCGACCACAAGCCAGGTCCAGCTCGAAAGCGACACGTTCTGGTGTACCCTCTCAGTCGCCGAGTCTTGAACGAAGCAACTCTTCCACTTCAACCCTAAAACAGCCTGAAACCAGTGTGAGCTATCAGGAGGTAGAAATGGAAATACCTGATAATCTGAGTGACACCACGTCGACACATTCTGATATTGAACCATATCCAGAGTGTGCGGAAGACTTTGATAGATATCTTAAAGATATAGAAGTGCCAGTTACGCCATTATCTTACTTCAAACTAGTCTCTCTGTATGCGGTTCCTAAGAGAACTAGCATCATGAAAATTCCTTGCATTCAGAAAACTCTGTCTAGAGTGCCGGAATTGGTTTCACAGGTATCTTTTTTACATGAACTGTTCCACAAGCACTCGACCACCACACCAAAAGTGCACTTATTTTGTCGACGTATTCGTTATTTATTAACAATGCTTGATAAACGAGTTGAGGGGGTTTTGCAGCCACCAAAATGAACTCTAAGGTACTATTTGCTTCCTTTAACTGCCGAGGTTTAGCGGCGTCAGCAGCAAATGCATTGGTTTTTGAAGATGTCCGAGATTTAAAAGCGGATGTTCTAATGTTGCAAGAGACTAACTGTTCGGCAGGAATCAATTTTTCTCGCTGGCGCCGCTGGCCTTATGTTTTTTATCATAATTACCGGACACATGTTGGTTCCGGAACTGCAATAGCATTTCATTCCCGATTTCACTCTATATTACAGAATATTGTCGAGTCCCAGAGCCGCCTGGGAGTTTTTCAATGTATTTCGTTTTGCCTTCAGTCCAGTCGAATTCATCTATTAAATATTCATGTACCTCAAAATAATAATGAAGCTACTGATCTCCTGGTTCATGTTGCTGCCGTTCTTGCGAATATTCCTCCCTCAGACCTTATTCTTTTTGCTGGTGATTTTAATTGTACACTTCAACCTTACGTTGATAGAGATAATTCACATGAAAGCCGTCATTCTTTAGTTTCTCAGCTCTCTCAGATTGTCTTCAACTTTGACCTCCAAGATGCCTTCAGATATCTACACCCAACTGAACGAGAGTTTTCTTGGTTCCCCCTATTCATTTAAATTGTGCTGCAGTCAGACTTGATCGATTTTATGTCTCCCGTTTTATTCGTCCGTCTATTATTTCAGTCAATCACGCACCCTCTGTTTCTTCAGACCATAAGCCAGTTATTCTTTTCCTCTGTTTTCAGTCTATTGGTATTCCACGGCCGCGTGTTTGGTCTTTAGATGATTCGTGTCTTCAAGATCCTGATTTTAATACTGAAGTTGATCTTATTATTACTCAAGCTGTTACTCAATTGTCTTTTGTTTCCGACCCAGCGGCTCTGTGGATCTCGACAAAACAATCTATTGTAGCTTTTGCGAAGAAATATTCTTTTACTATCAGAACCCGGCGTACTATGACTATGGACAGTCTCCGGCGCGCGCTTCAGCGAATCCCACGAACCTCTTCGGATTATGATCTCCTTGAAACGAAATTACGAGAATGTCTTCAAGCCTCTGTTTCAAATGTACTGACCCGTCTGAAATACTCATTTCTCAGATTCGAGGAAGATCCTTTTCGCAGTCTCCGTTCCCTCGAGGTACGAAGAAAAAAAAATACCATTGTACAACTCACCCTCTCTAATGGCTCAGTAACTACTGACCCATATGTTATATGTAATCAAACTCATGCGTATTATAGCCAACGTTTTCAACGTATACATTAACACAGCCAGCCTCTTCTGCACCACTTTTGCAAGACCTTCCGCAAGTTCCTGAATGCTATGTGTCCTCTCTAAATGCTCAGATCAACCCTCAAGAAATCCGCAATTCGATTTACAGTTTAAATGATCGTTCCTCACCTGGAGAGGATGGGCTTTCCTTAAAATTCTACAAAACATTCCTTCCTTATCTCATGCCACTTCTCCTCAGTTGTTATACTTTCCATTTTTCGTCTTCAAGTTCTTCTTCCAATGCTTTCAGCTTTGCTCTGCTTCGCCTTATTCCTAAATCTGGCTATCTTGGTATTTTATCTAACTGGCGACCCATCTCTATACTTAATACCGACTATAAAATCTTTGCTAAACTACTCGCACTCCGTCTGAATCCTGTTCTATCCTATTTAATTCATCCTGACCAAACTTACACTGTTCCCACCCGCTCTATCGCTTCTAATATTACCACGATCCGTGATCTTAACACTCTCGCATCCCAGCTAGCAGAACCCCTTGCTATTTTTAATATTGATCAAAGACAGGCTTTTGATTCCATTAACCATACTTATATCTTTACTGTCCTTCAACGCTTTGGATTCCCTCCCTTCTTCTGCCAGGCTCTTTCTAATCTGTATTCAAACTCTTTTTTTCGGGTTCGTACTTCGACTTTTATTACTTCTGCTATCCCTTATTCTAACGGTATCCGGCAGGGCTGTCCCCTGTCGGGTCAACTTTGTGCACTCTGTTTTGAACCTCTTCTAATCTGTCTCCGTTTCCGACTTCTTTCTTCTGTCCCCCGTGGAGTTGTGTGCACCCGGCACCATCATACTGTCTTGACTGCATATGCCGATGACTCGACGTTATTTTTACGAACAGAATCTTCGTTTGGAATCCTATTATCAACATATCACGAATATGCCGTAATTTCTGGATCAGCCTTAAACACTGAAAAATGCTCAGGTTTATGGACGGGAGCGTGGGCGACCCGTGGTGACCGTCCGTGGGGCGCCCGATGGTCTTCCAACGTAGTCAAATTTCTTTTTGTGCACTTCGGAAAACCGGAGGCGGTTGCTGCTGCAGCATGGAACATCCCTCGTTCATCGAATTTATCGAAGACTTGCGCCTCTCCGTCAGCTCAAACCCTTTCTTTCATTTTTTAGTCGGGCAATGCTACTAAATGTGTTTGTGCAACCGAAATTGTTTCACAGCTGTATTGCTCACCTTCCGCCACCTTTCTTGCTGAATCATCTGCAGAGAACTTTTGTGGACTTCATTTGGAATATTATTCATTGGGTGCATCGCTCCACGCTTTCTCTTCCGATTTCCTATGGTGGTCTCTCTCTTGCTGATATCACTCGAAAATTTCAAGCCTTTCATCTTCATAACTTTCTTAAGATTTTTTCAACGCCTATTTCTTCAACGCAAACCATTATCGATACTCTGTTCTTCCCCCGGAGTCCCCACCTTACAGTTCAAACTTTTCTGCAAATGGACCTGTTCCCATTCATTCCCAATCATTTCCCTGACACTTACAAGTCTGCACTTACCCTTTGGCGCTCCCTGAATCCTGTCCGACTCCCCCTTCCACTACTAATGACCTCCTTGCAGAACCCCTCTTCTTCTCCTCTGCTATCTACTCTTCTACCTCTTCGTACCTTCACTACTCCTCATGGTTTGCCAGTGGAGTTGTGAATGTCTCTCAACTCGTTGACATTGATCTCCGTTGGAAACATCTTTCTCGCATTTCTCCCTTGTTTGCAGATACCCCTGTTCATCGTGCTCAACTTCGGCATATCCAGATTTGCATTCAGAGACTCTACACACAACTTGCCAATCAGAATGGCCTTATTCAGAACTCATCAGCCTCACTCAGTCTCCCGTTCATTATTTATCTAGATGACCAGCCGTTTCTTTCACATCAAGTATCTGCTAAACTCCTCTATAGGCATTTCATTACATATTTTACCGATCCAATGCCGATTCCTGCCGATTCCCTCCGTGCCAGAGGCAGAAGTACCAGCAACATGGAGTGATCCACTAAGAGCCTTGGCTACTCCAAAGGCAAGGGATATCCATTGGTTACATCTACATAGTCGCTTATTAACCACACGCACCCTTCATCGTTTTCGGCATCTTACATCGTCACTGTGTTATTTTTGCAATACAGAGGGAGATGTATTTCACTCTTACTCGATGTGCTTGTTTTTACAGACTTTGTTTTCATTGATGTTTCTTTTGCTTCAGAATGTTTGTGCTTCTTTACATACCATGTTTCATTATAATGTTCTTCGCTCACATCACCCATCTGCTTCATCACACAATTCTGTATGCATTTTTCTCATATTGCAAGCAAAATATACAATTTATCAGTACTATCATATTAGTGTCGATTGTGTTACCCTTAGACGTTATAACGTGGCAAGACGTTTTCTTTGTCGCAGATACCGTCAGTCTGTGACTGCGATATTGCAGGTCGAGTATGATACTGCAAAGACGAGTAACAGTCTTGACAGTTTTCATGCTAAGTGGTCCCCAATTCATATCTGGTTTAATACGAATAATGATATTGTAACACTAACCGTGTAACGTCCTCGACATTTTGTTATGGTCAGATCTCTGTCTTCGTATTGTACTGGAGCGTTTTTTGGTTGTTGTTTTTTTGCACTATGTTGTGAGTATTTTTGTATATTTACGCAGGTTAGTTGCCCGACGAAGTGTTCGGCATAACCTCTTTTTCCATAAATTACTGTTGGGTAATATGTCGTTTTATTTGACTACCTAGTTACGTTTCTCTGTTCAATTTCATAAAGTTAGTGTCTTATGAATTGTTCTGCTTCATTGAGTGTCACGTGAGAGTATTTTATGTTATTACGTTGCACCGTCATGTGCTGTTAAGGTTTTTCCTAATCATTCGAGTTTATAACTGCATTTTGTATTTATTGTTGGGGAAAATTGAATGCTTGAAATTGCTTGCACTGTCTAGCGATAACATAATGGTCTTTTTTTCTGCATTATCGAACCCATAGTGGTTAATAAGAATTTTACTATGTCTGAAGTTTTTTTCAGTTCTGGAATTTGTCTTTGCAAGCCTATTGTTAAAGTGACAGACTAATTTAGCTATTTAGTTTTTGTCTAGCAATAAGTACTTTCTCTGTATGAAAATGACGGTTTCTTTAAGATAATGTAATGCTCATTTGTTGTAATATCATGCAGTTTTCTGTACTTCTAATTTACGATTCTTCCCTTTGAATTTAGCAGCATTTGCAATATATCCTGTACATTGAATTTTTGTATTTATCACATCTGAATGATGAAAGATAATGTAATGCTCATTTGTTGTAATATCATGCAGTTTTCTGTACTTCTAATTTACGATTCTTCCCTTTGAATTTAGCAACATTTGCAATATATCCTGTACATTGAATTTTTGTATTTATCACATCTGAATGATGAGTCCTTTTTGTTTGTTTGTTGCAT
Organism: Macrothele yani; assembly: GCA_039090855.1. Taxonomy (NCBI): domain Eukaryota; kingdom Metazoa; phylum Arthropoda; class Arachnida; order Araneae; family Macrothelidae; genus Macrothele; species Macrothele yani. Next base: position 84,137,117 of record CM076993.1, on the reverse strand, counting down.
CTAATGTTACGAGATTTTTACTCATCTACTTTTTCTGCAACTTGTTGATGAAAAACGTCTGTGTTTATAGATTGAGAAGTAGATGATTTTTGTTTTCAGGTGAAACTGATTCGTATGTATAATGTTTTTTTTTGTTGCGAATTATGTTGCCCATAGTCTCACTTAGCGATATTTTTTCTTTTATGGAATATTGAGGTACTTACAGACAGACAGAAGAACCTATTTTTGTATTAAAAGCAGCGTACCCGCTTTAAGCAGGTTTTTTAGAGTTAAGGTTTACGCTTATTTTGTTTCATGATTCTTAATGAATTAATATGTCTGTCGTAAAATATAGTTTTACAGCCTGGCAGAAAAAAATCAGTATATCATGTTGTTAGTGGTAGCGTACATGTTACGAGCAAGGTTTTTTTTTCCTGGCTTGATGTTTTTTTTCATGAATGACATGCTGAAATATTTTTAACTTTGTGCGGCCTTTGACAATGTTCAGTTTTACAGATTTTGTGTTTTGTTTAATTTTAATGTTCATTATTGTGAATTACCTGATGCTTTCTTTTTTTTTTTTTTTTTTTTTGGCTTTTTGTGGTAGACGGAGAATGTTAAATTGATCTCGTTTCTGTTTTCTGTCATTGTAATTTCGCAATACTGTATGTTTGTTGGGTCTTTTTGTCTTCCGTGTAAAATATGCCAAAATGGCAACAACTGTTCCCGGTGAACTTACTGTAAATATTGTTTATATGGTTTTATGGCAATGAAGATATTTTGAAGTTCTGACCATTCGTACGAAATGGGTCCGAGTTCAAGTTCCGGTGAGGCATGATGGTTGTGTTTGTCTTACGGCACTGATTCTGTCCTTTCTCTGTAACCAGTGACACTAAATTACAGAGAGGCGACTATTTATAGCTAGGGCAGTAATTTTATCGGAAGAAAAAAGGCAAACTTCTTGAGGAGGTTGCGGGAAAAAACGGCAAAATTCGTAGGGCTGTCGCTGGGTCAATTATGAAATTTCGCGAAAAGTTCGTGGCGGATGATATACACTAACATTTCCAAAAAAAAAAAAAAAAAAAAAAACAAGAAAGTCTACCAAGTTACGAAGCGATAATACAAATGACTAGTACGTAACTAAATAAGCATTATAACTTTATAAGTTTTTAAAATTGATACTTACATTTATAAACCATTCAAATTCTGGCAATGTTATCAACGCAGCTACACGAGATCAAGATTTCCATTTAAGTGGACTGCATTTTGATACATTATATTGTACATGCACAGATTTTCTTCTTTGATGCTGTGCCTGTTGTCCTGTAACACGTTTTCAAATTTAGAAAAGGGTCGTTCAGAATGGACACTGTTTGTGGGTACTGAGAGACAACGGGTGACAACCTTCTGTAGCTTAGGAAAACGATCTTTTTTCGTATTCCAGAAGTCTAGCAAACCTTCGCTGACACGAAATTCTTTTGCACTCTTTTTATATGAACGAAATTCACATTTTAGTTAGTCCTCATCTTTGAACATAAGAATGTGGCTGAAAACAAAGAAATCTTCTTCGTCGTCTAAAAGGTCCAAGGACTTAAATTGATCGGGATCAAACACACTACATGCTTTGAATAAGTTTGCGGCTGGCTGACAAAACCGATGCTTTTTATCTTCAAAAAAATAATGCTTAATTTTTTCATAACAAGTGGATTGAGCTCCTTTTGCAACGACATGATCGTAGTCCTGACTCTTGCTAAGAAGACTGTTGCGATGTCTGACATTTCATTATATATTTTGTTCGCGGAATTTCGCTGTTTTTCAAATAAAGTGAGCTGTCTGGAAATATACGGCGCATAAACATCAACCTGCTTCAGATTTTCTTTTAAATCCCTATCTTGACAATACCCAATGCTTTTATCCACAATACAACTACTACTGCTGTCTTTTTCTTTTTCAAAAACTCTGAGTAGTCTTCTAAATGTTTGAAGTGAAAAAATGTACGGTCTCAAACTAACTATTCCACCTAGTCGGCACAGGTACTGGTGGTGAGCAAGGTGTTTTTGACCTTCTCTTGCAATAATAGTCGAAAACGTCCTTTACGGGAGGAACAAGCTGTGAAGGCACGTTTAACAGCAACTACCAAAGAGTCTACATTTTCAAATTCATGCTGCCAAATTTCGCCGGAAAGATTTAAAAGATTCGCATTGCAGGTGACGTGAACACCATTCAAAAATAGGGCTTTCAAGTTCTTTCCCCAAGCTTTGGACACGTTGTCTGTCACAAAAGCGGTTATATTAGCAAAAGGTATTTCATACTTATTAACGCAGTGAAATATTGCGTCGCTAACTGCTTTAAAATTTACGGATTCCAAAGTGATGCACTCAAGGAAGATTGCATTCAAAGAGGTTTTATTATTGCAGCTTTCAACATTCCGTTCAGCTGATGGAACAGCAAGAATATTCAAAATATATCTATCTTCGTAATCAGTTGTTTCGTCTGCTACGATGCTTACACCGGATACCGATATAAAAAAATCTTTCACTTGCTGCTTTTGAATATCATATCTTTTCGGCAAATAACATTTCCGTATCCAATTTGCATTTGGAATAACACCAATATCTTTTAACGAAGTTTCCAAGTAATTTTTTAATGTAGGGTTATCCAGTTTAGGAAGTGGGATGTTAGCTGCACAAAAGGCACCAGTTAATTTCGAAAGTTCCATTGAGCGATGCTGTTCTTGTGCAGTTCTTTTTTCAATTAATTCATCAGCACATTTCTGCATTATTTTCGGTTGACAGTTCAGACACTCCTTTTTTATGGAGCTTGTTTGCTAAATGCTTTTCACAACTGTCCTTTCTTGAAAAATCCAGTGGCATGTTGCAACACGAAGAGAACAATAGATTTTTGTTCACATGAAACGTTCTCTTGCTGTACTGCTTGCATCTTTCAGATAAACTCATCTTTCTCACGTAGCTCATTCTCAAAATTAAAAATACAATATCTAGAAACTTCATAAACTCCTCACACTAAAGCACAAATTTTCTAAGCTAAGCGTCTGCTAGGCACTCTTTTCTGTGAGCTGCTTTCCCAGCTAAAATTACTAACATAACATACGACATCCGGTTTACTAGTCCGGCAAGTAGCAAAGGCCATTCTACAGTAGCTGGAAGGGGGGGGGGGGATCCCGAAAGACTACGTGTGCACTCTTCAGCAGAGTGCATGTGACCTTAAATTACCAGTCAAGCTTGTTCGAAAAGAGTATCTTCACAACGATCAATCTTGAGGGGTAATTCAAGATTTAAAGCTCTAGTTTGGACTTTTGAGTAGGATTACTTTGCGGTATATTTTTCACGTAAACTCTAACGAAGGCTGTATTGAAATTATTTAATTATGAAAATTACAGTAATCAAAAAAATATAATAGAAATTAGGCAAAAATAGGTAAAAAATCTGAAATTCGCGGATATATTTGATATTTGCGAAATTACAGAAAACCCCCTAAAATTCGCGGAAATTCACGCCGCGACAGAATTACTGCCCTACTTATAGCCCATCGAGTTGCTCACGGTGGTCGTTACACACCCAATTAAAAAAAAAGATATATATATATATATATATATATATATATATTTCATGGGGATGTAAGGTCAGGTGATGCGTAACATCACAGCCTCTCCTTGACAAATGTCAACCCCGCCTTCTCGTGGTGCATCCTGTTCCCACTAAAGGGGCTCTGACGACCGCCCATAGCGGTATAACTATACCATCGGGATCAGAGGAAATTCTATCCCACACTCACCAACCCGCTTGGCCAGCGTGGTGAGTTATGGCCAAACCCCTCCAAAATGATTCCACAACTTAAATCTTGGCCCTCAGTCTCCGGCAGCTGGAATGTACCTGGCCAAGGCAGCGGCCAGTGCGACATGAAGGCAGAGGGTGCTAAGAATCCCCGGAGGACCGGACTAGGCTGCCATCTGATGCTGACCTTGGCTACTTACAATGGACGCTCCCTATCTTCTGATTCAAGGCTTCTTGAATTGGAAGAGGAACTACAAAGGATCAAGTGGGACATCGTGGGGCTAAGTGAGGTAAGGAGAAAAGGAGAAGATCTCATCGAACTGAAAAGTGGACATCTCTTCTACTATCGTGGGACAGATACTGGCAGAACTAGTGGTGTTGGATTTATAATAAACAAGAAACTGAAGGATAAAGTTGTAGAAGTTGAAAGTTCCTCTGACAGAGCTGCACGACTTGTTATCCAACTCTCGAAAAGATACCAGGCTCAGATTATTCAAACTTATGCACCCACCACAAGTCATCCTGAAGAAGAAATTGAAGAATTTTATGAGGAAATTTGTCATCTAAATAATAAAGGTAAGCAGCACTTGAAAATAATTATGGGAGATTTCAATGCAAAAATAGGGCAACGGCAACAGAATGAAACTTCAGTAGGTAAATTTGGTCATGGCAACAGAAACCAGCGTGGAAATACTCTCGTTGAGTTTGCAGAGGCAGAAGGGTTTTTCATCTTGAACTCCTTCTTCAAGAAAAAGCCACACAGGAAATGGACATGGAGACATCCAAATGGGACGACAAGTGAAATTGATTTTATTATGTGTAACAAAAAATTCGTCATAGAAGACTGCAGTGTGCTAAACAAGTTCAACACAGGTAGTGACCATAGATTGGTGAGATGTAAGATGCACCTCAACACTAAACTTGAACGTGGCAAGCTCATAAGACAAACAAAATCTATTGACATAACCAACCTTAAAAAACACCATAATACCTTCAAGTTAGAACTGAAGAACAGGTTCTCTGCTTTAGAAGGCCTAACATCGGAAGAAGTGGACATCTCTGAAGTTAACAAAAAAGTAACCAAAGCTCTTATGGAAACAGCAACAAAATTAGCTGTGTCTAAGAACAAGTTGCATGTGAACAAATTATCAGGAAAAACCAAAATGTTGATGCAAAAAAGAAGAGAGATGAGGACAACTAAAGAAGATGTGACTTCCAAAGTGGAATATATAGAGCTATGCAAGACCGTAAGAAAAAGTATCACTGAAGACGTAAGGAAATTCAACTGTGAACTAGTGAGGAAAGCAATTGAAAACAACCAAAGCCTAAAGATAGCAAAGGGACATCTCAGTAAGGGAAGAAAACAGATTATGGCACTGAGAAAAGAAGATGGTTCTGTAACAAGAAATAGAGGCGAAATTTTGACAAGAGTGAAAGATTTCTACTCCAAATTATATGAAAGGGATGATATATGCACTCCAGACATCATGAAAGATACCAGTACCAGAGTTCCTCCAGTCCTTCCAGCAGAAGTTGCACATGCAATCAAGAACATGAAGCGAGGAAAAGCTCCAGGAGAAGATGGAATTACTGTAGACATCATACAAGAAGCAAGTGGAGAAATCGAAACAGTACTCGCCCAAATTTTCACTCGATGCCTTAATGAAGGAAAGATTCCTGAGGATTGGAACACCGCTACAATGATCCTGCTACATAAGAAAGGTGACATTGAGGATCTCGGAAACTACAGACCTATCAGCCTCCTATCAGTAGTTTATAAAATCTTCACTAAAGTTCTTTCACACCGCTTGAAGGTAGCACTAGACATGGCTCAACCGAGAGAACAAGCTGGATTCAGGAGTGGCTACAGCACAATAGATCATATCCACGTGCTGAGAGAACTAATTGAAAGAGCGAGGGAATATGAACTTCCATTGTGCATGGCTTTTATCGATTATGAAAAAGCCTTTGATTCGGTGAAACCATCAGCAGTTACAATGGCTCTGAAAACCTGCGGTATTGAAGATGCATACATTAATATTATTAATAACATCTATGAAAATGCAAGTGCAAAGATTAGGCTGTTTGAAAATACAACACACGTAAAAATTGGAAAGGGAGTGAGACAAGGTGACACCATATCTCCGAAGCTCTTTAATGCCACATTGGAGGGTGTTTTTCAGTCGCTGAGCTGGGAAAACAAGGGGATAAAGATTAATGGAGATTATCTAACCCACCTTCGTTTTGCTGATGACGTAGTCATTTTTGCAACTACCCCATCAGAGCTGCAGAGTATGATCCAGGAACTTGCTGACAAGAGTAAAGAAGTGGGATTAAAAATGAACTTTCAGAAGACAAAAGTGATGTTCAATGCTTTTACAAGAAATGAAGATTTATCGATTGATGGAGAAAAGCTGGAGATAACAGACACGTACGTTTATCTTGGACAACAGATATCAAGTGAGGGTCACGTTGATGAAGAAATTAATCGGCGTACAAAACTTGCCTGGAGAGCTTTTGGAAGAAACAGCATAATTTTCAAGAGCAATATGCCATTATGTCTTAAAAGAAAAGTGTTTGATCAATGCATCCTTCCAGTGCTTACGTATGGTGCAGAGACGTGGACCTTAACTAAAAGAGACATACAAAGGCTGCAGACAACTCAAAGAAGCATGGAGAGGTGCATGCTTGGTGTAACCAGGAGAGATAAGAAGAGGAACTCGTGGATCCGAAAAATGACAAGAGTGGAAGACATCATGATCAAAGTTAAATCCCTGAAATGGCAATGGGCTGGACATACTGCCAGAAGGACAGATCATCGATGGACAGCCGAAATTTTAGATTGGATTCCAAGGGACAGGAAAAGACCCAGAAGAAGACCACATGGGAGATGGGTGGATGAAATTCGAAAGTATGCAGGGGTGACATGGAGGAGACTGGCACAAGACAGACCGTTGTGGAGGAAACTTGGGGAGACCTTCGTCCAGCAGTGGATTGATAATGGTTGACAATGATGATGATGATGATGATATATTTCATGGTCCACTTGTCAGTATGGACATGAAGTCAATCAAAGATATTGTCATTCATATTTTAAAAAGTCATTGTAAGGTGTGATACGTATCAAGAATCACTGCCTCTTGGATTTTTGGCCTTACCTTAGGTGTTGTAGATCTGAAGTACCAAGCTGAGTTATAAGAGTCTGACCAATAATACCAGTTGCAGAGATAATCAGTTGACGTATGTGAACTGTTTTCAGCTTCCACATCTGCTTAATCACAGCAGCCAGTTCCACATACTTGTTGATTTTTATTGCAGTGGTAGTCGGAATTTTACAGTCCAACGGTACCGATATGTCGATAAGGATTGTTTCCTTCTGCCTTTTGTCTTATTGCACTATGTCTGGACGATTGTCAGAAATGGTTACATCTTTTCTAATCTCACGGTCCCAATATAATTTGTATTGTTTATAACCTAGTACCTCAGTTCGTTGATACTTATAGTATGGTACTTCAGATACTGATAGTTTTGTATTGTGCACTAATTGTTGATGAATCATCTTAGCAAAATTATTATGTCGCTGCATATAATCAACGTTTTCCAGAGTGGTGCATCCCTGCAGATGTGTTCAGTGGTCTCACTGTACATACCACATCTTCTACATTTATAAATTCGCAGATCCTCCTTTGAGACGTACTTTCTATAATTTTTGGTTGCAATCTCTTTGTCTTGAACTGCCATCGTAAACCCTATAATCTCTCTATATAATTTGCCTTGTTTCAGCTACTGATTTGAGGCTTTCCTTTCAACTTCTGATCTGTCTAATTGGTTTGGATGAGCCACATAAAGTTCCTTTCGCTTCCATTTTCGAATCTGGTCTTCCGTAGACGACTCATCTATTTTAGCATCTGGTTTACTTAACATTAGTGGAGTGTTTGTTCTCTTTGTCTGCAGCCCATATGCGTATCATTTTCAGCATATATACGTATCACACCAAACGTATCATTTTCATTACATCTGGAGTGAAAGTATCTCTGCAGTGAGCAAATTTGCGCATCGTGAATACTCTTTGTATTAAGAATGCCTAATTATCCTTCCTTTTGCTGGAGCATGATGCGCTCTACGGCTGCTTTTGGATGCCTCATTCGATGTTGGGTCACTCTTGAACTCACAGTTCTATTAATTTCCTGAAGATCAGTTTTCGACTACCTGATGATATCAGAACCGGGACCACAAAGGTATTAATTGTTTTCTCCTTATTAGCTGTGTTCAGGTATGTCTTCAGGATCACTTTAAGTCGAATCTGGGATTTATCTTTCAAGTTATTCTTAATTTTACTGTGTTTGATATCACGTGTCTGTAAAAATCCCAGGTACTTAAATCCATTTTCTGAATTTAAATCTTTAATTCTTTAATTGTTGTCTATAGAAAAGCTTTCAGGTTTAAACAGAACTCCTCCTTCTATATGTACTGCTTTACTTTTGTCCAATCCAAAGTGAATATGAATTGATCTGCTAAATGTTGCAGTAATCTGTAGAAGCTTATTCAGTTGCATTTTAGAATTGCTATATATCTTGAAAGGCTGATGGCATGGCTTTGTGTGCTGGTGCCTCCTATATTGAATCCATATTGTGTGCTGTCTAGCATGTGACTGAGAGGATTAAAGCTTATGCAAAACCAGAGAGTACCCTTTAAAAATAACTCTCGTGTATCTGATATTTCTAGAATTTATCATTTTCGTTCCATCTCATATATATTACCTGATGTAGAGATTTGTTTGCCACTGATACATATCTTGTTGAGGCAACTGAATTATCTTACTGTCCATTTTATATATATTTAATATTTCTACAAAGTAATCATGTGGGATTGAATCAAACGCTTTCTTGCTTTCAAATTAAGTCATGCTCATGCTTCTTTTCTTCTTAATAGTCTGATTCACCACAGTACTATCAATAATAACTTTATCTTTGCATCCTTCAGTTTTCCTATAACATCATTTTTGTTCTTCTGCCAGCATATCGTTATCTCTTAAGTGTTCGTTACTTTTTATAGTTAAAGTGGATATTATAAGGTCTTAAATTGTACGCAGACATGTAATAAGCCTATATTTTAAAGGATTTGTTGTATTATTATCTTTCGTTAAAAGAAAGGTTTTCCATTTTGTGAAGTATGTCGGAATTTTAGAGGGACTTTCTAGTAGTTCATTGAAATATCCGGCTAAGTGAGCATGCGTTACAAACAGTTTTCTATCTGCTTTGAGGGTATGGAAGCGTATGAAGCTCCGCCATTGCTGCTAATTAGGCAATCTACAATTGCGTTTTTATTTTCTTTCATTGCAATTTTTTCATCTATATTTAATTTGTTTAATTAGAATTTTTCTCAGGAAGTGAATTACCGTAATCAACGATTTTTTTTATGAAATTTATTTACATTTTTTATATAATACGTATTATTTGCTTATGTTATTTTCATTTCCTCAAAAAGTAGTCGGAATTATTATTCATAAACCAGCTGGAATAATCTTTCATAAATTCTACCAGATTCTTTAATGCATAATACTTTCAATTTTTAATTTAAAGAATTTGGGGAATGCTGCCGAGATGCTTTTACTCCCACACGTGCTCAAAAATAATTCCTCATAAATAATTTTTTTTCATATTACAATAATATGTCCTGCTGTGCGTTTTCCTTTCTAAATTTATACACTACCGGAAAGTGAAAAAAGAACACCAAGAAGAAGACGTCTGATACCAACGAAATTTATGCAGCATAATAACGAAATACAGAGGATAACGTGATCAAAACATTATGGCAAAATACAGCTGTATTTGCTGGTAAACTGAAAAATAACATTTCCATGTAACATGGTTAGCACAAGGTTGAACCGCCATGAACTGCGTCACACTGTGAAATTCTGGCATGGAGTCTGTCGTACAGATGTTGGATGTAAGTGTGGGGTATTAAGTTCCAAGCATCCTCAACCTGGACGCGTAAATCGGGGGTAGTCGTGGCTGGCCGTGGAGACCGGATAAGTCGTTTTCCCGTAAAATCCCACACGTGCTCAATGGGGGACAAATCCGGTGAACGTGCAGGCCATGAAAGTTGTCTCACACCCTGAAGTGCATGTTGCGTTGCCCGTGCCGGGTGTGGGCGTGCGTTATCTTGCTGGAAAACACCAAGAAGGACCGACCTTACAAATGGCACAACAACGGGCTGAATGATGTTGTTGATGTAGGAAGTGCTGTTTAACGTACCCGGTACAAACACTACTTGTGTACGGGAGCGATAGCTGATCGCTCCCTACACCAGGAGACCAGGTGTAGACCCTGTGTGTCTCTGACGGATGCAAGAAGGGTGGAGACGCTCCCCTGTTCGTCTGCAAACATGCATACGGCCATCGGAGGCTCCCAAGCAGAATCTTCTTTCATCGCTGAACATGACAGATCCCCATTGCGTTCTCCAGTGCAGACGTTGGCGACACCACTGCAGCCGTTCCTGACGGTGGGTTGGAGTAAGAGTTACACATGCCAGAGGCACACGTGCACGTAGTCCTGCATCAAGTAGACGGTTGCGGATTGTTCGCACAGTCACCTCAGGTGCAACGGCAGCTCGGATTTGTGTCGCAGTGGATGTTCTGCTTGACAACGCTGCTCTTCTTATGCGTCGATCGGTTAGCTCATCAGTCCGTCTGTGACTCCTGGTTCCACGTCTTCTCGTGTGGGAATGTTCTTCGGACCATTTACGCCACCATCGTACCACCACCGATACTTTTCGTCCAATTCGCTCCGCAATACGACGATAAGACAACCCGGCCTCTCGGAGTCCGACTAGACGACCTCGCTTAAAGTCCGATAACTGCTGAAATCGTACACGTCTTCAATGTCTAGGCATTGCAGCTTCTTCAGGGTCTTCGCACGTGTCCGTACGCCGACGACTGATTACATTCACTTCGCCGTACTCCTTAAATACCACCGACGATAATTTGCATATTATGCCGTGCTGTGGCGTAAGCGCTCACCGGTTGGTCCCGAAATTAACATCACACCGACGTAAACTCGACCCAATTAACATATGAAAATTTCATGATCGTCCGCCAATTCCTTCTTGGTGTTCTTTTTTCACTTTCCGGCAGTGTATAAAAACAGCAAAAATTGACCTTATAACTAACATTTAAAAGTATAACCGTATTTCCGCCCTTTGCGTAAAAAAAATGTGCGGGAGGTATTTTTGAAATCTCCTTTACTAAAGTATTCACATGACTGTGAATTTCTTCTGTATTTAATATAAATGTGCTTTTGCATAAGCATTTGTTTTTTGTTTGATTTATATAAATTGCTGGCTAGACATCTTCCTCCATAGCTACAGTTCGGATCTACGATTCACAAGTTAGGACGGTAACGTCACTCAGTGACGTCACGATTAGTCGTCTGCGAGGAAGGCCGGATGAGCAAACCTTACTGTCTATTAACCTGGGGTAACACCTACAGTACATGGTAGCACAGACTGGTAGATGCCGGCTCGATTCTGCTACTTTTCCAATTTGATAAAGGACGAATACACTACTGAGTCACATTATTGTGACCACCTCCTACTTTTGACGTCAACAACGCGTAGCTAATGAAAGAAGGCACGTGTCATGAGCTGGCTTGGAGAGTATATAAGATGTGCTACAGGCATTCTGAAAACATATCGCTTGTTGCTGTCATGGATAAAAGGAGCGATTTATCAGATTTGTGAAAAGGGATGATTATCGGCTTTGGGGCTAAGGCTGGCAGTATTTCTGAAACTGCTCACTTTGTGAACTGTTCGTGTGCTGCTGTGGTTAAAGTGTACCGTGATTGGAAAATGGCACCATTGCGAATAAGCGAGGTGAAAATTGCGGAGCACCTTGTGCCATTGATGTGAGAGGTGAACCTCGGCTTCGAAGGTGCGGGTTGGCAGGTCGACACGATACAGTGGATCAACTCACTGGCCGAAAGAACCAGGGGGCTACCGGAAGTGTGTCTAAACAGACATTTTAGCGGACTGTGCTGCGTATGGGGCTCCGATGCAGACCGATGGTCACTACACCTATGCTAAGGAAGGCGCATCGGCAGAAAAGGCTTACTTTTCAACTGCCGAATCGGGATTGGACCTCCGCTGATTGGCAAAGGATTGCCTTCTCCGATGAGTCATGTTTTCTGCTTCGTCGAGTGGACGCCGTTGGCGTATAAGGCGAGAAACATCGGAGAACAAACATTCTTCAATTATTGCTGGAAGAACACAAGCTCTGGTGGCAGCGTTATGGTCTGTGGAATATTTTCGTGGCATACCTGTGGAAGGCACTATGGACCGAAATCTTTATGAATCCATCCTTGCAGACTATGTAGACCCATACATGCGGATTGTCTTCCCTGGGGCGGATGGAATCTTTCAGAACAGCAATGTGACGTGTCATAGAGCTAGAAATATCCGAGAGTGGTTGGAAGAGCACGATAAAGACTTCAAAGTACTTCCCTGGCCCCCTAATTCCGCAGACTTTAAACCAATTAAGCAGTTGTGGGACCACCTCGATCGTGTTGTTCGCTCTACGGATTCTCCCCCATGCACCCTCCAGAAGCTGTAAGATGCACTGCAGTGAGCTTGGCTCCACATATTTGTGAACACCTTCCAGCACTTCATTTAGCCACTCCTATCCTGTCTAGCTGCTATCCGCGCTGCGTTTAGCTAGTGGTCACAATAATGTCACTCGACCGTGTATTATTACGATAACGGAACATACTGCATTTCCAAGTTGTTACAAAATATTTGAGCGCCTAAAATTCTGTCACTTCTTGGGAATGCAGCAACACAGAAACGAACAAGTCTGGTAACGATTCGCAATGTCATTTCGTGACGTATGAATCAACTGGACAGTACAGTGAAGGAGAGGTGAGCCTGATAATGTAGCTCAATTGGAGAACAGCCACTGTAGAATCGGAAAACGTGGGTTCGAATCCCACTGTCGGCAAAAGAAACGTATTGGAAGGATTTTCTGGCAATCACATGACTTTTTCAATCCCCGATTTCCTGGGATTGAAAAGTTATGTGATGGTTCTTATACACAACATATGCAAGTAATAAATAAAATACTTCTGCAATGAAGTGGTCGCCGAGTGTTCCTGTCGGTTGACTCGAGACCTACTGAGCGATTTCTTGAACTCGCCTTTCTCAAAGGGGAATGATTTGACGTATGCGTTAAATGGACAATGAAACAGCGATAGGCCTTCCGTCGTAGTACACTTTGGAGAACAGCCACTCCGGAGTAGGAAGATGTGCTTCAAATCCCACTGTCGGTCCTAAAGTTCAAAAACTGAGTGTAATCACCTTATTGCCCCCTAAAGTTTACAGCTCCAGTGGCCGAGTGGTATAACTACTTGTCCTAGATGAACCTAGGTTTGAGTCTCGGATGAAGCATGGATGGTGCATTTGTCTTACTGTGTTGACCCTCTTCCACCCCTGTAACTAGTGACCACAAATTAAGGAGGGGCTACGGCTTATATCCCAATGAGTTGCTCATAGAGTTCATTAAACCCCGAATACCTTTGACTTCAAAAGTAGATCACTTTTCATATTTTGGTGTACCTCTCTTACATTTCATTCATATCTACGATTGAAGTGGGCCATATTTGAAAGAAGTTCCGATGATTTTCTCCCAAGTATGACCACCCACGAGGCCCCATACTTTCTGTAATACCTTACCCGTGGCGTTAAGTGTACACGCATCCTATGCTTGGTTGTTATAAACGGTAAGAAAAGCGGACTCGTTTGTTTTGTATTGAAACCTGTTAAATAAACAAAGTACTCCCCTTGAGCTATGATTTGCTACAAAAATCTGTAAAAACACTGTAACAGGCTTCTCGATATATGTCAGTACACGATATACTAAACACTCGCGAATATATGATCCACAGAGTTAAAAGATTTATTATATTAAAATATATACACAGTAAAAATACATGATCTTTCGGTTAAGCCGCTGAACCATCATCAGGTAAAAGTCATAAGAAAGTTAGAAGCTCCTGGGTATTAAATATAAACCGGACAATGTTCATGACGTGTAAAATCCTACTGCGCAATCGAAAAATTGTTCGTTTCCATTAATTACGTGGAGGCCTGTTCGCTGTATCATCCTCGCTTGCGGAGCGGGGGCGTGGGAGTAGATTATGAATCGCATGGAAGTTTGTTTTCTTGACAACGATTTCCATGCTTGTGGGATGTCAAAGGGCACATCGTCATTACAACGTTGACTATCCATTTGATAAATGATAAATAAATAGGATTTCCATTATAAAAGTTCATTGTTTAGTCTTGGATGTTCCCAAAATTGAGGTATTGTCCAACTTTGGAGTATGAAAGCCTATGTTTACAAGACGTGAAAGAGCGGTGGCATTGGAATGCATCCGTATATCATATTTGTGCTCCATTAATCTGACTCCCAATGTTCGTAGTGCTGAACCAATGTAGACTGAATCAGGCGCATTAGGTTCATTGCTCATCAAGTGAATGTAGTAAATGCCATGTTTTTACTATCTATGACTTGATCACGGTCTTTTTTTTAATTTTTGCAAATAAGCTGGATGTTGATTAGCCGAAAATCGTAGTTCTGTTTTCGGGAAGCTTTCTTTAAGGTCACTGGTGGTAGGTAATTCATAGGGCCAATGTATTTAATTTTTCTTTTCTCAGGCCGCATGATAGTAAATGCCAACCGTTCCATTTGTTTTAACAATTTTCAAACGCAATATTCGGAAAATTCAAGAAGGGTCGCAATAGGTGTGATGTTTTTTAATTCCTCTTTAAAGCATTTTATATCAGAGAAGTGGGTCTGTGCGCCGTATAAAACGCTACGCAATGCAGCTAGCTGTCTTATACTTCGTAGGGTGAAAAGAATATATTGGTATAACGACCGGTAATGACTGACACTGACTGGATCACGTTTGAGAAGAATATCAAGATATGGTAAATTAAATGACTTTTCAACCTCTATCAAATCGGGGGAAAAGCGTCGACAAGGCATCGATATACCTCAAATATAGTGCTGGCTTTAGGTGACATTCAGCCATAACGCGATTCTCTAGTTCCTGCATTATGACTTCAGCCAGTATCGCTGACAGAGGGGATTCCATGGGGGTTCCCTCCTACTTCTGTTAGTAAAACGTTCCATCAAAACGAAAGTAGGTACGATCCGCAATCAAGTTGAGGGCATCTGAGATGGCTTGAACTTCTGTGGGTGGTACGTATTGGTACGTGGGTGGTATGCATTGGTACGTTGGGGTATTACGAGATGGCGTCCAATGTAAACATTTGGAATGGTTTACCCATATGTTGGAATTCATTGATTCTTCAAATAGCTTGAGTGGAACTTTTAATTGAGTATTGAGAGGTTGCTGTAAGGATTTTTAGGTTATTAGTCACGGCCTTCTCGAGGGTCCTTGACGTGTCGGCGTATCCCGACACAAGAGGTATCATAGGTTTATCATCTTTATGTACTTTTAGTTCACCAAATAGTTCCGACACCCTGGGGCAATTAGGAAGGTGCATTTTAGAGCTAATGCAGATTGGTAAGGTGCCTTGTTTTTTTAATTTACTAAGGTTTCAAAATCGCTTTATTCTAATTTATCATAAGAAAACATAAGAGGGAGACGTACAGTATTGGGCGTCTCACTGGGAAATAATACAAAACTGTTAAAACATGATGGTATATACACTGCAATGACAATGGGGATGAATAACAAATGCTGCAAGCAAAGCTTATTGAATAAAAATTGCAGAAGTGACAGAGAGAAAACACATCGTGTCACATGACATTGGCTGGGCATGATTTACAGGATAACACAGGCGAAACAATAGTACACAATTAGAAAAAGAACAGCACAAACACCGCCGTGAAGGTAAAACATTACATACATGAGATAAAAACACAGCGTGCACAATTGTGCAAGTTATTTAACGAGGGCACCAAAGCAACATAATACAGGCGGGGTGAAAGTAAGTAATGTACACGAGTAAGCATGAAAATACACTGAGATGGCATTAGCATTCACAATTCAACGGTAGTGTGGATTGCACGAGTCGTAGAGTGGAGGAGGGCCACCAGGGTGCCACGGAACTCAGCAAAGGAGGTGTAGAATGTCCAAGGGTACTGATAGGTGTAGCAGTCCAGAATCAATCGCAAACCATGGAGCGGCCGGCGCCCAGGTAGCATAGAAGGTGGCTTCTCGACGACTGGAAGAAGCCGACTGGTACTCCAGGCGGAGTCGAGAAAGCAATCGATCTTGAAAATGGCACAAAAGTGCTGCGCTGGCCTGGTGTAAAGAGACCGGCGAGGAAACGCTGCGGAGTTGTTGAAGGTATACGTAAATAACGTGTTTAACCAGCACGAAAAGATAGGCACATACTGACGGAAGAGGCGTAGGTGGATGAGCCCGCAGAAGAAGATGTCTGTAGGCAGTGAACGGAAGATCTTGAGAACAAGAGCGACTGGCAATCCGGAAAGCCTGGTGGAGGAGAGGCATCAGGATGGGACAGTAAAGATAGACATGAGAAACGTCTGCCTCCTGTGCGCAGAAGGAGCAGAGAGGGGAGGAGAGAAGAGACATGCGAAAGAGAAAATACGGAACAGGGAGGCGATTATGCAAAAAGAGCCAGTGGGTATTAATTTCAAGAGGGGCAGATAAGGGTGAGCGGGCAGCGGCCCAGACAAGAGGAAGAGAAGCAGGGGGAACCTCCAGAATAGAAAGCGGTGAAGGGGTGGCAAGGTGCACTAGAAAACGATAAAGAGATTTAGAGGAGAGAGAGGAGAGAGGAAGAACCGAGTTTGTGAGTCGGAGGAAAAACGGCAGCGGAAGAGGGGCAGAAAAGACAGAGACGAGACCGGTGGGGGAGACAAGATCAGGGAAAAGCGAAAGAAGTGCAGTTAGCAGAGAGTCATAGACCAAATGGGCGGATGGGGACGAGAGAATAGCAGGGGGGAGGCCAGAGAAAGGGCGCCAGGATAGATCCGAGTTAGTGAGGTCTTGTACAGTTACTACACCTGCTCGGAGCCAAGAGGGGAATGAAAAACAGGGGAGATGGGGGGATGAACAAGGGAGTTGAAGAAGAGGGGTTCAGAAAGAAGCTCTAGAGTTGAAGAGGAAGGGGAGCGAATGAGGGGGAGAGAGCGAAGGTGATTGAGGGCTTCAGAATATGCAGGTGGGAGTTTGGAGGGGGGAAAGGACAGCAATCCGTGAGAACTAAAGAAAGAAAGGAAAAATGTGGGTTACGCAAGGAGGCAAGAACGTCACGTACCTGAACTGCGGAAGCCACTGGAGCCGTGAAAAGGTGAATGAAGTTGATCACTCGGCTTGCTTTGTAGCACAGCGGGACATCAGGTAGGCCAGCACCACCATAGGAGGGAGGAGCACAGAGCTTGTGGACGTTAATCCAGTGATGACCCGCCCACATTACTCGAGTAAGGCAGCGTGTAACCTCCTGGAGACAGAAAAGCGGGGTCGTAGATGCAATCCAAGAATGCTTGCAGATGGACAGAAGGTATGTCCTGGTGAGATTTGCACGCTGGTAGTAGGACGTACAGAACTGCGCACGACACCAGAATGCAGCTGTGCGGAGGAGGCGAGGATGGAGTTCCGAGCGAGTTGCACTGGATGTAGCTTGTGGTGCGCCTAAGTGCACACCCAGGAAGCGTTGGGTAGTGGATGACCATGTGGCCCCCCATGGAGCATCCAAGCGATTGGACCACGACCCGCACCACAATCCAGTGCTCTTAGACGTATTCAGTTCAGCTGCAGAACATGAAGCATATGCGGAGAACAAACGACGAAGCAGTTGGAACTGTGAGTCGCTACGAATGCAAACGGTGATGTCATCTGCATAAGCAGAGTAAATGACTGAGTGATGCCGTGAGCTGGCAACTGGTGGTGGAAGTTGTGCTAGAAGAGATGTTTGCAGAGAGCGTAGAAAAGGCTCGACGGCAATCGCAAACAGTTGACCAGAAAGCGGGCAGCCCTGACGAACTCCCCGCTTGAAGGGAACATGTGCTGTGAGAAAAGATGCCGTCTTGACATGGAAAACGGCGTCCCGGTAGAGGGAGAGAAGAACGGAGACAAATTGTGGAGGAAAGCCAAAGTGTAGCAGGGTTTGTGTTAAATAGGCGTGTGAGATATTATCGAAAGCGGAACGGAGGTCTAAGGAAAGGAGAGCAAGAGGTTCAGAATGATTCTTGGCAAGATGAATGAGATCGCGAAGAAGTTGAACATTGGAGGAAAGAGAACGGCCAGGAACAGTATAGGTTTGAGAGTCAGCAAGGATGTGAGGGAGGATAGAGTTTAGTCGACGGGAAAGAAGATTAGTATAGAGTTTATAATCTTGATTGAGAAGAGAAATGGGGCGCCAATTTCCCAAGTCAAGAGGGTCACCCTTCTTGGGAAATAGGACCACATGTGCGTCCGTGAAACTCCTCGGGAGGGGGAGCAGTTAAATGCAGCAGAAAAAGCGGAGAGGAGAAAAGGCAACAAAAGAGGCAAGAACGCACGGTAAAAAGGAAAAGAGAAGCCGTCCGGACCCGGAGCGGCATGGGGGTTAAGGGAAGAGAAGGTGTCGGACACCTCCGTGGATGTGGGTGAAAGAGACAGGGTGTGAGCAAGATGAGACGGAACTTGAGGTAGGTTATTGAGAAGATGGGGGAGAGCAGAGGGAGAAGGGGGAGGAGTTTCACTGAACTTGGTGGTATAGAACTGACGAACGTGAGAGCAAATCGCTGCCGAATCGGATATGATTTCGCTAGAGGGGAGGCGAAGATGACGAAGCGAGGTAGAAGACTTACGTGCAGATTCCATTGATGTTAGAAAATCATAGGTGCATTCCTCCGGATTGAGATGTTTAATGCGCAGACGTAAAAGTGCTTGCTGCGCAAGAGGTTTCAGCAAAGCCTGGAGCTCCGCCTGATATGCTGGAAAAAGCGGATCTGATAACCCAATCAGTGTGAGCATCTGCCTGACGTGATCGAGGCGCATCTGACTAGAAGTCTTCATGGTGAAGGAAAGTTGCTAAGGGCTCGAATAGTAAATTAAGAAAGCAAGTCATCTTACCAATCTGCATTAGCTCTAAGATCTGGATCGTATATTCGCGAGTGTTTAGTGGATCATCTCTGTGGATTGTATATTCGCGAGTGTTTAGTGTATCGTGTACTGACAGCTATTGATTTCAGTGGATTACTGCACCTCTACACGTACACGACGTTTTCTGAACTATACTACCATACGGAACCAAATAACCAATAACACTCCTACACTTGCACAGCGCCTGTGAACTTGACTTCTTGCTTCACCCAGTATTGGGTAAGTCCTCCTTCGTTCTGACAGCAGATGACTCAGCGTCCGATATTTCCGTATAGGACTAGGAAGGGCGTCTCGTCAGACCAAATTACCCTCCGACATTAGGCCGGTGTCCAGGACAGGCGGTCCTGCCCCATACAAACCGCTTCTTTTGCTTAACTGGCGTCAACATGAACTTTCGCTTAACTGACGGCAACATGGACTTTCGCTTAACTGGCGGCAACATGGACTTTCGCTTAACTGGCGTCAACATGGACTTTCGCTTAACTGGCGGCCACATGGACTTCGCTTAACTGGCGTCAACATGGACTTTCGCTTAACTGGCGTCAACATGGACTTTCGCTTAACTGGCGTCAACATGGACTTTCGCTTTACTGGCGTCAACATGGACTTTCGCTTACACTTGTACGAACCGTTACCCATTTCATGTAGCCTGTTGATAACAGTTTGTCGAGATACAATTTGATCTATGCGTTCGCTCTACAGTTCTGCAGCTTCCACGAATGTACCAGATTGGTACTGCATGAGAAGACGACACAAAATTCGATCTTCCCTGGCAGTAAGAATTGGTGGTCTGCCGTTGCTGCATCCAGGAGCGATAGAACCGGTTTCCTCGTAGTATCTGAGGAACGTTCTGACAGTAGACATGTGCAAACATAAATCCCGCGCAATCTGTCGTTCAGCTGATCATTTCGTGGTATTAGGAGGATCTTCTCACATACCTGGCGTCCTAACCTCTGTGTAGCCATTTTGTCGACTTTTGAAATACGAAGAGACTCATCAGATTTTATATTGCCCTTCGTTTGCATATTGTCGACTGCGCAAGACACACAGCAGCAAATATTTGCGTGTCCAACACAGCAACGTCTGCTGAGTTCTGGGTGCGCGTAAATTTATTGCCTCTGAGTTTTGTGAGGAGTAATGCTTCCAAGCTTATATTGAAATGCCTGTTACAGTGTTTGTACTGATTTTTGTGGTAAAACGTAGCTCAAGAGGAGTACTTTGTTCATTAAACAGGTTTCTTCACAGACGCAAACAAGTCTGCTTTTCTTCCCGTTTAAAACAACCACGTATTAGGTCCGCGTACATTTACTGCCACGGGAAAGGCAGTTTCATCGGAAACCCTAAAAACTTTTAAAAAATGTTAACGTGTATTTAAAAACGTCAATAACTGTTTCAACTTAAGTAACAGCTCACATAATGAATCATATATCTGTGCAAAAAGATTACAGCTATAATGGAATTTCTGTGCATTTACTCCTAGAGTTCTGCAGATGAGTTTTATAGTCGGGTGCTATTATCACACTGCGAGGGATTACGCCTGCGCTCCATAAATTACCATTTGAATGTACTGCTTTTTCTCATATCTCCCATATCTTCCAAAACTTTGACTCGAAATTATTAATTAATTTCTATGACATCTAAACTTAATTCCATGAAAATTTAGTGCCATATTTTCTTCATATGTAAATTTAGAAAGACAGTCAAATTAACCCTCCTGTTTATATTATACACTCTGATAATAAGCTGCACTCACAGTGGATTAATTCCAGTTTCAGAAAAAGCTTATACTTTAATACGCTTCCCATTTTCAATAACATTCTACGTATATAACGGTGCATGGAATATCTGTTCATGTAGGTAAGCACAATGAAAAGAATCTCATAATCGCTGAGCCGCGCGGTTTATCTAAATCTATTTGTGTTCGTCAAAGAAAACTTTAGACGATACAAATCCTGGTAATATAATGAGTACGTTTTGTGGACGCATGACAAGACAAAATGGAAGAGGATTTCATTGGAGAAGTTTAAAAAACATGAAATAAAGATTACATGTTGCCATAAAATGGTTGTAGGAAACACAATTTTTGGAAGCAATAAAACTACTTCCGCAGCTTAAGAATGAAAGTTTTCAACTTATGTATCCTACTCAAGCTTTTGTACCATACTCTAAAGAAGAAGTTCTCACAAACAAATTGATTTTGGGAAACTGGAGATCAAAATTTGAAATCCACATTTATGTTTCTGTGATCAGAAAGACTAGTACTTTGAGCACGTTTCTCTGAAAGTGATTTCATAAAGAAAATTCTCCTGTAGCTCGAGTCGGATACTTATTGGATGGAAATATTGAACTAGAATATTCAAGAAATATACTTTGTGTAATGGGATGATTTATTATATCTTTTCAACCTTATTGTATGAAGCTTGTGAGGTATGTTATTCGTTTTTAATTTCGAAGTTAACCGTCATTCTTGTGGATGGCACTTTTCCTAAAACGAAAGCTTATACCTCATTGGTCGTGTTCTAAAATGAGTAAGCACTGAGTCAAAAATTATTATGGTTTAATCTGTTGAAGAGCATGACCCGTAGGTTTATTTTGTGAAACAAAGAACGAAGGGAATGCGATAAGTTAGAATGAAGTACCTTCACAGATAAAATACTTCAGAGACTCTTCAAAAGCATTGTTTTCACGTTTTAAATTCAAAAAATTCATGGAATGAAGGAAAACAGAGTCCAGCGACAAACAAGTTAGTAAAACCATGCAATGCATTGATTATGATACGCTTTCCAACATACTAGAAATCATTACTCAAGGTATTACACACGTTATGAGGATAATGGCTGTAGAATAATCTCGCTTTTTTGACCCCATTTCGATTATATTCAACAAAACCGATAAAGTATACTTCCGGAACAACATGATAAAGTTTTGTTTCAATCGAAGCATTTTTACGTAAGTTAAAACGCATAAAGGCGATGGAAGGGATCCCGATCCTATGTTCTGACATTTGACCCCATTTCGTCCATTTTCTACAGGGTTCGTCCACAAGTGGTCCCCTACCACATACTGAAACTTCATCGAAATCGAGCTATTTTTACGCAAGTTATGACGCATAAGGGCAATGGAATGCATCCGCTCCTATGTCCTGACCTTCGACCCCACTTCACCCATTTTCAACAGGGTTCGTTCGAAGATAGTCTCCTACGACATACTGAACTTTTATCGAAATCAAACCATATTTACGCACGTTATGATGCATAAGGTCAATGGAAGGGATCCCGCTCCTGTGTCCTGACCTTTGACCCCACTTCACCCGTTTTCAACAGGGTTCGTCCCCAGGTGATCCCCTATCACATACTAAAGTTTCATCGAAATCGAACCGTTTTTACGCAAGCTATCGTGCGGACAGGCGGACAAAGTTGGATAATATACGTTTCTTCAACCTATGGTTGGAAAGCGCAAAAAAGGTGTGAGCTATCGTTTCCTTAATTCCTTTATCTTATTGATCATGAAATTGTATGCACTCACTCTTAATTTAGGATAAAGAATCAAATTCCTGAAACAAATGTATGTAACGGACATGTGTCAGATCCATTTAGGACAGAGTGTAAATCATCTTCACAACTTTTCATAACAAAATAAGTGGGAATCGTGTCCACATTGAAGAGAAATTCGGAAATACGAGGGCAGCTTTAAACGTGGCGCACATTTGCAAACATAACTCCTTTATGGCCGACATAATTTAATGAAATTCGGAATGAAAATACATTGAAACTTTGTGAATGCAATAGTGTTACTCAAAATCGTGCCGCGCAGGAAACAAGCATTACCACCATCGTTGAGCCCAACATGCGTATCCAGTTTTGACAAGTTCCACGGACTATTTGTTGTTGTACAGAGGATCTCACAGCCTGTTTACCTTCATAGGTAACCTCAAAATCTGGACCACAAGGGTTATGCAAAAAATGTGGGTGGGGATTGTCCAGCCCACCCACTTTGGCAATGGCTCAAGATGATTCAAGTGAGGCGCTAAGTGAGGCGTTGTCATGGTGTGGGAAAACAGAACGAAGAGGCATGTCTGGCTTCTTTTTCTTTTTTTCGTCTGATAGCTTCTCTAAGCTTCCGCGGTGTTTCGATATAGCGAAAACTGTTAACAGTGCCACTTTATCTAAAAAGATCAACAAGAATTATAATTCCGACATCCCAGAAAAATGTTAACTACCACTTTTTATGTTGACCATTGTGCTTTGAACTTCTTAGGAATATGCGAGGTCTTGTGCCTCAACCCAATAGACTGCACTTTTGTCTCTGGTTCATAAGAGTATGCTCAGTTTTTATCTCCGGTAGCCTCACTGAAAAGAAATGTTTCCTGGTTCGCCTCAAACATCCTCAACAGATCTCTGTGCAATTCGATATTTTTATCCTGATGATCCTAAGTTGATTGGCGCAGAACCCATTTCGCACACACTTTTCGTTATTCCAGATCAGGAATCATTGTTTCCACAGCACTATGACAACAATGTACTACATCACAGACCCTCCGAATGGTCACATGTAGAATGAGTTCGTCAAATTGACGTTAGTTCTCATGGTGATTGCAGCTGAAGTCCCTCCGCTCCGTTGTTTAATGGCCACTGAGAGGTTTCTCCTGCGTGATACCTTCTCATCCACATTCTGATATTGCTTATGTCGATTGTCGCATTTCTCTAAATATCTTTTAGCCTCATATGGTCTCCGTCACCTTGCGACCTTCCGTTTCTAGAAGCTCAATAACAGCTCTTTACTGTAGGGAAATATCCACTTTTTACATTGAAAGACATGAATACAAAATCATATCCCTTTCGTGACCACACTACCCAAAGCGCCGTTACATTCAAACAACCTCAAGCGCCCGAGTCGCCCGGATAGCATAAGTAGAATTTCGTACCCCTCATGTTCTTTCTTTGAATTTGCACGGCGTCCGAGGCATTAGCAGAAGTCGGCCTCAGTAGTCATAGTTGTCGCTAAATAAAAATAGAACTAGGAGATGGTTTGTCGCAGGGCTATATCATTCAGCCCTCTGACATAACTCATTTAAATTCTTGCTTTGTTGACACGTGCTTTCTTTGTCTGTGATATTTTACATTGTCCCCAAAGCGGAGTTTACGGGAAGAAATTTGTTCTAATAATTATTTCATTTTGCTCAATCTAAATAAACAGCTGGTTGCATATTTTTTACAAGAAAAAACAAGAAAAGGGTAAAGTAAACATGATTTTCCAGCTGCTACTACTCCTTCCTATCTGTCTTATGCTCTAAGTAGAAGAATGCACTGATTGGCCTAGGGCAACGAAGGTCAATATATGTCAAGCCGAAAGACTGGAAGTTTTAAATAGTGGTCCAGCACTAATCCTTCCTTTGTTATTGAGAAGGGAGAGGAAGCAAATTCGGAAACGAGCAGCAGATATTCTCGGGCGCTAAGGTATTATGAGCCACCCAGTATTTTACGATCTTGGTCTTTAAATGAATATACAATCGGGCCCACATATAACGAGCTCTCATAAGATGATTGATTTTGTGAGATAGAACCTTTCAGTAATTAAAACGCCGTCAGTTACACGATCAAAAAGTTTAAAATTTATTACGTTAAAAGGTTAAAAACATTATATCTTTCGATCCCAGATTCGGGTTATCCTCAGATATTAAAATGACACAGACCCTGGTGAGGGGGCATATATAAGAAACAAGCACGTAAAACGTGATGTCTGATACATGAAATACAGTGACATAACAAAGAAAACATTTACATAGTTTTTATTCATGATGAATAGCTTGTACGTTGCCAACAGTGCCGTTTCCAATCTGAAAAAGTAATTTCCACGGGTGGGGAATATGTCTCGGTGAAAAGTCATTACAACATAGAGTGCCATAGTTAAAAACATGCGAGCTCTCAGCAAAAAGTAAAACAGATTTGTTGGAGGTAGTTAATATGATGCGTGCTTCGTCCCAATTAGGGTAATAAGTGCCCTCAAAAACCAGGCGGGGAAGTGCTGTAGATGCGGAGCCTGTACGTATGTTGTATTTACGCTCCGAGACACGAATTCTTAAGAAACGCTCTGTGGAGCGTATGTATGAAATGGAAGGTTTGTTATCGTCCACGTAGGTTAGTGGAATGAAGTATACCCCACATCGATCAGAGGGAGGAACAGAGACACGACCGTTTTTGATGCTCGACAGACTTTTTATCATCTCGACTTCGGCGTTAAAACTGTGATATTCACAGTTTTTACGCCGAAGTCGAGATGATAACGTTTACAAAAATTTTAGAAAAGTGGTAACATTTAAGTCATACGATATTGGTCCCACGTATCATGGGTGGACAAATTTTGGGATAGAGTAGTGAATAAAAGTCGCCGTGAGTTCGTTAAAATACGATTCATGTAGTTCTCAGGATAGGCAAATAGGCGCAATGGATATCAAGGTCAGGTCATAGAAAAGGATCCATTCATCACTCTTATTCTTCATGATTTGCATAAAAATGCTTCGATTACGACAAAATTTCATCATGTTGTTCCGGAGATGTACTGAACCGGTTCTGTTTAATATCATCGGAATGGGGTCAAAGGTCACGGCACAGGAGCGAGATTTATTCCACAGCCATTATCCTCATAACTTGAGTAAAAATGCTTCTATTGCGACAAAACGCTAGTATGTTGTTTCGGAAGTACACTGAACCAATCTGTTTAATATCATCAAAATGGTGTCGAAGGTCAGGACACAGAAGCGAGATTTATTCCACAGCCATTATCTTCATAACTTGAGTAAAAATATTTCTATTGCGATAAAACTTTAGTATGTTGTTTCGGAAGTACACTGAACCAATTCTGTTTAATATCATTGAAATGGGGTAAAAGGTCAGGACACAGGAGCGCGATTTATTCCACAGCCATTATCTTCATAACTTGACTAAAAATGCCTCCATTGCGACAAAACTTTAGTATGTTGTTCCTGATGTATACTGAACCGATTCTGTTGAATATCATCGAAATGGGGTCAAAGGTCAAGACACAGTGGCGAGATTTATTGCACAGCCATTATCCTCATAACTTGAGCAATGATTTCTGGTATGTTGGAAAGCATATCATAATCAATGCATTGCATGATTTTACTAACTTGTTAACATTCCTCTTTGACTGGAAAGCAAAGAATTACCCTACAGTTCAAAACACTGTGTGCTTTTCTTTACTAGTAGGTCAGTTCGAATGAAGACAAGAATGTTTGTATCAATTGTCATTTTAGTACCTATAACTCCCAACTCCGCGCTTGACGAAATTCATCTCCTAGGCAAACACTGTCAGTTGCTACTTCTCCTCACCATCTTTCAATAACTTAATCTTTGTTTAAGAGATCGTAAGGTATTTGGAACATTTTAACCACCGCGTCAGTTTAAAAACATTTAAAACAGCTACCACGATAAACACAAGACACGCAAGCATTGACCCATACATCGGATGTAACATGTAACAGGTGAAAATGTAATTTTCGGCAGCTGCTTTAATTTTTACATTCAGTGAATGTTTTCATTATTACAGATCTCACCTACATTATTTTGCGAGGTCTAGTTTTCAATTAATAAGTATAATTTATCTTCATTTAATTTATAACCAGCTTATTACTGATACAAAGTGATATGCCATAAACACGGGTAGCTCTATTTCTTATCTGTCCGGTTAGAAAGAATTTCGCATGTATCAAATGTTTTTGACTGTTCCTCCAACTTCGTTTTATACGGATTCGATTGTATTTCTTCAGGAGTTCAATCTAAATTTACATAACTTTTCATGTTAATGTTTACAAAATTACAGGGGTTTTAAACAGCAAGTTACTAAAATCACGCAATGCATTGATTATATGCAACTTATTACTCAAGTTATAAGGCTGTGGAATAAATCTCGCCCCTGTGCCCTGACCTTTGACCTCATTTCGATGACATTAAACAGAATTGGTTCAGTATACCTCCGGAACAACATACTAAAGTTTTGTCGCAATAGAAGCATTTTTAGTCAAGTTATGAGGATCGTGTCTGCGGAATAAATATCGCTCCTGTGCCGTGACCCATTTCGATTATATTAAACAGAATTTGTTCAGTATACCTCCGGAGCATTCTAAAGTTTTGTTTGCTATAGAAGCACTTTTAGTCAAGTTATAAGGATAATGACTATGGTATAAATCTCGCTCCTGTGCCCTGACCCTTGACCCCATTTTGATTATTTTAAATAGAACTGGTTTAGTATACCTCCAAGAAAACATACTAAAATTTTGTCGCAATCAAAGCATTTTTACATACGTTATGACGCAGAAGGGCGATGGAATGGATCCCGCTCCTATGTAGTGACCTTTGACCCCATTTATCCCATTTTCAATAGGGTTCCTTCCCAGATGGTCCCCTACCACATGCTAACATTTCATCGAAATCGATCAATTTATATGCGAGTTATCGTGCTGACAGACTGACGGACAAAGCTAGAGCATATGCGTCCTTCAACATACGGTTGGAAAGCGTAAAAAAAGCATTAGTTTTAGGCCAACCCTCTTATTGGGTCAGAACGAAAGAAATGACTGTAAATGTAAGGCAACAGGAAAATACTAATTATCGTATATACAAGTAAGAATTAATCCAAAATGCAGCCGCTATCGCTTGCCACGACCTGATTCCATCGTCTGGGTAGCTGTTGGGTACAGTCCCTGCAGAATTATGGCGCTTTGGACGCAAAGAAGTGAGTAGGTGCGCGTTCGACATCGTCCCAGTTGGTGCAACGCTGTTCGTCCACGAAATGCTGCAACTACGGGGAAAGGTGGTTGTCGCTTGGGGAAATGTCCGAGAAATAGGCTGAGCGCAGCAGCAGCTCCCAGCCCAGGCCCTTGATCTTGTGACAGGTAACCGTGCTGTGTGAGGTCTCGCTCCGTCCTGCTGTAGGAAGACGCCCTTTCTGGTTTAGCAGTGCTTGTCGTTTCGACGTTAGAGATGCATGCAGGTCGTCGAGCTGATGGTAGTAACAAACAGACAGCAGGACCTTAAGTGGGTGTAAGCTAGCTTTTGGGGTAGACATGGGCTTCTGTTTTGTCTCCACTTTTTCGAGGTGCTGATATTGTCATGCAGCACCTATTTCTCGTCACTGGCCACAATGCGGTCCAAGAACGGTTTACCTTGGTCACGTGCAAGCAGGAAAGCGTATGCACTAATTCGGTTTGCTTTCTGTTCAACTGTGAGTTGATGGAGTACCTAAGTTCCCCTCTTGTGCACCTTCCGAAGTTGACGCAGGTACGTGATAATGCTCGTGTTCATACACTCATTGTCAAAAAAATAGTTGCACCCAGGAGGGCGTACCGCATCGCAATGCTATTCGGGAAGAAGGTAAAGGTTACCATGAACAATACATTAGTAAACATTGAGACTGATATGGTCAATATTCATTGAGCTACACGCCAATAAGTAGTCGCTCTCAATATGGCGTCGGGCCGCCATGTTTTCTCTCATCGCCTGCCAGACGTCTCGGCATGGAGTTATACAGGTTCCTAATGGTATCCTGCGATAAGCTATCTCATGCAACTTGAATCTACTCACGCAGTTCCTGCAGATTGCGCGACACGGGTGGAATGTGGATAGCGCGTCCAATAGTATCCCACACGTTGTCAATTGGCGATAGGTTTGGCGATGCAGCTGGCCATGGCAGAGTGTCAGTGCCTTGAAGGCCAGCTCTAGAGGTAGCAGCAGCATGCGGACGAGCGTTGTTCTGTTGGAAAGTCGCACAGGAATGAGCGTTCAGAAAAGGTAGGGCCACTGGTTGCAGGACGTCATTAATGTAACGTTGGGCTGTCAATCTTAACCCCAAAGGTGATCTGTCATCGTAGGCAATTGCCTCCCATACCATTACAACATGTCTTCTGGCCGTGTGACGCTCGGCAACAGACCGTTCATCTTGGTGCTGACCACGGTACCTAAACACGAAAGAAAAAGCGGGACTCGCCACTGAAGATCACCCGCTGCCATTCTGCGTGGTTCCATGACAGTCAGGCAGGACATCATTGCAGTCTTTGGCGACTATGCAATGTTGTTAAAGGAAGTCATCGTAACGGTCTGCGTGCGTGTAGCTCTACGTCATGCAGCCTTCTACCAATGGTGCTGGCACTAATCGGGCGATGCATACACTGCTTGCTGAATGTCCTCCATCGTGGCCGTTGGGTCACTCCTCTTATGCCGGACAACCCGTCGGCCCTCTCTCTCCGTGGTTGGTCTAGGTCTCCCAGACACTTTCTGTCGCTGCTACGTGTCTTGTTCTATTCACTACCGCCAACAGCATGCTATGGTGATATTCGCACGACCGGTATCCCACTTACCAGAGCCAGACGATGCTACATCTCCCTCTTTCGAACTACTCCAACTGCTCGAATTGCTTCCGAACTTTTCTCCGAGACATACTTCACTTGCAAAGGATGCAATCAACACAACAACACGAATCAGAATGGCAAGCACGCGCAGCGGGATTACCTCATATAGCCCGTCAGGTACAGCGCTACGACCCCTCCTCGCTTGCGTCACATGCGTGGCCGAGCGTGATACTTGAATCATTTCCATGTCTCACGATGTCAACCTATCCACCAAGTTTCATTCCTGTCGGTTGCTTTCTTCTGATTGCAACTATTTTTTTTTTTTTTGACGATGAGTGTAGTTTCCAGCTTTTCGGCTAACTGTTGAGGGGTAACACGTGTGTTGGTCTTCACTAGGGTATCATATCCATTGTTGTGGGTCTTCCAGCTTTGGGACGGTCTGACAGGTGAATATTTCCTTCTCGAAACCGTTCGAAATAACAACATCACTGACAATGTGATATGACATTGAGGTACACACTGGTAATATTCTCTACAGCACTTGAGATTATTGCATGCTTTACGCCACTACATGCTGTACGAGTTTCGTCGCAGGTTTGCTGCCGCGAAGAAACTCGTACAGCATGCAATTGCGGATGTGCGCCTATTCTGCGCGATCTCAGTGGCCAATGTGCACCGTGGCCAGGGCTTCGACTTCGGGTACCTCGTCATCCGACACTACTTTATTACCAACATAATATTTTTTTCACATTCCCGATTGTTTTTCTGATGATGTTTTTCTCAGTTTTACAGAGATGGTGTTGTTCTCAATCGCAATACTTGGCCAAAGAGTCTGGGGGCCCCTTGAACAAAAATGATCAAGGGACCACCTATATTTTCGCAACAAGGAATCTTAATTTGAGGGGTGAGTAAAACGTGCAAGTTGTAATAGATTTTAATTTCTGATGCTCTCTATTTGTACCCTTTAAGCGGCCGATGTGTCTGAAAGAAAAATTTTCTGCGCCCTAAAAATATATCTTCACATAATGGCCAAGCTTTATGATAGTTATGATAAAACAATTCCCATCCTCATCTCATCTTTGCAATAATGTACGGACCAATATCTTGTCACTCGTGCTATTCCTATATTCTCTGCTCCGTGACCCAAGGAATAATGGAAAAGGGGTAATACGTACCTTTGACATAGATATTGTGATACTGTCTGGGTAGAAACAAGTGAATCAAAAGTCTTCTCTTTACTTTCTTAGATTTTATGCCATTGTCACATCCCTTTTAGTAGGCAATCTCTTAGAAAGGATTAGTGTTAATTATCCCCCTAGATGACCACTTTAAACAAAAAAGCTAAGGAGAAAGCAGCTGTTTCTGTTGCTCAGGTTTATTCTTTCCAGCCGCGTTTTGCTCACTTCTTAGACAATGAATGCATTCGTTTGAACTAATCTCAGCCCATTTTGCTCACCCGAATAAATTTGTTTCTGTCGATTGAAGGGTGTGACGCGTATATTCTAAATTGACTTTCATTTTCAGTTTCTTTTCCTATGCAAATTTGAGTTTGTTCTGCTTACACTTCCAAACTTATCGTTATATCTTTTCCCTCAAACGAGAATGAGGTTGGCAACATTTGAAGTCAGAGTGAACGTGGCGTATGAATGTATGAGATAAGAACGCTAGATAAAAGGATGAGGTAACAGTTACGGGTGTGGATATGTGGCGGATATGAATTACGTTATTATTTCGAAGTGCGATGTCGTTCTATTGATATTGTGGTGGAATAAAAAGAATTACCCTAAGTTGACTTTTGTCTCATGTCTCGTCGGGCCGTAGAAATTTAATTAGGAACTATTGCATCGTATTCTTATCTAATGGCTTAGACATAACGTAGAACCAATATATCTGCACGAAAAAGACAATTACGTTATAAGGGTTAATGGAGGTAAAGGGATCTAGTACGAGTTTGTTAACGGACTCCTATAATCATCAGTTGAACTATAACTGTATGTAAGGTGCGTTGCATTGATTCCATTGCAGATTAATTTTATATGTTTATGCATTTCAATTCCATAAAATGCAATTTTAATATGGTTTGTAAATGTGTAGGTGCGTTTTTGGATAATTTATTTTCTTTTACCTACGCAGCAGAAGTATGTCGATATAATTATTAACTAGCGGAGGTAACCGGCGTTGCCAGGGACGGACATAAAGTTTGTCTTCAAGTAACAATGTAAATCGCACTATAAAAGAAATCCTACCATGATGAACAACGCTCAAGTCGGGCCTCACGCTGTTCCAAGGTATCTGCCGCCCTAGATAAAGTGGCTCTTTCCCGCTGATCCATAAGTCTTCGATCACGTTGTTCGGCTGTCTCACTCTCTCGAAGTAATTTTACTTTCTTTGCTTTCGGCTAAACTTGTCCATGGGGTTTGCGTTTTTTTGGAGGCAGTTCACCACCTTTGATGAAAATTTTATTATAAAAATCACAATTTAGTATGGCCGTTCTGAGCCCTAAAAGCTCGAAATAGCAAACATGCACAATAATGCACTTCCTGCACTCCGCATTTAGTTTTCTAGAGTGTAGATATGCAACCTAATCACACCCAACCTGAAAGAATATAGTTCACGGTAATTTATGGATTTTTTTTTACTAATCTCGAAAACTAAACTGATTCGGATAATTCTTTCACCGTTGCGTAGCTTTCGGGAGGACATAGGCTATTTCGTTTATTTATAATTTTTTTTTATTTTTTATTAATTTTGGCTGTACTAACGAATATCATTGCTTTCAAGTAGTTTCCAATTTCCCATGTATCGTTCCGCTTTGTTTACATAAAACCTGATCACACCCAACGTGAAAGAAAGTAGTTCGCGATAATATACGGAATTGTTTTTACTAATCTCGAAAACTAAACCGATTCCGATGATTCTTTCACCGTTGGGAAGCTTACTTCTTTCCGGTGGACATAGGCTATTTCTTTTATCTCTACTAATACCAATACTAATCTTGTATTTAAATTTTCTGTATGAAGAAGACCGTCTGTTTTAACTTGAACTTAACATTGATGCCAATTGAGAGGACCACGCCAATTGTTGGGAATCTGTAGCTCCACCCATATTTGATACTCCTGCGCCAATTGTTGGGATTCTAATGAAACCCAATCCTTACAAAGAAAATGCCATGGTACTATAAAAAAAATACTTATGACAATATGTTCCGCCGGTGCGTTGTGTTTTCTAAAATCGGACTCTTCCCCGTATGCCTGAACCGCGGAAGCTTGCGAGGAGTAATGCGTCACCTGACGACCGTTGTTCTGGCACGCGGAGTAATACCGCAGCAGCGACTTACACCCAGTCTATAGAGGGCCCTGTAAAAACACATTTGACCCCCTGAGGGATGGAATTTCTAAAAATCGTTCCGCCTGTATTTTAATCTGGGTGATGAAGAGTATGTATGCCAATTTTCGTGCAAATCCATCAAACCGTTTAGGAACGCATGCGGAACAAACATACAAACTTTAACTTTTATATATAGAGAGATTACACTAATTCTATAATGGGGCACACAAAGCCTGCAGAATACCGTTATATGGCAGATGGGAAACGATGGAAGAAAGCTCCTGCATTCTGCAAATATCTAGACACAGCACTCTGGTACTCTTCCTAGATAATTTATGCTATTTATCTTTCGCATGACAAGATTTTTCTAGGCGGAAAATAAAACAAGTGATGTAAGAGTATACATTTATTTATTATACGTACAACACACTGCATTTATTCGCGTCACACACGCCCACAGCGAGCTACAGTCCGGTACATACTAAGTGGAATTAAATCATAACAACAAACAATAAGATTTACTAATTCTGGACATTGAGCGGAACTTAGGTACGTTGATTATTAAATGCCATTCTCCTAAAACCAATGAAAGAAGATATGTGATTCATGAAAGTAGATATTTACTAAACTATGGCGGCGGCAATAATAAGTATTTTGACTGTTTCTGTTTTCAAAAACAATATTTATTATCATTCAAATTTAGAAGAAAGAAACAGACGAACTAGATAACGATGAAATATGATGTAGCTGCGAAAGTCCATCTGCGCATGCGCCAGTTAAAATATGACTCAAAGACATGGGCGCCAACAAGGGGCCACAGGGGTCTTTTCCCCCGCCCCTGTTAAATAATTTTCGCTTTTTTTATTTTATTTATTACTTTTTTTTTACATTCACAGAACTGGACCACAAGGAAAGATGGAATTTGGGGCGTTTAATTTAATATCCCAATTTTAGTGGAAATTTGGGATTGGAAAACGATAACGTGAAAGCGGAAAATCTAGCAAACCGTAAGGTACTACGCCTAAACAAGTTTCGCTCAGGGTGGTGTGTGCTGAACTTAAAAGGCTTGGCGACACGCCAAGCCTTTTAAGGTTCATTAAAGGCTTGGTTTATTATTCGACACTGGTTCATCATTTTGAAAACAGTTACCAATGTACGTAATAATATATGACTATTACTAACATACACTTTCTTCAAGAGCAGCATCAATTAATAATAATAATAATAATAATAGAAGTAGTGTTCTAGTGTAGTAAGTAAGTAGTAGTAATAGTAATAGCATTAATCTTTCATTTTCACGAATTAATGTTTTCTACATATTAGCCAAACCTTAATTATATACACTCACCCCCCTCCCCCTGAAAAATTTCCTGCAGGCGCCCATGCCTAAAGATAGAAAGAAAAGCTGAATCATATGGGAGTGAGTAAGAGAGATTGGTAACATTTGGTCTAGAATATCTACAGGTCAAACTTATCGTGCTATACACCATTTTAAAGCTCTCGTCAATCGAAAGGTGATCGGGGAGGCGGAGCTCGAAAGGAAGCCAAATTTCGTTACATAGCATGAAAAATATATTTTTGTAATGGATTTTACTACATTTAGCATCAGATTCCCGTTATGTGCGCTGATTGCAATGAGATATTGTTAGGTTTATGTAAAACGTGATGAAATAATGTTCAGCTATAGTTTAGTGAAATATATTGTGAGTAACAATGAAATGAACTATTCTTGCGTCACTTCGCCTTAACTAAAATTCCTCCACGAGTTTGAAAGTATTGGAAAGGAAGTCAAATTAAACACACTCCCATTTAATACCGAACTGTACCATTAAACGTGTTTCTGCTATTAAGTAAATGCTCCAATTTAATCCCCACTTTCATCTAAATAAATACGCTATTTGAAATACTTACACGAAAATCCTCAATACTTAGCCTGTAGCGAAATACATTTATGTAACTAATATCCGCTGAAATAATCTCTTCATTTAAACAATCTAAATACTGATCTTAAATTGAAATATTCAAAAGTATCTTCTGAAAGCACCCAAATACATCATCAGTTATTTATCAGATCTCAAACATATTTAGGCTTAAACATACCGAATAATTTTATCCAAGGACAAATATGTTCTATGAGCTTAATTATAATCCAAACGAAACAATTATTGCAAATCCAAGCTTTAACACGCACTTACTTGAATGTGCTTTGGTAATGGATGTGCTGTTGGTTTAAGCAACGGTTAGGATATTAAACCTATATCGTGTCTAATGGTTTTGAATGTTCTTTATATGCATGGTAATTATAGAGGCTTACATGAAATTCAAAATATTTTACTAACTTCATCTTTCGTTGAGTCAAATCTCCCTGTTTTTTGTTCCACATTCAATCATCGTGAAGTAAACACAGAAATAACGCTGCCTGATGAGAATGGAGTTCCGTCTGTAATAATACTGTATCTTGACTAAAACAAAAATAGAAACAATTTCGCAGTGTCACCAATTTATCTATAACGAAGTAAATTTCTCCGTCATTTTTGGTCTACGCCGGGATTCGAACCCGAGGCCGCTTATATCCGGAACAAGTCGCTCTACCAACTGAGCTACGCAGACGATTATTCTGATTCCTATCTGCCTTTATGTCGTGTGCGTTCTGCCGGCAGGTACGTCACATATCGTATAAGAGAGTTATTCTATGCAACGAAAAACCCTGCATCAGTTGACTTCCTTACTTCTGTGCAAGTCGTGTTTCAGAAACACAGACTGTGATAATACACATTTGTGTCACTCTGGAAAATGATCAGGAATAAACCTTCTACACTCGTTATCCATTTAGGCACAAAAACGTTTTTACCGTTTGAAATTGTTTTTTTTTTCTTTTGTCTTTCAAATGTCAGTTCATGGTACTTATGAATACAAAATCACAGATCTTCCAGTGAACAGGTAGAAAAAAAACCCTCTAAAAATTGTTAGGAAACTAAACCTATCAGAAAACTTCAAACTGCAGACAAAACTCTAGATATGACGAAAACTCCTGGTCACATTAGCACATGTTTATCCACACAGCACAGAATATTTCGTATATGTTACAGGTACGTAACACTGAAACTTCAGACTTCTCAGATACGTTGCGCAATGTAACAGTAATGTTTCAGAAACCTTACGGTTACGTCAAAATGTCCGCAAACTTTGCATTACTTTGAAACATAACTGATACGTTACAGTTAAAGGTCTTTGTAACTTCACGACACTAACTTCATGTTACTGTTGTTACGTGTTTGAAAGATATTTGTAACTTTGTTACATTACTGTTACGTGATAAAAGGGGGTTGCTGTAAAAAGGAACCCGTCCACATGCTGCCTCAAGGACGCACGTGGTCGATTCCTGGTCAATCATGACGTCAGTCGCCGCATTTGTTTTTCCACGTGATCTTCTCGAACATGTTTTGCCCGCCATTTTCTCTTTGTGGTTAACCAAAAAAGAAAAATAACATTTCTTGTGCCACGTGGTCCTACCGAACATGTTTTGCTCGCCAATTTTTTTTTTACCTCCCCTCATGGTCTCAGCTAGGGGCGGCGGAACCACTCGGGCCGCTAGGACCCGGGCCTGGTCAATAATTTCAGCTAAGAGTTTCATACAATAAATGAGCTCCGTCTTAACCCGATTTATTTAAAAAATGAACACATAGACTGGCGGAAAGTGAAAAAAAAACATCAAGAAGGAATTGGCGGACGATCATGAAATTTACATATATTAATAGGGTCAAGTTTACGTAAGTGTGATGTTAATTTCGGGACCAACCGGTGAGCGCTTACGCCACAGCACGGCATAAAATGCAAATTATCGTCGGTGGTATTTAAGGAGTACGGCAAAGTGAATGCAATCAGTCGTCAGCGTACGGACACGTGCGAAGACCCTGAAGAAACTGCAATGCCTGGACATGGAAGACGTGTACGATTTCAGCAGTTATCGGACTTTAAGCGAGATCGTCTAGTCGGAATCCGCGAGGCCGGGTGGTCGTATCGTCGTATTGCTGAGCGAATTGGACGGGAAGTATCGGTGGTGGTACGATGGTGACGTAGATGGTCCGAGGAACATTCCCACACGAGAAGACGTGGAACCGGGAGTCACAGACGGACTGATGAGCGGACCGATCGACGCATAAGAAGAGTGGTGTTGTCAAGCAGAACATCCACTGCGACGCAAATCCGAGCTGCCGTTGCACCTGAGGTGACTGTGCAAACAATCCGCAACCGTCTACTGGATGCAGGATTACGTGCACGTGTGCTTCTGGCATGTGTGCCTCTGACTCCAGCCTACCGTCAGGAACGGCTGCAGTGGTGTCGCCAACGTCTGCACCGGAGAACGCAATGGCGATCTGTCGTGTTCAGCGATGAAAGCAGATTCTGCTTGGGAGCCTCCGATGGCCATATGCTTGTTCGCAGACTCACAGGGGAGCGTCTCCACCCTTCCTGCATCCGCCAGCGACACACAGGGCCTACACCTGGTCTCCTGGTGTGAGGAGCGATCAGCTATCACTCCCGTACACAACTAGTGTTTGTACCGGGTACGTTAAACAGCACCTCCTACATCAACAACACCATTCAGCCAGTAATTGTGCCATTTGTAAGGTCGGTCCATCGTGGTGTTTTCCAGCAAGGTAACCCACGCCCACACACGGCACGTGCAACGCAACATGCACTTCAGGATGTGAGACAACTTTCATTGCTGCACGTTGACCGGATTTGTCCCCCATTGAGCACGTTTGGGATTTTATGGGACAACGACTTATCCGGTCTCCACGGCCAGCCACGACCATCCCCGATTTACGCGTCCAGGTTGAGGATGCTTGGAACTCAATGCTCCAAACTTACATCCAACATCTGTACGACAGACTCCATGCCAGAATTGCACAGTGTGACGCAGTTCATGGCGGTTCAACCTCGTACTAACCATGTTACATGGAAATGTTATTTTTCAGTTTACCAGCAAATACAGCTGTATTTTGCCATAATGTTTTGATCACGTTATCCTCTGTATTCCGTTATTATGCTACATAAATTTCGTTCGTATCAGACGTCTCCTTCTTGGTGTTCTTTTTTCACTTTGCTACAGTGTATTTACAATTATTTAAAAACGAACATATATGTTCATTTTAAATAATAATATATTCGTTTTTTAAATCAATCGTGTTAAGACGGAGCTCATTTATTGTATTTTAATTGCACGACTTGCTCTTCATATTTGAAGTAAGATTTTCATTTTTTATTTTTTTTTATTTGGCATATGTGCGATTTTTCGTTGTGATGTACCTTTGGAAGTTCCTCTAGGTAAGCGGTCAGGTGGTCCTAATCCTTAACAAAGCTCCTTTGGCATTGTTTTATTTCTGTTTGTTGTGGGAAGGGAGGGCGGGGGTGCACCACGATTCGAAACTTCGGGCCTGGTCAACGAACTTCACTTTCCGGCGCCTCTGGTCTCAGCGATATTTTTTGTACGCCTTTTTGTTTTTCTCCATCTGGAAATTTTACGGTGTGACCTCACGATGCTAGGGAAATTTTCTTTTCAAGGATATACAAAACCTCGAAGTTACGCTAGGTTCGAAACACTGTCCAGCGGGTTTCGAGGCAGAAGCATTATCCCACTCGACCATGGGACGCTTAGCGATTACAGCGTTCTGTAGGAACTACCGAGAAGGCCAGTGCTTTGCGAATACGTTGTTTAATAGAAATACATTATTTTTTCCATAGATCATTTTATTTTTCTGTAGGATGACTTAAATTTCTTCGTGATTAATTAACGAAATGTACCTTTTAATGCATATCTTACTCTATTTTGTTTTCCAAAACTTGCGTAGTCGTTAAACTTCTCAATATATCAACATTATTGCTTTTTTCTACCTTTACAAACTAACAACTACTTTTATTGAGACTTTTTTTTTCTGATTCAAAACGAACAGACGTACTAAGATATACACTGGCATGCAAAACTTAAGGACAGATACTAGTGTACACTAACTGGCTCACTTCGGAGAAGTGGCTACCGGAGAACAGGACACATTGGAATTTCAGTGCCATTAAATTGTTTTGCATAAACAGATTTCGTGTGGCCCGCTACTTGCGCAACTATTGTTCACAAAATCTTTTTTTTTTTTTTAATATTTCATTTTCAGTAAGAAATTTAGACATTTCCATGATTTTTGGGCCAAAGACAAAGCGGAGAACTGGCAACCAAAGAACTGACCACCAGATAATTGGCCACCTGAGAACTGACCATAAACATTTTAAGGGGCCGTATAAAAATTGCGTTCTGGACTGCTCCGTGGCTACGTCACCTGAGATTGGTTATCTGACACACATTACATTTCCGTAATTTCGTATTTTCTTATTTACCATATTTTTCAAGGTTTATAAACTACAGCTAAAAAATTATCTGCGGGTATGTGCGAAACCAGGAAACTGATCGGGGGGTGGGGGTTGGGGGTGCTTTAAACCTAAGATATGAAATATAAAGAATTTCTGGTCCGATCGGGATATTTTCAGCGTTTACAAGCTACAACTCAACAAATTATCTGAAGGCATGTGCCAACCCAGGAAACCTGTCGGGGGGGGGGGGGATAATACCAAATATGTAGAATATAAATATATTCTCGTCCGATCGGGAGAATTTAAGCATTTACAACCAGAAATACTTTGTTTTATTTGTTTTATAATTTAGGTATCTCCCCCCCCGAGATATTTCTGGAGTCAGCACATGCCCTCATGGAGTTTGTTGCGATGTAGGTTGTACATGCTGAAAATATCCCGATCGGACCCCAGAAATTCTTTATATATTTATACTTTTGGTGTTACCCATGACATGTTTCCTGAGGCAGAACATGAACTCAGATAATTTGTTGACTTGTAGGCTGTAAATGCTGAAAATCTCCCGATCGGGACAGAAACTCTTTATATTGTACACTGTTGGGCATTACCCCGCCCCCCCCCCACCACCAACAGGTTTCCTGAGGCAGCACATGTCCTCAGATAATATGTTGAGTTGCAGGTTCTAAATGCTGAAAATCTCCCGATCGGACCAGAAATCCTTTATATTTTACACTTTTGGTATTACCCCCCCCCCTTCTATTGACAGTTTTCCTGAGTCAGCCCATGCCCTCAGGTAATTTGGAGACTTGTAGTTTATATTTTGTTGAGTTGTAGATCACAAACATTTTTTAATAAAGAATTACATTAATAATCGCAATTAAAACAAGACGAAATTATTGAAACTTTATATTACTCAGATAACCAACCTCTGGGGGTCGTGGACACGAAGTGGTCAAAATGCAATTTTTATACGGCCCCTTAAACATTTTTGTGGCCACTTCTCCGGTGGCCAGTTTTCCCACACCCAGCTAACTCGAGTACCACAGTTTCACTAAAGAATATCCCAGTAAGACGTGGAACGACTACGAGAGTGCTTCAATGAAATGGCATAAACGCATGCGCATCCATGCCGTTGCCAAATAAAAAATCTTAAATATCGCCGGAATGTAACATCAAGGTAACAATTATGTACAATGGAAACTACACTGGCAGAAAGTGAAAAAAGAACACCAAGAAGGAATTAGCGGACGATCATAAAATTTACATATGTTAATGGGGTCGAGTTTACGTAGGTGTGATGCTGATTTCGGGAGCAACCGGTGAGCGCTTACGTCACAGCACGGCATATTATGCAAATTATCGTCGGTGGTATTTAAGGAGTACGGCGAAGTGAATGTAATCAGTCGTCGGCGTACGGACACGTGCGAAGACCCTGAAGAAACTGCAATGCCTGGACATGGAAGACGTGTACGATTTCAGCAGTTATCGGACTTTGAGCGAGGTCATCTAGTCGGACTCCGCGAGGCCGGGTGGTCGTATCGTCGTATTGCGGAGCGAATTGGACGGGAAGTAACGGTGGTGGTACGATGGTGGCGTAGATGGTCCGAGGAACATTCCCTCACGAGAAGACGTGGGACCGATCGACGCATAAGAAGAGCGGCGTTGTCAAGCAGAACATCCACTGCGACGCAAATCCGAGTTACCGTTGCACTGGAGGTGACTGTGCGAACAATCCGCAACCGTCTACTGGATGCAGGACTACGTGCACGTGTGCCTCTGGCATGTGTA
Organism: Macrothele yani; assembly: GCA_039090855.1. NCBI lineage: Eukaryota > Metazoa > Arthropoda > Arachnida > Araneae > Macrothelidae > Macrothele > Macrothele yani. The sequence goes on along the minus strand of CM076993.1, from coordinate 84,096,369 downwards.
TCTCTGACTCCAGCCCACCGTCAGGAACGGCTGCAGTGGTGTCGCCAACGTCTGTACGGGAGAACGCAGTGGCGATCTGTCGTGTTCAGCGATGAAAGCAGATTCTGCTTGGAAGCCTCCGATGGCCGTATGCGTGTTCGCAGACGCACAGGAGAGCGTCTCCACTATTCTAGCATCCACCAGCGACACACAGGGCCTACACCTGGTCTCCTGGTGTGGGGAGCGATCATCTATCACTCCCGTGCACAACTAGTGTTTGTACCGGGTACGTTGAACAGCACCTCCTACATCAACAACATCATTCAGCCCGTTGTTGTACCATTTGTAAGGTCGGTCCATCGTGGTGTTTTCCAGCAAGGTAACACACGCGGCATGTGCAACGCAACATGCACTTCAGGGTGTGAGACAACTTTCATGGCCTGCACGTTGACCGTATTTGTCCCCCATTGAGCACGTGTGGGATTTTATGGGACAACGACTTATCCGGTCTCCACGGCCAGCCACGATCATCCCCGATTTACGCGTCCAGGCTGAGGATGCTTGGAACTCAATACTCCAAACTTAAATCCAACATCTGTACGACAGACTCCATGCCAAGAATTGCACAGTGTGACGCAGTTCATGGCGGTTCAACCTCTTACTAACCATGTTACATGGAAATGTTATTTTTCAGTTTACCAGCAAATACAGCTGTATTGTGCCATAATGTTTTGATCACGTTATCCTCTGTATTCCGTTATTATGCTGTATAAATTTCATCGGTATCAGACGTCTTCTTCTTGGTGTTCTTTTTTCACTTTCCGCCATGGTATAAACCATTAGTATCGGTAAATGCTATTTTTAACAACACCGTAATGTACAAAGAGTTGTGTTTCAAAATAGATGTTGCTGAAACGTAATTGTAAGATATCTCTGAAAGTGTAACGAAAATGAGATTGTAACATTACTGATACACATCTGAAACGTTTTGTGCTGTATAGGTATGCATACAAAAGAAAAAGAACAGACAGATGGAAAGAAAATAAGTACACCAACCTATCATATTAGTTCATCCACCAATCCGTCTGCGTTAAAATATCAGCTCAGAAAATTTTCATTGATTGCCCTGAAATTCAGAAGAATAAACTTTTACATTGATCCCAGATGAAAGAATATGTATCCAGATATGTCAACTCAGCTAAGCGTCCCTGTAGCCAGAGCGGACCATTTTGTATACATACGAGACGTGTTCAATAAGTAATGCCTCTCCGCAAGTGTCTCGCGCATAATTTGTTGCCTAGCAGCCAGTCAGACAGCAAACGATTCTTTGTTTAATTACCTTCATTTTACTGTGTAATAGATTTCCGTACATCTATTTGTTCGTACTTAATTGTATTTAAAATGGATACTTCTTTTCATCTACGTCAACGGGTGTCAAACAACGATCAGTTGTAGAGATTTTAACTGGTGAAAATGTAAATCTCTAAAGAAATTCACGCAAGATAACTTTGGACATAAGCACTGTTATTCGTTGGGTAAGAAAATCATAGGACGGTGGAGGAATGTTGGCTGTAAAAGATCAACCGCGGAGTGGGAGGCTCGTAATCGGAACTTGCGATCTGAACAGGCAAAATGTCCATGAGGTGATCAAGGAAAAACAGACAATAATTAAGTGAACCTTAGTAAGGAACCTGAACGTTATATATTAAGATAATGCAACGTAGTTTGTCACAAATATTTATTTTTTCAAGTGGACCGTGGTTTCGCTGTTTATTGACCTAGCTTCATCAGGACGTCCAAATATTTATTTTGTGAAAAACTACGTAGTTTCAAAATTTTCTAGTAATGCATAGATCTTCCACGAAGAAGCATAAAGGTAAATTGTGTTTTCTCCGATATCTCTGCTTCTAAAACTCCGATTTGAAAATTTTTTCCTGCATCGGATACAGCTCTTGACGGGAAATGTTTGTCATTGTATTTCTAATTTTTGATAAAAAAAAAACTAGTTTGGCTATCAGGGGGAGTAAGGGGTTTTTTCCGCTTCTAATGTATTTGCAACAAAAGCTAAGATTCCGGAAACTAGATCGATAATAATATTTCCTGGACCGATGACACTCACCTCTAAAAACGTTTTCAGATTACTTCCCACCATCGGGCGTAGATGTAGATCTTATTTTTGTCGATATCTTTGCTTCCAAGAGTTCGATTTGAAAAAATATTTCTTTGTTAGAGAGCGTTTCTGCAGCGAAATGTTTCTCATATAATTTTTCTTAACTCATAAGTGTGCTACTAGAGGGCGTAAGTTCACGTTTCCTTTTACCGCAATATTGGGAACTAAAAAACCGTTATAAAAATCTTAATTTTTTAGTCACATACCACTAACTATGAAAATCCCTTGTGAGTATTTTCTTCCTTAAATAATGCACAATTTTGCTTGTAGGGAAGCAAAAACTTAATCTGTTTTTCTTAATGTATTTATGTTTCTAAATGTTAGATTTAAAAATTTCTTTTAACCCCGGATTCCATTAACCTTGTGAAAGACTTTAGATCAGTATTTGAGGAGTTTTTCATTTTTATTTTTTTTCACAGTTACTAACTATACCGTGCAAATTAATTGGGACAAGTTATTTTATTCTCAGAATTGTAATATGATCGCCAGTTGATGTCGGAAACCCACGTAAACCGGTTTTATCATCTGTGAGGTGGTGTGAATGTTAGAACTTGATAGTAAGAATGTGGTTTGACCCGTTTTAAACAGGAAATAGGCAATTCAGCTTTGGTTGTGAGCTTTCGTGTGTGACAGGTGGATGTTAGTTTTTGCTCTCTGTGAGTACGTGTTGCTTTCGTGTATTGAAAAACGGATATTTCCCCAAAGAAGCGTGCAAGAATAATTGCTCTGAAGGATCACGATTCTATGACAATGAGAGATATCGCTTCTGCAGTTGGTGTAGGCAAATCAAGTGTTACAAGACTGCTTACGCGATACAATGCATCTTGATCATCGTCTCCGAAAAGGAGAGGTAAATGTGGAAGAAAACGAAAAACAACTCTACGAACCGATAGATATCTAATCAGAAATACAGTAGTAAAATGAATCCAAAAAAAAAAAAAAAACAAGCACCGACCTTCAAAGAGATTTATTGGCTAATGGTTGTGATGTTAGTGATTCAACTGTACGCCGTAGGCTTCTGGAAGTTGGCCGGAAGGCAAGAAGACCAACGAAAAAACAATATTTGAATGCCAAAACGAAGATAAAAGGTTTAGCATGGGCCAAACACTATAAATCATGGACTGCTGACAACTGGAAAAAGGTAATTTTCAGTGATGAAACTCACTTATTTGTGCAGGGTTACCAAGCAAATGTCGTTAGACGAAGCAACTGTGAACCCTTAAGACCTGAGCATGTCAAACAAACTGTAAAACACCCTCTGAAACAAATGTTTTGGGGTTTTTTCACATCAAATGGCACTGGAAGCTTAGTTCCTGTTCAAGGTATGATGAATTCAGCCAAGTATGTACGTAGAAATATTACAACGTAAGATTGTTCCATTCTTGCAAACTTTTGACGGGACATTTCAACATGACTTGGCCCCATGTCACAATTCGAAATTGGTCAAGAATTTCATGCAAGAAAATCAAATTCATTTGCTTGATTGGCCTGGAAATTCACCAGACTTAAATCCCATAGAAAACTTGTGGAATATTTTGAAGAGACGTTTAGGTAAAATGAACTGTACAACCAAAGAACGCATGATAAAGAATGCTATAAAAGTGTGGTTCCACGATTATGAAGTCAAAAATATGTGCACTCAATTAGTGGAGTCAATGCCAAAACGAATTCATGAGGTCATTTCTGCTAAAGGAGGACATACTTCATACTAATACAGGTATTTTTCAATGTGTATCAAGGCATGGAATGATATTGTTACGACCCACCCCCACCATTAATTTAGTAATTAATGGGCGTGGTGGATGTATGCAATTGATTAAGTATTAATTATGTTCGAGGCTTGATTGGAGTTTAAAAGTGCAAACATCAGATAAAGTTTTATCTGGGGGTTTGGAAAGAAAGGAGGCGAAGAATTCTCCCTCTGGCTGGGTGGTCTCAGAATAGCTCTGTTAGGTCATAAATATCAGGGCGCAGCTGTCGGCTGGTCTAAACAGGGTACATTTCGAAGAGGGACCACTTGTAAAAATGAATGAAGATGGGAGACCAAAGGTTTAGCGAATAATCGTAAATTCGTCGATTGTTTGGGGCATTTTCGAGAACAATTGCTCTATGTGTGGTCCGTGCAGATAAATGAGATTTCGCACTTAGCATGACAATAAGGAAGAAAGTTAGTTGTCTGTACGCTCTCCGATGTGAAAGGCTGGATGCCTTGGATCTGCTAAATGAATTGGGAAATGAAGCAGCAAATCTACCCGCATTGGGTAAGAAATGGAGACGACAACTCGAGGCGGCTGATGGAGATGCCAGATTTGCCATAAAGACAGCGGAATGCCTAAATCCGCGTAATAAAGCAGCAATTTCTAGTCTGGAGCCTAATGGAAATTAGCGACTGGTTGGCCCAATGAAAGCAAAGCTACAAAGGAGCAAAGAAGTCTGCGAGTGGACAGTGGTCATTCCAATGAGAAGCGAAGCCAAGCGAAGTCGGGTTCGAATGCCCACCCCTGCAGTGTGGAATCGTCATCCCCATTCATCCCCTATTGTGGAGGAAGTGAAGAGACGCGCTTATCTTACGAGGTGAAGCGATGCTCCCTCAACAAACGCCTGGATGTGTGTGTGTGTGTGTGTGTGTGTATGAGTACGGTAGCGCCCAGGGGACGCAGCTCCTGCAATGAAATCTTCCATGTAAAAAAAAGGAAGGTGTGTTTTACTTTCCTAGTGCAATCACAATTTGGATTTATTCTGGACAGCATCCATGTAAGTAGAAGCATTTTGTTTTTATTGTTACATCTGCTATGCAAATTAAGTTGAGGAACTGAACTAATATATTTCAAGAACTGAACTGAGAAATAGTGAGACTGAACTGTGAAATTTAAGTTCATTAAAACTATCTCGCGGGAACTGATTTAGGTCAAAGTTGACCCAATACTTATGTTCAGAAAACAGCTAAATTTTATTCGTATGTGTACCATTGCTATGTTTTTATAGCCCATTAAATATTTGTTTAGGCACTCAGTGCAGTCATAGAACACATTATTTATGTGAACGCCTGTGATTGGTTCAAATTGTTTAAGTGTATGCCCTATAATACAGTTTTCGCGCCTAGAACTACGTCGAAGGAGATCAGTGAAAAAATATACTTATATCGCTCGGCACGTTCAGATCAATTGGTGGTCAACGGCGGGATAACTACCCACGGTAGATCTGATCAATTGGTGGCGAGCGGTGGGATGATTAACCCAACTCGGCCCGGTATCGTAACAATATAAAGGCATAGTCTTTGAAAAAAGAGTGATTGATTTTTTACTTTGTCCCAAATAATTTGCACATTATAGTATGTCGCTAGATGATGTTTGGTTACTTCTGTTTGTAGCTGTATCTTCGCTTCTCAACATCCTATTGAGAAATTTCTTTTTACTGCATGCCATTCGCTTCAACAGAGTTGTGGAGCATTAGCTTCTTTAAATGATGCAGATTTCTCGTAAAGGTGCAGATTTCTCGCTACAACAGAGTTGTGGAGCATTAGCTTCTTTTATTCATGCAGATTTGCGTAAAGGTCAATGCCTTTTTTTCGCAATCTCTGCTCCCCGCAGACGTATATGAAACGTATTTTTTTTCCTTAGCAGGGTTTTTTCCATGAAGACTGTTTTTCGTCTATTTTCAATTTTCCGATTATGCAAAATTCTTCTGCTAGAAAGCGTACAATTATATCATATTTCCTTCTATACTTCCTTCTTTTAATGGTTCGATTTGAAAATATTTTTGTCTCTGATACTTCCTTGTGCTCTTTTTTACGATATTTGTTAATTTTCGCAACATAGTTTTTAGCCACTGGTGGAATTACGTAGCTGTTTCTATTTCTGCTTGTTTTATCGATTGCAGAAATCCAGTCCTGTGATTTGGTTTCCTAACCGGTCGCATTGACTTTGATAAATTTCATTCGCTTTGGAAACGAGTCAAAAGACGTGCTCATTACAACCGAAAATTTTGAGTTTCCTAAGCGCTGTTTTCTGACCATTCGGCCGAGGTAGGTCCAGGTTCGCGGGCTCCTTCAGACATGCATATTTTATTTGCCTTACGGCGCTGGCTGGTTCTCTCTATTTTCTGGAACAAGTGGCCGTAAATTAGGGGCAGGCGACGCTTCATCGAGCTGCTCACGATGGTTGTTAGACACCCAAATAAAATAAAGTACAGCCAAAATCAGTATATTATTCTTGTCTGCAGAAAACGCGTAATTTTTCGGAACTTTGTCGGCAGAATGGCATGAGCTCGGAATGCAAAGTAGAGCATTTTTATGTTACAGGCGCATATTTCTTCTTTCTATTACATGTTTCGGAACTGAAATTTCTGATTCGCTTAGTTTTACTACACTATCTACCAACAAGTAATTGTACACCCCTGCAATCGACGATATCTGCGATCCTGATACACGTCACGGCCGGCCCCGTTAAATATCATGTGGGAAACAACAACACAACCAGTCGCATGCAAGATGCCACGCAGTTCGGAGCTCTCTGATTTCTTGAAAGGTGTAATCGTCGGGTATCACAGAAATGGCCGATCCATACGTGACATATCCAGCGAGTTGAAGTACCCAAAATCGACAGTAGCCTACATTATTGGATAGGGGAAGGTGGGAGGTGACTGTTGGAATGTGCCCCGACACGGCAGACCCACAAAACTGGGAGTTAGTGACCAACGGGTGCTGGCCAGAGAAATTCGGAAGAACCACACAAAATCGATGGGCCACATCCGCAAACAGTTTCAACAGGCATCCGAGAGTGTTCTTTCGATGAATACCATCAGTAAGGAAGCCCATCTGCTCGGTTATCATGAACGTGCTGCCGCCCACAAGCCTTTGATCACCAAGTCCAATAGCGCTGCTCAGCTAACGTGGTGCAAAGAATGTCGACAGTAGACCTTTGAACAGTGGAAACAGGTTTTCTGGAGCGACGAATCAAGGTTCACCCCCTACCGTTCGGATGGCAGGGTCTACGTTTGGCGTCTGCCTGGAGAACGCCTCCTGCCGGAATGTATTGTGCCAACTGTGAAGTTCGGTGGCGGTGGAATTATGCTATGGGAGTGTTTCTCCTGGTATGGCACGAGACCCTTGGTCGCAATTCTTGGTAGACTCAACGGCGAGACCTACTGCACCATTTTGGAAGACCATGCGCTTCCTACGTTGTGGCAGTTTTACGGGGTGGACCCATGTTACTTTCAGGATGACAATGCCACCTGTCATGTTGCGAGGTCCATCATGGCTTGGTATGGTGACAATGGGGTTAATCGAATGGACTGGCCTGCGCAGATCCCGGATCTTAACACTATCGAGCACCTCTGGGACGAGTTGGAGCGTCGACTTAAGGGGTGCCCCCACCGTCCGCAATCGGTGAAGGAACTGACATGTCTTCTCCAAGCCAAGTGGAAGAAAATACCGCTAGCCGTCGTACAACGCCTGGTTGAGAGTATGCCCCTGAGGATCGCAGCTGTAATCGCCGCTCGTGGAGGCTCCACCAACTATTGAAGGTGAATAAACTTCGTTTTCCTTTGCTATCACAGGTGGCCAATTACTTGTTGGTAGTTGAATTGGAAGAGGAACTACAAAGGATCAAGTGGGACATCGTGGGGCTAAGTGAGGTAAGGAGAAAAGGAGAAGATCTCATTGAACTGAAAAGTGGACATCTCTTCTATTATCGTGGGACAGATACTGGCAGAACTAGTGGTGTTGGATTTATAATAAACAAGAAACTGAAGGATAAAGTGGTAGAAGTTGAAAGTTCCTCTGACAGAGCTGCACGACTCATTATCCAACTCTCGAGAAGATACCAGGCTCAGATTATTCAAACTTATGCACCCACCACAAGTCATCCTGAAGAAGAAATTGAAGAATTTTATGAGGAAATTCGTCATCTAAATAATAAAGGTAAGCAGCACTTGAAGATAATTATGGGAGATTTCAATGCAAAAATAGGGCACCGGCAACAGAATGAAACTTCAGTAGGTAAATTCGGTCATGGCAACAGAAACCAGCGTGGAAATACTCTCGTTGCATTTGCAGAGGCTGAAGGATTTTTCATCTTAAACTCCCTTTTCAAGAAAAAGCCACACAGGAAATGGACATGGAGACATCCAATTGGGACGACAAGTGAAATTGATTTTATTATGTGTAACAAAAAATTCGTCATCGAAGACTGCAGTGTGCTGAACAAGTTCAACACAGGTAGTGACCATAGATTGGTGAGATGTAAGATGCACCTCAACACTAAACTGGAACGTGGCAAGCTCATAAGACAAACAAAATGTATTGACATAACCAACCTTAAAAAACACCATAATACTTTCAAGTTGGAACTGAAGAACAGATTCTCTGCTTTAGAAGGCCTAACATCAGAAGAAGTGGATATTTCGGAAGTTAACAGAAAAGTAACCAAAGCTCTTATGGAAACAGCAACAAAATTAGCTGGGTCTAAGAACAAGTTGCATGTGAACAAATTATCAGGAAAAACCAAAATGTTGATGCAAAAAAGAAGAGAGATGAGGACAACTAAAGAAGATGTGACTTCCAAAGTGGAATATATAGAGCTATGCAAGACAGCACGAAAAAGTATCACTGAAGACGTAAGGAAATTCAACTGTGAGCTAGTAAGGAAAGCAATTGAAAACAACCAAAGCCTAAAGATAGCAAAGGGACATCTCAGTAAGGGAAGAAAACAGATTATGGCTCTGAGAAAAGAAGATGGTTCTATAACAAGAAATAGAGGCGAAATTTTGACAAGAGTGAAAGATTTCTACTCCAAATTATATGAAAGGGATGATACATGTACTCCAGACATCATGAAAGGTACCAAAGTTCTTCCAGTCCTCCCAGCAGAAGTTGCTCATGCAATCAAGAACATGAAGCGGGGGAAAGCTCCAGGAGAAGATGGAATTACTATAGACATCATACAAGAAGCAAGTGGAGAAATTGAAACAGTACTCGCCCAAATTTTCACTCGATGCCTTAATGAAGGGAAGATTCCTGAGGATTGGAACAATGCTACAATGATCCTGCTACATAAAAAAGGTGACATTGAGGATCTCAGGAACTACAGACCTATCAGCCTCCTATCAGTGGTTTATAAAATCTTCACTAAAGTTCTTTCTCACCGCTTGAAGGTAACACTGGACATGACTCAACCGAGAGAACAAGCTGGATTCAGGAGTGGCTACAGCACAATAGATCATATCCACGTACTGAGAGAACTAATTGAAAGAGCGAGGGAATATGAACTTCCATTGTGCATGGCTTTTATCGATTATGAAAAAGCCTTTGATTCGGTGAAACCATCAGCAGTTACCACGGCTCTGAAATCCTGCGGTATTGAAGATGCATACATTAATATTATTAATAACATCTATGAAAATGCAAGTGCAAAGATTCGGCTGTTTGAAAATACAACACACATAAAAATTGGAAAGGGAGTGAGACAAGGTGACACCATATCTCCGAAGCTCTTTAATGCCACATTGGAAAATGTCTTTCAATCACTGAACTGGGAAAACAAAGGGATAAAGATTAATGGAGATTATCTAACCCACCTTCGTTTTGCTGATGACGTAGTCATTTTTGCAACTACCCCATCAGAGCTGCAGAGTATGATCCAGGAACTTGCTGACAAGAGTAAAGAAGTGGGATTAAAAATGAACTTTCAGAAGACAAAAGTGATGTTCAATGCTTTTACAAGAAATGAAGATTTATCGATTGATGGAGAAAAACTGGAGATAACAGATACGTATGTTTATCTTGGACAGCAGATATCAAGTGAGGGTCACATTGATGAAGAAATTAATCGGCGTACAAAACTTGCCTGGAGAGCTTTTGGAAGAAACAGCATAATTTTCAAGAGCAATATGCCATTATGTCTTAAAAGAAAAGTGTTTGATCAATGCATCCTTCCAGTGCTTACGTATGGTGCAGAGACGTGGACCTTAACTAAAAGAGACATACAAAGGCTGCAGACAACTCAAAGAAGCATGGAGAGGTGCATGCTTGGTATAACCAGGAGAGATAAGAAGAGGAACTCGTGGATCCGAAAAATGACGAGAGTAGAAGACATCATGATCAGAGTTAAATCACTGAAATGGCAATGGGCTGGACATACTGCCAGAAGGACAGACCATAGATGGACAGCTGAAATTTTAGATTGGATTCCAAGGGACAGGAAGAGACCCAGAAAAAGACCACATGGGAGATGGGTGGATGAAATTCGTAAATATGCGGGAGTGACATGGAGGAGACTGGCACAAGATAGACCGTTGTGGAGGAAACTTGGGGAGACCTTCGTCCAGCAGTGGATTGATAATGGTTGACAATGATGATGATGATGAGATAGTGTATCTTTAAAAATACTATTACACGTTTCGGAAATGAACTTTCTGTTTCGCTCAGTATTTATATCTTTAAAAACATTATTACATTTTTTGGAGCTGAACTTTCTGATTCAGTCAGTATTTTTATCTTTACCTATACTATTACATGTTTCGGAACTGAGCTTTCTGATTCTCTTAGTATTTTGATCTTTAAAAATACTATTACATGTTTCGGAACTGAACTTTCTGATTTGGTCAGTAATTTTATCTTTAAAGGTACTGTTCCATGTTTCGGAATTGAACTTTCTGGTTAGCTGCGTATTTTGATCTTTAAAATTTTGCTGCAATTTTAGTTCTGGCACATCTCTACCCAGTCCTTTAATTTCCAATTTCTGTTCCAAAGAATACAAGGATCAATGTTTCAACAAATAGTTAACACTATTCATGGTTCAGAAGACAAGTTTTTAGCTTCTAACATTTCATTACTCATATGAGGATATTAAGCCATCGTAGACACTGTTCTACAGATGAAACAGAAAAATGGCACAAGCTTAATCCAGTTACTAACGCAACACAGAGCAATTGTCCTCCTTACCGGTAACAAAACGAGAATGGGCACGGTAGAAGTGTGCTCCTATGCATTTCTACTAACCTCCGGCTAGATTCCAGCAGCAGAGTACTTAACTGCGCATGCTGAAATATCCTTGAGTCGGTCCAGCAGGAGATTATGTTTACATAAAGCAGAATTTAAGGTTCTATATGAGCTATGAGTGGAAAACTTTGAATGTTTAACTGCAAAGACACGCAACGCAAGATTTTTGATGAGAGTAAACTTCCCCGACCGTAGTAAAAGAGATCCCAAGTAAAAACTTTTTAATGTAATGACAATGGATAACTGTGCGTCAAGACTCAAAACCATTGTCGAAATCTGATCGCGCTGCTTGCTGCTCCATAAAGAGAAGCAACGATAATTAATTTCATTGCTACTCCACAATATATTTTACTGAAGTATCGCCGAACATTACTTTTTTTAGTTGAAGGTTTAACGACCACCGTGAGCAGCTCAATGGTATATAAGCAGTAGCCCGTCTTTAATTTAGCGTCACAGGTTCCAGGGAAGGGAGAGAACCAGTGCCGTAAGACAAACACAACATCCATGCCTCACCGGGATTCGAACCCGGACCCTTCACAGGCGGAAGGTCATAAGCCAGCACTGATACCACTACGCTACCGGGTCGGCAACATTATACCTCATTGCAATCTACGTAAATTACGAGAATGTGATGCTAAATGTGATAAAAGCGGTTACAAAAATGTATTTTGATGCTGACGATAGGGTACATTTAGGTGGATTTTCTCGAATATCTCGGAAACGTTGCATCGTAGCGAAATTTAGCTTCCTCACGACATCTCCAAGGAGGTTATCTGCTATTAAGAGAGCTTTAAAATGATGCATAACATGATGGGGACATCCTGTAGATATCCCAGCCCAAACATAAACGTTACCAGTCCCTCCTTTCTCCCCTCCTCACTAAAACACTTGCGATTCAGCTTTTCTTTCTACCTTGAGGTCAGATTTTAGCGTACGCATACACAGGTGGATCTTCGCAGTTACACAACATTCCATCGGTTTCAGGGTCGTCCTTAGGATCGTTTAAATCTGAATATAATAATAATGATAATACTGTTTTTGTAAAACGAAATAATCAAAATACTTACTATTGCTGACGCCATAGTTTAGTAAATTTTTTCTTTTATGACCACACATCTTCTTTCATTGGTTAAAAGACAATAACATTCATTAATCCACCTATCTAAGTACCGCTCAATGTCAGGAATTAGTAAACCTTATTGCTTGTTACTATGATTTTATTCCACTTGGGACGCACCGGACTGTGGCTTGGTGTGGCCTTGAGTGACGCAAATACGTAAATGTAATGTGTTGTTCATAAATAAATGCATACTCTCGAATTTGTCGTTTTATTTCATACCCCGAAGATCGTGGTATGCGAAAAATGCATAATATAAATTGTCAGCAAAGAGTACCAGGGTACTCTCGATTGTTTTTCCTGTAGTAATAGTGCTTTTCAGAACATATAACAACATATTTATTCAATATGATCAATGTAATTTTCACACTCACAGAAGTTTATTAATCGGACATTTTTTCGCTAATTTAATGACAGTTTCTAAAAAATGGTGGGCAGAGCATATGCTTATGTGCTCCTATAGACTAGATGCCACAGCGTCGCACCTATCCAAAAATCTGCCTAACTTCTGCACAATGATGCTCCCAGCAGATAATCACCCTCTGGATATAAATACACCTTTGAGCCATTACATTATGACCGCCGGCTTAAATATGCTGTAGGACCTCCTTTTAGCCCGCAAAACAGCGGGCCACCCACCGAGGCATCGGTTCGATGACGTGGCAAAAGGCATCCTGGAGTATCTGGTACCGTAATGTCAACAGCAGGTCCTCCAGTTCCCGTACATTTCGGGGTGGTGGTGATTTAGCGCGAACCCGCTTTTTCAAGTCGAACCACAAATGCTCGATTGGATTCGTGTAAGATGAATTTGGAGGCCACGGCATTAACAGAACGTCACCGGCATATTCCTGGAACCACTCCTAAACGACTCTGGCAGTGTGGCATGGCGAATTATCCTGTTGGTAATGGCAATCACCAGCAGGGAACACAGCTGCCATGAATGGGTGAACTTGGACCGCAACGATGTTCAGATACGTGACAGCTGTCACGGATTGTGCTATCGGGATAATGGGGCCTAAAGTGTCTCAAGAATACATCGCCAACAGCAAAACACCTCCGCCGCCAGCCTGTTTCCGCTCAGTCGTGCATTCAGGTTTCATACCTCCGGTAATAATCGGTGTATCCGCCCTCAGGCGTCTGCGTGATGCACCAGGAATCCTGATTCGTCAGAATAGGGCCTTTTCTTCCAATCTCGATTACCTTGGGCCCATTTCATGCGTTGTTGGCGATGACGTGCAGTGAGCGTGGGGATCCAGACGGGTTTTCGGCTACGCAGGCCAATGCCCCGAAAGCTGCGATGAACTATGTGCTGTGACACATTTCCCTGATGATGACTGTTGTAGCTGCAGGCGATTTGTCGCACTGTGGCCTTGCGGTCGCTGTGAACAATGCGCTACAATCTCTTCTCTCCTCTGGCATCGATGAGCTGCGGAAGACACACAGCTGGAAGACGGTTCATCATTTGGCAATCTGTGCGCCACTTTTGATACGTACTCACTACAGAGGCACGTGAACAACCCACAAGTCTGACCGTTTCCGAAATCGTAGTTCCAAACCGCCGTGCCATCACAATTTGTCCTTTATCAAACTCCGATAAATCGGCAACTTTTCCCATATTGTCTCTGAATACTCTACTAAACGAAAGCCGGTCCTTGAATTAAATGCATACTGTTTTGTGAACAGCAGCTGCGCCACCATTCGGTCTATAGGCGCGCTCATTTCTCGAGGCTGGGGATGGTCATAATATAATGGCACATCGGTGTAGGTCAGATACCTGCCTGCTATGCAGCATGCCTGCGACTGCGATGATGTATAACCTAGCGACATGATAGGTTCGATCATGGGCAGACAATCGGTGAGAGGAAGGTAGGGGGCTCTATCTTTGCGATGCAGAATGTCTCGGAATTCGTCGTGCGAATGTTCCACGTGTGCGCCCAGGAATTTATGGAAACGGACAGCTACCGGAGGGTAATTTTGCCGTATACGGGTGATCAACGATCAAGGTGAGCGCAGACTCTCCCTGTTCGCAACTGCTGACCATAATGGGGAGTATAACGACAGTATTCGACGACGAGGCATCTAGGAAGGTTTGTGCAAAGATTATTTAACGTACGATGCAGCTACTGCGCTGTGGCTGCTGACGATGATATCGAGTACCCTCGTTAACAGAAGGCCGTCCGGCTATGAGGATGGAGCGGGAGAAAGAAAGAATATTTCCTCTGGATCGTTGGAGCCCAAAACTTGGTATTTTGCTCTGACGAATCCACGTTTTTACTACAACAAGCCGACGGGAGGATACGTGCGTGGCTTAAATCCCTCGGGCCTATAGACACCAACTCTTAAGTCTTGGTGTTACAGAAGCGTGGAGGCGGTGTAATGTTTTGAGGTGTACTGACATAGGCTATGTTGAGGTCCATTGTACGTGCTGATATTATCACCGCACAAATATATATAAATATATATATATGACCACTTGTACCTGTTCATAGCTATAATGGATGCCTTCTTCAACAGGACAACACCCAGTGTCATCGTTTCTGTTTAGCAAAAGACTGGTTAAAGTAGCATTCCTGTGAGCTTTCAATCCTCGAAAGGTTCTTCAATCTCCGGATTCGACCCCAGTTGAGCAAGGACCCTCTGGATCTGACGCCAGTTAAGCATCAGTAAGACTCTCCAGATTTGACTAAAGATTAGCATCAGCAGGACTTTCCGGATTTGGCCCTAGTTGAGTGTCTTTAAGACTCTCCGGATTTGACCCCAGTTGTGGATCTTTAAGACCCTCCGGATTTGGCCCCAGTTCAGCATCAGCAGGACTTTCCGGATTTGACCCCAGTTGAGGATATTTAAGACTCCGGATCTGACCCAGGTTGAGGTTCTTTAAGACTCTGGATCTGACCCCCAGTTGAGGGTCTTTAAGATTCCGGATCTGACCCATGTTGAGCGTTAAGACTCTCTGGATTTGACCGCAGTTGAGCATATTTAGAGCTCTCCGGATTTGACCCCATTTGCGGATCTTTAAGAATTTCCGGATTTGGCCCTAGTTGAGCATCAGCAGGACTTTCCGGATTTAACCCCAGTTGCGGATCTTTAAGAATTTACGGATTTGGCCCCAGTTGAGTATCAGCAGGACTAGTTGAGTGTCTTTAAGACACTCCGGATTTGACCCCAGTTGCGGATCTTTAAGACCCTCCGGATTTGGCCCCAGTTCAGCATCAGCAGGACTATCCGGGTTTGACCCCAGTTGGGGATCTTTAAGACTCCGGATCTGACCCCAGTTGAGGGTTTTTAAGACTCCGGATCTGACCCATGTTGAGCATCAAGACTCTCCGGATTTGACCGTAGTTGAGCATATATTAGAGCTCTCCGGATTTGACAGTTGAGCATCAGCATTTTATTTAAACTGGCGATAATAATTTTTGCATCAGGCAATTAGGAAAGGCATGCTTAACATCGATAATGCTGACAATTTACCGATGCAAAAAGTTTCTTTCAATATCACATCTAGAAGTAGAAACATTATTGTGTTTTCGGTTTTAGAATTCACCATCTACCAGAAAAATCGGAAGAGAAAAAGGGAAATTTCGCTCCTCATTGAAAACCTTCCTTCATCAGGAAGAAGTAGAGTTACCGTTATGCAAATTAGTATGGAACTGAGAGACAGCGATATAGGCAAATACAGTAAAAATCACTGGGTTTGGCTATTTTTAAAATGTAGTGGACGACATGGAATCCGTTTGCTGAGGATATAGTCTACTATGAGGAAAACTGTAAAACTATACCTGGTCTCTAAATCTGATTATTATCGCAGGATAATTTCGTTTGTACGTCGTACATAGAAGTTTTTCTAATTAATCAGTTTGAGCTAGGTAGTGTTGTACGTTTATAGCAGAATCGTCCACGCTTTGTAATGCAGAGCGGCTGGCACATGATGTACGAACAGTTGGCAGTTGCTGTCAGAATTGATACAGGAAGTCGTTTCACGGTGTCGTTCAGGATTGGGTCGTCCTGGAGTTACAACGACTCAGGATGATTGGCAGATCAACAGAATGGCTAATATGCAGATTACCGTGCTATTTAGCCTAACGTAGATCAGAACAATATCAGAAACATTTTTGGCCTACTTCCTCACTGTATTAGTGTTTGCATTGCTGCAAGGCGCATCCGCTTACTGTTGATACGCTCCGCTAAAGACATTAGAGATGTGATTGTTACACCACTGCGTTTTCTCACCTCGCAATATATCGTACGCACATTTTTTCCGCGAGAGAAAGATTTGTTTTTTCAATGGGGAGTGTAGGTGAATAATTGTAGTAGGTATGGTTACAGCTAACCTACTAAAGAAATAAGTCTTTGATACCTAAACAGATATCATCATCAACAACCAGCCTCAATGCATTTCTGGGTGGTCTCCCCAAGTCATTTCCATGACTATTTGTTTTGAACAATTCACTCCCACGTCACTCAGGCATGCTTTCGAATTTTATTCCATGTGGTCTTCTTCTCGGTCCTTGCCTGTTTTTGGTACCCAGTCTAGTATTTCAGTTGTCCAACGGCAGTCAGTTCTCATCTAACAATATATACAACCCATTGCCAACGATAACCTTTACTTTGATACTGATGCGATCCACTCTTCCCATTTCCCTGATCACGAAATGTTCATCCTAACCTTCTTGGTTACATCAAGCATGCATGCTTTCTTGAGTTGTCTGCAAACCCTGCATGTCTTTTGTAGGTAATGTCTGTTCCTGATTCATAAGTAAAAACTATACGGATGCATTGTTTCAAGACTTCCATTTTAAAACATAATAGTACACCGCCGTCCCAATGGCGCAGTGGTCAAAGGGATGGTTTCTGATCATTCGCCCAGGGACAGGTCAGGGTTCGAATCACGGGTAAGGCATGGATGATGTGTTTTTCCAATCTGACCAAAACAACTTCCGTTTTTGCACGACATTCAAATGAAACACTATTTAAAAACGACTAACTTACTAAAATCTTTAGTTTGCAATTAAAAGACATAATAATGTCGTAGTTTAAAACCATAAGACTTGTCGAGCTTGCTACGAGCTCATCTTCAGATGTGACACTACAAAGTATGGGAGAGGTGTTTAAATATCAAGTTCTCCGTCACATGACTGAATGATGCGCGACAAATATGCGTGTAAACAATCAATGAAAAACTGCAAAAACGTTTTTTGTCACTTTAGTTCGAATGGTCGCTCAGGAAAGCCGGTATCCACGAGTTTGGGATACAGCAAAGGGGTTTCTTTATTGCAACAGGACAGGCCATATTCACGGATAAATAAACTTTCCGCAAAAAGTGTAGTGAATTTTGTATTCGCAGTGGTTGGGACACAGGACTCCTCCCAAATTGGTATATAAGTTCCTTTCGAAGTCAGTCTGGATAGTGCCGTTGTTTGCGCATCCATTTTGACATTGCATCTATGTTCCTTAATCCTGGTTCCTAATGTGCGTAAGGTCGATTCTATGTAGACTTTGTCTTTTAAGGATGAATCTGTAGCCCTTAGAGGTTTACGATATACCCCAAATTCATGGTTGTTATTCATAAGATCTTTTTCATTTCTGACCATGGATAGGATATTCCTTGTCCTAATTCCAAAGGCTAGGTTGTTGTGTCTGCAGAGATTCATTAAGACGCTAACAACATTAAGGACACATTTTGTTCAGATTGTACAAATCAGCACGAAAAGCACAGATCTTCCTGTTGTGCTTGTCTTTCGGCGTTGGCTTTCACAGTGTTACTTTTTTTTATTGGGGGTTTAACGACCACCGTAAGTAACTCAGTGGGCTATATGCAGTCGACCGACTCTAATATAAGGTCACTGGTTCCAAAGAAGAGAGAGATCCAGTGCCGTAAGACAAACATTACATCCATGCCTTACAGGGATTCGAAACCGCACCTCTCTAAGACGAATTATCAGAGCCATTGTTTAGACCACATTACCATTGGGGAGGCAATGTGTTACTTGATCAGCTAATGATCAATGTTTACTTGATCTGCCTCTCTCTCTGTGTAACTTGATCATTTGGCATACTGTATACCATGTTCGCTATATACATTGTTGATGTCAACTGAATATACTATCTACGTCTTCCTGTCAATACTGCACAACTATATCTGTTTACCCTTACACTGTATCTGTACCACCTGCACAAATAAATAATAAAAAAAACTTCCAACCAACAAAATTATAAAGATACATTACATTTGAAAACTGTACTGATTCTTCCAAATGCACTCCAGTCAAGTTTTATATGCGTATTAATTTCTTCTTCAATATGGCCCCGGCTTGATATTTTTTATTAAGGCAGTATTAGGAATCAATACGTCCACATATTGGTACTTACGCACACTTCCGCCACGCCACCTATTGGGGAAAATGCAAATAAATGAAAAGCGGAAATATACCGAGAGATGCATTCGTGCTGTTGGTGAGAAAAAATTCTGTTGTCCAGCTTGTAGCGCAGAGATGTGTCTACAGATGAACGAAACGTGTGATTATATAAATAGTCATAATTTTTCATGTAGACTGTATACTAAAATCGCGCACATCTGAAAGATACATAATTTTGATGCATATTCTATCGAAAAACGAAATACTTTTTCATGTAGATTTACTGTGTAAGTGTATTTTGGGGACACACCTTAACTAAATAATAGAATGCTAACAAGGATATATTTCTGAAGTCACACGCTCCGAAACAATGCTTTATTCATCTACAAAACTGCGGCAGACAGATACACACGTACACCAAAAGAAGACGAGAAAAAAAAACTGCGAGAAAAGGGGGAAATATAAAGAAAAGAAAAACAGAATATGGAATGTATTTTGTCTCCTTGTTATTGCAGTTGACGCTTGTATTTCAAAATGAAACTTCATTCTTTGGTCAGAAGAATGTCGGATACTTTTTCGGGCATGGCTGAAGCATTACAAAATCACTGACGATAGCAAACATGAAAGAAAACAACAAAATGAAAGTTCGCAAACGCTGCAGCCGCTCACCAGAATTTTTGCTGAAGTTTTTCCCACTAAGTTATTGCAAAGATACGGTACTAAAATTAACTCACCAGCTGCAAGGCTATTATTGGATTGAGGCGGCCGAAAAGTTTTTTTTTTTCCTGTATCTTACTCTTCTTCTTTCGAAAATCATCTAAATTCCGCTCCCTCATTCCTCGAAAACTACCTCAAAGGAATCGAGGAAGAAAATACCAGGCATGAAATTTTAGGGCGGATTTTGAGCTATAAAATATCCTTTCTAGGAAAAGTGCAATAAAATTGTGAGCAATATGGGAGCACTTCGTCTTTTCTACTACTGAAGCTTTAAAACGCCGAAACAAAACTGGAAGCTCGAAGAACTGCTGATTCTTTAAACTTCCAAGTAGTTTTAAAACCTATTAAAATCTTTATGTTATGGTCTTTTCTTTCCTTTTTTCTCTTCCTTTTTTTTTATTACTTTCTTCTTCACCGTGCCTTCTGGGCACTTGGCAAAAACTAAAGTAACCTTACTTGTAAACATAAAAAACGTTACGATGTGGTGTAGATATATTTTATATAGAGAGTGGAATTCCTTGTGATTTGTTATCTACATAATATCATCTGCCAGCTGAAAGCAAGAAGTGGAACTGCCTCTAAAAGAACCATTTCCAGGAACATAACCTTATGCAAGCTCAGTATTTTTTTATCTTTATTACGTAAACTTTTTAATATTTGACAACATCTCTAACATAAAGTGATTGAAATCGATTTTGCTTCATAGTGATGGATTCAACTTGCACTTTTCACGAGCGAAGCGGATATTTCCAGCGTGGTTGCTGAAAAGCACGTATTCTCCCGCATAATGCTATACTTAGTATTCATTCTGCATACTTTTAGACTTAGCGAACGTTATTCAGTTTTTTAAAAGGAAGAAAAATTAAGTACAACATTTGTAATTGATGATGTGGAGGTTCTTGAGCATGAGGCAAATTCCCACGGCCACAACTCTACACTTCTCCTGCCCATTATCATTTTTGATGCCAGATTTCTTAGTCGCAGTTGAATCAGCTCCCATGTGGGCATTTTAAAATGATATGGTCTACGGAAACGCATTAGCTATGGCTTAACTGATGTGACATTAAATATTTTAGATGTGGTGATTAGCTATGGCTTAACTGATGTGACATTAAATATTTTAGATGTGAGCACGTATAAGAAAAATGAATCTCTTTCAGAGCATAGACGCAGATGACATAGTGCGAAATCGAAATCTTTGGAAGCCTCAGAAAGTTTTACAATACTTGAATCACCTAAACTGTCGCAAAATTGGAAGACAACGGGAAGATTGCAAAAGCACGAGATGGTACCGTGTGCTTTATTTTAGCTGTGCCATATGATACTCAAGACAGAAAAGCTCTTTAAAAAACTTTTACTCGCTCTTTTAAAACTTGAGTTGTACAAATACCGTTTAAGCCACTAAAGGAAACATTATCTCGAAGAAAAGCTGCAAAATATTTACAGATCTATGATTCTTCAGTTTTCAAAGATATGAGATTTAAAAAGAAGTTCTATACCCTCCATTAGAAGAAGAGAGAATCGAATCTCCGGAAATTCTGAAAAATATATTGAAAATCATTATTTTCTACACCACACAGCACAGAATATTTCCTATGTGCTACAAGAACGTAGCACTGAAACATTGATACTTTTCAGATACGGTGCGCAATGTAACAATAATGTTTCAGAAACCTTACGGTTACTTCAAAATGTCCTCAAACGTTACATAACTTTGAAACATAACCGATACGTTACAGTCTTTGTAACTTCAACATACCAACTTCATGTTACTGTTACGTATTTGAAAGATATTTGCAACTTAGTCACATTACTGTTACGTATTTGAAAGATACTGTTACGTGACATCATCATATTACTGCTACGTATTTACTACGTTGAACATTATAGTTTTAATAAACTTTGTAAATTCACAATAAAATATATTACACTCGACAGCTGTTTCAAAAGCAACATCAGTCGTATTATTAGTTGTTTATGTTTTCACAGGTTCAGCGCAGTCCGCTGTCCATTGGGAACAGTGGCGGCGTTTATATATTGTTAACAAAAGAAATAAAAATCGGTTCTAAATGAGGGTGTCGAATTTCTATTATACATGCGGAATAGACTATATTTCAGCGAAAAAAAAAAGGAAAGAAAATCAAATTCGTCATTTCTCTAAATACCTACCAATATGAAATTTCTCAGCTTCAAGTAAAAAAAACATGCTGGTATAGTATACTAATACAACAACACAGCCACTACTTAGATTTTATGAAATGCTTTCTAGAATTAAAAAAATTATAATAATCAAAACAATTACTTGCTTTCAGATGATCTTGAATCACACACAAAAAAACGGATGAACTATTAAATCAACTAACTATCTAACTGGAGTACGACAATATCACCAAAGAATATCCCAGTAGCGCGTGGAAATATGACTACGACAGTGCTACGGTGAAATGGCATAAATGCGCATGCACATCCATGCCGTTGCCAAACTAAAAATCTTAAATATCGTCGGAATTTAACACCAAGGTAGCAATTATGTATAATGGAAACTACAAAACAGTAGTATCGGTGAATGCTATTTTTAACGTAACCGTAATATACAAAGAGTTATGTTCTAAAATAGATATTGCTGAAACGTAATTGTAACATGTCTCTGAAAGTGTAACGAAAATGAGAGATCGTAACATTATTGATATATATCTGAAACGTTTTGTGCTGTATGTGACCTTTCAAAACTATGCGATTCAAATAGGATTTTCGCTATACCTATAACGTGTGCTTTAATTTAACTATCATTTTTAGTTATCTTTCTCTATGTAACTTTTCAGTTTGTTCCCTTTTAGTGTTTTAACCTTAACATTATAGTATTTTCTTAATCACTGAATGTCATGTTGGCAGCAGCCTTGAGGTCAAGAATGAATGACGTGCGCTAGTTTGGCAAGCTAAGAACGAGATATAATGTCTGGAGCTAAAAGTCAAAGTGTGGTGCGTTAACGGTAGTCGTGGAAGCTGTATTTATCTGTAAGATATATTTTTCATGCAGATAGGTCTGTCAATCTGTGCTGTACATAGTTATATATATTTCGTGTTAGAGTCTCGTAAAATGACTACTGTGTTTACTAAATCACGCTAATCAGAGTAAATTATTAGTGCTATTACGAATTACTTCGTGAGAATTGGAATATTCGAGAGAAATACTTGAGATATTGACGGACTAAAAGCACTCCAAGTAACTCTTTCTTGAACTTTATTTGAGTGACTACTGTTTCACTTAAATTGCCTGAATAAGAACAAACTTTACGTAATGTTTGCAGAGCTACATATGCATGTTTTAAACACTGAGGAACGCTATAGACCGTCAATGAAAATCAAAATGGAAATTGGTCTTCAAAAATCGGAAACATACACTATCAGATCAAAAGTATCCGGACATCTTTTTTGAGTAGCGATATACTTTACAACATGGTCCATATAGATACAAAAGGATGTACGTGACCTGATAAACACTACAGAAAAGTATGAACAGAAAAATGGGCAGTACGGCAGAGCTCAGTGACTTTCAACATGTACGGTCATAGGAAGCCATCTTAGCAATAAGTCAGTTCACATTGACAAGCATGAACAGTAGGATGGGCAGTACGACAGAGCTTAGTGACTTTCAACGTGGTTGCACGGTCATAGAATGCCATCTTAGCAACAAGTCAGTTCATTGACAAGCATGAACAGTTAGAATGAGCCGAACGGTAGAGCTCAGTGACTTTCCACGTGCACGGTCATAGGAAGCCATCTTAGCAATAAGTCCATTCATTGACAAGAATGAACAGTAGAATGGGCAGTATGGCAGAGCTCAGTGGCTTTCAACGTGGTTGCACGGTCATAGAATGCCATCTTAGCAACAAGTCAGTTCATTAACAAGCATGAACAGAAGAATGGGCCGAACGGCTGAGCTCAGTGACTTTCAACGTGTACGGTCATAGGAAGCCATCTTAGCAATAAGTCAGTTCATTGACAAGCATGAACAGAAGAATGGGCAGTACGGCAGAGCTCAGTGACTTTCAACGTGGTACACGGTCATAGGATGCCATCTTAGCAATAAGTCAGCTCATTGACAAGCATGAACAATAGAATGGGCCGAACGGCTGAGCTCCATGACTTTCAACGTCTGCGGTCATAGGAAGCCATCTTAGCAATAATTCAGCTCATAGACAAGCATGAACAGTAGAATGGGCCGAGCGGCAGAGCTCAGTGACTTTCAACGTGCACGGTCATAGGAAGCCATCTTAGCAATAAGTCAGCTCATTGACAAGCATGAACAGTAGAATGGGCCGAAAGGCAGAGCTCAGTGACTTTCAACGAGTACGGTCATAGGAAGCCATCTTAGCAATAATTCAGCTCATAGACAAGCATGAACAGTAGAATGGGCCGAGCGGCAGAGCTCAGTGACTTTCAACGTGTACGGTCATAGGAAGCCATCTTAGCAATAAGTCAGCTCATTGACAAGCATGAACAGTAGAATGGGCCGAAAGGCAGAGCTCAGTGACTTTCAACGTGTACGGTCATAGGAAGCCATCTTAGCAATAAGTCAGTTCATTTTCAAGCATGAACAGTAGAATGGGCAGTACGGCAGAGCTCAGTGACTTTCAACGTCGTTGCACGGTCATAGGATGTCATCTTAGCAATGAGTCATTTCGGAAATTTCTGCCCTGCTGCAGCTCTCCCGATCAACTATAAGTAATGGTGTGAAATGGAAAAAGGACATCGAGGGAGGCCACGTAAAATAACATAGTGGGACGGCCGAGTGCTGAAGCTAGTGGTTTGATAAAATCGCCTGCCCTCGTTTCCATTCTACATCCACTCAATAATTGCAGCATTTCAGTCACTTACCAAAACACAGTCATTCCTGCTCCATCAAATTTCTGCGATGCCCTTCCTGGCTACACTTTTCCTGAGCATTACCATCTTTTTTTAACCTAAAGCAACATGCAAACTATTTTTCAGTATTCCATGATTTAATGAAAGAAGACAACTTATCGTTTTGATATGTACTACTGGTACTACCTTTCATGATTAAGCCATCATAGAAGAGGAGCGCGAGATCTACAGTACCGCATAATACGTGAAAATTTCTTCAGATGTTCCAAGGTGATAAGTCAGCAAATGTCTATTAAATATGATTAACGACTTTTCGCTTTCAGTAACCAAAACAATCGCAGACAGTGCCTAAACTGGAACCTCCGAATACGTGGCCATTTTTCTGCCCGCGGTTGCAAACTGATACATAAAAATCCCCATAATTCAGTACATAAGCGCACCTGAGGTAACTCAAAAATCATTGCCTTAAGGAACATAACGAGGATGTGTTTAAGAAATAAAGAAAGCACAGTGTAAGCAACTAAAAACTGTGAAATTTCTAAACTGGGTTTCTTTGTTAGATTCCCAACCCACGTTTCAACTGAATAATTATTTTACTAATAAAAAAGTATTCTCCTCTTTTGTAGCTATATACTAATTTTTTTTTCCATTTGGTCTGTTAGTAGTTTTGTCTGCTGGATCATAAATTTTATAGTGTCGTTTTCTCTTCAAACGTATTTGCTGGGGACATGGTAGGTTGTTTCTCATTCCTGACATGATCCGATACGTGGTACTTTCGGACATGACTATCGGCACACTGGTGTTGAATTCTGCGGTGATATGACTATCGCACACCAATGATGAATTGAATTGTGCTATGACTATCGCACACCAATGATAAATTGGATTATGCTATGACTATCGGCACACCAATGTTGAATTCAGAAGTGACATAAATATCGCAAAAACATCAAAACCGTAAATTATTATAATAGTTTTTCCTAGTTGTAAATGCATTTATGGCACCTCTATTCATAGTGATTGTGGAATAACTTTTTTACGGGTCTTATAGAGGTTATTTGACAACCAACTTTCATGAAAAATAACCTCTATAAGACCCGTAAAAAAGTTATTCCACAATAGTTTTTCCGTCAAACAAACGTATCTCTACAAAACTTCGGACATGCAAGCAGCATAATGATTCTAATTGAGATCAGAGAAGACTCCACTTCCTCGTCGCTAAGTTCGCAGTCTCCGAAAGTATAAGCACTATGCTCTTCATCAGAAACCTTAAAGAAGAAAACAAAATGTTCACAAAGAACACTTAGGCAGTTTTTCCAACTAGGAAATGGTAAACTCATCTCCGTGAACAACAGGAACTCTTGGTGTTTCACGGCCAGAGGTTCATATAGCTATGATGGCCGACTTTAGGCTGCGGAATGGTGCAAAATTATGCGCAAATTTACCATGCACCTCCCATACGGCTATAACTTGTGCGACTATTAAGAACTGCCGGTACGTTTTGATGTTTCGGGCACGCCATGTGTCTCCCACTTATTCAGTACATCCAAAACAATTGACTTGGGTGTGTTTAAACACCTCTCAGTTTCTCTTATGGACAGCCCACTAATATAACACACAACAATCTTTCCTTTCTCAAAGTCAGTTCTCCCCCGCCGCGGCGTTTTCACTCAACCTCACACTGCGATGTGATCGCGGTCAGCTGCGGGCTTGTTTTTTATACCGTTTGCAGCTGTACCACGCATTTTAACAAAGCAGCGAATCTGTTCATTTGCTTTTGAAGGGGTGTCCGGTGACTTTTCAATACAGTCCACGTCATGGTTCTGCCAGTGGAGCTGAACTTCAACAATACTCCAGAATGAATTTGTGGTTTATGTGTCTTTTCTTAGTATCTTGAATTTGATGACCGTTAGAGTATTTTTTAAAATGAAGTACCGGTTTTAAAAAATTAGTGACTATTATTCAACCACAAGTTCCAAAATAACCATTAAAGCTCTATACCCTTGGAAGAAAATACCACTTAATCGTTAGTTGGTGTATATTATTCATCATCTTTGGCTGACGAGCTGGTACCGAATGTGAGAACGCCGTCCCTCTGGCCGAGTGTTTAGAGGCGTTGGTTGCAGACCCACGTTTGGATGACGCATAGGCAGAACGTCTGTCCAACATCACTTTTCCCTCAAATTAAGCGCTTCAAACTGTGGACAGGTGATTGCTCATAACCCTTAGAAGTGCGTATTGTGGTCGTTGAACCCCGAAAAAAACTATGAGTGCTCAGCTTCCCAATTGACATATACACCGATAAGCCATTGCATTATGACCACCCACAGCCTAGAAAATTGAGCGCGCCTAGAGACCGAACGGTGGCGTAGGTGAAGTTCACAGAGCAGTATATATACAAACCGAGGACCGGCTTTTGGTTAGCAAAGTGTTCAGAGTCAGAATGGGAAAAGCTGCCGATTTATCGGAGTTTGATAAACCACAAATTGTGATGACACGGCGTCTCGGAACCACGATCTCGGAAATGGCGTGGCTTGTGGGTTGTTCACGTGACGCTGTAGTAAGTACGTATGAAAAGTGGTGCACAGATGGCAAAACGAAGAACCGTCGTCCGCAGCTCGTTGGTGCCAGAGGGGAGCGCAGAGTTTCACGCATTGTTCACAGCGACCGTAGGGCCACAGTGCGATAAATCATCCACAGCTACAACAGTCATCATCAGGGCAATGTCTCACGGTACCCAGTTTATCGCAGCCTTCTGCGCATGGGCCTGCGTAGCCGAAGATCCGGCCTGGTCCCCATGCTCACTGCACGTCATCGCCAACAATGCATGGAATGGGCCCAAGATAATCGAGATTGGACCGTGGATGATTGGAAGAAAGTGACCTACTCTGACGAATCATCAAGATTCCTGGTGTATCATGTAGACGGCAGGGCGTGAATACGCCGTTTACCAACGGAGGCTATGGCACCTGGATGCACTGTTGGGTGGAAACAGGCCGCCGCCGGCGGTGTTATACTGTAGGTGATGTTTTCTTGGGGCAATTTGGGCCCTATTATCCCAGTAGCAAAGTTCCTGGCAGCTCTCTGGTATTTGAACATCGTTGCAGACCAAGCTCACCCGTTCATGGCAACTGTTTTGCCTGTTGGTGATGGCCATTACCAACAGGATAATGCGCCATGCACACTGCTAAAATCGTCAAGGAGTGGTTCGAGGAATATGCTGGTAACATTCTGTTAATGCCCTGGCCTTCAAATTGACCTGACATGAACACAATCGAACTTTTGCGGTTCGACTTGGGAAAGTAGGTTCGCGCTAAACCACCACCACCCCGAAATGTACGGTAACTGGAGAACCTGCTGTTGACGTTTTGGTACCCGATACCACAGGATTCCTTTCACCACATCATCGAATCGATGCCTCGCAAAGTGGCAGCTGTTTTGCGGGTTAAAGGGAGTCCTACAGCTTATTTAAGTAGGTGGTCATATTGTAATGGCTCCACGGTGTATTTATATCCATAGGATGATTTCTGCTGGCAGCATCGTTGTGGAGAAGTTAGGCAGATTTTTGGATAGGTGCGACGCAGTGGCAGCTAGTCTATAGGAGTACATGAGGATATGCTCCGCCCACCATTTTTTAGGAACTTTCATTAAATTAGCGAAAAAAATATCCGATTAATAAATTTCTGTGAGTGTGAAAATTACTCACAGAAAGACTTGTTTTATACAGTACCAGATACCCAAGGATACCTATCGCCACCTCATCGAATCGATGACCCGTTTAGTGGCCGCTGTTTTTCGGGCTAAAGGGGGTCATACAAGTTATTAGGTAGGTGGTCATAATGTAATGGCTCATTGGTTTAGATAGCTAACGCTGTTGATCTTCGTACGTGATTTCTTTAAATAATAATTGTTTAAAGAAAGGAAAAGGATTGAAAACACTGAATCTATGGTAATGCTTTGGTTTCGGTTCATTTCGAAAGACAAGAAAGCCAACTTGTGACGGATGAGATCTAAATTGAAATCATAAGGAAAAACCACGAATTGTGAAAGGAAAAAATGACAACCAATGCCCAGTTGGTTATCGCTGCTTCTAATGATGCTTGCATTAATGAAGGATTGATTAACTGTTACTTGCGGCAACGAATTGTTGGGATGCTGAATGATGCTCATTCGAAACGTAATAACCAAATTTATTTACTACGAACTGAAACCTAAACTGGAGACATGTTCATTTTATAGAATATAACTGACTGGATTTCAAGAGAACATGTACGTACACTGTAGTGCAACTGAATTAGAGACAGCTGGCGTTATGCAAATGTGGCGCTGTGGGCGGCACTGTAAACGGAAACAACATGACGTATGCAGCGATCCGACAATATAAGGAGTGATGCGACGGAAATCAGTAAGAGTCGGACGCAGTATGGGTAAGACGAAGGATCTAAGCGCATTTGATCGTGGGCAAATTGTCGGGGCCCGACGAATGGGTCACTCCATCCCGGAAGTCTTCATAATCAGACAAAACGTCTTCATCATCACACCATATCAACTTATGGTGAAGACGATGTGTCTTCGAAAGATCTAATGAAGCCTGTGGTGTGTTTTTATTAGTAAAGTACAGTGTATTTTAACATGTGGTGCGTTGTGCATTGCATTTTTTGTTATCGTGTTTAGCCGACATATCATCAAAGGCAGAACAGTTATAGAATTGGCGAAGAACTAATTTATTTACAAGAGATATTTATATTCATTTTTCTCTGATCTACAAAATGTACGTTTGTTTCTACACAGGATAGTCCAATACGGTGATTAAATTTCGTTGAGTATAATACTGTGCTTGCTAATCACGTACTCATGATTTTGAAGCAGGTGGATGAACTTAGGTCAGAGCAAAGTTTGCCGCTGTTGGCTAATAATAGTAAGTGGTCTATCTGTAGGTCTGGTCCCAGGAGAAATGATAAAGGGAGGAATTTTTTCATATCCTCAGAGCTGGAAGGGAGCCGATAGGAGGAGGAATAACTTGAGAATCGAGGGTAACTCAGGGTCACAAATCACCAGCAAGTATAAAAGCAATGTTAGAAATTTGGTTTAAGATGTGCGGACTTCCGGCACGTACGAGCGAAGCGGAATAAGAGTTTTAAGAGGAGGGATCTGGAGAAGAGGGATGACTTGTACTCTAACAGTATAAGCCGGGAAATATAGAACTAAATTCACAGGGTAAGGGTCAATAGTGGTAGAGATGTGGTGCATAGAGTGTCATCGAAGAAAAATGGAAAGGAAAAAGTAAAGAAATTACACACACACACACACACACACACACACACACACACACACACTCGTAAAACACGGTTTCAAAAGGCCTCTTCTGATGAGCTAAATGCTAAAGCAGGAAAAGACCAAAGTGAATGAAAAGGTAGAAACACAGTCAGGCACTTAACATGTGAGTATAATCTATTTGGACGAAACATTTTGTGTGAAAACAACTTATTTGTGGTAATTAAAAATCGGTTTTAAATGTTCTACGAGCTTAAGAGTTAATGTCCTGCAGAGTTATACCAAATTTAAACAGAGAATCTTTTGAATTAATATTTTATATTTCGATCTCCAAATTAATGAAGTTTATACAGTTGGCAACAGAAGATTTTAATTTTTGTGGAGCATTATACGTAATTCTTGGAGTATTTGTTAAGGTTACTAAATATTCTTTTTTACAATGTACACTGACGGAAAAAAAATTCCCAACAATAAGAAGGGGTTGTGTTAGATAAACGACAGTTGGTAGGCGGTGAGAGTACATCTGTAAGATGACGTCTATGCAAATTTCGCGCTCGGCGCATACGTGTGGCGCTAGTAGCGCCCCTCGGAACATGCAAAGCAGGTTTTCTGTAAATACGAGCTGTAACGTTCGTGAGCGTTAGTTACCGTTGAGATTCGACGTAGGGTGTTGTTGCTAGTCAAGAATGTCTTTAAGAAGACGAAGAAGCCATTATCAACAGCTCACGGCGTTTGAACGAGGTCTTGTAATAGGGCTACGAGAAGGTGGATTTTCTTTCCGCAATATTGCAGAACGACTTGGCAGGAATGTAGCCACTGTGCATGATTGTTGGCAGCGGTGGTCAAGGGAAGGTACTGCCTCAAGAAGACCGGGTTCCGGCCGGCCACGTGACACTACTGAGAGGGAAGAGCGCCGTGTACGGCGTATGGCCGTGGCGCATCGTACCGCGTCTGCGGCAGCAATTCGAGCTGCAGTTGCCACCACAGTGACACAACGAACTGTTACAAATCGGTTACTTGAAGGACAGCTTTGAGCCTGACGCCCTGTAGCGTGCATTCCACTTACACCAAACCCCTGCCGTTTGCGACGTCAGTGGTGTCAAGCTAGAGCTCATTGGAGGACGAAGTGGAGATCTGTTGTGTTTTCTGATGAAAGCCGGTTCTGCCTGGGTGCCAGTGATGGCCGTGTGTTGGTTAGAACGAGGCCAGGTGAGCGCCTGCAACCAACCTGCCTTCGGCCGAGGCATACTGGACCTACACCTGGAGTTATGGTCTGGTGAGGAATTTCCTATGACAGCAGGAGCACTCTCGTGGTTATCCCACGCCCCCTGACGGCACAGTTGTACGTCGGTCTGGTGATTCAACCTGTTGTGCTGCCATTCATGAACAGCATTCCAGGGGTGTTTTCCAACAGGATAACGCTCGACCGCATACCGCTGTTGTAACCCAGCATGCTCTACAGAGTGTCGACATGTTGCCGTGGCCTGCTAGATCATCAGACCTTTCACCAATCGAGCACGTATGGGACATCGTTGGACGACAACTACAGCGTCACCCCCAACCAGCATTAACCGTCCCTGTATTGACCGACCAAGTGCAACAGGCATGGAACTCCATCCGACAAACTGACATCCAGCACCTGTACGACACAATGCATGAACGTTTGCGTGCTTGCATTCAACATTCTGCCGGTTACACCGGTTATTAATGTACCAGCATTTCACATTTAAAATGGCTCTTCTCGCGCTTACAATAAGCTGTGATCTTGAAACCTTAATCGATTAAATATGTTACCTATACAAATGTATTGCCGCGATTTCATTCCTCTACAACTATTTTTTCGTGGTGTTGGGATTTTTTTCCGTCAGTGTATGTTGACACCAGTAAGTATGATAATAATAAATATTTTGATTAAACTTTGAAAATAAACGGAAGGAAGTTCAGGAAGGATATGTGATGAAAGTATAAATAATTATTTCTTGTTTCTAAAATCAGTTTTCATAATTAGAAAGGCCATGAAATTCTTCTAAATGAACAGAATATCAAAGAAGTGAAGTTATTAAGAGTCAAAGATTAATAAAAGTTGTATTTTCTACTTTTACGTTACATGAAGTCAGACAAAAATTTTATAGGAAAATGGAGACAACCTTGTGGTAA
The DNA here is from genome assembly GCA_039090855.1 of Macrothele yani. NCBI lineage: Eukaryota > Metazoa > Arthropoda > Arachnida > Araneae > Macrothelidae > Macrothele > Macrothele yani. Next base: position 84,064,735 of record CM076993.1, on the reverse strand, counting down.
AATAGAGTTGCACCAACCAAAAAAGAAGATTATACACTGCTGGCCACCCAAAATGCAGCACCAAGAAGGATACGAGATAGCAAAGCCAGATTTACTGGACACATAAGAACAGATACAAAGATGAAACTATTGAACTTACAGGCCCGTGCGATTTGCGGAACACGCAGACATGAACAGTTCGTGTGGCCCTCATGGCTGGCAATAACGGCCGCTACACGCCGCGGCATCGAACGAAAGAGGCTTTGGATGTGGGCTTGGGGTATGTCGGTCCAGGCTGCTTCCACACGTTGCCACAGTTCATCAGGCGTAGCCGCGGGTGGTGCTTGCCGGGCAACCCGGTTGCCGATCAGCGACCAGACGTGTTCGATGGGCGAGATATCGGGAAAACAGGCTGACACGGCAGCAATGACACCTGGTGGGCCGTGAAGAATTGTTAAACGATGCATGCCACGTGCGGGCGTGCATTGTCCTGTTGAAACGTGGCCGCTAGCAGGTCCTGCAGGTAAGGGAGGACTACAGGCTCCAAAACGTCGGAGATGTAGATATGGCTGTTGAGTGTACCGGCGATGCGTACTAGAGGGGTGCGTGTGTCATATTCAATTTCGCCCCAAACCATAACGCCAAGGGACGGACCGGTATGGCGATGCATAATGCAGGAGTCATACAGTCTATCGCCGCGTTGCCGCCACACGCGGATCCGACCGTCGTGGTGTTGCAGGAAGAAGCGGGATTCGTCTGAGAAGAAAATGTCTGGACAATCCGTAGTCCAGGTGCGGCGTTCAACGGCTAACTACCGCCGCACTCGCCGGTGGTGTAACGTCAATGGTAATCGGAGCAATGGGCGCCGTGCGACAAGTCGCCGCTCCTGCAGACGACGTCGAACGGTACGTGCTGACACAAGTTATTGCGCCACACACCATAATTCCTGCGCTAACGTTCGTGATGTGGCGGTGCGAGCCGTCAAAGCCCACCGTACAACATGCCGGGCCTCTCGTTCGGTGGTGTGCCGCGGCCGCGGCAATCGCTCACGTTGGTCCGTCTGTCCGTCCGTCCGTTCCTCCTGCACCCAAGGAATCCATACTCGCCTCACTGTGGCTGGATGTCGTCTCACACGGGCGCCGATATCTCGGAACGATAAACCGCTGTCGCGATAAGCCACTATTCGTCTTCTGTCGAACTCCGAAACGTGCTGGAATGACTGCCATATTCTGCGACGAGGCATCAGGAAGCTTTTCACGCACAGGTCCGGCAGCACAACGCACTTCCACTACATACGCCCCGCCTTCTGTTCACCCTTCTTATAGTGCATCTCGGTGGCGTGCCGGGCGTACATGATTTGCATAAGCCCTGCAATGCTAATCGTTAGCATGTCCTCTCGCGGGCGACGCATGCTGCGAATTTCAAGCCAATCGGATGCTTCCTTCTTGGTGTTGCATTTTGGGTGACCAGCAGTGTAGATTCATTTATGATCTTTGGAAAATGGTGCTAATAAAGAATGTCGGTCATTTCATCTATGCCGTGAAACACAAGTGTGTGTGAAAAAGCATTGAAGAACTAAAAGACCAAATGTACTTCTGTACGATGTCAACAGAATGCTTGTGAAATTTTGAAATACAGCTTGAGGTGATAACAGTTTTATTTCTTAAAGTAATGAAGAATAAAACAAATAAAGAAGAACTGAAACAAGGCAGGCTATTTTAAAAATGAAGCATAAAATAGAGCAAATGGGATTTTCAAATGTAACATCTCAACATCGCAGTTCATTGAATTTTTTTTTATTTTTTTTTTATATTTCATTTTATTTTATTGTTTCAGGGCAACAACAGTTCTGCGAGCTGTATGACAGAAAACTTAGAAGCCTTACGCTGCGGCGCAGTACGAAACCCTTTGTAAAAGCTTAAACTAAGAATTTGAAAGATAGGAGAACAACTGAAGCAAAGTGTAAGAGTGTTGCTAGTGTGATAACTTTGGGTAGTAAAGAGTGCAACCCCCAAAAAAACCAAAACCCAACTGAATCAAGTTGTAAGAGTGTTGTTAGTGTGATAACTTTGGGTAGTAAAGAGTAGAAACCAAAAAAACCCAGAACCCAACTGAATCAAGTTGTAAGAGTGTTGCTAGTGTGGTAACATTGGATAGTAAAGAGTGGAACCCGAAAACCCCAAAACCCAATTGAATCAAGTTGTAAAAGTGTTTCGAGTGTGGTAACTTTGGATAGTAAAGAGTGGAACCCGAAAAACTCAGAACCAAAAGGAATCAAGTTGTAGGAGTGATAACTTTGGGTATTAAAGAGTGGAACTCAAAAAAACCCAAAACCCAGCTGAATCAAGTTGTAAAAGTGTTGCTAGTGTGGTAACATTGGATAGTAAAGAGTGGAACACGAAAACCCCAGAACCCAACTGAATCAAGTTGTAAAAGTGTTTCGAGTGTGGTAACTTTGGATAGTAAAGAGTGGAACCCAAAAAACTCAGAACCAAAAGGAATCAAGTTGTAGGAGTGATAACTTTGGGTATTAAAGAGTGGAACTCAAAAAACCCAAAACCCAGCTGAATCAAGTTGTAAAAGTGTTGCTAGTGTGGTAACATTGGATAGTAAAGAGTGGAACACGAAAACCCCAGAACCCAACTGAATCAAGTTGTAAGAGTGTTGCTAGTCTGGTAACTTTGGATAGTAAAGAGTGGAACCCGAAAAACCCCAAACCCAACTGAATCAAGTGGTAAGAGTGTTACTAGTATGGTAACTTTGGATAGTAAAGAGTGGAACCCTAAAAATCCAGAACCCAACTGAACGAAGTTGTAAGAGTGTTGCTAGTGTGATAACTTTGGGCAGTAAAGAGTGGAACTCGAAAAAACTCAAAACCCAATTGAATCATGTTGTAAGAGTGTTGCTAGTGGGGTAACTTTGGATACCAATGATTGGAACCCGAAAAACCAAGAATCCAACTGAAAAAAATTGTAAGGGTGTTGCTAGTATGGTAACTTCGGATAGCAAAGAGTGGAACGCGAAAAACCCAGAACCCAACTGAATCAAATTGTAAGAGTGTTGCTAGTGTAATAACTTTGGGTAGTAAAGAGTAGAACCCAAAAGAACCCAAAACCCAACCGAATCAAGTTGAAAGAGTGTTGCTAGCATGGTAACTTTGGACAGTAAAGAGTGGAACCCGAAAAACCCAAAAACGAACTGCATCAAGTTGTTAGAGTGTTGCTAGTGTGATAACTTTAAGAAGTAAAGAGTGGAACCCCGAAAAACCTAAAACAGGAAGTTCAAAATTAAAAAGTGTCCTTCATGGAAGTATGGCTAATAAAATTGCTACGTTGGACACATTTCGCTAATACCTAGGCCACTTGGAGGAGGTTAAAAGTTCTAAACCAGAAATCAGAAGAAGATAAATACATCATTCTGGTCAGCTTTCTTTTAAGTTCTGGTGACGTATTTTATTATTAAAGAGATATGTAACAAATCTGTACTCCGAGTGAGTCGAAATCGAATTTCGAAATGAAGAGCTGATTTCAAATTTGTAGAGTGCATGACGTAAAATACAAAAAATGCTGCCAAGAGCCAAGTGATAATTTTATTGGTGTTCAACTAACAGTAAAAACTCAGGTAGTTCCTCTGTACAGTGTCAGATCACCCACATCCAGGATTAGTCAATAACGCATAAAGTCGGTACATTTGGTCAGTACTTTCGAAGAATGTAAAGGGATATTGCCTTTTCAAATACACTGGTGTCCAAAATTAAAATTCTTAAAGGCAATAACGGGAAAATGTTAAGCTTTTCACAGAATATAAGCAAATAGGCACGATAAATACATGCCCACAGTGAAATTTGCATAACAGTGAGCAAAATGCTGTTCGATACCTAAACTGAGTAAGCCAAAATCAAACGGCAGTGATATTTCTCGTTGACAGTGCGTGTAAGAAGCTTTCCACTGGTTGCAAATGCTTTCCTTATGTCTCTGACATTATGTGTGTCTAACGGTGTACGCTATCGAGCGATAGGACGACAAGAAACAGGCTACTCTCAGGCTCAGATCGTAGGAGACTTAAATATCGACCTCGGAGTGGTTTCACGGTTATGGCAGCAATTTAACAACATTTGTGGTGTGAGAGGAAGGCCTGGCCAAGGTCATGCAAGGCCTGCGAAACCTCGCGAGAACCATTATAACCATTGAACCGCACGGCGTCATAGGTTCTCTACAGCCAGACAATTGCCTTCTGAGCTCCTTGCTGCCACTGGCACTACGGTATCGAGACAAATGATGTATGGAAGGCTTTTAATGCAACTGCCTTTTTGTTAGGAGATCCATTGTTTGTGTTCCGCTAACAACTTCCTACAGGAGAACTCGCAGGAACTGCTGCCGACAACATCGTCCCTGGAGCCCACACGTTTGTGCCGGTGTTTTTTCTACAGACCTGTTCAGATTCATCTACAAAAGGGTTCTCGCTGCCATCTCGTCTTGCGGGAAAAGGGAACCCTCAATGATCTTGCAAACGTTCGCGAGAAAGACCCCTTCGAAGGCGGTGGTCTGCTTGTGTGGGGTGGCATTATGTTTAACGCCCGCACGCCACTCCACATGTTCTCGGAAAGCAATGTGAATGCTGAGCACTATACGAACGAGATGCTAAAGCCATATGTCAGGTATTTTCTGGAAGCTGTTGGCTCTCAGTTCTATTTAACGGATGAAAACGCTCGCCTACACATGGCTCAGTTTGCCGATAATTTCCTGAAGAGCGAGGATACTCCTCAAACGGATTATCCAGCAAGCTCTCCGGACTGCAACGTTATAGAGCATGCTTAGGATGCTCTAGGGCACCACGAGACAGCTGTTCAGCCCTCCTCCTAGGAACTGTTCTGAGTTGCACCACCGCCCTCATTGTGGAATGGAATTCTTTCGCTCCAGAGTTCATCAACAATTTGGTGATTACTATGTATCTTCGTAGTGAGAGTTGCCTGTCCGTAGGAGGTGATCACATTCCCTATTAAGACATTTCAGATTACGTTCTTACATTTCAGAGGATATTTGCAATTGCGACCTTGTGTACGCAAATTGTGTACATATTTGTCTGCTGTTGTAAAATGTTTTATTACCCTCATGATTGTGTTTGTTTACATGTCAAACGTCTCTATAGGCTGTTGCATGTCTTACTTTTTATACATGCGAATGCCTACCGGAACTAAATTTTGGTTACCAATGTAATAAGTGGTGACATAATATGATATAGTATCACATCTTCGTGTAGATGCTACGAACTTGCTTAGTTGTCTTGGATTACTACAGTTTCAGGAAGATCCCATCCAAAACCAACTTTCGTACGACGCACGATTTTGGTAGCTTCAAGTGGCATGCGTCAGTTGAACACCAGAGTCTGTAAATGTTAAGCGACACTGGGTCATTTATATTCGATCTATATAATATAACTGCTATGTTTTGCTCGATATAGCGTTTTACCTTCCTATATGGCTGTCTCACTTCACTGGAACGGTGTCCCTAAATTAGGGACGAGCGACTGCACTAGCTCTCTCACTTCATTGGAACGGTGTCCCTAAATTAAGGACGAGCGACTGCACTAGCTCTCTCACTTCACTGGAACGGTGTCCCTAAATTAGGGACGAGCGACTGCACTAGCTCTCTCACTTCACTATAACGGTGTCCCTAAATTAGGGACGAGCGACTGCACTAGCTCTCTCTCTCTCTTTTCACTAGAACGGTGTCCCTAAATTGGGAATGGGCGACTGCTATAGCTCTCTAATTTCACTGGAATAGTGTGCCTAAATTAAGGATGGACAATTGCACTAGCTCTCTCATTTCACTAGAACATTGTCCCGAAATTAAAGATGGGCAACTGCACTAGCTTTCTTATTTCACTGGAACAATGTATCTAAATTAGGGATGGGTAGCTGCACTGGCTCTCTTATTTCACTGGAACAGTGCTTCTAAATTAAGGATGGGCGATTGCACTTGCCCTCTCACTTTACTACAACAGTGTCCCTAAATTGGGGATGGGCGACCGCACTAGCTCTCTAATTTCACTGGAACAGTGTGCCTAAATTAGGGATGGACGATTGCACTAGCGCTCTCATTTCACTGGAACAGTGTCCCGAAATCAAAGATGGGCAAATGCACTAGCGCTCTCATTTCACTGGAACAGTGTCCCGAAATCAAAGATGGGCAAATGCACTAGCTCTCTTATTTCACTGGATCAATGTCTCTAAATTAGGGATGGGTAACTGCACTGTCTCTTTTATTTTACTGGAACAGTGCCTCTAAATTAAGGATGGGAAACTGCACTACCTCTCTAATTTCACCGGAACAGTGTCCTTAAATTAGGGATGGACGACTGCACTAGCTCTCTCACTTCGCTGGAACTATTGTCCATAAATTAGGGATGAAAGACTGCACTAGCTTTCTCATTTCACTGGAACAGTGTGCCTAAATTGGAGATGGACGATTGCACTAGCTCTCTCATTTCACTAGAACAGTGTCCCGAAATCAAGGATGGGCAAGTGCACTAGCTCTCTTATTTCACTGGATCAATGTCTCTAAATTAGGGATGGGTAACTGCACTGTCTCTTTAATTTCACTGGATCAATGTCTCTAAATTAGGGATGGGTAACTGCACTGTCTCTTTTATTTCACTGGATCAATGTCTCTAAATTAGGGATGGGTAACTGCACTACCTCTCTAATTTCACCGGAACAGTGTCCTTAAATTGGAGATGGACGACTGCACTAGCTCTCTCACTTCGCTGGAACTATTGTCCATAAATTAGGGATGAAAGACTGCACTAGCTTTCTCATTTCACTGGAACAGTGTGCCTAAATTGGAGATGGACGATTGCACTAGCTCTCTCACTTCACTTGAACTATTGGCCCTTAATTAGGGACGGGCCACTGCTATAGCCCAGCACATTGTTCACGGTGGTCGTTAAACCCCAAACAAAAAAATGCTATCGATCTTGAATTTGAGTTGCTTCCCAACTAAATGATCAAAATGCATTGATAGTAAAAGTTTGCGCTACAAATGGCAGACAGAAATTTTTAGAAGTAACTTTATATGAAGAGTTACGAGCGCCTTCATGAGAACGGAATTAATTGTGCATCCGAAAGGCGCTCCAGGTAAGTTATTGAATATTAAGAAAGGCTCTCTTAATAAATTTGTATACGTTTTGTCAAAAAAAGTGCTCATTACACTCGAAACACCTCTGTCAGCTCTCTTGATAAATCCCAGTCCAAAACATAGTTGTCACTTTTGCACATACAAAGCAACAGAGCAACGCTGCGACGAAAGAAACATCTGTTCTCTTAAACAGGCACAGTTTGTATCGAATTCTTTATTTCTGCAGAAACAAGAATCACGCCAGTCACATCCATGCTGCAATGCAAACGAAAAAAAAAAAAAAAAAAAAGCAGCATTTTTCGGAGCGTAGTCATTTTTGCCGAGTGAAATTATTCTTCAGCAGAATAATTTTAATCTCCAAGGGAGACGAATATCTATCGAAATTTTATATCCTAAACCGTAAAAGAAACGTGTTATTCCCGGTGAAACGACGTACCAACGAGTTATCGTAATCCCAATTAGATCATAAATACTGAATTTTTTGACAAACATCTGCCGTGAATGCCCTTTCTAGTTAAAACTACGGCGCCGTAGTGTCAAGAGGAAAAAAAAAACAGTCTCGCAGTTTTGTTGTTCCGAAGTTCCAGAGAAACTCAATCCACTAGAGACACTGCAAAAATTAAAAGAACAATAGAGAAGGGCTTTCGTTTGACTGAATGAATTGCTTTTGCCCTAGGAGGAAAATAACTTAGGTCGTGCGATGCGAGCATGCAGAGCATTCTTTTTTCTCTAGAAGATTCAAGTTATTCTTTCCCTTTCGAGTCAATACAAATGTCGATTAATAAATCCTCAGAAAACAGCCCGCTTTGTTTATGAACAGTAGAAGATGATCGCCCAATTGCATGGCCGTTTTTTTTATTTTCTTCAACTCGTTTCCTAATGATCTGTTCTTTAGCTTGCAGCACTATCTTCTTTGCACTGTTCCTGGAGGCGTTTTCCTGTATTGTAATTATTTCCGAAACAAATCTGCCTTTTTTTTTTTTTTTTTTGGTAACTGCTGCCGTAAACAGTGCAATTAAATTCGATGTACTGTCGGAGTCTCGGTATTCTCCTTCTTTATTTCGCTTTTTAGCAGTCGTCCTTTGCTAGGAAGTGCGTTGCTGTTTGTCGTAAGATGGCGCTGTTGAAACATTTCCCTTCCAATGGTGAGGTCTACGTACAAAATAATAAAAACTGAAGTCTGCGTTTGGATTCTTTCAGTTCAGTAGAATTTCTTTTTTTTTTTTTTTTCTTTTTGTGAAATTTAAGTTCAGCATCTAATTATTTTATTTTCCTCACTAGTGAACCAGGAAACTTAATTTTGTTATTTTTGGAAGACACTGAAGTTGAAGGTGATCTCTAGACGAAAGAAAAGCGAGCATTAAAATGCGAAAGCAATACGAACTTCATGGGAAGTCGTTGTGTGTGATGGAATTATTCGGGGGGGGGGGGGAAGATTCATAGTCGAATGTATAGATTACGTATCTCTGAGACACGCTTCTTAGTCGAGATGACAATTTGTTAGAAACTCAGGTAGTTACGATCTTTCTACTGTTCTTAAATAACTGACTTTTCGGAATGGAGGTACAATCAACGAAATACTTCAGATCTTCAGAGACTTAAAGCAAACATTTTAAAACAGTCAAACCCGTTTCTAACGAACATCATAAATACATCAAATTATTCTCTTTAACAAACTTCAGAAAACCATCGCAAAAATTACATTAAATAATACACAGTCGAGTCACATTATTGTGACCACCTCCTACTTTTGACGTCTACAGCGCGTAGCCAATGAAAGAAGGCACGTGTCGTGAGCTGGCTTGGAGGGTACATAAGGTGTGCTGTAGGCATTCTGAAAACATATCCCTCGTTGCTGTCATGGATAAAACAAGCGATTTATCAGATTTGCAAAAAAAAAAAAAGATGATTATCGGATTTCAGACCAAGGCTGGCAGTATTTCTGAAACAGCGCAGTTTGTGAATTGTTCGCGTGCTGCTGTGGTTAAAGTGCATCGTGATTGGAGGAATGGTGCTATTGCTAATAAGCGATCTGGAAACTGCGGAGTACCGTGTGCCACTGATGTAAGAGGTGAACGTCGGCTTCGAAGGTGCATGAGGGCCAATTGACACGCTACAGTGGAGCAACGCACTGGCAGAATGAGAAAGGAGGCTACCGAAAGGTTAAAACGACAGTTCAGCGAACCCTGCTGCGTATGGGGGTCCGATGCGGACGGATGGTCACTGCACCTATGCTAACCAAGGTGCATCGGCAGAAAAGGCTTACATTTGCTCGGCAGTATCGGAATTGGACCTCCGCTGATTGGCAAAGGATTGCCTTCTCCGATGAGTCACATGTTCTGCTTCATCGAACGGATGGACGTTGGCGTATAAGGCGAGAAACATCGGAGAACAAACACTCCTCAACAACTGCTGGAAGAAAACAAGCGGGTGGGGGCAGCGTTATGGTGTAGGGAATGTTTTCGTGGCATTCTCTGGGTCCACTCATACCTGTGGAAGGCACTACGGGCCGAATTCGTTATGAATCCTTCCTTGCAGACCACGTACACTAATACATGCTGATTGTCTTCCCTGGGGGCGTATGGGATCTTCCACCACGATAATGCGACGTGTTACACAGCTAGAAATGTCCGAGAGTGGTGAATGACGACACAGCTAGAAATGTCCGAGAGTGTAAAAGTCGATATTTGACTGGCTTTTCGGAACTCCACAAAGGTTGGAAACAACGAAAACCTGCAGAAGTGTTCTCAAAGCCAACAGACCGGAAGAAAAAAAAAACATGAACATAGAACCTTCAAGGTATAACAAGTAGCAGGCCCATATTGGCAAATCCGATGATCAAAGAACAGCAATGTACACTGGAAAGAAGACTACGGTTAAAGAAAAAAGAACGAAAACCACACGGAGGAAATCAGCAGAAACCAATAGTAAGCCAAGGGTATGTTCAATAGAATAAGTATCGAGTTGTGCGCTCTATGAATCCTCCACCACTCATCCTCCATCAGATGCACTGCAGTCAGCATGGCTCCACATACCTGTGAACACCTTCCGGCACCTTATTGTGTCACTTCCAGCTCGTCTAGCCGTGCGCCGTGCGCAGTCCGCGCTGCGCACGGCGGTTACTCTGGACATTAACTAGTGGTCACAATAGTGTCACTCGACCGAGTATAAGAAGGAAAAAGGATATATTGAACAAAACATAGGCCTCATTCGGTACATGGTTATTATTAATGAAATAAACAATTTCAGCATTTTATAAAACCAAAACTATTTAAGATATTGACTCTCACGTTGTATCGTTTTGTAGGGAAACTCTTAAGGTTCGTTATAGCAACTTACAGATATTCGATGTGCATGTGCACCCTTAGTTACGTGACATATATCAACACGATATTCGGATTCTTGCTAAACACACTTTAACATATCTTCATCAACCCTAGTAAAGCTGTTGAGATAGGTTTTTTTTCAGGTCAGCTAAATTAACAGGAAGACTTTATCATTGACATTACTTCATAAAAATGTCACAACTTGTTAGATCAGGACCTCGTGGTGATCTAACACCTCGTGGTGGTCAAAATGTGAGTGTCATGTTATCGCCTGTTTCACGGCCTATTCAGAAAGTTAGATGATTTCTAACTCCCCGGTGACAGTGTGGTGATGCTCCATCCTGTTGGGAAATGTTGTTTTCACTGTCTTCGTGCAGTTGGGGCAACAACCAAATAATTAACATATCGAGATTAGAACTTCCCGTTACAGTGTTTTCTAGGAAAGGGAAGAGGGCACCATACATTTTTTTACGGGATATAGCACACAACACATTAACCTTTGGGGAATCCCACGCATGCTTCACTCTTGCTGAAGGATTCTCAGCCCCCACCCCCTACCCCCATATTAAAATGCTATGTTTGTTAACTTTCCCAATTATTTTGAATGTCGATGCGTCGCAGAAAATTAGACGCTGACTAAAACCATCTTCTTCAAAACGCTCCCGTATTTGTGTACAGAAATCGCGACGCGTGGTTCTGTCGTTGTCACTTAGATTTTGCAGTAACTGCAGTTTATATGGAGTCATTTTCAGCAACTTCCTCAAAATTCTCCAAACAGTCGGTTGTGGAGTTTGTAACTTCCGACCCACCATTGTTGAATATTTGCTTGGACTGCGTTGGTAAGTGACACGAGCACGCTCCATTTGTTCATCAGATACACGTGGATCCATTTGTTCATCAGATATACGTGGCTCCATTTGTTCATCAGATACACGTGGCTCCATTTGTTCATCAGATACACGTGGCTCCATTTGTTCATCAGATACACGTGGCTCCATTTGTTCATCAGATGCACGTGGTCTCTCGTTTTACCTATACACAAGCATCCTGTGGTTGCAGATTTCTTGTGCCATTCGTAAATGGATTGTCTATTCGGCGGTGATTTCTTGAAACGTGTTCTAAAACGCCGTTGCAAAAAAGTAACAGAATTCATGTTGCCTGATTCAAGCGCACAGAACGCATTCTCCACAGCATTTGCGGCCATCTCGCTGACTGGTAATGTGACAGTGTAAACGTACAATGTTTTAGCGACTCCATCAATATAAAAAAGTAACAGTTGGTGATTAACGGTGCATCGTGAGTGTCTTTACATAGTTTTGTCTTTATGGAACAGTGTATTTCATCTGTAATAACCCTGTATAGGTGGAACATCGACTCCACAGTGTCACTAAACATTTACAGAATCAGATCTTCAACTGTTGCATACATTCTCAGAAATGCAAAACTGTGCATCGTGCGCATATTCAAAGACGTGCACAAATATTTTTTATGGCTGGGGCACTTCCGAAAAAAAAAATGAAAAGGGAGGAATTAATCCCATTCATCTCCAGAAAGTGCACTAAGACTACGAGGAAGGTTTCTCTTGTTGAAAATGCTGTCTTTGGACATTAAAGATTGACCACATGGCCAACTGCCCGAAAGAGAGAAATTAGGATAAAGGAAGTTAGTTTCTTTCTCTTCTTTCTTTTTCTGTTCGTGGTCTAACGACCATCGTGAGTACTCTCGATAGTTTATAAGCAGGTGCCCGTCTCTAATTTAGGACTGCTGACTCCAGGAAAGGGAGAGAATCGGAACCGTAAGAAACGCAATATCCATGTCTTACGGAGATTCGATCCCATCTCGGACAAGGTCAGAAGCAAGCGCTATGACCGCTTTGCAACCGGGGAGGCCTCGTTTGACTCTCACAGTTGTATTATTGTTTTATGAAATGTGTACAAAATCCACATTCTTTATAAACGCTCGAAATAATTCACAGAGTTGAGAGTGGTGAAGAAAACGTAGCAAATCGTTTAAAGATACCGGAGTTTACTCTAAAAACAATTTTTTTTAATTAAAAAAAAAGCATTAAAAAGTTAATCTAGTGAACGTCTACACTTTGATGACACTATGTGTAAGAGTACGACGTGCTCAAATATGCCCTTCAGAAGAGATATGTCGACGTCAAAGCTCCTAACATTCCACTCTCTTACCCCGTGAATGCCCAAGTGCAGGAAACACATACTGTGAAAAAACTACAATACAATAAATAGGTGCAATGCGTGTTTTGAGTTTTACATATCGAACATTTCTTATACACTCAATGGACAAAATGTTAGAAATATGTACCGAATTGCATGTTGGTCCACCTCTAACGCGAATAATAGCCTACACACGCCAAGGCATCGACTCCACCGAATGCCGGAGGATTTCCGAAGGTATTGCTTGTTGCAGAATTGTCCACAACTTGGCCCGAGATATCTGTCAGTGGTCCATGGATCTCATATTCAGCTCCACGAGTTTCCACGCAGTTTAAATCCGGGGACCTTGTGGGAGCCACTCGATAGTTCAAAACTCAGATGAGTGTTTCTCGAGTCATGCGTGGGTGAGTGCGGCCGGTCGGGCGGCGCATTGTTCTCCTGAAACAGACCATTGTCCTCAGGATGCGGAAAGTCCATGAAAGCATGTAGGTGATCAACCAGCACATGCTGGTAGCACGCAGAGGTTAAGGACCTCTCCAGAAACACTAAAAAAACCTAATGTGTCCCATGAGAAGGCTCCCTGAACCCTCACAGAGCCACCACCGCTTTGAACAGACCCGATCTGCCAAGACGGGGCTATGGCCTTATGCCGTCAACGCCACACCCACACCATTCCGTTAGCTAGGTACAGATGAAACGGGATTCATCTGACCACACGACGCAGCGCCACCCTGCATAGGTCCAGTTTTGATGTACCTGCACCAAGGGGTACAATGACGAGCAGTCAACCGTGGCAGACGGGTAGGGCGTTGGCTCCCGTAGCCCATGGTACGCAAAGCGCACAATACCATTCGCTAGCTGACGCTGCTTGGGCCTCCAATATTTAACCTGGGTGGGATTTACAGCGCCCTTGCCAATCTGTCGGTCCATATGAACATCGGTAGTCTACGTCAACCCTCGTAATCAATGATGTGTGGTCCACCACCACTTGCTCTCTGGGCGCTGGTAAGTCCGTCGGTGGTATACTCGCGGTGCACCCTTGATGCCGTTTTCTTCGAGAACCCTAGGGTTCTTACAAATTGGGCGATAGAATGACCTATCTGTATTGCACCGACATTAAGTCCACGACCAAAGTGGCTCAGATCACCACGTTTACCCATGGTCGTAGATTGCTATACACTGTTTGGAAGCCCTGCTGTCCGCCTTCTTATCGCCTGCTTCAGGCTTCTGTCTGTTCCACTATGTGCGGGAGATACCCATGTTAACCGCCCATCTATCACTAATGTTTTGTCTACTGTGTTAGAAGCTAGAGTGCCGAATGTACCCATAACCGAAATAGAGTATGTATATATGTGGCAACGAAGGAGTGAAAAGTTGCATTTTTGGAATTGATATCCGAAAAGAGCAAAAACAAGAAAGATGACACCGAATTTTCGGGTGTATAAGCACGTCTTTTGAATCCGTTCTGACGCAAATTAAATTTATCAAAGCTATTCAAAGTCAATAGAACCGGTATGGAAAACAATAGTATCTGACGGAAGAAAGAAGTTTTTTAATCGGGTTTTTAATCCCTCAGATATTGCTGTAAGCGGAATCGTGAGCCTACACCCTCTGGTTGCAGACTTGTGCGTTAAGAAAAACATGAATTTATGTGAGAAACATTTCGCACAGGAAACGCCCAGAAAGAATTTTTCAAATTGGACTCTTAGAAACAAAGATATCCACAAATATTATATGTGACTTTACGTCCCCTGGTGGGAAAACCATGCATTATGTTAGGAAGAAAGTATTCTCAATAGGTTTTTCCATATAAACGGAATCGGTCCAAGAAAAAAAATTTAGTCGAGTTTTCAGGAGCCCAGATTTTGCTACGAATACATCAGAAGCAGAAATTAACACTTATGCCCCCTGGTGGCCAAACCATTCTTTACCAAAATTAGAAATTACGTGAAAAATATTTTCCATCAGGTCTTGTATGCGATACAGGAAAAATTTTCAAATCGGAGTTTTAGAAACAGAAATAACGCAGAAAACGCAATTTAGCATTGCGCCCCTAGCGGAAAGTCTATGATTTACTTGAAAATTTTGAATTTATAGGAAAAACATTTCGCATCAGAAAGACTATCCAACAAAGAAGGAATTTTTCAAATCGGACTCCTAGAAGCAGAGATATTTACAAAAATAAGATATACATCTACGCCCCTGGCGGAGAAACGGTGGAATATTTTAAGAAGAAAATATTCCGAAAAAGTTTATCGATGTGAGTGGCATTACTAGACGAAAGAATTTTTGAATCGGTATTTTAGAAGCTCAGATTTTATGGCAAATACATCAGAAGCAAAAATTAACACTTACGCCCCTTGGTGGCCAAAGTATTCTTTACCGAAATTTCGAAATTATATGCAAAAGATTTTCCATGAAGAGGTGTATACGCTGAAGAAAAAAATTGAAGTCGGAGTTTTAGAAGAAGAGTAATCGGAAAAAATATGATTAACTTTTACTCCCCCTAGCGGAAAATCTATGCGTAATTTGAAAAAGTAACTATATCTAAAATACTCTTCGACATAAATGGAATCGAAAGATAAAATAATTTTTTCAATCGGATGTTTAGAAGCAAATATGTGGAATAAAACGTATTTTTGAATTCGACATCATCTGCATTTACGCCCTCTAGCGGTGAAATTGTTCATCGTAAGAAAAAACGATAAAGGATCAGCATTTGCATATTTCGAGCTTCCCAATGCAAAAAGAATTTTTCAAATCGGACTAATAGTTGCAGAGATATCATGGGTACAGGCGGACGGACAGACGGACAAACCGGTAACATAAGCACAATCAAAGACGTGTTAAAAAAAAAAAAGAGGAAGAATACTTTAAAAAATTGGTGAAAGATTCAGGTACGTGAGAAGAAGCGAATAATACAGTTCAAGCAGGACGGAATTATTGGAGGAGCACAAATAGTAACAGAAGGTTCCTAGTGAAAAATAATGCTTAGAAGACCATTGAGCAACCGGAAGGGGTATAGAGCTCTGATGCTTGGCCACTGACGAAACTTATTGCTATTAAATGAAACACTGCAGAAACGAAGATGCTGAGTCGGATGACATGTGTCACCAAAAGAGATAAAATTAGAAGTGAGTGGGCATGATGAGACCCGGCGCAGTGATGCCATCATACAGACATCTTGAAAGATATCTGTAGGTAGATCTAGAGTTGCACTTTCTAGGAAAATAGAGCACAGGAAAACCTGAGATGATATGGTGGCGTGGACAGTTGTTACAGATTCTGAAGATGCTAATTTTAAATGTGACGTGATGCAGGACCGAACAAAGGGAGAAGAAATATCCATCACAGCATATCCACTTCATATTGGACCGATAACTCTGTAGAGGACGATGTTTCATTATATCCCGTGCTGAAAGAGTATTACTATAATTGTCCCGCCAAACCGTTTCAGTAGTGTCGAAACAGGAGAGTCCAGGTCAATTAAATTGCTCATCGCGAAATTGTTCTTCTGACGAACAAGCACACATAGTGCCCAGTCAGAGATGATTTTCTTGTATCGCAACGATCCGTGCACTAACTTACAACAGTGTTTCTTGAAATTTGCCGGCACAAGTAGTGTTTTTCTTACCATTGCTTGCTCGTTAAACATTTAAAAGTCCATCGCCTATCCGCGATCGTTCTATTACCTCACTACGCATTCGTCAGTTCCAAAGGCATTGCCCATTTAATTTGGATATGTTTTTCATGGCCCGGAGTTCAAATAATTTAGTACCAAAGCATAGCTATCTTTGATGCAAACCACAGTTATATCGCCCTGTGAAGCCCTACATATTGCCCTCAAAGTTTAATGTCACTGTTATGAAAGAAAAATATCATTTACGTCCAGAAAAAAGAACGATAGGTACAGAGGCAAGAGAAAATCATTTCTTATCTGTTTCCCGTGAAAAGCCGCAACCAAATATAGCTGTTGAAAGTCGAAACTTCGGCACTCAGAGATTTTCATTTCCAACTTTTAGGAAAATACGCTTTTCCTTTAAAGAACCATGTAACCTCAGGACACCATCGGAACCGGATCTGTTGTCCCCAAGAAATCTGCAAAATTTTTACATGCTGAACTTACGGGCATCACATGCAATCTTTCACACATTGATCAAATTTGTTGGAACAGAACATTAATCCATGAGCCAGTTTGAAGTTAAGTACCAAATAGGGGGAAAAGTCCCAACAATGTTTTTAAATTAGTTGTATGTGTGTAGTGTTAAAAAGGTGTGATGGACCTATCAAATGTGTAGCTAAATTAATTTTCAGGCCCCATTTGTAAAAAAATGGCTGTCGTTTTAAAACGCAATTTCTATTTGTCACGAAAGTAATTGTAGTACAAAATCTAAGTATCAGAGGTAAAAATATGTAGACATAGAAGTTAATCAGAATGAAATTCTACTTTTAATAGTGTAAAAAAATATGTACACAAAGCATTGATTGCAATACATTTATTAATATTTGTAAAAGATTATAAGTGTGCTATCTCAAAATAGATTTAGCCGTTAGGCTTCTGATAGATTTATCTTTTTAGGTTGGAACTGTGAACTTAATCAAGGGAAATTTCATTATGGCATGGTAGCAAAACTACACCAAAACTGTTGCACACGAAAGCATTTAATTGTTTCATAATTGTTGTTAGTGCCACCCACATTGAATTGAAACATGTCGGACTGTAAAAAAAAAATGTTCTGTGAAACGGGGAAAACTAGAATACGGGATATGTGTTACATGCAATAATAAGTCATTAATTTGTGAACTAAGCATACTCATAGATAATTCATAAAAAAACTTTATATGAAGCTGCTAAAATTTGAAATTTTGAACGAATTCGGCTCCTCGCCCAGGAGAAACCGGATGCATTTCCTGATGTATCAGTTTCTTATCAGCGTTCGTGCCGCTCTGAATTTACTCACTAGAAATCTTTGAAAAAGCTGAGTGTAAAGAAGAAACATCTAAAGATCTACCAGCTCCTGAACAAAGACGTTCTATACTTTGACTTACTTCCAGTACATATCTCGTTTTACGCGATTTTGCAACGTTTACATGTGAAAACTTTGTCCGGCTCTCCCCTTAAATATAGAGTAAACACTGTTAGTTTCTCTGCAATCTTAAGTTTAGATCATTCGTATTCATCGCAAAATTAGCAGTGGCACGCATCAAAGAGATTATGTAGTTAGCCATTACTTAAGGCAAAAATTCGTAGGACAGTATCAAAATAAGCATCTTAAAATTATTTTTTTAAACAAATCCTTCAGAACCTATCTCCCTCACGTTAGCATAATTGTTTCATACCTTCGGATGCCAAATATCAGTTATTAAGTAATTGTTGCTTTTTCAATTTACGATGTGTATATGAACGATTAAACAAATAATACACCAATAAGAGTACTCTCAGAGGAGCGTGGCTTATGACGGTGAAGCTGTTAAGGTGCTTTAGTGACGTTGAAGGCGATGCTTACGTTTAAGTAGCTACCAGAAGGACCAATCAAGATTCATATTATGCCTGAGCTGTGAAGCCAGACCAAGTTTGCATAATTTCCCATTTCCAACGGTGCATTGAAGAAAATAATTATTCGTATAAGATCGGTTTGCTCCCATGTCAACAAGTATCACGCCAGATGCTGGAGTCTCTGGTCATCAAGCGAAAAATGGAACCCACAACGCAGTGCATTCTCTAAGGCAACCAAAGCAGGGCACTGCAAATTAACTGGAATAAAAACCTCATCGAAAAGAATGGTCACATTCAGAAAACTGCCAGGCATACATATAAGCACTTGATCATCAAAACAGAATGTTTACTATCTTGAAATAAATGTTCCTGGATTATTGAGATGCGACTGTTTTGAGACGATTTATCACGTAGGAAAATATTTTTTCAGATACTGATTTTTAAAAAACGGAGATGATAATAAACGACAGTAAAACTCAAGAGAAAAATAGAGACAATCTAGGAGCAGAAGAGCGAACAACTGCAACAATGGAAAGAGAAACAAATACGGTAATTGCTGAACATCAAGCTGTCATTAAATCGAGATTTTCGAAGATAGGTAAGTTTTAACTCGTAAGGAGGAGCTCTACAAAGGAACATATATAAATAAACAAAAAATACGCAAGACGGAACTGTTCTACTAAATGTAAAACTCCTCTCAAGAGGTAGATCAATTTAAATTGTCGAAGATGTTGATTTAAAATTGCAACCCTTCCAACAGCAGCTATTAAAGAAACACAGCTGTAGTTGTCTTAAAAATACTTGTATATGACATTGATAAACTAAAGGAAATGACACGCAGCAAGAATCCCAGACGGAAATATTGCCCGAATTGAAATTTCGTGAGATCTGAAATGATATAAGTTACCTAAACAGATTTAAAGACGGTAAATCCAAAAATGAGAAGATTACGAAAATTCTAAAAAAGACGCAGCAACTCGGAGTAAAAACTGCTTCCGATCAAAAGTACGAATAACGACTAGTGAAAAAAATATCAACTTACTATGTGAGAGTAACTCATTTACGGCCAAATGTTCAGTGTTGGTATTGATCAAAAGCAATTTTAAGCAATGACAAGAGAGGAGAATAACATCAGTTTCATCCGCATAAAGGTGAAACTATTGAGAAAAATATGGGATAACCCTACGAATATAATAAAAGTGCACCTTGTGGATTAAAAACGTTGATTTTTTGGGGGAGGGACACCGCGACCAATTCAGTGGGCAATAAGCAGTCCTCCATCTTGAATTAGGGCCACTGGTTCCAGGGAAGGGAGTAAGCCAGTGCCGTAAGACAAACACAACATGCATGCCTCACCGGGATTCAAACCCTGACCCATCTCAGAAGAGTGGCCAAAAGCCAGCGCTTAGATCACTGCACCAGGCTGAAAATTATTTAAGACCCAAACGTATGCAAGAATTAAGAATTACTGCAGAGAAGCGAGAAAGAGATTGGTCAGCACTTGGAAAAAATAGGACTTCGCTGAAAAACCTAGCCAACGTGCTAACTAGGTAAAAATAACAATTTAATTCCATGATACAAATAGCCACAACTAATGGCTAGATAACAACTTGGATAATTGTACCTGTCACGAAGGATAAACAGAAAGAAGTGTAACGTACCAGGAGAGGAGATGTGACGTACCTGCCAGCAGGACGCACACGACATAAAGGCAGATAGGAATCAGAATAAAATGTCCGCGTAGCTTAATTGGTAGAGC
This sequence comes from Macrothele yani, assembly GCA_039090855.1. Taxonomy (NCBI): domain Eukaryota; kingdom Metazoa; phylum Arthropoda; class Arachnida; order Araneae; family Macrothelidae; genus Macrothele; species Macrothele yani. The sequence continues at coordinate 84,044,861 of CM076993.1, read as the reverse complement.
AACTTATTCCGGAATGAGTGGACCCGGGTTCGAACCCCGGCGCGGATAAAAATGACGGAGAAATTCACTTCGTTATAATTGGCGCCCGAACTATCCGGATGACCCGACCGTTCAAAATCTCGCATTGGTGTGATGTTATTTCCACACCGCGAGATAGGAAAAATAAGAGAATCCTTTCTCCAGCACTTCGAAAAAAAAAAAAAAAAAAAAAAATAAGGGGGAGATGATGTAACGTACCAGGAGAGGAGATGTGACGTACCTGCCAGCAGGACGCACACGACATAAAGGCAGATAGGAATCAGAACAAATGTCCGCGTAGCTTAATTGGTAGAGCAACTTGTTCCGGAATGAGTGGACCCGGGTTCGAACCCCGGCGCGGATAAAAATGACGGAGAAATTCACTTCGTTATAGAAGGGGTAACTCCATGTAACTGCAGGCCAAAAACCTGCTTGCCGATAATAATGAATCTCTTAAATAAAATTATAGCGAACGCAATTCAGCCATTTAATTTGTGAAAACTTATTTCCAAAAGAAAATAAAAGTAATTATCGAGGAACAGAATACCAGTTACTAATTGATAAAATGCTCCCTGAAAACAGCAAAAGATGCAAAAAACCTGCATGTGGCTTGATTTGGCTTGATTAATGGCAGTAAAAGTCATGAGTCCTTGCTTCACATCTGGATAAGCAATGCTTAGAAATTGTGAAAGTACGTAAAAATGTCAAAAACTCATTAACTCCTTGAATCTACAATGAATCAGTGGAACACCATGTTAATAGTAAGTGCTGAAGAACTAGGAAAAGTTAACATCAGACTATTTATATCACAATTAGTTCACTGTTCCCTGTGCTATTTATAAATCGCAACTCGCAATGGCACCATCAGTAATTCTGAAAAAAAAAAAAAATAAACCGTGGATGTGAACTGTCTGAGCTAGCTGACAAAACCACATTCACAACACCTGTCAGCCTGCGATCACAACGAAGAATAATAACAATAATAATATATTATTAATGATTAACAGTAATAAATCATGTGACAGTCCCTAAAGATCAGTCCCGTTTGTTTGAGAGAATCGGAAGAACATCATGAAGCTCACAGGTAAGTTATCGCAGGAAACAAAGATTTGACAAAATAAAGTTGATAGTAGAGGTAAAAGGAAAACGTTGTGAGGGTTGAAAAATACAATCGTTTAATAAATACATCGCTCTTAACCACGTTCTAGAAACACACAGCAACCGAAAAATTGTTTTTCAGCCGCCGCTGTAGAATTGAACCAACAGAACTCTCGATATCTAGCCGAGAGACATATACGCCACGGTGACCACGGTGCCACCGTGGCGTATATGTAACGCACTCGGCTAAATATCGAGAGTTCTGTTCGTTCAATTCTACAGCGGCGGCTGAAAAACAATTTTTCGGTTGCTGTGTGTTTCTAGAACGTGGTTTACAGCGATGTATTTATTTATTTACTGTCTCCACGTATTTGGAGTATTTTCAATACAATCGCTATTTTTGATTTTTGATATGTGAATTTAGGCAATCACAAGCTTGCACTGCATTTCTATCTGCAACACTCGCGACACATTTTACTTATCGCATAAGGTAAAGCTTGATTTTGCACTAAACCGAACACTAATTTGGAACGTTTTTTGCGTGAATTCCTCTCTTAGAAACTTCAAATGATTCTTTGAAAGAAACCCCATTAGAAGCTTGCCTTTCTTCCAATTAATAATTATTCTGCTTCGACTCTTTTTCGTAAGCATCCTTCCTTTTTTTTGTCTCCTTATCGAACAATGTACAATTTCTTCACTTTCAAAGCGCCCTCTTAACCACTTATTCCAAAACCATCAAATGATCCCATTTTTTGAAGATTATTGCAGCGCTTTTTCCAATTACCGAATCTAATAGCCGTCGAGTCACAGCAAGAGTCGGCAGCACGTAGAGTTAATTGCATTCCTGCTTCTCCATAGATTAGTCCCGTCTTTCACTCAGCAGATCCCAGGACACCTTATCCATGTGGGAGGCAGCCACTCCGGTTGTACCGCCCTAGGTAATGTTGCCCTGTTATTAAGGTGTAATAGACTTGGCGTTTGGAGCGTCCTCCAAGGTATTCCACACTCAGCGTTCCATAATTGAAAGCCTATTCAAATGAGACGGCCTCCAAATTATTCTTCACGAGAGCGCTCTGTAGTTCCATCTACCCAGATGCGTATTCTTTATTCTAATGGCTCCCATGTTTAATTTCGTATAAAATGCTTCCACTCTAGTTTATTTTCATAAGAGGAACTCTCTAGAAATATGCTATTTTGTTCTTACATTAATTAAAAGCTCTCCCTCTTATGGGGACTCCATATTTACAAACATACAAATTCCGATGGTTCGAGTTAGGAAAATTTCCTAACACGGATCGACTACACAAAAACGAATTAAAAGATGAAAGACTCATTTTTTCCGGAACAAAACAGGAAACCCTTTTTTGTTAGTTCAAGAGATGCTGACGAAACCAGAAAGAGAAATCCTTACCGATATATGCCCAGCGGAATAGTTATGTGAAGTGGGAAGCAATAAAAATTGTAGGAAAATTAAGAAAAATAAAAGGGGCATCCTGGGTAATGCATCGTCCCTCATAAGATTTTCATTTGCAGCAGCAAAAATGTGAAACTTGGTGGTAAAATACTTGGACATATTGTTAACAATGCTAGCATATTCAAAGTATTGTCCATCACTTTCTATACATTTCCGCCATCTTTGAACCCATAGGTAAAATCCATTTTGAAGAAATTCCTGAAGCTGTCGTTCCACTCATAAGTTCACAGCCAGTTTAACGTCTGTTGCATCGTCGAAACGTTCCACATGAAAGGTGTTTTTCAAAGGGGAAAACAGGAAAAAGTCTGAGGGAGCAAGTTCAGTACTGTAGGAAGTTTGGGGCCTCACCGTCCACCCCATTTTGGCCAAAGCGTGTGAACTCTCCACTGAGGTGTGGGGATGTGCATTGTCATGGTGTAAAACAACACTATGAAGTAGAATGTCAAGTCCTTTACTTCTGATAGCTTCCTTTAGCTTCTTCAATGACTGCACATAGTGAGCACTGTTTATTGTTGCAACACCTGGATGGTGACACGACGATCAGCTGTGATAAGGCCTTTCACTCATTGCCTGTTGGCATCTGTAACTGCAGTTGCGGGCCTTTCACTCCGTTTTTTTCCGACACTGAACTTTCTTCCTCTCGAAACCTCTTCATCCATCTTCGGACATTGATTGTGATAGCTCCATGCGCCGCCAGGAGTCTTCTGTGGATTTCTGGAGCCTCACATTCTTCTTTTTCCAGGAATTAATTGACGGCTGGCTGCTTTTCTTTGTCATTCATGATCTTTATTTCCGATTCTGAAAACAATTTGTTCCCACATTAGTAACATTATAGCACATGTCACTGCAGGTTCATTAAAATCACTTCAAAATTTCAAAAATTATTAAGGAGGAGGCATTACCTTTAGGATGCCCTTTGCATTGCGTAGCCAAAGACCCAGCCGGGTTCCCATGCTCACTGCACTTCCTCGCCAACAACGCATGAAATCAGCCCAAGATCATCGGGATTGGACCGTCGATGATTGGAATAAAGTGGCCTGGTATGATGAATGAAGATTCCTGGTGCATCACGTAGACGACCGAGCGCGGATACGCCGATTACCATTGATGGCTATGGCACCTGGATGCACTGTTGGGGGGAAACAGGCCGGCGGCGGCGGTGTTATGCTGTGGGTGATGTTTTCTTGGGATACTTTAGACCCCATTATCCCAACAGCACAATCCCTGAGAGCTGTCAGGTATCCGAACATCGTTGCGTACCAAGTTCCTCCAGTCATGGCTAATGTTTTCTCTGCTGGTGATGGCCATTACCAGCGGCACAATGTGTCATGCCACGCTGCCAGGATGATCACGGAATGGTACGAGGAACATGCTGGTGACTTTCCGTTAGTGCCCTGGCCTCCAAATTCACCTGACATGAAACCAATCGAACATTTCTGGTTCGACTTGGGAATGCGGGTTCGCGCTAAATCACCAATTCCCCGAAATGTACGAGAACTGGAGGACTTGCTATTGACATTATTGTACTAGATACCCCAGAATACATATCACCACCTAACCGAATCGATGCCTCCAGTGTCCAAGTGGCTACTATTTTGCTGGCTAAAGGGGGTCCCACAACTTATTAGGTAGGTGATCATAATCTAACGGCTCATCAGTGTATATCTATAACGGAGAAACACACAACAGAAAAATGAACGTCATTACCGCATAAGGAAAAAGCATGCGCATGAATGCATCGAAGTCCAAAAGTGATATAAAATTTGGCCCGGATTTCAAGGGTTATTGGGGAGTGTGATTAACCCGAATATTGATACAGCTCGCAGAACTAGTCCTCGTGGTGTTTACAAGGGTGCCAGTGAGAGTTTTGGTCAATAAGTGCAACTCCTCCACCAAAGCTAGTCGGAATCCTGGGAGGGTCCTTAGCTTCCATCTTGTACTTACTCTTCTCAGGGCATTCCAGACGTGCTCTATCGGGTTCAGGTCCTCAGATCTCGCGGGCTATTCCATCCTGTGAATATCCTTGCTGTTCAGATATTCCACGACTTGCCGAGCCCTAAGGGAACGAGCGTTATCGTCTACAAAAATGAACTAGGGGCCAACAGTTCCCCTGAGGAGCCGTGCTCAGGACAGTAGGATGTCATCCCTGGTGCTTGCAGCAGTCAGTGTGCCTCTTGGAAACACGTGCAGAGGTATAACACAAAATATATGCGACGAGTTTCTTTAATGATGCGGAGTCTATCTAGCATAAACCAGGAGTCCTCCACCATCGTAGTGGTCAGTTTCCCTAATTGTCGGCCTGCCTTTCTCCAAGTGTGCATATGTCGAGAACTCGTGTTTAGGGTGTAGTGCGACTGTCATAAAGAGAACGCTGGCCCATTGATCAGGAGTCCATGGGTGATGTTGTCAGGCCCAATTCAGATGCACACTTCTGTTTGATAAGGTGAGCGGAATACAGACCATTGGCCTTCTTGCATACATACCTCCCTCGTGGAGTCTTTTGTAAGAGCTTCTGCGAGAGTTGCCTGGCTGTCGATCCCTATAGCAGCGAGCTGTTAGAGACAAAAACCGGTCGTGGTGACATGTATTGGCTGTGGGCGCCCTTGTTTCGTCCTTCTGATTATTGTTCTGGTTTCTTAGGAATTGGAGGCCACTTGCTTCGACACATTCAGTCATCTTGCTACTTCAGCTTGTGATTTCCCTGCTTTCAATCTACCGATCTCTCCACTGCAAAGAGTCTTCTAAGCGATGACGTAGAGCATTGGCCAACGAGAAAATGAAGGCTTGTGCAGCTGGGGTGGGGAGAACTGCTACGTCACCACCACCGTCCCTTCTGAGGGCTGTCCCTTTACCTCCCGCGCATTCTTCATAGTGCTTGAAGTCTCGGAAGTTCATTATTTCTTGTTTTTCCAGAGAACTTCTGATGATATAAAGAAACATTTAATAAATGATAAAGAGTATTTTAACATGCTTAACCGACGCGGCTTAAAATATCTGTCGTTAATGCCATTTCAGTAGCATACGTGATCTTCGGCAAACCTCTATCCAAAGAATATGAAGATTTATTTTTTAAATCCAATGCTCAGCATTCCATAATTCTGCAAATAACTCAGGGGCGCGCCAAGGGTATTTGCCGCCCGCGTGCAAGCCCAGATTTACCGCCCCCTTGTATGAGATTATTTTTCAATTTTTATTCATTTTTATCTGAAATAAATATATTTAGCAACATTATTTTCTATTTCCGGTAAATTGCGATTTTCGATAAAACACTACTGTCACATATAAAACTGAAGAAAAAAAAATCTGTAAAACATTAGTTCAGATGACGCTACAAATAATACAAGAAGTCAGCTTACTCTCTCTCTCTCTCTCTCTCTCTGTCAATTTACACAAAAATCTGCATTACCGGTAAAAAAAGTTTCGTCGTGTATGATGATAAACACATTACAGCTTCTCGATGGATACACACACACACACACAGTATATATAACTAAACAAGATAAGATGAGGAACCCGCGGGTAAGGAAAATGGTAAGAATGGAAGACATTATGATCAGAGTAAAATCCCAGAAATGGTAATGGGCTGGACATATTGCCAAGAGAACGGACCATCGATAGACAACCGAAATTTTAGACTGGATTCCAAGGGACAGGAATAAACCCAAAAGAAGACCACGTGGGAGATGGGTGGAAGAAATTCGAAATCATGCGGGAGTGAGATGGAGGAGACTGGTCCAAGACAGGCCGTTGTGAAAGAAACTTGGTGAGACCTTCACCCAGCAGAATATCGATAACGGTTGAGGAGGAGGATGATATATATATCATCATCATCATCATTGTCAACCATTATCAATCCACTGCTGGACGAAGGTCTCCCCAAGTTTCCTCCACAACGGTCTGTCTTGTGCCAGTCTCCTCCATGTCACCCCTGCATACTTTCGAATTTCATCCACCCATCTCCTATGTGGTCTTCTTCTGGGTCTTTCCTGTCCCTTGGAATCCAATCTAAAATTTCGGCTGTCCATCGATGATCTGTCCTTCTGGCAGTATGTCCAGCCCATTGCCATTTCAGGGATTTAACTCTGATCATGATGTCTTCCACTCTTGTCATTTTTCGGATCCACGAGTTCCTCTTCTTATCTCTCCTGGTTACACCAAGCATGCACCTCTCCATGCTTCTTTGAGTTGTCTGCAGCCTTTGTATGTCTCTTTTAGTTAAGGTCCACGTCTCTGCACCATACGTAAGCACTGGAAGGATGCATTGATCGAACACTTTTCTTTTAAGACATAATGGCATATTGCTCTTGAAAATTATGCTGTTTCTTCCAAAAGCTCTCCAGGCAAGTTTTGTACGCCGATTAATTTCTTCATCAATGTGACCCTCACTTGATATCTGCTGTCCAAGATAAACGTACGTGTCTGTTATCTCCAGCTTTTCTCCATCAATCGATAAATCTTCATTTCTTGTAAAAGCATTGAACATCACTTTTGTCTTCTGAAAGTTCATTTTTAATCCCACTTCTTTACTCTTGTCAGCAAGTTCCTGGATCATACTCTGCAGCTCTGATGGGGTAGTTGCAAAAATGACTACGTCATCAGCAAAACGAAGGTGGGTTAGATAATCTCCATTAATCTTTATCCCCTTGTTTTCCCAGCTCAGCGACTGAAAAACACCCTCCAATGTGGCATTAAAGAGCTTCGGAGATATGGTGTCACCTTGTCTCACTCCCTTTCCAATTTTTACGTGTGTTGTATTTTCAAACAGCCTAATCTTTGCACTTGCATTTTCATAGATGTTATTAATAATATTAATGTATGCATCTTCAATACCGCAGGTTTTCAGGGCCATTGTAACTGCTGATGGTTTCACCGAATCAAAGGCTTTTTCATAATCGATAAAAGCCATGCACAATGGAAGTTCATATTCCCTCGCTCTTTCAATTAGTTCTCTCAGCACGTGGATATGATCTATTGTGCTGTAGCCACTCCTGAATCCAGCTTGTTCTCTCGGTTGAGCCATGTCTAGTGCTACCTTCAAGCGGTGTGAAAGAACTTTAGTGAAGATTTTATAAACTACTGATAGGAGGCTGATAGGTCTGTAGTTTCCGAGATCCTCAATGTCACCTTTCTTATGTAGCAGGATCATTGTAGCGGTGTTCCAATCCTCAGGAATCTTTCCTTCATTAAGGCATCGAGTGAAAATTTGGGCGAGTACTGTTTCGATTTCTCCACTTGCTTCTTGTATGATGTCTACAGTAATTCCATCTTCTCCTGGAGCTTTTCCTCGCTTCATGTTCTTGATTGCATGTGCAACTTCTGCTGGAAGGACTGGAGGAACTCTGGTACTGGTATCTTTCATGATGTCTGGAGTGCATATATCATCCCTTTCATATAATTTGGAGTAGAAATCTTTCACTCTTGTCAAAATTTCGCCTCTATTTCTTGTTACAAAACCATCTTCTTTTCTCAGTGCCATAATCTGTTTTCTTCCCTTACTGAGATGTCCCTTTGCTATCTTTAGGCTTTGGTTGTTTTCAATTGCTTTCCTCACTAGTTCACAGTTGAATTTCCTTACGTCTTCAGTGATACTTTTTCTTACTGTCTTGCATAGCTCTATATATTCCACTTTGGAAGTCACATCTTCTTTAGTTGTCCTCATCTCTCTTCTTTTTTGCATCAACATTTTGGTTTTTCCTGATAATTTGTTCACATGCAACTTGTTCTTAGACCCAGCTAATTTTGTTGCTGTTTCCATAAGAGCTTTGGTTACTTTTCTGTTAACTTCAGAGATGTCCACTTCTTCCGATGTTAGGCCTTCTAAAGCAGAGAACCTGTTCTTCAGTTCTAACTTGAAGGTATTATGGTGTTTTTTAAGGTTGGTTATGTCAATAGATTTTGTTTGTCTTATGAGCTTGCCACGTTCAAGTTTAGTGTTGAGGTGCATCTTACATCTCACCAATCTATGGTCACTACCTGTGTTGAACTTGTTTAGCACACTGCAGTCTTCTATGACGAATTTTTTGTTACACATAATAAAATCAATTTCACTTGTGGTCCCATTTGGATGTCTCCATGTCCATTTCCTGTGTGGCTTTTTCTTGAAGAAGGAGTTCAAGATGAAAAACCCTTCTGCCTCTGCAAACTCAACGAGAGTATTTCCACGCTGGTTTCTGTTGCCATGACCGAATTTACCTACTGAAGTTTCATTCTGTTGCCGTTGCCCTATTTTTTGCATTGAAATCTCCCATAATTATTTTCAAGTGCTGCTTACCTTTATTATTTAGATGACAAATTTCCTCATAAAATTCTTCAATTTCTTCTTCAGGATGACTTGTGGTGGGTGCATAAGTTTGAATAATATGAGCCTGGTATCTTTTCGAGAGTTGGATAACAAGTCGTGCAGCTCTGTCAGAGGAACTTTCAACTTCTACAACTTTATCCTTCAGTTTCTTGTTTATTATAAATCCAACACCACTAGTTCTGCCAGTATCTGTCCCACGATAGTAGAAGAGGTGTCCACTTTTCAGTTCGATGAGATCTTCTCCTTTTCTCCTTACCTCACTTAGCCCCACGATGTCCCACTTGATCCTTTGTAGTCTTCCTCTTCCAATTCAAGAAGCCTTGAATCAGAAGATAGAGCGTCCATTGTAAGTAGCCAAGGTCAGCATCAGATGGCAGCCTAGTCCGGTCCTCCGGGGATTCTTAGCACCCTCTGCCTTCATGTCGCACTGGCCGCTGCCTTGGCCAGGTACATTCCAGCTGCCGGAGACTGAGGGCCAAGATTTAAGTTGTGGAATCATTTTGGAGGGTTTGGCCATAACTCACCACGCTGGCCAAGCGGGTTGGTGAGTGTGGGATAGAATTTCCTCTGATCCCGATGGTATAGTTATACCGCTATGGGCGGTCGTCAGAGCCCCTTTAGTGGGAACAGGATGCACCACGAGAAGGCGGGGTTATATACAAGTAATATTAAACACGACGGACGTATCTTTAACTATTCTAACCAAAATATCTAATATCGTGTAATACATCGAAATTGTACCCCCAGTGCTCGTTACCCGTATTGCATCGATCCTATAATACACTATCTACCAACAAGTAATTGGACACCTGTGATAGCAAAGGAAAACGAAGTTTATTCACCTTCAATAGTTGGTGCAGCCTCCACGAGCGGCGATTACACCTGCAACCCTCCGAGGCATACTCTCAACCAGGCGTTGTACGACGGCTAGCGGTATTTTCTTCCACTCGGCTTGGAGAAGACAGGTCAGTTTCTTCACCGATTTCGGACGGTGGGGGCACCCCTTAAGTCGACGCTCCAACTCGTCCCATAGGTGCTCGATAGGTTTAAGGTGCGGGCTCTGCGCAGGCCAGTCCATTCGATTAACTCTATTGTCGCCATACCAAGCCATGGTGGACCTCGCAACATGACAGGTGACATTGTCATACTGAAAGTAACATGGGGTCCACCCCGTAAAAGTGCCACAACGTAAGAATCGCATGGTCATCCAAAATGGTGCAGTAGGTTTCGGCGTTGAGTCTACCAGGAATTGCGACCAAGGGTCCTGTGCCATACCAGGAGAAACACCCCCACTGCATAATTCCACCGCCGCCGAACTTCACAGTTGGCACAATACATTCCGGCAAAGAGACGTTCTCCAGGCAAACGCCAAACCCAGACCCTGCCATCCGAACGGTAGAGGGTAAACCTTGATTCGTCGCTCCAGAGAACCTGTTTCCACTGTTCAACGGTCCACTGTCGACGTTCTTTGCACCACGTTAGCCGAGCAGCGCTATTGGACTTGGTGATCAAAGGGTTGTGGGCGGCAGCACGCCCATGATAACCGAGCAGATGGGCTACCTTACGGATGGGATTGATCGAAAGAACCCTCCCGGATGCCCGTTGAAACACCTCGCGGATGTGGCCCATCGATTTGGTGCGGTCCTTCCGAATTTCTCCAGCCAGCGCCCGTTGGTCTCTAACACCCAGTTTTGTGGGTCTGCCGGATCGGGGCACATTCCGACAGTCACCTCTCATCTTCCACTTGCCAATCACGTTGGCCACTGTCGATTTTGGGTACTTCAACTCGCTGGATATGTCACGTAAGGATCGGCCATTTCTGTGATACCCCACGATTACACCTTTCTCGAAATCAGAGAGCTCCGAACTGCGTGGCATCTTGCATGAGACTGGTTGCGTTGTTGTTTCCCACACGATATTTAACGGCGGTAGCCGTGACGTGTATCAGGACCGTAGATATCGTCGATTGCAGGGGTGTCCAATTAGTTGTTGGTAGATAGTGTATTTTCACACCCTGTTTTACGGTCAACGCTAGAAGCTCTTTCTAGAAAATTTGCCAACGATAAGGTAATTCAGAGAAGTAAGCATATATTTCTTGAACAATGCTGAAAATGTTCACAATCTGTTTGGAAATATTTTCGTCGTCATTTAATACCAGATTTAAAGTATGAGCCGCTCAAAGTACATAAAATGCGTAAGGGTCTTAAATCGACAAATTATGCTTTTTGTAGTCCATTGTGTTTTTCCTGCATATTGGCTGCATTTGTCATAGCGCTGGCCACACATTCATGAATGCTCAAATCTTCAAGATTTAAAAATAAAATTAGAATTTTTTTTTAATCCTTTGCCCGCGGTATCTGTTACTGAACAAAACAGTAAGAAATATTCTCTGATTTCAAGACGTTTTTTGTTGAATTATAAACGAGTTATTTTTACTAAGAAAGTAAACGTTCCACTTAGCATTACGATTTCTCACAGTATAACGTTTTTATAACTTCTCCCACGTCACTGATATTAATTTATCAACCGAAAAAATTGATTGTGTGTCCTTCCGGCCCCGGAATCTGGCGCCCGGGTGCTTGGCACCCGTTGTACCCCGCTTGGCGCGTCCCTGAAGTAACTAAACTGTTTTTTGAGAAAAAGTGAAAACGTTTCCTTTTTCAGCAAATGCATTTAATGTAAAAGTGGATTTCTTTATTGTTTTTCAGCAAATTTATTAAAACGTTTGCAAACATATGCTTCAACAATTACACAAAAATTCCAGCTGATCGCAAAGTTAGTGCTTCTTATGAAAGAAAAGTTAAAAAATTTAAGCGTCAGTAAATGGACTGTACAATGGAAATACAAAAATAACTTGTTAGTTATTGAAACATAAAAAGTAAGTTTTTGAAATTCATCAGGACAAAATAAAATTTAATGGAGAATATAATAAAAAACTAAAGCATTATTTCCTAACGTAAGTTGATGCATTTTTATTAAATTCAAGCAGCTGTTTCTACTGTAAGTTGCATTTTAACAAAAAAAAAAAAAATGAAACACTTTTTGGGGAGTGGGACCAAGCCCTTTGGGGCCCTTCCTTTAAATATGCGGCTGATTAAAAGCATGTTCTTTTTTGGAACAAAGGTCAGAACCTTTTTAAACTCCAGAAAGTTTGTTTCGATCAAAACATAAGTCATTCAACTTTTCAGAAACTCATTAAACTTCCGAAAAAAGTTATTTTAAACAGATGTAGTTTAATTGCTACACATTTTGATAAAAAAGAATTCGGCTACTTTAATTAATTAGGTATAGATATTTGTTTTTAATTTAACGTAATTATGTGCTTCGAAATGTGTGTATCACTTTAGTTTTCGTGTTTGGTTATAGCTAGAGTTACGGTGGTTCAACCTAAAATCTTTGCCTTTTGCATCCAATGTTAAAACTTCTGTGCATATTTTCTTCGCAATTAGTGTATTTCCCAAGGATGAAAATTTACACATCTATAAAACTAACTTTAAGCTATAGCATTGGATACTTAATGCTTGCTAAAACATAACTATAATTAAGCAAGTCAACATTAGGTTCTCTACTGACGTCATCAATGTACAGGTCGCGCCATCTATTAACAGGTCTGAACATTACTGAAAGAAAAATTATTCTTTTTTACGCTTTCCAACCGTAGGTTGAAGAAGCGTATATGCCCCAGCTTTTTCCGTCCGTCTGTCCACACGATAACTGGCGTAAAAATTTTGCGATTTCGATTGAAATTTTAGCATGTGATAGGGGACCACATGGGGACGAACCTTATTGAAAATGGGACAAATGGGGTCAAAGGTCACGACGTAGGAGCGGGATCCATTCCATTGCTCTTATGCGTCATACCTTGCGTCAATATGGTTTTACTTCAATGAAATTTTACTATGTGGTAGGGGATCGCCTGGGGACGAACCCTATTCAAAATGGGTGAAGTGGGGTCAGGTCAGAACATAAGAGCGGGATGCATTCCATTGTCCTTATGCGTCATAACGTGCGTAAAAATGGTTCGATTTCGATGAAATTTTAGTATGTGGTAGGGGACCACATAGGGACGTACCTTTTTGAAAATGGACGAAATGGGTTTAAAAGGTCAGGACATAGGATTGGGATCCATTCCATCGCTCTTATCCCATATTATTAAGGTGGACGTCAAGTAATTTTGCTTCCTATACTTCCAATGGAAAAACTTTTGTACACATTTCTTCACAATTAATATGTTCCCAAGGATGAAAGTTTGAACATCGATTAAAATAACTTCATATTATAACTTGGAATACTTAATATTTTCTAACATATTAAGTATTCCAAGTTATAATATGTTATTAAAAATCAATAACTTTTTCTTTGGTGGTGTTGAAACCAGAAAAAGGATGGCGCGACCTGTACTTTTATGACGTCAGTAGACAAACACATGTTGGATTGCATAATTATGGTTACGTTTTAGGAAAATATTAAGTATTCCAAAGTTATAAAATGAAGTTATTTTAATCGATGTTCAAAGTTTTCATCCTTGTGAATGCATTAATTGTCCAGAAAAAAGATGGCGCGACGTGTACTTTCATGACGTCAGTAGACAAAAAAATGTTGGATTGCATAAGTATGGTTATGTTTTAGAAAATATTAAGTTTTCCTAGTTATAAAATGAAGATATTTTAATCGATGTTCAAATTTTCATCCTTGGGAACGCATTAATTGGGAAGAATATGTGTACAGAAATTTTTCCATTCGAAGTACAAGAAGCAAAATTACTTGACGTTCACCTTAAAGGAGCAATTCTTGTATGTATGTAAATTTTATTTTGAAAACGGCTCTAAGGAGTTTAATGAAAGTCGTTAACCTACCGTTTTCTGGTACTAGAAATCGATTTAGCTTGATCTCGACTTGAGGAAAATTCGTTTAGTGGGTTAAATAACCACCCCGAATTACCAAGTTTTTGGTGTGATGGCGTTGCCCCGTTAATGTTATCCATGCTTAGAAATCTTATGACGTCATACTGTAGCGAGCAGATGGTCGCGATTCCCATCTGCCTCATTACGTCACGCGTTGTGTGCGTATGTTCGTCCGCACGATAACTCGCGTAAAAATCGTTCGATTTCGATGAAATTTTAGTATGTGGTAGAGAAACATCTGAGAAGGAACACAATTGAAAGTGAACGAAATGAGGTCAAAGGTGAGGACATAGGAGCGAAGTCCATTCCACTGCTCTTAGGTGTCATGACTAACGTAAAAAAACGTTCTATTTCGATTAAATTTTAGTATGTGGTAGGGGATCACCTGGGGACAAACCCTATTGAAAATGGGCGAAATGGGGTTCGAAAGTCAGGACATAGCAGCGGAATAACTTTCATCGCTATTATGCGTCATAGATTACGTAAAAATGTTTCGATTTGGATGAAATGTTAGTATGTTGCAGGGACCTGACTGGGGATAAATCCTGTTGAAAATGGTCGAACTTGGGTAAACGGTTAGGACAGAGGAGCGGGATCTATTCCATAGACCTTATGCATCATAACTTACGTAAAATTGCTTCGATTGCGACAAAACTTTATCATGTTATTTCGGAGGTATACTGAACTAGTTCTGTTGAATATCATCGAAATGGGATCAAAGGTCAGGGTACAGGACCGAGATTTATTCCACAGCCATTATCCTCATAACTTGAGTAATGATTTCTGGTATGTTGGAAAGCGTATCATAATCAATGCATTGCAAGATTTTACTAACTTGTTTAATATAATTATGGGTATGTTTTAACAAGTATTAGGTATTCCATGCAATAAATCAGAGTTAGTTTTATCGATGTGCCAAATTTCGTCCTTGAGAATACATTAATTGTGAAGAAAATATGTACAGAAGTTTTGCCAGTGGAAACATACGGCAGAGATTTTAGGTGGAACCACCTTAAGCGAGATTCCTTGAATTTCGAACACAAAAATAATCATGTAAACCTTGCAGTTCTATATTTACATTTTGTTTCCTGCTGATCCGCAAACCAAACTGTTAGCGCAGACAAATAATTATCTTCCGAAAAGTCCCAGTGCTCTGTGTAACGAAAAACGGTGCTGCTGACGTCACAAAAATCAGCCCGGGTCTTCTGAATCTCGTTGGCCACGGTAGAACCATTCTTTTCATTAGCAATACAACTCAAGCTTCAATTGTCGCACCCCGTTCAGAACAACGTTTTCAAGGTCACGTGCCTGCCAGTTCGATGACGTATGGTCGTCATTTGCATATTTCCATACGAACTAGAACGATGTTTTTTTTTTTTTTGATTGGAGGTTTAACGACCACCGTGAGCAACTCAATGGGCTATAAGCAGTCGCCCGTCTCGAATTTAGGGTCACTGGTTCCAGGGAAGGGAGTGAGCCAGTGCCGTAAGACAAACACAACATCCATGCCTCACCGAGATTCGAACCCGGACCCCGTTCGGACGAATGATCAGAGGCCATCGCTTAGACCACAGTGCCACCGGGGCGGCAAGTACGATGTTGCTTGGGAAAGTCGACTTCTATTGTTTACCTTCGCACGGGTCACCCAAAAATCTTTACAGTAAGTCATCTTGTTTTGAACATATTCTTGAATTTGTATTTGTCTCTTTAATTTTGGATACCAGGCTATATTTAAAATGCAAGGCTTACTCTTACAAACTGAAAACAAATGTTTTCTTTTTCTTCCCGCATGATTTATGATGCGCAGTCTACCTTACAACACACTGATTCGGTAGTATTAACAGGAAATATTTAATCTTTTTAGCGACGTTTCGTAAAAAAGAAATAAAATTTTTAGTGGTACCTTGACAACTATTAGGTTGTCGGAAAGGTCATGACGTATTTTGGCACCCGATGGTGGTTGGGCGGTTTTGGAAGTACTAGAGACATGCACAGCTCTATTATCGCTATGGAATTCGACAGGTGCCAGTTCAAGTTGCAGTCTAAAAGGAATAGTGAGCGATTTGGTTGATTTGCGGAGATTTGACATCAAGTTGAAGATGGAAGTCCAAACTCTGTATTTTCGCCGCGTCAAGCTTGTGAAAAGTTGCGTAAAGTGTACGGTGATAACGCTCTACAAGAACGTGAGTGCCAGCGGTAGTCCGCAAAATTCCGTGCTAGTGATTTTGACCTCGACGATGCTCCTCGGTCCGGGAGGACCACCGATGATGAAGACGACCAAATCAAGGCATTGATCGAGTTCAAACCCACGTTACATGACACGAGAGATTGCAGTCACATTGCACATCCATCATTCAAGCGTTCACGACCACCTGAAGAATCTGGGATACGTAAGCAAGCTCGATGTGTGGGTTCCTCGTGAACTCAAAGAAGCTCAATTGACGGCGCGTATAAACATCTGCGATATGCTCATTAAACGTGAGAAAAATGATCCTTTTTTTGAAGCGACTGATAACTGGTGACGAAAAGTGGATTGTGTACAACAAATGTGCTGCGCAAACGGTCTTGGTCCCGACGTGCTGCTTCGCCTCAAACGACATCCAAAGCAGACATTCATCAGCGGAAGGTTCTGGCCTCAGTGTGGTGGGATTTTAAAGGTGTCGTGTTTTTCGAGCTCCTACCACGGAACCAAAAAATCAATTCGAATATGTACTGTCGGCAATTGGACAGTTTGAAAAAATCCATCATCCAGAAACGTCCAGAGCTCGTACATCGTAAAGATGTTGTGTTCCATCACGACAACGCGAGACCACACACATGTTTGATCACCCGCCAAAAATTACTGCAGCTTGTGTGAGATGTGTTGCCACACCCAGCATACTCGCCTGACCTTGCGCCGTCAGACTTCCACTTGTTTCGCTCTCTTCAACAGTCCTTGCGTAGTATAACGTTCAATTCAGATGAGGCTGTAAATCAGCACCTTGTATAGTTTTTCGCCACGAAAGACAGGCCCTTCTATGGACGAGGCATCCTGCAGCTCACTGAAAGATAGCAAAAGGTTATCGAACAAAACGGGCATTATATCATTGATTGATCTTTGGTTTTTCTATCAATAAATGACCTTTGCGAAACATGGCTAAAATACGTCATGACTTTTCCGACAACCCAATAAACGTATCGAGAACACTAAGCAATATCTATGTAAAGTAGGCTAGAACGCATTGGATAACATTACCGCTTGTACCAGTAATACGATGTTTTCTGCTGATATGAATGAAGACTAAATTTTGTTTCTTTTAACTTCCAAGTAAATAAATGTCAATATTTCTAAAGAGAAAGGCTTTGAAGAAATAATAAAGAACTGCTATTGGCTTTTAAGTTTTTTCTCTTCCTTCTTCGTTAGCATTTATTTTAAAATAAACACACGACCTGAACTGTCTTTACTCTTTTATAAAATATTAAACTACGACATTAGGAGCGAATGTTAAAAGAATTCAACCTTAAATAACTAGTTTTTCAATTTGCTCTGTCTGCCACAACTTTTTTGAAGTAAGCAGGGGTATAATTTTTTTTAGAATGTCTGAATATTCTGAAAATAACATATACTAAATTGTTTCCATAAAGCAAATAAGACGCCTCTGTTGATTCTGTACTGAGAAAAAAAAAGAAAATTAAAAGAGATCTAATCTAAGAATATCTGCTAAATTTGATATGCGTGTGCACCAAATGCGTACAATTTTTGTTGAGCTCGAAACTCATTAGCGAGAGCAAATATTGAAAATTCTGAAGTTTTGTAGTTGCCGCATAATCTTGCAGTTTGTTTAATGACTGAATATGTATCCACCCAATCGCTAAATCTCAATTTGGTTAAAATTCTTTTCCCTTCATCGATACGTAACTTTACTCTTGAAATCCTAGAAAATGCGTCCGAAGTGTAAATAAGGATCCGATGATGTAAGAAGTTTTTAAAATAAGATTTCTGTAAAATTAGGATGTAATATATAAACATATATTACTGAACATTTTGAGAAATATGCATACTGTAGAGTAAATATAGTTTCGGAAAGAAAATGTATTTTCTCTCCATATCAGAAGCTTTCAGTTTGAGAAAGATATATTTTCGCTCTGTAACAGCGAGAAAATGTTTCCATAAAACAAAGCATTCTGTTTGGTTGGTTGGTCAGAGTTTAGTGGCGCAAGGGCCTCGAAGGGCCAAAGGGGCGGCGATAAATCATTCTGAAAATAACTACAAGCAAGAAATTATGTAAGGAAACAGAAATGGGTGCATTTTTTTCCTATTACCATTACTTTTCAAGAAAGAAAAAACCCCCACTATTTTCACATTTCTGCTTTCCAGAATGGCTGCTTTATGAATTTTTCACCCTCAAGAAACAACGTTGTTACAAAATCCTCATCACCGTCTCATTTCTCCGAGTGCCACAGTTCGAAACTTTCTTGAGCAACTGAATGAGCACACATTCTGACCATCATCTACCCTCCCTGAACGTTCGCATTGGTTTCTGTAGGACCACCGCTCAGGGATTAACGTTCGCAAACGACACCTCTCATATTTTTTCAGATACCCCTTACAAAATCCTCTCTGTCTCTGTCTCTCTCTCTCTGTCTCTCTCTCTCTCTCTCTCTCTCTGTATATATATATATATATATATATATATATATATACGCATTTTTGTAGGGGAGATTTTTTATAAGCGATACCCCCTATAAAAACTATATATATATATACACCTTTTTGTAGGGGAGATTTTTTATAAGGGATACCCCTCTATAAAAACTATATATATACCCAGCAAAAGCACAAGAGTTGGGAAACTACTGGCCACCAGCTGGCAGTGATGGGTCACTGCTGGCTGAAACCTGCCGCTCACTGCTCGGTAGCGGTCCGTTGGTGACAGCGCCATTAGTTGGCAGCCATTGATGGCCCTGCAGCATCGCCACGTATTGTGGGCCTCCAAGCAAGTGCAACTAGTGGCCCGTAGCCGGCAACCGACGCAACCCCAACACCAGGTGGAAGCAACGGGACTGCGCATGCGCAGAAGCAACACGTGCTGTATCTCTCGTAGTACCAGTTTGCTGAAGACGACGCTATCGCCATTGTGTTATTTTAGCGGATGTTAAGAAAAAAAGCCATATGTAGAGAGGCGAATTAATTTCCTATAATGAAATGCCACGTCGACGAAGATATCAGATTAAGCGATGAAATACACCCACTCCATTCCCATAAATACCAAGAAATAAGTTCTGTGTAATCTTTCGTTTTAACATACATTAAACCGATTGAAACAAAAGTCCTGGAAAAACATAAAAAAAAAACCCGTTATGTTGGGGAAAAAGAAAAGAAGAATTATACGCGTACAAAATTTATCAATTATTTAAAAAAAAACAAAAAAAAAACAAAAAAACGCTATGTGGATATAATGTACTCATCCATAGGTTGAATACACAAGACTGGGGGAATTCACTCGTACAAATAACGAGAAGTAAAATAAAATACCTTTCTCTTTAAGACAAATGTAGCCTTGGACAGCGGAAAGGAAAGATACAACATTAAAAATGTAAATAAATGTGATATGAATGGGTAAATATATGAATTCAACAATCGCCCATCAAAGACCAAAAGGACAGCACAAAACTTTGAAAAGCGCCTTTAAGTTGGTATACTCGTTGAAAATAAGTAAAGTTCCCTTAAGGTAAAAAAATCGTAACGTTGAAACAATAAATTTATGAATTATATGAAACTGACATTTATGAAAAATACATCGAAATATTGTAAAATTAAAAAGGGAACCATTCTTTACACATCCCGCAAGAAAGAGCATCAGCTTCAAGCAAACGGTCGTGCATGGCAAATTAGTCCCGTTGGTAGAGCGCCCGCTTCCCACGCAGAGAGTCCTTGATTCGTTTCCATAAAGATCGAAAAGGTTTTTCAGGACGTGTTGAGAAAATTTCTCCAGCGCATTTATGTAATGCGGAAGTTTCGTAAGTAAAAGAAAAGCAGTTGTATCTTTGGGAAACTGCGGTTATTCCTTATTATTTGTTATTTATGGCTACTAGTGGAAAATTGGCGGACAAGAATCGGCAAGCCATCAGTTACGTCACGTGATTGCCCGCTGCTACTGCTGAGAAACTAGCGGACCACATTAGGCTAGCCATCATTTATAGCACGTGCTTGCAAAGCCACTGAAAGGCCACTTGCGGCAACTACTGCCTGTGATGGATAACTAATGGCCCTGTTCGGACATATGACAACTGATGGAGGTGCCACTGTTAGCCCGTTACTGGCCCGAACTGCTGGCCCATGTGGTGGCTGCCCGGACGTTTTATTAACGGTTGGGTGGCGGCAACATAGTGCTAGGCCACCGCTGGCAGTGCTGGCCCAGCAAGACTGTTTTTACTGTGTCTGTGCATTGACAAAAGTCACCGGACACACCCCTTCAAAACCAAATGAACGGATCCACGGCGTTATTAAAATGCGCGGTACAGTGCAAACGGTATAAAAACAAGTCTGCAGCTCACCGAGATCATATTGCACTGTGAGGTTGAGAGAAAATGTCGGGGCGGGAGGGAACTGACTTGGAGAAAGGAAAGATTGTTGGGAGTTATATTAGTGGGTTGTCCATAACAGAAACCAAGGAGCATTTAAACATATCCAAGTGAAGTGTTTTGGATGTACTGAATAAGTGGAAGACACATGGCGTCCCTTAAGCAGCGAAACGTACCTGCAGACCAAAGAAAATCAGTGATAGAGGACGTCGAAGCCTCAACAGAGTCGTCACAGCTCATCGATGGAGTACTGCACAAGACCTCAGTGTACAGGCGAGTAAAATGCTGGAACCTGTGTCGTGAGCGGCAGATTTCAGCCAGCAATGACCCATCGCTGAGAGCTGGTGGCCAGCAGTTTCCGAACACTTGTGCTTTTGCTGGATGAATATTGCAGTACAGAAAATATAAAGAGGAAAATACAGGTACAGGTATATCCACAAAGCAACACGAAGTGGAGAGCAAACAGAAGAAGCTTATTATCATTTTGTTGGGATCAGTTGGATTACACCACCGCTAGAGAACTATTCAGCGTGAAAGATAAACAATAAGGGGGTCGGACCATAACATCAGGGATTTGCACATATGTTAAAAATACGATGCACACAAATAAGAAATAACATAAGGGCATATCATTCGGTATAAAGTAACACAAGTACAACATTATGAGAAGATGTACAAGGGTATGATAAAACACCAACCGATGAAAATATAATGACGGTCAAAAAGCAAGGCACAGTACAGGAATACACAAACTACGTATGAGAACAAAGTTAACATACAATGCGTGCAAAAGAAAAACACAAGGCACAATAACAAAATCAGAAAACAACATTGCAATGCGAGAGTGATAACATGAAGGTACAGAGTGCTGCAATTGGTGGAACAATATAAAAAGAATCGAGAAACTAGAAAATGCTAGGCGACCACAAGGTAGAAAACGTCGTCGGAGAGAACGAAAAGTGTTAGGTTCGGAAGGGGCGCTAAAGTTCATCGACTCGAGGAAGTAAGGTATCCCAAATTTGTTTCTTAGAGAGGTCATTCAAGGAGGAGACACGGAGAGTGTATCGTCTCATGAAAACCTGGTACCTAGGATCTGTGACACTCAGAGATTTGAAAAATGACACATAAGCTTCAAATTACGTCTCCGCTGCACACAGATCAAGATCAGCTGAGATGAGGAAGTCTTCAGTACAGATAACTGTACTAGCAGATTGGAAGAGACGTAAGAGTTGCTGTCTGCACAGTGGTCCAGGGACTAGAGGAAACTTATCAATGGCCCGTATGACCTCATCATTATAGAGAACATTGACACGACCAGAACGGAGTCTCATAATGTTCGAGGAATCATCAGGCGGAGAAATATTGGAACAGGAAACATCGGGAACACCAGATGAGGCCACAAAAGGAGTAGCAGAAAGATGGCTTACCTTTTTCGGTTTCACAGAACCTTTGGAAGTTCCAGTCCGTTTTGAAGAGGAAGTTGAGGTGGATGAATTCATTGGCGGGTCTGGAAGAACAGCCGAAACGGAAGACGAAAACACAATATGCGCCGAAAAATCAGTATGTACCCGATCAACATCGAAGGACACTGGAGCATCATGCGAGATAGCAGGAAGGTGCGGCAACGGGGGAAAACAGGCATGGTCGTAGTTGGAGATCCGATATGCGAGACACACAGAGGAAAGCTAGTAGGCCGGAGTGCCGAAGCATCACTCGACACATCCGAGTCGGAACACTCCGCTGGAGACACATCAGTAGTAGAAGACATCTCTGCTAACCCAGAATGAGGATGCACTACTGTACGGTGCGGAAGATGATAAAAGGGATCATTGTCCTGGACTGGATTGTGAGACTGACGGAAAAAAGGAGAGACCGCGTCAGGCAAAACTGTGGAAGAGGTTATCGTAAAAGGACCGATGTGATCGGCATTGGGATGCGAGCTGGAAGACTGACCACGATGTCAGCACACACAGGAGGCAGTGGTTTGACTCTGGGTAAGACAATGAGCACAATAGTGAGTGTTGAAAACCTTGAAACTGTACGTGCGTGAGCCAATTTCAACAGTAGCTTCTGAAGGACAATCTGCCAAGGCGTTCTGAGTGGGAAAGACAACAAACAGCTGACGGCGAGGTCCTGTAGCATGTGCAAATCGAGTTCCTGTGTGAAGTATCAGAAAGGCGACGGACCTTGCACTCAATTTTAGAAACATGTTTTTAAAGGAAAAGAAGCGCAGTATCAGGCACTTCCTTTAGAACAGGATAGAACGTGATGTTCATCGCACGCTTGGAAAGAGGCGAAGGGATGAGATGATATGTTCCAATCGACAGTCCGTGTGCAAGAAAAAAGTCAGCATCATCCTTGCGCTGGAACCGCACTGAGATACCCCGAGGGGTACGAGAAATTCCGGCAATAGCCGCGGACGACACATGGCCTGAGAGGGATTCCATGCGGCGTGGCAAAGGAGTATTCAGTAAGGCATAAAAGAGCACACCTCTATGCAAGAAATTATGGAACTCACAGCCAATCTGCGAATTTTTATTAATCATTACCTTCACCTTGTGGTTGGATACCTGAATAATAGGTAGGGATTGCAAGAGACCATCAGGCGGAGAAGAAGCTGACGTTGAAGTAGCGCCTCGCTGCACTGTAGAGGCAAATGTCATCCTCGGAAGAGAAGTCTGTGCTGAGCCAGCAGGCACAGAAGGCAGTGAAGGCAGCGATGCACAGCCAGTATTAGTTGTACCCAGGAAGGACACCGAGGCAGCGGCAAAAGCAGAAGAAGGAGGAGCATCCAAGACATGTGAAGGAACCGGAGCAGGAGTACCAGGCAGCTGGGAAGGCACCTGTGCAGACACATCTGAGGACGAGGGTACGCCAACATCCATAGACGTGGGAAGTGCGACGTGACGTGCGTCCGCCACGCCCAGAAATGATAAGGATAGACCGGAAGCTGACATGTTTGCAGCTTCCAAACGTAAACGAACGAGCTAACGATATAAAAACGGAAAAATATGAACAAATACAAGGACGATATCGCCAGTAAAGTATCTCAAAACGTACAGAGTACCATTAAACAGGCGGTGCCAGCAACAGGGGAGTGCGAGACGAGGTGTATCACACTAGAATGCATAAAATGCAGGAGCCATCAACACAACGTCTGTCAAGCACCAGCAATGGACTGGACATATTTCCAGAAAAACGAACCACAGGTGGACAACAGAAAATTTAGACTGAGTACTAAGGGACAGGGAAAGAACCAAAAGAAGACCACGTGGGTGATGGGTGGATTAAATTCGGAAGGATGCCGTAGCGGCATGGGAGAGACTGGCTTAACACAGCCATTTCTGGAAGAAACTTGGGGAGACCTTCATCCAGCAGTGGATTGATAAGGATGACGATGATGATGGTGTGTATGTGTGTCTGTATTACAACGTATGTCAGAATTTTTATTCTTATTTTGAGTATTTTTTTGTGGGATCACGTATTTGGACACTGATACTGAATACTGTTCCTGGCGTGTCAAAGTCCTGCAGTCCTTTATTTAAATCTGAAGTTTATCCAGTGGTGACTTCAGATTTAAGCGAACAGATTATGTTCTTGATCTTAGTATTTGTACTGCCCTTTGAGAAGAACTTTCTGAATTGAATCTTTCCGTAATGTTGCATCGTAATTCTTTTGTGAGCCCATGCACTTTCAATGATTTTTTTCTATGCTAAACAATTGGTGTCCGACATTTAAAGTCAAAGAGAATATCGACATGAGTAACTTTAAAGATAAATGTTGGGGCAATGAGGCCTTTCTCTAGTTTTTTTATTGTCCTGAAGAACATCACGAGCAGAAAGTTTCATTTTTGCAAAGGACACGCTCTACCTCGTGCAAGTGTCTTTTGGCTAAATGTTTGACGTAGTCGTGGTTCTAATTTACGTCTGCGTTCGCTGAGAATACAAGAGTTTAAATATTGGAGGCACCGACTAGAAATATTTTGAGCCCTACCTTCGAAACTATGCAAAACACTAAAACAAATATGAAATATGTAACTCGTAAATATAAACTCACATAAAATGAGAGCCACCTAAGTGGCTCTCATTTTATTCGAGGTGAAGAATTGATGGTGTGTTTGTCATACCACACTAGATCTTATTATTTCCTCGAACCAGTGATCCGAAATTTAGGACGGGTGACAGCTTAATTATATCCCATAGAGATGTTCGCGTTGATCGTTAAATCTAAAGATATATATATATATATATATATATATATATACACTATATTGACAAAAGTCACCGGACACGTAGGACAAAAACACAACATAGCATTTATTGACATACATCAGTACAGTGTCGTTTCACCTCTGGCCTTAACGCATTCACTGACCCTTTGAGACATGCTTTCTACAAGGTTTTGGAACAAAGCGATAGGTGTGCGTTTCCATTCAGTACATAATGCTGCCGCTAACAGTTGCTTAGTAGTAGGCCTTGGTTCCAAACTTATTATGCGGCGCTCTAATCTATCCCATAGGTGCTCTATTGGATTAGGACGAGGGCCTTGCGCTGGCCAGTCAACACACAATACGGAATCACCGTCTAAACACTCCGTAACAGTCCTTGCTTTATGGCTCGGTGCATTATCCTGCTGGTACCAACAAGAGAATATCGACGTAGACGTGCTGGTTTACAGGTTTATCCACGATAACCAATGGGCCAGGACCATACCGCGAAAAACATCCCCACACGAGTACAAACTTGACTATAGGAGTAATACACTGTGATAAATAACGTTCCCCAAGCTGCCTCCATACCCACGCACGGCCATCAGACTGATGGATCGTGTATCTGGATTCATCAGTCCATAGGACTCGTTTACATTGATCTACGGTCTACCATAAAGTTCTTTACACTATGCTAAAGGACAAGTAGCATTCCTAGTGGAGAAAAAAGCCTTATGAGCAGCTGCACGACCACGGTAAACCATGGAATGAAGTTCCCTGCAAATGGTACATGTACATACCGAGGTTCCAGCATTTTTGCTCACCTACATTGAGGTCTTGTGCGGTACTCCGTCGATTAGCTGTAACGACTCTCCTGAGGCTTTGACGGCTTCTATCACTGATTTTCTTTGGTCTGCCGGTACGTTTTGTTGCCTCTTGAACTCCATGTGTCTTCCACTTATTCACTACATCCAAAAGAGTTGACTTGGGTATGTTTAAACGCCTCTCGGTTTCTCTTATGGACAACCAACAAATATAACACCCAACAATATTTCCTTTCTCAAAGTCAGTTCTTTCCCGCCGCGACATTTTCACTCAACCTCACAGTGCGATATGATCCCGGTCAACTGCAGGCTTGTTTTCATACCGTTTGCAGCTGTACCGCGTATCTTAACAACGCAGCGGATCGGTTAATTTGCTTTTGAAGGGGTATCCGGTTACTTTTGTCAATGTAGTGTATATATAACCCAAATAATATCATTTTCTTGTCGTGCATCTGCATTTATAGGGTTCACAAGTGACATAAGCAAGAAAAATCAGTTCTCAAGTAGGTGATAACTTTCGCCATATCTCCCTGTTCATTGCAAGATTTTCTGCTTCTATGGATGATTTCACAATTTTAGGCTGTCTACTATACGTCAACCTACCTGCCTTAAGGCAGGTATTGCAGAATAACACCTGTTCAAGCAATCTTTTATCTCTCATCTGACACAGAAGTCCGTATTATCGCAATATTTTCTCATAAACTTTTCCTCTATAAGAAAAATACCCAGTTCTGCTATAATGTCTTCACCACTAATTTGGTTTTGCCGCTGGATCACCTATTTATTCTAGATATTCTTCTCAGCAGTCTCGTTTGTTCTGGTTCTAACCTCTCGCAGAGCCTTTCGCTTTAAAGGCAGCCTTTCAGCTGTACATAGCGGTCGGTCCTAATATTAATACTACATTGTGTACCAGCCAGGTTCGTCCTCTAGCTAGTAACCTCTTTCTTTGGGAAAATATTCTCATACACATGACAGGAGCAATAAAGAATGATAACATTTTAAGCAACATGCACTATACTGACAACAGTCACCAGACACCACTTCAACAGCAAATGAACGGATCCACTGCGTTGTTAGGATGCGTGGTACAGCTGCAAACGATGTAAAAACAAGCCTGCAGCTCACAACGATCATATTGCACTGTGAGGTTGAGTGAAAATGTAGCGGCGGGAGAGACCTGACTTTGAGAAAGGAAAGATTGTTGGATGTTATATTAGTGGGTTGTCCATAAGAGAAACACAGAGGGGTTTAAACATACCCAAGTCAACTGTATTGGATGCACTGAATAAGTGGAAGACACATGGCGTGCCGGAAGCAGCAAAACGTGCCGACAGTTCATAGAAAATCAGTGATAGAGAACGTCGAAGATTCAGGAGAGTCGTTACAGCTAATCAACGGAGTACTGCACAAGACGTCAGTGTACAGGTGAATAAAACTGCTGGAACCTCGGTATGTACACGTATCATTCGCGGAGAACTTCATTCCATGGGTTATCGTTGTCGTGCGGCTATTCATAAGCCTCTCATCTCCACTCGGAATGCTACTCATCGTTCAGCATGGTGTAAAGAACTTTTATGGTAGACCGTAGATCAATGGAAACGGGTCCTATGGACTGATAAATCCAGATACACGATTCACCAGTCTGGTGGCAGTGTGTGGTTATGGCGGCAGCTGGGGCAACGCTATTTACCACACTGTATTGTTCCTACGGTCAAGTTTGGAGCTGGCAGTGTACTCGTGTGGGAGTGTGTTTCATGGTATGGTCCCGGCCCATTGGTTATCGTGAACAAACCTGTTAACCAGCACGTCTACTTGGATATTCTGGACAATTATTCCCTACCAACTCTGGCAATACTATGGAACTGAATGTTGTTGGTACCAGCAGGATAATGCACCGAGCCATAAAGCAAGGACTGTTACTGCGTGTGATTCCGTATCGTGTGTGAACTGGCCAGCACAGAGCCTTGATCTTAATCCCGCAGAGCACCTATGGGATGGATTAGAGCGTCGCATAATAAGTTTGGAACCAAGGCCTATTACTAAGCAATAGTTAGCGGCAGCATTATGTACTGAATGGAAGCGCGTACCTATCTGCTGTGTTCCAAAACCTTGTCGAAAGCATGTCAGACCGACACCGTACTAATGTATGTCAATAAATGCGATGTTGTGTTTCTCTTCTTGTGTCCGGTGACTTTTGTCAATATAGTGTATATGAAAAAATATATGTGTACGAAGAAACAACTGCAGATTACGGTCCAGGAACCTTTTTACAGGTGTAAAGAAATGCGATTAAGATTCACTTAGAAAAAAAGAACTGATGCACAAAGCTGTTACGAGAACTGAAGATTGATGGGGCAAATTTAAATATAACTGATGACTAATACTATCCTGGACAACAGATATCAACCTATGGCCATATCAAAGCGGAAGCTAATAGGCGCATGAAGTTTGGTTGGAGTGCAATCGGAAGTATAATTTTCAGCTCAGTATCATGTAATTAGTTTTCGAGCCTAAAATATTTTCATAACAGATTACTTGATTTCTTCCTGTGTATAAATCAGACTCTGTAACCTTCGTCTGATTTCTTCCTGTGTATAAATCAGGCTCTGTAACCTTCGTCGCAAAAATACTTTGCAGTGCTGACTTGCAAAAATGTCGTTGGCGTGCTTCTCAGAAATGTGTACTGATTATATTTCTTTCAGCAAAAAAGTTCGTTCCAAATTACCAAATCTTTTGGTGAACTCTTTAGGTGAAGCACGATAAGGATGATTTTTTCCTATACCCTGCTTCTTCTCTTTAATAAGTTTTCCAAAGTAATCAGGAAATCTTCCACGTAACCTGCCTGAATCTCAGCTTGGTAGAATGATACGTAAGCAGAATATTATTTTATTATCGTGACAGATATAGGTTGTTTTTTTTTTCAGTTGTGAAAACACAGACTTATCCACGTCGGGCATTGAAACCGGGTCACCTCACTCCGAAGTAAGTTGCTCTCCCAACTGAGCAACGCGGACATGTGCTCTCATTGCTATCTGCCTTTATCTTATGTCTTATGTGCGTCCTGCGGCACAGGCACCTCACATCCCCCCCTCCCTTCGCGAAAGAGTGCCGTTGGCATGGCCCACTGGTCAACCGGCGCCATGTGTCGCTGTAGGCAGTCATCCCATGAAGAACGTGCATTTGAGAAATCCCAGACAATTTGGTGTGTGGAACGTAACATCACACTGATTTATTTTTTCGAAGCACTGAAGAAGGGATTCTCATGTTTCCCGTCTCGCCGTGTTTAAAGAACATCACATCATTGCGAGAAACATAACAGCCGGGTCATCCTGGAAGTTCGGGTGCCAATGTTAAAACACAGGTTTGTCCACGCCGGGTATCGAAACCGGGTACTCTCACTCCGGAGTAAATCGCTCTCCCAACTGCACTTCGCGGACATGTGCTCTCATTGCTATCTGCCTTTATCTCATGTGCGTCCGCGGCGCAGGTACGTCACACAGTGTTGTTACCGTTGCTTATTTGTATGTTTCTGTTCCGTATCATGGCCCCAACACATTAGAAATTCGTTGAATAAAAATTTCGGAATTGCGACTTTTTTATTATTTGCTGGAGAAGTCACGCATTTCTTAACTCGCAATGTTCTTAGCTAAGTATGTGTGAAGAAAAGTCAGTCTCATTAGAAAATTATATTACATGAATCAGGATATTGCTTCGAAGTAAACGTTCCGTAGCTTTTATGCTACCTCAGATATCTGAAAATCCCACACAGATATTTCTTAATGACACAATGATTGGTTTGAACTGCCAGTAAATAACAAATCATCTATTGAAACTTAAACGTCTTTATCTCATTAAAAGCTGGTCGCTTTAACGATTAGCACACTTCACCATATCACCGATAGCGTGTAACACACTTCAGGTATAACAAACTTGGTAACAGGTTAACGCTGTAAGTTCGAAGCAATATTACAATCAATGTCTAACAAACTCAAACCTCAAAACATCTAATTAGCAAAATGCATGCAGGAAACAACACTTTTACAGAAATCAACTAGAAATCATCGGACAAAAGCCAGCTACAACGCCATCCAGCTCGAGAGCCAGCCATTAGACATTGTAAACATCATTCTTATATCTATTTTTATCATACATCATTCTACACCTGACCTTAATTCAGGTTGCCACAAGACACTCATTCGAGAGACAAATGTACCCCTTCATCGCCACCATACGAATTTCTTGTAACGATACGGGTCAGTATTCATATGACATGTAGCGAAAAAAATTGTGTGTGGATGTTTGCCATCATTTACGAAAGAAGCGGTATATCCGCCATTTGGTCTTAATCACGAAACTGTCGGAGCAGTGGTCTAAGCGATGGCCTCTGATCATTCATTCGTCCGAAAGGAGTCCGGGTTCGAATCCCGGTGAGGCATGGATGTTGTGTTTGTCTTACGGCACTGGCTCTCTCCCTACCTTGGAGCCAGTGAAGGGGCGGGCAACTTCTTATAGCCCATTGAGTTGCTCACGGTGATCATTAAACCTCCAATCCAAAAATAAAAAAAAAATCCAAATCCAATCACGGAACTGAACGTGTGCTACCACATCAAGGTAAGCAAAAAGAACGGATTTTGATGATGCCGTAAAGAATAACTTTCTAAAACTATACATGCTCTCGAAGCTTGAAGCTTCGTCTATAGAGGGAAGTTACTCAATTTATATAAAATCCCTTCCCTGGAACCAGTGACTCTAAATAAGGGACGGGCGACTGCTTGTAGTCCATTGTGTTGCTCACGGTGATCGTTAAGCCTCCAATCCAAAAATTAAAAAAAATACAAATCCAATCACGGAACTGAACGTCTGCTACTACATCAAGGTAAGCAAAAAGAACGGATTTTGATGATGCCGTAAAGAATAACTTTCTAAAACTATACATGTTCTTGATGCTTGAAGCTTCGTCTATAGAGGGAAGGTAGGTAATTTATATAAAATTTCGAAATGTTACAGAAACGGATGTAGAATTCCATCAGATACTTGGTAGCCCTGAAACGCCACGGTGGCGTTAACCCTTTAACGATCATAACGCCCAAAACGCCCGTACGTACAAACGGCCATAGCGGCCAGAATTCGCCTCTCTAGAATGAGTCAGATTTCCTACCCTACTTGTTCTTCAAATTTTCTCAATCTATGATTGATCAGCAAAAGCCACCCTCAGTCACTATTGTTGTTATTAAACAAAGAAGAGAAACAACAGACAGTTTCGGGCGTTACGGTGTTTAGAGTGATACATGAGTTTTGGGTCACGGGCGTTAAAAAGTTAAAGTTGTTGATACAAGACTTTTAGGTTAGTTACGAACACTTACGTAAATATTCGTCATCTTAAACTCATTTCCAGTTTGTTATAGGAGCACACGTAAATTATTGAAGCTTCTTCGATGGTGCAGTTGTCTAAGCGATGGCTTCTGATCATTCGTCCGAAAGGGGTCCGGTTTCGAATCCCGGTGGGGCATGGATGTTGTGTTTGTCTTACGGCACTGGCTCTCTCTCCCTTCCCTGGAACCAGTGGCCCTAAATTAGGGAAGGGCGCCTGCTTATAGCCCACTGAGTTGCTCACGGTGGTCGTTAAACCTCCAATAATAAAAAAAAAAAATGAACTGCAAGGTAAGCGTAATCAAGACTTCCATGCTTAAAAATGCAAAGTTACAGACGAAAGGTACGGCAATGAAAAGCCAGAAAAGATCTAAACCAATCGGAACCCGAAGTGAAGTGGTTATGCAACAACCAAGCATAAGGTAACGCTGGATGTGTTTTATTTATGATGAAGATCGCGTGGGGGACATGTTTTTGTGCAAATTTTATGTGAGGCATTTACATGGTAAGTGTGGAGGTATCAGAAAGAACACACATTTTTTAACTTACAGATGTCCAGAGTGATGGCTCTCTTATGAATTTCCAAACTCTTATGTTTTTTCAAACTTTTCTAACACGTTGTTCGTATTGTGTGAAAACTGTTTTTTTTCCCATTGCATTCTTTTAAATAACCCAGTAAGTTCATAAAATATTTTTGCCGATTAGAGTTGTTGGTCCAGCTGCAAGCCAAGAAAAACTTCATAATGAGTGAATATTTATCATTTTGTTACATAAACTCAAAATGAATTTGATATTGTTGTATTTTGATTAAATAATATTCGTTTTAGGGGGAAATATTTCGAAATGTCATGTTAAAAATTGATGGCATTGATTTGGCCACCTGTTTCTAATAATGCCATCATGGAACCTTTTTCTAACTCAGTTTTGTTTCACCTCCTGAAATACTTATCATCCATATCATTATGCTGTTATCTACAGAAGAGATTAAAGTGTTTTCGTCATTATTTTCCTGTTTTAATGTTTTTTTATTTCCAGAGCTACAGCATTTTAAGTAATAAAGAGGCGTTATTAGGGTTGCTAGACTACCTTGTTAGACTATACGTCACAAACTGCACAAAAATTATTTGCTTTAACTGCGGATCTGCATTGTAAACAGAGTCGATGCCGTAAGCCGACATGGTAGATGCGATTAAAACTTTTGCTAAACGATATAGAAATAAAAACGAGTCCCGAGAAAATTGGGAAATTGATATTTTTACGGTTTCAAAAGACTGAAATATCCTGATTAAAACTACCAAGGTCCAAAAAATAGCATTTGTGGCATGCAACATCTTTTACACTTCTATTCTCGAAGAAAATCTGTTACAGCAATCATGTTAGAGAGCCGTCTTTCTGTAAATTTGGAGAAAACATTTTAATAATGTTTTCTTTGGTCTTGTAAACAAGAGACTCGGTACGGAAGAGGAGAAAGAAAAAAAAACCTAGAAGAATAGGGAACACACTTTTCAACAGTGCCTCCAATAAGTGAGTGACGAAGTCTTCCCGATCAAATAAGCGCGGAGGTAACCCCTATGCGGGCGAGATGAAAATCCTCCGTTCTCACAAAAGGAAAAGGGTTCTACCTCTTATATTGATCTACGCTCCGCACCAGCATACTTGGGAGTTTGAAGATGGAAAGGTCCCAGTCTCCTTGAAACGCCTCAATTGGAACGAGAAGACAAAAACGAAGAGGCTGGTGACTGCGAAATAGGGAAAGTCAAGGTACCCAAATACAACTCTACCAAAGTACAGTGAATATTTTTCAATTCCGAAGAGGAGGAAAACCAGGCGCCCTGAACCATATATGTCCCCCCCCCCTTTCTTCTACCAAACCCCTCCACCACCACTGGGGCTTCCAAGCTTGGTGAGGGATCGACCGGTGTTGAAATTCCCAGTTTGAACATGAGTTGGGCACAGCGGAGGTTGTTCTCAGCGGAAACCGGAGAACGGAAGAGAGCGCAGTCGGTAAAATTTGATGCTTCAATGAAATCGGAATATCGTTTGCCTGAAGTCGCCCTGAAACCCATGAAATCCGCGGAAGAATGAAATTTGAAATTGCGTTCACTAGCTTTTTTTCCCTTTTTTTTATATATATATAAATATACAAATATACGGAAATATTTGGGCTGTCCTTTCTCTGCTGGAGGCAAAGGAAACATTCATAAGTAAAGGAATTTCCATGACTGAAATATTTGTTTACATGTAGATCATTGGACTTACTGAAGCGAATGAGATGGCATGTGCATGGAAATTTATTCACACGAGATATATTTTCTGTAAATATAATAAGATAGAAATATTCCGCGCTCATGATTTCAAGGTGAACAATAGTGATGAGCTGAATATAGTAGTTTGCTAGAAATGCAAGGCAGGGAAATCTCGATTGAAGGAGCATAACACCCAGTGGTATATCAACTAAATTCGGGGAAAAAAACAAACAAAAAAACTTCTCACAACTTCTGCAAATATTAAAACATTGAGTTAATATTATCTGCAGTACAGCATAATTTTGTGCTAGAGTGAAAATGTATTTTTAACTTCTTTATGATTATCAGCAATGAAGTCCATTTTTGACATTTTTTTCTCCGCCGCGAGCAGAGAATCCTCTTATTCTTCTGAAAGGCTTAATGAGCATGCGCAGTTAAGTGTCCTTCTTGAAGGTAGACAGCAGCGTGCACGGTAAAGGGTGCTTTAGATATGTAGTAAGTTTACATAGTTTTTCATGGGTCTAGTTAATGTTCGCAGTGAACTTCGTCAACCATAAATTTTACTTCTACAATAATTCCGTGAATATATATTGTAACGTACCACGTAGATGACGTACTGGTGAGGTGATGCTTGACCCAAATAGGCAGTTTGCCGCAATAAGCCTGCCGGAGTAGTTCAGTTGGAAGAACAGCCACTCCGCAGTAGGGAGATGTAAGTTCGAATCCCATCGAAAAGAAAGGTTACATTGACGCTCGAACGAAAGTGGATCGCTGGCCGTTAAATTTGAAATATTTGTGTAATGATTCTTCCATACAGCGCATGTAATGAATAAAAATTAATTCTTCTACAATCTGGTTCCTTCGATCATGGTTGTCGGCTGCCCCGAAACCTACGATTTCGTGCTCCCGCTTTTCACAAGGATGGCGGTTATTGTAGCGTACTAACTACTGAGATGACGTGTCAAATATGCAAGTTGCAGCGAAAAGCGTTCCGGCTCAGTTCAGTTGGAGGAACAACCGCTGCTTACTGGGAAGATGGGGTTCGTATCTCACAACCGGCAAAAAAAAAAAAAAAAAAAATATGACACCGAATTTTCGGTTGTAATGAGCACATGTTTTGAACCCGTTCTGACACAAATTAAATATATCAGCGCTGTTCAAAGTCAATGGAATCGGTTAAGAAAGCGATCAACCGGTTTCTACAATCGATAAAACATTCACAAATAAAAACGCCTACTTAGTTCCATCACCGACTGAAAAGCATGTAATGAAAATTAACAAATGGAGGACAAAACGCTTCTCTAGCGCAAGGAAGCTATCAGAGACAAAGATATTTTCAAATCGAATACCTACACAAGTTAGTAAATTCATGCAATGCATTGATTACGATACGCTTTGCAACATACCAGGAATCATTACTCAACTTATTACTCAAGTTATAAGGATAATGCCTGTGGAATAAATCTCGCTACTGTGCCCTGACCGTTGATCCCATTTCGACGACATCAAACAGAATTGGTTCAGTATATACATCCGGAACAACATACTAAAGCTTTGTCGCAATTTAAGCATTTTTGTCAAGTTATGAGGATAATTGCTGTGGAATAAATCTTGCTGCTGCGCCCTGAGCTTTGACCCCATTTCGATGATATTCTGCAAAACCAGTTCAGTATACCTCCAGAACCACATGACAAAGTTTTGTCGCAATCGAAGTCTTTTTACGTAAGATATAGTGCATAAGGGCGATGGAATGGATCCCGCTCGTATGTCCTGACCTTTGACCCCATTTCATCCATTTTGAATACGGTTCCTCGCCAGGCTATGCCCTACCACATACTAAAATTTCATCGAAATCGAACCATTTTTACGCGAGTCATCGTGCGGACGGACGGACAGACAGACAGATAGACGTACGGACGGACGGACGGACGGACGAAGCTGGAGCATATACGCTTCTTTAACCTACGGTTGGAAAGCGTAAATAAAAGAAGAAATATAGAAAACGAAACATGATATAAGTCTACGTCTGCTACCGAAAGAAGTTTGCATAATGGAAAAGTAGAAAATAGGGGGAAAATAGTCTTCATGGAAAAAGCTATGCTAATAAAAAAGAAATTTTCAAATACGTCTACCGGATGCAGGGATAGCGAAAAAAGAAGTTTCTATCTTTACGCACCCACCGGGAAATATTTGCATTATTTAAAGAGGATAATGATTTAAAGAGGACACATCTCTATGTAGCGAATGGCATACAGTGAAAAAGAAATTTCTCAATAGTGTCTTTAGAAGTTGCGATACAGCTGCAAACTGAAATACGCAAACACCACCTACTGACAGAACTGTGAACTACAAAATTCCTCATATACTAGACGAAAGTAAATGCCATCCAGTGTTGAAATCAGACATGCAGAAGCAGATATATTGAGAAAAGCTGATTAAGCTTCTGCGCACCCCTAGCGACGCTATTGATTAAGTTGTTGCGCACCCTAGCAACGCTATTGATTAAGCTTTTGCGCACTCCTAGCGACGCTTTTGATTAAGCTTTTGCGCACCCCTAGCGACGCATTATTTCGGGAAGAAAATACGAATTCGCACACAGGATAAGAATTATTAGTAGCACCTGACCGAAGAAAAAAAGTTTTTCATTCGAATTTTTAGTCCCGAAGATACTGTAAACGAAAATGTGAACTTACGCGCTCTGGCAGCAAACTTGTGCGTTATGAGAAATTTGAAATTATAAGAGAAAAATGTATTATATGAGAAAAAGCATTTCTCAAGAGAAGCTGTATCCGGTGTAGAAATATTTTTTTAAAAAATCTGAGTTTTAGAAGCAGAAATATCGGGAAAAACGCAGTTTACGATTACGCTCCCTAGCGGAAAGTCTACGAATTACTTGAAATTTTTGAAATTATATAAAACACATTGCCCGCCGGAAACTATCCAACAAAGACGGATTTTTTTTTAAATCGGACTCTTAGAAGCAGATATATTGACAAAAATAAGATATACATCAACTCCCTCTGGCCGAGAAACCATGCATCATTTTAAGAAGGAAATATTTTGATAAGGTTTATCGACGCGAGTGGTATCGGGTTCAAGAAAATAAATTTTACCATCGAGATTTTAGAAGCTCAGATTTTGCTGCAAATGCATCAGAAGCAGAAATTAAAGTTTACGCTTCCTGGTGGCCTAACCATTTTTTACCAAAAGTTAGAAATTACCAAAAGTTGCAAACGATTTTCCATCATGAGCTGTATCCGCTGCAGAAATAATTTTTGAATCTGAGTTTTAGAAGGAGAGACATCGGGGGAAAAGCAATTTAGTTTTATGCCCCTTAGCGGAAAATCTATGCGTAACTCGAAAAGTGACTATAGATAAAATAGTCTTCAACATAAATGGAATCGAAAGGTGAAAGAACATTTTCAATCCGATGTTTAGGAGCGAATATATATGGAATAAAACGTATTTTGAATTCGACATCAGCTGTATTTACAACCTGTAGCGGCGAAATTATGCGTCGTATAAAAAAAGATGAAAAGAAGAATCATCATTCGCATATTTGAAGCATATTTGCGTAACTCGAAAAATTGACTATAGATAAAATAGTTTTCGACATAAATGGAATCTAAAGGTGAAATAACTTTTTCAATCGGTTGTTTAGAAGCAAATACATGGATTAAACTGTATTTTGAATTCGACATCAGCTGCATTTACGCCCTGTAGCGGCAAAATTATGCATCGTATAAAAAAAATGAAAAGATGGATCATCATTCGCATATTTGAAGCTTCCAAACGCAAAAAGAATTTTTGAAATCAGACCAATAATTGCAGAGGTATGGTGTCCACAGGTGGACTAACAAACAAACTGATAACATAAGCACGATCCTTTTTTTCCAAAGGACGTGCGAAAAAATTACATTGGCTTCCGAACAAAAATGAATCTCCTAGAATACAATTAAGCCACCTAGAATACAAACTAGGTGGCTTCAACACTGATATCAATCTCATAACATTTAAACTTATTCGTCAATTACTTAGATTCAGTAGACAAAACATTAGATACAAGGGGGATGGGCAGTTGACATGGGCATCCCCTGCGCAGAGAAGAATAGACCTAAACCGATAGCAGGCGATAAATGGGTGGACCGCAGCGTTTCAAACGGTGTAACGTAATCGGTGAACCTGAGTGAAAGAGGTGATCTGATTGACTTTAATCGCGGACGCATTGTCGGCGCAAGACAGATGAATCATTCCATCGCCCAAGTAGTGGTAAGAAGCATAGGGTTTCAGAGAGCAACCGTATCAAGTTGCACTGCGAGTATACCATAGAAGGAGGTATCAGCGCCCAAAAATTAAAAGATGGCCGACCACACGGCATTGATGGACGGGACGGACGTAGACTGTCCAGGCTCGTACAGACCGACCGCTTGACAGCGGCGACGCAAATCACATGTAGGTGAAATATCAGAGGCCCAAGCATGTTCACGGAGTCAACGGTACGGCGCGCGTTCTATACCCTGGGCTACGGGTGCCGACGCCCTACCCGTGTGCTTCTGTTGACTGCCCGCCCTCGGAAGTACGCCTCGTCTGGTGTAGAGAACATGAAAACTGGACTTCTACAGAATGGCGCCGTGTCGTGTGGTCAGATGCAACCGTTTTCAACTGTGCCGAGCAGACGGGAGAACGCGGCTGTGGCGTCGGCAGCATGAGGGGGGTGTGAGGCGTCGTCAACTGTGCCGAGCATACGGGAGAGTGTGGGTGTGGCATTGGCAGCATGGGTGTGCGTGCAGGGCGTCGTCAACTGTGCCGAGCAGACGGGAGAGTGCGGCTGTGGCGTCGGCAGCATGAAGGTGTGTGTAGGGCTTCGTCAACTGTGCCGAGCAGACGGAAGCGTGAGGGTGTGGTGTCGGCAGCATGAGGGTGTGTGTGGGGCGTCATCAACTTTGCCGAGCAGACGGGAGAGTGTGGGTGTGGAGTCGGCAGCATAAGGGTGTGTGTGGGGCGTCGTCAACTGTGCCAAGCAGACGGGAGAGTGCGGGTGTGACGTCGTCAGCATGAGGGCGGGTGTGAGGCGTCGTGAACTGTGCCGAGCAGACGAGAGAGTGCGGGTGTGGCGTCGGCAGCATGAGGGTGTGTGTAGGGCGTCGTGAACTGTGCCGAGCAGACGGTAGAGTGTGGGTGTGACGTCGTCAGTATGAGACCATGACCCCGTCGTGGCAGGTTCGTTATGTTTAAGGTGGTGGTGTCTCTGTGATGGTTTAGGGAGCCTTTTCATGAGACACATTAGGTCCGCTAGTGTGTCTGGAGAGGTCCTTAACTATTGCGCGCTACCAGCATTTGCTGGATGATCACCTACACGCTTTCAGGGTCTTCGCGCATCCTTATGGCGGTGCTATATTTGAGCAGGACAATGTATCGTCCCTCTCGGCCGCAACTACCCAGTCATGGTTGGAGGAGTACTCATCTGAGTTTGGAAATATCCATTGGCCCCACAAAGTCCCCGGATTGAAATCCCGTGGAAGCCTTTTCTGATATCGTGGAGCGGAACATTAGATCTATAGATCCTGGACCAACATGTCGGGCGGATTTTTGGACAATGCTGCGAGAGGGAACCCTCTGGCATCTGGTGGTGTCGATGCCTTGGCGTATAGAAGCTGTTATTCGCGCTAGAGAAGGTCCAACACGCTCTCATGCAGGTATCTCTCATATTTTGCCCATTAAGTGTAGATCTTTTTTTTATTTTTTTTTATTGGAGGTTTAGCGACCACCGTGAGCAACTCAATGGGCTATAAGCAGTCGCCCGTCCCTAATTTAGGGTCACTGGCTCCAGGGAAGGGAGAGAGCCAATGCCGTAAGACAAACACAACATCCATGCCTCACCGGGATTCGAACCCGGACCCCGTGTGGACGAATGATCAGAGGCCATCGCTTAGACCACTGCACCACCGGGACGGCTGAGTGTAGATCTCAACAGGTTTTATACCAACGTTTAACAATCAATGCCTTATCTCTCGACAACTGTACAACTGCACAATCTCCTCTATCTGTACAGTGAAACTGCCATTAACGAACACTTCCGAGCAACGGTAACCTCTGAGCAACGGTAACCTCCAAGCAACGGTAACCTCCAAGCAACGGTAACCTCTGAGCAACGGTAACCTCTGAACAACGGTAACTTCCGAGCAACAGCAAGTTGTGGTTGGTACAGAACAGTTTCCGTTGGATTAACATTAATGATAACCTCGAAAAGACAAACCTCTTAACGGCGATCAACGGACACCCCAGTCAGTCCCGAAGGAGATACATAACGGAGACCCTGTCCCTTGCAATTTACGTATTTCCTTCGGTACTTTTGCAAGAGGGATAAGATAGGGAGAAAGAATATTTCTAAAGGCATAATGGGTTGGATTACGATTGATACAGTGACATGCTTAAGTGAAAAGAAAGGAGTTAAAAGTTTAGTTAGACTTGAGGTGTCCTGCAGTTTCACACATGTTTCAATCGCCCCCAGGTGCTGTAGGGATGTTTGACGGGGCGTGCAATTTTGCCCGTTGGGCGCGATGTTTCTTGGTTTGGTCTCTCTGGGCTGTGTTCCTGCTAAACGGCGCGCGGGAAGCTAAATTTGCAGTTACGCTTTACTATATAATATTTGTTTTTCTTTCTTATAGCACACACTACCTTTAATCTCCTAGCTTTCTATTCCTAAGGCCTGTTTAACACCAAGCAGTGTTTTCTTAAAATTATCTACACCATGATTTATTTATTTAATTATTATATTCAGAATTATTCGGCAGTCAGCATTTTAAAAAAAGCACTGCAACGTTTTCATTATTGTACATAAGCTTCATATATTTTTTTCTGCCTTTGCAGAAACGTAACAGCCCAGCAATGTTAACTTAAGCCTAACCGCTGAACTCCTAACAACGGTCCACTCTTTCCCAGTCCGAGCAGTGACCGTTGTTCTGAAGTTTCACTGTATATTTAATGTATACACTTTATGTTGCCCTGACTCACTGTCATGTTGCCAAATTATAAAAGCTGTCCTGGGAAGTAGCGGGCCGTTAAGTGAGAAAACGTTTAACCAAGAAGTAATCAAATTTACATAAGAAAACCCTAACCCAAAAGGAAGGATATTTAGAGATAACGTCACAACGGTATTACGCTTTTTAAAAGACCTTCTGACATACATACCATTGCTGAGAGAAATCGTCATCTCTCATTCTGGATATTCTGACACCAGAATGAGACATATATTTATTTCTGAAATTATCATGTCGCATTCTGGCAGCAAAATTATGTTCACTACACAGTGAAACCGTAGATAAATTTGCGCAGCTCAAAATTCGAAACATAAATGATTCCTACGAAACTTGCCATTCACTTATGATAAAAAAAAAGAACTATTTACTAGTAGTTGTTTTTGTTCGGGCAAGCTAAGTTACAACTTCGGTGTTATATTTTGTTAATATGATTCACCATGCTAGTCGTCGAGAATTGGTTCCTTAATTTCTTGCGGATATTGCAGCAAAAGAAAAAGAGTTCTTTGCAGTAAATCCTTCATTGATTAATTACTCAATCTGAGCTTATTGTGTAAAAATTTGCGTATTATGTAATTTGGAGAAGTAAATTACCATAATGCAATTACAGCATACATTTATTCACACTACATTCAACACGTTTTTTTATTATTCTTGCATTCATTTCTGCACCAATGGGATGTTGATTCTCGTCATAGAGAATAAATTAAAATAAAACAAACAGCATAATTCCCTAAAGCAGTAAGCTGGTGGTGAATGTATCGATGCAATAATCGTTCTTGAAGTACATCTTAAAAACTGGGGGTTTTTTTTCAGCGATAGTTGTCTGAATGGTGTAGCGGTACCTTTTTCAGAAACGTTTTTCTTATTAAGTTTCGGAATAATTATTTATTTCAAATACCGTAATAAACGTAACATTTAGCAACATCTAATAGATTAATTTAAATTATGTAATAACTATCAGGTAACCACAAAAGTATTTGCCGTTTTCGGAGACTTAGATAAAGTACAACCTACGTCGGAAAAGTTCCAGAACTGACTGCTTAACTGGCGTAAGAGTTATGGGATAAAAATATCACGATTATGCCAGAAGACGTACTCGTTATATCAGCGAATAGCTGAAAAACGGTTTATGCCGGCGGCAGACGGGCATTAAGGAGTCATAGAAAACGTTCTCATCCCATGGAAAATCAGCTTACAAAATGTTAAAAGAAACGTTTGGTGACACAGCATCATCCCGCAGTAAGGTTTCCAAAAGATATGCAAGGTTTTGTGACAGGCGGGTATTCCTTGATAAAGATCCCAGATCTGGATGACCCTCCAGTGTGCGGGGTGCATTTTTGGCATTAAGTTTTTGTTTTCCCAGATCCTCTCGTACAGTCTCCTGACAGATAGACTTCCTGATGCCCACCGACTTACCCAAAAATCTCACTGTAATATGGCGATCGCTCTTTAACTGATTCTTCACCTTTTCAATTTTTTCCACTGTCCGCACACTAGACGCACGACTAGATCTCGGATCATGATCAAAGGCGATCCGCTAGTCACGAAACCATTCATACCATTCGAAAACTCCTGCGGAATAATGCTGTGCTTCCGTACATTTCTTTTAACATTCTGTAAGATTCAGTATCTGATTTATCAAGTTTCCAATCGAAATCGTTGTTTACTCTCTGCTCTTCCATGGCTAAGATGAAATATTACGTGAACGTTTGTTATGACTCCCTCAATACCCGTTTGCCGCATGTCGGTATCTGTATAAACCGGTTTCTAGCTGTTCACTGATTTCAATATATATATATATATATATAATACTGCGTCGATTCCTCGTGGCATGGACTCCACGAAATGTTGATAGGTGGTTTGTGGAATCTGAGACCATGCTTGATGAATAGCACTCTCCAGGAGTGTGAGATTGCAGGGTTGTGGATCCAGCTGTCTGATGGCTCGTTCAACTTAATCCCACACATTCTCAATGGAGTTGAGATCTGAAGATTGTGGGAGCTAGCTAAACAAAGTAAACTCACCGGCATGTTCCTGAAACCAATCCTGTACAATACGAGCACAAGGGCAGGACGCATTATCTTATTGAAAGTAGCCATCACCATTGGGATAAACCATCCACATGACAGGATGCACTTGGTCCGCAACGATGTTTAGATATGATGTGCCAGTCAGACGTTGATCAACACGAATTAAAGGGCCCAAATCATGCCAGGAAAACATTCCCCAAACCATAACGTTGACTCTCCACCAGCTTGAAGGTTTGTAGCAATGCATTTGGGGTCCTTGCTTTCGTGCTGTTTCTGCCGAATTCTCACTCGGCCATCGGCATGGTGCAACTGAAAACATGATTCATCGGACCACATACTTTGTTTCCAATTATTGACTGCCCAATCCTTGTGCTCCTGTGCGAACTGGAGACGTTTTCTCTTGTTAACTGCAGACAGCAAAGCTGTTCGAGCAGGCCTTCGGCTGCCATATCCAATCCGATGCAGTGTACGGCGAACAGTGCGTGCAGAGATCATTTGAGGGGTTCCTTCATTAAGATGATCTGTAATTTTCTCCACTGTTGCCCTTCTGTTGTCTATTACCAGTCTGGACACTCTGCGTTACGCCCGAGGACGACCACACGTTGCACGTAGAGACCCAGTTTTTCGGCTGACAATCCAGTCTTTAAAAAATTTAACAACAGCTGCTCTGGAACATTTCACGAATGCGGCGGTTTCGGTGATACTTGCTCCATGGCTCCGAGCTCCTACAATCATTCCACTTTGAAAGTCCGTCAAATCGCATTTTTTACCTATCTCGTCACCCAAACGTCACTTCTACCACTGTCGCGTGCACTAAGCTTTCCCTTTTATACTAGCCTCGCCCTTTGGCGGCAACAGCGTGAAGCCATAGCTCATTTGCTTAAAACTGTCAGGTGGTTATACAAAAGTGGCCACTCAGTGTATATGTACACGGTCGAGTCACATTATTGTGACCACCAGCTAATATCCAAAGAAATAGCGGTGTGCAGCGTGGACAGCAGCTAGACGGGCTGGGAGTGACTCAATAAGGTGCCGGAAGGTGTTCACAGGTATGTGGAGCCATGCTGGCTGCAGTGCATCTGACAGCGGCTGGAGGGTGCGCGGTGGAGGATCCATAGAGGGAACAACACGATCGAGGTGGTCCCACAGATGCTCAATTGGGCTTACGTCTGGGGAATTAGGGGGCCACAGAAGTACTTTGAAGTCTTTATCGTGCTCTTCCAACCACTCTCGGACATTTCTAGCTGTGTGACGCGTCGCACTGTCGTTCTGGAAGATCCTGTCCGCCCCAGAGAATAGCATCCGTATGTATGGGTGTACGTGGTCTACAAAGATGGATTCATATCGAAAGCGGTCCATAGTGCCTTCCACAGGTATGAGCGTACACAGGGAATGCCACAAAAACATTCCGGAAACCATAACGCTTTCCCCACCAGCTTGTGTTCTTCCAGCAGTGGTTGAAGAATGCTGGTTCTCCGATGTTTCTCGCCTTATACACCAATGTCCAACCGTTCGATGAAGCAGAAAACGTAACTCATCGGAGAAGGAAATCCTTTGCCAATCAGCGGAGTTTCCAATTCTGATACTGCCTTGCAAATGTAAGCCTTTTCTGCCGATGAACCGTCGTTACCATAGGTACAGTGACCATCAGTTTACATCGGAGCCCCATACGCAGCAGGTTTCCCTGAAGTGTCGTTTTAGACACACTTCCGGTAGCCCCCTGGTTCATTCGGCTAGTAAGTTGCTCCACTGTAGCATGTCGATCGGCCCTCACGCACCTTCGCAGCCGACGTTCACCTCTCACGTCGATGGTGCGAGGTGCTCCGCAGTTTTCACGTCGCTTATTCGCAATGATGCTAATTCTCCAATCACGATACACTTTAACCCCAGCTGCACGCGAACAGTTCACAAACTGCGCTGTTTCAGAAATACTGCCGCTCTTTGGCCAAAAGTTGATAATCATCCCTTTTTGCAAAACTGATAAATCGCTCCTTTTATCCATGACAGCAACGAGTGATACCGGGTGCGCCATATAAAAGAGGCCCCGTGGCCAGACGTTGTTAGGCGGATTTAAGTTGTTTCGCGGGTTTCCAGCTAAAACCGCTTTGTTCCACTTCTATGCAATTTCTGCGTGTTCAGCTGCAAAGGAATTTTCTGGAGTGGTTAGTCACAGCCAGAGCAATGTAGGTACGCGATCATAAGTGTAAGTGAAGAGAAAACAAAGGCA
Organism: Macrothele yani; assembly: GCA_039090855.1. Taxonomy (NCBI): domain Eukaryota; kingdom Metazoa; phylum Arthropoda; class Arachnida; order Araneae; family Macrothelidae; genus Macrothele; species Macrothele yani. Next base: position 84,000,558 of record CM076993.1, on the reverse strand, counting down.
ATGGAAATGGACTTAAGTACGGAACAGCGGATTTTTATTGTGGAACAGTATTTCAGAAATAATTCATACAAGGTTCTAAATGAGTTCTTTACAGAAAAATTTCCACATTGTGCAGCATCGGCGAAATCAGAAGTTAGTGCGGAAATTTCGTGAAACCGACACGATGTGCAACAGGAAAAGAAACAAACCCAAGACAATTCGTACTTAAGACAATATCAAGTATGTGTGCACAATGATGTTACAAAGTCCCCGGAAGTCGATTCGCCGATTATCGTCTGCAACGGGAATATCTACCACGTCATGCCGACGCATACCTAAAGTGAATTTGCATTTTCGGCAGTACAAAGTTATGGCGCTCCAAGAACTTAAAACTCCTGATTATGCAAAACGGATGCAATATTGTAAGTGGTTTCAGGAGCCCATTGTCAGCGGTGAAATGCACCTAACACTTTATTACATGACAAATGAAGCATGGTTTCATCTATCCTGGTATGTCAATGCTCAAAACAGCAGAATTTGGACCGACACGAATCCCAGACGGACAATGACGACTCCTTTGTACGACTAAAAGATAGCCGTTTGGTGTGCTGTGTCAGCAAAGAGGATAGTCGGTCCATTCTTTATAATGAATAAATTTCTTCTTCTAAATTAATTATTGTGAATATAGCTTTCACTAATATTATAAGGAATTCAATGCTTGTACTAAGCTTCTAATAGTGAATTCAAATGGTTGTTGTTACTAGTTAATTAAGATCATGAATAAAGTCTCCTGCTAGTAGGGTAGTAATAATAATGAACAAACTTATAACTGGTAGTAATGTTGTAGTAGTAATTAAGATAAATAAAGTCTTATGCTGGTTGTTACTAATAACACTAAATGAAATAAACCTAACAGCCAGACACAGGTCTGACAGTACTATGAACTGAGAAAGACGTACTTACTTAAAGCAACTTTCTATTAGATAAACTCTTGAATCATCCAACACACACACACTAATCGTATCGCAATAATGAAGAAAAACCTAATCACATAGAACAAAGCTCTCCCTATACACATCAACAAAAAGCTCTCTTTCACATAAACAAACGCTCTGGTCAGGTATCGTTGAACGCGCCTATTTATACAGGCTACCACCACGTCATGACTTACACTCATTGCCAGATCTCATTCAGCGGGTGAAATAACATCTCGTTCAGTAAGAAGATAATTTACATAGAAAAATAAAATAACCAGAGATAGTAAAATTCAAAAGGAAAGTGAATCGAGAGTATACGTTACATCATCTCCCCTTATTTATTTTTTTTTCCTTCTTTTTTTTTTCCGAAAAACCTATCAATTTTGGAGTGTAAGTCTTACACTTCGTTGATTGACGTTTATCGACCTCTTTTTTGTTTTGTTGTTTGGTGGCAGCAGTATTTACAATATCAAACTTGGCATGACAAAATCAAGAAATCTGTATTCGTCTGTGAAACACTTGTATTTTTGAACAAAACAAACCTGCATCGGCATACCTTCCTTTTATTCTGCCTAGCAGGAATCACTTTTTTAATTTCAAATTACGTTCTCATTATTCGTTGAATACACACCAACTGTATCAGCAGCGAAGATTGCCTGGAGCTGCCTAACAGTAACAATTTTATTATTTTACCCCTAAGCACATAGATATATATAAAAAAATTTGGATTAGTAGATACACATAGAAGAAATATAAAAAAAACACATATATACACAAAAAAGAATGTATGGGGACACGAAAAAAAGAAATTCTGACACGCCAACTGGTCGTGCAGGAAAAACAACAAACGGAGAAAAGAACCTGTCCACGAGAACTTACTTATCTCGAGGACGCATAAAAGACTCTAGTACGATAACGTTTTCCAGGCCTAATCGGACTGGTAAATTCAGTTGGCTTAGAGCGTTTCAAGGATTTGAATGGATCTGGAACATCTGTATTCTGTCGGTCAATAAATCCCGGCGGCTGACAGGAACGGTCAGGAACGGCTGAAATCCGTCGGTCAGGAACGGCTGAAGTCTGGCTTTCCGGAAATCCCTGCGGCTGATAGGAACGGTCAGGAACGGCTGAAATCCGTCGGTCAGGAACGGCTGAAGTCTGGCGGTCCGGAAATCCCTGCGACTGACAGAAACGGGCTCCCCCAGGCTTTTGATATGTAGTACCTTTGTGCTGGGGCCCGTGGTGTCCTTCCATCATTCTTTTGGACGGACGTGGCTCCGGCCACATCGTTTACTTTCGCTTTCGCCCTCGTGGCATGAGAGTAGCAGCAGGCATCGGCCCTGTGTTTGCCCTGAGCGTAGGTTCCAGGGGCGAAACCCAGGCGGATGCAAGGATCTCTGCCTTCGTCGCTGTTGCGGCGAAGCAGATTGGGGAGACAAGTTACGTTTGCGCCCAGCTTTTGGTGTTACTGGACGGTTTGTAATTGGTGTTTGACGTTTAGGAATAGTCAAATTATTGTTCATAACTGATAAATCAGAAATATCCGAAGCCTCTGAGTCGCTGCTGTAATTTAGTCGTCATGCAGGGCGATGTTTATGTCTGCCTATAGGAATACTCTCTGACGAGGTATTCAAGGAAATAGGAGCTTGTGGTGTTGCAGATTTATCGGGAAATGGTGCAGCAATAGTCTTGGCAATGGTTGGAGGGAAAGGAACGATACTAGTATTTGAAGAACTTGATTCGAGCCTTGGTCTCATTGGAGAATCAGGTTGCGTGTTTGGAAACGCGTCTTGAGGAGGGGAGGGTGAAGAAAAAATCACGGGAGATTCTTCAAAAATGTTTGTTGGTTCGTCCAAAATTTCTGGAGGTTGATCGTGAGATATAGACTCTTGAGTCTGTGGAACAGAAGGTTGAGTAGGGTTGATTATAAAATCGATATTTCGTTCATGATACTTGCGACACTGAGCAACGTGTACGTATTGAAATTGATTGTCAGGTTTTTCAAGAACAATGTTATTTTCAAACACATTTGCCACCCGATATGGACCTTCGTAGCTGGGTGCAAATTTCTTCACTAAAGTATGAGAAACAGAAGACTGGAAGTGCGTTTCCACGAGAGTGAGATCTCCAACGACAAGATCTGGTTCCCTACGCCTAGTATTATAATATTTTGCTTGAGCCGCTTGTGCTCCTAGCATTGCAACACGAGCTTTTTCTACCATGATTCGTACTGATTGCGGAGTTGGTCGCTGGTTTAGTTCGTCGATAATCCCCGTTAAATTTTCAAAAGGGGTTTTAATTTTGCGACCCAGAAAAAGTTCTGCAGGAGTAATTTTAGTAGATTCGTGAACAGACGAGCGGAGGGCGAACGAAAATAGCTCAAGATGGTCATCCCATCGTTCATGATGATCCATGACAAATGTAGCAATCATTTTCACTAGCGTGCGGTTTACGCGTTCCGCAGGATTACTCTGGGGATGATATGGGAAAATGAATTTGCCGCCCCGGTGGCGCAGTGGTCTAAGGCGTTGGCCTCTGATCATTCGTCCGAAAGGGGTCCGGGTTCGAATCCCGGTGAGGCATGGATGTTGTGTTTGTCTTACGGCACTGGCTCTCTCCCTTCCCTGGAACCAGTGACCCTAAATTAGGGACGGGCGACTGCTTATAGCCCATTGAGTTGCTCACGGTGGTCGTTAAACCTCCAAAAAAAAATGAATTTATCCTTAATGTGTAGTCTCGCACACATTCTTTCAAAAATGTCAGAAATAAATTGTGGACCATTATCCGAAACTACTTTATTAGGTGCACCATATCTAGAGAATACTTCATTAACTAATACATTACAAATAACTTCTGCCGTAGCGGCTTTAATGGGAAAAACTTCAACCCATTTAGAAAAATTATCAGTTAATACTAGAACGTAACGAGCTTTGTTTTTAACAGATAAAGGATAAAGTCCCAATAAATCTATTGAAATAATATCAAAAACATGAGAACTTGAACTAGATTTCAAGTGACCGGCAGGTCTTACATTACGGTAATTATTAATCTGACACAAGTGACATGATTGAACGTATGCGAGCACACTTTGGTACATGCCAGGCCAATAGGCAACATCCCGCAATTTACAACGGGTCTTGCGAATACCTAAATGGCCTGAAAGAGCTTTGTCATGAAATTCGTTTAAAAGAGCCATTCTAAGGGTTCGCGGAAACATGGGCGAAACTCTGCCCTAGTAGTCCTAGATTTCGTATAGTAAAGAAGACCCTCTATGACTTCAAAATGCTGTGACCTTCCAGCCAGAGAAGGATCACTTTGTAGGGGCGAACCCGCAAGAAAAAATTATATATATCCCCGAAATCTGGATCATTTATTAATTCTGCCATTATCTGCTCTCTGGATGTTATATCAGCTATTAGAAGTAAAGGCTGACATCCACGAGTAGTTTCTGTGGGGACCCCACTAATCGGAACGCGAGACAATGCGTCCGGTAATTGATTCTTATGACCTGGCTGATACGAAATTTTGATATTGCTCTCTTGTAACTTCAGAGCCCACTTCATAAGTCTTTGAGATAGGTGCTTAGCAGAATTCAAATACTGAAGGGCAGAATGATCCGTAATTATGTTAACTGTCAATTCGTTAAGATAGCATTGAAATTTATCAAGAGCATACACAACAGCAAGACATTCACGTTCCGTAGGTGAATAATTGCGTTCAGCTTTGGCTAAAGTACGAGACGCAAAAGCTATTGGATGCCCAGCTTGTGACAAAACGCAACCAAGACCAACTCCGAATGCGTTAGTATAAATATCAAATTACTTAGTATGATCCGGGAAAGCCAACACAGGAGGCTGAGTCAACGCAGACTTCAGTGTTTCAAACGCAGCGTTAGCCTCAGGTGTCCAAACAAACTTCTTGTATTTACGTTTCAAAGCATACAATGGCTCACAGATTGTAGCATAAGCGGGGACGAACTGCTGATACCATCCGGTCATTCTCAGAAAGCGTGATAGTTATTTTGCTGTTTTAGGCCGAGGAAAGTCAACAATAGGCCTAATTTTTTCATTATCCGTAAATAAGCCGTGGGGAGTGATTTTTAACCCCAGATATACAATCTCGTCCCTCGCTATCTGGCATTTACTAGGTTTTAACGTCAAGCCAGCATTATATATGAGTTGGAACACCTGTTTGAGCAGAGAAAGGTGCTCGTCAAAAGTCTCGGATGTAATAATAATGTCATCCAAATATATATGCACATGGGGACCGAGAACAGGTCTGAGAACCGTATCCATAAGCTTTTGGAAAGTAGCAGGTGCAGAAGCTAGTCCAAAGGGCATACGCAGGTATTCATAAGCCCCAAAAGGAGTCACAAAGCCTGTTTTATCAACAGAGTCCGGATGTACTGCTACCTGCCAACATCCACTCGCCAAATCCAAGGTTGACATCCATTTGGTTGACGACAGGTCATGTAAAATATGTGACATGACAGGTAGTGGATAATTCATAGTTTTTGTGACTTGGTTGAGCTTGCGAAAATCTGTCACAAAACGAAATTCATTGGGTTGTTTCTTTGGAACCAAAAAGGAGGAGCAGCCCAGGCGCTTGTTGATTCCCTTATTTTGCCCTGTTTAATCATTTCAGAAATTTGACGTTGCATTTCCTGTTTCTTATGTGGAGCACAAGGCTAAGGTTTCGTCGCTATCGGTTTCGAACCCTCAGTGTCAATGACATGATAAACCACCTGTGTGAAACCAGGTTGATCAGAAAATAAACCAGGGCTTTCCTGCAAAAGTAGAGAAAGCTGGTTTCGTTGCCTCTCATTCAATTGGTTACTCAATAACAAACTCGTTATATCAATAGGAACCGTAGGAATCATTTCGACAGGTTCCGGATAGGAAATCACATGTTGTACGAAATTCAAAGTAATTTGAAACGTATGAATAAAATCCATTCCCATTAGACATTTCACAGGTAGTTCGTCTATAAGCAGGAAAGAATGCGTAAAACGAGCCTTTCCCAGCCCTAGCGATAATGTGACAGTTCCTGTGATACTGAAGATTTCGTTATTTTCACCTCGCAAATATTGCGTTGCAGGCTGAACGAGTATTGCAGGAAAATTGTCAGTGCAAAACTTCGTATTTAGGGCTGATATTTCAGAACCAGTGTCGAACTTTGTCTCGACAATAATATCTTCAATAGTCAAGAACACATCAGGCAACTGAGGAGTTTGGACAGTCGCTAATACTGTTTTAGGGTCAGAATGCTTGGTATCAGGAAGCAGGACCGACCCTTGGTCTACTTCCATTGGAAGTTTAAAGGATTCCTGGTTGGATTATAATGCGGTCTGAAACCTCGACCCTGCCGGGTATCGGGAAAATTTTCACGATGAGGAAAATTGCGTGAAACCTGCGTCGGGAACTCCGCGTGTCTGTTTACATTGTCATATCTATTACTTCTTCCCTCAGCACGGGCAGAAAAGTCATTATTGCCCTGAGCATGAAAACGTTCCGAATGCTGCGGATTGGAACGGGGTCGAGCATACTGTGCATTTGTACGATATCCCGAAGATTGTTCAGAAACTCGCTGTTGGTTTGCCACTCTTCTGTGTGGTGGAACGTATGAAGCTTGGGTGTGCACTTGCGCATGCTCGCGCTGAAAGTTATTATGCCTATTATGCCGCTGAGGGTTTTCGTAATAAGCCTCGCGGGGTGCCCGAGCATGGTGAGTTGAATCATGTTTGCCGTGTCGCTCTTCATGCGTTCGTATGAGGCGAAGGCATTCATGAATTGTAGCAGGGTGTCGAACCTCAAGAAAATCTTGTAAAAATGGGTCGAGCTGCTGCAAGAGGGTATCCAACATGTCGACATGACTGGAATGTGGATCCCAGAAGTTATATAAGTGTGTTGTTTCCAACGCAAATGCAACAGGGCTATCGTTGGGTCCTTGCTGACGAGAAAAAGTTGTTGTGCAAGGCTAGCTCGACTGAGTCCGAAAGGAAAGACCTCCAAAAATTCTGCTCGGAAATTCTCATAATGAGAATCCGGGTTCGACACTCTCCACTGCCGATACCAGGTCTTAGCGGTATCCTTCAAGCAAGTGCCTGCGATTTGTACTTTGCAGTCTTCAGAAATATTGTAGAGATCAAAATGATCTTCCAAATCTTCGAGGAATTTTAAGGATCCCTCCAACCCATTGAAATGAATTGTTCCTGCATGCGGCACGAAATGGGCAAGCATTCTGCTTCGCTGAGAGGATTGAACTCCCTCAGGTACGACCCGCGACTCAGAGTAATAGGAAGCTGCTGCATTACGGAATTGTGAAGAATGCCTGGGTACGTGTAGATCTTCATATCAAAGTGAGACCCACAGGCTTCTTGCAAATTGTCAAAAACACCATCACCATCGAAACTTGCTTTAGGGTGGAAAATTGAAGTTGTCTCAGGTAAGGAAGACATGGGTAATAATTGTCAAGACCTCGTGTTCGAGAAAAGTTCGGGCGCCAATTATAATGAATAAGCTTTTAACTAAGCTAATTGTAGTGAATATAGCTTTTGCTACCACTACAGCTAAGCTAAGCTTCTACTCAGCTAATATTATGATGAATTCAATGCTTGTACTAAGCTTCTAATAGTGAATTCAAATGGTTGTTGTTACTAGTTAATTAATATCATGAATAAAGTCTCCTGCTAGTAGGGTAGTAATAATAATGAACAAACTTATAACTGGTAGTAATGTTGTAGTAGTAATTAAGATGAATAAAGTCTTATGCTGGTTGTTACTAATAACACTAAATGAAATAAACCTAACAGCCAGACAGAGGTCTGACAGTACTATGAACTGAGAAAGACGTACTTACTTAAAGCAACTTTCTATTAGATAAACTCTTGAATCATCCAACACACACACACTAATCGTATCGCAATAATGAAGAAAAACCTAATCACATAGAACAAAGCTCTCCCTATACACATCAACAAAAAGCTCTCTTTCACATAAACAAACGCTCTCTCCGTATAACAACAAACGCTCTGGTCAGGTATCGTTGAACGCGCCTATTTATACTGGCTACCACCACGTCATGACTTACACTCATTGCCAGATCTCATTCAGCGGGTGAAATAACATCTCGTTCAGTAAGAAGATAATTTACATAGAAAAATAAAATAACCAGAGATAGTAAAAATCAAAAGGAAAGTGAATCGAGAGTATACGTTACATCTTTTTCACTGACACTATCAACTCGGAGCGCTATATTCAGCAAATGTTCAACCCATTTGTTGCCGCACTTACAGAAGAAAAGAGAACATATGCTTTCTTTCAGCAGGATGGGCAACGGCGCATACTGCGCGGAACAGTCGACGTGCTGCGCATAAAGTATTTTGGGAGGACAGAACTGTATCGAAGGGACTATGGCCAACCAGATCACCCGATCTCACAACCTGTGACTTTTATCTGTGGGGAGCATTGAAAGGGAAAGTGTACGCAACTAAGCCGCACACCCTTGATGAATTAAAAGTGAACGTTACGGATGCCACAGCCCAGATTACTGCCAAGAGTTGTGGCGTGTTACGAACAACATGTTTCTCGTGTGCGTCTGTTTCTTGATGTCGGAGGACAGCACTTTCAGCAATTGTTGTAAACGCAGGTAAATTACTCCTGTTTACTGTCATTTCAACTATTCTTTACCATGTATAGTAACATTGCCTGACTGTTGTTGTTCTTTATACTCGGGCATCTTTTATATGGCATACTCTGTAAGTTTTCAGAATGCCTACAGCACACCTTATATACCCTCCAAGCCAGCTCACGACACGTGCCTTCTTTCATCGGCTACGCGCTGTTGTCGTCAAAAGTAGGAGGTAGTCAAAATGATGTGACTCGACTGTGTGTATACACTGAAGAGCAATTGAATTAGTGATACCTGTCTAGTAACGTGTAGCACCACCTTTCGCCCTGATGACGGCGGCGATTCGTCTCGGCATGGATTCGACAAGACACGGGAAGCGTTGGGAAGCCATACGGATCCACGACCCCTGAACAAGTTCCCACAGTTCACGAAGATTTGATGGAGGGGGGCCAGAGCCTCGAACATATCTCTCGATAGCATCCCAGATGTGCTCGATCGGATTGAGGTCAGGTGACCTAGCTGGCCAAGAAAGCGAGGTCACGTCGGTGGAGTGTTCATCCAACCATTCGGATACAATTCGGGAGCTGCATTGTCTTGTTGCAAGATAAGGTCCTCAGTGGGATGTTGAAGACGCACAAACGGGAGCAAATGGTCGTCCAGGATATCCCGGTAACGTTGACTTGTGAGGGACGATGTCACACGTACCAGAGGTCCCATTTCAGTCCACGTAAACAGTCGCCAGACGAGAATGCCACCTCCACCAGCTTGAAGAGCACCCTGCTGGCAACAAGGATCCATCGCTTCATGTGGTCTTCTCCGTACTCGTACCAACGTGAATCTCGACTCATCAGTCCAGGCGGCATTTTCCCACATGTCTAGGGTCCAGTGGCGATATTCCCGCTCCCATGCTAATCTTTGCAACCTGTAAAGTGCGGTACAGAAGCCCTCGTGGGACGATGGCTTCTGTACCCCATAGCGAGGAGATGGTTCTGGATGGTGTGGCTGCTTACACGTTGTTGTGCATCAGCCTTAAATTGCCGAGTGATTTCTTGCACTGGGGCCCGTCTATCTGCTGTTACAATGCGAGCTAGCCGACGATGACCGCGCTCATCCACACGCTGTTGTGCACGGCAGTTGACCCTTGCAGGGCTGGTTTTACTGGATTCGATGTACTCACGGTGCACCCGTGACACAGTGGCTCGTGAAAATCCCAGTGCCTGCACGACTTCCGAGATGGAGTGACCCATTCGTTGGGCCCCGACAATTTGCCCACGATCAAATGCGCTTAGATCATGCGTGTTACCCATACTGCGTCCGACTCTCACTGATTCCCGTCGCATCAATCCTTATATTGTCGGATCGCTGCATACGTCATGTCGTTTCCGTTTACAGGGCCGCCCACAGTGTCACATTTGCATAACGCCAGCTGTCTCTAATTCAATTGCTCTTCAGTGTACATAAAGTATATCATCATCAATATCATCATTGTCAACCATTTTAAATCCACTGCTGGATGAAAATCTCCGCAAGTTTCTTCCACTATTTTCTGTCTTGAGACTGTCTCATCCATGTCACTCCGTCATGCTTGCGGATTTCATCCATCCATCTCCCATTGGGTCTTCTTCTGGGCCTTTTTCTGTCCCTCGGAATCCAGTCTAAAATTGAGGTTGTCCATAGGTGGTCCCTTCTTCTGGCAGCATGTCCAGCCCATTGCTCGTTCATGACAGACGTTGTGTTGGTGGCTCCGACATTTTATGCGTTCTAGTGTGATATACTTCGTCTCGCACTCACCTGGTGCGTGCCCCGCCTGTTTAAAGGTATTGTGTACGCTTTGAGATACTTTTCTGGCGACATCGTCCTTGTACTTGTTTATATTCCTCCGTTTCATATCGTTTGCTCACGTTTGAAAGCTCCCAATATGGGGGTTTCCGGTCTGTCCTTATCATCTCTGGGATTGGCCAATGCACGCCACGTCGCACTTCCCACGTCCATAGAAGTTGGCGTACTGTCGTCCTCAGATGTACTTGCTCTGGTGATGTCCCAGCTTCCTTGTACTCTTGCCCCGGTGCCTTTCCTGGACTGGGCTGCGCCTTCTGCTTCTGCCTCGCCCTCGGCGTTCTCCCCTGGGTACTGCTGCGACTACTGCCTTGCCTTGTGCATCTGCTCATCTTCCCTCACTGCTTTCCGTGACAGCCGGCTCCGCACAGACTTCTCTTCCGAGGATGTAATTTGCCTCTACAGTGCAGCGATGCTGTGCTTCTGCGTCAGCTTCTTCTCAACCTGAAAGTCTCTTGCCATCGACATCGATTATTCAGGTATCCAACCACAAGGTAAAGGTAATTATTGATGAAAATTCGCAGATTGGCCGTGAGTTTTATAATCTCTTTGATAGAGGTGTTCTCTTTCATGCCTTACCGAATACACCTTTGCGATGCTACATGAAAGCTCTCTCAGGTCACGTGTCATCCGCGCCTATTGCCGAAATTTCTTGTACCCCTCGGGATATCTTATTGCAGTTCCAGCGCAAGGAGGATGCTGATTTTTTCTTGCACACGGACTTTCGACTGGAACAAATCATCTCATCCCTCCGCCTCTTTCCAAGCGTCCCGTGAACACGTTCTATCCTGTTCCATAACTTGTGCCTGATACTGTGGTTCCTTTCCTTGTCAATCATGTTTATAAATTGTTGGCAAGGTCCGTCGTATTTCTGGCGCTCCACGCGGAACTCGACTTGCACCTGCTACACGATCTCGCCGTCGGTTATTGGCCGTCTTTCCCACTGAGAAAGCCTTGGAGGATTGCCCGACAGAGGCTACTGTTGAAATTGGCTTATGCACTTACAGTTTCAAGGTTTTCACCACTCAATATTGTATTCACTGTTTTAAAAATTTGAAATTTTAGATCGATGTCATTGGTCGCCATCTGTTCTTGCTGTTCAGGTTCAATTTGTGCAGTTGAACTGGAAGGTTGTGTCTCTAGAGTCGAACTCGGGTGAAACGCATCCAGGCGCGCGGACTTTTGACGCTCCCTACATTCCCGTAACCTTTCGGCTGATGACTCTTAGAGTGCCTTTTCGAATTCCTCTCGTTCTCCTCCAGCTGTTTCTTCAACTTTCGTCGGTTTTTATAGCACGTTTTCTTGGATTTTCGTGGTATTTCTAAATTTTCGTCACCACATTTTTTTTATCTAAGTAATAAATAAATTTTAAATCCACTTTACTTCGGTTTATCACGTACGTCCGCTAGCTCTGATCGTCAGCTACGGAATGCCGGGTTGAGGTCATCGCTGTCATTATCTATTCACTAGTTATCAACCTTAAAACGGCATGCGGCGAAACAAAATCACGCAAAATTTAGCTTAATTATCTAACGCTACTGTGTCGGCGGGTCAAGGGGTGGAAGGTTTAATCTTATTTTGTTATAAATGGGACTCTGTAAGCTATCTAACGATGTATTATTTATTACCCTATGATTATTAGTTTCGAAGATGTAAGCGTTCAAAGTGTGACATGTTTTCGTTGCATGCGTGCTCCCGACGTTATTCCCTACCCATTGCCGAAAAAGACGTAGTTCTACGTCAAAAGAAAGAACTAGAAGCTGCCTCCTGTTCATGAACATAGTGCATCTGTTCCTTAAAATATAAAATAGATAAATCAAAATTTCAATCCATTTTGCTACTTGTAATGGTGGTTCTTTACCGGCGGTTTTAACACTGTAACGTACCAGGACATGTGACGTACCTTCCAGAAGGACGCACACGACATAAAGGCAGATAGGAATCAGAATAAAACGTCCGCGTAGCTCAATTGGTAGAGTGACTTATTCCAGAATGAGGGGATCCGGGTTCGAATCCTGGCGTGGACAGAAATGACGGAGAAATTTACTTCATTATAATGGCGCCCGAACTATCCGGAGCCGCCCCGGTGGCGCAGGGGTCTAAGGCGCTGGCCTCTGATCATTCGTCCGTAAGGGATCCGGGTTTGAATCCCGGTGAGGCATGGATGTTGTGTTTGTCTTACGGCACTGGCTCTTTCCCTTCCCTGGAACCAGTGACCCTAAATTAGGGACGGGCGACTGCTTATAGCCCACTGAGTTGCTCACGGTGGTCGTTAAACCTCCAATAAAAAAAAAAAAAAAACTATCCGGACGACCCGACCGTTCAAAATCTCGCAATGGTGTGATGTTATTTCCACACCGCGAGATAGGAAAATAAGAGAATCCCTTCTCCAGCACTTAGAAAAAAAAATAATAAGGGGGAGATGATGTAACGTACCAGGAGATGTGACGTACCTGCCAGAAGGACGCACGCGACATAAAGGCAGATAGGAATCAGAATAAAACGTCCGCGTAGCTCAATTGGTAGAGTGACTTATTCCGGAATGAGGGGATCCGGGTTCGAATCCTGGCGTGGATAAAAATGACGGAGAAATTTACTTCGTTATAATGGCGCCCGAACTATCCGGATGACCCAACCGTTCAAAATCTCGCATTGGTGTGATGTTATTTCCACACCGCGAGATAGGAAAAATAAAAGAATCCCTTCTCCAGCACTTCAAAAAAAAAAAAAAAAAAAAAAATAAGAGCGAGATAATGTAACGTACCAGGAGATGTGACGTACCTGCCAGAAGGACGCACACGACATAAAGGCAGATAGGAATCAGAATAAAACGTCCGCGTAGCTCAATTGGTAGAGCAACTTATTCCGGAATGAGGGGACCCGGGTTCGAATCCTGGCGCGGATAAAAATGTCGGAGAAATTTACTTCGTTATAACACGTGTGATGTGCTCAGTGGTTTAACTTTTAATGGGTTTTTTCTCACATCAAGTGATTTAAGAAAGGCACTCCAGCACAAGGATTCAGTAAAATACCGCTATCCTTACACTGCTAGGAAAGCTGTAGTTCAATATAGTAAAAAAATGCCAAGCTGTTAGATAAAACGTTTAGCAGAACAAAAATCGATCGGCAAAAGATTTAGTCTGACTTCCGTTGAAGGGAAAAGCTTTAGAATCACGCGTTTAAAGATTTTGGAACCTTTGTGTAATTCATGTTGTAAGAAGTATTCCAACAGGAAATTTTAAAGAACAGAAAACAAGCTTAAAATTTAAGACGGTTTTGATAAGAAAGATATACACTAAGTTCTCGCCGAATTAATTAGCCAACTCTTGTGTAAAGTGAGTTACACCAAATACTGGCATAAAGACAAGGAGGCATGGCCTGTATGCTAAATGAATATATAAACTGAGTGGCTACTTTATTATGACGACCTGACAGTTTTAAGCCAATGAGCTATAGCTGCACGCTGTTGCCGTCAGAGGGCGAGGCTAGTATAACAAGGGAAAGCTTAGTGCTTGTGACAGGAGTAGAAGTGATTTTTGGGGGACGAGATGGGTAAAAAATTCGATTTGACAGACTTTCAACGTGGGATGATTGTACGAGCTCGGAGCCATGGAGCGAGTTTCACCGAAACTGCCGCATTCGTTAAATGTTCCAGAGCAGCTGTTAAATTTTTTAAAGACTGGACTGTCAGCCAAAAAACTGAGTCTCTACGTGCAACGTGTGGTCGTCATCGACTAGTGACTGTTCGGGTGGAACGGAGAGTGTCCAGACTAGTAACGGGCAACAGTGCAGCAAATTGCAGACCATCTTAATCAAGGATCCCCTCAAATGATCTCTGCACGCACTGTTCGCCGTACACTGCATCGGACGGGATATGGCAGCCGAAGGCCTGTTCGAACACCTTTGCTGTCTGCAGTTAACAAGAGAAAACGTCTCCAGTTCGCACAGGAGCACAAAAATATGACAGTCGATAATTGGAAACAAATTATGTGGTCCGATGAATCACGTTTTCAGTTGCACCATGCCGATGGACGAGGGAGAATTTGGCGGAAACAGCACGAAAGCATGGCCACCAAATGCATTGCTACAACCCTTCAAGCTGTAGAGGCAACGTTATGGTTTTGGGAATGTTTTCCTGGCATGCTTTGGACCCTTTAATTTGTGTTGATCAACGTCTGACTGGCACATCATATCTAAACATCGTTGCGGACCAAGTGCATCCTGTCATGTGGATGGTTTATCCCAATGGCGATGGCTACTTTCAACAAGATAATGCGTGTCCTGCCATAGTGCTTGCATTGTACAGGATTGGTTTCAGGAATATGCCGGTGAGTTTACTTTGCTTAGGTGGCCCCCACAATCTCCAGAGATCAAACCCCATTGAGTATTTGTGGGATGAAGTTGAACGAGCCATCAGACAGTTGGATCCACAATCCTTCAATCTCACACTCCTGGAAAGTGTTCTTCATCTAGCATGGTCTCAGATTCCACAAACCACCGATCAAAATCTCGTGGAGTCCATGCCTCGAAGCATCGACGTAGTATTAAGGGCAAAAGGTGGCCCAACGAAGTACTGAGTGGGTGGTCATAATCACGTGGCCACTCGGTGTATAAGAATTTGATGGTTCCTTGACAGCGACATTACGGATGTTATGGGTAAACCAAGGCTTTTTCGAAGTTTGCGAAAGGACAAATTTTGAGCGTGCGAAGGGTTGGTGCATCTACTTCGGAAAATGTAAGACTTTTAGGTTGTTCAAGGGTCTTGTTGGTTAAAGTGTACAAGGAGTTGTGCCAGAATGGCGAAACAACCAACCGGCGACACAACTGCAAAGAACGGTGGCAGGTGGATTCCATAGGTGAACGATGGATGAGCCGCCTTGTACATAGGAATCAGCGCAGCACGGTTTCATAGTTGTTGGCCTAACACAGCATTTGTCAATCAGAAACATGCGGTGCGGCATGTTTCTGATTGACAAATGCTGGAGTCCCACGCTGGAATGGATACCAGAGCAGACTCTTTGTACTCCTGCCGCTCCTAACAACCGTCCATCGACGTAAACGACTCTCATGGTTCCAACAGCTTGAGAATTTGACGACACAAGATTGGAAGAATGTGTGCTAATTTTATGTATTGCATCGAGACAAGTGCTAAATTCTACCCACGGTCGAGCTTGAAATTGGCGTCAGCAGCATAAGGCTATGGATTCCTCATGCATGGCATCGATCATGCAGGACGGTAGGTTTGATTGTATGGTATGGGGAATATCTTGCTGGCATGAACTTGGACCCCTGTTGCGAGTGGACATCGGCTACTACCAGGAACTGCTTGCAGACTATGCACACAATGCTATACCTCCACTCAGAGGACTCAGAGGAAGCGCTGAATTCTTCCAGGAAGATATTGTCCGTGTGTGATGGTATGAGACATCTTCTATGGCCCCCAAACTCTCTTGATCTCAACCCGATTGAACATCTGCGGTATGCTGGGAAATTCCAGGTGAAGGATTTGGCAGAGATGGAAACGGGTCAGTGGGTCAACGGGTCGACAACTACTTGCCGGTTAAACGGGTCGGGTCAAGGTGATTCTGACACGATTTCGACCAGGTTTTATTTCCATTTTATTTTAGAAAAGAAGAAAACTATTTCAAAGAACGGTTCAAAGTTCTTTGAAATAATACTTATTTGAGTATGATCCAGGAACTTGCTGAGAAAGGTAAAGAAATGAAATTAAAATGAACTTTCAGAAGAAAAAACTGAAATACAATGCTTTTATAAGGAACGAAGATTTATCAACTGATGGGGGAATGCTGGAGATAACCAATTCCTATATTTATCTAGAGCAGCTGATTAATTGGCGTAAAAAACTTGGTTGGAGATTTTTTGTAAGAAACAATGCAATTGTTAAGAGCAATGTGGTATTATATCCTGAAAGGAAAGTGTTTAATGTACGCATCCTTCCAGTGCTTACGTACGGGGCAGAGAAGAGGACTGCAGACAACTGAATACAAAGACTGCAGAGAACTGAAAGAAGTAAGGAGAGATGTATGATTTGTGTTACCAAGAAAGATAAAAAGAGGAACTCACTGGTTCCAGGGAAGGAAAAGTGCCAGTACTGTAAGACAAACACAACACCCATGCTTCACCGGGATTCGAACCCGGACCCCTTACGGACGAATGATCAGAGGCCATCGCTTAGACCCCGGCGCCACCGGGGCTGCACCCTCAATTCGTATCAGGCGAGATGCGTCCCAAACCATGACGTTTGGCGTTGGGCGTGTATGACGCTGCAAATTTGCTCGGCGAGGTACGCTGCCTCCTGATGTCATGTGACCATCATGGTGGATCAAGCTGAATCGTGATTCGTCAGAAAATACGACCTGTTGCCAATCAGCGCACCAATATCAGTGTTCCAGATCTCATTGTAGCGTGGCATGTCTGTGGTCGAAGTTGAAAGGAATGCACAGCAATAGGCTGCTATCGACCAGTCCTCTGTTAACCATACGCCGTCGAACTGTACTGGAGGATGAAGACTGATCGGCGACAGTGCTCCACTGCCGCCCTAACACCAAGGATGTTGCTGTGCGATCGGTCGCTGCCATGAGGTAGAGGTGTCTGTCATCCCGTGCAGTCGTTCGATTTTGCGGTCTATTTCCCTGATTTATGTGCATTTGAGATTCATTCTGTCCACTGTCGCCACGTTCACATTACAGTACTGGCGTTTGGTCCCATACACCTGGCAATTTCGCTGTAGGAAAATCCAATTTCTCTCATCCCAACAATCCTTCCTCGCTCAAAGTCTGTCAGGTGTTCATAATGCAATTTTATTTGGCGACGGGACATAGTGAGACACAAGAATCACCCTTTCGACTCAATGTGGGCTCTTTACTGATCGCAATATCTCGTTTGAACCAGATCTTTATACCAAAGACCGGACAGTTCAGATGGCACTGCTCCGAAACCGCATGCGCATTTGTACTGAAAGTTTAATCGTTTGCATGTCAAAACGTGTTGTAGATATCTTGTAAGTTTTAAGCTAATACCAGCAGTCCTTCATAGTGCGGCCATTTTGAGAGCTTGTTTGATAACAAAAACACACAAAGTGTCACAAATCAACCACATTCACCATCAGCACAGGCATGCGATGTTTTTTAATCAAACACTGAAATTCCCAAAGAAAATGAAACTTGAACTTATATTTATCATTTCTTAGCGTTTTTAGAAATGAAATGTCCGAGGCATCTCAAATTCTTCTAAAACTTAAAAACCCGGATTTACGGGTTTGAAATGTGACAAAACGCCGGAATTCCGCACTACACCTGGATTACAAACAGGGCTGATCATAATATATTCAAAACATCGTTGGAACAATTTGCTCATTACGCTTAAACGTTTCTATGAACTAAAAGATGTATACTCCAAAGGCGGCACGTATACCTGTAAATTCTTGTACATACTGTATAAGTTTCCGAGAAGACGAATTTATTGCAATGTCAAAGGCAATATTTCAGCTCCTTTTTCAGGAAAGTGTGTTGATGAAGAATTATACCGCAGAGACACAAATCTTCTTGCTGCAACCGCAACTCTACCGTTTTTGAAGGAAATACTTGCCGAATAAAATTTCTGTATGACAAGAAATTCATATCTTGGGTTGAAATTTCGAATAAAACGAGCGCACAGATTTTGAAAGCGTTCTTCTATGCCTTTATAGTACTCAAGAGGAGGAAGAGGATGACGATAAATAAAGCAGAACTTCTACTGCGGGATTCCTTTTGAGTCTAGAATTGTAGAATATAGACACAACTGAACAGCAGTTTACACAGCTTGCTCTGTCTCTTTATATTCATTTATACATGAGTAAGTAATGGAAGCAAACACGAACCAGAAATTCTTACAACGGAAGAATAAATACAGGTTGCTATCAATAATAAAACCGCAGCCCCTTCGAGAGAAAACTCTTATAGATTCTGTGGAAGAAATATTTTTCACTTAATACGTAGAATAACGTTAGAATTATAGCAATCAGATATAAGGTGCGATCCAAATGTAACTGGATTTATTAAAGAAAAGTAGAATATTTACATATTTGAAACTTCAGTCCCCTCCTGAAATCACACACCATGATATTGATATTGAAGAAAAGTAGAATATTTACATATTTGAAACTTCAGTCCCCCTCCTGAAATCACACACCATGATATTGATATTGAAGAAAAGTAGAATATTTACATATTTATTAAAGAAAAGTAGAATATTTACATATTTGAAACTTCAGTCCCCTCCTGAAATTACACACCATGATATTTCTACTGTTCGAAGCATTTTATTTTAAGTCGTTTTCTGAAATAGCGAACAGCTTCTTAGTCGCATTCAGCTGCGTCTCCTCAATATCTTGACACCTTTTTCCTTTCAAATAATGTTTGATTTTCAGGAAAAGAGAAAAAGTCGCAATGAGCGACATCTGGCGAATAGGGTGGCTGTCGGACCTTTGCAGCGCGGTGGTTAGCAAGAAACTGCTGCACAAGTTGAGATGCATGGGGAGGCTCGTTGTTATGGTGAATCTCCCACTCACTGCTCTCATGCAATGCCTACAACTAAACGCCACAAAACTTGACAGTGGTACTCCTTGTTGACTGTCTCGTCTGATGGAGTGTTGGAGTGTTTTCACGATGCACAACGCCCTCATGATTGAATAAAAAAACAGTTAGCATCGTGTTGACATTGCTGTGGTTCTGTCGCGCTTCTTTACGCTTTCCAACCGTAGGTTAAAGAAGCGTATATGCTCCAGCTTTGCCCGTCTGTCTGCACGTCCGCACGGTAACTCGCGTAAAAATGGCTCGATTTCGATGAAATATTAGTATGTCCTGGGAAGGAACCATTTTGAAAATGGACAAAATGGGGTCAAAGGTCAGAACGTAGGAGCGCGATCTATTCCATCGCCCTTATGCGTCATAAGTTACGTAAAATTGCTTCGATTGCGACAAAACTTTATCATGTTGTTCCAAAGGTACACTGAGCAAATTCTGTTTAATATCATCAAAATGGGGTCAACTGTCAGAGCACAATAGCTAGATTTATTCCACAGCTATTATCCCTCTAACTTGACTAAAAGTGCTTTTATTGCGACAAAACTTTAGTATGTTGCTCTGGAGGTATACTGAACCAATTCTGTTTAATATCATGGAAATGGAGTCAAAGGTCAGGACACAGGAGCGAGATTTATATCACAGCCATTATTCTCATAACTTGAGTAATGATTCCTGGTAACATAGCAGGAAAGCGTATCGTAATCAATGCATTGCATGATTTTACTAACTTGTTTAAATCTAGAAGAGTTCGGGGTCTTCCATTTTGAAGACCGGGCCTCAGTTTCCGGGTCATAACCATAAACGTACGATTCATCACCAGTTATGATACACTGCTGGACAATTGCTAAGGACGGATCATAAACGGCTATATAGCGTATAAAAAAGTAAGCGTGGTTGGATGCCAAGTGAAATAAAATAATGTCAGAATGCCAGGACATTACAATAAAGACAATTTATTGTGCTCTGAAATCCAGAAGGCTTTGGAACGTGCTCAAGGGACAAACAGGCCATTTTGTGCAGAATACGTAAACGTGAAAGAAAATGCAATTACCGTCTGCAGGCGTTCTGGCGTAAGATGTCAATACGGGATATGGCCACCATGGAGGGCGATGCAAGATTCCACACGTCGTGTCGTGCTTTGCACAACATTATCAAGCAGCTGTTGGGGTAATTTATCTCATTCCTCTGTCAGTGCACGGATGAAAGTGTCCTTGTTTATTGGAGGGCATTGGCGACCAGCAAGACTCCTCCCCAAAGCATCCCACACATTTTCAATGGGATTCATATCTGGAGAACGTGATGGCCATACGAGGCGTTGAATATCCTCGCTCTCAAGACACTCCTGGACAGCGACTGTTCGATGACATGTTGCGTTGTCGTCCATGAAAATGAATCTATCACCGACAGCACCACGGAACATGCGAACATGAGGTAGAAGAACATCATTAATGTATCGTTGGCCAGTCATAGTCCCAGTTGGAAGCACATAGAGGGACGTACGGCCATTGATCATAATGCCAGCCCATACCATGACACTACATGTCGGATATCGGTCCCTTTCCTGTATGTTTGCTGGACAATATGCAATACCACTATCACGCCTGATCAGTTGTCGTCGATAATCAGACGATAGACAGTATGTACTCTCATCAGAGAAGAGGGCAGCAGACCAGTCGTTATCAGTTCAATTGCGATGTTGATGGCACCATTGCAAACGGGTGGTACGGTGACGTCTGGACAATGGCATGCACACAACAGGACGGCGGGCGTATAGTCCTCCTTCATGCAAACGTCTGGCGACAGTTTTTCGAGAGATCCGCTTGCCAGTAGCAGCCATAAACTGATTTGCTACCTCACTAGCTGTGCTGCGCCGGTATCTTTTTATTGATAGCTCTATGTACCGATCTTCTGCAGGTGTCGTACTGCGAACACGACCGACCTCCCCGGGACGTTTGCTACACTCTCCATTTGTTTGAAATGATTTCCAAAGCCTTGAAACAACACTGTGGCTGACGTCGAACTCCCTGGCAACACCTGTTATTTTCCGCCCTTCTTGAATCTTGCCAATAATACGGCCACGCGTAAAATCATCTAGGTGATGTCGGGAAGACATACTGAAAATTGCAAGTTCGTCAATTGATTCTTTCCCTTTCAACTTTGCGTTTCAACAACAACGGTCAATACGCGTCAAATCCTTTGTATCTCTTATCAGCGCTATGACGTCACGAACAAGTTCGGCAATCTAAAATTTGCATACGCACGACACGTCTTACGGTATCCCGCACTTATGCTAATTTCCACATTTTCCTGCCTTCCATTTTGTGGTTGCTATCGTTGCTATTGTCATCCGTCCTTAGCAATTGTCCGGCAGTGTAGTTCTTAAAAGATTTTCATCCTTTTCGAAGCACTCAAGCAGGTCATTAGCAGCTGAAACACGAGCCGGCTTTTGCTCAGCTGAGAAAAATGTTGGCACAAATTTAGCTGAGAAGCGTCTCACAACCAAATCGCCCGTAAGAATCGATTGAACTGAACTGAAACTAATATTGGTCTTCAGATAGCTCACGAAAGGTGATTTGATGATTTTTCCCGCAGAGCTGTGATCACAAGTTTGACATTATTTTCACTTTTGCTATTTGCGACTGAGGATTTGCCATGGGCACAGAAGTATTAAACGCTATGTACACGCACATTACGATGAAACGTCGGAATCATACTTTTCTCTGCTGCGATCACACCGATGGGCTTTTAAGACAGAGAAATTTTCTTTTCTTTACACATACACACACCAAGACACCCGGGAAGCCTCGCAGATGGAGGGCGGAAGTCTTGATGGGGGTATCGAGCTTGCTACAGACCCTCCCTTGGTCTATACTCCTTTGTGTTAGAGTGAATGGCCGTTACAACAGCTGGACCCTCCTCTCGGTTCGATTTGTAAAGGGGTCCTCGATCCCTCACGTACTTTGTCATCCTTCTTCTTCGGGTTCACCTCCTCCTGGGCAGGTAGAAAGCACACCTGCTGTTCTTGCTTTCGTCCTTAATTACTGGAGACTAAAACGTAACGCAACTTCTCACTATAGCTTATACTTTTACCGGCAGTAATGTTCATCGCCTAAGACCTTTTATTTCTGAGTTGCTACATGCGCTATCCAAAACAGGGGAATCATTCTTTTCACAGGGAATCATTGTTAATCTGTTCTTTACGTACTAATCAGCAGGTCCCCATTCAGCAACTAACTTTTCTCTTTCCTACTTCTCTAAGATCTCCGTCACGTGTCGTTATTGCGCCCAGACCACTCACAGAGAGCATTGACACTTGACCTTCCATTATAAAGAGGGCAAATTTACGGTTATTTGCCAACTTTTGCTCCCTTTTCCATTAAGCCCTGTAAGTGGTGCTAACGGCTAGGCTTCGCGTTACCTTAGTTGTTGGCTAAGATTTTAAGGCTAATTGCAACGAACGATTGAAATTATGGCGATATATAACTTAAACGCGTTAGCAGACCTGCGCAAGATGCCCTTCTATCTCTTTCTCTTTCCATGAACAAAACTTCCCCTGCTCTTTTCATTTTCGACCCAAACAAATCCCCATAATTAAATAATGTTCAATTAATTCGATCCGACCATAACGCCTATTAATTCAAAAATTAATAGGGGGTAGATCATAGCAATATAAAAGTAGGGAGTCACAAAATGACAAAATTTAATTTGCTGTTTCATGACTACCTTAAAAAATTAAGGTAGTCATAACATTCATTTAAAATCTATAAATCTCAGTATCAGTGCAACGAAGAGCGGCAATCCAGTTGAAAGTGGGGGAGGGTGGAAACTAAAAAAAACATTGTAGAAATATCCTTTTAAGGGTTTGCACCCAAAACATAAAATAATAATAAATATGAAAAAATCTACTGAAAATGAATTTTAGTAGATTTTTTCATCTAAAAGCACGGCTGGCTGTGATGAGTTTTAAAAACACAGCTCGCCGTACCTTTAAAATTCAGTAGAACATTTTAGAATTGCCTTGTGAAGGCCAGCTCCGAGGCGGTTGCCCCGATGGTACAGTCGGCCATGCTTTTATCAGCAGTTTTCCTTGCGGCGTACCAGAATCGACCCTAATCATTAATTAAGGTTATGGAACAGTAAGAGTTTACAGGAAAACCAACTGCTACTGTTATCTTACGAGAATATACATTGGGAAACTACAGTAGAACACCATTCTGTTATCACGGTACTTACTACGTGAACAGTATAACTGAATAACGTTACTTCAGGGAGCAGAAGTAAACCTGGGTAATCATCAACGTCGGTGACTTTACCTCATCGATGGGATTACGTTTGTCGACATAGTAAGTAGCCCCAAAGATGGTTTTATACTCTATAATGTAATGCCAGATCAGAAATGAACCAAATCTATCATCTGTAATGTTATTAGTAAATTGTATTCTAATCGTTGCTTTTGCTTTAAGTTAGTTTTGCTACAACACACTAAAGATCAGAATTTATTTTGATGTTAACGTTACCGCAAGACAGGTAAATAAAGCCTTGCTTAATTTAATGTTTGTAGGCTTAAAGCTTTTTGTATTTGCTTTGCTTTGAACCCCGATACTTGGCTTCCCCTTGAAGTTAAAAAACTACTGAACTATACATTGGAAATCATTTCAGTACCCTGCCAGGTCAGAAATGAACCAAATGACTTAAATGACTAATTCTACCTTTGTTATTCGTTAAGGTACGAACAAAATGACTAATTCTACCTTTGTTATTGAACCAAATGACTAATTCACCTTTGTTATTCGTTAAGGTACGAACAAAATGACTAATTCTACCTTTGTTATTGAACCAAATGACTAATTCACCTTTGTTATTCGTTAAGGTACGTCACCCAAATCACACGCACTTTATCGAGCACACTAATTAGTCTTGAACCAAAATCACTTTATATGTGAATGAATGTACATTCAGTTATGTCCTCTCTGCGCTAAACAAACTTGAGCTTACAAAAACTCTCACTCGTCTTTGTACAATTGTAAATTAGATTACGACAACTTAAAAAACAACTTTGCCTCAGAATAGCAGTGTGAACATTGGTCAATCTCACATTGTACGAAACAGTGCTCTCCCTAACAGTAGAAGAAAAAAGGTGCTCCCAACATATTTTAAACATAAACTCTTATCTCTTGAGTCCAACTATTATAGCGTACAAGTTTGTCCGCACCGGACGTGGAATCCGGGTCCCCCTCACTCCGGAGTAAGTCGCTCTCCCAACTGAGATACGCGGACAAGTGCTCTCACTGCTATCTGCCTTTATCTCATGTGCGCCCAGCGGTGTAGGCACGTCACACTATGTACAAGTAGATTTCACTACGACCTCCTGTCAGTTTGGTGCCAACGTCAAATTCTTCGAGAGGGAATCTGCGGCGTTAAGTCAGAAAAATATTTAACGAGGAAAAGCCAAATTTACACGAGAACACAAAAGCTCAAATGGAAGGTTAAATTAGAAGTAAATGTTACACATCTCCTTAAATTTATGAAAGTGTATTCAGCTGTACATGTCCATACAGCACAAAACGTTTCAGATATGTATTAGTAATGTTACAATTTCTCATTTTCGTTACACTTTCAGAGATATCTTACAATTACGTTTCAGCAACATCTATTTCAGAACATAACTCTTTGTACATTACGGTTACGTTAAATATAACATTCACCGATAGTTTCCATTGTACATAACTGTTACCTTGATGTTACATTCTGGTTATATTTAAGATTTTTAATTTGTCAACGGCGTGGATGCGCATGTGCATTTATGCCATTTCATCGAAGCACTCTCGTAATCGTTCCACGAGCTACTGGGATATTCTTTGGTGGTACTCTCGTACTCGAGTTATCTGGGAGTAGGAAAACCAGTCACCGGAGAAGTGGCCACAAAAATTTTAAGGGGCCGTATAAAAGTTGCAACATTGACCACTTCGTGTCCACTACCCCAGAGGTTGGTTATCTGAGTCATATAAAGTTTCCATGATTTAGTCTTTTCTTAATTGCGATTATTAATGTACTGACTCAGGAACACAGTCGGGGGGGGCACCAAATGTATAAAATATAAAGAATATCTGGTCCGATCTGGAGATTTTCATCATTTGCAAGCTGTAACTCGACACATTATCTGAGGGCCTGTCCCTACTCAGCAAACCCCTGTTGGGGGGGGGGGGGAAGTAATACCCAAAAGTGTAACATATAAAGAATATCTGGCCCGATCGGGAGGTTTTTCAGCGATTACAATCTACAAGTCAAGAAATTATCTGAGTGCATGTGCTGCCACAGGAAACCTCTCGTCGGGGGGGGGGGGGAGGTAATACCTAAAATATAAAACATAAAGTATTTCTGGTTGAAAATGCTGAAAATCTGCCTATCAGAAGAGAAATTCTTTATATTCTACACTTTTGGTATTATCCCCCCCCCCCCTCCACGACAAGTGGACATGCCTTCAGATAATTTGCTGAGTTGTAGCTTGTAAACGCTGAAAATATCCCGATTGGACCAGAAATCCTTTATATTTCATATTTTAGGTTTTAAGCACCCCCCCCCCCCCGATAAGTTCCCTGGGTTTGCACATACCCGCAGTGAATTTGTTTAGCTGTAGTTTATAAACCTTGAAAAACATCGTAAATAAGAAAATACGAAATTACAAAAATGTTATATGTGTCAGATAACCAATCTCTGGAGACGCAGCAACGGAGTAGTCCAGAACGCAACTTTTATACGGCCACTTAAAATTTTGTGGGCAGTTCTTCGGTGGCCAGTTCTCCGCTTTGTCTTTGGCCCGAAAATCATGGAAATGTCTAAATTTCTTACTGAAAATGAAATATTAAAAAAAATATTTCATGAACAATAGTTGCTTAAGTAGCGGACAATATAGCCACACGAAATGTGTTTATGCAGAACAATTTAATCGCACTAAAAATCCAATCTGTCCAGTTCTCCGATGCAACTTCTCCGTACCCGGAGTTAGCTAGTTAGTGTACACTAGTGTCCGTCCTTAAGTATTGCACACCAGTGTAAAATATCTTAGTACGTTTGTTGGTTTTGAATGTGGAAAAAAGTCTCAATAACAGTAGTTTTTAGTTTGTAAAGGTAGAAAAAAAATAATGTTGATATATTTAAAAGTTTAATGACTACACAAGTTTTGAAAAAAAAAGAGAGTGAGATATGCATTAAAAGGTACATTTCGGTGATTAATCATGAAGGAATTTAAGTCATGCTACAGAAAACTAAAATGATCTATGAAAAAAAAGATAATGCTTTCTATTAAATAATGTATTCTCAAAGCATTTAGAAAAAATAGATTAAGATGTACATTAAAAGGTACATTTCGTTAATTAATCATGAAGAAATTTAAGTCATCCTACAGAAAAATAAAATGATCCGTGGAAAAAATGCATTTCTATTAAACAACGTATTCGTAAAGCACTGGCCTTCTCGTTAGTTCCTACAGAACGCTGTAATTGCGAGGCGCCCCATGGTCGATTATGCATCTGCCTCGAAACCCGCTGGACAGGGGTTTGAACCTGGCGTGACTTCGAGAATTAGTATTTCCTTGGAAAGGAAATTTTCCTAGCGTCGTGACGTCACACCGTAAAATTTCCTGATGGGGGAAAACAAAAAGGCGTACAAAAGATATCGGTGAGACCATGTGGGGAGGTAAAAAAAATTGGAGAGCAAAACATGTTCGGTAGGACCACGTGGCATACAAAATGTTATGGTTGAACACAAAGAAAAAATGGCAGATAAAAGATGGTCGGGAAGACCACGTGGAAAAACAATGGCTGCGACTGGCGTCATCATGCGTCCGTGAGGCAGCACGTGGACGGGTTTTAATTACAGAAACCACCTATATCATCACGTAACAGTAATGTAACGAAGTTACAAATATCTTTCAAACACGTAACAGTAACATGAAGTTCGTATCTTGAAGTTACAAAGACCTTTCACTGTAACGTATCAGTTATGTTTCAAAGTTATGTAACGTTTGCGGACATTTTGACGTAATCGTAAGGTTTCTGAAACATTACTGTTACATTGCGCAACGTATCGGAAAAGTGTCAGTGTTTCAGTGTTACGTACCTGTAACATATACGAAATATTCTGTGCTGTGTGGATGAGCATCACGACACTGTAAACAATGACTTATCAATGTTCATAATCCATTAGAAAATGAAGAAGTGTTTACAGCAAAAAAACGCCCATTCGCCCGTAGTGGAATTCGAAACCATGCCTCCTCGCTTAGGAGCCAGTTGTTCTCTCAAATGAACTACGCCGACGAAGCTTATCGCTGCAACTTTGCCCTCTTTACACGAGCGTCACCTCTTAAGTAGGGACATCGCATATATCCCTTCCTTCAGAAAGTGCTGGGACGGAATCATAGGTTTCAGGGTCAGCCGACAAGCCATGCTTGAAGGAACGCTCTGTAGAATAAGGAATTCTCATCAATTGAAGTCATATGTGAAAGAAGCTTCAAGCATTAAAAAGGAATTTTCATTAACTCCATCAAGCGTTTAAAAAGAAATTCTCATTAACTCCAGGCGATGTGTGGACAAAATATCACACATTTTTCGAACGTCGCGACCAGGAGATTCAATTTACGTTCGGCAGCCGGGTTGGTATTTGAATCCACCTCCTAGCTCCAGAGCCAGTTGTTTTCCCAACTAAACTATACAGTCCAAGCTTATCGCTACAACCTTGCCGTCTTGACATGTGCGTCTCTCCAGAGGTAGGTAAATAGCATGCTATAAAAGGTGTTACACAGAAAATAAAAAAAAATGTTCATTTGGGCATTATGATTAGCAGACAAGTATTCTTTGTTTTTACAGTTTAGTCTCTAATTATCTTTCCTCTAGAGTCTCCTCGGTATTTCAGTAAATTACAACATTGCTCATAGCAGAATTGTGTATCATATATTGATCATAGTGGAATTGTACATCGATGAGTCATTACATTATGACCACCTACCTAATAAGCCGTAGGTCCCTCTTTAGCCCGCAAAACAGCGGCTACTCGGCGAGACATCGATTTCATGAGGTGGCGACAGGTAACCTGGTGTATCAGGTACTACAATGGCAACAACAGGTCATCCAGTTCCCGTACATTTCGAGGTGGTCGTGATTTAGCGCGAACTAGCTTTTCCAAGTCGAACCACACATGTTCGATTCGGTTCATTCCAGATGAATTTGGATGCCAGGGCATAAACAGAAAGTCACCAGTATGTTGCTCGAAACACTCCTTGACGATTCTGGTAGTGTGGCATGGCGCATTATCCTGTTGGTAATGGCCATCAACAGCAGGAAACAGAGTTTCCATGAATGGGTGAACTTGGTCTGCAGCGATGTTCAGATACCTGACAGCTGTCAAAGATTGTGCTGTTAGGATAATGGGACCTAAAGTGTCCCAAGAAAGCATAGCCCACAACATAACACCGCCGCCGCCGGCCTGTTTCCGCCCAATAGTACATCCAGGTGCCATAGCCTAAGTTGGTAATTGGCGTATCTGCACTCGGCCGTCTACGTGAGGCACCAGGAATCTTGATTCGTCAGACCAGGCCACTTTCTTCCAATCATCCACGGTCCAATCTCGTTTATCTTGGGCCCATTTCATGCTTTGTTGGCGATGACGAGCAGTGAGCATAGGGACCAGGCTAGGTCTTCGGCTACGCAGGCCCAAGCGTAGAAGCGTGCAATGAACTGTGTGTTCGGACACATTGCCCTGATCACCACTGTTGTAGCTGCGGATGATTTGTTGTACTGTAGCTCTGAATAATGCTTGACAGTCTCCACTCCCATCTGACATCAATGAGTTGCGAACGATACAGGGATGGACGACGGTTCGTCGCTTGGCCATCTGTGCATCACTTTTGATACGTATTCATTACAGCGGCAAGTGAACAACCCACAAGTAGCCGCGCCGTTTCCGGAATCGTAGTGCCGAGGTGCCGTGTCTGCACAACTCGTCCTTTATCAAACGCAATTAAATCGCCAGCTTTTCTCATTCTGACTCCGAAAACTCTACTAACCGAAAGCCGGTTCTCGGGTTGTATATATAGTGCTCTGTGAACTTCACCTGCCGCACCGTTCGGTTTCCAGGAGTGCTCATTTCTCTTGGCTGGGGTTGGTCATAATGTAGTGGCTCATCGATCTGTATATCATATATTGATCACAGTGGAATTGTCGGCATAAAGACAATATGTTACGTTCACAGATGTGACCCGAATTATTTCCATTTTCTTCATAAATACTTTTGATATACGGTAGAATCTCGACTACACGTTTCTCACTTATGCGTTTTTCTCATTTATTCTGAAATGTCGCCTGTCCAA
This sequence comes from Macrothele yani, assembly GCA_039090855.1. Lineage (NCBI taxonomy): Eukaryota > Metazoa > Arthropoda > Arachnida > Araneae > Macrothelidae > Macrothele > Macrothele yani. The sequence continues at coordinate 83,971,192 of CM076993.1, read as the reverse complement.
AAATTCTGAATTTCTTTTAATGCTAAATTTCCCTGTTTATTTTACCCTCTTTTTCAATGATACGTTAAATTTCCTCTGTCCTTTGAAAAACGCATAAACCAGGTTCCGTTATAAATCAGTATTACAAAAAATCAAGCAGCTGAATTTCAAGGGAGTGTAGTTTTGCATTTGAAATTATTTAATAAATCATAAAATATATTCCAGTAGATATGATATGTGTAATAAAGATTTTTTAAACTTGAAATGAATGCTTAAATAAAGAACGTTATTTTAAAAACTTTCACATTCTTGATGCGCGGTTCGCTCCAATGGAACGTTGTACGTTTTTATGTTCGCGACTGTTTTTTTAACCAGTTGGAAAGACGTTTTAAAATATATGTATATATTTCGGCACACCAAAAATGCTGTTCTTATTTTATTTTCTTCTTTTATATGTTAAATCGGATGCATCGTAAATATGTGGCAAAATTTCGTCAACACATTTTGCATTGGCGAAAGTTTGTCACATATTGCATTTTCGCATCTCTAAGGAAATACAACCGCAGAACTCACACAGAAAAAGGAAGCTGTTCTTGCTTAACTAGCTTACATGTAAATTTTCTTTTGTTTCTACAAAAGCGGCTGATTGATATTCCCAGAAGGTATAAAAACTTCTACGTGGCTTTATCTTTTTTCATGGCTCTTCTCTATTTCAACAGCTACTTCTGCTCTTTTCATTTATATTTCTTTATGACGCCATTTCTGTTTTCCTTTCGGAAACTATTTGATTGGTTTAGTAACACATCAGGTGCAATATTTCATCATGTTTTCATTTCGAACGTCTTCCGCAGGCGGGCAAATAGACACAGAGCGAGTGTATGTAGACGTTCTCTCGATATATCTGAGAAATTGAAAAACGCAAGTCTGCTTATACGACGGGTGGGAAAAAAGTGTCTGCCATTTTTATCTTTCATTTCCTAGCATCTGAATTTAACTACATTGGTCAGAAGTAGGAGGCAGGATGACTGGAGGATCTTTTCAATTTCGATTTTATTCACCTTGCCCCCCTTTCCCTTTGTTGCCATGCGCTTTTATCCCTTTGGCATGCGAGGTCCCATTCTACCGGGCAAAACGGATTTTCTTCTTCTCTTTCTTTTTCTTCTCCGGGAGAGAGGACACAGAAAAGAAATGAGAGGAAGGAGAAATCAAAGAGAAAGAAGGAAATATGGTGAAGAACAAGGAACACGCTCTCGAAGAATTTCGCTGGAGTGGAATTGACAAATTATCTTCATGATTCGGGCATTGTAAGACCTGACGTTTTCCAGGGCCATTTCTAAATCTATCATCCACATGAGTTTATTTCTTTCAGGCTACCCTTTTCCTTCGAGACCTCACTTCTACGTGACTTATGAAAGGATCTAATTCATTATTAAGTCTATAACAACTAGATATATTCTACGAATCAGTTTCAAGCAGTAGCGAAAGAAGTATACTGGCATCACACATCAAGATCTTGCTACTGATTTTCCGGGGATCATCCGAACATAAGCAGCTCAAGCATTTCTCATATCTTCCCGAACGAGAATATATTACTTGAGTGCTCTCTGAGATTTCTTTCGTGTTGTCATCACGTAAAATGTGATTTTCTCCAAAAAGTAACGTTTAATGGAAGAAAATTTTTAATGTTTACATCAACTTTATTATCCTCAAAAACACTGTTTTAATTCATTAAAAAATTCACGGATAAAAACATGTATTACACAGAGTAAACCTTAATCTCCAACGCCTTTCTTTACCAACCGTATAAAGTTTTTCTCACGTAAAGACGACATAAAAGTTATTTTTTTGTTTTCAACACCACTTTTTTCAAAGTTTTCTAAGTATATTTATAAAATCGTCAGCAGCTGCTCTTAAATTTCAGTGCTAATTTTAAAGACTATTCAAAGTGAACAGATTAGCCCTAAGCTTTAAATATTTACTCTTTGCGTACCATTACACACTTTATCTGTGAAAAATGATGCCCTGATGTACAAGACGGCAATTAACCTTCATGAATATATCTTACGCGTTATTCCAAATTTCATTGATTTTAACGTGATACACAGATCGACACATACAAAGGCCGTTCCATAAAAACTGAGAGTAATTTTGTTTGAGTTGGCAACAGTGCGAAGGGGGAAAATAACCACGCAGAAGACTAACTGAATTAAGGAAGTATCTATGCAACAGTTATTAGCTGTGGTAGACGATTCTGGTTTTGTTATTGCGCAGTTGTTTAAGATACGTCTCCATTTCGCCATACAGCTATGTAGGTGAGTGATTCAAAGTTAAGAAGTGAAATGTGTTTTGCGATAAAATGATGCTGTCGTTTGGGTAAAACGGCTCCAGAACAGTTGATTTAATGAAAAAAGCTTACAAAGCTAAATGTTTGGGTGAGTCAACGAATTTTAGATGGCAACATGATTTCAAAAGAAGGCGTTTGTCGTCAGAACTCGCTCCTATGCCTGGTCGACCTGAAAGTACTGTTACGGAGCGTATTGTTAACACTGTGTGGGCAATCGTGCAAGAAGATCGACGAATGACGTGAGAAGACATAGCGGCGGCAACTAATATTTCAAAAACGTCGGCATTCCGCATTCTACGCGACAAATTACTACTGCATCGTGTGTGTTATAGATAATTTGACGTGCTGTTGATTGCTGTTACACTGTGATTTGATGTGAAATCGCTGCTAATGTATTGAGAACTCTAGAAAACTGGATAACGTTATTTGTAAGTACAAATATTGACCTCTTTCTTGAATACCTATGGGTACCTTCTAGTATTACACTGACTTTAGTACACATAACGTGATCATCGACGTTAAGGACTAAATTCTACAGTTACAGCAGGAAGACAATTACGTTATACGTCATTCAAGCTGTACAGGGGTCGCTAAAGCAGCTTCCACAAAATGCTGTCGCCACACGCGTTGAAAAGTGAACTGAACGATTGGACCGTTGCATATCATCCGAGGGAAGATAATTTGAGAAAGAATAACATATATTTTGCTGTACTTTTTTTCTTCATTTTGTGTGATTTTACTCTGTTTTTATGGAACGGCCGTTGTAAGATTGAAAGATACTTTGTTTTGAAAGACTAAAAACTTTGCTTTTGCGAGAGGTCAGTTTCCAAGTTTTCGTTTTTAGCACGTCTTTTGTAAAAAAAGATCGTGCTTATGTTACCAGTTTGTTCGTCCGTCCGCCTGTACCCACGATACCACTGCAACTATTAGTCCAATTTGAAAAATTATATTTGCATTGGGAAGCTTGAAACATGCGATTAACGATTCTTTATTTGTTTGCTTTTTTACGATGTACAATTTCGCCGCTAGAAGGCGTAAATGCAGATGATGTCGAATTCAAAAATACGTTCTGTTTCACATATTGCTTCAAAACATCCGATTGAAAAAAATCTTTTATCTTTCCATTCCATTTACGTCGAAGAGTATTTTAGATGTAGTTACTTTTTCAAATCACGCATAGATTTTCCGCTAGGGAGCGTAAGAGTAAATTATATTTTTCCCGATAACTCTTCTTCTAAAACTCCGATCTGAAAAAAAAAAAAAAAAAATTCAGCGGATACACCTCCTGATGGAAACTCTTTTGCATATAATTTCAAATTTTTGGTAAAGAATACTTTAGCCACCAGAGGTCGTAAGCGTTAATTTTTGCTTCTGATGTATTTGCCATAAATACTGAGCTTCTAAAACATCGATTGAAAAAATTATTTCGTGGAACTGATGCCACTCACATTGATAAACCTTTTTGGAATATTTTCTCCTTAAAATATTCCACAGTTTCTCCGCCAGGGGCGTAGATGTATATCTTATTTTTGTCAATATCTCTATTTCGAGGAGTCCGATTTTAAAAATTCCTTTTTTGTTGGAAAATGTTTTCAGTGTGACATGTTTTTCATATAATTTCAAAATCTTCAAGTAATTCATAGACTTTCCGCTAGGGGGCGTAGAGGTAAATTGCGTTCCCACCTATATCTCTGCTTGTAAATCTCCGATTTGAAAACTTCTTTCTACACCGGATACAGTTCCTGAAGGGAATTAGTTTGCACATAATTTCTAATTTTTGTAAAAAATGATTCGGCCACCAGGGGCCGTAAATCTTAATTTCCGCTTCTGATGAATTTGCAGCAAAATATGAGCTCCTAAATTCTTGATTGCAAAAAACGTCGTTTGTAGACCGATACTACTCATGTCAACAAACCTTTTAGAAACATTTTCTTTTTAAAATAATGCATGGTTTCTACGCCAGGGGATGTAGATATATATCTTATTTTTGTCAATATCTCTACTTGTAAGAGTACGATTTGAAAATTTCCTTCTCTGTTGGATAGTGTTTACGATGCGAAATGTTTTTCCTATAAATTGAAAATTTTCAAGTCAAGCATAGACTTTCCGCTAGGGGGCACAAAGGTAAATTGCATTTTGTGCGTTATTTCTGCTCCTAAAACTCCGATTTGAAAACTTCTTCCTGTATCGCATACAAGACCTGATGGAAAATATTTTTCACAAAATTTCTAATGTTTGGTAAAGAATGGTTTGGCCACCAGGGGGCATAAGTGTTAATTCTGCTTCTGATGTATTCGTAGCAAAATCTGGGCTCCTGAAAACTCGACAAATTTTATTTTTCTTGGACCGATGCCGTTCATATGGACAAACCTTTTGAACAAACTTTCTTCCTAAAATAATGCATGGTTTTCCCACCAGGGAACGTAAAGTCACATCTTATTTTTGTCGATATCAGTTTCTAAGAGTCCGATTTGAAAAATTATTTCTGGGAGTTTCCTGTGCGAAATGTTTCTCATATAAATTCATGTTTTTCTTAACGCACAAGTCTGTAACCAGAGGACGTGAGCTCACGATTCCGTTTACAGCAATATTTGAGGGTTTAAAAACCCGATTGAAAAACTTCTTTCTTCTGTCAGATACTATTGTTTTCCATACCGGTTCCATTGACTTTGAACAGCTTTGATAAATTTAATTTGTGTCAGAACGGATTCAAAAGACGTGCTTATTACACCCGATAATTCGGTGTCATCTTTATCGTTTGCTTTTGTTTCTGGTTAACGACCACCCTTAGTAGCTTGGTTACAAGCAGTATTCCGTACCTAATTAAGGACCACTGCTTCCAGGAAAAGGAAAGGACTAACCTCTCAGACCAACACAGCGTTCATGCCTCGTTCCTGAGCCAGTTACTGAGGAACCTTTCAATCATCACAGTCTTTCCTCTCGAATTACTCTTGAGTTCGTTCCCGTGTAATGGTACATAAGGTAGCCTTCACCCTGTAGTTTTCTTGCATCAGAGCCTTCACTCGGGCCACGTTTCTCTCTTTTGCCGGCGTCGAAAGACTGCCACTGCGTTTCTTATCCGTCAACGTACTGATCTCGTGTGCGGATTTTGAATAAAACTGGCAAGCAGCGAACGCTCGGGACTAAAGCACCATAGACTTCTTGCAGTTGGCGAGTGATATCCGCTGCCAACGTTTCCCTTGCCCAGGAAAACTTAATTACTGCTTTCATCTCCGAGTGAGACCATTTCCATGCTCGTCGTTATTTTCTCCTGAATCTCTTCAACAGCACGTTCCCTTTTTGCTAAAACTCCTGTGCCAAACAATGTTCTCTATAGTTAGGAAAGTAATAACGTTGTAGAATAGCTATTTGTATATCGCTAATTCTTTATCAATCAGCCAACATATCACTATGATTGTTTTGCAGATAGATATGGTAGTCTAGTACACTCCCTTTCGAGAATATTTAAACAGCCGAACTGTTGTTGAAAATATGGGAACAGATAGCTATCCTCACCGGTAATCGATGGATTTGGTTTTCTGATAGTGTAAGCAAAAGAATGGTTACGTTGTCATTTTCAAATAAAATTCTATATACAAATATGCACAGGGTGATACTCTCTAAATGTACAAAAATAGCTACAATAACAGTTACAAATAATAAAAAGAAAATGTATTTATAAAAGCAAAATCTTTATATCACTTAAAAATATAAAGTATATTTAATGCGATCCCTATTCACGTATACACTGAGTGGCCACCTTATTATGACCACCTAACAGTTTTAAGCAAATGAGCTATGGCTGAACGCTGTTGCCGCCAGAGGGCAAGGCTAGTATAACAAGGGAAAGCTTAGTGCTTGCGACAGTAATAGAAGTGATATTTGGTTGACGAGATCGGTAAAAAATGCGATTTGACGGACTTCCAACGTGGGATGATTGCAGGAGCTCGGAGCCATGAAGCGAGTATCACCGAAACCGCCGCATTCGTGAAATGTTCCACAGAAGCTGTTGTTAAAGTGTTTAAAAACTGGACTGTCAGCCAAAAAACTGGGTCTCTACGTGGAACGTTTGGTCTTCATCGACTAGTGACTGCTCGGGCGGAACGGAGAGTGTCCAGACTGGTAACAGACAACAGAAGGGCAACAGTGGAGCAAATTACAGACCATCTTAATCAAGGATCCCCTCAAATGATCTCTGCACGCACTGTTCGCCGTACACTGCATCGGATGGGATATGGCAGCCGAAGGCCTGTTCGAACACCTTTGCTGTCTGCAGTTAACATGAGAAAACGTCTCCAGTTCGCACAGGAGCACAAGGATTGAACAGTCGATAATTGGAAACAAATTATGTGGTCCGATGTATCACATTTTCAACTGCACCAAGCCGATGGCCGAGTGAGAATTTGGCGGAAACAGCACGAAAGCATGGACCCCAAATGCATTGTTATAACCCTTCAAGCTGTAGAGGCAACGTTATGGTTTGAGTGAAGCATCAACCCCATTGAGAATTTGTGAGATGAAGTTGAACGAGCCATCAGACAGCTGGATCCACAACCCTGCAATCTCACAATCCTGGAAATTGCTATTTATCAAACATGGTCTCAGATTCCACAAACCACCTATCAACATCTCGTGGAGTCCATACCACGAAGAATCGACGCAGTGTTAAAGGGAAAAGGTGGCTCAACAAAGTTCTGACGGGTTGGTAATAATAAAGTGGCCACTCAGTGTATAACGTTCTATAACGAAGTAAATTTCTCCGTCATTTTTGGTCTACGCCGGGATTCGAACCCGGGTCCACTCATTCCGGAATAAGTTGCTCTACCAATTAAGCTACGCGGACATGTATTCTGATTCCTATCTGCCTTTATGTCATGTGCGTCCTGCTGGCAGGTATGTCACATCTCCCCCCCGAAAGAGGGCCGGGGGCATGGACCACGGGTCAGCCGTGACCATGAATCGCTGCAGACAGACAACCACTGTAGAACGTGCACTTGAGAACTCCCAGTCAATCTGGTGTGTGGAATGCAACGTCACACACATTTATTTTTCGAAGCACTGGAGAAGGGATTCTCTGATTTTTCCTATCTCGCGGTGTGGAAATAACATCACACTAATGCGAGATTTTGAACGGTCGGGTCATCCGGGTAGTTCGGGCGCCATTATAATGAATTTGCTTTATTTTCTTTCCGCTAAGCTAATTAATATGAATGATTCTCTTCCTACCAGCTAGCTAATGATATACTTGTACTAAGCTTAAAAATAGTGAATTCAAAAGGGTGTTGTTACTAGTTAATTACGAACGTAAACAAAGTCTTAACGCTGGTTATTTATGGTAATAAATGAATGTTATAAACCTAACAGCCAGACAGAGGTCTGACAAAAACTATGAATTGAGAAAGACTAACTTACGGTAACTTCTTTATTATAAGACTCTTGGTCAACTAAAGCACACACACAACTTGTTTTACAATAATGAAGAATCTCTCCTCGTATTATAAATGCTCTCCGTAAACAACAACGCTCTCTCATAACAACAAGAAAAGCTCTCTCTAAGTCTCGATGAACGCGCCTATATACTAGCTACCACCACGTCATAACTTACACTCATTGCCAGATCTCATTCATCGGGTGAAATAATATTTCGTTCAGTAGGAAGATAATTTACATAGTAAAATAAAATACCCAGAGATAGTAAAATCAAAAGGAAAGTGAATATAGAGTATACGTTACAGTTCCAGCCAAGTTTTGTGATACCTAAATTATAAAATCTTCAAAAATGTGCAGGCATAAACATAAACCTCATCATTATTATATATTTTTACCTTCCGTGAATTTCTGCTAAAAACAAGTTAAGTTTTAAGTTCATAACCCGAGAATCCTCTACTCTGGCCTAAATCATACTGAATGAATCATGTTCAAAAATGGTTCAAGCAGTGGCGTATATCGGATCCGAGACTTGGGCTAGCTCACTCCCCCCCCCCCCCCCTCACACACACACAATACTGGTTTTTTTTTAATTGCGAAGTGTAATTGTTAAGTAATAGAAGTAACATTTTTTCTAAATTTCTGGTACATGCTATTGCTAACATGGTATCAAATAATTATGAGGATTAGGATTTGAAGACTTATTTGTACATGAACTCCATTCTTTCTTTTTGTGTGAACTTGAGTGTTACGTTTTCGCAAAAATGTTTCTTCCGAGCACTTTTTCATATATAAAAATGTATTTTTTCTATTAACAAACCAGCCAAGTTGCTCGAATGTGCATGTCCTTGTGTGGCTCTAAGATATATCTTGATCCTTTTTAATGCAGAAAAACTTCTTTCGGCAGTTGCAGTTGTTGATGAAAAGTTTAATATTAGATCTGCTAATTTGTACACCTCAATAAACACTATGTCCAATTATTCAACTTTATGTAACAAGTAATATCTCTTACTGATTTGTTTTGTATTCATCAAGAGAATTAAACACCTTCAGTTCATTTTTTAATCGAGCTGTATCAAAATTTGAAGCATATAGAGTTCAAGATCTGATAGTTCAAGGAAGCTTTCACGAAATTTATCAAAACAGTTCGAATCCAACAAAGCCACGAATTTAAGATATAATATCTCTGATTTTAATTCATTGACACTACACAAAAACTGAAACAACTCTCGCGAAACACGAGCTGGAAGTATGGGGGCACTGAGCTGGTCCGAAGGCTTCGTCTTTTTTTTCAGGGAACCCTTTGCGGCAAGCAGTGGTACACTCGTGTGCTCCGTAGCTCATTCATGTTGTCATGGAAACGCCAGCAGGCGGTAGGGGAAGCTCTTCGCATCAGAACAGCGAAGGCTGTCCAAGACCTACTGCGTTATGCCGTTGATCATCGCTCGCCAGACTGATTCTTATGAGCGAAAGAAGCGAATCCGCTTGTCTTTTTTTTTTTTTTTTTTTTCTTGCACCGAAAGCATCGGCATATCTTCATACCATTTATAACTGACTTTTATTTGTGTATATTTAATTGACTTTTATTTGTGCATTCTCTGGGCGCTTTGCAGCTAGCCTAGCTAACCTCGAATGTACGCCACTACTCCAAAGGTACCAAAAATTGTCTCTGAGCTTCTGTAAAGTATTGTAGAAGTGAAACTTCATGCTCTCTGTATGTAATTTTTGTAAAGTTTCTACGACACTTTTGGTTGGTGCAAAAAATATTGCAATTTTAATCACTTGACCTCAATTCCAAGACACATCGTTGAATTTTCAATGCATTTCACTTTAGGCGCTGAGTTGAGCTTTGTGAGTAAAAAAACAAAAACAATATTTCTTTTAGGAAACGTAATTATGTTCTACTAAGTATTAGCGAAATGTACCAAACATTGCCTTGTTATGATATTTGAACTCGGTTTTGTGTTATTTTGGTATCTTATACACCAGGGTTTTTCAGCCACCCGGATTGCTCAACGAGCGTGGAGATTATAACGGATAAAGTAAAACCACGTTTACATAACAGAATAAGTATCTGAAAACTTCGTAGTAGCGTTTGTATTCGTGATTGTTCCAGTCGCCACCAGTTAAAGTGTAACTAGAAAGAAATATTTAGTTTTCAAAAATGTTAACCTTTCAAGCAGCGTGGTTTGAGCATCTTCGGAAGTATGGTAAATTGACCCACTTAGTAGAGCATGAAGCTCATCTTACAGAGTTGTTTGAAACCGCACAAAGGCGCTCCCATCGTTATCCATGTGCAAGGAAATAAAAAGACTGGAATTATTTCTTACATGCACTTGACTGGTGCTCGAAGTGGACAATAAAACGGCAAACACATTTCTTCCTTTTTTGTGCTCCAACGGCATACGTTTGCGTTTGCAGCTTGAGTATAACTCAAACTTTGCTGTTATCTTTTACTTTAAAAATAGAAACTTCATTTTAAGTGCCCCTGGATTCATAAATTTTGAAACTATGTTATAAGTGGGCCAATCGAAGTTTTTCAGCTGTTACGTACTTTAGCAACACGATGAGCATGTTATCTTCGCTGCATTGAAGAACGAATCTATATTGTCAGCAACTGCTACTTTAAAAACTTGAACTGTCTTCAGAGGCAATGCAAACTGGAAGAATAATCGGATTATTACTTAGTAGAATAACACAACCGAAACAGCCACAGCAAAAAGAGAACATCGGAGCCTCAAAGTAATACAGAGTCGAGTCACATTATTGTGACCACCTCCTACTTTTGAAGTCAACAGCGCATGGCTAATAAAAGAAGACACGTGCTGTGAGCTGGTTTGGAGGGTATGTAAGGTGTGCTGTAGGCATTCTGAAAACATATCACTCGTTGCTCTCATAGATAAAAGGAGATATTTATCAGATTTGCAAAACGGGCTAATTATCGGCTTTCAGGCCAAATGTGGCAGCATTTCTGAAACAGCGCAGTTCGTGAACAGTTAGCGTGCTGCTGTGTTAAAGTGCATCATGATTGGAGAAATGGCACCATTGCGAATACGCGACATGGAAACTGCGGAACACCGCGTGCCATTCATGTGAGAGGGGAACGTCGGCTGCGAATGTCGTGCGTGAGGGCCGATCAACATGCTACAGTGGTTCAACTCACTGGCCCAATGAACCAAGGGGCTACCGGAAATGTGTCTAAAACAACAGTTCAGCGAACTCTGATGCGTACGGGGCTCCGATGCAGATGGATGGTCACTCCCCTGTGCTAACGTAGGTGCATCGGCAGAAAAGGCTTACATTTGCACGGCAGTATCGGAATCGGACTTCCTCTGATTGGCAAAGGATTGCTTTCTCCAACGAGTCACGTTTTCTGCTTCATCGAACAGATATATGTAGGCGTACAAGGCAAGAAACATCGGAAAACAAACACTGTTGAACCATTGTTGGAAAAACACAGGCTGGTGCGGGCAGCATTATGGTCTGGGGAATGGTTTTGTGGCATTCCCTGGGTCCCCTCACACCCGTGGAAGGCACTATGGACCGAATTCGTTATGAATCCATCCTTGTAGACACCAATACATACTGATTGTCTTTCCTGGGGCGGATGGGATCTTCCAGCATGATTATGCGACTTGTCACACAGCTAGAAATGTCCGAGAATTTTTTTTTATTTCTTTCGAAAGAGCATGATGAATACTTCAAAGTACTTCCCTAGCTTCTTAAATCCCCCAAACTTAAACCCAATTGAGCATCTGTGGGACCACCTCGATCGTGTTGTTCGCTCTATGGATCCTCCACCGCGAACCCTCCAGCAGCTGTTAGATGCACTGCAGTCAGCATGGCTCCACATACCTGTGAACACCTTCCATCACCTTATTGAGTCATTCCTAGCCCTTCTATCTGCTGAGCGCGCTGCACACGTCGGTTACTCTGGATATTACTTGGTGGTCTCAATTGTGTGACTCGACCGTATATGTGTGTGTGTGTGTGTGTGTGTGTGTGTTTCCGCCACTCCCACTAGCGGCCACACTAGCGGGCGCCGTAGGGGTCTAACCGGGAGGCGACCCGTGCTGTCAGTTCGTACATTATACCAAACATGGCAGCCGATAAAGTTCATTTGCGGCACTGTTCGTTATTCTTGTTTAATTTAGGGGAAAGTGCAAGTGAAGCATACGGTTCAATATGTCAGGCGTATGGCGAAGAGGTTATGGGTGAGCGGACGTGTCGAGAATGGTTTGCAGGTTTAAGAAAGGTGTTCAAAGCTTGGAAGTCAAACCACGAGCAACCTCTTGCAACAGCGATTCCAGTTCCTCGACCGCAGGAACTCGCAGACGAGGAACTGGAATCGCTGTTGCAAGAGGATGCTACACAATCTACCACGCAACTGGCGAAACGTTTGAAGGTGGCTCAATCGATGGTGGTACTTCGTCTACAGGCCTTGGGGAAGATCCAGAAGATTAGTAAGTGGCTTCCGCATACTTTAACGGAGCGTAATATTGGTCAACGTTTGACATCTGTATGTTGTTGCTCAAGGGTTTTAAAGGAAGGATTTCTTGTGGAATTTTGTCACCGGAAATAAAAAATGGGACTATTGCGACAACCCCGTACGCAAGCGATCCTGGGTCGATCCAGGCCGACCATCAACATCCACTGCAAAAAAAAGGATATCCACGGGAAAAGGGTGCGGTGGTGTGTTTGGTGGGATATGCATGGAGTGCTGTACTTGGAACTGTTGAAACCGGTTGAAACAATCACTGCACAACGATATATCGATCAGTTGATGAAACTGAACACCGCAATCAAGCAGTAACGCCCATGGACAGGTAAAGGACGTCTCCTAGTCATCCTGTAACACGATAATGCCCGGCCACATGTCGGTGCCACCACGAAATCAACCCTTGAACAGTTACACTGGGAGGTTTTACCGCTCCCGGCTTACTCCCCGGACATTGCATCCTCAGAGTTTTATCTGTTACGCTCTATGCAACATGTCTTAGCCCGACAGCGCTTCACCATAGTTTCAGAGGTGAGAATTTCGTCACTGCGTTCTTTAGCTCAAAACCGGAGTCCTTCTATCACAGAGGCATTCACTTGTTGCCTGGAAAATGGAAAAAGGTCATTGGTGCTAACGGCCAGTGTTTTGTTGAATAAATGCGTACTCTGTTTCCTGATTGTTCCTGTCTCCTTTCTCCTTAAAACGGCGGAAATTGTTGCACACCCGTAATGAAATAAGATGTATAATGAATTAGCTTTATACTTCTTTCCGCTAAGCTAATTCATATGAATGATTCTCTTCCTACCAGCTAGCTAATGATATACTTGTACTAAGCTTCAAAATAGTGAATTCAAAAGGTTGTTACTAGTTAATTACGAACGTAAACAAAGTCTTAACGCTGGTTATTTATGGTAATGAATAAATGTTATAAACCTAACAGCCAGACAGAGGTCTGACAAAAACTATAAATTGAGAAGGACTGACTTACGGTAACCTCTTTATTATAAGACTCTTGGTCAACTAAAGCACACACACAACTTGTTTTACACTAATGAAGAATCTCTCCTCATAACAACACAATCTCTCCTCGTATTATAAACGCTCTCCGTAAACAACAACGCTCTCTCATAACAACAACAAAAAGCTCCCCTCATAACAACACAAAAGCTCTCCTCATAACAACACAAAAGTTCTCCCTAAGTCTCGATGAACGCGCCTATATACTAGCTACCACCACGTCATGACTTACACTCATTGCCAGATCTCATTCAGCGGGTGAAATAATATTTCGTTCAGTAAGAAGATAATTTACATAGTAAAATAAAATAACCAGAGATAGTAAAATCAAAAGGAAAGTGAATATAGAGTAAACGTTACATCATCTCCCCTTAATTTTTCGTTTTTTTTTGTTTGTTTTTTTTTCTTCTTTTTTTTGTTTCCGAAAAACCTATCAATTTTGGAGTGTAAGTCTTACATTTCGTTGAATGACGTTTCTCGACCTCTTTTTTGATTTGTTGTTTGGTGGTAGCCGTATTTACATTATCAAACTTGGCATGACAAATTGAAGAAATCTGTATTCGTTTGTGAAACGTGTAGTGTGGAACAAAACAAACCTGCATCGGCATACCTTCCTTTTATTCTGCCTAGCAGGAATCACTTTTTTAATTTCAAATGACGTTCTCATTATTCGGGGAATACATACCAACTGTATCAGCAGCGAAGATTGCCTGGAGCTGCCTAACAGTAACAATTTTATTATTTTAATTTCAAATTTCGTGCGCATTATTCGTTGAATACATACCAACTGTATCAGCAGCGAAATTTACCTGGAGCAGCCTAACAGTAACAATTTTAGTATTTTACCCCTAAGCACATAGATATATAACAAAAGTGGATTAGTAGATGGACATAGAAGAAATAAAAAAAAAACACATATATACACAAAAAAGAATGCATAGGCCCACACGAAAAAAAGAAATTCTGACACGCCAACTGGTCGTGCAGGAAAAACAACAAACTGAGAAAAGAACCTGTCCACGAGAACTTACTTATCTCGAGGACGCATAAAAAACTCTAGTGCGATAACGTTTTCCAGGCCTAATCGGACTGGTAAAATCAGGTGGCTTGGATCTCTTCAGGGACTGTAATGGATCTGGAACATCGGTCTGCTGTCGGTCAGGAAATCCCGGCGGCTGACGGGAACGGTCAGGAATGGCGGAAATCCTTCGGTCCGAAACGGCTGAAGTCTGTGGGTCCAGAAATCCCTGCGGCTGAGAAGAACGGTCAGGAACGTCTGAAGTCTGGTGGTCCGGAAATCCTTGCGGCTGAGAGGAACGGTCAGGAACGTCAGAAGTCTGGTGGTCCGGAAATCCTTGCGGCTGAGAGGAACGGTCAGGAACGTCAGAAGTCCGGCGGTCCGGAAATCCCTGCGGCTGATAGGAACGGGCTCCCCCAGGCTTTTGATATGAAGTCCCTTTGTGCTGGGGCCCGTTGTGTCCTTCCAGTATTCTCTCGGACGGACGTGGCTCCGGCCACATCGTTTGCTTTCGCTTACGCCCACGTGGCATGAGAGTAGCAGCAGGCATCGGCCCTGTTTGCCCTGAACGTAGGTTCCAGGGGCGAAACCCGGGCGGATGCAAAGATTTCTGCCTTCGTCGCTGTTGCGGCGAAGCAGATTGGGGAGACAAGTCACGTTTGCGCCCAGCCTTTGGTGGTGCTGGACGGTTTGTAACATGAAATTTAGTGTTCATAACTGATAAGTCGGAAATGTCCGAAGCCTCTGAGTCGCTGCTGTAATTCAGTGGTCGTGCAGGGCGATGTTTAGATTTGCCTATAGGAATACTTTCTGACGAAGTATTCAAAGAAGAAGTAGCCCGCGTTGGTGCAGAGTTATCCGGAAACGGCGCAGCAATAGTCTTGGCAATGGTTGGAGGGAAAGGCACGATACTAGTATTCGAAGAACTCGATTCGAGCCTTGGTCTCATGGGAGAATCAGGTTGCGTGTTTGGAAACCCGTCTTGAGGAGGGCAGGGTGAAGGAAAAATCACTGGAGATTCTTCAAAAATGTTTGTTGGTTCGTCCAAAATTTCTGGCGGTTGATCATGAGATATAGACTCTTGAGTCTGTGGAACAGAAGGTTGAGCAGGGTTGATTATGAAATCGATATTCCGTTCATGATACTTGCGACACTGATCAACGTGTACGTATTGAAATTGGTTGTCAGGTTTCTCCAGAACAATATTATTTTCAAAAATATTAGCCACCCGATATGGACCTTCGTAGCTGGGTGCAAATTTCTTCACTAAAGTATGCGAAACAGAAGACTGGAAGTGCGTTTCCACGAGAGTGAGATCTCCAACGACAAGATCTGGTTCCCTACGCCTAGAATTATAATATCTTGCTAGAGCCGCTTGTGCTCCCAGCATTGCAACACGAGCTTTTTCTGCCATGATGCGTACTGATTGCGGAGTTGGTAGCTGGTTTAGTTCGTCGATAATCCCCGTTAAATTTTCAAAAGGGGTTTTAATTGTGCGACCCAGAAAAAGTTCTGCAGGAGTAATTTTAGTAGACTCTTGGACAGACGAGCGGAGGGTGAACGCAAAAAGCTCCAAATGGTCATCCTATCTTTCATGATGATCCATTACAAAAGTCGCAATCACTTTCACTAGCGTGCGGTTAACGCGTTCCGCAGGATTACTCTGGGGATGATATGGGGAAAAGAATTTATGTTTAATGTGTAGTCTCGCACACATTCTTTCAAAAATGTCAGAAATAAATTGAAACTACTATCCGAAACTACTTTATTAGGTGCACCATATCTAGAAAATACTTCATTAACTAAGACATTACAAATAACTTCTGCCGTAGCGGCTTTAATGGGGAAAACTTCAACCCATTTAGAAAAATTATCAGTTAGTACTAAAACATAACGAGCTTTATTTTTAATAGATAATGGATAAGGTCCTAATAAATCTATTGAAATAACATCTAACACATGAGAACTTGAACTAGATTTCAAGTGACCGGCCGGTCTTACATTACGGTAATTATTAATCTGACACAAGTGACATGATGGAACGTATGCGAGCACACTTTGGTACATGCCAGGCCAATAGGCAACATCCCGCAATTTACCACGCGTCTTGCGAATACCTAAATGGCCTGCAAGAGGTTTGTCATGAAATTCGTTTAAAAGGGCCATTCTAAGGGTTCGCGGAATACATGGGCGAAACTCTGCCCTAGTAGTCCGAGATTTTGTATAATAAAGAAGACCCTCTATTACTTCAAAATGTTGTGACCTTCCAGCCAGAGAAGGATCACTTTGTAGGGGCGAACCCGCAAGCAAAAAATTATAGATATCCCCAAAATCTGGATCATTTATTAATTCTGCCATTATCTGCTCGCTGGATGTTATATCAGCTATTAGAAGTAAAGGCTGACATCCAGGAGTAGCTTCTGTGGGGACCCCACTAATCGGAACGCGAGATAATGCGTCCGGTAATTGATTCTTATGACCTGGCTGATATGAAATTTTGATATTGCTCTCTTGTAACTTCAGAGCCCACTTCATAAGTCTTTGAGATAGGTGCTTAGCAGAATTCAAATACTGAAGGGCAGAATGATCCGTAATTATGTTAACCGTCAATTCGTTAAGATAACATTGAAATTTATTCAGCGCATACACAACAGCAAGACATTCACGTTCCGTAGCTGAATAATTGCGTTCAGCTTTGGCTAAAGTACGAGACGCAAAAGCTATTGGATGCCCAGCTTGTGACAAAACGCAACCAAGACCAACTCCGGATGCATCAGTATAAATATCAAATTCCTTAGTATGATCCGGGAAAGCCAACACCGGAGGCTGAGTCAATGCAGACTTCAGTGTTTCGAAGGCAGCGTTAGCCTCAGGTGTCCAAATAAACTTCTTGTATTTACGTTTTAAAGCATACAATGGCTCACATATGGTAGCATAAGCGGGGACGAACTGCTGATACCATCCGGTCATTCCCAGAAAGCGTGATAATTCTTTTGCTGTTTTAGGCCGAGGAAAGTCAACAATAGGCCTAATTTTTTCATTATCAGTAAATAAGCCGTGGGGAGTGATTTTCAACCCCAGATATACAATCTCGTCCCTCGCTATCTATCATTTACTAGGTTTTAACGTCAAGCCAGCATTGTATATGAGTTGTAACACCTGTTTGAGCAGAGAAAGGTGCTCGTCAAAAGTCTCTGATGTGATAATAATGTCATCCAAATATACATGCACATGGGGACCCAGGACAGGTCTGAGAACCGTATCCATAAGCTTTTGGAAAATAGCAGGTGCAGAAGCTAGTCCAAAAGGCATACGTAAATATTCATAGGCCCCAAAAGGAGTCACAAAGCCTGTTTTATCGACAGAGTCCGGATGTACTGCTACCTGCCAATATCCACTCGCCAAATCCAAGGTTGACATCCATTTGGTTGACGACAGGTCATTTAAAATATGCGGCATGACAGGTAGTGGATAATTGATCGTTTTTGTGACTTGGTTAAGCTTGCGGAAATCTGTCACGAAACGAAAGTCATTGGATTGTTTCTTTGGAATCAAAAAGGCAGGAGCAGCCCAGGCGCTTGTGGATTCCCTGATTATGCCCTGCTTAATCATTTCAGAAATTTGACGTTGCATTTCCTGTTTCTTATGTGGAGCACAAGGGTAAGGTTTCGTCGCAATTGGTTTTGAACCATCAGTGTCAATGACATGATAAACCACCTGTGTGAAACCAGGTTGATCCGAAAATAAACCAGGGCTTTCCTGTAAAAGGAGAGAAAGCTGGTCTCGTTGTCTCTCATTCAATTGGTTACTCAATAACAAGCTCGTTATATCTACAGGAACCGGAGGAATCATTTCGACAGGTTCCGGAAAGGAAATCACATGTTGTACGAAATTCAAAGTTATTTGAAACTGATGTATAAAGTCCATGCCCATTAAACATTTCACAGGTAGTTCGTCTATAAGCAGGAAAGAATGCGTAAAACGAGCTTTTCCCAGCCCTAAAGATAATGTGACAGTTCCTGCGATACTGAAGATTTCATTATTTTCACCTCGCAAATACTGCGTTGCAGGCTGAACGTGTATTGCAGGAAAAGTGTCAGTGCAAAACTTTGTATTTAGGGCTGATATTTCAGAACCAGTGTCGAACTTTGTCTCGACAATAATATCTTCAATTGTTAAGAATACATCAGGCAACTGAGGAGTTTGAACAGTCACTAATACTGTTTTAGGGACAGAATGCTTGGTATCAGGAAGCAGGACCGACCCTTGGTCTACTTCCTTTGGAAGTTTAAAGGAATCCTGGTTGGGTTATCATGTGGTCTGAAACCTCGACCCTGCCGGGTATCGGGAAAATTTTCACGATGAGGAAAATTGCGTGAAACCTGCGTCGGGAACTCCGCGCGTCTGTTGACATTTTCATATCCTTTACGTCTGCCCTCAGCACGGGCAGAAAAATTATCATTGCCCTGAGCATGATAACGTTCCGAATGCTGCTGGGTGAAACGGGGTCGAGCATACTGTGCATTAGTACGATATTCCGAAGCTTGTGCAGAAACTCGCTGTTGGTTTGCCACTCTTCTGTGTGGTGGAACGTATGAAGCTTGGGTGTGCACTTGTGTATGCTCGCGCTGAAAGTTCTTTTGCCTATTATGCCGCTGAGGGTTTTCGTAATAAGCCTCGCGGGGTGCCCGAGCATGGTGAGTTGAACCATGTTTGCCATGTCGCTCTTTATACGTGCGTATGAGGCGAAGGCATTCATGAATTGTGGCAGGGTGTCGAACCTCAAGGAAATCTTGCAAGAATGGGTCGAGCTGCTGCACGAGGGTATCCAACATGTCAACATGACTGGCATGTGGATCCCATAGGTTATATAAGCGTGTAGTCTCCAACGGAAATGCAACAGGGCTATCATTGGGACCTTGCTGACGTGAAAAAAGCTGTTGAGCAAGGCTAGCTCGACTGAGGCAGAAAGGAAAGACCTCCAAAAATTCTGCACGGAAATTCTCATAATGAGAATCCGGGTTCAACACTCTCCACTGCCGATACCAGGTCTTAGCGGTATCCCTCAAGCAAGTGCCGGCGATTTGGACTTTGCAGTCTTCAGGAATATTATATAGATCAAAATGATCTTCCAGATCTTCGAGAAACTTTAAGGACCCCTCCAAACCATTGAAATGAATTGTTCCTGCATGCGGCACGAAATGGGCAAGCATTCTGCTTCGCTGAGAGGATTGAACTCCCTCAGGAACGACCCGCGACTCAGAGTAATAGGAAGCTGGTATATTACGAAATGGTGAAGAATGCCTGGGTACGTGTAGATCATGCATATCAAAGTCAGACCTACAGGCTTCTTGCAAATTGTCATAAAAAACACCATTACCCTCGGAACTTGCCTTGGGGTAGAAAATTGAAGTTGTCTCAGGTAAGGAAGACATGGATAATAATCGTCAAGATCTCGTGTTCGAGAAAAGTTCGGGCGCCAATTATAATGAATTAGCTTTATTTAGCTTTCCGCTAAGCTAATTATATGAATGATTCTCTTCCTACCAGCTAGCTAATGATATACTTGTACTAAGCTTCAAAATAGTGAATTCAAAAGGTTGTTACTAGTTAATTCCGAACGTAAACAAAGTCTTAACGCTGGTTATTTATGGTAACGAATAAATGTTATAAACCTAACAGCCAGACAGAGGTCTGACAAAAACTATAAATTGAGAAAGACTGACTTACGGTAACCTCTTTATTATAAGACTCTTGGTCAACTAAAGCACACACACAACTTGTTTTACACTAATGAAGAATCTCTCCTCATAACAGCACAATCTCTCCTCGTATTATAAACGCTCTCCGTAAACAACAACGCTCTCTCATAACAACAACAAAAAGCTCCCCTCATAACAACACAAAAGCTCTCCTCATAACAACACAAAAGCTCTCCCTAAGTCTCGATGAACGCGCCTATATACTAGCTACCACCACGTCATGACTTACACTCATTGCCAGATCTCATTCAGCGGGTGAAATAATATTTCGTTCAGCAAGAAGATAATTTACATAGTAAAATAAAATAACCAGAGATAGTAAAATCAAAAGGAAAGTGAATATAGAGTATACGTTACAGATGGTTCTTTGATCATCGTTGTTGGCTGATCCGAAACACCTGCAACTTCGTGCCCCAGCTTTTTTCAGTAAGAGGGGTAAGGAAGGGGTTTGTTCTCTGGTGTATTTCATCTTTTAGCTGTTTGATTGAAATTTTTTTGTCTCTGATACAGGTATCTCTAATTCAATTGCTCACCAGTGTATTATTCAGGCATTAAAAACTTGGCGTATCCTAATGAGAGCGTCTGCGATAGTATTTTACTATAATTACAGTCCATTATAATAATTTTAAAGACATACATTTCTCCATCGCCTCAGCGTCAGTGTCAGGTGTTCAAAATATTTATAATATTGTACCACGTAACTGATCGTACAATCTCTGTTTATGAATATCTTCAAAATTCGTAAAAAACGTAATGTTGCTCAATTTTGTTTTTATTGAATTAAAATAAATTAGAAGGGACAGATTATGTTAATTTTATCTTTCTAATGTCTTTCGATCCGAAATGAACAATAACTGTGAAAGATTAAAGCACCATATAGTAACCGCTTATAAAAGAATTTCTAAATGAATATGACTGTATTTGACCGATAGTGTGACGTTACATAATTGCCATCTCCTTCTCATCTCGAAAGCTACTAACCAGCGGCCCTAACCTAGGGACGAGAGACTACTTATTATAGCCCTACGCGTTGCTCATGTTAGTCATTAAACCCCGAAACAAAGAAAACAAGGAAGATGACACCGAATTTTCGGGTGTAATGAGCACGTCTTTTGAATCCGTTCTGACGCGAATTAAATTTATCAAAGCTATTCAAAGTCAATGGAACCGGTATGGAAAACAGTAGACTCTGACCGAAGAAAGAAGTTTTTCAATCGAGTTTTTAATCCCGCAGATATTGCTCGAAAGAAAATCGTGAACTCTGGTTACAGGCTTGTGCATTAAGAAAATTTTGAAAATATACGAGAAACATTTCGCAGCGGAAACGCTCTCCAACAAAGAAATAATTTTTCAAATCGGACTCTTAAAAGCAGAGATATTGAGAAATATAAGATATGTATCTACGTCCCTGGCGGTAAAATCATACATTATTTTAAGAAGAAAGTATTCTTAAAAGATTTTTCCATGTGAGCGGTATCAGTCCTGGAAATAATTTTTTCAGTAAAATTTTCAGGAGCTGGGTTTTTGCTGCAAATACATCAAAGGAAGATATTAAAACTTATGTTCCCTGTTGGCCATACCATTCTTTTCCAAAGACTGGAAAATCTATGCAAAAGTTTCTCATCAGGAGCTGTATCCGGTGCAGGAAGATTTTTTCAAATCGGAGTTTTAGAAGCAGATATATCGGGTTAAACGCAGTTTACACTTACGTCCCTAGCGGAAAGTATGAATTACTCGAAAATGTTCGAAATTAAACAAAAACGTGTCGCACCGGAAACTCTATCGAATAAAGAAGGAATTTTTATTAGACCATTAGAAGGAGAGATATTGACAAAAATAAGATACACATCTACTCCCGCTGACGGAGAAACCATGCAATATTTAAAAAAGAAAACATTCCGAAAAGGTTTATGGACGTAAGTGGCATCGGTCCACGAATGAATTTTTTCAATCGAGATTTTAGAAGCTCAGATTTTGGGGCAGATATATCAGAAGCAGAAATTAACACTTACGCTCCCTGTTGGGCAAACTATTCTTTACAAAAAATTAAAAATATATGCAAAAATATTTCCCATCACGAGTTATTTCGGCAGAAGAAATTGTTTTTTAATCTGAGTTTTAGAAGTAGAGATATCGAGAAAAACGCACAATTTACTTTAACGCCCCCTAGCGGAAAATCTATGCGTAACTTGAAAAAGTGACTACACCTAAAATAGTCTTGGACATAAAGGGAATTGAAATGTAAAATAATTTTTTTAATCGGATGTTTAGAATCACATATATGGAGTATAAATGTATTTTGAATTCGATATCCTCTGCATTTACGCCCTCTAGCGTCGAAATTGTACATTGCAAAAACAATGGAATGAAAGATCATCATTCGCATATTCCAAGCTTCCCAATGCAAAAACAATTTCTTAAATCGGACTAATAGCTGCAGTGATATGGTGTCCACAAACGGACGGACAAAGAAACGGATAACATAAGCACAATCTTTTTTTTTTACAAAAGACGTGCTAAAAAAGTGGCTCCCTAGAAGAAAGCCTTGATTTAGATGTTATAGTAAGTCCCCGACTTACGGGGTTTGAGAGTTATGCGATTGGTTCTTGTAGGACATCATTCGCTTACAACAACGACTAAGCGCGGCTGCGGGAAAACGCTAGTGACAAAATAGTGACCATCTGAGGTTACTTATCGGAGGCGTGCACAGCACACAGTTGAGCCGGAGTTGTGTATTGATTATGAATTTTTTTTTTTTTTTTGGAGGTTTAACGACCACCGTGAGCAACTTAATGGGCAGTCGCCCGTCCCTAATTTAGGGTCACTGGTTCCAGGGAAGGCAGAGAGCCAGTGCCGTAAGACAAACACAACATCCATGCCTGACGGGATTCGAACCCGGACCTCTTACGGACGAATGATCAGAGGCCAGCGCCTTAGACCACTGCGCCACCGGGGCGGCGATTATGAATTTGGATAGTAGCCGCGATTTGTCAACAAAGATGCCAGAGAAACGTGGAAAGACAAGACGAATTATAACTATGGAAAGAAAAGTAGAGATTATTAAACCGCATGAAAATGATTCCAAGGAAAACAACCTGCCATTTAAGGTACTGCTGCTCCTGGCCACCCAACAACACTGTGCGACCAACATGAAAATATTCCCGTAATATTGAAGCCACATAGTACAATTTCCCTGATACAACCCATGTGGATCAAGGTGTCATTCAAACGTTCAAAAATACTATCCGAGAAAAGCTTTCAGACAATCAGACAAGCAGAAAGGGCCAGTGAGCTGGTGAATACCTAATCGTTAAAACAGTTTTGGAACGATTTCGGCCATTCTCAAAACTGTTAGAAATATCGGCGCTTCCTGGAATGTAATTGCAGTGCCACCACCGTATGAAAGAAACTGACATCACAGTTTATTCAAAACGTTTCGGGTTCTGGAGGAAATGAGGATGTAATCAGAGAACTTGTGGGAACTTCCAAAAACTTGGAATTGAATTTAGAAGAAAGGGACTTGATTGAACTGTTGCAAAGTCAAACAAGAGACCTAAGCACCGAAGAGTTAATAGATTTTGAACACCAAAGAAACGAAGACGAGGTTTCAAGGGGAGAAAAAGAAGCTGAATCACCCAAACAGTTTGATGGTAAGCTCATATCAGGAAACTTCAGAATGATCGATGGACTGGCTGGTTTCAAGTTTCAGGATCCAGATCCGAAAATGTTGGCGGAAGTGTTTGGAGCAATGTATGCTTGCTACCATAGGCGCCGACTTGGAAAATTATTGGGGGTTCCGGAAATTTTAAATCGAAATGGCCCATGCATTTTCAAAGGATTTAAGTCTAATTTAAATTTCATTCAGTCAGATTTTTTTTTTTTTTTTTTGATTGGAGGTTTAACGACCACCGTGAGCAACTCAATGTGCTATAAGCAGTCGCCCGTCCCTAATTTAGGGTCACTGGTTCCAGGGAAGGGGGAGAACCAGTGCCGTAAGACAAACACAACATCCATGCCTCACCGGGATTCGAACCCGGACCCCCTTCGGATGAATGATCAGAGGCCATCGCTTAGACCACTGCGCCACCGGGGCGGCCATTTCAGTCAGATTATTTGGACCAATAAGACGCTTGAAATACTAAAATGAATCAAATTAGAGTTAATTAGAGAAAAATATTTTTTTCTCTGGATAATTATTTATTTTATTTGTTTTGCTTTTGTAGGCAGAACATTGTTATACACCGATGAGCTATTACGTTATGACCACCTACTAAATAATCTGTGTGACCCCCTTTAGCCCACGAGACAGCGGCCACTCGGCCAGACATCGATTCGATGAGGTGGCGATAGGCATCCTGGGATATCTGGCACCATAATGTCAACAGCAGATCCTCCAGTTCCCGTACATTTCGGGGTGGTTGCGATTCAGCGCGAACACGCTTTTCCAAGTCCAACCACAAATGTTCGATTGGGTTCATATCAGATGAATTTGGAGGCCACCGGATTAACAGAAAGTCACCAGAATGTTTCTTGAACCGCTCCTTGACGATTCCGGCAGTGTGGCATGGCGCATTATCTTGTTGCCATCACCAGCAGGGAACACAGTTGCCATGAATGGGTGAACTTGGTCCGCAATGATGTTCAGATACCTGACAGCTGTCAGCGATTGAGCAATTGAGATATAATGGGGCCTCAAGTGTCCCAAGAAAACATACCCCATAGCATAACACCGCCCCCGCCATACTGTTTCCGCCAAACAGTGCATCCAGGTGCCATAACCTCAGTTGGTAATCGGCGTATCCAAGCTTGGCCGTCTACGTGATGCACCAGGAATCTTGATTCGTCAGACCAGGCCACTTTCTTCCAATCATCCACGGTAAAATCTCGATGATCTTGGGCACACATGTGATGCGTTGTTGTCGATGACGTGAAGTGAGTATGGGGGACCCGGCTGAGTCTTTAGCTACGCTCGTACATGCTTAGAAGGCTGCGATAAACTGTGTGCTGTGACACATTGCCCTGATCACTACTGTTGCAGCTGCGAGGGATTTGTTGCACTGTGGATCTGCGGTCGCTGCGAACAAAACTCGGCATTCTCCGCTCCCCTCTGGCATCAATGAGCTGCGGACGACTCACGGCTGGACCACGATTCGTCGTTCGGCCATATGTACACCACTTTCGATACGTACTCAGTACAGCGGCACGCGAACAACCCACATTCCGCAACGTTTCCGCGATCGTAATTTCGAAGCGCCGTGCTAACACATTTTTTCCGCGATCGTAATTTCGAAACGCCGTGCTAGCACAATTTGGCGCGCCTGCAGACCGTTCGGTCTGCAGACGCGCCAATTTTTCTAGGCTGGGGGTGTTCATAGTTTAATGGCTCATGGGTGTATGCGTACGTGCATTTTCCCCAAAAGATACATGCAAAAATATTAGGGGTTCGAGGAACCCACAACAAAATCCTTGGTGGTTCAAAAAGTGTATCGATCCCACGAAGCCGGCGCCTATGCTTGCTACAAAGGAATTTACAACGAGAAAAGAAAGGCGACGGTACAGGTGTCCTTGGACAAGTATTTCAAAGCGTCCTCGACATCGGCGGAGATGCGAGCATATTAATATATAGTTCGCACGAATATCATGTCCAAATGGATACGTTCTAGTATGTTATATACACTGAGTGGCTACTTTATTACGACTACCCCCTCAGTACTTCGTTGGGCCACCTTTTGCCTTTAACACTGCGTCGATTCTTCGTGGCATGGACTCCACGAGATGTTGATAGGTGGTTTGTAGAATCTGAGACCATGCTCGATGAATAGCACTTTCCAGGAGTGTGAGATTGCAGGGTTGTGGATCCTTCAACTTCATACCACAAATTCTCAATGGGGTTCAGATCTGTAGATTGTGGGGGCCACCTAAGCAAAGTAAACTCACCGACATGTTCCTGAAACCAATCCTGTACAGTACGAGCACTAAGGCAGGACGCATTATCTTGTTGAAAGCAGCCGTCGCCATTGGGATAAACCATTCACATGACAGGATGCACTTGGTCCGCAACGATGTTTAGATATAATGTGCCAGTCAGACGTTGATCAACACGAATGAAAGTGCCCAAAGCATGCCAGGAAAGCATTCCCCAAACCATAACGTTGCCTCCACCAGCTTGAAGGGTTGTAGCAATGTATTTGGGGTCCATGCTTTCGTGCTGTTTCCGCCAAATTCTCACTCGGCCATCGGCATGGTGCAACTGAAAACGTGATTCATCGGACCACATAATTTGTTTCCTATTATCGACTGTCCAATTCTTGTGCTCCTGTGCGAACTGGAGACGTTTTCTCTTGTTAACTGCAGACAGAAAAGGTGTTCGAACAGGCCTTCGGCTGCCATATCCCATCCGATGCAGTGTACGGCGAACAGTGCGTGCAGAGATCATTTGAGGGGATCCTTGATTAACATGGTCTGTAATTTGCTGCACTGTTGCCCTTCTGTTGTCTGTTACCAGTCTGGACGCAGAGACCCAGCTTTTTGGCTGACAGTCCAGTCTTTAAACACTTTAACAACAGCTGCTCTTGAACATTTCACGAATGCGGCGGTTTTTGTGATACTCGCTCCATGGCTCCGAGCTCCTACAATCATCCCACGTTAAAAGTCCGTCAAATCGCATTTTTTACCCATCTCGTCACCCAAAAATCACTTCTACTACTGTCGCAAGTACTAAGCTTTCCCTTTTTATATAACCTCGCCCTCTGGCGGCAACAGCGTGTAGCCATATCTCATTTGCTTAAAACTGTCAGTTGGTCATAATAAAGTGGCCACTTAGTGTATATCCCTATAATTATTCGTTTTATTTACATGTGCTCTTATATTTCAGGATTAATTTGCGCTTTTTAGCTGATCTATTCACATACACGGTTGTATCAGAATAATATGACTACCCCCGAAATCACAGTGTACCCACCCAGGCGCGTAACAGAGTGCACGTGACGAGGTTGACCACACGGAGATATAAACGGCCGGCCAGGAAAGATGAGCCATAGTGCGTTACATGAGCAGAATGGGCAGTGCAAGTGATATGACAGACGTTTAAAATGGAATTATAATTGGCTACCGCACCAAGTGTGGAAGCATCTCAGGAACAGCAGGCTTCATGGGCTGTTCGCGAGGTGCTCTAGTATTTGTGTACCAAGAATAGACCTCTCGCACACAGAGTACCTCCCGACACCATAACTGTTGAGTCCTAACGGCCATAGACTCCAGGGGAGAACGTCGCCTCCGTCGACTGGTAAAGGGCAATCGACACGCAACAGTAGAGCAATTGACTACACAAATGAACGCTGGGGGACTCAGGTATGCGTCCCCGATAACAGTAGAGCGAAACCTGTTACGCATGGGTATCCGGATTCGAAGCTACATCAAGACGCCCATGTTAACCCAGGTCCATCGGCAACGACACCTGCAGTTCGATGTGGAATATCGTCATTGGACAGTGGAAGAATGGAGAAAGGTTCCCTTCTCCGACGAATCCAGGTTTGTGCTCTACAGAAGTGACGAGCGGTGGCGGATACGGCATCAGACACACGAGAACCAACACTTGAGTAATTTTGTTGGTCAAGTACAGGCCGGAAGTAGCGTTGTACATGCCTAAGGGATGTTTTCCTGGTATGACCTGGGACCGCTGGTACCACTGGATGCGTCCCTGAACGCCAATGGTTACTTGCCCATCCTCGCTAACCACATGCATCCCTTCATGTTGAACGTTTACTTTGGTGGTGATGGTGTCTAATAACAGGACAATGCGCCTTTTCATATCGCTAAGGGTGTGCGTGACTGGTTCCAGGAACACGACAGCGATGTCTCCGTTCTTCTTTGGTCGGCGAAATCGCCCGACCTCAATCCCATAGAACACTTGTGAGACTATTCGGATCGACGTGCCGACCCACAACCACGTCATCTCCGGGACATTCGTGCTCTGCCATCACCTCCTAATAGCTTAGCAGGCCCGCGCACCGATTTGTGACGTCACTAGAGTAGTCCGTAGTCTCGGAGAGGAGCATTATGGCGATGTGCGAACGAACGCGTCTTTAAGTACACCAACTAACCAGGTCGTGCGTTCTTTTAGAGTTTCACTGCATTTAAATAAGAACTTGTGTGTTAGTTTTCAAATAACTGCAGAGTTAACAAGTTTGTTTAATAATCTTTTAAAATACAGAAGAAAAAGAAATTACAGCGTAAAATTTAGCGTAGCAATAATTTCGACTTGAAAGGGTAAGCAACACAGATTCGTCAACTTTATGAAAGCATCACTGTCATTTCACTTTAAGTGGTAAACCATTTCTATAATCGAAATTATAAACTGTTGTCGTAGTTTCACTTGAAGTTATAGTATCTTTATAGTTAACCGAACGATTCCTGTACTTGTGAACAAATCGTTCTTGTACTTGAAAGATTAGTTTGAGGGTCCATTACGAAGTATCGCCGTCGTTTCAAAAGATGTCGTTTGACATATTTAAGGAATCAGATTTTTCATTCATTGCAAACTTATGACTATGAAAATTTTAATAATGAAATAATTCCTTTAGTGAAAATGTATTTTATATGCAATCCGTGATCACTAATATATATAAAAAGGTCAAGAAAAACTGAATTTTTTTCTGTGTTTTTTAATTATTGCCAAAGGCTCAATAAAACACGTTTTAACATACATACAGGGAATTGCTGCTTGATCCACTGATTGCATCAAATAAATTAAGATTTCAAGAAAATTATGCCATTGATACATTATTAAACGTACAATAATGACATAACAAGTTTTCCTAATTTTAGTACCATCTAGTTACGTGTTTGGACAACTTCATTTTGATAAGCAAATGTAAAGTTTATAATTTTTGTCTTCCAGAGCACTATTTCAAAAAAGTTACCTTGTCAAAGTTCAACACATGTGTATTAAGTATATTAGTAGCATTAAGCAAAACTATTTGGATCCACAATATAAGCATTTCTTTTTATCTGGAAAAATACAAGTAACTTATTGGCAGAAATTTCCTGAAATTTGATTTTCAAGAAGTATTCAGCAAAACTGCCAATGTACATATAATTATGGTTGTGTAGTTCTTTGTGTATCACAAGCACAATTTGATTATGTGTCCGTTAGCTGTTCCTTGAAGAATTTCAAAGACACGTTTCTAAGAAAATCTGAAATTTGTTCCAATAATTTCTTAAAGTATTTTTTCAGATAATTATTATATTTTTTGAGAACCTGGCAAATGCACATGCAGTAGTTATTGTACTGAATAAATCTAAGCGATTGTTTTGGTACTATAGGATGTATTTTAAAAGATGTACATGTTTCATTATAAATTGACTAACTTGATGTACCATTTTCTCAGAAACTATAAAAAGCAATGGTATAAAATTTTGCACAAATGTTTTGTCTTTGCTAAAGCTATTGAAAAAGATTGTTTTTTCCTTTTTTGATGATTTTGGTTTCAAAATAAATTCTATGAAGGATTGAAGAAGTTTTTCCCTATACAAAAATTGACACCCACCCTCACGTTTGGAAGCACACTTTCCAGTAGTTATCGGATAATATGATATATATTAGTTCCAGTTATTATTGCTGTAGCTTGTGAAGACACAGTGCAGGAAGTCTGGAAACAGATAAGTCTAGATAAATGAATAAAAAGTTGATCTCTCATTTTAAGCAAATATTTTCAAAAAAAAAAAAAAGAAGCGAATATATATTTCTACTTGTATTTTAAAAATCTTGTTTATTTAGAACATAGTTTCCACAATATGTGGATTCATGTCGATCCAGGTACTTTTTTTCTCTTAAAAATAACAATATCCAAGGCTTAAAAATACCATGCCCGAGATGCCCAGAGCATGTAAATCGTTCGTCTGGGCAGGTAAATAAAACATCTAATTGCCTGTGCATGGTAACTAAATTTTAAAATAAAAAAGTTTGTAATAAAATTTCCTACTACACAAGAAAAAAGAGACAGTCATCACATGTCGTGTTTCATGTCATTGTTAATTAATGGAAGTTGTATTATTGTTACGAAGTACCAAGGAAAGAGTAATATCACATCTTTAATAATGTTATGCTCTACGCCCAGAAATCGGAAACCTAGTTTTGCTCCAAATTTTGTTTATAATCAACAACAGTATGCATGCCTCTGATGTAACTGGCCTCT
Organism: Macrothele yani; assembly: GCA_039090855.1. Lineage (NCBI taxonomy): Eukaryota > Metazoa > Arthropoda > Arachnida > Araneae > Macrothelidae > Macrothele > Macrothele yani. The sequence continues at coordinate 83,940,951 of CM076993.1, read as the reverse complement.
CATGTTTAGTGACAAAGGGAGAAAACTTTAACAAAAAGAACATGGCAGAATCACTAAATTTCCGAAACACCAGTTTCATCATCGTACCATTTCATACCAATTTTAGCATCAGCATCTTAAAAATTGATATACACACGTTTGTGCATTGAACATTTGTAATACAGACCCTTAAAATGGAAGTGCAAACATGTAAAAAGAGTTCATATTTTTAACTTAAAAAAATAGGGTTCTGGTTTGTTATCTTAAAAGATACATTTTCCTGCGCATCCAGCTTTTACTACCTGGGCAAGTAAATAATTTCTTGCCCAGGTAGTACTGATATATTTCACCTAATTTTTAAGAAATTGAATGGTTTTGATAAATTCCCATCCTACCACAGATAGAGCATACACACTGCTCACACGAGAGTTCTTCAATGTGTTGGTTTGTAGAAAAATGCTTCAAAATCTTTAAACGGACATTTTAAAGGCAAACTTACTCCTGAACTATGTGTGAACTTCTGTTTTCGTGCATTCATATCTAATTTTTGCTGTCTGTACTTGATTCAGTGTTTGTGTTCCTTTAGTAATAAATATTAAAAATGATAATTCAATGCAATTCTCTATGTCTGCAAACACCAAAAGATGTATTTCACATGGCAACAAGGCCTTAGCATTTATATAAAGGACATAGGCATGTTAGATGTGTACATGACATACATATATTTCGTATAGGATATAAGTATTTTACAAGCATTTGTGCCCAGAAATAGGGACCCCAAAAAATTTAATCTGACGCTGCCTTAACACTTAAATAACTAAGTACGAATGTATCAACATATTACTCTTGGGATCAAAAACATGCAACCCTTATTATTCTGTGTCCATAATAAAAAAAAAAGTTTAAAATCCCTTCCTAAATATACATATTTTACTTTGAACTTATTTGATACATTGGCAAAAACATGTTATGGGTTACTATAACAACACAAGTAATCTATTCTTTCCATTACAAACATAAATTTCATTTTTCAAAAATCTTTTCAGTGCTTTGACTTTCCGCTGTGAGATGCATTAGATTATAAAATTAGCCAAATTTAAATTTTCTAGTTCAAAATTTTTATTTTACGAGTAGTTTAAAATAAGGTTAACAAAAGGTTTCCACGTACCTTAGAGTTGAAAATTTTCACGCTTTATTGCTGTAATCCATTTTGAGAACCTCCCCATTAGTAGGGAATTTGAATACTTTTAATATTCCTCTATGAAAATAAATTTAGTTGACAATTTGACAACAACAACCACGCACATCCGTAGTCACGCTTACACAGAGTGAGCAAGCTCATGCATGCTCGACCACCCACCACGGACATCAGCCTACTCTCCCCTACGTCACGCAGCTTCCGGCGTTCGGTGCGCTGGCCTTCTAAGCTATTAGGGGGTGATGGCTCTGCTGCAGTCCGAATGGGCACATGTGCCTTGGGTAACCTTCTAGAGCCTGATTGCGTCCATGCCACGCCGTCTCGCAGGTGTCATTCGGGCCAAGGGAGGTTATTCCCATTATTAGGTAGGTGGTAATATTATTCTGATGCGACTGTGTACTATATAGTAATAGTTTAGCTGTATATGTCTCTTGAAACGAACATACATGTCGGCGCTTAACAGTCATTAGGCACCTTTCGACTTACGCGGAAATCTTCCGAACAAAATAATCGCGTAAGTCGAGGACTTGCTGTACTTGACCAGTTTGCATCTCTATTATATGACGAATGAAAGTAAATTAATTGACTTAGTCCTATGAATGTTTGAGTAGATGTTGAAAAGTCCTTAACTGCGTATCACATAGTTTGGCATTTTATCAAACTGTCTTGATGAATGCCACTTGACATTTAGGCATCACGATACTTTCTCTAAGTTTGTATGTAACTGGTTTAAATTAACAAAAAATGTTACTATTCTGAAAACGAGCACTTCTCTCTAAGCCATGGCAAACAAAGCATATATGTACGAAGTACCATGATCATCATACAGCAACTTGCAGATAAGAAAATAATTTGGAATTTTTCATTATATAAAAAATACTGTTGAAAGTCAATTGAGATACCACGATCCAGAGGATTCTGTTGATGTTTCTTTTTTTTTTCTCTTTCGGCGTGCGCGTGTGTATTTTCTTTCGCCGAACGTGGAGTTATACTTTGAAAGAAACCCTGTCTCCGATGATTTTATTGAAGGAAAAATGTAATACTTGGATGTCAGCCAGAATATGCGGCTTATCGTTTTTTCGCTTCATATATGTTATGAACTGCCTTAACAGCAAAATCCTAGTCGGGGAAAAAAGTAATAGAACCAATGTTTATTTTACACTTTTCAATTTCAGCGCGATACGTTATTCAGTTGTCACCGAGCGAGTGTATGTGTGTGTGCATGTCACTCCAATAATAAAAAATAAATAAAAAAATAAGAGAAAACCATAATCCGAAACACTAGTTTTCCATTTTTTTGTACACTTTTTTTCTTTGATAAATAGAATTCGTTTTCGCGGCAATGAATTCCTCGCGACATAATTTATTTGAGAGAAATTGCTTTCTGGCTTCGACCCAAAATGTACTCAAGTAACCAGGATACATCAGAAAAGGAGATTGTTGTGGATAAGGAAATTCAAGATAAGAGAAGCCAAAGAAATAACGCGGCAAATACATCAGCTTACGCAGAATGAATCCTTGGGATTGTTACCCAGAACACGTAGCAGCTAACATGAGAACTGAAAATAAACTATCGCTTACCATTCTTCTGTGGTGAATTATTGAGGTAGAAATGGGCTCAAGTAAATTTTTTTACTCCCCCAAGTTCATTTAGATGTTTTATCTTTCCACACAGCCCCTTGCATGAAAAGTTTTTCAATCTGTTGTTGGACAAAGTTCATTTTCCTTCATGCTTTTCGATTGCACGATATCATCGGAGATATCAGAGAAAGTGCTATATTTCACGAAATGAAGTCTGCAGATCATAAATTGCAGCCTTCATGAAAAATGATATAGATCATTCACTTTGTTTTCACAGTTAATATTAGAACTCTTTTACTCGTCCGATTTGCAATATATTCCAGTTTAAAATTGCTGAATCTCACAATATCACTTTGTCGTTGCACCTGAAGTGTATTGAATTTTATGAAAAATTCATCTGTCAGTGTCTTTTTGCAGACAAATTCAGTGGGTGGAATGTAACGATGGTAAAGTTATTTTACGTTTGTTGTTCTTCAAAAATAGCGAAAGTAGAAAGAACAAATGCTTGTTTTTATTCATACCTCAGCCAACAGACGCGCTCAGCTCCCCAGTCTTCTCTTGAATTCGTTTCCTCCATCTTCAAAACAACACGTGGACTACATACTGCGCGAAAAGAAATTCATGGGCTGCGTGCGCTGCTTTCTGTCCCCTGTTTGCTACACTTCGAAGTCCGAATAAAGCTGTTTCCTTCGCAGTTACCTTGTAAGTGAGGCGAAAAGATGAGAGGCACTCAGTGTAAGTCTGAGGGTAAGCGGTAACGATTCAGAATGCAATTCCTGAAGGATTGCAAGTTATGAGTGCATCTCATCTTTTAGGAATTAAAGGATTGTTAACTTGGTACAGTTCCATAGGTGCTTGCAATTCCTGAAGGATTGTAAGTTATGTGTGTATCTCATCTTTTAGGAATTGAAGGATTGTTACCTTGGTACAGTTCAATATGTGCTTGCAATTCCTGAAGGATTGCAAGCACCTGTGGGAAATGTACCAACGGGTATTACAATACTGCATACAGAACACTTTACAGTGAAGATCCTGATATTTGACCGAAATCCAAGCTTGTTCCGGACAATATTGCTCGCAAATTCAACGCTGACATTTAACACTGTAACTTTTATGAAATACACGCATCGTCAAAAAAATAGTTGCACCCAGAATGAAGCAACCGACAGGAATGAAACTTGGTAGGTAGGTTTGACATCGTGAGACATGCAACTGATTCAAGTATCACGCTCGGCAGCGCATATGACGCAAGCAACGAGAGGTCGTAGCACTGTGCCTGACAGGCTATATAAGGTCATCACGCTGCGCGTACTTGCTAATTTGACTCGTGCTGTTATGTTGGTTGCATCCTTTGCAAGTGAAGTATGCCTCGGACAAAAGTTAGGAAGCAATTAGAGCAGTTGGAGGAGTTCGAGAGGGGAAACATCATTGGGCTCCGGGAAGCGGGATGGTCTTATCGCCGTATTGCGCGTCATACTGGACATGCGGATATCACCACAGCACGCTGTTGGAGGCAGTGGATAGAACAAGGCAAGCAGAAGCGACAGGAAGGGTCTGGGAGACCTAGACGAACCACGGAGAGGAAGGACCGACGGGTTGCCAACTTGCGTGGAGTGACCGAATAGCCACGATTGTGGATATTCAGCGAGCAGTGATGCACTCAACGCATCCTCAGATTAGTGCCAGCACCATCGGCAGACGGCTACACGACGTAGGACTTCACGCACGCAGACCGTTACGACGACTGCCCTTAACAGCAGTGCATCGTCGCCAATGACTGCAATGATGTCGTGCCAGACTTTCATGGCGCCACGCAGAATGGCATCGAATAATATTCAGTGACGAGTCCCGCTTTTGTCTTGGAGGAGACGACCACTGAATTCGTGTGTGGAGGCGCCGTGGTCAGCGCCAAGATGAACGGTTTGTTGTCGAGCATCACAAGTGCAGAAGGCCTGCTGTCATGGTGTGGGGTGCAATTGTTTACGATGCCAGATAACCTTTGGTGTTCATTACAAGCATTTCGAGAGCTTAACGTTACGTTAATGATATCCTGCAACCAGTGGCACTAACTTGTTTGAATTCTCACTCCTGTGCGACTTTCCAACAGGACAACGCTCGTCCGCATACTGCTGCTGTCTCGAGAGCTTGTCTTCAAGACACTAACACTCCGCCATGGCCATCCGCATCGTCAGTCATATTGCTGATTGAAAATGTGTGGGATACAATTGGGCGCACTATCCACACTAGACCCCTACCGCCCAATCTGCAGGAACTGCGTGAGAAAATTCACGTTGCGTGGGATGGCTTATCGCAAGACACCATTAGGAACTTGTACAACTCCATGCAGAGACGTCTGGTATGCTGTGTGAGCAAACATGGCTGCCCGACGCCATACTGAGAGACGCTACTTATGTTGCTCAAATGAGTTGTGACGTGCCTGTCCCGCAGAATACATATCAGATAAAGGCCGAAAGCAGTGAAAGCACATGCTAATGTAATATAGTGGAAAGCACACGGAGCCGAGGGTTGTGGGTTCGAATCTTTCCTCTGGCATAAAAATGATGGAGAAATTTACATCGTCATACAGTCTCAATAACAGTTTAATCATTTATTGTTCCTGGTAACTTTTATCATCCTCCCGAATAGCATTGAGGTCCGACACATCCTTCAGGGTGCAACTATTTTTTTGACGATGAGTGTAGTTATAAGGAATGAGCCTTTCAATAACAGTATAGTTCTCCAGTACGACTATGTTACCGTCTGATCTGGTATAGTACACTGCCGGACGATTGCTAAGGACGGATGGCAACAGTAACGATAGCAACCATAAATTGGAAGGCAGGAAAATGTGGAAATTAGCATAAGTGCGGGATACAGTAAGACGTGTCGTGCGTATGCAAATTTTAGATTGCCGAACTTGTTCGTGACGTCATAGCGCTTATAAGAGATATAAAGGATTTGACGCGTATTGACCGTTGTTGTTCAAACGCAAAGTTGAAAAGGAAAGAATCAATTGACGAACTTGCAATTTTCAGTATGTCTTCCCGACATCACCTAGATGATTTTATGCGTGGCCGTATTATTGGCAAGATTGAAGAAGGGCGAAAAATAACAGATGTTGCCAGGGAGTTCGACGTCAGCCACAGTGTTGTTTCAAGGCTTTGGAAATCATTTCAAACAAATGGAGAGTGTAGCAAACATCACGGGGAGGTCGTGTTCGCAGTACGACACCTGCAGAAGATCGGTACATAGTGCTATCAACAAAAAGACACCGGCGCAGCACAGCTAGTGAGGTAGTAAATCAGTTTATGGCTGCTACTGGCAAGAGGATCTCCCGAAAATTTGTCGCCAGACGTTTGCATGAAGAAGGACTATGCGCCCGCCGTCCTGTTGTGTGCATCCCATTGTCCAGACGTCAGCGTACCGCCCGTTTGCAATGGTGCCATCAACATCGCAATTGGACTGATAACGACTGGTCTGCTGTCCTCTTCTCAGATGAAAGTAGATACAGTCTATCGTCTGATTGTCGACGACAACTGATCTGGCGTGATTGTGGTACTGCATATTGTCCAGCAAACATACAGGAAAGGGACCGATTTCCGACATGCAATGTCATGGTATGGGCTGGCATCATGATCAATGGCCGTACGTCCCTCTATGTGCTTCCAACTGGGACTATGACTGGCCAACGATACATTAATGATGTTCTGCTACCTCATGTTCGCATGTTCCGTGGTGCGGTCGGTGATAGATTCATTTTCATGGACGACAACGCAACATGTCATCGAACAGTCGCTGTCCAGGAGTGTCTTGAGAGCGAGGATATTCATCGCCTCGTATGGCCAGCACGTTCTCCTGATCTGAATCCCATTGGAAATGTGTAGGATGCTTTCGGGAGGAGTCTTGCTGGTCGCCAATGCCCTCCAATAAACAAGGATACCCTCATCCGTGCACTGACAGTGGAATGGGATAAATTACCCCAACAGCTGCTTGATAATGTTGTGCAAAGCATGACACGACGTGTGGAATCTTGCATCGCCCTCCATGGTGGCCATATCCCGCATTGACATCTTACGCCGGAACGCCTTGGGACGGTAATTGCATTTTTTTCACGTTTACGTATTCTGCACAAAATGGCCTGTTTGTCCCTTGAACACGTTCCAAAGCCTTCTGGATTTTAGAGCACAATAAATTGTATTTCTTGTAATGTCCTGGCATTCTGACATTATTTTATTTCACTTGGCATCCAACCACACTTACTTTTTTATGCGCTATATAGCCGTTTATGATCCGTCCTTAGCAATTGTCCAGCAGTGTATCATCTTCATACTTTGCACTACATTTTCAGCACGTCTTTTGTAAAAAAAAATCGTGCTTATGTTATCGGTTTGGTGGTCCTTCCGTCCATCTGTCTGTGGACACCATATCTCTGCAACTGTTAGTCCGATCTGAATTTTTTTTTATTTGCTTTGGGAAGGTTGATATACGTGAATGATGATCCTACATTTTGTTTCCTTTACGATGTACAATTTCGCTGCTAGAGGGCGTAAATACAGATGATGTCTAATTCAAAATACATTTTATTCCACATATTTGCTTCTATGTAGGCGATTGAAAATATTCTTCTACCTTTCGATTACATTTATGCGAAGATTATTTTCAGTATTGTAACTTTTTTCAAATTACGCATAGATTTGCCGCTAGGGGGAGTAAGAGTAAAGTGCGTTTTCCCCGATATCTCTACTTCTGAAACTCCGATTTGAAAAGGTTTTCCTTCGTCGGATACAGCTCTTGATGGAAAATCTTTTGCATATAATTTCTGATTTATGGGAAAGAACGGTTTTTGGACACCCCGTTGGCGCTGTGGTCTAAGCGCTGACGTATGACCATTCCGGCAAGATGGGCATGGGTTCGAATCCGGTCAGGCATGGATGTTGTGTTTATTTACTGCACTGGCTCTCTCCTTTCTATGGAACCAATGAGCTTAAATTAAGGACGGGCGAATGCTTATAGCCCATTGAGTTGCTCACGGTGCTCCTTATACCTTCACTAAAAAAAATGGTTTTGCCACCAGGGAGCGTAAGTTTTAATTTCTGCTTCTGATGCATTTGCAGCAAAATTTGAGCTCTTGGTAAATCTACTGAAAAAAATTCTTTCCTGGAGCGATAGTCCTCACATCGAAAAACATTTTGAGAATACAGTACTTTCTTCTTAAATTAATTCATGTTTTACCCGCCATGGGGCGTAGATGTGTATCTTATATTTGTCTATATCTCTGCTTCTAAGAGTCCGATTTGAAAAATGCTTTCTTTGTTGGAGAGCGTTTTCGCTGCGAAGTGTTTCTCATAAAATTTCAAATTTTTCTTAACTCCCAAGTCTGCCACCCGATGGCGTAAGTTCACGATTCTCTTTACAGCAATATCTTCGGGATTAAAAGCTTGATTGAATAGCTTTGATAAAATTAATTCGCATCAGAACGAATTCAAAGGACGTGCTCAGAACACCCGAAAAGTCGGTGTCCTTTCTTTCTCTCTTGTTAATTTTTTTAACACGTATTCGTGTACTCGTTGCTGTGTTGAACAGCTACTGGCATTATTTTCACACACTCTCCTCTGGATATCATTAGGTTTCAGTCTTTCTGCTCATGGAAAACGTATCGCTGCTCTTGTCTCCATTTTGTACGCCACCATTCTTCTTCTGGATCATTCTAGTGAGATAACAACTGAAAACATGACTCGAAGTGCTATGTATCACATTGTAAACCACTCCCCAAAAAATCAAACTTATTGCCGTACCAGCTGCATTTCTCACTTCTTTTACGCTTTCCAACCGTAGGTTGAAGAAGCGCATATGCTCCAGATTTGTCCGTCTGTCTGTCTGTCCGTCCGTTCACACGACAACTCACGTAAAAATGTTTCGATTTCGATTAAAATTTAGTATGTGGTAGATGACCGATTGGGGACGAACCCTATTGAAAATGGGCGAAATGAGATCAAAGGTCAGGACATAGGAGCGGGATCCATTCCGTTGCCCTTATGCGCATAACTTACGAAAAAATGCTTCGATTGCGACAAACCTTTAACATGTTGTTCCGGAAGTATGCCAAACTGGCTCTATTGAATATAATCGAAATGGGGTCAGAGGTCAGGACACAGAAGCGAGATTTATTCCACAGCCATTATCCTCATAACTTGACTAAAAATGCTTCTATTACGACAAAACTTTAGCAGGATGTTCCGGAGTTATACTGAACCGGTTCTGTTGAATATCATCAGAATAGGGTCAAAGGTCAGGACACAAGAGCGAGATTTATTCCACAGCCATTATCCTCATAACTTGAGTAATGATTTCTGGTATGTCGGAAAGCGTATTATAATCAATTCATTGCATGATTTTACTAACTTTTTCATTTTATTCATATTTTTGATGTTTTTATTTGTCCTACCTACCTACCTGCAGGCTGTGAAAATTATTTTTCTAAACTCTTCTTCAACCTTACGAACCACCCAGGTTTTTAGCTGTAAACACCACAGCTCTGCACTTAGTTTGGTCGTGAAATTTCTCCTTCCAGTCTTCTACATAGTTCAATGCTTCTCAGAAATCTTCTAAATCGTGATCTTCTTCTTGTCCCATGTCCGATGAATTTCTTCTGAACTATCTCTTTAGCTAACCTGACACTTTCCACCCATTGTAGGTGAACCACGGCTTAATATGAGTAAAAGATTAGTCCTTATTGTCTTCGCCTACAATCAGTAGTTGTACGCATTTATATCTGTTATTGCTCTTCCGTTTCTGAAAAAGGCAGAAAAGTATCATTGCAAAACAGATTAAAATTTACCAAAATTAACTTCATGTGATTTAAAATTCTTCATAAATTCCATTTATGTATATGAGAAGTAAAGTAATATGCGAATATGTGTTGCTTGTAATACCAGGGTGATTCAAAAGTCATTGCCGTTTCCTGACAGTTGATGAAAATTTGAATAAATTCATAAACGTAAATGTTTAAACTTGGAAATAGAGTCCATCGAATTCGATGGTCCTACACCATTGTGATGGCATGTTTCGAATCCAACTTCGAAAAATTTCTTTGGTTTGGATGCGAAAAAGTCTTGGACCTCAAGTTCAATATGTGGATGTTTTGGAAGTGTTTTCAACGTAGAAAATGTGCCTTGGACCGGAACAAGTGATACGTGATAGTCTGTAGGCGCAAGATCTGGACTATAAATATGGTGGGATATTAGCTAAAACCCCTCCAGTGTCTGTATTGTTTACTTACATGTAGTTGAAAGTGCACGACGATCAGGAGCATTATTCTTTTGGAGGATAACTCGTTTACGGTTCACCAGAGCAGGATACTTTCGGCTTAAAGCGGCATACATCCACTCTAACTGGCCACAGTACAGCTGCGCATTAATGCCTCTGCCATCTTGTGACATGTGATGAAAAGTGGATATTATTCTGGAATCCTGACATGAGAAAATAGGGGATAGATCCCAAAGAGCAACTATACGCATAGCGTAACTTTGTATTCAAATCATCCCCCTTTTGGGTCTGGTTCAGGTGGCTCTTTGGGATCTAACCCTTATTTTCTCATGCCAGGATTCCGGAATAATATCCACTTTTCATAACATGTAACAATTCTCCTAAAGAAATTGTCGTCCTGGGGATTTTCCAGCAATTGGCAACAATTATGTACACTTCTCTGATCTTGAACAGTAGTCAGTTCGTGAGGTACTTGTCGAGATCTTCTGTGCGTCTTACCTAGCTTGTGCAGTTCGCGAACACTTGTGGGCTGAGGTATTCCCAGCTCATTTGGCAGTTGTCTAGTGCTTGTGCACGGATTTGACTCTTTTTTTTTTTATTGGAGGTTTAACGACCACCGTGAGCAACTCAATGGGCTATAAGCAGTCGCCCGTCCCTAATTTAGGGTCACTGGTTCCAGGGAAGGGAGAGAGCCAGTGCCGTAAGACAAACACAACATCCATGCCTCACCGGGATTCGAACCCGGACCCCTGACGGACGAATGATCAGAGGCCAGCGCCTTAGACCACTGCGCCACCGGGGCGGCTAGGATTTGACTCTACGGTTAGGCGTGCAGCTTCAGAATTTACCGTTGAAGGTCTTCCAGCACGTGCTTTGTCTTCAAGGCTGTAGTCCCTATTTTTAAATAGCTGAAACCAAAATCTTGCCGTTATTTCAGAAACTGCTCCTTCACTTTCAACAGTACAAATTACCCTAGCTACAGCTGTAGCTGTCAACTTTTTTTAAAGAAAGAAACCATAACAGCACTCGAATAGTGTATTTCTCGACCGTAGCATGTGACAGCAGAACATTTTTCAAGAAATCACAGCAGCGTGTGATGTCCTATTTACATACTTACACCAACTGGATGATGCCAGTTTTTCAGTCATTTGTTGTTCATATGTTCACAACGCATGCGCACCGAGTATTTGCCTGACATAGGATGACTTTCAAGACGGCAATGATCTAAGGATCCCCTAATATAGTTTAGCATATAGTAACTCACTGTATACCTATGGATGCTTGTTCTGAAGACATCCGTAAAGGACAGGTATCCATAGGCATATACATATAGTGAGTTACTATATGACAAACTATATTATCGAAATTAATTAAACATTTCCACATTTCAGTAACAGGACATTTCTTCTGCTGTGCACAAATTTGCGATTGTGCATACGCATTTGTTATAGCGTTTTGGTTCCTAAGCTAGAGATGAAAAATGTTTTCTCGGTTCGGGAAACAGTACGCTTGCTTTTTTTACTGTGCCGTTTGAAGAAAAAAGGAACTTGCTGATAGTATCACTAAATCCATCCATCTGCGAGCCCCATATCTCTGCACCTATTAGTCCAATTTTTTTGTCGTATTGGAAGGTCTGAAACTTTAAAGATTTCCTAAGGTTTTCTTCAGATGCATCAGTTCATAGCAAAGAGGCGTAAATGAAAATGATACTACACTGCTGGACAATTGCTAAGGACGGATGACAGTAGCAAACGATAGCAACCATAAAATGGAAGGCAGTAAAATGTGGAAATTAGCAAAAGTGCGGGATACCGTAAGACGTGTTGTGCGTATGCAAATTTTGGATTGCCGAACTTGTTTGTGACGTCATAGCGCTGATAAGAGATATAAAGGATTTGACGCGTATTGACCGTTGTTGTTTAAACGCAAAGTTGAAAGGGAAAGAATCAATTGACGAACTTGCAATTTTCAGTATTTCTTCCCGACATCACAGATGATTTTACGCGTGGCAGTATTATTGGCAAGATTCAAGAAGGGCGAAAAATAACAGATGTTGCCAGGGAGTTCGACGTCAGTCACAGTGTTGTTTCAAGGCATTGGAAATCATTTCAAACAAATGGAGAGTGTAGCAAACGTCACGGGGAGGTCGTGTTCGCAGTACGACACCTGCAGAAGATCGGTACATAGTGCTATCAACAAGAAGACACCGGCGCAGCACAACTAGTGAGGTAGCAAATCAGTTTATGGCTGCTACTGGCAAGCGGATCTCCCGAAAAACTGTCGCCAGACGTTTGCGTGAAAGAGGACTATACGCCCGCCGTCCTGTTGTGTGCATCCCATTGTCCAGATGTCACTGTACCACGCATTTGCAATGGTGCCATCAACATCGCAATTGGACTGATAACGACTGGTCTGCTGTCCTCTTTTCAGATGAAAGTAGATACAGTCTATCGTCTGATTGTCGACGACAACTGATCTGGCGTGATAGTGGTACTGCATATTGTCCAGCAAACATACAGGAAAGGGACCGATATCCGACATGCAGTGTCATGGTATGGGCTGGCATCATGATCAATGGCCGTACGTCCCTCTATATGCTTCCAACTGGGACTATGACTGGCCAACGATGCATTAATGATGTTCTGCTACCTCATGGTTGCATGTTCAGTGGTGCCGTCGGTGATAGATTAATTTTCATGGACGACAACGCAACATGTCACCGAACAGTCGCTGTCCAGGAGTGTCTTGAGAGCGAGGATATTCATCGCCTCGTATGGCCAGCACGTTCTCCATATCTGAATCCCAATGAAAATGTGTGGGATGCTTTCGGGAGGAGTCTTGCTGGTCGCCAATGCCCTCCAATAAACAAGGACACCCTCATCCATGCACTGACAGAGGAATTGGATAAATTACCCCAACAGCTGCTTGATAATGTTGTGCAAAGCATGACACGACGTGTGGAATCTTGCATCGCCCTCCATGGTGGCCATATCCCGTATTGACATCTTACGCCGGAACGCCTGTTAACGGTAATTGCAATTTTTTTCACGTTTACGTATTCTGCACAAAATGGCCTGTTTGTCCCTTGAACACGTTCCAAAGCCTTCTGGATTTCAGAGCACAATAAATTGTCTTTCTTGTAATGTCCTGGCATTCTGACATTATTTTATTTCACTTGGCATCCAACCACACTTACTTTTTTATGCGCTATATAGCCGTTTATGATCCGTACTTAGTAATTGTCCAGCAGTGTATATTGTTCAAAATCCATTTTATTATATATTTTTGCTTCTGAAAATTCGATTGAAATAATTCTTTTTGACTACGAAGACCATTTTTTGTATAGTTTATACTTTAAGTATTGCAAAAATTTTCCGCTAGAAAACGCAAATATATGTTTCAGTTTTCCGGAACTCTCGGTTTTTAAAAGTTAAATTTGAAAAATTCTTTAAGCGTCTGATAGCTTTCGTCATGGAGCATATTTTGACTATAATTTTTCCTTATTCACAACAAAATATTTGGTGATGTAAGTGCATAGTGCTCTTTAAAAGATATTTGCACAGCTTTATCTCCGCTTCTAAAAACCCAATAGAAGAAATATCATTTTTGACCAGATGTCTTTCAGTACAGCAACATTTCATCACATTAAAATAAAATAAAAATACCAACGTTTACCACAATCAAAGGTTTATTATATATCGACTATAGTTGCGCAGAGTTATTGGCTCAGCATGCTCTGCGCAACTATAGTCGATATATAATAAACCTGTAACGTATACTCTAGATTCACTTTCCTTTTGATTTTACTATCTCTGGTTATTTTATTTTCCTATGTAAATTATCTTCTTACTTTACGAGATGTTATTTTCTCCTGCTGAATGAGATCTGGCAATGAGTGTAAGTCATGACGTGGTGGTAGCCAGTATAAATAGGCGCGTTCAACGATACTGTAGAGAGCTTTTGTTTGTGTTACGTGAGAGAGCTTTTGTTTGTGTTACGTGAGAGAGCTTTTGTTTGTGTTACGTGAGAGAGCTGTTGTTTATGTGCGAGGAGAGCTTTTTGTTGATGTGCGTAGAGAGAGCTTTTGTGTTACCTAAGAGAGCTTCGTTTATGTGAGTAGAGCTTCGTTCATGTGCAAGGAGCTACGTTTTATTGAGTAGCTGTGTGACCCGTGAAGTGTATGTTGGATACTACCAGGAGTTTTCCCTAAATAAAAAGTTGTTCTAGTAAGTACGTTTTTCTTAGTTCATAGTTTTGCCAGACCTCTGTCTGGCTGTTAGGTTTATTTCATTAGTTGTTATTATTAACAACCAGCATAAGACTTTATTCATCTGAATTACTACTACAACCTTACTAGCAGTTAAAAGCTTGTTTATTATTATTACTACACTACTAGCAGGAAAGTTTATTCATGTTATAATTAACAAAACAACAACCATTAGAAGAAGCTTTGAATTCATTATAAACCTTTGATTGTGGTAAACGTTGGTATTTTTATTTTATCTCAAAACCACAAGTTTTGTAGTCATAAATTATATATAATAGCATCACTATGTTTGATAATATAATGTCGGCGTTTCTGATAATAACATTCGGTAGCACATGAGTTTGTAAATAACTAATAGGGTACCAGGTATTTCCCGGGTAAATATTATTATTCGTGGAATCACCAAGTTCAGCCGGTGAAAGTTCATGAATGAAAAAGATATTCCTATGATTTTCCAGTAAATTTATTTTAATTCATTTAGGTTATTGGTTTTCAGCAAACGATATTTTGTTTTTTTCCATTGGGAGCAAAAATGTAGAGATTTTTAGGATTGCTAACCCTTGAGCAGAAGACGTAATGTTGTTCGTGTGAAAAGCAGGGTTCCTCCAAATTAATTCCAGCCACTGCCAAAGACTGGCTGATGCAGCAATATTTCTGCCAAGAAGAAAAAAAGAAAAAACAAAGCACCGGGATAGCTGCAAATGTGGAAAATTAAAAAAAAAACTTGATTTAGTTAATTTACTTTTAGGAAACAAAAAAGAAAGGAAGAGGAATGGAAATACTGAACTGCCGTACATGTGGCATGCGCTTCTGCGAATCCCGCGACACTGAAATGCAATGTACCTATGTTATGTCGCGTGCATGCGACTTGACATTGATCATCCTTTCGTTTTCTGTTTTGAATTTTGAATATGTAGAACTCTCTATTTACATTTCATTGAATTTCCTCCTCATGAAGCCGCCCGTTGGTGCTGAAAGCTAACATTTATCCAATCGTGTTTTTAATAAACCATTAAAAGGATATTTTTGCACTTGATTGTTATCTACGGTCTCTAACTTAGACCGTAGATCGGGTATTGGAGTGTTGAATTATGTTGCAGTTCTTAAAAGTTAAAAATGGAACTTTTTAGGAAAATTTGGTATGGGGGCCCCCTAATCCGAAAACCGTGTACGATCTAAATTAGAGTACCATGACATAGCATACCAAATTTGGTGGTTCTAAATTACAAACCGTAAATTTTACGGAAATTTTGTGTGGGGTGCCCCTCACCCCGGTCTCCAAACCATCCGAAAACCGTCTACGGTCTAAGTTAGAGTACCATGAGATAGTACTACAAATTTGGTGGTTCTAAATTTAAAACTGTAGATTTGTATAGAGGACATTTTAACAAACATTCAATTTTAAATATATATATAGATGGAAGTTATCTGAAATTGGGTGGGGCTACACTGTCCTTAACCACACACAACTCGGATCCTGTCTAATCGAACTCTAAAACAGTTTTCACTTCACTAACCATGAGAACATTACTAATGAGGTAAACTTCTGGCTCCAAATGGCTTCTTATTTTAAAAATGGCTCCTTATATGGCTTCTTATGTCAGTAATCTGCCTCCAGGGGACCAAAATCTTAGAAAAGTACCGCGACACTGTAAGTTAAATATAAGAAATATCCGCACACCAGATTTTAACATTATTCGTTGATTTTCTTCCGTGTAAAAAAGTGCAGAATAGGATTTTAATTATAAATGTTTACGTTACACGATGCTGTCATACTGAAAGAAAATTATGTGCTCCGCCAGTTATAAAAATATGGGTCATACGTGCAGCTGCTTAATCCTAAAAGGTAATTTTGTATTTTTGTTTAGTAACAGATATATTTTGACAAAATATAAATATGCTGCTCTGAATTGTTACAAATTATCTCCTCGAATTACCATATTTATGCGATTACATCAGTACAGACCATTATGTAGCCCATTGATAACTTATTGCTTATCACGTTATTGTCTGTATAAAAATCAAAATAATCAGTAATGTGAGGAACCCAGCTTTTCCATGGAGAAGACAAATCTTTTAAATTGTAGTGTATATTAATTTCGTAGTCATTTGTGTGGAGAGGGCTTGACCTTTACCCACCACACTAGCCATGCTGGATGGTGAATATAGAATTAGTATTCTCTCTAATTCCGACTTTCTAGTGCTGTTGTTATAGTGTTCAGAACTCTAAGAAGCATGGAGAGGTTCGCGCTTGGTGTAACCAAGAAAGTGAGGTAAGACAGTCACGGAACAGAAAAGTGACAAGAGTTTATGACATCGCGATGAAACTAACGACCAGTGGGCTGGACATATTGATAGGAGAATTGACCACCACGGGAGAACTAAAATACTAGACTGGATAACAAGGAAAGTGGAAAGACATAAGAAAATAGCTAAAGCATGCACAGTAAGAGTTGCTCAAGACAGAGGGTTGTGGGCGAGACTTGGGAAGACTTTTACCCAGCAATGGATTAAGATATAATTCAAGACTACACGCTTGTGATATTGATTAAGAATAAATTATCAACGTTTATTCACAATTAAAAGCTTTATTAGCATTGACTATAGTTTCGCAGAGCTTCTGGCTCGGCTTGATCAGGACGAATGAAGCGTAAACATTCAAATCATTGTGACATCATCAGAGTTCTGACGGTCACGGAGTTCGGTGAGGTGTTTCCACGCGCTAGAAAGAAATGGAGTCGACATCATGTCGTTGACAAGCAGTGAAGAGTTCCGGTAAATGTGAAAAGCTTCTAATTCATTAAGCTTGATCGTTGAATCAGGTTTATCAATGAGCGCAGAAATTTATGGTTCTTTTCGTGACAATGCTGGGCTATAGACGACTTCTTCAGTTCACAATTCCGTACGTAGATCTTGCGCTCCTTCACACGGAAATTTAAAACCCTGTGGGTTTGTCCTATCTATGAAAGTCCACATTCACAAGGTATCTGATAAATTTCCCAGGAATTTATGTCTTCGACGTAATCTTTTATACGAAGACATAAATTCCTGGGGAATTTATCAGATACCTTGTTAATGTGGACTTTCATATATAGGACAAACCCGCAGGGTTTTAAATTTCCGTGTGAAGGAGCACAAGATCTACGTACGGAATTGTGAACTGAAGAAGTCGTCTATAGCCCAGCATTGTCACGAAAAGAACCATAAATTTCTGCGCTCATTGATAAACCTGATTCAACGATCAAGCTTAATGAATTAAAAGCTTTTCACATATACCGGAACTCTTCACTGCTTGTCAACGACATGACGTCGACTCCATTTCTTTCTAGCGCGTGGAAACACCTCACCGAACTCCGTGACCGTCAGAACTCTGATGATGTCACAATGATTTGAATGCTTACGCTCCATTCGTCCTGATGAAGCCGAGCCAGAAGCTCTGCGAAACTATAGTCGATGCTAATAAAACTTTTAATTGTGAATAAACGTTGATAATTTGTTCTTAATGGATTAAGAATATAAGTGTAAAAAATTAGTGATTAAATTAATTGCATTAAAGGTGATACATACTTCTGTCATTTTCTGGTAATGTAAAATGTTTCAAACAAATGTAATATGTACTTCATTTACATGGAATCATATTTATGGCTTAGTTTGTGTTATTTTCTTTTACATTTAGTTGAAAGTAAAACATCTATATCATCCCTAGTGTTTATCAAAGGTTGCCTAAGATCCACTACCACAATGGGTGACATCAGTAACACAACTACTTACCGACCTTTCGGCTTCGGGCAGTAATCCACAGCTATGCATTTCAGCCCTCCGAAGGAACCTGCGGTCGGAACGCCTTCTTCCTCTTCGAATAAAAATAGCAATAAAAAGGTTGATATTTGCACTAATTACGTCATTTGACTTTGCGTGATAGGAACTTCCGTTAAATAGTGGATTTTTGCTTCGAAATACAATCTGTCCTAAACTGTTATCAATGCTTACCAGTTCTTTGTACAGATGATATTCACCCCTTTCTCTTTTTTCCCTTTAGTCCTTTCATTAAGCACAAAAACTTGGTTTTTGTGTTGATGGGTTTTTTATGTCACACTCACAGTCAGTGAATGCAAGAATCCCTTAGAGTGAAGCAATTGTATTTTGCTTCTGTTGAAAATTGCTTATAACTGGATTATTGAAGTAATAGAGAAAACACACTTGTCTCTACATCGCTTTTACAATTATTTGCACTTCAGATGTGTCCCATTAATACGTCTTACTCAATATATAACTACGTCACTTTTGTGGAAAAATTGGGATCTGGCAAAATACGGCCACCTATAAGGAAACCCGTTGGCATGATTTTCTCTATCCTGACAAAAAAGGAAATATTCCATTCGGTCATTTCCGAACAGAGATATTGTGCCACATAGATGTTTGCATTTACGTCGCCTACAATGTTCCCTCGGCCGCACAGCAACTTAACTTCCTCAGCGCAGAAAATATTTTAAATTAAAATTACCAAATCCCTAATTAATTTCCATAAATCGAAAATCAATTACCTGCAAAAATAAAAAAGAATAAATAAAATTCGTGCTCTTAAAAGTCAAAACAACACTTTTCTTAAATGCCGTTCATCTCCTTCTAAGTTCATTTCATTGTCCTCTTCATTCTCAAGAGCTTTCTGCAAAGTAGCGTCGTGCGAGCCGATAGCGAACGCGAGAATGCGGATTAGTGACTTTCCCACGCCGAGAAAGGGGCAGATACTGAGTCTTTTCTCAAAACAACACATCCGCGTCAGCCAATCAGAGCAAAACCTAGCCAAGTTCATTGTACTAACTAATGCACCCATGCTATAAAATAAGATATGTAATTAATGAAATGTTTTTAATCTTTTAAACTTAAAATCAATTGCGGAGACAAATGTGATAAAAAGGGGGGGATGGAAGAAATAAGGGTTCCAATCCAAGTTCCAATTTCTGCATTAATAAGAGAAGCAGAGAAAACGAAATTATTTGCCCAAGAATTTTTGTATGCCTGCCCAGCTCATTAGATTAGGCGCGCATTGCCAATGGCCACTTTGAGGAAATATTGCTCACCTACTGAAGAAAACTGTAAACCAGGGAAACCAAGAAAATGTACGGAATATTTTTGTCATGCATAGCTTCCCTGTATGTGAAAATAGTTCTTTATTTCACCTTTCTCAAACTGATATATCGTGACACAGAGACCGTTCTGTTTACTTCAAGTAGGGAAGAAATGGCGCTTCAGAAAGGTGAGCTAGGAAATTCATGTGGAACCGTGCACGGTCATATCAGAATTGTATGACCACCTACCTAATAATGGGAATAACCACACTTGGTCCGGATGAGAGCGGCGAGACGGCGTGGCATGGACGCAATGAGGCCCTGGAAGGTTGCCCGAGGCATACGTGCCAATTTGGACTGCAGAAGAGCATGGAAGTTCCAGAGATGACGTGGTTGTGTGTCGGCACACCGAACCTGTCGATCCAAATAGTCCCACAAGTACTCTATGGAATTGAGGTCGGGCGATTTCGCCGGCCAAGGGAGAACGGAGACATCGCTGTCGTGTTCCTGGAACCAGTCATGCACCAGCTTAGCGACATGGAAGGGCGCATTGTTCTGTTGGTAGACACCATCATCACCAAAGTAAACGTCCAACATGAAGAAATGCACGTAGTAAGCGAAGATGGACAGGTGGCCATTGACGTTCAGGGAGCCATCCAGTGGTGCCAGCGGTCCCAGGTCATACCAGGAAAACATCCCCCAGACATGCACACTGCCACCACCGGCCTGTACTCGTCCTACAAGCGTGTCCGGGTGTTGGTTCTCGTGTGTCTGACCCCCTATCCACCACTGTTCGGCACTTCTGGGGAGTAGAAACCTGGATTCCCACACTTCAGGCATCCTCTTCCCACTCTCCAACTGCCCAATGACGGTAATTCCATGCAAACTTCAAGCGTCGTTGCCGATTGACCAGGATTAACATGGACGCTTTGACTCAGCGTCAACTACGGAGACCCATGCGTAACAGGGTTCGCTCTACTGCTATCTGTGACTCGTATCTGAGTACCTCAGTGTTCATTTGCGTGGTCAATTGCAGCACTGGTGCGTTTCGATTGCCATTTAGCAGTCGACGGAAGCGACGTTCTCCTCTGGAGTCGATAGCCTTCGTGGCTGCACAGTTATGGCGTCGGGAGGTAGGTACTCAGTGTGCCAGCGGCCCATTCTTGATACATCCTTACTATAGCACCTCGCGGACAGCCCACAAATTCTGCTGTTTCTGAGATATTTCCACCCGTGGCGCGACAGCAGATGATCATTCCTTTTTGCATGACCGTCAAATCACTACCTCTGCACATTGTGCTCACGTCACGCACTATGGCTCATTTGTTCTGCCCGGCCGCTTATATATCCGTGTGGTCGACCATGTCACGTGCACTCTGTGACGCGCCTGGGCAGGTACACTGTGATTCTGGGGGTGGTCCTATTATTCTGATACGACTGTGCATTTATATATTTTCGTCTCACACGAAATTCTAGCCTGACTTTTAGTTGCAGAGGTAAACACTGACTGAAAACATGCGAACCTTTCTGCAGTACCGAGTACGGCCACATTTGTTGCTAATGACAGCAAGTATGTTATGCAGCAAGGATTCCATGAGGTGCTTGAGTTCGTTATAGTTCAAGGGTAGCCATTTGTGCAACAAAATATCGCGCAACTCTGTCAGTGTTGACGGAACAGTACATCGACTCCCAACAACTTTTTCAAGCATGTCCCACACATGTTCAATAGGATTGATATCAGAGGTATATAGAGGCCTGGGGGAAGATGTAAGTCCTCTTCGTGCTCATCAAACCATTTTCGCAGAGCTTTGGAACGATGCGTTGCTGCATTGTCATAAATAAAGGTGCAGTTGCATACGAGAAAATAATATAAACCTGCTGAACGCACTTGGTACGCTACAGAACTTAGATACCCCATGGATGTCATACTTCCATCCACTAGTGACAGAGAACCCAGTCGAACATTCTTTGCAACATAGTGCCATCTCCAAATGCTTGGATTGTGTTCACAAAGTAGTCCGGGTTCATCACTTGACGAGATTTTCTCCACACTCTGTGTTGACCAACAGTGCAAAACAATGTATAGCGTGATTCGTCTGTTCACATCACTTTGTTCTTTTGCTGTACTGTTCATTCACGGTGTTCTAGAAGCCACTGTACGCGGAGTTTTCCACTTTTTACAGAAACAAATACAGGTAGGCTCAGTTCTGATTGAGCCGTCAGTTTTTAACGTAGGTCAACGACTTGCAGATCGGAGAGTTGAAATGTGCTAGTCGAGTATGGTTTCAAAGCGTTTATTTAATTTGTTATAGCCAACATAGGTTTGTGATATCAAAAGTTGCTCACATAATTTTTAAAAATAATGCTGGATACAATGTGAATATAAAGCAGTTCGATTCACGAATTCCCCAATGCTCTGT
Source organism: Macrothele yani (assembly GCA_039090855.1). Lineage (NCBI taxonomy): Eukaryota > Metazoa > Arthropoda > Arachnida > Araneae > Macrothelidae > Macrothele > Macrothele yani. The sequence goes on along the minus strand of CM076993.1, from coordinate 83,919,171 downwards.
CTTCTTGGGATTTTTATATTCCTCATTATTTGTTCTTGCCTCTCGTTTTTATTTTCTCCACTTTTGTTTGCGTCCATTCTTCAAATTCCCCGGCATTGTCGAAAATGTTAACCCGTTCGCGCGACAACAATTTTTTTTAATTTTAGTTTAAATCACTGAGATATGTTCTTTAAATATTTGAATAGATCTCATCGAGAGGTATAAAGCGAAAACACGCACAGTCGTCTTGCACTCATGGTTGTCCAGATAAATCGCGATATTGTCAAAAGTGTTCACCGGTTCACAAGAAAGCAATTTTAAAATTTTCAGTTCAAACCACTGCTAAATGTCCTTCGTATATTTGAATAGATCTCTCCGAGAGCTTTAAAACGATACCACTCACAGTCTTTTTGCGCTAACGGTTGCCGAGATTGACTGAGTTCAAACGCGGTGGCACCCCCAGAAATATTGTATCACCTCCGCCGCGCACAGCGAGAGTGGGTAGGGTCGCGCGCACGATGTAATGCGCAGTACGCGAATTGGACTTCATGCTGTTTACGAATATACTAACACGAATAGTGGGCAACACGTATTCTTTACGCTATAATGATTTCAATTGGGACCTATTTTTGTCACAAGCGGTTTGCCGTAAGTCGCCTAATGCTATCCTCGGAGTCAGACGTACTACAAAAGTCGCTTCCGAATGCGCAGACGACGTTTTTACCCTATATCCTTAGCGCTGTATGCACGTTTGGGGTCGGGATAAGCTACTCCTCATCTTCATTGATTTCAGAAGTCAGTTGCTGCACACTGTTAGACCTGTACTTCCGTTGAATAAACCTCACACCACGAAGGACACGCTCTTTAAATCTACTTTTCTACTACATCTGTTCCATTTCCTTACGGAAGACCTGCTTATGTTCCAGTTGCTAAATACTTTTGAGATGGTTGCTTTTGAGAAACCAGCAAATTGTTGACGATGGCTGAGGATTCGGTTAAAACTGCGTCTACGAATAGACCTTTTTCGAATTCTGACAGGACCCGGTTTCTCCCGTGATGACATGAGTTAGTGCAGCCGAATGATCTATACGCTCTAGATAAAAGCGAAGGCAAAGCATCATCAGCACATATGACTGTCATGTTTGTTTGTATACATCAGCGTTTATTACTTGTGACTCTCCTATCAGCATGGTTCTTAATATTTTTAGCACGTCTTTTGTAAAAAAAGATCGTGCTTCTGTTATCGGGTTGTTCTTCCGTCCGCCCGCCTGTACCCACGATATCTCAGCAACTATTAGTCCGATTTGAAAAATTCTTTTTGCATTGGGAAGCTAGAAATATGCAAATGATGATCCTTTATTTCGTTTTTTTTACAATGTACAATTTCACCGGTAGAGGGCGTAAATGTAGATAATGTCGAATTCAAAAATACGTTTTATTCCACATATTTGCTTCTAAACATCCGATTGAAAAAATCTTTTATCTTTCGATTCCATTTATCTCGAACAGTATTTAAGATATAGTTACTTTTTCAAATTACGCATAGATTTTCCGCTAGGGAGCGTAAAAGTAAATTACATTTTCCCCGATAACTCTTCTTCTAAAACTCCGACTTGAAATTTTTTTCTCCAGCGGTTACATCTCCTGATGGAACATTTTTTGCATATAATTTCAAATTTTTGGTAAAGAATACTTTGGCCACCAGGAGGCGTAAGTGTTAATTTTTGCTTCCGATGTATTTGCCATAAAATCGTAGCTTCTAAAATATCGATTAAAAAATTATTTCGTGGACTGATGCCACTCACATGGATAAACCTTTTCGGAATATTTTCTTCTTCAAATATTCCACAGTTTCTCCGCCAGGGGCGTAGATGTACATCTTATTTTTGTCAATATCTCTACTTCTAGGAGTCCGATTTGAAAAATTCTTTCTTTGTTGGATAGTGTTTTCTGTGTGACATGTTTTACATTTAATTTCAAAATTTTCAAGTAATTCATAGAGTTTACGCTAGGGGCGTAGCGGTAAATTGCGTATCCCCTTATATCTCTGCTTCTAAATCTCCGATTTGAAAAACGTTTTCTGCACCGGATACAGCTCTTGATGGGAAATCGTTTGCACATAATTTCAAATTTCTGTAAAAAAATAGTTTGGCCACCAGGGGACGTAAATTTTAATTTCCGCTTCTGTTGTATTTGCAGCAAAATATGAGCTTCTAAATTCTCGATTGAAAAAAACGTCGTTTGTTGACCGATACTACTCATGTCGACAAACTTTTTAGGAAAATTTTCTTTTTAAAAAAATGCATGGTTTCTACGCCAAGAGGCGTAGATGTATATCTTATTTTTGTCAATATCTCTACTTCTAAGGGTACGATTTGAAAAATTCCTTCTTTGTTGGATAGTATTTCCGATGCAAAATATTTTTCCCATAAATTCAAAATTTTCAAGTAAATCATACACTTTCCACTAGGGAACACAAAGGTAAATTGCGTCTTCTGCGTTATTCCTGCTCCTAAAGCTCTGATTTGAAAAATTCTTCCTGTATCGCATACAAGACCTGATGGAAAATATTTTTCACATAATTTGTAATGTTTGTTAAAGAATGGTTTAGCCACCAGGGGTCATATGTGTTAATTTCTGCTTTTGAAGTATTTGTTGCAAAATCTTGGCTCCTGAAAACTCGACTAATTTTATTTTTCCTGGACCGATACCGCTTATATGGATACATCTTTTGAGAATACTTTCTTCCTAAAATAATGCATGGTTTTCCAACCAGGGGACGTAATGTCACATCTTATTTTTGTCGATATCTCTGTTTCTAAGAGTTCGTAAGCTCACGATTCCGTTTACAGCAATATCTGAGGGATTAAAAACCCGATTGAAAATCTTCTTTCTTTGGTCAGATCTATTGTTTTCCATACCGGTTCCTTTGATTTTGAATAGCTTTGATAAATTTCATTTGCGTCAGAACGGATTCAAAAGACGTGCTTATTACACCCGAAAATTCGATGTCAACTTTCTTGTGGTAATTGTATTCATACTGATATGTAAACGGTATGCTTGTTACATACACTTAAGTGCCGAAAGTCAGGGGGATACGTACCTAGTATCATGCAGGATCTCGTCTAGCCCGACGAAGAGTAGGAACTCGATGTGGCATCGATTTCACAAGTGGCCGGAAGACTTCTGGAGAGATGCTGAGCAATGCCGCCTGAACAGCCAATCACGCAGGATCTTGGATGTGAATGGACATTTCCAGCACGTCCCATAAGTGCTGTATTGTGTTCATGTTGAGTGAAAGTGGGAGCCACACCTTCCCTCAAAACTGTCCATAATGCTCCTCGAACCAGTTTTGGAAAACGTGGGTCCGATGACATGGTACATTTTTCACATGGAAAATCCCATCGTTGTTGGGATACATTAAGTTCATGAAGGCCTGCAAATGACCACCTAGCAGAGCAACAAAGCGAGTGCCGGTTAATGACGTGTTTACGAGGACCAGAGGACCCAAACCGTGCCATGTAAAGACACCCCACTCATGTATGGAACCACTACCAGCTTGCACAGTGCCTTGTTGACAGCTCGGGTCCATGGCCTCATGGTGTCTGCGCCACACCCGAACCCTACCATCAGCTCGTAACAACTGGTAGCGTGACTCATCGGACAGCCTCACATGTTTCCAGTCTTCTAGGTTCCAATTACCGAGTTCACGAGTCCAGGTGTGGTTCTGTGTCGGATGTCGTGGTGTTAACAAAGGCAGTCTGGTGGGTCTTCTGCTCCCATACCCCATGGACGCTAAATTACTCTGCACTGACCTGATGGATATGTCTCTGGTACCTTCTGCATTGAATGTGCATGTTATTTGAGCCAATGTCGCTTGTCTGTTAGAATGGACAATCCTAGTCAGACGCCGGTAGTCACGGTCATTCAGCACTACTTAGAAGAGCTGTCCACGGTGGGTGGCAATGATTTCCATGACGTATTCTCTGTACACACGTGACATCGTGGATCGAGAAATGTTGAATGTTCACACAACTTCGGAAACTGAATGTCCCATCCGTCTGGCTCCCACTACCATGCCTCGTTCAAACTCCGATCATTCACGTCGGCTTGCCATAATATTACTGGCAGTTGTTCAACCTTACCTACGAGATTACACCTCGCAACTGTAAAAAATGTGGCGTGCGTCGAAGCTGTTATGCGACAGTAGCGCCACTTAAAAATTTACGTACCGCTATCCCATGACTTAAGTCACTTCAGTGTAAAGAAGAGATCACGTAAGCACAGTCTTTACTTGCTCTCAATCGATGTGTTGTACATTTTTAGTAAGGTTTAAAGGTTTGTATATTGTAAGTTTAAGATTTAGTCTTTATCTGTGACTGCATCTGTAATAGCTGAAACGTTCACTTGTGTTATTGCTTAACTATTAAAATCGGCTCTAAACCTGTGAACATGAACTCACCGAAGAGCCAAATTACACTGCCGGACAATTGCTAAGGACGGATGACAATAGCAACGATAGCAACCATAAAATGGAAGGCAGTAAAATGTGGAAATTAGCATAAGTGCGGGATACAGTAAGACGTGTTGTGCGTATGCAAATTTTGGATTGCCGAACTTGTTCGTGACGTCATAGCGCTGATAAGAGATATAAAGGATTTGACGCGTATTGACTGTTTGTTGTTCAAACGCAAACTTGAAAGGGAAAGAATCAATTGACGAACTTGCAATTTTCAGTATGTCTTCCCGACATCACCTAGATGATTTTACGCGTGGCCGTATTATTGGGAAGATTCAAGAAGGGCAAAAAATAACAGATGTTGCCATGGAGTTCGACATCAGCCACAGTGTTGTTTCAAGGCTTTGGAAATCATTTCAAACAAATGGAGAGTGTAGCAAACGTCACGGGGGAGGTCGTGTTCGCAGTACGACACCTACAGAAGATCGGTACATAGTACTATCAACAAAAAGACACCGGCGCAGCACAACTAGTGAGGTAGCAAATCAGTTTATGGCTGGTACTGGCAAGCGGATCTCTCGAAAAATTGTCGCCAGACGTTTGCATGAAGGAAGACTATACGCCCGCCGTCCTGTTGTGTGCATCCCATTGTCCAGACGTCACCGTACCGCCCGTTTGCAATGGTGCCATCAACATCGCAATTGGACTGATAACGACTGGTCTGCTGTCCTCTTCTCAGATGAGAGTAGATACAGTCTATCGTCTGATTGTCGACGACAACTGATCTGGCGTGATTGTGGTACTGCATATTGTCCAGCAAACATAAAGGAAATGGACCGATGTCCGACATGTAGTGTCATGGTATGGGCTGGCATCATGATCAATGGCTGTACGTCCCTGTATGTGCTTCCAACTGGGACTATGACTGGCCAACGATGCATTAATGATGTTCTGCTACCTCATGGTTGCATGTTCCGTGGTGCTGTCGGTGATAGATTCATTTTCATGGACGACAACGCAACATGTCACCGAACAGTCGCTGTCCAGGAGTGTCTTGAGAGCGAGGATATTCAACGCCTCGTATGGCCAGCACGTTCTCCAGATCTGAATCCCATTGAAAATATGTGGAATGCTTTGGGGAGGAGTCTTGCTGGTCGCCAATGCCCTCCAAAAAACAAGGACACCCTCATCCGTGCACTGACAGAGGAATGGGATACATTACCCCAACAGCTGCTTGATAATGTTGTACAAAGCATGACACGACGTGTCGAATCTTGCATCGCCCTCCATGGTGGCCATATCCCGTATTGACATCTTACGCCGGAACACCTGCGGATGGTAATTGCATTTTTTTCACGTTTACGTATTCTGCACAAAATGGCCTGTTTGTCCCTTGAACACGTTCCAAAACCTTCTGGATTTCAGAGCACAATAAATTGCTTTCTTGTAATGTCCTGGCATTCTGACATTATTTTATTTCACTTGGCATCCAACCACACTTACTTTTTTATGCTCTATATAGCCGTTTATGATCCGTCCTTAGCAATTGTCCAGCAGTGTATTTTGACTACATGTCTAATATTGTGTCGGCTCTTTACATGCCACCGAAACAGCTGTTACCCGGCGAAGAATAGAAGCTGTAGGATTTCTAAAGGAGTCTTGTGACATCTGGTACCAGCACATTACCAGCTCTTAACTCTTGAAAATTATGTGGTTGAGCTACCGCTGATCAGATTTAAAGATTTACTGTTTCAACACAAACGATAGATGCTCAATTGGATTGATGTCTGGGAAATTTGGAGGCCATGGCAATACCTGGAAAACTTCCTTATGGATGAAAGGATGTACCTGTTCTTCAGCGATGTTTAGGTAGGTAGTAGACGTCATAATTTCCTGCACACTAATGACTGGACTCAGGCTTTCCCAGCAGAACATTGTCCAAAGCATCACATTTCCTCAACTGGCCTGTTTTCATCCCACAGTGCATCTTGGTTCCAAAGCTTCCCTAGGTAAACGACGCACACGTACCCTGCTATGAACATGGTGGAACAGGAAACGAGATTTATCGAGCCAGATAAGCATCTTCCAATAATTCAATGTCTAGTTTTCATGATCGCGTGCCCATTGTAGACGCTTTCGACATCGAGCAGAGGTTATCGTGGGCACTCGGAGGGACTTACGGCTATGCAGGGCAATTTTCATCAGAGTTCGATGCACTGTGGACTGTGACACATTACTCCCGTCACCAGCATTCAAAATACCAGCGAGTAGCGACAGAGTAGCCCTTCTGTTGGCTTGTACTATACGCTCAACACTAGGATCGATGAGCCGTTTCCGCCCCACATCTTGCCTGAGGTTCGTGGTTTTTCCTCCTCGGACCACTTCTTGAAGGTACTAATACAGGCTGACCTTGAGCACCCCACAAACCTTGCTGTCTCGGAAGTTCTCTGACCCAGTCGTTCGGCCATTACGATTTGGTCCTTATAAAATTCAATTCAGTTCATTGCCTTTCCAATTTGAAGAACATTACTGATTAACAGAGGTAGTTATAGCTGCTATTTATACCATTTAACGACTTTCACACGAGCTGACGTTTGCCTACAGCTGCATCGATTTGCATAAATACGCTCTGGTCATAATGTTTTTGCTCTTCGGCATATAAAACAATAGTAAATATCGAAATCTCTTATTGCGAAGGTAACGAATCAATTGAAACAAATTACATGAGTTCCCTTTTATTCTCTCGTTACTTACATTTCAGAGAAGAAGAAAAATCTGTAATACATGTAGAGTACATGTTGTATGTTTCCAAAACACGTCCCCAGATTGGTTCGTACAAACACGGTGAGCCGTCGCGATGGCGCAGTGGTTTAAGAGTTGGCTTATGACCATTCCTCCAAGATGAGTCTGGGTTTGAATTCGGTGAGGCATGGATGTTGTATTTGTCTTACGGCACTGGCTCTCTCCCTTTTCTGGAAAGAGTGAGCTTAAATTAGGGACGGGCGACTGCTTATAGCCCACAGAGTTGTTCATGGTGGTTGTTAACCCTTAAAAAAATGGTGTTGGAATCGTGAGTAATATCACACGCTCCTCCTTAGCAAGCCATTATACATATCCTCGTTCGCTAATTTATTTTGTAACCAGTAGCTTGTAATCAGAATGATCTATCCTTACCTCCAGTTTTGTATTACAGCACAAGAATCCCATTGACATGGTTACACTGTATATGTTTAGGAACCAGGTAATTGCGACCACACCTGTCTGCACTAGTGGATGCTTCCCAGGACACATACCAATAACATCATCAGCCAGCGCAGTGTATATGTAAACGTCGAGGGAAAGCGGGCGTTTACAAACACTATATTGACAAAACTCACCGGATACTTAAAAGAGCAACACAACATAGCATTTATTGACATACATTATTACGGTGTCGGTCCACCTTTGGCCTCAGTCACGCTTTTCTGAGCTCCGTGTTGTGTGCCTATTTAGTGTGTTATATCGTGTGGTTCGTCATTTTCCTTTCGTGTTCCTTCAAGCTGAAGGTTCGTGCTTTGTTTTGATACATATCCCAAGTTGGTGAGTAGTTTATTTTTTCTGTTATCATCATTTGAATTGTCGACCTAGCTGATCGATTTCTCAGGCAGCCCTCGTCATTAACAATGGCGGCGGCTGCTGCTGATAAGAGCGATGTCCACGCCCATATCAGCGAGGCATTTCCTGCCTCCTCCTCCTCCTCGACACGAGACCAATCTCCTCCAATGCTTGCAGGTGACGTCACCCAACCACTAGAAGTGGAAAGTGACTCCTCAACTACAGCTCAAGCTTCTTGCCCTGCTTCGACCAGTGACGTCAGTGCAGCGCAACTCTCTGTTGCTTTCAGTGAAGACATGGATGTGTCTGACAGCGCTGCTAATTTACCCTCTACTTCCACTCAGTTCAAACAGCAGGTTGCGTTGCAGCCCTCACGCTCGAGTCCTGCTCGTAGGGCATACTCTGCCGCTCTTACTGGAACAAAAGCTCCTTCCAAGTTTGTTGCAGAAGTCTTACCAGACTCGTACGTCATTGTTGATGGCCTTACTGCCACCTTAGATATTCCCGAAGATTCCCCAGCGGGAAAACAATTATATTCTAGAATGGACTTCGGAGTGTGTTTTGATGCGCTCCCAGACACAAAGTTGAAAGAATATAGTATGGCTCTCAAGCAGATACTTCCAGCTGGAGCCAGTATTACTCACATGGCTCGAAAACCTCGAGCTGTGTTGGTGTACTTTGCTCTTAAAGAGCATGCGGATCTTGTCTTGACAGAAGGTTTGTCCCTCAAAGACGTCCATCTTCTACCAGAACCTGTCTCTCAGCGTCCAATCCAGGTTACATTTTATCCGGTTCCACCTGAGGTGTCAGACGTTGCGCTGTGCACTGTACTCAGTAAGTTCGGCCGAGTTGTTGGGCCAGTTACTACTCTTTCAGCCGCGCCTAGAGATCCAGACGATAAATCCATAGGAGGATTTCGCCGAAGTGCAAGAGTGATCTTTCCATCTGATGAACATTTGCTCGCCTGCCCAAAGGTGCTCAACGTTCGTTGTGAACAGCAACGTAGGGGAATTGAAGTGACTACCTTCCTCCACTGCACTTTTTGCCACGGAGAGAATCATTTACGTGTGCATTGCCCACATCTAGCATCACAGGCTCCTGATAACTCTCCTACAACTTCTGGCCCTCTTCTGAGCCGAGCAACACCTTCTTCCACTGCACAGAAAGCTTCAGAATCGAAACTTTCACAAAAGTCGACTGCAGGAGTTGGTCAACGCGTGTCTACGGACCCTTTATCCTTCGACCAGCAACTGGATTTTTCCCTCACTTAATTGTTCGCTTCCCATGAGTCGTCATTCTGTAGCGGAGTCCCCTTCAGGGGGTTTCTCCACTGCCCTTATCATTGATACTTCTAAATCTGCTGATGACGGATTTTCTGGCCACGAATCTCGAGTTAATGAGAGCTCAACTGAGCCTTCGCTGAAACGTCGTGGTTCTTCTCGAAGACGCCCACCGAAGAAGCCGACTGCCGCATCACCCCGCACCTCTCCCCATACTGGTAGTACCTCTCGAAAGAATTCACCATCAAAGGCTGCTACCTCTTCTGTCCAGGCCGACGAAGAGCCTCCTCTTAAATTTGAGGATCTTGTCGAATACCTTAAGGATGGCTCGGTTCCTACTGGGCCGATTTCATTTGAAGATTTACATCAATACCTGTCACATATGACAGACCACTCCACAACGCATGCTTTACTCTCAAAGTATGCATCGTTTCTCCCTCTAGTGCATGATCAGATCCAAGTCCTTAATCAATGCATCTCCCACCTTCGCAAGGAACATCCGTGGGCTAAAACCTATTTTAATCGACTCAAATCATTTCCTCCTGTTGTGAAGGCTCTTCAGCAAGCATTAATGGAAAAAAGTCTTCAAGATTGTATCTCTTAATTGCAGGGGATTTGCATCCCCATTTTCTAATGCCTTGGTACATGAAGACCTCACTCCGTTAGGAGCTGGTCTTCTCTTACTACAAGAGACGAATTGCCAATCCACTACGATATTCTCACGATGGCGCCAGTGGAACTACACATTTCACCACGCCTACCAACTATCATCCCATAGTGGTCTAGCTATAGGTATCCGCCATACTTTCAACTCCATAATCACCTCTTTTTCGGTTCGAAACTTATGTCGAGACCTATTACAGTGTGCATCATTCACCATAGCTTCCACATCTTATCATATATTTAATATTTATATTCCAAGCTCTTCAACCCACTTGACAATACTTTTTACTCGCCTTCGTCGTGCCTTGTCTCGCATTCCTCCCATAGATCATGTTTTAATTGGAGGGGATTTCAATTGCACTCTGAATCCTACCCTGGACCGATCTCCTTCCACCAGAGAACGCCGTGTTAACTTGGTGAATCTTCTTCAGTCAGTGGTCTCCGACAACTCATTCATTGATGTTCACCGTCACTTCCATCCTTCATCGACTGTACATACTTGGCGCTCGCAACATAATCAAAATCCGTACACAGCTCGCCTTGACAGATACTACGCCTCATCTACTCTGCTTACAGCTGTGACAGAATCTATTATCACTCTTACAGCTTCTTCTGAAGATTGTGCCATCGTTCTTATTATTCAAGCAGTTCCAGCACAACCCCGTACAATTCGTCCATGGACTCTTGACGACACTCTTCTTACAGATCCAGACTTCTGTACTTCAGTACGCTCCTTCCTTGAGGACAAACGACCTCAACTTCAATCAGCTCCTTGTGGTCTGACTTTTTGGTTGGACATTAAACAGCAACTCGTTCTCCACGTTCGCAATCTTTCTTTTAAAGCGAAAACGCTTCAAAACATGCGTTTCAACCATGTCCGTTCCATGCTCTCCATCCTAAGCCTAAGTGATCCTCTCTTCTGCCACTATCAAGAAGAACTGCGATCAATCCTCCTTCCTCTGGCTCAACAAGCTCTACGACGTCTCCGGCTACAACATCTATCGCCAGACGCATCCAATTACGATTTCCTTACATCCATGGAAAAAACACGAACAGCATCGAATTCACTTCGGCACCTTCGCCTCGCATCTGGAGAGGTGTCTGATGATCCACTCACTCTATGTTCCCAGGTCCGAAAGTTCTATACAGAGAAGTTCTGTGAATCTCCTCCACCATCCTCTTCAGCTTTGGCATCACTTCTTTCTAACCTACCACAAGTTCCTCCCCATCTTGCCTCTTCTCTCCTCCTTCCTCCCACGTTCTCTGAACTATCCTCTACGTTTTCTTCTTTAAACTCTAGGGCTGCACCGGGTCCGGACGGCCTCACTTTCCTCTTCTATAAAACCTTTCTACCTCTCCTTCTACCATTTCTCTTTTCTGCACTTTCTGCTGCTTTCAATCACTCCCCTCTACCGAGGCGATTCACAGTAGCATATGTTGTACTATTCCCTAAGAAAGGTGATCTCCTTGACCTGGGGAATTGGCGCCCTATCTCCCTCTTAAATCTAGATTATAAACTTTATACTAAACTTCTTTCCCAACGCCTTAACCCCATTCTCACTCACATTCTCTCCCCAAATCAAACTTACACAGTTAACGGCCGTTCACTTTCTCATAACATCCATCTACTAAATGATCTAATCCATCTTGCCCGATCTCGCTCTGAACCCCTCGCCCTTCTCTCTCTTGACCAACAATCCGCTTTTGATAATATCTCACATTCCTATCTATCGGCTACACTCCTTCACTTCGGTTTTCCTCCTTCCTTCGTCTCTCTTCTTTTCTCACTCTATCAAGACGCCGTTCTCCAGGTCAAGCTGCCCACCTTTCTCACAGCGCCTATTCCCTTCCGCCGGGGAGTGCGGCAGGGTTGCCCACTCTCCGGACAACTCTTTGCAATCGCGATTGAACCCTTCCTCCGCTCTGTACACCAATCTTTTAAAGCAGTTCTGCCACCACTCTCTGCCTGCACAAGACATCATGCCACTACCTCTGTTGCATACGCAGATGATGTCACCATCTGCATCCGTCATGACTCACAGTTTCCGTGTCTCCAACGTCTATTCGCAGCTTATGCCTCATGCTCCGGTGCAGCGCTCAACTCATCTAAAAGCACTGGTTTATGGTGCGGCTCATGGGCACATCGTGTAGACACCCCTTGGGGAGCAAGCTGGTCGTCCATCTCACAGCGCTTCCTTGGAGTTCATCTTGGTTCCTTGCAAGCTTCCCCCCTCTACACGTGGAATGCTATTCACCCACGCTTGCTCAGGTCAACTGCCTCCTGGAGGAGAGCCCAGTTCTGCTCATCATTCTTCCAGAGAGCTCGCCTCTCTCGAACTTACCTGATTTCCTTGTGCACACACTCTTGGCTTGGTGTCAAGTCTCTACAACTCCGCCTTCATGAAATTACCCGATGTCTTACTTCTCTGATTTGGACCTGCCACCACTGGGTCAGTGTCACAAAGCTTTGCCTCCCTCCGGATCACGGCGGCATCGGACTCCTTGATACACAGGAGTACTACAAGGCCGTCAGAATTACTACTTTTCTCCGTCTCTTCACGTCGCCAGTACCAGATGCCGTTTTAGCTAGGGACGTCATCGCCTCCCCGAGCAACCCTAACTTTTCTTTTCTCTCCTTACTACTCATGGACCACCGACCCCTCACCCTCATTCGACTTTCCCCTGTTTACCGTGAAGCTCTAACTTTCCTTCGTTCCCTTCCTCTCTCTCGTTCTCCACCTGATTCCACAACTGAGCTCCTTGCTGAACCCCTCTTTTATTCTTCGATTATTCACCCCTCTCATCTTCCGTACTTTGCCTATCCTACCTGGCTCCGAGCAGGTGTGGTAACAGTTAAAGATCTCACTAACCCTGACCTTTCTTGGCGACCCTTCGCCAGCCTCCCTCCCTATCTTCTCCTCTCCTCCTCCTCTCGTGACATCTACGACTCTATTCTTTCATCTATCATTTCTCAATTTCCTCACCTTGCTTCCCACTCAGGTCTTTCCTTTGTTCCTTCTGCTTCTCTCCCATTTCCTCTTTTCTTGCTTACTTCTGGCTCAGCTCATCCCATTTCTTCTCTCTCGGTGTCAGCTCTTTATCGGTTCCTCTCTATGTCCCATTCTTCTCCTCCTCTCCCCATTCCTGATGTTCCCCCTGCTGCCACTGCTACGGTGTGGTCAGCCGCCCTGTCTCCTCTTTCTGCTCCTCTAGAAATTAATACCCATTGGCTTTTCCTCCATCGCCGCCTTCCTGTTCCCTCCGTTCTTTTCCGAATGTCTCTTCTCGATTCCCCTCTTTGCCCTTTCTGTGCTCGGGAGGCTGATGTCTCCCATGTCTATCAACACTGTGTTATATTACTCCCAATGCTGAACTTGGCATTTACTATCGCCCAATGTTCCATTACAGCAGATCTTACATTTGATGCATATCAGACTCTTCTGCTACAGAACTATCCCCCAGTCAAGCTCCCATCAGTCTGTGCCTATATTTTTATTTTAGCGAAGCATGTAATCTACGTGTTTCATCAACGCTGCAGATATTTGACTACTCCTCTGACTGTGCATGAAGCTTCTACGGCATTATTATGCCATTTCCGCGACCGTCTGACATCTCGACTTCGGCTAGAGTATTCTGTTGCAGTTACTCAGCGTCGGGAGAGCCAGTTCCTTGCCACCTGGTGACCGGCTGCCTCATGGTTTACCAGCTCGCCAGCGTCATTGTACCTGACGGTCGGCAGATTTGGTATTTGACCTTTTTGAATCAGAAATGCATATGTAAATATCAACAATCTGTTTTCAAGATCTTTGCACAGCTTGGAAATTTACCGCATGGGTTTTTTTATAAAGGGCTGTACGTGTTTACACAGCAAATTGTTTTTTGTGACACTCATCTTGTATTTTTTTTTCCTACATTGACGTTCAAGTTAGTTCGTCTTTAGTTTACATTTTGAGTATATATATTGCAGTTAGTCATTAGCATAGTGCTGTATAAACATAGATATTGTTTCTGCAGTGTAGTTTTTTGTAATTTTGTTCTATTTTGTTTCCCGAACATGTTTGCACTGTGCTGTATAATTGTACATAGTTTTCAAAATATTGCGGAACAAGTAATCCATCTTATTTGCATCAGAATGTCCAAGTTTAGTTATTTCCTGTTATTAAACATTCCAATGATTTGTCTGATAATCAGTTTTTTTTTTGTTTTTTTTTTTTTTAAATTGCATAGTACTGTACATCCTTGTAAATATGTTGTGTTAAAACTCACTGTCATATCGTACCTTCTTTCGAGAGACATGTTGACTAATGTTCTTACTGTATTTATTTTTGCACAAGTTAGTCAATTGCATGGTGTTGTACTCATGAGTAATACATTTTGAAAAACATTTTACCTATTTTGTTCTTTTGTGTGAGGTGATGCGCTTGGTACTATCATTCCTCTATCACTACATATGGATAGTGAGAATATGTTAAAGCTTTATTCATCGTGTGTTTTCTTATTATACTTACATTTTCTATCTGGTCAACAGAATAGTGTTACATTTCTGTATATGGTCCGATTTTGATTTGTAACATGTTGACACTGTGCTGTATATCTGTACATTGTTTTTGAATATTGCCGAACAGGTAATACATTATATTTACACCAGGAAGTCCAAGTTTGTTCTTCTCCTGATATTCATCATTTTATTGATTTGTCTTATGATCAGTTTGTCAATTGCTTTGTACTGTACATTCTTGTAACTATGATGTGTTACACCTTACTGTCTTATTGTATTTTTTTTTTTTTTGCAAGAGAAATGTTGTCTCCAGAAGCTCTCAATATTTTCTTGAACAAGTTTGTTAATCGCACAGCAATGCACTTATGAGCAATAAGTTTTTTTGTTAAAATCCTTCCTAAATGCCCAGACATGCTTGTCGCTGTTCATTTATCACGAGCTGTAATTTTGCTCCATTTTTCAACTTGTGCACTATGCTGTATATTTTTATATAGGTTTTAGTAGTTTAACGATCTTTGATCGTATTTTATTTGTATTTAGACGTCCTTATTAGTTCGTCTCCTGGTTTCTACCTTGAATAAAGATATTTTGAAACCACCTTTGGCCTAAGTCACGTTTTTCTGAGCTCCGTGTTGTGTGCCCATTTAGTGTGTTTTATCGTGTGGTTCGTCATTTTCCTTTCGTGTTCCTTCAAGCTGAAGGTTCGTGCTTTGTTTTGATACATCTCCCAAGTTGGTGAGTAGTTTATTTTTTCTGTTATCATCATTTGAATTGTCGACCGAGCTGGTCGATTTCTCAGGCAGCCCTCGTCATTAACAATGGCGGCGGCTGCTGCTGATAAGAGCGATGTCCACGCCCATATCAGCCAGGCATTTCCTGCCGCCTCCTCCTCCTCCTCGACACGAGACCAATCTCCTCCAATGCTTGTAGGTGACGTCACCCAACCACTTGAAGTGGAAAGTGACTCCTCAACTACAGTTCAAGCTTCTCGCCCTGCTTCGACCAGTGACGTCAGTGCAGCGCAACTCTCTGTTGCTTTAAGTGAAGACATGGATGTGTCTGACAGCGCTGCTAATTTACCCTCTACTTCAACTCAGTTCAAACAGCCGGTTACGTTGCAGCCCTCACGCTCGAGTCCTGCTCCTAGGGCATACTCTGCCGCTCTTACTGGAACAAAAGCTCCTTCCAAGTTTGTTGCAGAAGTCTTACCAGACTCGTACGTCATTGTTGATGGCCTTACTGCCACCATAGATATTTCCGAAGATTCCCCAGCGGGAAAACAATTCTATTCTAGAATGGACTTCGGAGTGTGTTTTGATGCGCTCCCAGACACAAAGTTGAAAGAATATAGTATGGCTCTCAAGCAGATACTTCCAGCTGGAGCCAGTATTACTCACATGGCTCGAAAACCTCGAGCTGTGTTGGTGTACTTTGCTCTTAAAGAGCATGCGGATCTTGTCTTGACAGAAGGTTTGTCCCTCAAAGACGTCCATCTTCTACCAGAACCTGTCTCTTAGCGTCCAATCCAGGTTACATTTTATCCGGTTCCACCTGAGGTGTCAGAAGTTGCGCTGTGCACTGTACTCAGTAAGTTCGGCCGAGTTGTTGGGCCAGTTACTACTCTTTCAGCCGCGCCTAGAGATCCAGACGATAAATCCATAGGAGGATTTCGCCGAAGTGCAAGAGTGATCTTTCCATCTGATGAACATTTGCTCGCCTGCCCAAAGGTGCTCAACGTTCGTTGTGGACAGCAACGTAGGAGAATTGAAGTGACTACCTTCCTCCACTGCACTTTTTGCCACGGAGAGAATCATTTACGTGTGCATTGCCCACATCTAGCATCACAGGCTCCTAATAATTCTCCTACAACTTCTGGCCCTCTTCTGAGCCGAGCAACACCTTCTTCCACTGCACAGAAAGCTTCAGAATCGAAACTTTCACAAAAGTCGACTGCAGGAGTTGGTCAACGCGTGTCTACGGACCCTTTATCCTTCGACCAGCAACTGGATTTTCCCTCACTTAATTGTTCGCTTCCCATGCGTCGTCATTCTGTAGCGGAGTCCCCTTCAGGGGGTTTCTCCACTGCCCTTATCATTGATACTTCTAAATCTGCTGATGACGGATTTTCTGGCCACGAATCTCGAGTTGATGAGAGCTCAACTGAGCCTTCGCTGAAACGTCGTGGTTCTTCTCGAAGACGCCCACCGAAGAAGCCGACTGCCGCATCACCCCGCACCTCTCCCCGTACTGGTAGTACCTCTCGAAAGAATTCACCATCAAAGGCTGCTACCTCTTCTGTCCAGGCCGACGAAGAGCCTCCTCTTAAATTTGAGGATCTTGTCGAATACCTTAAGGATGACTCGGTTCCTACTGGGCCGATTTCATTTGAAGATTTACATCAATACCTGTCACATAAGACAGACCACTCCACAACGCATGCTTTACTCTCAAAGTATGCATCGTTTCTCCCTCTAGTGCATGATCAGATCCAAGTCCTTAATCAATGCATCTCCCGCCTTCGCAAGGAACATCCGTGGGCTAAAACCTATTTTAATCGACTCAAATCATTTCCTCCTGTTGTGAAGGCTCTTCAGCAAGCATTAATGGAAAAAAGTCTTCAAGATTGTATCTCTTAATTGCAGGGGATTTGCATCCCCATTTTCTAATGCCTTGGTACATGAAGACCTCACTCCGTTAGGAGCTGATCTTCTCTTACTACAAGAGACGAATTGCCAATCCACTACGATATTCTCACGATGGCGCCAGTGGAACTACACATTTCACCACGCCTACCAACTATCATCCCATAGTGGTCTAGCTATAGGTATCCGCCATACTTTCAACTCCATAATCACCTCTTTTTCGGTTCGAAACTTATGTCGAGACCTATTACAGTGTGCATCATTCACCATAGCTTCCACATCTTATCATATATTTAATATTTATATTCCAAGCTCTTCAACCCACTTGACAATACTTTTACTCGCCTTCGTCGTGCCTTGTCTCGCATTCCTCCCATTGATCATGTTTTAATTGGAGGATTTCAATTGCACTCTGAATCCTACCCTGGACCGATCTCCTTCCACCAGAGAACGCCGTGTTAACTTGATGAATCTTCTTCAGTCAGTGGTCTCCGACAACTCATTCATTGATGTTCACCGTCACTTCCATCCTTCATCGACTGTACATACTTGGCGCTCGCAACATAATCAAAATCCGTACACAGCTCGCCTTGACAGATACTACGCCTCATCTACTCTGCTTACAGTTGTGACAGAATCTATTATCATTCCTACAGCTTCTTCTGACCATTGTGCCATCGTTCTTATTATTCAAGCAGTTCCAGCACAAACCCGTACAATTCGTCCATGGACTCTTGACGACACTCTTCTTACAGATCCAGACTTCTGTACTTCGGTACGCTCCTTCCTTGAGGACAAACGACCTCAACTTCAATCAGCTCCTTGTGGTCTGACTTTTTGGTTGGACATTAAACAGCAACTCGTTCTCCACGTTCGCAAACTTTCTTTTAAAGCAAAAACGCTTCAAACCATGCGTCTCAACCATGTCCGTTCCATGCTCTCCATTCTAAGACTAAGTGATCCTCTCTTCTGCCACTATCAAGAAGAACTGCGATCAATCCTCCTTCCTCTGGCTCAACAAGCTCTACGACGTCTCCGGCTACAACATCTATCGCCAGACGCATCCAATTACGATTTCCTTACATCCATGGAAAAAACACGAACAGCATCGAATTCACTTCGGCACCTTCGCCTCGCATCTGGAGAGGTGTCTGATGATCCACTCACTCTATGTTCCCAGGTCCGAAAGTTCTATACAGAGAAGTTCTGTGAATCTCCTCCGCCATCCTCTTCAGCTTTGGCATCACTTCTTTCTAACCTACCACAAGTTCCTCCCCATCTTGCCTCTTCCCTCCTCCTTTCTCCCACGTTCTCTGAACTATCCTCTACGTTTTCTTCTTTAAACTCTAGGGCCGCACCGGGTCCGGACGGCCTCACTTTCCTCTTCTATAAAACCTTTCTACCTCTCCTTCTACCATTTCTCTTTTCTGCACTTTCTGCTGCTTTCAATCACTCCCCTCTACCAAGGCGATTCACAGTAGCATATGTTGTACTTTTCCCTAAAAAAGGTGATCTCCTTGACCTGGGGAATTGGCGCCCTATCTCCCTCTTAAATCTAGATTATAAACTTTATACTAAACTTCTTTCCCAACGCCTTAACCCCATTCTCACTCACATTCTCTCCCCAAATCAAACTTACACAGTTCCCGGCCGTTTACTTTCTCATAACATCCATCTATTAAATGATCTAATCCATCTTGCCCGATCTCGCTCTGAACCCCTCGCCCTTCTCTCTCTTGACCAACAATCCGCTTTTGATAATATCTCACATTCCTATCTATCGGCTACACTCCTTCACTTTGGTTTTCCTCCTTCCTTCGTCTCTCTTCTTTTCTCACTCTATCAAGACGCCGTTCTCCAGGTCAAGCTGCCCACCTTTCTCACAGCGCCTATTCCCTTCCGCCGGGGAGTGCGACAGGGTTGCCCACTCTCCGGACAACTCTTTGCAATCGCAATTGAACCCTTCCTCCGCTCTGTACACCAATCCTTTAAAGCAGTTCTGCCACCACTCTCTGCCTGCACAAGACATCATGCCACTACCTCTGTTGCATACGCAGATGATGTCACCATCTGCATCCGTCATGACTCACAGTTTCCGTGTCTCCAACGTCTATTCGCAGCTTATGCCTCATGCTCCGGTGCAGCGCTCAACTCATCTAAAAGCACTGCTTTATGGTGCGGCTCATGGGCACATCGTGTAGACACCCCTTGGGGAGCAAGCTGGTCGTCCATCTCACAGCGCTTCCTTGGAGTTCATCTTGGTTCCTTGCAAGCTGCCCCCCTCTACACGTGGAATGCTTTTCACCCACGCTTGCTCAGGTCAACTGCCTCCTGGAGGAGAGCCCAGTTCTGCTCATCATTCTTCCAGAGAGCTCGCCTCTCTCGAACTTACCTGATTTCCTTGTGCACACACTCTTGGCTTGGTGTCAAGTCTCTACAACTCCGCCTTCATGAAATTACCCGATGTCTTACTTCTCTGATATGGACCTGCCACCACTGGGTCAGTGTCACAAAGCTTTGCCTCCCTCCGGATCACGGCGGCATCGGACTCCTTGATACACAGGAGTACTACAAGGCCGTCAGAATTACTACTTTTCTCCGTCTCTTCACGTCGCCAGTACCAGATGCCGTTTTAGCTAGGGACGTCATCGCCTCCCCGAGCAACCCTAACTTTTCTTTTCTCTCCTTACTACTCATGGACCACCGATCCCTCAACCTCATTCGACTTTCCCCGGTTTACCATGAAGCTCTAACTTTCCTTCGTTCCCTCCCTCTCTCTCGTTCTCCACCTGATTCCACAACTGAGCTCCTTGCTGAACCCCTCTTTTATTCTTCGATTATTCACCCCTCTCATCTTCCGTACTTTGCCTATCCTACCTGGCTCCGAGCAGGTGTAGTAACAGTTAAAGATCTCATTAACCCTGACCTTTCTTGGCGACCCTTCGCCAGCCTCCCTCCCTCTCTTCTCCTCTCCTCCTCCTCTCGTGACATCTACGACTCTATTCTTTCATCTATCATTTCTCAATTTCCTCATCTTGCTTCCCACTCAGGTCTTTCCTTTGTTCCTTCTGCTTCTCTTCCATTTCCTCTTTTCTTGCTTACTTCTGGCTCAGCTCATCCCATTTCTTCTCTCTCGGTGTCAGCTCTTTATCGGTTCCTCTCTATGTCCCATTCTTCTCCTCCTCTCCCCATTCCTGATGTTCCCCCTGCTGCCACTGCTACGGTGTGGTCAGCCGCCCTGTCTCCTCTTTCTGCTCCTCTAGAAATTAATACCCATTGGCTTTTCCTCCATCGCCGCCTTCCTGTTCCCTCCGTTCTTTTCCGAATGTCTCTTCTCGATTCCCCTCTTTGACCTTTCTGTGCTCGGGAGGCTGATGTCTCCCATGTCTATCAACACTGTGTTATATTACTCCCAATGCTGAACTTGGCATTTACTATCGCCCAATGTTCCATTACAGCAGATCTTACATTTGATGCATATCGGACTCTTCTGCTACAGAACTATCCCCCAGTCAAGCTCCCATCAGTCTGTGCCTATATTTTTATTTTAGCGAAGCATGTAATCTACGTGTTTCATCAACGCTGCAGATATTTGACTACTCCTCTGACTGTGCATGAAGCTTCTACGGCATTATTATGCCATTTCCGCGACCGTCTGACATCTCGACTTCGGCTAGAGTATTCTGTTGCAGTTACTCAGCGTCGGGAGAGCCAGTTCCTTGCCACCTGGTGACCGGCTGCCTCATGGTTTACCAGCTCGCCAGCGTCATTGTACCTGACGGTCGGCAGATTTGGTATTTGACCTTTTTGAATCAGAAATGCATATGTAAATATCAACAATCTGTTTTCAAGATCTTTGCACAGCTTGGAAATTTACCGCATGGGTCTTTTTATAAAGGGCTGTACGTGTTTACACAGCAAATTGTTTTTTGTGACACTCATCTTGTATTTTTTTCTTACATTGACGTTGAAGTTAGTTCGTCTTTAGTTTACATTTTGAGTATAAATATTGCAGTTAGTCATTAGCATAGTGCTGTATAAACATATAAATTGTTTCTGCAGTGTAGTTTTTTGTAATTTTGTTCTATTTTGTTTCCCGAACATGTTTGCACTGTGCTGTATAATTGTACATAGTTTTCAAAATATTGCGGAACAAGTAATCCATCTTATTTGCATCAGGATGTCCAAGTTTAGTTATTTCCTGTTATTAAACATTCCAATGATTTGTCTGATAATCAGTTTTTTTTAAATTGCATAGTACTGTACATCCTTGTAAATATGTTGTGTTAAAACTCACTGTCATATCGTACCTTCTTTCGAGAGACATGTTGACTAATGTTCTTACTGTATTTATTTTTGCACAAGTTAGTCAATTGCATGGTGTTGTACTCATGAGTAATACATTTTGAAAAACATTTTACCTATTTTGTTCTTTTGTGTGAGGTGATGCGCTTGGTACTATCATTCCTCTATCACTACATATGGATAGTGAGAATATGTTAAAGCTTTATTCATCGTGTGTTTTCTTATTATACTTACATTTTCTATCTGGTCAACAGAATAGTGTTACATTTCTGTATATGGTCCGATTTTGATTTGTAACATGTTGACACTGTGCTGTATATCTGTACATTGTTTCTGAATATTGCCGAACAGGTAATATTTTATATTTACACCAGGAAGTCCAAGTTTGTTCTTCTCCTGATATTCTTCATTTCATTGATTTGTCTTATGATCAGTTTGTCAATTGCTTTGTACTGTACATTCTTGTAACTATGATGTGTTACAACTTACTGTCTTATTGTATTTTTTTTTTTTTTTTGCAAGAGAAATGTTGTCTCCTGAAGCTCTCAATATTTTCTTGAACAAATTTGTTAATCGCACAGCAATGCACTTATGAGCAATAAGTTTATTTGTTAAAATCCTTCATAAATGCCCAGACATGCTTGTCGCTGTTCATTTATCACGAGCTGTAATTTTGCTCCATTTTTCAACTTGTGCACTATGCTGTATATTTTTATATAGGTTTTAGTAGTTTAACGATCTTTGATCGTATTTTATTTGTATTTAGACGTCCTTATTAGTTCGTCTCCTGATTTCTACCTTGAATAAAGATATTTTGAAACCACCGTTGGCCTTAATGCGTGCACTGACCCTTCGAGACTGGCTTTCGACAAGGTTTTGTAGCACAGCGATACGTAAGCGCTTCCATTCAGTACATAATGCTGCCACTAACTGTTGCTTAGTAGAAGGCCTTGGTTCCAAACTTCGTATGCGGCGCTCTAATTTTTCCCATAGGTGTTTTATGGGATTGAGATCAGGGCTCTTTCCTGGCCAGTCCACACACGATACGGAATTATCGTAAAACCACACCGTAACAGCCTTGCTTTATGTCTCACTGCATTATCCTGCTGATACCAACAAGGCTCGGTTCTATCGTATTGCCACAGAGTTGGTAGGGCATAATTGTCCAGAATATCGAGGTAGACGTGCTGGTTAACAGGTTTGTCTACAATAACCAATGGGCCGGGACTATACAACGAAAGAAAAATAAAATCCCCACACGAGTCAACTGCTAACTCCAAACTTGTCCGTAGGAACAGTGCAGTGTGGTTAAGAGCGTTCTCCCGGCTGCCGCAATACCCACACACGGCCATCAGACAGATGTATCGTGTATCAGTCCATAGGGGACCCGTTTCTATTGATCTACGGTTCACGATAAATGTTCTTTACACCATGCTAAACGACGAGTAGCATTTCGAGTGGAGATGAAAAGCTTATGAGTAGCGGCACGACTACGGTAACCCATGTAATGAAGTTCTCTGCGAATGGTACGTGTACATACCAAGGTTCCAGCATTTTTACTCACCTGTACACTGAGGTCTTGTGCAGTACTCCGTCGATTAGCTGTAACGCCTCTCCTGGGGCTTCAACGTCCTCTATCACTGATTTTCTTAGGTCTGCCGGTACGTTTTGCTGCTTCCGGCACGCCATGTGTCTTCCACTTATTCAGTACATCCAAAACAGTTGACTTGGGTATGTTTAAACGCTTCTCTGTTTCTCTTATGGACAACCCACTAATGTAACACCCAACAGTCTTTCCTTTCTCAAAGTCAGTTCTCTCCCACCGCAACATTTTCACCCAACAGCACAGTGCGATATGATCGCGGTTCGCTGAAAGCTTGTTTTTATAGCGTTTGCAGCTGTACCGCGCGTCTTAACAACGCAGCGGATCCGTTCAATTGCTTTTGAAGGGGTGCCCGGTGACTTTTCAATATAGTGTATATACTGTATATACTGAAGGATGCCCACTCCAACACCGACACTATCACTAAGGTTATTTCAGAATCGAAGATATTAAAAAAGTATGTTCAGGAGCTCATTTCCACCACTCATCCCAAGCAAAGCTGCAGGAAGTAATTGAAACAGAGCTGCAAAATTTCAATTTTTTCTCTAAAGTATGTTCTTCTTCTTGTTGCACCTCTTCAACTAATTCTCTACCCTCTCCTAAGCATCTTGTGCCCTCCTATCCCCATTCTCGTTCCGAGTCCAGGTAATTCTTGATTAAGGGCATCCCTGTCAAGATTCCTAACCGAAATATTTCCGAGTCCCTCGGAAATCTTTGTATTCACTCGGGAACTATTCTTTGGTTGCAGGACCGCAGCACTGATCTCTCTCGCCAGTTAGTCATTTCTTACTCGGAAACTCCAGTGATCCTCTTTAAATTAAACCTAACTGGCACGGAAATCACCATTGAACATTTTGGAGAATCTCTCCCCTGTCAAGTCCCAAGTAAGAGACAGTTACTTTTTCCAGACCTAGAGTCAGACCCTCCCCCACACAGATCTCCACCTTGTAGGCGCCACTCTGCTACACCTCTACTTTCCAGTGTCCAACTCCTGCCGCACAAAAAACTCCAAGCTCAAAGAGCTTGAACTATCTTATAGAGTAGAGTATTTAAAAACATTCCAATCTATGAGCCTTCCTTAAGCGGAGTAACCCCCCCGGCAATATCTTGGATTTTTCCTGTATTCCTTATCTGTCAACTGTTGTTGTTCTTACCTCAAAATTATGCTACAAAATAAAATACCACAAAATCTCCAAAAAAGAAAAAAATGCTCAAAACACAAAATGCAAAAAAAAAGTTTAAACCTTTAAAAAAAATGTATGTGTGTTTGTGCGTATGCCAACCAAGACTATTTAATCAAGATTCTTAAGGGTAACTTCTGCATCATTGTGGTTACTTGTCAACCTTAATGGGAGACCCCTGACATCTTAAGAGAAGAATCACGGCACAATTTCTCTTTATAAAAATACTCTGTTATTTCCCTTTACACCACACATGCATTCTCCAATTGTTTCGCTCTATGTCTAGAGTAAAGTGAGTTTTCCATGCAGTCAGCATTGCATGTGTGCTTTCGCTCAGGTACTGGTGTAAACGTCGCCTCTCTGAATCTTGGCAACCAATGAAAATTCGCGTTACTAAAAATTTCGTAATTTCTGGGAAGATCTCCGTCTATTACCTTAAACCACTTAATTTCAGTAATAGAACTAAAATAGCCTCCGTTTGGCCCTTAAAAGGAAAAATATCTCTGTCTTCGTTTTTCTCTCTTATCTCGTAAGTACTCGGGCAGAGATTTACAGCTCAATAAAACAAAATAAAATACAATACTAAAACCAAATTAAATCTCAGTACATTCAGGCAACTACTGCTTGAGTAAATTCCCCCAATGTTCGCCTATGCATCAAAACAATTTTCCGGTACACCACATATTTCCTTGGCACTACCCAGCTCCACAGGAATTACCTGGGATTAATCTCACTCGCCGGTAAGGAACAGCTTCAACATCCCCTACATTGGAGATCGGCATGGCTAACTAACTGTGTAACATATTTTAACAACCTAATAAAATATTTGCTTCATCTTCCTTCCCTGTACTTGGCCCTGCCATTTTTCCGCGCACCGAAATAATTCCCCAGCTAATTTATTTATTTATTTATTTATTATAAGCCAAATTGCTAGGATTTTGTTTTTTACGTTATATTTTTTATTCTTAGCTGGTAAGGGTGCAGTTTTTGCAATTTAAGTCCCATCCTTATTAGCATACTCATACAACTGTACTTCTCGTTCTTCTATTATAAAATACTTTCCAATCAGAGGATCCTTCCCCGAATCTATTCCTTCGTTATAACCAATCAGGGGACCCTACTCCGATTCTATTCCTTCGTTATAACCATATAACTGAATATTAATTGGCCCTAAACTTCAGAAATTATTTATATTCATATTGAGACTCGGTGTTAGCTAGTATGAAGCACGTCCAGTGATGAAAGGGACTGTACGAGGAATGATTACCGATGAAAGGGAGGCTAGGAAAAGTATCTCAGCAGCAGCAAGTACTGTTTGCTGTCTGAAGCCAGCTGTACCAAAAGTGCGGCGTAAATGGTCCGAAGGAGGACAGATATCCACCCACTAAGTAGGAAATTAAAGACGTAACTGCTGACAGTCGAGGTGAGAGCACGTGCCTTTCGGAATGAGAAACTCCCCGCGATCCCTCAATTAACATTTCTATATCCCAGGGCACATAAATGAAACGTTTTCGAGCACACTGTTCATCGGATGCTGTTGTGAACGGGCTAGGGAGTCAGTCGGTACCCCTTTCATGTGTCCGTGCTGACCGAACGTTATTAACAGCTCCGCTTGAAATGGACACATGAGCACCGTGACTGTACACTGGAAGACCAGAAAAGAGGCATCAGTTCTGATGAGTTCCAGAGTTCCAGTTTCGATCCACAGCATGCATTGGACAAGTCAATGTTTACCACGCGGGTAAACAGCTGCCACCAAACAATACGAGCGGAAACAAAACTGGCCGGTGCGGTGGCGATACCGTGGAGTGAGAATTTTTTTTTGATTGGAGGTTTAACGACCACCGTGAGCAACTCAATGGGCTATAAGCAGTCGCCCGTCCCTAATTTGGGGTCACTGGTTCCAGGGAAGGGAGAGCCAGTGCCGTAAGACAAACACAACATTCATGCCTCACCGGGATTCGAAACCGGACCCCGTTCGGACGAATGATCAGAGGCCATCGCTTAGACCACTGCGCCACCGGGGCAGCAGAATTGTTTTCATTGACATCACTGGATCATCTCACATCCCCGTTGAATACACCTTCATTTCCTGATCGTACATACTAAGGCATTGTCAGACCAAGTGTTGCTCTACATGGTGACTGTGTATCAGGATGGCACTGAAACCTTACGGAAAGATATCGGTCGGTGCCATAAGGCGCTCGTTGAGCAGAAAGGACTGGGGTATCATGTCCAAACATTCCGTGTGTTATCCTGGCGGCTAAATGCCCCCAAATTAAATCCCATTGAGCATGTAGGGGATGAAGTGCAGCGAACTGTTCGCCGGTCCACTCCAGTGCTTTGCACCGTTGCCGAACTGCGGCACATCATTGTGTCCGACTGGTACAAAATACCTGAGAACTTATTTCAGGGTTCAAAGGAGCCAGCGCCAGATTGGGTGTTAGCCGTTATTTTTGTAAATGACTGCCCAACACGTTATTAGGTAGGTTATCCTAATGCTATGACTCGTGACTGTAAGACCACGAAAACTTCCATCCCTACAAAAAAAAAAAAAAAAAAGGAAGAAAGAAAATTGTTGTCTGTCTTCAAACATACACTGTGTGCAAAAATTAAGGACGAAGCGGTTTTTCGAGTGTAATGTCGGGCAGAAGTGCTCCACATCGACTCAAATCATACCATAAGATTCCCAAGATGTAAGAATATGGGACAAGTGAGCAACACTGTCCAAACAAGGAATCCAAAGAATACAAAGGTACTTGATTGAAAAGGTAGCTTCGAGCACAACTGGACAGAAGATAGAAACGTCCATGTGACGAACGGCAGCCAAGAAAATCCAGTCCTTAGTAGCGGATATGATCACCCCTGACTGCGTTGCACGATTTACAACGTCTGTCCATGCTGAGGACAAGATTGTCAAGGAGCTGTTGAGGCATCGCGGTCCATTCCTCTTGTAGCGCCAATCGCAAATGCGAAATCGTTGCTGGCGCCTGGTGATGTGCTGCCAAGCGTTTCCCGAGAAGGTCCCACACGTGTTCGATTGGATTTAGGTCCAGGGACTTTGCGGGCCAATCCACGCGTTGAACATCTTCACTCTCCAACAGCTCTGCGACAGCCACTGTACGATGAGGTGTAGCGTAGTCGTTCATGAAGAGGAACTCAGGACCCACAGCACCTCTAAACAGACGCACGTGAGGCAGGAGAACCTCGGTACAATAGCGGACACCAGTGACTCAACCTCTTTGGGAGATGTGGAGGTCAGTACGGCTACTAAGCAGATACCCCAAACGACAACTCCGCCACCTCCAAACCGGTCTATTTCGATGATGTTGGAGGTGTGATTGCGTGTTCCCTGTTATCTCCCGATGTGTATACGTCCAGAATCGCTCGTCAGACTAAATCGGCTCTCATCCGTAAAGAGAAATCGACTCCATTGCTGATGTGTCCAGTTCTTGTGTTCCTGGCGCCACAGAAACCGCTGTCTCCGATGAGCAGGCGTTAATGGCACACACCGTACTGGTCGTCGTGCAAATATACCACATTTGTGTAGCCTCCTGGCCACGGTAAAACGCGATAACGGACGTCCAGTTGTCTGTTGCATGTGCCCTGCGATTTGTCCCGCTGTCTGTCGTCTGTCTCTTCTCGCTTGTAGGAAAATGATACCGGTCGTCCGCCGCCGTGGTTGCTCGTGGACGACCACTGCTAAACTCTCGGACAGCTGTTCCTGTCGTTTGAAATGCTCTCCACGCTCGTGAAAAGATGCTGTGAGCGATCCCGAAATACTCGGCCACACTAGTCACACTTCGACCTTCCTCCAACTTCCCAACGACGCGACCTCGGGTAAAGTCATCCAGATGTCGTCTACTGTATTGTCTGTTGGCCATATTACACGGTGGCAGCAACTCTACGTCGTTCAAACCGATATACACCGTGCAATAGCTTTCATCGAATTGCTGAGCGTACACCGCCCGTATGTTTTTTACTCTTCCGACCCCCTCTCCCCTACGTCATGCTGCATATATGCGGATGCCCTACCGTACGGGACCTTAGTCTTTCTCCTGAGTGGTCTTTCGGTCCGTTCTGCCTGCTCGTTCCGCTGTTATGCTAATTTCTCCTCTTCGTCCTTATTTTTTGCACACCAGTACTATCTCATGAATTTTCGTAGTCTGATGCGATTCTCAAAATAACCTTATTCCTTTTCGTACACGTCACGGTGGGTATCTAAAAGTGTTATTGCACCTGAACACCTCTACGCCATTCAAATTATATCCACTTAGGGTCTCTATAGGCTTTCTGAAATAAAACATCCATTTTTATTCAAGCATTTAGTATTAACCAAAGAAAACAAATTAACTCATAAAAGCATTTATGAATATATATATATATATATATATATATGTGTGCGCCATCCTGGTACTGATACTTAAGAATGTTTTAAATTTCAGTAGCGTTACTATTATTGACGATGTGTGCGATTATTGCCCCTGTTATGTAGGGAAATGCGACAACGGGAAGAATGACACCGTGGAACTTTCTGAAAAGCAAGACAGGGTAGATAATTGAAAGCTCAAAACAACAACAGATGGCGCTGCATTGTAACCAAACTTTCTGAACTCTATAGAATTTACTACATGAGAGAAGCGACGAGTTCATCTCTTTCCTATCTCAGAAATAATGAGATTTCTGAATGCAAACAAGAAGCAAAGATGCATCAAAGTGTGAGAGAGGATCGCTAATGCTACCTACATCATTACAATCGGAGTTGAGGAAACAAAGTAATCAGCAAATTGAAATATGTTCCCATCTAGTAGCTTATCTTTTGACTACCCATCATTATAATTCGTTCCGTAGTACTGCTTGGTGCATATTTTTGGTTTCAAACTGATATTTGTAATGAGTTTTTATTTGTTTAGATCAGAACTTTCAAGAATTTTTCATTCTGAAACTGAGACTTCAGAAAGCGTCAAATTAGTGCACTTTCAGAGTTTATAATTTGAAGCACGTCTAAATATACAGCTTTCTTATTACTTTTGTTCCCCGTCTGTCTACAAACATGATATCTCCTTATCTATGTTTTAAATTAAGAGAAACTTGTTTTGCTTTATAAGAGTGGTTCTTATTTTTCACTTAGTTTCCAAATTTCTAATTTTCCCGTTGGGTGGTGCAATTTTTCCGTTTCGTCACAATATCCTGTCATAGCTGTGGCGAGGTGTAACCTTTACGTCAGCCTTCCCCACTGCTAGAATAGTAAGTGTTGTTTGGATATTACAGTTACGAGTAAATGAGAATGTATCTGCGAAAAAGTTATTTTCATCTGATCCACGCTACGTTAGACCACTATCCTACTTAGCGTCAGCCATTATTGAAGCATTTATCGTAACGTGCACTAGCTTTTGTATCCTCTCGAAGTAGAACGAGGCAGCTTATGAAGACAGCTACTTCGACACTGCTACTTTGACTTTATTATCGTAGAAGAAATTTCGACCAGTAAGGAACTTCTTCAGATGCAAGAGAAGAGGTGATACTCACTTGGGGCTATGTCTGGGCTGTTTAGTAGATGGTAAATTTGTTTCCAGCCAAATGACGTAACGAGTGCTTGTGTCTGTGCAGAGATGCGACGCCGAGTGTTGTCATGAAGCAGACAACGCCACGAGTAAACATACCATGTCTTTTATTCTGCACTGTAAAAACAAATTCTGAAATTCAGGAGCGACTTTCCGTGTTTCCTTTCGTGAATTAATGAAGCAAATTTCTGATATAGCTTTTACCGTGAAATGACGCAAAAAACTGAATTTCTCGGATTTTTCGTACAGCAGAAAAATTCTGAATTTTCGAAAAACTTTCCGCAATTCCTTTCTTATATTGCGGTAAATTACCATTTTCAGGATGTGTTAACGAAAAATTCTGAATTTTCAGAAACCCTCCTGCAATTCCTTTCTTATTCTAACGGAAAAACTCCTTTCTTACTTTTTCCGTATCTATATGACGAAAAAAATGCCGGTAATAAGAGAGATTCATAGGAATACTCGGGGGTTTGAGTAATTGTAAAATTTCAATAGTCTGTCTGTCGAACTATTTGATTTTAAAGTTCTGTAGCGAGATTAGACATTGTGGATAGTATATCGCATGAATTTTGGGTCCTGTGGCAAAGGATATTTCTTCTTCTCTTCCCCATTTTGTACACCAGCTATCATATATTGTGTTACCGTAAGACACCAAATAAAATATTTATTGTACGGGGATTGCACGATGCCTATATCAGAGTTGGAAACGGGTCAAAAATTTCTGACCCGGTATTACCGCGCCCCTGGTAGTGCAGTGGTCGCGGTTAATCATCGTCTAATTGGATAAACAGTGAGGTTACGTTCCCATAAATGTAAAGCACCCAGTCTCAAAGTTTACGGACGTCGCGTTGTGTTCCATATAGGTTCGTTACGAGGTATTCGTAAAAAACCCATATACCGCAAATTGTGAATTACAGAAATACACACAGCCTAGAAAAGTTAGCTACACCAGGTTAAGTAATTTACAATGTTTATTATAAGAAAAGAATATTTAAGCAATTGCAGTCTTCAGGTGGAGGCCAAATAAAAGTTATGTTAAATTTAAAATAATAGAATTAGCCATGTTGACTGGTCCACTGCTGCGTAAGCCTGTTACACCCCTGAGCTTACTTTAAAATAAATCCCTCAATCTATCTCGAGGAGGCATAGCAACCATGCATATGTATATATACAGTTAACATTGGAACTGGAATTGTGGAAAACAGCGTCATCGTACCTTCCGTCGGTTGGGTTGTCGCTCGTTGAGGTGGCCGAGGGATAACTGTCGAGTATGCTGACTTCGGATCAATCTATCGCGTTATCAGGTTACTCAGCCTCCGTCTCATCATCGGCATCCTCACTCTTTACATATCTATCTTGCTCTACCTAATCCTCGCTGAATAATCTGTCTGAATAGCTATCCTCCGAATATGTTTATTCTCGAATATCTATGAATCTGTCCTCTGAATACTATACGTGAATAAACATCTGTGTCGATATATGTCTGTGAATCACCATCCCCGACTATGTCTTCTTCCTGTCTATATATTCCCGTCCCTTTAATTTTCCACGTGGTAGGAGCGTGCCTAAAACCCTCTAAGAACTCTTCGCCTGGGGTCTGGATTGGTCAGCTGAGCTGACCAGTACTCGAGCTTAGGGGCTATTGGTTGGCCCTCTGGTCCACTTAGCTACCTTTTTGCAGCAGTTGGCATGTTGGGCAGGTGAGGCTTCTGCGAATTCAATGGGTATAATTTCTGAGCTCGGATGAATAGCGAAGAATTTGACGTGGCTTCCCTCTGACAGAGTTACGACTTTCCAGTAACACTGCGATGTATTTTACGACTTTCGCTGATGCCTCCTTCATTTTTTTTTAAGTAAAAAATAAATGATGTAAATTACTCATGGTCTTTGTATTTAATTAGGCGGCAAACAATGTGGCCCGAACTATGAAATAGTTCCGCGGCAACACCGGACCCGTAACAGACCCGGACAAATCTGCTTTGAACTATAAATTCGAAACTCAATTTATATATATATATATATATATATATATATATATACATATAAACGTAATATATATGTTCATCTCAATAACTTCTTGATACTTAAAAACTGAAGTCCCTTTTTAATAATAAAATTTGGTTACCTGCTAAATTTTAGTGCCATTTTTAGTGCCACTATTTTGTGTAATCCAGAAGTAATGGCTAACTATAACCGTGACCATGGAGTATATTACAAATGGGAATAATTATTTATGATTACACAAATGCATTTTTTAAATGCATTTAGATTGTTCGCTGTTTCCATGCTTTGATGGAGGTGCGCATGCTTTCATATAGCCCGTTAGATTTTTTTGCTCCATAATCTTTTATTACACCGTCGACATCTTTCTTTGTAATTATACACTTTCCACATTTTGAACAACAAGCAAGTTCAAACAACATAGAATTATACACCGGCTCCTTAATGCGACGAAACAATTTCCAACATTCATTCTTCCACTTGTAGTTTTGACCAAGCGCGTTCTTGTTGGCCTAGACGCCTTTCTCAACCTCCTTAGTACAGTATTAAATCCATCCATATTAACAAATAAGGAGTTAATTTCGACATGACATGTCATGAGAACGCGATGTTAGCGCATCAATCGAAAACATCTGAATGCTCAATGTAAGAGATATGATGTGAAAAGTAACTGTAAGCCATACAGTGAACTTCGCACGGAGAAAGTGAATCAGCTGAAAAGCGAATGGCGTTTGCCTGTACCTTGCCCTTGACAATCGCACTGTAAAAGAACGCAAAGGAAGTATCATTTTACGATATGAAGTCGGTGTGTTGTCTGAGGTCGTTCGGTGGAAATCTTCTTTGCTTTAAAAAAGAGACGACAATACTTTTGCATGGCAAACCATTATTCACTAAGTGGGCACCAGTATCGACTACAGAATTCCACAACGGGCATTTTTTTTTATTTTTTTTTTTGGAATATATTTTTCTCTTTTCAAAAATAAAACGGTAATAAAACCGAGTCAAAATCGGGCCAGGAACACCTTGACCTGATCCGTTGGACCCGCAATAAATAGTTGACCCTTAGACCCGTGACCCGTTACCATTTCTGGTCTACATATCAGTCCGTGCAGTCCGTAAGACAAAAGCTATAAAGCTATCAAGAATAAATTTAATATTTAAAAGTTTTGTGAAATAATATCATAAAACAGTACATTGCACTTTCTCTTAAAGATAATTGAAAATAACTGTCAGTTGGAAAAAAGATCCCAAACTCCAAATCATTCTGTTGCTCCAAAAAATCACAATACAAAAAATACGTAGTTTGTATTAAGACGTGTTACGGAAAAAATAAACTTATTACAAACGCATTCAAGAAATAATTAGCTCCAATAGAAAATAAAAAGACTCCGCATTAATGAAAAACAAAAAACTCATCATCGCCGATTTAGTTTTACCTTGAACGTGAGTCTGATTCCTGTAATATTTGGCTCATTGGTTAAAACGTACGTCTTCAACTCAAACACCATGGGTTCGATTGCCGGGGCAAAATGATTCCGTCACGTAAGGCTGAAATTTTCAGCGTGTTAGGTTTTGCGAAATTTCTGCCTAAATACGAAAAAAACAACTTGAGTCGGACTTTTCTGAAATAAAAAGAATTTCGGACTACGGAAAATCTGTAAGTTGAAAAAAACAGGGAAATTTTAAAAACAAAAATTCCGTTAAAAGACGGACACTTACCCGAAACTTTGCTGCACGTTATTTTCAGAAATTTTCCGTGAAATTATTGTTTTAAAGTGTGGGTTGCTCGACGCAGTGTCTACTGTCGCAGTGTCCATGGTCTTATAATAGGCTGGTGAGTTTACTTTTCTGCCATTAGGCAAGAAGTCAACAAGTAAAACTCCTTGATTTTCGCCAAAACCTGTGCACATGATCTGGTTGTTTGAAATTATCTGCTTGAATTTCTTCCTTTCCGACGATGAGGTGTGCCGTCACTCCATAGACTGCTTCTTTTGATTCCGGAGTCACATAGGTCACCCATGTCTCGTCACCTCTGACCACATTGCTCGAGAACCCACCACCTTGCTCACTGTACTGCGTGAGAAAGGTCAACGCCCTGCTAGCCAGCTTGCTTTTGTACTCCTTAGAGATTATCTTCAGTACCCAGGATAAGCACAATTTCCGAAACCCCAAACTATTTTAAAGAAAGCGACGAAATTGTGAAACGGCTGCCCTCATGAACTGTTTCGTCGAACACACGCACGAGATCAATGACGCAGATGGCCGGCAGCTCCGCACATGGTCGCGCATGTTCTCACGACCTTCGTTGAACTGTCTGACCTATTTCCTCACCATTCCATCACTCATGGCAGTTGAACGTAGACCTCACAATTAATGTCAACCGGTTTTACTTTTATTGTATCGAAAAAAAGGATTATTTCACAGTCGACGGGCCGCTCGATCTTCCTAAACATGTTGAATACGCAGAGCAACCCGCAAACATGATCTGATGTTCTCCTAATGTTATCTGTGGCTTACCCACAAATGAGGGAGGTCAGAGCACTTGCACGATATCTCGACTCTAGCGCTACAGTAAACATATTCACAAACAGTAAGCACTTACTTTCCGAATATGTCTCGTACATTGGGAAGTAATATGAGGTAACGCAGAATAATAACAAAATGTTATTAAAACGGTGCTTCCCTTGCAGCATTTACATTACAACCGGTTGGAATGAATTTACTCCGGTTAGGAAAATGGGCTGCAATCAGTTCGAACGAATATACACTGAAGAGCAATTGAATTAGAGACAGCTGGCGTTATGCAAATGTGGCGGTGTGTGCGACCCTGTAAACGGAAACGACATGACGTATGCAGCGATCTGACAATATAAGGAGTGATGCGATGGGAATCAGTAAGAGTTCGACGCAGTATGGGTAAGCCGAAGGATCTAAGCGCATTTGATCGTGGGCAAATTGTCGGGGCCCGACGAATGGGTCACTCCATTCGTCGGGCCCCGACAATTTGCCCACGATCAATGCATACCTGCACGCTCAATCACGACACTAACATTCGAAGGGTTTGACATTTAAACTGAAGAGCAATTGAATCAGAGATACCTGTCCAGTAACGTGTAGCACCACCTTTCGCCCTGATGACGACGGCGATTTGTCTCGGCATGTACTCGACAAGACACCGGAAGCGTTGGGAAGCCATACGGATCCACGACCCCTGAAAAAGTTTCCACATATCACAAAGATTTGGTAGAGGAGGGTCAAATCCTCGAACACCTCTCTCAATGGCATCCCAGATGTGCTCGATGGGATTGAGGTCAAGTGACCTAGCTGGCCAAGGAAGCTAGGTCACGTCGGTGGAGTGTTCATCCAACTATTCGGATACAATTCGGGAGCGATGGCACAGTGCATTGCCTTGTTGCAGGATGAGGTCCCCAGTGGGATGTTCAAGACACACAAACGAGAGCAAATGGTCGTCCAGGATATCCCGGTAACGTTGACCTGTGAGGGATGATATCACACGTACCAGGGGTCCCATTTAAGTCCACGTAAACAGTCCCCAGACTAGAACTACCCCCATCAGCTTGAAGAGTTCTCTGCTGGCAAAAAGGATCCATCGCTTCATGTGGTTTGCGCCGTACTCGTATCCTGCCATCTGCATGTACCAACGTGAATCTGGACTCATCAGTTCAGGCAGCATTTGTCCACATGTCTAGGGTCCAGTGGCGATGTTCCCGCGCCCATGCTAATCTTTGCTCCCTGTGATGTGCGGTCAGCAGCGGTACATTCGTCGGACGATGGCTTCTGTACCCCATAGCGAGGAGATGGTTCTGGATGGTGTAGCTGCTTAAGCGTTTTAGTGCACCAGCGTTAAATTGCCGAGTGATTTATTGCACTGTGGCCCGTCTATCCGCTGTTACAATGCGAGCTAGCCGACGATGACCCCGCTCATCCAGACGCTGTTTTCCACAGCAGTTGGCCCTTGAAGGGATGGCTTTACCGGATTCGATGTACTCACAGTGCACCCGTGACAATGTGGCTCGTGAAAATCCCAGTGCCTGCATGACTTCCGAGATGGAGTGACTTCCGAGATCCGGCCCCGACAATTTTTCCCACGATCAAATGCACTTAGATCCTTCGTCTTACCCATGCTGCGTCCGACTCTTACTGATTCCCGTCACATCACTCCTTATATTGTCGGATGGCTGCATACGTCATGTCGTTTCCCTTTGCAGGGCCACCCACAGCGCCCCATTTAGATAACGCCAGCTGACTCTAATTCAATTGCTCTTCATTGTATATTGATCTACTGTTAATTATCATTGTTTGAAACCCACTTGAAGAATAAAATTAATCCACTAAGTATCAGGTAGTCACAAAAGCATTTGCCGTTTTTCGAGAGATCAAAAGAAACCCCTTGTAATGGTTGAATTTACGGAGAGATAGCGTTTCGTCCGTGGTATATCGTTACCTGAAATTCCAAGATGCCCTACTCATAGGAAATTGAGGCGTAGGCAGACAGGTAATGGAAAGACGTGCGATTACAATGGCGTTATCAGTGGATATTATTCGTGGGTGTTTGTCACACGAATTTAGACTCAGTTCATCTGCTACAAAAAGAACTCGTCGGATTTGCTTAGCATTCCGGGCAGCTACTGTGAAATAACGCACAACTCGGAATTGGTTTCGAAAATTCAGAGACGGAGGTGAATCTCTTCAAGACAAGTCTCGGATTGGTCGCCCTGTTAGCCTTGACACAGAAGACCTGAATGTTTCTATTGAGCAGGTCAGTAGCCAAACATGCATGCCAGGAACTAGCCCAGTCATTTGGTGTTTGTGATGAAACCGTCCAAAGTCATCTGCATGGGAATAGCCAAGGCATACAAATCGTCTAAGTGGGTCCAACACGAATTTTCAGCAGTGAACAAACGGCAGCGTGTCTTAGCTTGTCCGGAATTGCTGTCTTGCTATAACAAGGAACCAGTTTTGGACAGGGTACGCACATGTGAGGAGAAGCGGGTCCAGTACAGCACCCCAAAACATTTCAGACATTGGTCGTCCACCAGTGACTCAATGCCTCACACACTGAAGCCAGCACTGCATCCACGTAAAGTTATGGTGCGTGTATGGTAGACAGCACGTGGTGTTGCTCATTATGAACTCTTGAAATGCGGCCAAACGATCAGCGCTGAAGTATACTACGAGCAACTAAAACGTGTGCATGAAGACAAGAAGGAAGCAGCACTGCACTGGTCAACAGAAAGGGAGTTCTGCTTCTATAAGATAACGGTCGTGCCCATTCTGCTTCATTGACCAGAATGCCTAACAAGGAACTTAGGTGAGAGCTTTTATGTCATGCAGCTTTCTCACCAGATATCTCTCCTTCAGACTGTCACTTGTATTTTTCCCTCGACAAACCACTTGTGTGGACACGACTTTTCCAATTGTGGCGAGTTCACCCTGGCATCCAAAACTTATAGTGAAACAATTATTTCTGTTTCCCTCAGAAACACGTTATTATCAACGGTATATTTAAATTTTCTTGGCGGTTCACAAAGTGGTACTGAAATATAATGTATTTCTTTTTGCTTACAATTTATTTTTA
The DNA here is from genome assembly GCA_039090855.1 of Macrothele yani. Taxonomy (NCBI): domain Eukaryota; kingdom Metazoa; phylum Arthropoda; class Arachnida; order Araneae; family Macrothelidae; genus Macrothele; species Macrothele yani. Next base: position 83,881,803 of record CM076993.1, on the reverse strand, counting down.
CAGGTGCTATCATTTGCAGGAATGTGGTTTCTTTGATCGTTAGAATGTTCTACGATTTTTTTAAGTAAAGTATGAAACTACACTGTATAGGTCCCTTAGGAATTTTTCAGAGGAGTCCATGTGTTTCTGGAATTACGAAACCTTTGTATCTTTGAAATTTTCCACGATTTCTTCTTGATGCTGGAATATTACACTGCACGACATAGACAATACCACACCATAAAGGAATGAAGGATTGCCACATAGCATCATCATCATCATCATTGTCAACCATCATCAATCCACTGCTGGACGAAGGTCTCCCCAAGTTTCCTCCACAACGGTCTGTCTTGTGCCAGCCGCCTCCATGTCACTCCCGCATACTTTCGAATTTCATCCACCCATTTTCCATGTGGTTTTCTTCTGGGTCTTTCCTGTCCCTTGGAATCCAATCTAAAATTTCAGCTGTCCACCGATGGTCTGTCCTTCTGGCAGTATGTCCAGCCCATTGCCATTTCAGGGAATTTACTCTGATCATGATGTCTTCCACTCTTGTGATTTTTCTGATCCACGAGTTCCTCTTCTTATCTATCCTGGTTACACTAAGCATGCACCTCTCCATGCTACTTTGAGTTGTCTGCAGCCTTTGTATGTCTCTTTTAGTTAAGGTCCACGTCTCTACACCATACGTAAGCACTGGAAGTATGCATTGATCAAACACTTTTCTTCTAAGTCATAATGGCATATTGCTCTTGAAAATTATGCTGTTTCTTCCAAAAGCTCTCCAGGCAAGTTTTGTACGCCGATTAATTTCTTCATCAATGTGACCCTCACTTGATATCTGCTGTCCAACATAAACGTACGTGTCTGTTATCTCCAGGTTTTCTTCATCAATCGATAAATCTTTATTTCTTGTAAAAGCATTGAACATCACTTTTGTCTTCTGAAAGTTCATTTTTAATCCCACTTCTTTACTCTTGTCAGCAAGTTTCTGGATCATACTCTGCAGCTCTGATGGGGTAGTTGCAAAAATGACTATGTCATCAGCAGAACGAAGGTGGGTTAGATAATATCCATTAATATTTATCCCTTTGTTTTCCCAGTTCAGTGATTGAAAGACATTTTCCAATGTGGCATTAAAGAGCTTCGGAGATATGGTGTCACCTTGTCTCACTCCTTTTCCAATTTTTATGGATGTTGTATTTTCAAACAGCCGAATCTTTGCACTTGCATTTACATAGATGTTATCAATAATATTAATGTACGCATCTTCAATGCCGCAGGATTTCAGGGCCATTGTAACTGCTGATGGTTTCACCGAATCAAAGGCTTTTTCATAATCGATAAAAGCCATGCACAATGGAAGTTCATATTCCCTCGCTCTTTCAATTAGTTCTCTCAGTACGTGGATATGATCTAGTGTGCTATAGCCACTCCTGAATCCAGCTTGTTCTCTCGGTTGAGCCATGTCCAGTGTCACCTTTAAGCGGTGTGAAAGAACTTTAGTGAAGATTTTATAAACCACTGATAGGAAGCTGATACGTCTTTAGTTCCTGAGATCCTCAATGTCACCTTTTTTATGTAGCAAGATTATTGTAGCGTTGTTCCAATCCTCAGGAATCTTCCCTTCATTAAGGCATCAAGTGAAAATTTGGGCGAGTACTGTTTCGATTTCTCCATTTGCTTCTTGTATGATGTCTACAGTAATTCCATCTTCTCCTAGAGCTTTCCCCCGCTTCATGTTCTTGATTGCATGTGCAACTTCTGCTGGGAGGACTGAAAGAACTCTGGTACTGGTACTTTTCATGATGTTTGGAGTACATGTATCATCCCTTTCATATAATTTGGAGTTGAAATCTTTCACTCTTGTCAAAATTTCGCCTCTATTTCTTGTTACAGAACCATCTTCTTTTCTCAGTGCCATAATCTGTTTTCTTCCCTACTGAGATGTCCCTTTGCTATCTTTAGGCTTTGGTTGTTTTCAATTGCTTTCCTCACTAGTTCACAGTTGAATTTCCTTACGTCTTCAGTGATACTTTTTCGTACTGTCTTGCATAGCTCTATATATTCCACTTTGGAAGTCACATCTTCTTTAGTTGTACTCATCACTCTTCTTTTTTGCATCAACATTTTGGTTTTTCCTGCTAATTTGTTCACATGCAACTTGTTCTTAGATCCAGCTAATTTTGTTGCTGTTTCCATAAGAGCTTTGGTTACTTTTCTGTTAACTTCAGAAATATCCACTTCTTCCGATGTTAGGCCTTCTAAAGCAGAGAATCTGCTCTTCAGTTCCAACTTGAAGGTATTATGGTGTTTTTAAAGGTTGGTTATGTCAATACATTTTGTTTGTCTTATGAGCTTGCTACGTTCGAGTTTAGTGTTGAGGTGCATCTTACATCTCACCAATCTATGGTCACTACCTGTGTTGAACTTGTTTAGCACACTGCAGTCTTCTATGACGAATTTTCTGTTACACATAATAAAATCAATTTCACTTGTTGTTTCATTTGGATGTCTCCATGTCCATTTCCTGTGTGGCTTTTTCTTGAAAAAGGAGTTCACGATGAAAAACCCTTCTGCCTCTGCAAACTCTACGAGAGTATTTCCACGCTGGTTTCTGTTGCCGTGACCGAATTTATCTACTGAAGTTTCATTCTGTTGCCGTTGCCCTATTTTTGCATTGAAATCTCCCATAATTATCTTTAAGTGCTGCTTACCTTTATTATTTAGATGACGAATTTCCTCATGAAATTCTTCAATTTCTTCTTCAGGATGACTTGTGGTGGGTGCATAAGTTTGAATAATCTGAGCCTGGTGTCTTCTGGAGAGTTGGATAACGAGTCGGGCAGCTCTGTCAGAGGAACTTTCAACTTCTACAACTTTATCCTTCAGTTTCTTGTTTATTATAAATCCAACACCACTAGTTCTGCCAGTATCAGTCCCACGATAGTAGAAGAGATGTCCACTTTTCAGTTCAATGAAATCTTCTCCTTTTCTCCTTACCTCACGTAGCCCGACGATGTTCAACTTGATCCTTTGTAGTTCCTCTTCCAATTCAAGAAGCCTTGAATCAGAAGATAGGGAGCGTCCATTATACGTAGCCAAGGTCAGCATCAGATGGCAGCCTGGTCCGGTCCTCCGGGGATTCTCAGCACCCTCTGCCTTCATGTCGCACTGGCCGCTGCCTTGGCCAGGTACATTCCAGCTGCCGGAGACTGAGGGCCAAGATTTAAGTTGTGGAGTCATTTTGGAGGGGTTTGGCCATAACTCACCACGCTGGCCAAGCGGGTTGGTGAGTGTGGGATAGCATTTCCTCTAATTCCGATGGTATAGTCATACCGCTATTGGCGGTCGTCAGAGCCCCTTTAGTGGGAACAGGATGTACCACGAGAAGGCGGGGTTGACATTTGTCAAGGAGAGGCTGTGATGTTACGCATCACCTGACCTTATTCACACATATATGGACAAGTAAATATATATATATATATATATATGGACAAGTAAATGGAAAAGAAATGTTTTAATTTCTGAGAGTTTCAAGAAAGTAAGATGAGCGAGGAGTCAGTTAAATGCAGCTTGAGTCAGTAAATCGTATGTGTACCGGGCTGTGCTATACATTCTGCAGTACGGTATGGCACCTAATGGGAAAATCCTTGGATGTCGTCTTGAGGTATCTCAGACTATGCGTGTTTCGTTGACCTCTGTTCGGAATTCATCGATAATGCGAGGGAGTCGTGCAGAAGCGTTGAATCGTCTGCCAATGTCGTCCTATGCTTTCTCTGTTGAGAAGAAGTCTGGGGATCGCGCTATCCAAGACAGCAAGCACCTGGACATCTTGTAGGCACCCTCTGCTGATGTTGGCAGTGTGTTGTCTGGTGTTATCTCGTTGAAACTGCGTATCTGAGATAAGGCGGAGATACGGCAGTAAAATGCGTTACAGCAACTCCACGACGTATATTCTTACTGTCATTGTAACCAGTATGCGTACGAGTCAGGACCGGCTGTTGAAACTGATCGCAGCCCAAATCATAACACCAGGCAGAGGTGCTGTATACGCTCGTGAATGTCATCATGATCAGCAATGTGACCACGTCGTCTCCATAGTCTTTAATCTCCAACGCTAATTTTCGGTGTTGTGAAAGAAGCAAGACTCGTCGCTGAATGCGATTCGTCCCGCCACGTATGTCTCTTCGGCACCACCGTAACCTTGCGCGACGATATGCTGCGGTGAGTATCAGTCGTCGCAATGGCTGGCAAGAGCGCACACAGCCTAAGCCAATCAGCAATTCACAGTCCGTTTCGATACGCGCATGTCCATAGCTGCCTGTTCACCTCATCGAATGTGGTCCACTGTGGATGTGGAGATGCTATGGTTTTCTGTCGAATGGGGCGAACAAAGAGTTCCAAATTGTTTTTTTCTTCGGCCTACCCGCATCAGTTCCATAATTTACTAAAACGGCGCTATTCCTTTAACATCGACGGCTTTCAGACGGAAGCAAGACTCGTCTCTGAATACGACGTGATAACTCTCGTCCAGCCACGCATGTCTCTACGACTACAACCTTGAGCGACGATGTGCTGCGGTAAGTGGCAATCGCAGCAATGGCAGGACAGAGCGCACACCTACCTAAGCCAATGTGTAATTCACCGTCCGTGTCGGTACGGGTATGTCCATAGCTACATGTACATCTCGTAGAATGCTGTCGTCCGCTACCGATTGTGAGGCTGCTACTTCTTGTCGTCAACTGCGGTTGTTGGATGTCCTCTTACCAGCACCAGTCTCACAAAGGGGACGCGCGCTACCATCCTCCAACGACTGTCGCTACATTTGGCCAACAAGTGTTGCATCACGACGCGTTTCCGCCACGACCAACCAGCCGTGCGTAGTCCTATAATCTGGTAAAAGTGTACGTTTGATAGTAGGATTCCGGTTTCGTCACCCAAGCATTCTTACCCCTTATACGTGCTTTCGCCACCGAGATCACTAACATACTATGGTTCACATGCCCAGGTGAAGATGATTAAAGTTAAGTACGCCGAGTCGCTTTGCCCTTTCGTCTCACTCATCTGTCACGTGATTGGTTCACAGCCAGTCACGTAATAAATGAGGGATACTTACATAGCCCAAGTGTCCAAACATACTCTCCAGTTTGCGCAGCGCTCCGTCAAATTCTTCCCGGTGTGACATTTTCTAAATTAAACGGTTTTTATCTTAAATTGCAAACTATTTTTTCTTTTCAGTAAGTTAAAACTCGTAAGACTTAAATATGTTTTCCTCGAAAATAATCTTCTTCAAGTTTTAGATTTTCGTTACAGTCGCATTGATAGTGATATGCAGATGAAAGTAAGTGATCACATTTTATATTTCGTTGCATCTTCTGCAGTGTTACTAAAGGCATGATAACATAAATAAGGCGGATAACATAAACAAGGCATGATAACATAAATAAGGCGGATAACATAAATAAGGCATGATAACATAAATAAGGCGGTGGCTATACCAAGTATTAGTCTGGGTGTGTTCATTTTCCATGACAATGCAATATTATGAGTTTTATGCTTATTTTACATCCATAAGAAATCCGTTTTTCATATTCCAACCTTTAACACTGACACAGATTATGTGATATTGATTATTTGGAAGGAAATTTTAAACGAGCAAGCGCTTTCCGTTTAGGAATGCAACGCGCTTTTCACAAATGTGTTTGGAAAGCATCCTTTGATAGCTATTTTTTGTTCCTTTGTCCTCTCTTTTACGTTGGAGTAAGAAAATGCGAACCATCTTGTAAAGTTCTATTCATTTACTAACGACGTTTGCGATGGCAAACTCGGAAAAAGTGCTTTTCGATGAAAGGCTGTTTTTATTTTTACATTTCCCTGGGGGTGAATATAACCAGATTAACGCTGCCAGCGCTGATGTTCGAAATAGCTTAAAAGTCGGAAAGAGTCGAGAATCCCTCACCGTTAATTGCTCATCAATATTTAGCAGCGTGAACATGGCAACACTTTTACAGATTGCGCGCTAAGGGCTCGTTGATTTTCATTTTGGAGGAAGTAATCCGTAGATTTTTCCTGTGTGAGATTTTTCATCACTCAAGTTCTTCACTCCGAAAGAATTTTTATGCGACACTTTTTTTCCCACCGCCTTTTGATAAAAGAAAACGCTCAGTTTCGAGTCGTTAATTTTACGTCTTTAAGTTCCACGACACACACGATGTTTTAACGCCGAGAACTTTCTGATTTAAAAATCATTTCAGGGAAGAATGCACTAACGATATGATATCCTTTTTCCTAATTAATGTTCCCTTTTAATAAACAATCCATTCACCGGAGCCATGGAATTCATCCCAGTTATATAAAAACTTTAAAATTTTCCTGCCCTGAGAGAAAGCTAATATTGAAGAGCTTTAAATCCTTAATTGGTCGCGTTACAGAAGTAATTGCACCCCTTTGTTCGCAGCATTATTGAATCTACCAAATTAAGACAACGAAGAGTCAAATGAGTCCGTGCAGCGAAACACTTGCTTAACTAAATCAATCTATTAGATCGAGAGGTTGTTGAAAACAAAATGATCTTGACGCGCGATCGAATTACTTTTAGTAATTCTTTTGAAAATCGAACTGTGCAGTCTCAGTACCACTTTCTCCGTCTGTCTGTCTGTCATTCTGTGGACATATGTGAATCGTATCAGAAAAACGTTTCGCCTCCGGAAGCGTTCAACATAAAAATAGTAATTCGTGCATTCATTTCGGAATTTCTCTAATGCAGTGCGTTTTGAAGTGGGGAAACGCGATTAGTTAGCAATCAATCATACTGATGCGCATAATGATCCGATTTTCATGTGAACAAAATTAACAATCCTCCGAATTTACGGCTAATGTTGGAAGGATGAGTGGTGAAGTTAGCAGGTAAAGGGGTGCGGACCTCCTCTTTACCCCCCCTCCCGTTTCCACCGAAACCTTACCGAAAACCGGTTTGGTCACCCAGTGTCAAAACGTACTGGAGGGAAGTTTTTATTTATTCACAGGGGCTATCTCTAATATCTAATATACAAGAAGGCAAGGCATTTGCCTAAATATTCTTAAGGGATACACGAAGAACAAAAGTTTGAGACCCGCTGTTTAATATATACTTTTTCTCCTTGACGAAGCACATTTTTTAACACGTCTTTTGTAAAAAAAATGTGTGCTTATGCTTATGTTTTCATTTTGTCAGTCTGTCCGTCTGTCTATGGACACCATATCTCTGCAACTATAAAACCATTTTGTAAAATTCTTTCTGCATTAGGAAGATCGAAATGTGAGAGCGATGATCCTTGCTTTGTTTTTTTTTGTTTTTGTTTTTTTATGCATAATTTTGCCACCAGAGGGCTTAACTGCAGATACTGTCGAATTCAAAGCACATGTTATTCACATCATTACTGCTAAATATTCGATTAAAAGAATGATTTCTTTTCTTTGATGCTATTCATAACGACTAACGACAAATATGTTGGGTAAAGTTCCTCTTTCAAGTAGTGCACAGTTTTTCCGCTTGGAGGCTTAAAGGAAAAATTACTATTTCTACTATATCTCTGCTTCTGAAAGTACGATTTGGAAAATTCTTTTTGCAACGGATAGAACTCGCACTAGGAAATGTTTTGCTTATATTTCTAATTTTTGCAAGGAACGTTTTTTCCCCAAGGGGCATAAGCGTATATTTATATTTCTGATGTATTTGAAGGAATATCTGTGTGTGTTAAAACTCCATTCAAAAATTATGTTGTGATAAAATAAAGCTATACCACGAAAAATCCTTTTGGGAATGCATTTTTCTTAAAATAATACATAGTTTTCCCGTTAGCGGGCGTAGTTTGATATACTTTTTTCAATATATCTATTTCTAATAGTTCGATTTGAAAAATTCTTTCTTTATCGGTGAGCGTTTTTGGTAATAAATGCTTTGCATATAATTCCAAATTTTTTATTGCACAAGTTTGTCACTAGAGAGCATAAGTTTACGTTTCTGTTTAGAGCAGTATCAGCGCGTCTAAACAACCCATTAAAAAAACATTATTTCGGTCAGATGCTACTATGTATGAAAGCATTCTGTGTGCATTTCCTGTTCACAATAATGCACAAATTTTCCGTTAGAAGCTCAAATATTTAATATATTTTTCTCAATATCTCTACTTCTAACAGTCTCATTTGAATAAATCTTTTAACACAGGATACCATTCGACACGTAGAAAACTTTATATGTACTAAGGGTTGTTTAGTTCAGAATTCTAGTGTTAGGTGGTGTTAGTGTGTATTGGTGTTTGGAATGATATCACAGCTTCTAAATATCCTATGGACAATTTTCTTTTTTGTACTGCATATCATTCGCTACAGTAAAGATGGGGAACATCATCGTCTATAAATAATGCACAGTTTTCTCGCTAGGGGCGTAAAAGTCAAAACTCTGTTCTTACTTTTTTACTATTTCTGCTTCCGGGAGACTTATTTAAAAAATTAATTTTCCTTAGCACAGATTTTGCTATGAAGAATACTTTTAGTATGTTTTCTACTTTTCCATCATTGAAAATGTTTGCCACTAGGGGTGTCAGCGTATATTTCTATTTAAAATAATTAATTCAATTCTAAAATTTCCATTAGAAAAATCCGGTTTTGGTAGGATAAGACAATTTCGAACTGATTTCCTTCTTTGAGTAACATAAAGGTTTTCCGCTTAGGGGCGCCAAGTTAGAACACATTTTTCCCTATATCTCTTTTACTACCTGCTTGATTTAAAAGCACCCTTGTTTCTGATATCATCATTCCGCTATGAGGAAATTTATGCGCACAGTTGTTTTTAATTTGTTTAACATACTTTTCAGCCGTTAGTGGATTTCTATTTCTGGATGTTTTATCGATTGTAAAAATTCGGAAATTTTTTCACATGAATAATTAGACTCGCATTACATATTTTTAATTATGCGCGTTTTTCCCTTAGGTGGTGTAAGTGTATTTCTTTTTCTGCTGAATTTCTGGGTTTTGAAAAACTCTGCTTTGAAATATATTTTTCGCGTAGGAAAGGATTAAAACGACGTGCTCATTACACCCAGAAGTCTGGCTGAAGAAACGTTTGTGATTTTAATATCTGGAAAAATGAGTACGTCCAAAGATTTTCAGATATTTTCGACTACTTTTTAAAGCACGCAGTTTTTGCTTTGATTTTGATTCGATGGCTTTAGAAAAAAACGTTATTTGACTCGATAGCTTTGTTTTCAGCGAGTTATTTTGAAATATATCTCGTGAAATATTGCCCAGCAGTCCCAAATATACATTTTTAAATGCACGTAATGAGGAAATCCCGAAATACTGGATATGTGTCATCGTCATTATCATCAATTATTATCAATCTACTGCTGGATAAAGGTCTCCCCAAATCTCTTCCACAACTTTATACATTTAGCGAATCTCCTCAATGTCATTCCAGCATGCTTTGGAATTTTATCCACTCATTTCCGACGACGTTTTCGTCTGGGTCTATTTTTCTGCCTCTTAGTATTCAATCTATAATATCAGTTGTCCCAGTGTAGCCAGTTCTTCTAGAAATATGTATAGCCATATGCATCTTCAATAACCATGGATTTCAAAGACATCATAACGGCTGATGGTTTTACGGAATCAAAGGCCTTTTCATAATCAATAAAAGCCATACAATGTGGAAACTCCTTCGATATTTCAACTACAGGATGATTCGTTTGGGTAGGGATAGTTTGAAAATGCTGTGGTATAGCTTGTAGCAGGTATAATATTTCCATTTTCGGCAGAATTTACCTTTATGAATCTTAGTTTGCAGACTCGACAGAGTTCATATACTCCCTTTGCAGACTCGACAGAGTTCATACCGGGTGCTCAGTTCTCGCCACGTGTTTTCCAAAATCTGTTGAGTGATTTGTGCGAACACTGTCTAAATTTTCACCTTGAAGTCATCCAGGCTTTGGGGTCTTTGTCCGTAGGCAAAGTTCTTCACAAACCTCCACACGAAGCCATAAGAGGGAGTGAGATCCGGGCAGTTTTCAGGATAAGGTATAGGGCCATCGCGGCCACTCCAGTTGTAATTGAATAGGAAGTTCCTGACATCCAGTGACCAGTGAGGCGTGACCCATCTCGCTGTAAAATAACATCTTTATCCAGTTTTGGTACCAAGAAGGCATGTACAATGCCCAGATGTGGTTCTGATTTTACAGTGTCCTCAGAGAAGGAACAAAGGACCGTACAGCTGATGAAGACTCATCCCGCACTACATATTTACGTTAGGGCTTGGTCGTTCCACTTCGTACAAATCATGGGGATTCCGGATACCCCAAATTATAGCGTTGTGTGTATTCCTCTTCCGCTTACATAAAATGTAGCCCCGTCTGTGAATAGCCATCGATCCAAAAATGTGGTATCCGCTTACATCCGGTCGCACATGATGCAGACAAACTTGAAACGGCTTACATGGTCACACCGCCGTAGGCAATACGGTACTGTTACTTGAAATGTACCGTAATCGTTACGGATATATTTTCAAGTTACGCCACACAATGCCATGGCATGTTGCGCACGGCACAGTCAGCTCCAAAGGTAAGCAATAGTGACATTTCTGCGGAAGAAGCCCGTGTTTCTGCCGCTTTGAAGCGTAATTTCAAAGCGGCGGAAACAAAGGCTTCTTTCTCAGGATCACGCTTACGGCCACAGGAGTCTGACTTCATGATGGACCCCATTTATTCAAATGTGCGATACCAACGCATTATGATCTTGTACTTTAAGCGCCTTCCTGATCCCATAAACACGACAAAAGTCTCGTTGAACAGATGTAACACTCTCAAACTTTGCATACCACAGGACACACTTTGCTCGTTATTGAACGGTGGCTGCCATTCTCCCTTTTCCCACGATGTTACGCGCATCAAACTTTCCTCTTTCCTCGTCGTTCTGACGCGTGCGCACTCACTACAGCTCACGAAACTGCCATCAATCCTCGCCATTCCGGAGATTCTGACCTCCGTACTGAAGCGTTCGCAGAAATCACTCCGCAGATGGCAGAAAACGCGTGGCAAGAATTGAGCACCCGGTATGAACTCTGCCGAGTCCTCAAAGGAGATCATGTAGGGGCCGGGACAAACTTCCATACATAAAGGTAATTTATTTCAAATATTGACTTATTATCTGTTACAAGCCGTACAACAGCATTTTTTAATCATCCTTACCCAAAAGGACCACCCTGTTGTTCTCTCAGTATATGGAAATGATCCGTTGTTGCTATTGATACTCCTGGATCTAGCCTGGTTAAGTTACCCTATATAAAAACAGTCTCCGGGCACCCCCTTTCGCAACAACGATGGAACATTCCAATAGATCACGTGTGCCAGATTACCTTTAAAACTGCGGGAAAGCTCCTCAGACATTGTACACCGCGTACTCGTGAGACATGGCCACGCATGTTGAGCTTCTAACGAGTGTTATTACAGGGTGCCATATCAGCAACCAAAAGATTGCAAAACAATTGCAACACAAACGGTCAACTGTTCAAGACGTTATTAGTAAATGGAAAGTTGAGGGACTTACGACTTACAAGGAACATTGAGAAGAGCCAAATGAATTGCCGGGATGGGATAAGGAAACTCTGAAACATGTCGTCCGAACGTACCGTCATTTCTCTGCACAAATCATCACCAAATAATTACAAGATTCAACAGAGGTGAGTGTGTGCACTAAGACAGTACGTAAGGAAATGCACAAGTTAAATTTCCATGGCTAGGCTGTTGCATACAAGCTGTTAAAAACTCGTACGAATACGTGCACAAAGCGACGTGCTTGGTGTAAAGCACATCGTCCATGGACACTAGACCAGTAGAAACGAGTGTTATGGGCTGACGAATCACGCAACACCGTTTTATATCCGATGGCCATTGCTGGGTTTGACATATGGCAGGTGAACGGTATCTGTCAAAATGTATCATCACAACTGTTAAATTTAGTGGTGGCAGGGTCACGGTCCGAGGATACTTTTCGTGGTATGGACTGACAGACCGTTAGTGTTTGTGAATGGAAACATGAACGTCACGAAGTACGGAGACATTCTAGACAACGAACGCCTCACTGCCTGAAAGTTACCATCTTTGTGGAGACGGGCCATTCTTGTTTCTGTGCCACAAAGCACGCCCCGTTTCGACATGGTTCCAGGATATGGATGTACAGAGTTTGGAGTGGACAGGTCAAAGCTCCGACCTCATTCATATAGTGGCCATTTGAGATGAACTTGAGCGTCGGATTCGTGCTCGAACGACAACTTCTGTGTATGAACTGACCCCTGCTTTGAGAGAGGAATGGAATAACATACCTGCAACTACTTACCAAAACCTCATTGAAAGTGTGCAGAGGAGAATGTAAAATGTAACTGTGGTCAAAGGTGTGTCAACTCCTTATTGATTTTGCCATAAATGCAGTATTGTATAAAAAGCACTGGTGTCGGGAAAACTTTTCCACATAAGGTGCGTCCAGTGTTTCCTTCAAGAAATGTGGCAGTATTTTGTAGATATTTTGTAAACAAAACTGTAGGAGGCTGATAAACCTGGAGTTCTTGAGGTCCCATTTTTCAGTTACAGGATCAATGTAGCACTATTCCAGTCTTTCCGCAATTTTCCTTCATTAAACCATCTAGTGAAAACTAAGGCGACAGTATTTTCTCTGTCACCACTGGCTTCTGGTACGTATAATGTTAACGGTAATTCATTCCTATGCTGGAGTTCTTACCCATTCCATAGTGGTAATTGCGTGTGCACTTTCTGCCTGGTGGACTGGAGGAACATTGGTGCTGGAACATATCTTTATGTCTGCAATAGATGTATCTCATATAGTTTTGTGTAGAACTCTTTCACGCTTGTCAAAATTTCGCCTCCATTACTTGTTACATTCAGGTATTTCCTCAGTGACATGAACTGTTTTCTTCCCTCACTCAGATGACGCTTTGTTTACGCTTTCCAACCGTAGGTTGAAGAAGCGTATATGCTCCAGCTTTGTCCGTCCGTCCGCCCGTCCGCACGATAACTCGCGTAAAAATCATTCGATTTCGACGAAATTTTAGTATGTGGTAGGGGACCACCTGGGGACGAACCCTTTAGAAAATGGGGTTCATGGGGTCAAAGGTCACGACATAGGAGCGGGGTCCATTCCATTGCCCTTATGCGTCATAACTTGCGTAAATATGGTTCGATTTCAATGAAATTGAAGTATGTGGTAAGAGATCACATCAGGACGAACCCTATTGAAGATGGGCGAACTAACTGGGGTCAAAGATCGCGGCATAGGAGCGGGATCCGATCCATTGCCTTTATGCGTCATAACTTGCGTAAATATGGTTCGAGTTCAATGAAATTGAAGTACGCGGTAATCACATCAGGGCGAACCCTATTGAAGATGGGCGAACTAACTGGGGTCAAAGGTCACGGCATAGGAGCGGGATCCAATCCATTGCTCTTATGCGTCATAACTTGCGTAAATATGGTTCGATTTCACTGAAATTTTAGTATGTGGTAAGGGACCAAATAAGGACGGACTCTATTGAAAATGGGTGAACTGGGGTCAAAGGTCTCGACATAGGAACGGGATTCATTTCATTGCCCTTATGCGTCATAACTTGCGTAGATATGGTTCGATTTCAGTGAAATTTAAGTATGTGGTAAGAGACTACATAAGAACAAACCCTATTGAAAATGGGCGAACTGGGGTCAAAGGTCATGACATAGGAGCGGGATCCATTTCGTTGCCTTTATGCGTCATAACTTGCGTAAATATAGTTCGATTTCAGTGAAATTTAAGTATGTAGTAAGGAACCACATAAGGACGAAGCCTGTTGAAAAGGAGCGAACTCTGGGAGAACCACGCGAAGGGAAGTGCAAAGAAACCTTCAAAATCGAATCATTATAGTCAATACAATATATTTTTTGAAGGTTTATATTTTTTTAAGGACAAATCATATACTTTTGTCCTCTTGCATTGTCACTGAAAATAATTCGATTTTTACGCTGACAATTTGTGGTGTTTGGGTATATTCTGGAACTATTCTCACTTAAAATGGCTGAAAACTGTCTTACATTACTCAAAATATACGAGAAGCATTACATTTTCTTAAAGCGGTAAGGTGGTTCTACCTAAAATCTTTGCCTTATGTTTCCAATGATAAAATTTCTTTACATATTTTCTTCGTAATTAATGTATTCCCAAGGATGAAAATTTGCAAATTGATAAAACTAACTTTAAGTTATAGCACGGGATACTTAATACTTGCTAAAACATAATCATATAACCATAATTAAGCAATTCAACATTTGTTTGTCGACTGACGTCATCAATGTACAGGTCGCGCCATCTATTAATAGGTGTAACATTACTTAAAGAAAAATGATTGATTTTTAATATAATGATGGTTATGTTTTAGCAAGTATTAAGTACCCCATGCTAAAACTTAAAGTTAGTTTTAGCGATGTACAAATTTTCAGCCTTAAGAATACATTAATTACGAAGAAAATATGTAAAGAAATTTTACCATTGGAAACATAAGGCAGAGATTTTAGGTGGAACCACCTTAAAGTGGACGTCAAGTAATTTTGCTTTCTATGCTTCCAATGAAAAAACTTTTGTGCACATTTCCTTCACAATTAGTGTGTTCCCAAGGACGAAAATTTGAACATCGATTAAAATAACTTCATATTATAACTTGGAATACTTAATATTTTCTAAAACATAACCATAATTATATTAAAAATCAATAACATTTTCTTTGGTGGTGTTGAAAGCAGAAAAAAGATGGCGCGATCTCTATCTACTTTGATGACGTTAGTAGACAAACAAATGTTGGATTGCATAACTATGGTTATGTTTTAGAAAACATTAAGTATTCCAAGTTATGAAATGAAGCTATTTTAATCGATGTTCAAATTTTTATCATTGGGAACATTAATTGTGAAGATAATGTGTACAGATGTTTTTTCATTGGAAGTATAGGAAACAAAAGCATTTGACGTCCACCTTAAGACCAGCAGATGTTTCACCCACGACGCAGCACAGATGTTTTACGTAACAGAAGTTAATGAATCTGTTTTTCTGTAGCTACGTCATTGTACTGCGAGCAGGCGAGCAGATGGTATTAGCATGTCAAAGCAGGTTAACTTGGCTTTATTAGGCTATGCGTATATAATTCCGTCTGTTAGAAAAAATTTAATAAGAGCCTAATTTTTACGGATGCTGTAGTCGGATTTGCGTTCTTTATTAATTCTTGAAATAATTTTGCATTGTTGCACTTTTAAACTGTTTTTTCATTTATTCATTTATCTGTTGGCAACAGTTCAGCACGAAGGTGCCAGAAAATAAGAATCGAGAGAAAGAAAGTTTTGTTCCTGCTCTATGCTATCTGCCGAGAGGACAGCATGAAGATATCGGTCTTTTTATTAATGCTATGTGAATTCAGACATCGGACCTGAATGCAGCTAAAACAATTCGTGTGAGTGTTTATTTGGTAGGTATTAATTATGTTTGGAGAATGTACAATAATGGATTTTTTAATTTTCTTCATGTACCACAGTCATTATGGAGTGGCGACGAGACTTTACCTTTTTGAATGATTGTACAAAAGGACTCAGAAGTGCTACTAGGTTTAGAGACGTTTTTTTTTTCATTTTAATTGGATGCTAAATTATTCTGAATATGTATGTAGTACTCAGGCTACAGCTACCAACTATAAAACAATTTATTTGCTCATCAAAAAGTGGTTATGAAAATATGAAACAAGCAATGTTATAGTTCTATACAGCACGTATAAGACTTGCATTTTATGCGTATGAACTCCGCAATTAAAAAATATCAATACGTTTGATTTACCTGAGATAGTTACGGCAAATATTTGACCATGTGGAATAACGTGGCTATTGGTCTCTTGGTGTCTGTTCCACAAACCTCAATATCTCTACCAAAAACAATGCAAATTGCTACTAAATATTTCGTATTTTAAATTATTTCTAAAGTGAACTTTATATTATTACCGTAAGATGGAATTCATAGCGCTTGAATTGATCAGCACTTGATATTATTGGAATCATAAATATTTGCGATCCTAAAAAATTACTGATAATTTTAGTAAGCTGGATTTTTGATGGTCGTTAAAGATAAATCTGTTGAGATAAGTTACTTGTAGCATTAAAATAACCGGCTATGCCAAGAACTAAACGAAACAGCGAACAACAGCGTCATAATGCAGACGCGGCAAGGAAAAGGGTCAAGAGAATAGATGAAGAATATCGAGAAGAAGAACAGATTTGTAACACGGACATGCACCAAGAACATGGCAAAAACCAACAGTACCGAGCAGAAGAACTGATTCGTAACACGAAAACGCACCAAGAACATTGCAAAAACCCACAGTACCGAGCAGAAGAACAGATTCGTAACACGGAAGCGCACCAAGATCATCGCAAAAACCCACAATACCGAGCAGAAGAACTGATTCGTAACACGGAAGCGCACCAAGATCATCGCAAAAACCCACACTACCGAGTAGAAGAACAGATTCGTAACACGGAAGCGCACCAAGATCATCGCAAAAACCCACAGTACCGAGCAGAAGAACAGGCTCGCAATACTGAAACCTGTAGAATGGCTACAGAAGGTGACGATAACTGGAAATTTTTTGAAAAGAATTATGATGAAAAAATAAGGGATGGTCCGATACATGCTTGTGTCTGTTGCGGAAGATTATGGTTCAAGTCATCTGTTAGAACCTTATCCAGAGATTGTTTGATTGAAAGAGTTTAGTAAAAATTTCATTTCATCTGTATACAGGCTAGATCAGAGAGATGAACATAATATTTTCTGCCACACATGCTATAGAGAAGTTTCTCGTGGTAATATTCCTAAATTATGTCTTAAGAATGACCTTCCTGAATTGCCAGACTGCTTACAAAATTTAACTCCACTAGAAGAGCGTAATGTCGCTGCTCGGATACCATTTATGTCTATAAGAGCTTTGGGAGTAGACCAACAGTGTGGTCTAAAAGGATCTGTTATCAATGTTCCAAATCCAGTGGATCGTACTGTGTCAGTACTACCAAGAATTTTTTCAGACACGTTTACTATTAAATTAAAGCTAAAACGTCGGATGGCATACCAAAGCCATTACATGTGTGAATCAGTTTGCCCACGAAAAATTTCGATGCTGCAAAGTATTTAGTAGAACAAGAACTTTACAAGTTAGAAGGAATAACTCTTTCTCATGACTGGCTATTTACAAATGATCTCGAATCTAGTGGAAGAGATGATTCATCAAAAGACAACACTGACGCTATTGTTACTAACGTCAGAACCGTTGATACAGAGGATGAATTTGACGAGAATACACATCAGAATTTCGGAGAGGAAACCTTAATTGAGTCGTGTGAAATATCTGGTATTGCCTTTGCTCCTGGAGAAGGCCAAAAGCCTTCTTAGATACGCATGCTGAAGAACTTGCTTTTCCAACTATATATGGTGGTAAATGTAGAAAACCTACTGTTAGTCTCTCGTACATGGACATATCCAATTCAGAAATTCGTGGCTACGATCATCGAGCAGCTCGAACTGATCACCTCCTATATGCCTATAAGAAAAACAAAATTTCTAAAATTTCTGGTTCTATTGGAATTGCTCTAAAGAAAAAAACAAAGCCTACGGGGAAACTAAGGTAAAACATTTATTAGATAAAACTGAGGTTAATACTCTAACTCAGGCAGATGAAGGATTCAAGTTTCTAAGAAACATTAGAAGTGCGTCAGCTCACTGGGAAGCAGAAAAGAAAAAGGTTTGTGCCATGATACGACAGTTTGGTTTACAAACATTGTTTTTGACGTTATCTGCAGCAGAAAGCAAGTGGCCTGAGCTTTTAAGAATCTTACGAATCAATGTGGACAATACAGTAATTACATCTGAGGAAGCACAAAATATGTCATTTAATGAAAAAGCACGATTAATGAAATCAGACGCAGTTACATGCGCATTATATTTCTGGCAAACTTCCAAGGAACTTGTGAAAACATGGAAATCAAAAAGA
Organism: Macrothele yani; assembly: GCA_039090855.1. Taxonomy (NCBI): domain Eukaryota; kingdom Metazoa; phylum Arthropoda; class Arachnida; order Araneae; family Macrothelidae; genus Macrothele; species Macrothele yani. Next base: position 83,863,733 of record CM076993.1, on the reverse strand, counting down.
GGCCCTTTTGGTGATAGAAAAGTTGAGCACCACTATTTTCGCATTGAATTTCAACATAGGGTTTCACCTCACGTCCATATGCTCTTCCGGATAGAAAATGTTCCCAAATTTGATTCAAGTGATGCAGATTCAATTCAGAGGACTGAATCATTTATAAATGAAATAATTACTTGCTCATCAGATGCGTCTAACGAAAAGATCAAAGAGCTATTGCCACTTCAGAAGCACAGGCACAGTCATACCTGCAAAAAACGAACGAGCACTGAAACTGTTTGTCGTTTTGGAATTCCTTTCTATCCAATAGACAGAACCCAAATCCTGCTTCCTCTGAGTAGTAATGAACAAGTTCCAAGTATGAAAAGTAAACTTAGTGATATAAAAGTTGCGCTAAACCAAATTTCTCAGGAGAACATGACGTTCGAGCAGTTCCTTCAGCAACTAGGGCTATCAAAAGATACATACATTTTGATAATAAGGTCATCGCTTGATAAACCTAAAGTGTTCATACAGAGAAATCTAAGTGAAATATTCATCAATAACTACAACTATAAGATCCTTGGTCTTCATCGTGCAAATATGGACATCCAGTTTGTGCTCGATGCCTTTGCTTGTGCCACATATATAGTTGACTACATCAACAAATCCAACCAAGGAATGTCTAAGCTTTTGAGGTAGGCTTTGGCTGAGGCTCGAGCAGGTAATACAAGTATTCGCCAGCAACTCCGGGCAGTAGCATATCAATTCATAAATGCTTCAGAGATCAGCGCTCAGGAAGCTGCATGGAATTTGTTGCGTTTACGTATGTCTGAAGCAAGCAAAGCAGAAATATTTATTCCAACATGCTTGCCGGAAGAGCGAATACGGATCGTTAAAAGTGAGCAAGAACTGCGGGAGATGGATCCAGAGTCAACTGATGTCTGTGTTTCAGGGCTTATTGAGCACTATGTGCAAAGACCAGATAGTCTTGAAGAAGTTTGTTTAGCCAAATTTGCTGCATATTACAATTTCTCTAAAACTAAACGACACGTTGTTTACAATGCACCATATGATGACGAAACTCAACCAATAGAAGGAAACAATGGAGAATGTGAGGATGTTCAAACCATTTTGCAGTTGAAAGATAAATCAGGTTTCCTAAAACTGCGCAAAAAAGCAAAAAATCATCAGATATAGAAAGTACAGGCTTTCTCAGGATCCTGATAATTTTTTTAGAGAGCTCTTAATGTTGCATTACCCATGGCGTAACGAGGTTTTGGAACTCATCGACATAAATGTGAAAGAAATATTTGACCAAAATCAAAACATTATATTGGAGAATAGGAAAGGGTTTGTTGCTACTGCAAATGAACAAAATGACACTGAAATTGAAGATGCTATAGCATTAAGAGAAAACTTCATTGTCGAAGATGAGAGAGGGAGAGGGCAGAACATTATTCATGCGATGATGAATTTTCTGCTTATGGTTTTGATTCACATGATTTCCAAGGAGACGTTATGACAGAGCTAGGTGAAATTCCAGCACAAACTATTGCAGAAAGTTTCTGTGTACCGCACCAAGTATCTGAAACAGAATATCTTGGGGTGATACGAAGACTGAATGCTCGACAGCGTGATTATTTAATGCATGTAATGCATCTTATGAAGTCTAAAGATCAAGATATGTACCATTTCATCAGCGGAAGTGCTGGCACAGGAAAAACCGTGCTTATTAAAGCTTTGTATCAAAGTCTCCTGAGGTATTAGAATAAGGAACGTGGAACAGATCCGAGTGAGATTAAAGTAGTATTATGTGCACCCACTGGAAAAGCAGCACATAATATTGATAGTGTCACTGTGCATTCGGCTTTTGCTCTCCCAGTAAAGCAAATGGGGCACAAAATGACAGATCTGTCAGCTGATATTTCAAATACTTTGGCTATGCTGTTTTCTCGTGTTAAAGCAGTCATAATAGACGAAGTATCTATGGTTGGTGCACAAATGCTTAATAATGTAAATCGTCGCCTTCAGGACATTTTTAGGTCCAAGAAGAACTTCGGGGGAGTGACAAATTTTGTACTTGGAGATTTTCGACAACTGCCACCAGTTGGCGATGCATTTGTTTTCCAGCCAAGTAGATCTGACATTATTGGTCAGTTAACAGGTCCACCGTCTGCGTTGTGGGAAATATTCAAGCTATTTGAACTCACAGATGAAATGAGACAAAAAGAAGATTTAAAGTTTGCAAATGCGCTGTGCAATTTATCAGATGGAGTCATGTCTAAAGCTGATATAACTCTGTTTTCTTCCCGCACTTTCAGTGAAATTTCTCTTTCTGATGAAACCAAACGATTCATAAGACTATTTGTTACAAATGTTGAGAAAGATCATTATAATGAAATGATACTGAGAAATATGAATACTGAAGGCACCGTCGCAGTGGCATTTGACTCAACTTTGGGGACTGGTTCTGAGTCTGTCAAGAAAAGAATGCTGGAATCAATAGCAGCAAAAAAAATCACAGAAACGTACGGCTTACCGTATTCAGTTTATTTGAAAATTGGAGCCAGATACATGATGACAAATAATATTGATATAGCTGATGGTCTTGTCAATGGTTCAACCGGCACATTGAAAAAACTTCAATACGGAACAAACAGTAATAACAATAGCCGTATCTCTCTTCGTGTGTGGCTTGAATTTGACAGTGCTCGTGTTGGTTTAAATGCTCGCTCTAAATTTGGTACTTACATCCGTGCAAAACACATCCCTCCAACTGGGACTCCAGCTGACCTAATTAAAAGAGCAATATACACCCGCCAGTCAAGCCGTCTTCAAGTAGTTAGAAGACAGTTCCCACTTGTAGCAGCTGAAGGCATAACGGTACACAAAAGTCAGGGAGCAACGTATGACAATGTGGTTGTAAAACTGAGAAAGGGGATGACAAGACAGTCACTGTATGTTGCTTGCTCAAGAACTACAAGTGCATCTGGCCTATATTTATTTGGGTCATTTGAAGCTCCACAGGCTCCAAGGAAGTTGGATGCAGTAGCTGTTGAGATGAGAAGATTAAGAGAAAACCCTTTGGTGCCAATATTTCAAAAAAAAAAAACAACAGACGTGATGAACTTTCTAGAGTTCAAAATTTGGCCTTATTGTTGGGTTCTCTGTCAAGCTCTTCCAAGGACTATTACAACAATTTCAAAGACTGAGATTCACGACTTTGTCCACAGAGAAAAAACCTACTAAGTACATCGGCAAAGTTGATTTCATTCCACATCTTGTGTCTATCTTAAGAAAAGCCTGTTACAAACACAATCTAACGTTTGGAGTGTCCACCAGAAACCTTTTTCCACGATAAGAAATGATAGAGATAGAGTTCCAGCACTTAACAAACCAGGCGTCTACTGCATACCATTAATTCATGAGGATTCAGATACTGCAGTTAAATACTATATAGGTTCTACCCTAAGAACCGTTAATGCCAGAATGGGTGAACATAAATACGCTCTTGGTTCTGGAACGGTTTCCACAGCTTTCACTCAAGCTGTTAACCAGGGAGGTTACTCCCCAGATTGGACAAATGTTAGGGTGCTTAACTCAAGTGTTAATAAACGTACTGTCTTCCTTACGGAAAGCCTCTTCATTCTTGCATATGGGGAAACATGCTGTAACATTGAACTCCCGACATTTGTTCCAAGACAGTGGAGAAAGATGGTTGCCCCTCCTCACACAACTCTGAAGAAGAGGACTTTTATAGGATAAGATATTAAGACTTGATTTTTGGACTTTAACGATTTGTTGATGGCATCACCGGTGATTGAGAAAACCGAGTGAATTGTGGGTCGTGTTTGACAGTATATAATGTCTGCTCCTGTGTTTCGTGGCGCTTGAGCCTGATGATGGGTGCTATGTTCAGCCCTGAAAGATCTCGCGTGTAAATATTAATTTTTAATTGTAAATAAAGTGTTTTTAATCTTGACCTACAATTTGAAAATTATGTTTGTGAATGACCGTACGTGTGACAGCATCGGTGAATTACTTTAGTGCCAATATTTCAGTTTTTACATGAGCCTAAGAAAGAAATTCAAATATTATTTCAAAATATCCAGAGCCCCTTAAAGCATTTACCAGATGTAGCATGTGACTTATGTTTCATGGAGTCTGATATTTTGCTTTTTCTGAAACCTGGACATTATCAAGCGACAATATTGTGATACAAGAATTTGAAGAAATAGCCAGAATAAATTGTTCCACGAAGAGGAAAGCATTTGGTGTAGCAGCATATATAAAAGTATCATTGTTACACATCGTGAAAAACATCAGGAAATTCAGTGATTTTCAGGTATATTCAGGACACTCAGAAGCAGTACAATTTTGTATAAATGACATTACATTTACAGTACTTTACTTTTCTCCTAAATGCATAATCGCTGAAATCATCAACGTTTTAGAGCAAATCGCCAAGGTACAGGGGAGGCAAATTATTGTTGGTGACTTTAATGTTGACCTTCTTGCATCAAAAAAACTGCTGTTATTCTTCACAGGAAACGGTTTTACAAAATTACTGACAAGTGATATATATACTACAGATAGCAACACACAAATAGACGGATTTTTCACAAATTTTATGTGTACAGGCGGTGTATATAAAAGGTTAGTCAGTTATCATAAGCCCTTATGGAGTAGAGTATGTTTTTGAAGTTCTGTATGGATATATGAACACAACATTCCAGAGAAATTAAATCGAGAGAAGTGATACTGAAACATATTGAAGAAATAGACAAAAAATCTTCAAAACGCTAACATTCTTGCCCACTCCTAATTTATACAATTTATGACTGAAATGTGTCTTAAGGCTAGTTGAGTTCACCTTACTTGAAAATACCACAGTGGTAAGTGAAATTTGCTTAGGACGTGACACTGTGCTCACCATGTTTAAAGTTTATTATTTACCTTATGCTTACTGTTGTTTACATTATGCTTACTGTTGAAATTATGCTCTTTAACTCTAGAATTTCCAGCTGTTTGCTAGCTTAAAAAGTTAATGCTTTTTTCTTGAGGCGTTTACTTATTTTTATGTATAATTTCTTTTTGCTTTGCAATTAATGTTATATATGTTTTATACATGCTGAACACTTGGTAATTTCTATATTATTTTAGTGTTACAAAATGACTTACCTTGTTTGTGTTATAAAGTACATACTCTCTGTGAAAAAGCACTCTCTTTGAGTTTTTGGAAAGAATGATGATATTGAAATATAGAAATTCAGTTTGAAATTTTACATGTAAAATATTGAAATGCATGCGATGAAATTAAATACAACTTCAAACAATTTTTATGTGCACTATGGATTCATATTGCTTGTAAACAAACAACGCAAATATTTTGAATGAACAGATATAGAAAATGTCATATTCATGCAATGCATTACATCATGTAAATATCCTTTGTCATATGTTTTTTACGCTTTCCAACTCTATGTTGAAAAACTGTATATGCTCTGACTTTATTCGTCTGTCCCTTCGTCTATCAACCTTTAAGACAACGGGTGAAAAATGATTCAATTTCTACGAAATTACAGTGTATTGTTGGAGTTCACGGGACAAACAATATTGTAAATGGTCGAAATGAAAGTCAAATGGTAGAACATAGGAGCGAGAATCATTCTTCCGTCCTTCGTGATAACTTGCGTCAAAATATTTACGCCGCCCCGGTGGCGCAGTGGTCTAAGGCGTTGGCCTCTGATCATTCGTCCGTAAGGGGTCCGGGTTCGAATCCCGACGAGGCATGGATGTTGTGTTTGTCTTACGGCACTGGCTCTCTCCCTTCCCTGGAACCAGTGACCCTAAATTAGGGACGGGCGACTGCTTATAGCCCATTGAGTTGCTCACGGTGGTCGCTAAACCTCAAAAAAAAAAAAAAAATATTTACATTGCACAGAAATTTTGTGTTTCCGGAGTCACAGCGGACCAATCCTTTTGAAAATCGTCACAATCCGGTTAAAGGCCACGACATAGGAGCAGCTGGATACATTCTACTGCCCTTCTGCGTGATGATTTGCGTAAAAATGCTTCGACTGCGACGAAATACACGTTGTTCCGTAACGACTTTGGAAGCAGTTCCGCAAAAAATGTTTTTTGTCAGCAATTGCTGGCAGTGTGCACGCGTGAGATTCATTAGCCTTTATTTTCTCATGATAACTAAAAATTGCCCGATTTAGATGGGTTTTTATAAAACGGCTTACGTGTGGCAGCCCTTGATGATAGAAACATAGGTAACACGGGCACAAAGAGATTTAATTTTGATATATGTGAACCTCAAACGTTATTCCATAGTTTAGTCTCCTGAAAACCAAGGCATTTTCCTATGATTTCTGGTATGTTGGAAAGCGTTGAATAATCAATGCATTGCATGATTTTACTAACTTGTTTTCTTCAGCCTTTCGTTGCTCTTATTTGCTTTTCTCATCAATTCACGATTGAATTTCCTTATATATAAATGTTTGTGTGTGTTCTTAAAAAACTTATTAAAACGTATAGTTTACACTTTGTTTCGTACCTCTATCTATAACGGAAGCATTATTTTATAGATTAATGGCGTTTTTTAAACAACTTGTGAGGTATCACCAAAAATGAGGTGCCATAACATTCGTTTAAAAATTATTTCGAAAGTAATGAAAATTAGAAACAGTGTTCTTACTTCAAGTAAGCTCTCAATTCATAGTTAGCTCACCTGTACGAGTAAACGTGGCTTTTGTATCTTATTCTCTGTCTCATTCTCCTTTAATCGATAACAAACAGAAGGGAAGGGAAGCGTTTCAGGACATTTGCATTTAACATCATTTTTTCACTAACATACGAGAGTTGTCCTGAACGCAATGCCTCTTCGCAAATAACTCCTTTATGGGTTGAGTTATTTTGATGAAATTCCGTTTGAATATACAGGGTGTACCAAAATTTAATTTACAAATTTAGCCCTCAATAGAACTTAAACGAAATAAGATAGCGAACATGTGATAGCAGCGCATAAAATTTTATTGATATGCAAAAAAGTTCTGTTTACTTTCACGTACAGCCCTGAACTTGTGATGGCTGCTCCACTGGAAAAGGCCTACTGTGTGACATGGTTCACAGAATATAACGAAGTAAATTTCTCCGTAATTTTTGGTCCACGCCGGGGAATCGAACTCGAGTCCTCTTATTCCGGAACAAGTCGGTCTACCAACTGAGCTACGCAGACGTTCATTCTCGCTGCTATCTGCTTTTATGTCGTGTGCGTCGTCAGCCGTGACCATGAATCGTCGAAGGCAGCCATCCGCTGACGAACGTGCACTTGAGAACTCCCAGTCAATCTGGTGTGTAGAATTCAACATCACACGCTTTTATTTTTCGAAGCGCTGAAGAAGAGATTCTCTTATTTTTCTTATCTCGCGGTGTGGAAAGAACATCACACCATTGCGAGATCTATAACGGCCGGGTCATCCGGGAAGTTCGGGCGCCATTATAACGAAGTAAACTTCTCCGTCATTTTTGGTCCACGCCGAGGATCGAACCCGAGTCCTCTTATTCCGGAACAAGTCGCTCTACCAACTAAGCTACGCAGACGTTCGTTCTCGCTGCTATTTGCTTTTATGTCGTGTGCGTCCTGCGAGCCAGGCACGTCACAAGCAAAGTCAGACACACAAATCTAAAGGAATTTCCGTAACAAAAATATCAACGTAATCCACCATCCAGGCTTTCAATACGCGAGTAGCACAAGAAGTTTATGAAGACTGGTAGTGTGCTTCATAAAAAGGGGTTGGCCGGCCAAGCACAATAGAAGAGGATACGGAACGTGGACAGAGTTTCCTAAGTAGTCCAGTGAAGTCCATTCGTACGGCTTCCATGCAGTTGTGGTTACCACCAATAATGATACACAGGGTGGTGCACAAGCTCTTGCACCAGAATGCTGCAAAAAGCAAATTTTACAGTGGCACTGCATCCCGGTGATAAACCGATACATTCCAATTTCGCTGTTGATATGCTACACAGGATTGATAATGAGGAAGGCTTCCTGAAACGTGTTTTATTCAGCGATGAGGCTGTGGTGTTATCAACTGGCATAAATGCAGATTTTTAGGGATCTGAAAACCCACATGCCGTCCGTGAGATTAAACGTGACAGACCTAATGTTAATGGTTGGTGCTGTCTCCTGCACAACCGCATTATCGGCCCATTCTTTTTCGCCTAAAGCAGTCACGTCCAATGTGTATTTGGACCTGCTGAATGAGTTTGTTACCCTCCAATTGGAGGACCTGCATCCTGCTATCATCTTCCAACTGGACGGTGCACCCCCGCACGGGGCACTTCGTGTTTGTGAGTTCCTTGATGAAACCTTTCCGGAGGTATGGATTGGACGGTGTGGTCCCTTTCCTTGGCCTCCACGTTCACCGGATCTTACTACCCTAGACTTTTTTTCTGTGAGGCTATGTGAAGGATATTGTGTACCGAACAAAGGTTCCTGATATGGATGAGCTGAAGCACAGGACTACAGCTGCAACCACAACAGTTCCTGAGGATGTGCTCGGGAGAACATGGCTTGACCTTATTCGTGCAACCAGCGGTGCGCATGTGGAGCTCTACTAGAATGCCAACAAACTTTGGAACGTGCTGTTCGATATGCAAGAAACCGATTTTTGTTCTCTTTTTCCGTTTCTCTTTTGTTGAGGGTTAAAGTTGTAAAGATAATTTTGGAACACCCTGTACATTGAAATCTGCTGAATTTGACAGTGTTACTCAAAATAGTTCGCCGCTTAGATCAGGCATTTTCACTACAGTTCAACCAAACATGTACAAGCAGTATGAAAAAATTATCGGACTATTGTTTGCCACAGAATCTCACAGCTTGTTTAGCTTTACCTGAATCTTCAAAACGTTGACGACGGAGGCTTTGCTTCATGGGACCGAACAGCTGAAAATTAGAAGGTGTCAAAGCAGTCCTATATGGTAGATAGGGGACTTCTATGAAGTCAGTTTTGGCAATGGCTTGAGATTTTACGAGTCAGTTGTGAAATCCGACGCTGTCGTCTGTAGGAGGCCAAAACGAAGAGACATGTCTGGTCTCTTCTTGCGGATGTCTTCCCTGATGTTCTTTAGTAACTCAATAGGGCGAAAAATTTTTACAGTGCCACCAGAAATTTAACAAGAATGATGATGCTTCTAACATCTCAGAAAATTTTGACCATCACATTTTTTGTTAAACTCTGTGTTATAAACTTCTTAAGCAGAGGCGAGGACTTGTGTAACTACATCAGAGACTGCTATATTGTCTCTAGGTCATAAATAAATGTCCAGGTTTCGTCTCCAGTAATTACATTGGAAACAACTGTCTCCTGTTTCTCTCAATATAAGACTGGAACCCATTTTCAAACACTTTCCGATATCCCACGTAATGATCTAGGATATCGGAAAGCGAACTGTTGTTTCCACAGCACTATAACCACAGTGCAGTGCATTGCGGGCCTCCAGAATGGTGGCTCGTCTATCACTGCGAATGAGTTCAACAGCTTGCCGTTGGTTCTCATCGATGACTACCATCGAAGGCATCATCGATGAGATCCAACGGCAAGTTCATGGACTTATTCACAAAATAATCGATTGATTGTTTGTCGGCCACAGAGGTCTCCTGCTTAAAACCTCCTCATCCATCTTCTTGCAGCACAGATGTCTCTTAGCGTATTTCCATAAACTACTAGTATTTTTACCCTCATACTTAACTTCATCGCCTTAAAATCTTCCACTGACAAAAACTCAATAACAGCTCTTCCCTTTAACGAAATATTTGTTCTCTCCTCTTTACTTTGACTAATATGAACACAAAGTCCAATTTTATACAAACTTCCACGTCAATATTTTCAAAATTACCAATAAGTCATAAGTTTAGGATAACCCCAATATTAGCGTTTCCCAGTACATCCTTCAAAAGTATTAAATTGTATTTTTGCTTTTTTTTTGTGATATATGGAATTTAATCTTTCTTGTATCTCGGCTTTCAGCGGCTTTTCAGCATTGCTTAGTAAAACATGTAAAATAATAGTCAATAATGTAAATCAATAGCTGATGTAATAGTTGTTGGTACATATTCAAATGTAACTTGCCGTTACCTTAACGTCTCTGAAAACATCAAAAGCTGACGTAAGGTTTAACTCAACTTCGTGACTTGTATTCTCGGTAAGCTTTAATCTTAGCCTAAAGCTTATTGAATTAGCTTTTCGCTGAAGTAGACCCTCGCGGAACCCATATAGCTTGTCACTCGTACCAGCTGAAAGTTTTAAATAACGTTTTTAAGTCAATGTCAGATAAAAAGGCCAGTGCTCAGAAAGGAATCACATAACTTATGTATTCAAACTCTTATTTATCCGGAATTCAGCACATCATCCACTTTACACACACCATGCTCAGAAATGAATCATATAACTTATGTATTCAAACTCTTATTTATCCGGAATTCAGCACATCATCCACTTTACACACACCATCATTAAATTCAGTCACAATAATATTTGTTAAATCCAACATCCAAACATTAACATCCTCTCTGCTCGTCACAATCTGGGGAATACAACTTTCGCTCTCATGAATTAGTTTTCATACAGTAACTAAGAATCAACTAAGCAAGACTGCCAAAGAAGGTTGTCTAGCATCATAACACACAGAACATCATCTACTCATAGCACACAGGGCATTCAGCACACCAGCTTCTATCTCTTGAGTCCATCTATATACTGTAAGTTGACCTTTGACCTGCTGCCAGGTATTGCCAAGTTCATATTCATCGCGGAGGAATCCGTAGCGTTAATTCAGAAAAACGTTTAAAGGGAAGAAACAAAATTCACATGAGAGAATAACATAGGAACTCAGAAGGAAGGTCAAATTAGAGGCATGCTCACAAACACTTGTTTATCTAATACGTAGTGCGATCAAAAAGTCCCGAGACTAGGTACGTAGCGAGCCAACAGATGGCAGTACTCGGATGTGCGAACAGCCGTGGAGGGCAGTGACCTTCATGAGTCATTGTGCCAAGTGGCGTCGTTCTGTGAACATCGAGAGCAGTGCCACACGATATTTGGTGACCACGTGCAGAACACAGCTGTGGTTTCGGTATGGACTGCAAACTAGAGTAGCGAGCGAACATCAAATTCTGCGTCAAAATCGGCCAATCGGGAACGGAGACGCATGAAATGTTGCGGTAGGCTTATGGCAATGAATCAATGAGGCGTGCGAGGTGCTTTTGAGTGGCACTCGCGCTTCAAGAGCGGCAGAATGGCACTGGAAGACGACGAGAGGTCAGGGCAACCGACCACAAGCAAAACCCCTGAAAATGGGGACAAAAATAAGAGAAATGGTGCATGAGGATCGTCGGAGAACCATTCAAGACATTGCTACCATCGATCGCGTTCTTCGACATTCGTGGGGTTGTGCACCGTCAATCCCCACGGCCAGACCTTCACCACCCTTTTTTACTGCGATGTTCTGCAGCGTCTTAGGGAGGACATTCATCGCAAATGACCTGAAACGTGGCGCAGGGGGCGATTTCCTGCTCCATCACGACAATGCAGCAGATCACAGAGAGTTAGCAACACGTCGGTTTTGAAGCCGCATAGAGCATGACTACCCCTCCTCACCCGCCTTACTCACCGGATTTGGCTCCTTGCGACTTCTTTTTTGTTCCCGAAAATGAAGCTGAAGCTCAAAGGTCGCCGTTTTGAAATCGTGGACGAGATCCAGCGCGTAATCGCAGGCGGTGCTTGACACGATTCGCGAACAAGACTTCCAGGGAGCGTTCAAACAGTGTCAAAAACGCTGGCAGTGGTGTATCGCTGCCCAAGAAGACAACTTTGAGGGAGATCATTGCCAGACTTAAGAAACGTAAGTACTTTGTTGAATATCGGTCATGTCACGGAACTCTTTGATCGGACCTCGTACTTCAATGAAACAAAAAAAACTTGACGATCATGTGACGAAGACATTGCCGAGTTTAAAATGATTTTAGGAGAACAGCTTCATCCGCACCTGCTCAAAATTTTTAAACCGTGTTAGCGATGTGTACCACCAGTTCCCTAAGCAAAATGAGGTCGGCGACATTTCAGATTAGCATTTAAAGTATTGTATGCATTTGGATAATAAACTATCGCCTTTATTAGTTTATCTGTATTATTGAAGTCCTTATTATATGCATTATTTCTCAGTTTCATTTGCATAATCACTTATGATTCAGGTTTCGTGTTTGCAAGATCACTTTCGTGTTTACAAGATCATTTCTAATTCTATGTTCCGCGTCCTACAACTAATGTTTTCATCAATATTATTCTGGTTTCTGCTGTTCTGACTTTCTGAACCTTTTGCTCGTTTATTCACTTCTGTTCAGAGTGTTTAAATTGCTGCATTATATTTTGTCATTCTTTATGGCTCCTTTCACTGCAACTAATCAAAATGACTTTCTTGTTGATCTTGTATTGTTAGATGACAAATGTTTTTTTCCAGATTAAGTTTTGTATTTCTACAAAAAGGAAGCCCATGCCAAATACATTTATTCGCGGATGGATGGCATGCCATCTATGACCTCCCAGTCTTCTTCCTTTATTTTACATAAACCAAGAATTATGGAATTATTGAACATCACTCTTGGCCTAATATTTTCTATAAAGTATTTGACGAAAATTCCTCGAGCTTACGTTTTTGAAAGAAAAAATTCGAATGACGTGATATACACTACATATCGACAAAAGTCATCGGACACCTAGAAGAAAAACACAACATAGCATTTATTGACATACATTAATACGGTGTCTGTCCACCTTTGGCCATAATGCATGCACTGACCCTTCGAGACATGTTTTCGACAAGGATTTCGAACACAACCGTAGGTATGCGCTTCCATGCAGTACATAATGCTTCCGCTTACTGTTGCTTAGTAGTAGGCCTTGATTCCAAACTTCGTATGCGGCGCTCTAATTCATCCCATAGGTGCTCTATGGAATTAAGATCATAGCTCTGTGCTTCACAGTTGCTCTATGGCTAGGTGCATTTTCCTGCTAGTACCAACAAGACTCGGTTCCATAGTATTGCCACAGAGTTGGTAGGGCATAATTGTCCAGAATATCGACGTTCTGGTTAACAGGTTTGTCCACGATAACTAATGGGCCGGGACAATACCACGAAAAACACCCCCACACGAGTACACTGCCAGCTACAAACTTGACGGTAGGAACAATACACTGTGGTAAATAGCGTTTCCTGGCTGCCGCCATACCCACACACGAGTACACTGCCAGCTCCAAACTTGACGGTAGGAACAATACACTGTGGTAAATAGCCTTTCCCGGCTGCCGCCATACCCACACACGAGTACACTGCCAGCTCCAAACTTGACCGTAGAAATAATAAATACACTGTGGTAAATTAGTTTTCTCTGGCTGCCGCCATACCCACGCACGGCCATTAGAGTGACGGATAATATATCTAAATTCATCAGTCCATAGGACCCGTTTCCATTGATTTACGGTTCACGAGAAATGTTCTTTACACCATTCTAAATGACGAGTAGCATTCCGATTGGAGATGAAAGGCTTATGAGCAGCCACACGACCACGTTAACCCATGAAATGAAGTTCTCCGCGAATGGTAGGTGTACAACTCGAGGTTCCAGCATTGTTACTCACCTATACACTGAGGTCTTGAGCAGTACTCCGTCGATTAACTGTAACGACTCTCCTGAGGCTTCGACGTCCTTTACCAATGATTTTCTTTGGTCTGCCAGTACGTTTTGCTGCTTCACGCACACCATGTGTCTTCCACGTATTCATTAAATTAAAAACAGTTGACTTAGGTATGTTTAAACGCCTCTCGGTTTCTCTTATGGACAACCCACCAATATAATACCCAACAATCTTTCCTTTCTCAAAGTCAGTTCTCTCCAGCCGCGGCATTTTCACTTAACCTCAAAGTGCGATATGATCGCGGTGGTCAGCTGCAGGCTTGTTTTTATACCGTTTGCAGCTGTACCGCGCATCCTAACAAAGCTGCGGATACGTTAATTTGCTTTTGAAGGTGTGTCGGGTGACTTTTGTCAGTATAGTGTACATAATTTTGTATTAATTGGAACTGCTGGCAAATGTCAATCTCGTATTCAAGGCGTACTGAAACATTCATATTCAAAATCCCCCCCCCCCGTTACAGCTACTGTGTTGCCATTATATATATTGTCTTGTTCTTATCGCATACATACGTCATGTGCGTAGGGACCTTATGGTGTTGCCAACCTTCATTCATATGAGAGAGAAGATATCACGTTAAGTTTGGAAAGTACAAAGATAACAAACTCAAATTGACATAGGAAAAGGAACTAAAAATGAAAGTTAAAATATCTCGTTAAATTGTTGCTGATTGTTCGTGCTACTTCACAACAAAGCGAATCGTGACGCCACATTTGTAAGCCAAATCATGAGCATATAAATAATCGTAGATTCCATTCCATGACTTGTGTTAGATATCACTATACTGACATTCAGACAGGTTCAACCTACCCTGCAATTGCGTTTATTTGCTGCAGCTGAGGATAAGCATTACCGTTGAATAAAGAATGCTTACCCACAACATTCTTTATGGAAGAACATTCTTTCATAGCTGAGACTGAGGATCGCTTTGATAAATAATGATGCACCACAAGAGCGTTTACTTGCGAAAGCTTAGAATAAAGGATGCTCTTGCATAAAGAATGTTGGCCTGCAGGAACAGAAAACAAAGAATTCTCCCACAATATTTGGAAAAACGATGACTTGCCCTCTCTACTGCACCTGTGTAGATGAAGTCATTTCTACTTGGAGATCAATGAACACAACAGATCTTACTACAGAAGTGGTAATCAGAATCCCTGAACATAAACATGCACCATATTAAACATGCGTAAGCCTTGCTTGAGAACTACACTGCTGGCCACCCAAAATGCAACACTAAGAAGGAAGCATCCGATTAGCCTGAAATTTGCAGCATGCGTCGCCCGCAAGTGGACATGCAAACGATTAGCATTGCAGGGCATATGCAAATCATATGCGCCCGGCACGCCACCAAGAAACACTATAAGAAGGGTGCTCAGAAGGCGGTTTGTAAATAGTGGAAGTTCATTGTGCTGCCGGACGTGTGCGTGGGAAGCTTCCTTATGTCTCGTCGCAGAATACGGCAGTCATTCCAGCACGTTTCCGAGTTCGACAGAGGACGAATAGTGGCTTATCGCGACAGCGGTTTATAGTACCAAGACAAGGCGCCCGTGTGGGACGACATCCAGACACAGTGAGGCGAGTATGGATTCGGTGGGTGCAGGAGGGACGGACGGACCGACGTGAGCGATTGCCGCAGCCGCGGCATCCCACCGAACGAGAGGACCACCATGTTGTGCGGCGGTAGTGGGGACCGTTTGTTGGTGAAGGCAACACTTTTATTTTAATCTGGGACTGGAACAAGGACTGACAAGCCAGTTACCGTCCCATTAACCATTCAGCTACAGTGAGATTGTCAACGCAGTTGGAATGCCGTGACTTACTGCTAATGCGAGGGACAGGATAGTAAGAAAAAGGCAGTCCACGATTCTGGTCCCTGCAGTAAATTTTCGAAACACAAAAAAGACTTTGAACAGTACCACACAGTCCCGTGTTTTCAGAAATTACCTGATGTAGGCTCTGTGCATTTCTCTTACTCCTTTGTTTCTACTCACGTCTGAAAACAAAAATAAATCATAATGATTGTATCGTGCACTTATTTCACGCTGGAGAACAAAATTTATTCTTTATATGAAATACTTATCGCGTGCTCTGGTACAGAAAGGGTCTAAACATACATAATTCAAAATTTTGCAGTGTGTTGCACCAAAAAGTGGTTCTACACCAGCTGCAGCATACCTTGATGCTAAAATACACTTTTGTGTAGTGAATGAAATACACACAAAGGTGGTACAGTGTTTGCAACCTTGAACCAGTCAGATTGGATAGTACGTTACATGGTGCACAATTATATCATATTTTTGTGTGTTTTAAGGGGCCCACAATGTATTGTTTACCTTTCCCCCAAGAGATAGCGTCGCTCACGAAGCACCACTGTTTTGCTTAAAAATAACCCAGATTTTTAGTAGTGTATTATCAAACTCCTGCCGCATGTTTGTAAACAGTAACAGGTTTCTAATGGTGCTGAATTCGCAACGTCCCTTATAAACAAAAAAATGAAATACCAACGGTTTCAGTGCTTACAATGTATTTGGGATCACCACGCCTCATTCGTATGCCATGAATGGATGAACTTAGTGCGCAACGATGTTCAGGCACCTGGAAGCTGTCAGGGATTGTGCTATTGGGATAATGAGGCCTAAAGTGTCACAAGAAAACATCGCCAACAGCATAACATTGCCGCTGCCGTCGTGTTTCCGCCCAACAGTGCAACCAGGTGCCATAGCCTCCGCTATTAATCTGCGTATCTGCGCTCGGCCGTCTACGTGATGCACCAGGAATCCTCATTCGTCAGACCAAGCCACCTTCTTCCAATCATCCACGGTCCAATCTCGATGATCTTGGGCCCATTTCATGCGTTGTTGGCGATGACGTGAAGTGCGCATGGGTACCTAGCTGGATCTTCGGCTATGCATAGCCCATGCTTCAGAAGGCTGTGATGAACTGTGTGTTGTGAAACATTTCCCTGACCACCGCTGTTATAGCTCCGGGTGATTTGTCGCACTGGGGTCCTGCTGTCGCTGTGAACAATGCGTGACAGTATCAGCTCCCCTTTAGCAACAATGAGCTGCGGCGAAACACGGCTGGACGACAGTTCTTCGTTGGCCATCTGTGCACCACTTTTGATACGTACTCACTACAGCGACAAGGGAAAACCCCACAAACCACGCCGTTTCCGAGATCGTAGTCCCGTGGATCCGTGCCGTCAGAGTTTCTTTTTTTAGCAAACTCCAATAAATCCGCAGCTTTTCTCATTCTGACTCCGAACACTCTACTAACCGAAAACCGGTCCTCGGCTTGTATATATACTGCTCTGTGAACTTCATATGCGCCTCCGTTCGGTCTCCAGGCGCACATTTCTGTCGGCTGGGGGTGGTCATAATGTAATGGCTCACCGTTGTATTATTGACTTTAACGAAAGCGCCTCATTCCTATCAAAGGCTAATACAAAGGCTCACCTTATTCGTATTAAGGCTGGGACAAAGGCTCACCTCATTCGTATTAAGGCTGGGACAAAGGCTCGCCTCATTCGTATTAAGGCTAAGACAAAGGCTCGCCTCATTCCTATCAAATGCTAATACAAAGGCTCCCCTTACTCGTATTAAGGCTAGGACAAAGGCTCGCCTCATTCGCATCAAAGGCTAGGATAGAGACACTCCTGTATCCAATATAAGGTCTTTGTTTTCAGAGGAAAAGAAATAAACACGAACCGAATAACACAAAAGTAGAACGCGCAATCAGTCAACTAAAAGGCTTGTTTCGAAACGAATCTAAGCACTTGATGATGTAAGATCCTTGGGTATCTAGAGAAACGTGTTGGAGAAGATTCCAGTGAACATTAAGAACATGAGGACGCAAGTGAGCATGGATTTTGGTAGCAGTCGATCCCACGGTTCAGTTTTCCTTGTCTTCTACATTTAAATGTTTGCAAAATCTTTGCAGGTAACAACTCAGTTTTTAGTTTAGTGTTTATCAAAGTGTTTTCTTGAGTGTCGCATCTTCGCACATAAATCCCTAAATAATAGTTCTGCCAATTTGTTTTCTCCGTGTTTTTTACGGTAATAAAAATATGATTGCATTTAAAAGTGCAAGACAGCGTATTTTCAATATCTTGCTTTGCAAAACTCGTCAACAACTTTTCATGAAAAGACGAGGACGTCACCAAGAGACTAAATTTTCCGCATGCTCACATGAATCAGGGAACATATATTCGAAGGCGCATTTATCCATGTAGCATGCAAGGTTCCCATTCGCTCATTTTAAAACTTTCCACTTCGAGAAATTAAGCAAAGAGATTGTCCTTTTAGGAATGCAAAAGCAAAAAGAAATGAGGCAGGTAGTTTGTTTTTTAACGAATGTTGACAAAGCATTACTCAACGAGCATTTCTTTATTCTAGTTGCTTGCTTTTTCTTGTTTGCCATTTTTTTCGTCAGAAGGTTACGGTTTATCGGCCGGCGGAAACAAATCACGACTCCATGTTCCGCAGATATTTCGTTGTTAGCCGAGTGGCAACAGTTTCTTGCATCGTTGCCTCCACGAACGGCTGACGTCAAACATCACGGACAATTGAGTTTCGGCAGAGATGTCTCCTTCTTTTGTGTTGTTAAGCGAGCAGAAAATATCCACCGGCCTTCGCGCTGACAGGGGAACTAGCTTTTGCCCGAATAAACAATGATTTCAAGGAATAAGCCGTTGCTTACAACCCATTTCTCGAGACGCGTCGGTGCTGTTTACACGACTGAGTCGATGACGGCTGCGGCACTTCCATCAACCAAGCAGTCAATCACGTCGAAAATCGGCTGCTTAAATATTCCGAAGCGACCTCACCGGCAGGAACTATTTTAATACCAATCAAAAGAAAGTTTTTTTCTCCTTTCAGTTAACCGTTTCTGATAATTCAACTAGATACAACATAACTTTTAATTTGCTTTTCTCGTGCTGTTCAAGACAGAAACTGTGTCTAATAAGTTGATATTCTAAACTTAAAGTTGCGTAATGTTACTCTCATTCCTAAATATTTGCTTCTCATTCTCGTTGTGCGAATAATTACAAATAAACTGGAAGTACACTGCAAGTCTAACACATAGTAAAATATAATAAACTGGAAGTCTAACACATACTAAAATATAGTAAACTGGAAGTCTAACACCTGGTAAAATATAGTAAACTGGAAGTCTAACACATAGTAAAATATAGTAAACTGGAAGTCTAACACATAGTAAAATATAATAAACTGGAAGTCTAACACATACTAAAATATTATAAACTGGAAGTCTAACACATAGTAAAATATAGTAAACTGGAAGTCTAACGCATAGTAAAATGTAGTAAACTGGAAGTCTAAAACATAGTAAAATATAGTAAACTGAAAGTCTAACAGTAAAATATAGTAAACTGGAAGTCTAACACATAGTAAAATATAGTAAACTGGAAGTCTAACACATAATAAAATATAGTAAACTGGAAGTCTAACACATAGTAAATTATAATAAACTGGAAGTCTAACACATAGTAAAATATAGACAACTGGATGTCTAACACATAGTAAAATATAGACAACTGGAAGTCTAACACACATTAAAAATATAATAAACTGGATGTCTAACACATAGTAAAATATAGTAAACTGGAAGTCTAACAGATAGTAAACTGGAAGTTTAACACATCGCGAACATTTTTTCCGCAAAAATACTTATACCTTGCAATAAAAGGTCGAATATAAAGTTACGACCAGAGATGGAAACCGGTCAAAACGTTTGGACCCGGACATTACATAATTGGTCCCGACCCGGAGAAATCTGCTTTGAACTATGTATATAATATACTACATTGACAAAAGTCACCAGACACCCTTCAAAAGCAAATGAACGGATCCGCTGCATTGTAAAGATGCGCGGTACAGCTGCAAACGGATTGAAAACAAGCCTGCAGCTGCCGCGATCATATCGCACTGTGAGGTTGAGTGAAAATGTCGCGGCGGGAGAGATCTGACTTTGAGAAAGCAAAGATTGTTGGGTTTTATATTAGTATGTTGTCCATAAGAGAAACCGAGAGGCGTTAAAACATACCCAAGTCAACTCTTTTGGATGCACTGAATACGTAAAAGACACACGGCGTACCTGAAACAGAAGAACGTACCGGCAGACCAAAGAAAATCAGATAGAGGACGTCGAAGCCTCATGAGAATCATTACAGCTAATCGACAGAGTAGTGCTCAAGACCTCAATCTACAGGTGAGTATAAATGCCGGAACCTCGGTATGTATACGTATCATTCACAGAGAACTTCATTCCATGGGTTACCTTGGTCGTGCGGCTGCTATAAGCCTTACATCTCCACTCAGATTGCTACTCGTCATGTAGCATGGTGTAAAGAACATTTATCGTGGACCGTAGATCAATGGAAACGGGTCCTATGGACTGACGGATCCAGATACACGATGAATCAGTCTTATGGCCGTGCGTGAGTATGGCGGCAGCCGGAGAAACGCTATTTACCACAGTGAACTGTTCCTACGGTAAAGTTTAGTGCTGGCAGTGTACTCATTTGGGGGTGTTTTTAGTGGTATGGTCCCGGGTACCGGCCCATTGGTAATCGTGGACAAACCTGTTAACCAGAACGTCTACCTTGATATTCTGGACAATTATGGATAATTCCGTATCGTGTGTGGACTGGACAGCACTCAGCCCTGACCTTAATCCCATAGGGCACCTGTGTATTGAATTAGAGCGCCGCATAAGAAGTTTGGAACCAATGCCTACTACTAAGCAACAGTTAGCGGCAGTATTATGTACAGAATGGAAGTGCATACCTATCGCTGTGTTCCAAAACCTTGTCGAAGGCATGTTTCGAAGAGTCAGTGCATGCATTAAGGCTAAAGGTGGACCGACACCGTACTAATGTTTGTCAATAAGTGCTATGTTGTGTTTCTCTTCTAGGTGTCCAGTGACGTTTGTCAATATATATATATATATATTATATGAACGTATAATTTACTCACTTGCAAGAAGTATTATTGAAACTGTCGTTCTTCATTTGCAAGACATAATCTAACTGTTCTACACATGTTTTCAAACACATCTGCGAGTGTCAAAATGTTCCTCCGCAGCAATGTTAAGGCAGTTCCACCTAATTTTGATGGCGCTATACAGTCAACTTTTTGAATGAAGCAACTTTTTGTATGTTCAATTTTAGTTTTTGCTATTTTCTTGATAATATATCAAGCTTCAGAATACGATTGACAGCAACACCAATTTTCATAAGTTCATGATGAGTTGAAAGTTTCCAAAATGTGGATGTTGTTTTAATCACTGCAATCAGAACGAAGGGACACTTTTCCTCTGACGCAACAGTAGTTCACTTTAGTGTTACTCAACAATATACTTTACTAAACTATCGTCGAATATGTTAGTGATTAAATACTCTATAATGTGCACTCTATAACGCTTTGCTTATTGATCACAAATGACGACTAACGAAAGACCCAGAATTTTCCAATTCGCTGAACGAAAGAGAGAGAGAGAGAGAGAGAGAGAGAGAGAGAGTACTTACCACCATTCATTAGGCAAACCAAAATTTTATTTAACATTAAGTAGACTCACAGCATCCTAATTGTGCACTGATGACTGCAGGTTGGTTTAACACACACATAAGTTGACATTGGTTTTTACATACGATAAGACAAGCACACACACCGCCATTTTTAATCTTCCGTTGCGACGAGGGAGGAGGAGAACAACTGCAGCTTCACTTCGCCTGTAGGAGTGCGCGAGTTTCGCCTGGTGCGGTAGCGACATCTATCGCCCTCTAGAACTGCAAACATACACATCTTGGTAATTCTTCTAACATAATATTATTTTCGTTACGTTTTACATAAACGGAACAATAACTCATTTCAATCTGCGTAAATCACAGGAACCTGATGCTAAGTGTCATAAAATCCATTGCAAAAATGCATTTGGTGCTTATGAAAACTTTGCGACGTAGCAAAACTTGGCTTCCTCTCGGAACCCCCACCCAAATCCGGAAAGATTACCTGGTATTGACGAGAATGATGAATAACATAATTTTAAAATGATGAATAACACGATGGGGCTTAAGCTGTAGATATCCTAGACAAAAAACGTGGCTTCCTCTCAGAACCCCCACACCCCCACCCAACCCCGGGAAGATTACCTGGTATTGACGAGAATGATGAATAACATAATTTTAAAATGATGAATAACACGATGGGGCTTAAGCTGTAGATATCCTAGACAAAACGTTTCCAATCCTTCTTACTAATACACTTGCTATTCAGCTTTTCTTTCTTTCTTCAGGTCAGATTTATCACGCGGAGATGAACTTTCATACCTACATCACATTTCATCGGTGTCAGGATCCTTTCTTACGTTCGTCTAAATCTGAAAAATATTTAATAATAATAAATATTGTTTATGAAAAACAGTCGGAATACTTTAGTGAATATTTATATAGTTTAGTGAATATTTATTTTATGACTCACATATCTTCTCTCATTGGTTCGAATACAATAACATTCATCAATCCACCTACCTAAGTACCGCTCAATGTCAAGAAATTAAAAACCTTATTACAAATGTTAAAGATGACAATCTGATTTTTGGTGTAAATGTGACAAGAATGGTAAGTCAGATAATATCCGAAAACTTGAAAATTTCATCGTCCTGGAGCGGGACTCGAACCCACGTCTCATAGACAGCGCCCGGCCATGCTAACCACTACACTACCCGAAACGACCAAGTCTCAAGACTTGGTCGTTCTGGGTGGTGTAGTGGTTGGCATACCCGGGCGCTGTCTGGGAGACTTGGGTTCGAGTCCCGCCCCAGGACGATGAAATTTTCAAGTTTTCGGATATTATCTGACTTACCATCCTTGTCACATTTACAATAAAAATCGGATTGTCATCTTTAAAATTTGTATTATATTGTGTAATCCCGTATTTCTTTCATGAGTAAACGTTATTGTTTGTTATTATGATTTAGTTTCACTTAGTATGTACTAGACTGTGGCTCGGTGTGATTGTGAGTGATGCGAATAAATGCAATGTGCTGTACATACATAAATGTATTTCACACCCATAAAGACCTTGGCGCGTGAAAGATGAATAGCATAAGTTATCTACAGAGATTTATTAGGGTAATCTCTCGATATTTTTTTCTGCTGCAGAACAGAAAAGAAGTGGAAGTTCAGGGACTGCTCAGCTTAGAAGTTCAAGTATACACACGTGCACACTTAGCCTGAGTGTGATGAACAGCGTAGGTATGTTGACAGGCCTTCAGCATCCTTTGATGGAATGAAAA
Source organism: Macrothele yani (assembly GCA_039090855.1). Lineage (NCBI taxonomy): Eukaryota > Metazoa > Arthropoda > Arachnida > Araneae > Macrothelidae > Macrothele > Macrothele yani. The sequence continues at coordinate 83,840,679 of CM076993.1, read as the reverse complement.
TGACAAGGTAGCCACTGGTTATTAATTTGTGGAGTTCATGAAACTAATTTATTACATCAATCAGTAATGGGATGGAAACTTAAAAATGTCATACAGCTCACAAGGATTTTTTTCCTACGGGTTAATGTTCATGTTGCACGTGAAGAATAATCTCACGTGTTACCGAAGTTTAGGACACTTGCACATTACGGAAAACAGAGTATTTAATGAAATTCGGTCTTCATAAAATAGTTCGTTAGCCTAAACTTTCCTCTGTTAATCCAGTGAAACATTTCTAAGACGAAACCAAAGGAACTGGAACTATTTTCTGTTTTAGACAGTTGCCATTTTATACAGATGTATCCACGGAAGCCATTGAAAAGAACATTGGAATTTTTGTCACGACAAACAGATTCTACTTAGTTGGCGATTGCTTAAGAGAATGTATTGTTCGAAGTACAACCTTAATCTACTAAAAATCCCATAATTCTATTTTTTTAAATAATCCAACTTTGATTTCGGAACAGCAATACTTAAAATATCGCAATCAAAAAGCGCTTATAGCGTAGTAAAATCAGTTTAGTTACTGGTGTAAGACGTATGTACATTTTCGGAAGCGTTTTCAAGGCAATAGATACACGTAACATGCAGGAACTCAATCAGAACAGGATGTGTCATTATTTCTTATATCATTCATTCGCGGGTGACACCACGAATGGATGATATAAGAAATAATGACACGGATATAAGAAAGATGACATAAACAGAATACATAGAAATGTAAGGAATGGTATAACGTCCACGATAACAAAATCAACTAGTACCGCAATGAGATGCGCAAGATATATAACATACGTCCCATGTTTTTCATACTGGTCGAAGAATTTATTACATGAACACAACATCACAGTAGGAATGAAATCACCGACGCCGTTAACACATATAATATTAAGCTGCAAGGAGAGACAGTGTGAGAAAAAAATGCGGGTGTGTACGTTATACCTTTGGGGTATCGTAATAACACAGAGATGATATACACTGAAGAGCAATTGATTTAGAGATACCTGTCTAGTAACGTGTTGCACCACCTTTCGCCTGATGACGGCGGCAATTCATCTCGGCATGGACTCGACCAGACACCGGAAGCGTTGGAAATCCATACGAATCCACGACCCCTGAACAAGCTCCCACAGTTTACGAAGATTTGATAGAGAGGAAGGGGGGGGAGGTCAGAGCCTCGAGCATCTCTCTCGATGGCATCCCAGATGTGTTCGATGGGATTGAGGTCAGGTGACCTAGCTGGCCAAAGAAGCTAGGTCACGTCGGTGGAGTGTTCATCCAACCATTCGGATACAATTCGGGAGCGAATTATATCCGAATGGTTGGATGAACACTCATTGTCTTGTTGCAGAATAAGGTCCCCAGTGGGATGTTGAAGACGCACAAACGGGAGCAAATGGTCGTCCAGGATATCCCGGTAACGATGACCTGTAAGGGACGAAGTCGCACGTACCAGGGGTCCCATCTCAGTCCACGTAAACAGTCCTCAGACGAGAATGCCACCCCCACCAGCTTGAAGAGTACTCTGCTGGCAAGAAGGATCCATCGCTTCATGTGGTTTGCGCCGTACTCGTATCCTGCCATCCGCATGTACCAACGTGAATCTCAACTCATCAGTCCAGGCAACATTTTCCACATGTCTAGGGTCCAGTGTCGATGTTCCCGCGCCCATTCTAATCTTTGCACCCTATGATGTGCGGTCAGTAGCGGTACCCTCGTGGGACGATGGATTCTGTACCACATAGCGAGGAGATGGTTCTGGATGATGTGGCTGCTTACACGTTTTGGTGCACCAGCTTTAAATTGCCGAGTGATTTCTGGCACTGGGGCCCGTCTATCCGCTGTTGCAATGCGAGCTGGCCGACGATGACCTAGCTCATCCACACGCTGTTGTTCACGGCAGTTGGCCCTTGCAGGGATGGTTTTACCGGATTCAGTGTACTAACGGTGCACTCATGACACAGTCTCTCGTGAAACTCCCAGTGCCTGCACGACTACCGAGAAGGACTGACCCATATTTCGTGCCTCGACAATTTGCCCACGATCAAATGCGTTTAGATTTTTCGTGTTACCCATTCTGAGTTCGATTCTTACTGCTTCCTGTCGCACACCTCCTTATATTGTCGGGTCGCTGCATACGTCATGCCGTTTCCGTTTACAGCCCACAGTGCCACATTTGCATAACGCCAGGTGTCTCTAATTCAATTGCTCTTCAGTGTATGTCGGAATTACATAGCGATCCTTAGACACTAGATGTAAAGAACGCATGCAAAGTCTCAATCATACATGCAGAATACAGCGCTTGCCAGAGAAGTCATGCATTACTCGGCCTCTCCTATGTGGAAAAATATAGAAGAATTGCCCCGTACATGAACTTTAAAGAGACTGGAGACTGCCATCTGGTAATTAGTCGAAATCCTTTCTAGCAAACTGGCATTCAATGACATGGTCTCTATGGAACTGCCAATGATTTGGCATGCGTTATTAATCGATGGAAACACATCGCAGCACACCGTACATATGCATGATAAAAATACACGTAATACATCCTGGAAAACTGATTTTTATTCTACGTCAATAAATTCGAATCACTAGTATAGTTATACAGGGTGTGTCTAAAGTCTTTCTCTGATTACGATAAATCGTATAAAATGAACCGAGCTAGTTAGACGTACACGGTTTGTTGCACTGTTTGGGCCATATTCTCAAGTTGTTCGTTCGTTGAACTTTTGGAACAATACGTAGCCCTGCACGTCTGCAGCGTAGTTTGTTGTTGAAAGCGTCAGTCGGCGAAATGGCGTCTATGCAGGGGAAGGCTAATTGTGTTCTCTGGTTAAATCTGCAATTTTAGTTCAGCGGAAGTTTATGCGTGAGTATGATAGTGCTCCACCTGATGTGAATCACATTAGGAACTGGTATCAAAAGTCTAAACAGATGGGCAGCGCCGGTGACCGTGCAAGAAATGGAAGGCCTTCCATTCGTGAAGAAACTGTCGACGCCGCGCGTGATGCATTCATACGAAGCCCAAGGAAATCAATTCGTCATGTCTCTAGTGAACTGGGAATACCTGTAAAGATAGTGCACCGCAGTTTAAGAATGCGGCTTCGTTTTTTTGCATACAAATTGCATATTGTTCAAGCCTTGGAACCTAATGATGGGCCCAGACGTGTAACATTAGCTATGAATATTCTTGAACGAATAGACAAAGATAATGATTATTTGAAACTGTTTTGTTTTTCGGACGAATCAACTTTTCGTACCTCAGGAAAAGTGAACACACACAATTCCCGTATCTGGGGTTCAGAGAACCCACATATATTTTTGAAGAAATAGACGTATAGCCCTAAAATCAATGTTTGGTGCGGAGTAATGCCCAGCAAAGTAATTTGACCGTTCTTTTTTATTGAGCCCACTATTATATCGGGTATTTTACCTCGACATGATGCAGCTGTATGTTGCAACTCAATTGGAAGAGCTGCAACTATGGTTAAGGTTCCAGCAGGACGGTGCGTCCCAGCACTGGGGGAGTCCGTCAATTGTTAGATGAAAAATTTCTTAACAGATGGATAGGCAGAGATGATCCCATACCCTGGCCACCGAGATCCCCAGACATTAAGGCCCCTTGACTTCTTTTTATGGGAATTCATTAAGGATCAAGTTTATGCAACACCAGTTACCGATATTAACACTTTGAAGGGAAGAATAACTGAAGCGTTTGCGACCACCACAGATGACATGTTGCAGCAGACATGGAAAGAGATAGAGTGCCGACTGGATGTCTTCCGTGTAACAAAAGGAGCCCACGTTGAGGTATACTGATGACCCGGAAAAAATAACTCTGGATTTCAGGTAAGCTACATTAGAAATTCATATGTCTCTAACGAGCGGGGTTCGTTTTATACGCTTTATCGTATTCAGGGAAGGACTTTTGACAACCCTGTATTATTTTTATCATCTTTATTTCTTACGTGCTCTAACTCCCTACATTTTATATCTGTCTATTGCCTCAAAAAGGCCTCTCCTAGTGGAGATGGAAAGCTTGGCGGAGCTATATAAGTCTTATGCCAGTAACGAAACAGATGCTACTACGCAATAAGCATTTTTTGATTGTGCACAATCTGGTGTACTTTGAACAAAAATATCACGATCAGTAGATCACGTGTGCTGCTCATTAACTGAAATACGAGGTAAATCAAAAAGTAAGGTCAATGTTGTCGTATACTAAAGAAACTAAGAAGCACACAGATAACAATTACCTTATTTCTCAAAATAGTCCCCCTGTCGTTCAACGCATATTTTATGTCTTTCTACAAGCTTCTGGATTCCTGCAGAGAAGAATGTTTTGGGTAGTTCCTGCAGCCATTAATGCACCGCTTCCTGTACCTGGACATCACGTTCAAAACGGCGGCCTCGCAAAGCTTCTTTCATAGGCCCAAGGACATGAAAGTCGCACAGTGCCAGATCGGAGCTGTACGCAGCATGTGGCAACCTCAAACTTCAACTAGGTAATTGTTTGTTGAGTTGCTAATGCCGTACGTGGACGAGCATCGTAGTGCAGCAACACCACTTTTCTTAGATAACATTCCCATTAGTTTTGTGTGAATTTCTGGTTTCAGTTTGCCTTTCAGCAAGTCACAATATTACTGACTGTTAATTAAGTCACCCTGTGCTTGATAGTGCTCAAAGATGGGTCCTTTGATGTAAAAAAAGAGTCAGCATTAGTTTTCGTGCCGAAGGGACAACTTTGAACTTCCTTTTTCATGGGAAGCTCGGATATTTCTACTCTATGCTTTGCCTTTTACTGTAGGGGTTGTAATGACGGACCAATGCTTTATCCCCAATGACAATCCTCTCCAGAATACTGTGATCTGACTCACACAACTGCAAAACATTTCCACCAATTTCCAGGCTCTGCTGTTTGTGCGCATCAGACAACAGCCGTGGCACCCATCTGACCCACTCTTTGTGTTATCAGAGATCGTCATGCACTATTGAGAATGCAAAACCATAGTTAATGTTTACCTTTTGGGCGATCCAGACAGAGTAACCCGACGATCTTATTTAATGAGCGCATCGATGCGATCCAGATGGTAGTTTGTGAGAGGTCGACGGACGGCCCGAGCGGCTTCATGAAACACATTCGTTCTGCCAGCTTGAAACTTTTTATCCACTTGTACACGTCTCTGGCTCATACGCTTGTCCTTCCGATATTGCAGAAGCATCCTACGATGAATTTCAGCGGGTTGCACATCCTCAGCCTATGAACATTTCACTACACTTCGCTGAGCATTCCGACAAACGAACGCCCATGTTTAAGCCCTTACAACTGCTGGGTAACTGCGGTTAGAAGATTAGCGATAGCACCCGCCACGTGTCACAGTCACGTGTCTTCCCCTCCCTAAATAGCAATCTGCCGCAGCTCTTCTTGTCTAAGTAACAAGAGCATTGACCTAACCTTTTCATTCACCCTCGTAATTCAGTCACCTCAAGGAAGTGCAAAATCTGGAATATTCTAATTATTCTGCAATGACTGAAGACATTTTTTATCCTAGAAGTGGTTTCTATATTCACCTCCGCTATTTCATCGTCCTTACTTCTAATTTTGTTTTCTTGAACTTGATGACGTTCGATAAGTCTTCAAAATCTTCATTACAAGGCTAGGTCGTGACGTTGCTTGCAATGTTTACCTTTGCACTGACGGTTACAAAACTTCTGCCGTTTAGCTGCTTGTAGATCATTTGTTGTTTCACCGCACATGTCTGGATAATCCTCCAATAAAAATTTTGCTTTCTTCGACTGTGATTAGAGGTTTGTGGATAGCTGCGTTACCATGGTAACCCATGCCGTACAGCATCCTGTACTGTAATGGTGCTAACAGTAGTCCCAATGGTCTAACTTAGGGTTTTCCAGATTTGAAACAATGTAGATTTGCGTTCTGAGCAGATAGTCCTTTGCAGAATACTCTTGTAATATTCTCTTACATTTGTTAGCTTCTGAACGTTACCGGGTCTTTTATTGGAAGATTTTAGCCCCATTGCCAGGCTATTTGGTTATGACATCACAAGCCGTCGATCTAGGGATGTTCCATGCTGCTGATTGCTTTTGCTCCACCCTATTATAAATCCACTCTGAAAATCAGGCAACTCTGTTGAACGAGGGATCTTGCATTCGCAATCGTGGTGTTGTCTCATCCTAGCAGCATGTGCATATTTATACTTGGGTGTGTGACACGGTGGTTGCGTAGGATTCAATTCACTAATAATTGAGCGGTTTCCGGTATTCATGGTAGGGCAGTGGAAATGGAATTTCACAAAAATTAAAGTCTTGTAAAATTCATGAGCAAATCAATTTGAAATAATTGAGAAATTTCTAAAAACAAATTGCTTTTATGTTTCATGCAGAAAGTGTCCACCAGCGCGCGCTACCTATTTTTAAGTATAAGTCAGATACATAAGCCACCTAAAAATAAATACGATAATTCAGAAGTTAAAAAGAATTGCGAAGAGATGGATGATAGGAAAAATTACATATATATATAGGAGGGGGTTTTTTTATTGGAGGTTACCGTGAGCAACTCAATGGGCTATAAGCAGTCGCCCGTCCCTAATTTAGGGCCACTGGTTCCAGGGAAGGGAGAGAGCCAGCGCCGTAAAACGAACACAACACGTGCCTCACCGGGATTCGAACCCGGAACAATGATTAGAAGCCACTGCTTAGACCACTGCGCCACCGGGGCGGCTACAAGGGTTGTACCGAAAGTAAAGCAAAAGTAGGCATAATTGTTTTTATTAATTGACAGAGGTTCAAATTGCACGTGTTGGTAGAGTAGTTCTTTCTCTATAGTACCACTTCTTCTTCATTGCACGTAAATAATGAATTCCAAGCACAAGCAACGGGCCGTCATTGAGTTCTTGACGAAGGAAGGATGTAAGCTGTCCGACAACCACAGAAGGCTACAGAATCTTTACGGAGATGACACCATTGATAAGAGCAATGTGCGCAGATGGATGAAGAAGTTTAAAGAAGGGGAAACCAGCATTGATGATAAACCACGCAATAGCAGACTATCATCTGCCACCACTGACACGAATCGTCAGCAAGAGTGGGTACCTCGGCAGTTGACATGGATTTGAAGTGGAGCAGGGTGGATTTCTACTCTGATCTGCTGGAAGCGTTTGAAGCCCATGAAGACACTTGTATTTCGATCTGGTGACAGAGAATGAAATGTGGGCATATATTTATGATCCGGAAACGAAGAATCGATCCATGGAATGGCGTCACACCTCTTCACCAAGGCTTGAGAAGTTCAAGAGCCAGCAATCAGCACAGAAAGGCATGATGACTGATTTTGGGATGACAGGGGTGCCATTCTCCTTTATTTTCTAGAACATGGCCGTACCGTGACCACCGAGCGGTACATTAAGACACTGAAGAAGCTCAGAGAAGCCATACGGAGGAAGAGACCGAACAAGAATCTGGAAAAGATCCACATTCACCATGACAGTGCGAGACCACACACATCTATGGCAACAAATCAGGTGATCAGCAAATTAGGCTGGTCGGTGGACGCCCCTCCACCGTATAACTCAGATCTGGCGCCCTCTGACTTCCACCTGTTCTGTCCAATGAAGAACAGTCTCCAGTATCCATGGACAACGATTTGATAACACAGACGAGGTGAAAGTGGCTGTGAAGAAGTGGGTACAACAGTCCACAACTGAATTTTTCAAAGAGGATTCGAAAGTTGGGTTCAGCAATGACGCAAATGCATCGCTTGTGATGGAGACTACGTTGAGTGGTACTTTTGTATAAAGGAAGAGGTACTCAACCAACTTGTGCAATTTGAACGACCTCTTTCAGTAAATAAAAGAGTTATGCCTGCTTTTGCATTACTTTCTATACAACGCTCATACGCCCTGGCGTACAGATGTCCTTCAGTGGGTACCAGAGTTCCAAGAAAACGTAACCAACAGGGCCGTTCTCTTGATACCTCACAAGATGGCTATATGTCCCCATGCTGCTTACGCCAAATTCTGATTTTGTCATCCGCATAATTCAGAAGTAACATTTATTCGTCCATACAGACGACCATTTCTCAAAGGTTCGGAGTCAATGCTCCAGCGCCCGTTTGTGACGCTCTTTCGTGTTCTGCGCGGAAAATATTGGCACTCGATATGTTCTTCAGCTGTTGTTGGGCATTCCTGACATGGACCGATAACATGACCCTCTGCACGCCAGTATTGTACTCTTCAGTGATTTGCCGGGATACGGACTGTCCGTTTGCTTGCAGGATACTCGCCATTCGCATCTAATCCACTAACTGTTTTTGTCCTCAGGATCGCAGATCACTGGAAGTTTTTTGCTTGTCACAAAAATTAGGGTAAACCCCTCTGATCAAATAGCTCTTTTCGTCCACAGGATAGCAGATTGCTAGAACTATTTTACATCTCACAACATTCATCACAAACCCTTCGGATGAAATAGCTCCTTTCATCCACAGGATCGCTGATTGCTGTAAATCTTTTATGTGCCATACCCCTCACGGTGAACCCTTCTGATAAAATAGCCCTTTTCATCCACAGGATCGCAGATTTCTGTAAATATTTTGAGTGTTGTGAACCATTCTACTGAAATAGCTTTTTTCGTCCGCAAGAAAGCCAATTGTTGGAAACCATTTCTATGTCACAGCATGCACCGTTAACCCTTTTGATCAAAAAAATATTTTCGTTCACAGGATCGCCGATTGCCGTAAAGCTTTTATATGACACAAAATTCACGGTACACCCTTGCTAAGGTTGTGAGTGAAAAACGCATGAGGACGGCCGTTAGAAAGAAGTTTGAACAGTCATGCCTGATGCAAACTGTCATGCCACTTTCAAAGTCCCTCAGATCACAGGTCGTAAACATTCTGATCTGCAATCGAACGCAAACTGATGCCCTACAAGATGGTCTACTTAATTTATACGTACACCGCGCTGAAGTAACATTACATGCGACAGAGTGAGCCATTTATTTGACGAGGAGAGGTGTACTTAATAAATTGGCATCTAAGTGTGTATTCGAAGTCATATATTGTGTGTAATTATAGTTAGCATTCAGTTATACCGCGTTTATTCTCTAAGAGTTTAAAATATGCTTAGTCATGCAAATCTTTAGCTCTATCATTCGTCTGTTTATCATGTGGAGCTGTTATGTCTTCAGAATTCTGAATGTTGTTAACACACTTTGTTATTCCGGAAATCTTACGATGACGATTTATCTGTTAATCAGAAGGTAATTATCAGCATCACAAATCATCCAAGGCAAGAGAGTAACACTTTTTTGCGATTTCGTATACAATGTGACAATTATTTTCCAAATGCTACCATACAATATGCAGTTTAAAATACAAGAAATGAAACAGAGAAACAATTTTTTACACGCCTTCGCGCACTATATAAAATAATTAGCGTAAATTTTGGGTTTTACTAAGTTCACTTTTTGGCGTATTTATCAGTCGCTGCGTTCCAGCGTTGATGTCTCTAATTAACTGAGAAAATATTCGATCGAAACTGAAAGAAGTTTCTTTCAGAAACTTCCAAATAATAGGAATAATGCCAGAACTGACATGATACAAAATCAGAGGTTATTTTGTTGCATGATGTACGGAAAATAGATTAATTCACTTTTTGTTGTTTACAGACTCCTTTTGTCTCACGCCTTGATGGAAACACTCCATGACACCATTAGCAAGCAGTCTATCAGATTATTGCCTGAAATTTTTGCTTTACTTGTGCGATTAGAAAATTACACGAACGCCTTTCATTCGCCTAAATACTAAAAGGCAAGAGTTTCAATATTACTGCCTTAACTACCACTTCTCATTTTTCCATTATGTTATCACTAAAGATTAGATTTTTCTTTTCTTTCAACAAAGCGGATAAAGTAGAAAATGCTTTCTGAACTTTTATAATCTTATAAAATAATATTTGTGTAAGGTGTGGGTTATTTATTTTTAAATTTTTATTGATCATACTTGCAAATCACTTTCTTTTTCTTGTTTTCACTTTTGTGTTTGTCGACTTTAACAGAATAGGAAAAAACTTCGAAATTAGCTAGATCTGCAAGCATCTTGCAGTCCAGAAGAACGAAATTCGAGAGAATAAATGTGTTTGCAACCGAAAATTAACAAGAAAGATTACACCGAATTATTGGGTGTAAAAAGCATGTCTTTTGAATCCTTTCTGCCAGGAAAAGCGTATTTTTAGAAATACTGAAAATTCAAGAAAAACGAAAATACACTTACACCACTTAAGGAAAAGCTGCGCATAATTCAAAATATGCAATATGAGCAGTGTTATTCATTGTCCATGGAACTGGTTAAGAAAATCATCGGGATTTCTGCAATCTATAAAAGATCCATAAATAAAAATAGATACTTACACGCACACTGGATGCTAAAACGTATGATACGGAATTCACAAATTTTGCTGCGCAAAAGGTTTCTCATAGCAGAAGGAAAATATTAAGAAAATGGGTTTTCAAATCGAACAGTTAAAAGAAGAGATACAGAGGAAAACATGATTTAACTTTACGCCCCTTAGCCAAGCGGAAAAACTTTACATTATTTAAAGAAGAAAATGGATGCAAATTACTCCTCATAATGAAAAGTATCCTGATGAAAAGAATTTTGAGTAATGGAAGAGTAGAAAATATGCAAAAACTTTTCTTCAAAGCAAACGCTATGCTAAGGGAAAATAATTTTTCAAATACGTGTCTTGGAAGCAGAGATAGCGACAAAAATTTTCGACATTTACATCCCCTAGCAGTAAAACTGTGCGTTATTTAAAGAGCATTATTTTCCCCACCTTTACTGTAGAGATGGTACACAGTCAAAAAGAAAAATGTATTAGGTTTTTTAGGAGCGGAGATACAGTTGCAAATATAAAACGCCACCTAGCGCCACAACTATGAACTACCAAAACCCACGAATACGCGCAAAGTGTTCCACTTTGTGAATACTGCTGCGTTGAAAGAATGTTTCAAATCGTACTTTTAGAAGCAGCCCAAGTAGCAAACTGACATTGGCCAACGGTTGGCCCAAGATATTTTTGCGTCGGCAGCGTTGGGCGAAGGTTGCGTTGTTTATCGAAGATTGGCCAATGGTTTTTCCAACCACACATGACCAACCATTTATCAACAAATGACCACTTAACGGTTGTCCGATGGTTGTTCGATTGTTGTCCAACAAGACATGATCACATTGGAAAGCTGTTTGCAACAGTTTTCCAATGTGGGTCCAACCGTTGAACCAACACCTATCCAATTGTTGGCCGTCTCGTCGCCTCGTCTCTGGGCCGACCGTTGAAAGCCCACGGTTGGTCCAACATAATCAAGAAAAAATGTTTCAAAATTTGCACCTCCCTAGCGGGGAAAATATGCATTATTTTGAAATACACACAAAATGTTTTCGTAGTTAGTAGTATCTGACTGATAAGAGATTTTTTCAACCGAGTGCTTAGGCATACAGATATTCCTACAAAAATGCTGTAAACAGAAACGTGAACTTATCCACTCTAGGAAAAAACCTGTGCATTAAGAAAAAATTGAAATTACATGCAAAAAATTTTGCCTCAGGAGCGCTCTCCCACAAATAAATAATTTTTAAGACCAGATTCTTACAAGCAGGAAATGTGCGAAAACTAAGATATACAACAGCGCCACCTGAAGAAAAAACCAATGTTTTTGTTTGTTTTTTAAAACCAATGTTTTTTTTTTAATTATTTTGTTTGAGCGGTGTCCGTTACGAAAGAATTTTCCCATTCGAGTTTACAGAAGCGCAGATATTGCTAGAAATACATCAGAAATAGAAATAATAACTTACGCCCACTAATAGCAAAACCTTTCTTTGCTAAAAATTACAAATTATATGCAGGAAGTTATTTACCAGAAGTTGTACATGACGCAAAACGAATTTCTCAAACCGGACTTTTAGAAGCAGAGATATCAGAAAAATCACAAAGTTTAGGCCCCCTAACGGAGAAATTGTTCATTACTTGAAAAGAACCCAAAATATTTTTCTTTATAAATAAGAAGTATATGTTTAGACCACACTCAACCCACCGCTTCCCATAATCATGCCCTTCATTGTCCAACAGTAGCTCAAAGTATTGCCCGTGTGTGGAGTTTTACTCCAAGAATTGCGGTGGTTTGTTTTTTAGATTGCGGTGAAGTCTAGGAACCACTTTCTGAAAGGGACGAGGCTGCTGTCTCAAACAATTCAGCCCTCCTGATTTCTTCCCAGAGCAGCAAAAACTATCAGAATAGCGAACAACCTGGGGGAAAAACAACTTTACAGTACCTCTGGTAACCCGGCATTGAAATGTCAATTATCTCAGAAATTATTCGTTTCCGGCCCTATATTGACTAAGACTTTTTTCTTTGTTTCGTATTACCTTCGTTTTCATTTATGATCAACACTTCTGAATCTCGCCGTAGAAATAGTTTTAAATCAGATTTGATATACGCTATTTCGCTTTCCCTTTTCTGCATTTCGATAAAAAATATCAGAAACCTGCACATCAAAATCAGTACGTGGTTCGAGGTAAAAATCAGCACGTTGTCTTGAAGGACATTAAAACATTAATTAGGGCCGAAGAACATGCATGAAAAAAAAGATGATTTAAAGATCTGTGGATTGCAATGTTCTTCGACAAAACATAGACTCAAACTTCCTACCAACAAGAAAGATGACATCAAATTCTTGGGTGTAATGAGCTCGTGTTTTGAATCCCCATCCAATAGAAAAATAATTTTGCAAAGCATATTTTTTTGTAAAAGGGAAATGTCAGGGGAAAACAAAAAGCAACTTTGCCCATAGCAGAACAAAATGCGTATTATATAAAATGCGCAGTGTCCGCTATGTTCTTCTTAGCAAATGGAGCCAGTTACAAAAGGAAAGTTTTAAACCGTATTTCTGGTGATGGTAAAATATACAGAAATAACTACTTAACTCTACTAATGGCATAAATAAAGGTTATGAAAAATCAGAAATTATATGCAAAATAGATCTCATAAGAGACGACATATGAAGCTAAAATAATTTTTCAAATCGAATGAGCAGCGATTATGAACATAACACATTATATTTCAACGCCTCCTAAGAGTAAAATTGTGCGTTATTTGAAGAACGAAATCGGTGCAAAATATTTCTTATTTTCCGGGTATCTGACCAAGAACATACTTTTGTTTCTGTCAGATGTTTAAAATCGGGGATGCTCTTGAAAATACAAATATATACACTTATTCCTTTTAACAACAGAACTGTGCATTTTGAAAAAGTGGAAAGTATCAGAAAAACGTTATCCACAGAGGGAGCTAAGGGATGTGAAAGAATTTTTCAAATGCAACTTTTAAAAGTAGATACAGCAAGAAAATTCCTTATCTGATCAAAAGTATCCGGACACTTGCCTATTCACGAGGTCACTGTAATACGAACGGAATTAATATACACTGCCTGACAGAGGAAATGCCACACCACGAAGACCTAAAAGCAGCGGAATGAAAATTGCAGGGCGGGTGCACACGTACAAATTATGCAAATGATTGCCTTTGCAGGCCAATCGCACAAACGGAGAACGGGATATAAGCGGGAAACTGCCCGTAAGGCCATCAGTCGAGATGTCATCACGGCCGCGAGAAGTGAGTGGTTCTGATGTAACCGTGTCTGGAGAAGGAACAAGGGATGCGAATGTCATTAAGACGCCGTCGTACGCGAGTTCGTCAAACGGATAAGTTAAGGAGAGGTGTCATCGTAGGCCTTCGCACAGCCGGTTGGACCTTGCATCGTATTGCTGAAGAAGCGCAAAGTGATGCCAGAACCGTCAGTCGCATATGGAGACAGTGGTCCCAGAAAGAATCTGTGCAACGTCATAAGTGTACCGGAACACGGAGACGGACGTCCGAGCACACCGATCGTCGTATATCCAACGTCATGCCGTAGCGGACCCACAGGCCACAACGGGCGACATTTTGCGGAGTGTGACATTTTGGACGCTCCGATATCGAAGCGGAAAGTGACGCACCGATTCGCTGTGTCTGGTTCGCTGTCAGTTGCGAAGGCTACCCTTAACAGCGAGCCATCATCGTCACTGCTTGGCGTGGTGTCGCCACAGAGCTGCGTGGGGTGCCGAATGTAACAGTGTGGTGTTCAGCGACGAATCGCGGTTCTGTCTTACCATTGGCATGTGAGGGTCAGGAGGCAACGTGGCCAACGGGTGGATTCCTCCGACATTGTGGAGCGCCACACGGCCAGGCAAAGTGGAATCGTGGTGTGGGGTGCTATCAGCGCCAGCAGTCGGTCACCGCTGGTACGCATTACGGGCACATTGACGGCACGCCGCTATGTTGACGAGGTGCTGCGTCCTGTGGCACTACCGTATCGGCAGGACATCCCAAACGCCGTTTTGCAACAGGATAACTCCCGGTCACATACCTCTCGAATCAGACTGAATGTTTTACACGGTGTGCGGATGCTTCCGTGGCCAGCTGGATCTCCCGACCTCTCGCCCATCGAGCATATGTGGGACACGATGGAACGTTGGTTGAGAACTCTCCAACCTCCGCAAAATGAAGATGAACTGAGGACTGGGATCAACACCACATGGTCCACGATACCCTAGGACTCTATTGGAACTCTCATTGCCTGGATGCCATGTCGGATTGAACGCTGTATCGTCCATAATGGGGGCCACACTCCTTATTGATCATCTTGTATATTCGGTCATTGCAGCGTAGTTTGTGTGTTACAATTAAATCATTTGTTGAGAACCTATTTGGCTATCTCTGATTGCAGTTTGGTCTGTTTTCGATCATTCCTTCATGGTGTGGCATTTTCTCGGTCAGGCAGTGTATATATTGCGTCTTCACTTTGCTGATATCACATCCTCCACTCTGCTTGGAAGGCTTTTCCCTGTCAGGCAGTGTATATATAGTTCGTCTTCACTTTGCTGATATTACATCCTCCAATCTGCTTGGAAGGCTTTACCTCTAAGTTTTTGTGTGTTGCTGCTGAAATTGTCTTCCATTCTGCTACAAGGATGCTAGTCAAGTCAAGTCGGTCACCGATGTACGGAGATTCGGATTGTCTCGCAGTTGGCATTGCCATTCTTCCTAAAGATGTGCAATGGGATTGCGATCGGGGCTTTGAGCAGGTGAGTCAAGTTCTTTCACAACTTCGTATTACAGCAAACCATTCCTGCACGAAATCGCTTTGTGGACGGGGGCATTATCTGCTAGTAAAGGATAGGCCTTCACCGATTTGTTGCTATAATGTTCGGATCCGGAGATATGTCGAGAATGTCCTTATAGGCACAGCATTAAGACTCCCACGAATCGGAATTAGGGGACTCAGCTGAAACCATGAAAATGGCCCCACACTCAAATAAAATTCACAGTTGGACTACTAGCATTCATTTAGCATCCTCCACATCCAAACTCGCTCGTGACTCATCACTCCAGACAACGCGTTTTTACAGCTTCGGAGTTCAGTGGTGCAAAATTTACACCATGCACTCAACCGACGCCTGATGTTGATCTTGACGATGTTAGGCTTGAGTACTGCTGCTTAGCCATGAAAACCCATTCCCTCCAGATCTCGACAAACCGTTATGGGGCTGGCGTTGCTTTCAAAGGCATTTTGGAATTCGATGGTGAGGTTCGCAAAGGAAAGAAGTCGATTTTATGGCACCCCCGCTTCATCTCTCGGCGGTCCCGCTCTGCCGTTTTACTTTGCCCAACAGGTTACGATTGCACTGCTGTTGCTCCTTGGAGTTTCCTCTTAACAATAATGCATGTGTTTTAGAGGAAAATCCACTTTTTAAATAAGTCATTTATTCGACTTAGAAACTAAACAGTTGGGTAACTAAGTGTAAATGAGAGGTTAATTATGGGAGAATGACTTACCATCGCATTACGTTTTCTGCAAGTAGCGGCAGATGGCGTCTTGAGCTTGAGGTCTTTAGCTGCTGTTCCCGCGTTCACTCTTCAGTTCCCGTCACTGGCAATAAGATGTCGTACACAGTGCAGCATCGCATGTTTATCGTGAAGAAGTAGTGGGTTACCAATTCTGTTACTGTCACACAAATGGCTAATCGACACGAGTACGATATTCGTGATGGTCCTGACAGGAAGACGATGTTAAGGTTCGTGGAGAAACTGGAAGAAACAGTTTCATTACTGAGTAAGAAAAGGAAGTACAACACGGCGCCAACAGTGTGCAGAAGGTGTTCGTAAGCGATTGGTTTGCTCCCGGAAATCATTGCGCCGATTGTCACAGGAGATCGGTTACTCTTTGACGATCTGCCAAAGAGTAGCTAAGCACCCAAAAAATCGGGCCGTATAAAATTACAGCTGTACACCAGCTGATAGATCCTTGCAAAATCAAGCTTGTGCGTCATTGAATTGGCTCCTCAGCTAGGTGGGAAGAAAACGTGAAATATTGACGATGGCATGATTTACCGATGAAGCTTGGTTTCGTATCTCAGGATGTGTAAATTCTCAAAACACGAGGATTTGGGCGTCAGAAAAGCCTCATGTGATCCACAAAAAAAAAACACTTCATCCGCAAAAGGTGGGTATTTGTTCAGGCGTGTATCAGAAAACATTGTGAAGCGTGTATAAATGTGTCTCGAAGGGGCGATTGGACACTTCGAGCACTTGTTGTGATAGTAAGTCCCTGATGTGATCCCATTATTACCCTCTTATTTACACGTAGTTACATTACCGTTTAGTTATTAAGTCGAACAACTGACCTATTTAAGAAGTGGAACTTCCAGTTCGAGAAATGTCAGCAGAGCAGACATTTCTCGAACTGACTTGTTACTAAGATGGAATCTTACGACCGTGCCTCGTTGAAGGTCACTGAGCTGTACCATACGACCCATTCTGTTTCATGCTCGTCTGTGGTGATTTTCAGACCACGGTTGTCATTTTATACGTGTATCAGCCATAGCTGTGACATATATGGGCAAATCCACTACTCAAGTGGGGTGCCTGATACATTTGATCATATAGTATATTTTGCATGTATGCGGTCATTAGAGGGGAAATGTGGATTATTTAAAGCGGGTAATGATCCCAAAGCTTACTGCAGCAAAAGGCATGCAGTACAATGAGAATTACTTTCAATCGGAATTTTAGAAGCGAAGATAGAGTTACAAGTTGCAAAAGACACATCACCTAGACGCTGACCTGCGCAATACAAAAAGTCCAGTGATTACGAAAACTACTTCCTGCAATGATTGGTATCCGTTGTGAAAATAATTTCTCAACTCGGCCTGTTGTACGATAACGAGATGACAAAGAAATACGTTTCTTCCTCCTAGAAGAAAAAATGTGTATTATTTGGGGGAAAGCTATAAGCAAGATACATTTTGTAGTGAGCAGTATTTGGCCACAATAAAGTTTTATGTTTGGAAGTTTGGTAGCATAGATATGGCTGAAAATATATTTTAGAAACAAAAACATACATTTGTGAACTCTAAAGGCAAAATTGTGCATTGTATTAAATTGGGAATCCGATGCAAAATACTCTTCTTCATAAAAACTATTAAACGCAAAAAGAATTTTTAAATTGGACTTTTAGAAGCCGAGATATCAGGAATGTGCATGTTTACTTTCTCTAGTGGTGCTATGCATAATTTGATGGAGGACAAAACAGTTTTTAAGAAGAGAAAGATAATTTTTCAATCGAATTTTCAGAAGCAATGATATACACTGAAGTGCTAGAAAAATTGGTACACCAGTCTAATACTTGGTAGGTCCCCCACGGGAGCGCAGGACTGTAGAAATACGACGGGGCGTGGACTCCACTAGCTTCTGAAAATATGCTGTAGGCGATGCACACCATACTTCCTGCAGAGCGTTCCACACTTCGGGTGTATTCCGAAGTCTCGGATTCCTGTGTTCGATAGCGCGTTGCATGGCATCCCAAATGTGTTCTATCACGTTCAGATCTGGGGACTTGGGTGGGAATTGCAACACCCCAAACTCAAGATGAATGCTGCTCTAACCATAATGTGGCGTCCCGACACCTCTGTGGAGGTGCACTGTCCTGTTGGAACAGGCCCAACCGATCAGCATGAATGCAGGACATGAACGGGTGTACCTTGTCAGAAAGGATGCGCACACGGTGTTGGCCGGTCATAGACGTTTGTAGACGTACTAGGGATCCTAGAGGTCCATCTGAACACCCCCCCCCACGCACACACACACGCCACCACCACCACCACCAGCCGGTACACTTCCCTGTTGACAGGCGGGATCCATGGCTTCATGGGGTTTGCGCCACACACGAATCCTCAGACCAGGCTACTTGTTTCCAGTCATCAAGTGCCCAGTGGCGGTGTTGCCATGCCTAAGCTAGGCGCAAAGCACTGTGTCGTGCACCCATCAAGGGAACTCGAGTTGGGCGTCGGCTCCCAAAGCCCATATCGGGCCGGGTACGTTGCACAGTCCGGACGCTGATGCGTGTTGAGGCTCCAGCATTGAATTGTGATGATATCTGCGAGAGTGTTGCACGCCTATCGCGTGAAACGATTCTTGACAGCCGACGATGGTCACGTTCACCCAATGTCTTTTTACGGCCACACTGGTATCGTAGGTAGGAGGTTTTGCCAGAATTCTTGTAGTCATGGTACACCCTTGCAATGGTCGTCCGTGAAAATCCGAACTTCGTTTCTACCTACGAAATACTATATCCCATCTCACGAGCGCCAACTATGACACCGCGTTGAAAATTGCTTAAATCGTTATTACTTGTCATTCTCCTGCCAAAAACAGCTCTGACAGCTAGCAAGGATGTCTATCGCTTTATATAAGCACTGGCAGACGCAACCGAGTACGCGCATAGGTGACGTTGCTATGTATTTTGCATAAGCTCGTCTGTACCAGTTTTTCTTCCACTTCAGTGTATATTTTGTATTTGGTAGGATCTATATTTGTGCGTCTTAACAAAGAAGTTGTGCATCGGAAAATAGATTAAAAAAGCCATGGATCATCATTTCCATAGCTCTAACTTACCAACGCCATTTTTAAATCGGATTCATTATGGCAGATACACGGTTCCCACTGACGGACGGACGGATGTAGTGGTAACATAAGCACATAAGTTATTATTTTCCAGAGGGAGTACTTAGAAATGCTGAATTACACGCTGTAAATGTTATAGGGTCACACATGTGTCTTAGCGGGTAATTGCGTCCACGTTCTCATTGGATTTATGGTGGACAATAACGCCAATATCGTTCATAGGACAGCCTAAGGATGCAAACATTATCAATTTGTCATCTCTTATTCCCTTGTCGTTCCAACTCCAGACAGAGCGAGCGAGAGAGATGGGCAGCTGGACACTGCAGTACGCTGGTCCTAATCAGCTCAAGAGAATATACAGATGTCCTCTATTGAGAAGAAACTTCGAGAAAACTACAGAGCATATTTTTTAATTCGTCAGGAGAATGCATGAAAAGGCTATTCTTCTGGTGTGCAACCCTTAAAAAACTTCCAAGAATATTTCCGGAAAATACATAGCATTCGTGTTTTCCTGAAGTACATCCTTAAAGATTTGGAATATTTTCAAACAATTGAGTCTGAGTTTGGTGCTTTTACGATGCTTTCAAAAAACGACACTTCTTTTTGAAAGATAGCATACACATGTTGTCGTTTTTGTCTTGTATATGTGAGGAAAGGGGCAGTGCCTTCAGAGAAGTATTAAATCATATCTCAGGATAACACACAAGATGTGCATAGCTTTATGAACCAAAGCCATCATCCGTCAGGTTAGCTATTAGCAAAGTACTCCATAGATGAAAGTGTAACTTCGTACAAATGTGTCAAATGAAATAAAAACTTCACCGTCTTGGTACGATATTTAATAAAAGATGAAACTATTTACAGATTAAAATACCCCACTAGCACTTTCGGTGCAACATTCACCTCATCATCAGCTGGAACAGAGAGGTAATTCACTGGACCCCACTACAGGAGAACACGTCAGCTATTATATAGGCTCGACACGTAGAAGCTTGGGTACCCGTGTCTATGAACATAAATATGATATCCGAACCAGTAGTAACAACACAGCATTATCAAGGAATGTCGTAAATGAAATACTACAACCAGACTGGGCAAACATTAAACTACTGAACACTCCAACATACACACACTCGCTGCATTTAGTTGAAAGCATGTATATCGAAGCCTTGGGGGACAAATGCTGCAATGACTACACACCTACGGACATTTCAAAAATTTGGAAAAACCATATTACT
Source organism: Macrothele yani (assembly GCA_039090855.1). NCBI lineage: Eukaryota > Metazoa > Arthropoda > Arachnida > Araneae > Macrothelidae > Macrothele > Macrothele yani. The sequence goes on along the minus strand of CM076993.1, from coordinate 83,820,334 downwards.
AACTTTAAATTACAGTAGTAATAAATGAAATATTACCAACAATTTATTAATAAGACAATAACCTTCATTTGTAACGAAATTTCCATATTATGTGAAATTACTGTTTGAGAATTGCATCTTTTGTTCCGATGTAATGGCAACAGTCACGACCTGCGTAACACTCAAGACCCTTACCCATAGTGCATCGGTGCACTCCTATAAAAAAGCTAAGCTAGTGCTGAATTACCTCTCTGTTGCACCTGATGATGGGGTGAATGTTGCCCCGAAAGTGCTAGTGGGGTATTTTAATCTGTAAATAGTTTCATCTTTTATTAAATATCGTACCAAGACGATTAAGTTTTTATTTCATTTGAAAGTACTCCATACTAATGAACATTTCATTGAAAAACATAATTAAAAGTCACCAGAAAATGTAGGATAGGATGAAGGATTTTATAGGCAATGTAGTCCTGAAGAATGCGCCAAAACTGTCCGAAGAATACGTCATATGGATATTTTAACTGACAGCATTCAAGAAAGCACTACACTAAGTATTTTTCTCAAGTGTAAACTGTAAGAAAAATTACTGAAATTTCACGAGTCACTTTCCATGATTTCTTTCGTGAATTAACGAAGCGTATTTCTAATACAACATTTTCCGTGTAATGACGAAAAAATCTCTGAATTTGGTGGTTTTCAGAAATCCGTGAAATTCTGGAAATTTAGAAAAATTCTGAATTTTCAGAAACCTTTCAGCAATTCCTTTCTTATACTGACAGCAAATTACAGTTTACATGATGTGTTAACGGAAAATTCTGAATTTTCAGAAACCTTTCAGTTATTCCTTTCTTATGCTGACGGAAAAACTCCTTTCTCACTTTTTCCGTATTCATATGACGAAATATTTCCGGTGATAGGAGAGATTTACGGGAATGCTTGCGGGTTTGATTAACTGTAAAATTTCAATAGTCTGCCGAAGTATTTGATTTTGAAGTTCATTAGCGAGATCGGATATTGTGGATAGCATATCGCATGAATTTTGGTTATTGTGGCATACGATATATTTCCTCATTTTGTGCACCAGCTATTATGTATAGTGCTGCCGTAAGAAACCGGGTATTTAAGTTATTATACAGGTGATTGTACGATGTCTATGTATCAATCTGTGGAATCCTTATGATGAAAGCTATATAGCAACCAAGAGTAAATTTCATATTTAAAAGTTTTGCGAAGTCTTTGTATATAAAACACAAAACGTCTGTTTGTCTGAAACAGCAAAAACTCTCGAACGCCGAACTGTGGCATCCTGAAATTTGCATAGCTTATTAGTACTGGAATTTCTAGGTCAACGCAACTATTTTAAGATCTCTACGTTGTTCCGTTCGCGAGTTATGAATTAATTAATAAGCTAATCAATAAAGTCAGCGTCGTTTGATACGTCATCGTTATCCTGTTCCAAATCTGAAAGCACGCGACTGCATTCATCGCCGCAGCACATCCACAGGTGTTTCTATTCTTTGAGAACTGTGCATAAAAAAATGCAAAAACAAATTTTGCGAAATCTTAACGAAACGGGCTGAAATTTTTATCAACACCATGAATTGGTAATAAGTGGAGTTCCTCAAAATTTCACCGGAATCTGGTCAAAGCTTTTTAAAATAGGCATGGAATGTTTAATTAATCGGTAAACAGAAATATATACGCAGAAACGGTTAATAACATTTTGACGGCTAATTTAAAAAGTTATTTACCGATTCCGGCGAAATTTGGAGGTCATGTTCCTATTAACGATTTATGGTGTTCATTAAAATTTCTGCCAGTTTCATAAAATATTCGCAAATATACGTTTTTAACTTTTTTATCGCAGAGATTCGCCCCTCAAAGACGTCTGAAACCTAAAACACGTGATGTATTTGATCGTCAATTGTTAACGAACTTTGTTCAGTCAGTGTTCTAATGCTGTGTCTCCTGAACAGGTGTTAAGTAATTCGCAACGGTTTTGGTCCGCTTTATTCTATAGATTCCATACATTCTGTACCAGGTAAAGCCTGGTAGTAAAGCTAGTAATATTATAAAACAGTACACTTCTTAAATACAATTGCACCTTCTCTTGAATATAATTTAAAGTTATATCAGTTGAAAAACTATCTTATACTCTAAATCATTCTGTTGCTTCGAAAAATCATGATGAAAAAAGTACGTAATTTGTAATAAGACCTCCTTCAAAAAAAAGAAAAAATTACTACAAACCTGTTCAAAAAAAATTATTAAGCTCTAATAAAAAATAAAATTACTAAATCACTTGCATTAATAAAAAAAAAAAAGATTACTCATCGCCCAATTAGTTTACCTTGAACTCGAATCTGGTCCCTCTGAATTTCTGGCTCAGTGGTTAAGACGTGAGGCTTGAACCCAAACGGCCTGGGCACGATCCACTTCACCGGTGCAAAAGGATTCACTTGCGTAAAAACTGAAATATTCAGCATGTTGGATTTCGCGAAATTCCTGTCCAAATTCGAAAAAACGTGAACCGACTTTTCTGAAATAAATGGAATTGCTGACTACGGAAATTCTGTGAAAATACGGAAATTAAAAAAACGGTAAGTTTTAAAAACGGAAATTCCGTTAAAAGACGGACACTTACCGACAGCTTTGCTGCACGTTATTTTCAGAAATTTTCCGTTAATTCACATCATTTATTTTTAACAGTGTCGATTGCCAATGCCCATTTCTCTTGCTCCCTTGAGTCTATTTCGCTTGACTTAATGATTCGAGTTAATTCAGAAGGAATCTTTAAAATAAATTTAAACGTCTTGTTAAATGGATTACGTTTTTATATATTTTACAGGAAGATGGTATATGACTAATTACCGCCCGGTGACCGAGTGGTCTGAGGCGCTGACTCCTTACCATTCGTCAAAGATTGGTCCAGACTCGAGTCTCCGTTGAGGCAAGGCTGATGTATTTGTGTTACGGCTCCCTCCTCATCCCTGGACCCAGCGACCCCATATAACGAAAAGACGACTCATTACAGTCATAAGAGTGTTCACAATAAGAGTTGCACACGATGGTCATTAAAACAAAAATATGTCTGGGAATAATAAGTTATTAGAGTTTTATCACAAAAGTTACACTAAGAACTTACACTATGTAGAAAAAGATATTCGGACACCTAAGTCGAACGGAAATGAAGTCATTTATTTGCCTAAATCTGTAAACAGCCGGTCCGACCCGTCTTTGACTGCAACATCCCTTCTAGGCATGCCTTCCACGACATGCTGATATGTCTGTATCTCCTGCAAAGCTTCTGTCTAGGCTGACGTAGAAGTCTCACACGCAGAGATCAAATTGGCCTTCCAACTCGTTTCACAGATGCATTAAATTTATATCGGGACTTCATGCCAGCAAATCTAACATTTAAAAGTCCTGCTCCCGAAACTAGGCCTGCATAACCTTGTAGTGTGACAATGCGTTCGATGTTGTTGAAAAAGATACGGATCTGTACTGAAGTACTTCTGGTGCGTACTTAATGAAGAATTGTTCAGAATATCTTCTTACTTAGAGGCTGTTATGTTGGAGGGCTCCACAACTAAAGGACCGAGGCTTTTCAAGAAGAAACAGCCCCACACCATCACAGATTCCCCTCTAAACTTTACTGTACGGAAAATTCAGTCAACGACAGCGATTTCCGTGCTGACTCAACACCTAAATACGTCAATCCCAACAATAAAGTGAGCAGTGTAATTCATCACTTCATACGACTCTCTTCTGTTTTTGTGTTGTCCACGAACAGCGAAACGGGCACCACTGCCGTCGTCTTCTGACATTGCCTGGAATGTTCTTTTTTTTTCGAGGGGGGGGTAAACGACCAGCGTAAGTAACTCGATGGGCTGTAAGAAGTCGACTATCCCGAATTTAGGAACAGTGATTCCAGGGAACCGAGAGAAACAGTGCCATAAGTCAAACACAACATCCATATCTCACCGGGATTCGAAACCGGACCCATCTCGGACGAATGGTTTGAAGCTAGCACTTAGCTCGCCATCGGAGTGGCTTGCCTGTTGTCATTAAACTCTTCTACACAGCTGACGTACCATGGTAACCGTGGGCATGCATTTTCAGACGGACTGTTTCTGGTGCAAAAAGATGCTCCTGTAGCTTCTGCAACGTCGCCGGCCAGGTCTGTAGCAGACGATGAACTACGTTCTTCACATCCCGCACTAACTTCCATTTGGCAAGATTACTCAATTAGTATGGCTTCACTCTGGTACCATCTGTTTTCCATCGATGAAGGACATTGGTGACAAAGAGTTTGGGGAATTCCAGAGGAGCGGCGATGCTGCGCGCTGATTGCTAATTAGGAGACATCCAATTGCCATGCCCTTTCAAAGTCTGTCAATTCAGCTTCTCGCGATATACAGGGTGTTCGTTAACTGTTTTGACAAAAGAAGAGGGGTGATAGTACCCATCAAGACGAACAATATTTGCAATGGAACCTAGGGTCGCATTCCACTCTGAGTGTCAGAAAAAAGTACCTTCGAAATACGTCCAACAAGCACAAGTCGTCACCTGAGACGTCATTTGTTTCGTACCGGAGAAGTAGCACATCGCCAGAACATCACCGCCAAGCATTTACCGTATGTAAATTGCCAGAGAAAAGACGCAGCATCGACAGTTGCCGTTGATTGGCTTATCAAAGTGCAGTAGACACTTCCTGAATGCCACGTATTCTGCACGATGAATTGGACATGTCGGACGTGTGGCATGGCCTCCAAGTTCCCTGGACTTAAACCCACTGGACTTCTTTTTCTGGGGGCACATGAAATCATTGATGTACGAGACGCCTGTGGACTCCGTGGAAGATCTCGTCGCGAGAATCGTTGTTGCAGCGGACAGGATGAACACGGCACCAGGAGTCTTCGAGAGGGTGCGCCAGTCTTTCATTCGCCGATGTGAATTGTGCAACGGCACCCGTGGCCGCCACTTTGAGCATCTACTTTAAATCTGTCCCTGATCTCCATAAATGGGACTGTGCAGCTTATGATGTCGTTAATTCTCTTTTTTTGCCCTATTGAAAGTTCAACTTGGACATCTAACTTTACTCTTTTCTGACACTCAGAGTGGAATGCGACCCTAGGTTCTATTGTAAATATTGTTCGTCTTGATAGGTACTATCACCCCTCTCTCTTCTTTTGCCAAAACAGTTTACGAACACCCTGTAGTAGCTTCCAATACGGTGTGGCAGGTGTGCTGACGCTCCCCCTTTTTATTCAGCACCTATAGCCCATGCGTGATCGTCTGATTCTGCAAGTTTATTTTCATGTATGCAAATCTCAGTACGTTTTTATCTACATAGTCCATTTCTGTATTTCTTCATCTCTTTCAAGGAACACTGTCCAGACATAAACGTTTAGTGATTCATTACCATGATGACGAATTTCCGAGACAAAGGGGAGTATAATGAGGCGATTTCAACTTCCTTTCTCATCAGACTCCAGGAAACAGCCGCCAGAAATGTACCAATGCCACCAAGGCCGATATTAAAGCGCCATGCGTGTTACAGAGGGGGAGTCGAAAGTTTTACAATATTTACATAAACACATATGCTACGTCACTTGTTTAAAATAGTTCAAGTCGCGCACTGCAGTCTGGTCGAAAGGGATATAAAGTGGTAGTTATTTCTACGAACAGCATTGCATGTCGTCGTTCTGTCTGTGGTTGGGACACCTAAAAGATGACTAGCCATAATCGGCAAATTAGAGAACTTTTTCATTACGAGTTTGAACTCGGTCATAATGCTACACAAGCAACACGAAACGTTTGTAATGCGAAAGAGGAAGTTTCCGTGGACCACAGCACCGCAACCCGATGGTTTAAGAAATTTCGCTCAGGTGACAGATGCACAGGAGCTGCTGCATTGTCCCTCAAGAACTGGCGCCAACTGAAGCAACCGCCAAGTGGAAGTGTGCATGAAACTCCCAGGACATCCGCTCGATATATGCTTCATCAAAAACATTGTTACGTGCGATGAAAAGTGGGTCTAATTCCGTAATCCTAACACACAACGACAGTGGTTGAGTCCAAGCCAGCTTTCTGAACCTGTTGCCAAACGTGGGAGCTTCGAGCATAAGGTGACGCTCTGCGTCTGGTGGAATTTCAAGGGGATAATCCATTGCGAATTTGTTCGGGACGGTCGGACCATCAACGCCAACCTCTACTCTAAACAGCTGGAGCGGATGTATGCCGTTTTGGAGGAGAAGTATCCGGCATCAATGAACAGAAAGCAGGACAACGCTCGGCCTCATACCGCGCGAACCACCCGGGCAAAACTCCAGGAACCTGAGGGCATCGAACTGATGCCACACCCAGCATATAGTCCGGATCTTGCCTCGTCAGATTATTACATGTTCTGGCACTTCAGCAACCAGAAGAAGGAGGAGCTGGCACCTGGGATGAAGGAGTATTTTGCCTCGAAGGACAACAACTGGTACCGCCGCGGAATCGAAAAAGTGGCAGACAGATGGCTAAATACGGTGCAACACAATGGCCTATATTTTTAATGCTATTCGGGTATCGTCGTAAAGGTACGTATGGAGACATAAAGTGCCCCAAATATTGCAAAACGTTCCTCTGTACATTCACGAAAACTCTGGAAAATCGCTGATTGGATGGTTGGGAGCACGGGATTTGAACCCGCAACAGGCGTTTGCCACACACATACACGAGTCAGGAGATTAGGAAACTGCGCTCCGACAGTGGTCATTCTTCATCACAGAATTCTTAAGTTATTGTCATTTAATTAATTTTCCAAATACCAAAATATAAGAATTACAAATTTAAAGAACTCTCCTTCCTGTCTATCTTATTTTCTTTTTACGTTTGGAGCGTCTCCTAAATCAAAGTATAAAATACGCATAATTTTGTTAAGAAAAGATATAAGTTATTCGGAAAAGCGTGATTTTTTTCCTAAGGCCCCTGTAGAGTTAACTGAAAAAGATCATCAAGAGCCTTTTTATGAACAAAAATTAATTCGTCTTTCATTGAGACAGATTAACGCAAAAAGTAATTACATGGAAAATATTCGCAAAAATATTTTGAAATCAATACTTGATTCAGTTGCTGGCAGACATTTTTTTACCTGATGTTGGCATAATTAAACATTAAGAAATCTTTAACTGAAGAGTTAATAATTCCTCCCCTAAGTGCCAGTGATTCCAGAAAAGAAGAGAAATAATGGTTTTGTCACTCCTTCCCAGGTAACTCTTACAAGACTTAATTAATTAGAAAAGCAACAGGTTAAAATAAAATGAAAAGCAGTGAATAAAGACAAAGAAAGCACGAAACATCAAACCACTAATTACAAATTTCAGAAAAATCTTCAAATGCATGCGTGAGCATATCACAAAGGTAAAGAAAAAAATTCTTACTTATTGCATACTACCAAATGATATAAAGCTTTTTTCGTATTGCAGATTTTCGGCGAAATGCATTTATTAAATGCTTTTACTGTTTTGGGTATATAAATGTATATGCAAACTTACAAGCAGCATTGAATTATTTTATTTTCACACCTAAAACGATTATTCTCTAACGTTTTATCACCGGATGCGAAGATCTTTATATCGCCGATTTGTAAATATGTTGTGTTAAAATTTGTTTCTCTAAATATGTATTGCACTGCAATGACTTCGAAAGAGTATCGACGACCCAAAGACCTGTTTTCTAGAAAACGGGCAATCAACACTTTTGACAGTACTAAGGAGGGAATTACCACGTACTGTAAGGCCCTTCCATTCAAATGTCAATTATGTCGATGTTACACTCAGAAGAATTCAAATAGAGTTTGATTCCTAGATCCACTTCCCTAAATCTGACGAAACTGTTCTTGCTATGAACATTTCACGAAACTTTTCATTTTTCATTTGAATCAGAAACTTTTATCCAATACCGGTTGAACCTCCTTTAGCTCGAATTTCAGCATGTATTCAGTTTGGCATAGATTTCACAAGGTGTGGGAGTGTATCTATGTCTACAACATACCAGACGTTCACCAGACAGTTCTTTAATGTGGATCCACCTAACATCTTTGCCTTGTACTGTATTTCCAATGGGCAAACTTCTGTAACCATGTTTTTCAAACTTAATGCGTTTCCAAGGAGAAAAATTTGATCATCGATAAAAATAACTTCATATTATAGCCTAGTATACTTAATATTTTTTAAAATTTAGCCATAATTAAGCAATCCAACATTTGTTAGTTTACTGACGTCATCAATGTACAGGTCGCACCATCTATTTTCTGGTCTCAACACCACCAAAGGAAAAGTTATTGATTTTTAATATAATTATGGTTACGTTTTAGAAAATATAAAGTATACTAGGCTATAATAGGAAGTTATTTTTATTGATGTTTAAATTTTTATCCTTGGGAACGTATTAATTGTGAAGAAAATGGCTACAGAAGTTTGCCCATTGGAAATACAAGGCAAAGATTTTAGGTGAATCCCCCTTAAGTGGCTCACATTTGACGGAAGAGAACTTTCCTCCCGGTTCTGTTTTCTAACATGCCCCATACATTCTCAATGATCTGGGTATTGTGCTGTCCAAGGAAGATGATGGAAGTCGCTGTCACGCTCAATAAACTACTACTGAACACATCTTGCTCGACGGACAGTAGCATTGGCATTGTTGTCCATAAAAGAGCCATCACGTGCCAAATAAAAAGAACGAACTTAATCGGGAACAATGTTCAGATAATCCATGGAGGGCACCCGACCTTTCAGCAATATTAGGGGACCCTTTCTATTTCAACAGAAACTGCGCCACACCATGACACCACCTTTAGAATCTTATGTTGTGTTCATTACCTCCAGAACCTTATGTTGTGCAAGGCAATCTACTTCAAAATGTATCATCACCATTTCTGTATCGACGATAGTCAACGAGTTCTACGGAGACATCCGTCAAACTCCCTGCCTACAGGACAAGGTGTAAAAAATCTGTAAAAATATTTGAATTCAGCATAAAATTTTCTGTAGAATGATGTATAGTATGTATTCCTGACTTTCCCATTGCGACTTCAAACATCAAAAATTGACTTTCCGTCTACTGTTGCAGGACTTCTGGCCACGACTGTGTATATATACACAGTTGAAAGCATCAAGTACGGCTTTCAACTGAATCTATCAGAATTTACCAATTCTCAAAGATACCAACGATATCTGTCAGAATTGGTTGTTTGGTTGCTCGAGTCTCTCCCAGTTGTACCATACACCGAACAATACCTTCTTGGAATGCAGACTGGCCTTAGGATTACTTACTGGCGTCACATCTCCACTGCTTTCTGCTCGCGTTAATGTTAATAATCATTTTCTGTTTCTCGTAACCATTCGCTTCAGAAATGAGTCTATTTGAGCAGTGAATCGTTAACAGATATGCTTCGAGAAAATTTTTCTCGAACAAGTCGTGTGTACCCAAACGTCAAAGCGATTCGCACATCAAGCATTGCCAAATGCAATGCTACAATACAGTTGAATGTCTGCTCAGTTGTTCGGGTCGTATTGCGTTGGTTACTTTTCAGTTATGCCTTGAATCGATCGTCGTTAACTTCACAGGATTTTCAGAACGTGTTTCATCAACAAGTAAATAATTTCCACGATGAAACTTTGTAAAACAATTCTAACATAGCCCATCACTTATAGCATTTTTTCCCCTTTGCTTCGCGTTGTTACCCTTGCGATAGAAAACCATTAGCAAATGACGAACATGCAGCTAATTACCTCCCATTTTCAAACCTACGCCAAATGAACACAACTGAACCAATGATACCAAACTCCTTTTATAACGGCGTGTTGGAATCACGACTCACAAGATGCAAATGTCACGTGTTTAAATGCGCATTAACCTTTCAAATAGGTGACAATAACATCCATTGCCAAAATACGCAAACTCATATGACGTAATCCAATATGCTTTTAAATTAGGCAACACTAGTTTATGTCTTGCTAATATCCGTATGTACAGAATGATGTATAAAGATTGGCAAAAAGCAAAAGTGAGTTGCACAGTATGTCGTCCCAGAAGCAGGAAATTTGTATGAAATTCAAACTGAGTTTAAGTAAGGGAAAAACCGAAGTTATGGATTTTGAGAGAGAAACTGTTAGTACTGAATGCAAGATTAATATAAATGACACAGGGGAACACCAGGTGAATGATTTCATATATTTGAGAAGTAAGTTTGACAGAGAAAACATATTAGATGGTGAAATTAGTAGACGTGAGACTTCTGCTTTGAAATGCGAATGATTCGTATATTTAAGAAGTAAGTTCGACAGATAAAACATATTAGATGGTGAAATTAGTAGACGTGAGAATTAGTGGACGTAAAACTTCTGCTCTGACATGTGAATAATTTATGTATTTAAGAGGGAAGTTTGACAGAGAAAACAAATTACATGGTGAAATTAGTAGACGTGAGACTCCTGCTCTGAAATGTGAATAACTTATATATTTAAGAAGTAAGTTTGTCACAGAAAAAAATTAGATGGTGAAATTAGTAGACGTGAGAATTAGTGGACGTGAGACTTCTGCTGTGAAATGTGAAGGATTTATATATTTAAGAAGGAAGTTTGACAGAGGAAACAAATTACATGGTGAAATTAGTAGACGTGAGACTTCTGCTCTGAAATGTGAATCATTTATATATTTAAGAAGTTTGTCAGAGAAAACAAATTAGATGGTGAAATTAGTAGACGTGAGAATTAGTGGACGTGAGACTTCTGCTCTGAAATGTGAAGGATTTATATAGTTAAGAAGTAAGTTTGTCAGAGAAAACATATTAGATGGTGAAATTAGTAAACGTGAGACTTCTGCTCTGAAATGTGAATTATTTATATATTTAAGAAGTAAGTTTGTCAGAGAAAACAAATTAGATGGTGAAATTAGTAGACGTGAGAATTAGTGGGCGTGAGACTTCTGCTCTGAAATGTGAAGGATTTATATATTTAAGAAGTAAGTTTGACAGAGAAAATACATTAGATGGTGAAATTAGTCGACGTGAGACTTGTGCTCTGAAATGTGAATGATTTATATATTTAAGAAGTAAGTTTGTCAGAGAAAACAAATTAGATGGTGAAATTAGTAGACGTGAGAATTAGTGGACGTGAGACTTCTGCTCTAACATGTGAATAATTTATATATTTAAGAAGGAAGTTTGACAGATAAAACAAATTACATGCTGAAATTAGTAGACGTGAGACTTCTGCTCTGAAATGTGAATAATTTATATATTTAAGAAGTAAGTTTGTCAGAGAAAACAAATTAGATGGTGAAATTAGTAGACGTGAGAATTAGTGGACGTGAGACTTCTGCGCTGAAATGTGAATGATTTATATATTTAAGAAGTAAGTTTGACAGAGAAAACATATCAGATGGTGAAATTAGTAAACTTGAGACTTCTGCTCTGAAATGTGAATGATTTATATATTTAAGAAGTAAGTTTGTCAGAGAAAACAAATTAAATGGTGAAATTAGTAGACGTGAGAATTAGTGGACGTGAGACTTCTGCTTTGACATGTGAATAATTTATATATTTGAGAAGTAAGTTTGTCAGAGAAAACAAATTAGATGGTGAAATTAGTAGACGTGAGAATTAGTGGACGTGAGACTTCTGCTCTGAAATGTGAAGGATTTATATATTTAAGAAGTTTAACAGAGAAAGTATATTAGATGGTGAAATTAGTAGACGTGAGACTTCTGCTCTGAAATGTGAATGATTTATATACTTAAGAAGTAGGTTTGACAGAGAAAACATATTAGATGTTGAAATTAGTAAACTTGAGACTTCTGCTCTGAAATGTGAATGATTTATATATTTAAGAAGTAAGTTTGTCAGAGAAAACAAATTAAATGGTGAAATTAGTAGACGTGAGAATTAGTGGACGTGAGACTTCTGCTCTGACATGTAAATAATTTATATATTTAAGAAGGAAGTTTGACAGAGAAAACAAATTAAATGGTGAAATTAGTAGGTATGAGACTTCTGCTCTGAAATGTGAATAATTTATATATTTAAGAAGTAAGTTTGTGAGAGAAAACAAATTAGATGGTGAAATTAGTAGACGTGAGAATTAGTGGACGTGAGACTTCTGCTCTGAAATCTGAAGGATTTATATATTTAAGAAGTAAGTTTGACAGAGAAAATACATTAGATGGTGAAATTAGTAGACGTGAGACTTGTGCTCTGAAATGTGAAGGATTTATATAGTTAAGAAGTAAGTTTGTCAGAGAAAACATATTAGATGGTGAAATTAGTAAACGTGAGACTTCTGCTCTGAAATGTGAATGATTTATATATTTAAGAAGTAAGTTTGTCAGAGAAAACAAATTAGATGGTGAAATTAGTAGACGTGAGAATTAGTGGACGTGAGACTTCTGCTCTGAAATGTGAAGGATTTATATATTTAAGAAGTAAGTTTGACAGAGAAAACAAATTATATGGTGATAGTAGTAGACGTGAGACTTTTGCTCTTACATGCGAATTATTCATACATTCAAGAAGGAAGTTTGGCAGAGAAAACAAATTAGTTGGTGAAATTAGTAGACGTGAGAATTGATCTTAGAAAGCCATTTGGAGGATTTTACAGCACTAATGGGTTCTCGGAAGAATCACGAATGGCTGTGTATGAAATTATATAATTGTGTCTACTCTAATCGACGACAGCTGAACTTGGGTCCCGCCGAAGAGACATAGCAGGATTTTGTGTGTTGGAGAGATGCGTTACTTACAGGAGGTTTGTGGCAAGATACGCTCTGATGATGTGAGGAACGAAGATGCGTTGCAGGTACGCGAAACATTACAATGTGAAGCAAAATATTGTTAGTAAGGCGTTGGCAAATATCCTTAGGTGGTTTGGCCATGTTGAAAGAATGAACGGTGATATGCTTACCAAGAAAATTTAAGTAGCCCATGTGGCAGGAAACAAAGGTAGAGAAAGGCGAAGAAAATCATGGAAGGACCAGATTCAGGAATGTCTGCATGAGAAGAAGACAATGAGTATGAACAACAAATGGTCTTGTGTCAGATGTGTGATGTATTTCAGTGATGCTCAAGTTGTAGGCCAAGATAGCTGTAAATGGAAACGTTAAATACATTAACAATAATTAAAATCTAGTTTCATCGGTTTTAAATTTTAATCTAGGAGACGAGCTTTCTTTGAGGAGCTAACTTCTGAATCTCAAAGAACGCGCATGTAACGTATTTTTAAATCTGCGACTGTACTACCAGAGTTGTAGTGGAGTTAGATCTTCTACTTGAAATCAAGGTATAAACGAATGACTCCTAATACCAGATTGCAAGTCAATATATATTTATTATTGTTTTACCTAGAGTACTTGCGAATCCAGAATCATTATATCTTGTCACAGCACTGTAATTTTACAAAATAAAGAAAGGAAAGAAAAGCAAAATCGCCATTCCATACTGGTTGAATTTCATAACAGAGCCATGTTGCACTGAACAACAAAAATATATTTTCCTCTTTATACGCAGAACAATCATTACAGAATTTTAAGCATCGAGTTCCAAATTTTTCCACATTTTCTCTGCCATCCAGTTGTTCTAAGTGGATTTAATTTATAGCTAATGTTAATAATAATTAGTTAAATTATAAAAATATCGCTACTGCAATGGTATTTTATAAGCAACCAATCAGACCACTCGGTATCGTGATTTTGCAGTCTGGTGGAAATAACAGTTAAAATAATGTAATTAACTTTATGTACCACTCAACAACTTTGGATGATAAATAAGTTCTGTTTTTAATTTCGTTACTAATGTATTAAAATATAATTATATCTTAACACCTAAAAACCCCTACGACAAGTGGAAGTTTGTTTAAGAGCATTATTAAAACCTGTAATTTCTGACTAACGAATAAAACATCTAAAATAAATTATTGGAAATCCCTGCAAACAAAGCATGCGATGAGTTATATAGAAAACATTTTGCGCACGACATACACCTCTACATTTCGGCGTGTCTTTGAAATTTATTTTCTTAGCCTGAATATTTGAGAAGAATTTGGTTTCTTAGTTTCACAAAAACTGGTACTTCCAGAGTTGCTGTACCGTGGTGTTTCCTCTAGGTAATTAGAACAAGTTAGTAAAATCATGCAATGCATTGATACGCTTTCTAACATACCAGAAATCATTACTCAGGTTATTACTCAAGTTATGTGGATAATGGTGGTAGAATAAATCTTGCTCCTATGACCAGACCTTTGACCCCATTTCGATTATGTTAAACAGAACCGGTAAAGTATACTTCCGGAAAAACATGATAAAGTTTTGTCTCAATCGAAGCATTTTTACCTGAGTTATAACGCATAAAGGCGATGGAATGGATCTCGCTCCTATGTCCTGACCTTTGACCCCATTTCGCCCATCTTCAATAGGGTTCGTCCCAGGTGGTCCCCTACCACATACTAAAATGTCATTGAAATCGAGCCATATTTACGCACGTTATGGTGCATAAGAGCAGGGGAATGCATCTCGCTCTTATTTCCTGACCTGTGACTCATTTTCAATAGGGTTCGTTTCCCAGGTGGTCCTCTACCACATACTAAAATGTCATTGAAATCGAGCCATACTTACGCAAGTTATGACGCATAAGGACGATGGAATGGATCCCGTTCCTATGTCCTGACCTTTGACCCTATTTGGCCCATTTTCAATAGGGTCCCCAGTTGGTCCCCTACCACATTCTAAACTTTCATTGAAATCGAACCGCATTTGCGCAAATTAAGTCTCATAAGTGCAGTGGAATGCATCCCGCACCTGTGTCCTGACCTTTGACCCCATTTCACTCATTTTCAATATGGTTCGTCCTCAGGTGGTCCCCTACTACATACTAAAATGTCATTGAAATCGAACAAGGTTTACTCAAGTTATGACGCATAAAGGCAATGTAATTGATCCCCCTCCTACGTCTGACCTTTGACCCCATTTCGCCCATTTTCAATAGGGTTCGTCCCCAGTGATTCCCTATCATATACTAAAATTTCATCGAAATCGAACCATTTTTACGAGAGTTATCCTGCGGACGGACGGACAGATGGACAAAGCTGGAGCATATACACTTCTTCAACCTACGGTTGGAAAGCGTAAAAAAGAGAAACCCAGTCACCGCAGCTAGTAGGTTCAATATTTATTAAAACAATTTCGGAAGTCGTTGCTGAGAGTGTTGTGCGTATTAAAAGAGATACGTCATAGAAATCTATGCAGAAAATAACGATAATAATATTATAGGGTCCTCTCATTTTGAGTTACTGGTGGAGATTTGCGCGTCGTTGGGTCAACACACCCAAACGGTCTACATAGCAGCGGGGGTAACAACTGGTTGTTATGCAGACTGTAGTAAAGGAGTCCAGATAACAACGTACGTATGTAGACAAAGCAATTAAGATATAAAAACTTCTAAGCAACATAAGAACGCTGGTGCGAAATTACACTGTGTGACGTATAGACCTAACTAAACTTTCCTTTTGAGTTCCTATTTTCTTATGTAAATTTAGATTCTCCTCGTTAAACGTTTTCTCACTGAATGCCAAGCTACTTCCCGAAAAGCGTTTTCATTTTGGTGTCACTTACTTCCGAAGAGTGTTTTCATTTTGTGAGTCGAAACATGATATAAGGCAAACATTTAATTCATAAAGAAGGATACTAGAGGCAAGTTACCTAGATACATGTTAAAGAAACATGTTACGAGTACGCAGAGTTGCTTCGCTGATTTGTTGAACGAAGGTTACGCAGAGTGTGACGTGCCTGTCCCTCTGGACGCACATGAGATAAAGGCAGATAGCAGTGACAGAACATGACAGTGTAGTATAGTGGATAGAACTCCGGAGCCGAGAGTTGGGGGTTCGAAACCTTCGCCTGGCATAAAAATGATGGAGAAATTTGCTTTGTCATACTGGCGCCATAACTTCAAGGATGATCTTATGAAGAACGTTCATTTGAGAAATTCCAGACAATTTGGTCTGTGGAACGTAACATCACACTGATTTGTTTTCGAAGCACTGAAGAAGGGATTCTTATTTTTCCTGTCTCGCGGCGCCATATATGACTCAAGGATAGGGGACATATTCCCGCAATGGTGTGATGTTCTTTCCACACCGCGCGACAGGACAAATAAGAATCCCTTTTTCAGTGCTTCGAAAAAATAAATCAGTGTGATGTTACGTTCCACTCGACAATTTCTTGCGGGTTCAACGGGGCAGGTCAAGGTGTCGGTTTTATTTTTTAAAAGAGAAAAAATATATTCCAAAGAAAAACGCCCTTTGTGGAATTCTGTAGTCGATACTGGTGCCCACCGAATGAATGGTGATTTGCCATGCAAAAATATTGTCTCTTTCTTAAAGCAACGAAGATTTCCACAAGTGAATGGCACAATCCCAACTATCGAGCGCCACACCTCCCCTACTGCAGTGTGACGTACCTGCTAGCAGGACGCACACGTCATAAAGGCAGATAGGAGTCAGAATGAACGTCTGCGTAGCTCAGTTGGTAGAGCAACTTGTTCCGGAATAAGCGGACTCGGGTCCGAATCCCGGCGTAGACCAAAAAAATGACGGAGAAATTCACTTCGTTATAATGACGCCCGAACTATCCGGATGACCCGGCCGTTCAAAATCTCGCAATGGTGTGATGTTATTTCCACACCGCGAGATAGGAAAAATCAGAGATTCTCTTCTCCAGCGCTTCGAAAAATAAATGTGTGTGACGTTGCATTCCCCACACTAGATTGACTGGGAGTTCTCAAGTGCACGTTCTACAGTGGATGGCTGCCTGCAACGATTCATGGTCACGGCTGACCCGTGGGCCATGTCCCCGGCCCTCTTTCGGGGGGAGATGTGACGTACCTGCCAGCAGGACGCACACGACATAAAGGCAGATAGCAACCAGAATGAACGTCTGCGTAGCTCAGTTGGTAGAGGGACTTGTTCCGGAATAAGCGGACTCGGGTTCGAATCCCGGCGTAGACCAAAAATGACGCAGAAATTTACTTTGTTATAGCAGGCATTATAGTCTGGGGAGCCATTGCCTACAATAGCCGATCAGCTCTAGCAGTGGTACGTGGATCATTGACGGACCAGCAGTATGTGGATGAGATCCTACGGCCTCATGTGCTCCCATTCCTGGCAGAAATTCCAGGTGCGCTATACTAGTAGGATCACGATCGCCCTCCCACGGATCGGGTTGCCCAGGACTGCCTACGTCATGTCCGGACACTTCCATGGCCTGTCCGCTCCGTGGATATGTCCCCTATCGAGCATGTGTGGGATCAGTTGAAACGCCCGCTGCCGCCGTGCCGCACTATGAGGGATTTGGAGTACACCGTCTAACACGTGTGGGCCAGTTTGCCGCAGGACAACATCGGGCGTCAGTTCGTCTCCATGCCGCACCGTATTGAAGCATGTATCGCCGCACGAGGCGGTGCGACGCGCTATTGAAGTTGACCGGACTGCGTGCCACAGATTCCTCTGTAATTGTCCTGCAGCTCTGTTTTTTGCTATCATCTGTATCATTACGTCCATAAAATTCCAGTTCAATCCGATGCTTCCTTCTTGGTGCGCAAATTTCATTGTCCGTATTTGTATGTATGTTGCTTAAGTGTAAAAAGCATGTATATTATATTATAATTCAAATTTGGAAGATGTGAATCCGTTTATTTATAATATGAGTATTATTTATGAAATGATAATATTGTTTATCATTAATAATATTATTTATTTATTTATGCGAATCCGTTTTTTGTATTTTTATTTATTTATGTGAATCCGTTTATTTCAATGTATTTCATTCATTCATTAATGTACATGCTGTAGTTTCATGTTTTTTAGGCATATGTCGTAGTTGCATTCTTTTGGAATTCTATAATTTAGTCATTAATAAAACCAGACGAAACCCGTCGGAATCGTGTTTTTTTTTCTTTTTTTTTTTTGAAAAGAATAAACTCATATGAAACAACAAATGTAAACTTTATTTGATTGGCAAATTCATTCAACCACTTTAGTAAAGACAACAGTCCAGGTTCGTTTTTTTATTTTTTATTGTTTTTTTTTTGGCTGAAGGTTTAACGAGCACCGTGCGCACCTCAATGTGCTATAAGAAGTCACCTGTCCCTAATTTAGAGTCACTGGTTCCAGGGAAGGGAAAGAGCCAGTGCCGTAAGACAAACACAACATCCATGCCTCACCGGGAATCGAATCCGGACCCTTCACGAACGAATCATCATAAGCCAGCGCTTAGACCACTGCGTCACCGAGGCGGCCAGGTTTGTGATGAGCATCATGACTGCACCCTTTTTCAGTCGTAAAATGTGGGGCGAAAGTCCACTCATCTCGATCGTGTGCAAAAATTAAACTTGATAACGTACTCTTTCTCCCATCTTCAGTCACAAATGTGTTTCTAAATGTTGTTGGAATCAGATTCGCGTTGCGAATACTCTTCATTCTCTCCTGTCTGAGACATATAGTTGCGATCCATTGATCGCTCACGCCTTCCAGTAAGGCTCTTACGTTTTCTGTTTTCTTTTTTTTTTTCTGCGGGAGAGACATTCTGTTAAGGGTAAGTAAGCAAAAAAGTATTTACTTACTTTAGGACTGGCCACAGAACACCATGCACACACCAAGTCTGACACTGAACTAAGCGCCTGATGTAGATAAGCGCCGCACGCTTCGCCCATAGACTTTAAGTGGGAACTTTGACGCCCCGCCCCGCCAAGCCCGTACCGTAGCACCAATCTCAATTTTCTCTTCAACTGGCACATGCACATCACAAGACCTTTATTTTGATACCTGAACCATATTTTTACGTTCAGCCGTTCTCTCAAAATAGGTCTCACGTTAAGAAACCTTCCAGAATGAAGATATAGATGGCGGAACTCAATATGTACATTAAATAGCTTCATTAACAATGGTCAACGGAATGTTTATTTACATCTTTACCTAATGGCAAACGTCTTACCTACGTGAATAAACTGGATCGAATGAATATTTAATTGTATATATACATCACACAATCCAACGTCATAACGCAAACAGATCTTCGAGAGTGCTCGCTGTTCCGATGAGAAGAACTTTGATACGAATGCCTGCTAGCGTTGCTTTGAGCAACGGTTTGCCTCGAAAAGGAAACTTCCGACTTCGGACTATCTCAGTCCCTCCATGCTTCTGCCTTCAACAGCGCGTGAGTCAACCACAGGCTTCTCCCATGGACTTGACATGGGAACTTTGCCGCCCCACAACGCCCGAAACATTGCCCTAATCTCATTTTTCTCTTCGACTGGCACATCTACATGGCAAGACCTTTATTTTGATACCTTAGTCATATATTTACGTTCAGCCGTTCTATCAAAATAGGACTGACAGTAAAAAACCTTATAGAATTAATATATAGATTTTACATATCAAGTTCAAACACATGGAATAATTAATACTGGCTTAAATCAAGCAGTTCTTTCCATGTAACTAACCACAGAAATTTAGAAATTTTATTGTTCTGGAACGGAAATCGAACCCGCATCTCCCGATTTGCGCTCGAGTATGCTTGCCAAATCAAGTATGCTAGCCTAATCGAGTATACTAGCCTAATAAAACATACTCGAGCGCAAATCGGGAGATACGGGTTCGATTCCTGTTACATTTCTGTGGTTAATATTACATGGAAAGAACAGCTTGTTTTTAGTCAGTAATAAAATTCTACTTATTTAATAAATGTACATGTTTCTGGGCCTTTTCACCTGCTTTTTAATTGAACTGAATTGTTTCGCACTTGAGAACTCGTAGTATTGATAGACCAGTCTCGAAAGTTGAACTCAAACAAAAACGAAGCTTACACCGCACAGCATCTTCACGACAGCGGTGTCACATTTCGAAGGGAAACCAAGTTGGAGTTTGAATCGTCGAAAAAGTGGGTGGAGGAAACTGTTCTGAGCAGCAGATTTTATAAAAATGACCTCCACGGTTCGTTTGGCCTTCGCGTGAACTTTAGTTGTAGCCTTTCATCTTTTGAAACACATCGACAAATAACCCCGGACCCTTTGATAAAGCACTGGAGATTGAAAACATGACGGAGGTAGAGAACCATCGCCAAATACCCTCTCCTGTCCATTTTCCGGCTTTTCTTCCGTCTTTTCTCCGCCGCATTGCCTGCAGAGCTTTCCCCGTATCTGAGGATGGGAAAAAAGAGCTGTCATATTTCAGTCATTGTCAACGGCAGGCATATGTCCCTATTCTCACAGAAGTGGACGCTGGGCCCCATGGACTCTGAGTGAAAAACGAAATATATTTTTCGCCTTAAGGGAAACCTCCTCCCTCCACCATCACACTTTTCCTCCGAATGGCGATGAAAAGAGTTTCTCTATTTCATTTTTTCTTTCCTTTTTTTTTTTGTCTTTTATAGGAAGGGAGGGAACAGCCTCCGGGAGAAAAAGGACAGAAGAAGAAGGGGGTGCGAGGGGGGAGCTTGAAGAGTAAGGGACGTCATGTGCGGAGACAAATGTGCCAGAAACAGCGAGAGATGTCAATGGCAAAGTGTTTTCCAATGTCCAACACGGCGAGTTCTAAAAAGGACCCTTACGTGGTAAGGAACAGGGTAATAAATGACCCTGAGAGACACAACACTCCTAGATTATCTTTAGGCTTTTATCTTACACCTAAGTGACAGTAATTGACATAATCTTTTGAACGATGCTTTCTCGTCAATATCCATTTTTGGTACACGAGAAGGATGGTGTAAAACTACAGAAGAAAAGTGTTCTGCAGTTTTTCTTTCAAAATTCTTTCTCTTTGCTTTTAAGGACATAATGATGGCTAAGAAAAATCAATTAATCATTAAAAAAAAATTCTCGCTGTGTGCTATACAGAAGAAGTAATTTGTGATCGCTTTTCTGACAACTTGAACTTGTGCTCAGATACGGGACGAAACATTCATTTATCGGAAAACAAAACTAGAAATCTAAACTGGTGGTTATTATCAACTAACACTGCTAAAGGACAATGTGTATTTAAGTTTTTTCACTAGTGCACACAAGAAAGTTTATTCTTGCGCTCGTTATCATGGCAACGTTATACCAAAAGGAAGAATAATTAAGAAAAACTGTTATTATTGGTCGTTTTTGCGTAACGCGAATATGACAACACGCAAAAAAACATTTCGAAATCAGGATCTATAAAACGGAAAATACATTACTTGGTTATCTTTAAAACATTCCATCTGTGATACACGTATTTGAATGATTAATAGCATAAATCTAGGGTTTTACAAAATACACAATGTGTATTTTGTAAAGGGAGTATAACGAAGTAAATTTCTCCGTCATTTCTGTCCACGCCAGGATTCGAACACGGATCCCCTCATTCCGGAATAAGTTGCTCTACCAATTGAGCTACGCGGACGTTTTATTCTGATTCCTATCTGCCTTTATGTCGTGTGCGTCCTTCTGGCAGGTACGTCACATCTCCTGGTATGTTACATCATCTCCCCCTCATTTTTTTTTTTTTCGAAGTGCTGGAGAAGGGATTCTCTTATTTTTCCTATCTCGCGGTGTGGAAAGAACATCACACCAATGCGAGATTTTGAACGGTCGGGTCATCCGGATAGTTCGGGCGCCATTATAACGAATTCAGTTTTCTCCGTCATTTCTGTCCACGCCAGGATTCGAACCCAGATCCCCTCATTCCGGAATAAGTTGCTCTACCAATTGAGCTACACGGACGTTTTATTCTGATTCCTATCTGCCTTTATGTCGTGTGTGTCCTTCTGGCAGGTACGTCACATCTCCTATTACGTTACAGGAGATATAGTATTAGGAAAAGAGACTTTCGTAAAAACATTAAATAGGAAACTGAACGCGAGATTTCTAAACTAAACATGGGTCAGGTCACTAACAGGTGTGTTAAATTTCTTGAAATTCCTCTATACGAGAAAAATCGCCGAACTTAAGATTCAGATAGTTGGGTCCGGTCACCTAGAGTAACTGAAATAACCTCGGAATGAAGTTTTCAGAAAATTAACAGAAAAGGAAACAAGAAGACCGCTAGAAGAGGAGAAATACTAGAGACACTTTCATCTCGTAGTGAGCAGTACCCGGTGGCTAAAACAGAGACAGGGACAAAGAACCAAAAGTGTACTCCAGCCAGTTTGATTTTGAAAAATCAGAATGAACGTAAATAACATTTGCTGGATAAATGTAACATTTTTTTAGCCAGATCCTTAACACATTATGAATGATTTTGTTCCATACACATTATGGGATTTCCTGTTCGCGTATCTTTAATCAAATAACAGGATTAGATCCTATCGCTTTCAACATGAAATCCCAAAACCAAATGCAAATATGCAAATGACGATACAACAGAGAATAACTTTTTGCTGACCTTTTTCAAAAGGTGAGTAAGAGCAATCCCAGATTTTTTGTGTGAAAATTTCTTACTTCTATGATAATTTTTTATCGCACGTTTTAGATGATCTGAGTTCAACGAAATTTTTTTCTCACATCCATTCATTTTTGGGAAAATAATGGGGAAGAAATTATTTGTGCCTCCTAATATATCAAAATTCTGAAACATGTTTTTATCTCTATTTACGATGAAGTACTGATTCTCATTGATAAAATACCTACCCCTATAAAAGTTCAAAAAGAAAAACAAACAGGAGCAGCATTTTTCTGTTTCCAAATTCACAAAGTGAGTAGCAGATACGGTTCTTCTTAATCTAGAGGCGTCTATTTGATGCACATGGGAAAATGGTAATGTGGAGGAAATTCCAAACGACATTTGTCTTTTTTTTTACACTTTCCAACCGTAGGTTGAAAAAACGTATGTGCTCCCTCTTTGTCCGTCTGTCCGTCCGTCCGCACAATAACTCGCGTAAAAATGGTTCGATTTCGATGAAATTTCAGCATGTGGTAGGAGACTACCTGGGGACGAACCCTATAGAAAATGGGATACATGGGGTCAAAGGTCACGACATAGGAGTGGGATGCATTCCATTGTTCTTATGCGTCATAACTTGCGTAAATATGGTTAGATTTCGATGAAAGTTTAGTATGTTGTAGGAGACTAACAGGGAACGAACCTTATTGAAAATGGGTGAAATGGGGTCAAAGGTCAGGACATAGGAGCGGGATGCATTCCATTGCATTATGCATCGTAACTTACGTAACAATGGTTCGATTTCGATGAAATCTTAGTATGTGGTAGGGGACCATCTGGGAACGAACCGTATTGAAAATGGGTGAAATGGGGTCAAAGGTCAGGATACAGGAGCGGGATGCATTCCATTGCTCTTATACGTCTTAACTTACGTAAAAAGGCTTCGATTGAGACAAAGCTTTATTATGTTGTTCCGGAAGTATACTTTACCGGTTCTGTTGAATATCATTGAAATGGGGTCACAGATCGGTTCATAGGAGCAAAATTTATTCTACACCCATTATCGTCATAACTTGAGTCATAGCTGGAGTAATGATTTCTGGTATGTTGGAAATCGTATCAGAATCAATGCATTGCCGGATTTTACTAACTTGTTCTCTTTTACAATAGATATTCTTTTCTATTCTTGTTCCTGGGTTTAAGGACTACCATGAGCGATTCGGGGAGCTATAAGTAAACGTCCGTCCCCAACTTCGGACCACTGGTCCTGGGATGGGGAAGCGCTGGGGCTGCCGGGTAAGAGCGCGACCCTTGCCCCATCCGTGTCTCAGGCCGGGGAACATCTCCAGCTGAAGCCTGCGTCTCAGTCCGCTTTGCCACAGATGGGCAAATACATGTTTACAAAATGCGATCATAGCGACTACTAAGGTGTTCAAAGCAATCAATATGATTGTCGAAAAAATCGGGAGGAAATGGTAAAATTGCAGGAGTTTTACCAAATTATGTGATTTTAAGTTATTTTGATTATCTATATAAAACATATCATACCACCAAACTTCACAGAAACGCAGGAGCCACTGCGGCGACTTTAGTCTAATAAATATGAACGGTTTCTTAAAGAAATACTTCCACAATACTAACAAGTTGTCGTGACTGACCTCTGTTAGTGCTTATCGTTTGTGTATCACAGTTGGCAATACACTAAGGTAAATTCAGGCAGCTGCTTTGCGTTGATTATTTCTATTATAAAACTGATAGATACAGAAGGTCGTATCAGTAAAATGTGACCAACCCCGGAGTCACAGTGTACCCGCCCAGGCGTGTCATAGAGTGCACACCCCACACGGAGATGTAAGCCGCCGGCCAGGACAGATGAGCCATAGTGCGTAACGAGAGCACAATGGGCAGAGGTAGTGATTTAAGGGACGTTCAAAAAGGCATGTTCATTGGCTACTCCGCCAAAGGTGGAAGCATCTCAGAAACAGCAGACTTCGTGGGCTGTTCGCGAGTTGCTGTTGTAAGGGTGTACCAAGAATTTACCGCTGGCACACCGAGTACCTCCCGACTTCATAACCGTGGAGCCCCAAAATCCATCGAACACAGAGGAGAACGTCGTCTCCGTCTACTGGTAAAGGACAATCGACACGCAGCAGTGCAGCAATTGACCACGCAAATCAACGCTGGGGCATCTAGGTACGTGTCTCCGATAACGGTACAGCGAACCCTGTTACGCATGGGTCTCCGGAGTCGACACTGCGTCAAGACACCCATATTAACCCAGATCCATCTGCAACGACGCCTGCAGTTCGTATCGGACTGCCGTCATTGGACAGTGGAAGAATGGAAAAAAGTTGCCTTCTCCGACGAATCGAGGTTTCTACTCCACAGAAGTGACTGGTGGTGGCGAATACGGTGTCAGACATACGAGAACGAACACCCGTAAACGCTTGTCGGTCAAGTACAAGCCGGCGGTGGTAGTGTGAATGTCTGGAGGATGTTTTCTTGTTTGACGTGGGACCACTAATGCCTTGAACCGCAATGTCTACTTGTCCTACCTCGCTGACCACATGCATCCCTTCATGTTGGACGTTTACCCTGGTGGTGATGGCGTCAACCAAAAGGACAATGCGCCGTGCCACGTCGCTAAGAGGGTGCGCGACTGGTTCCAAAAACACGACAGCAATGTCTCCGTTGTTCCTTGGCCGGTGAAATTTCCCGACATCACTCCCATAGAGCACTTATGGGTCTATTTGGATTGACAGTCCCAACGTGCCGACCCACAACCGCGACAACTCCTGGACCTCCGAGCTCTGCTGCTGTCGGAATGGGCACGTGTGCCTCGAGCAAACTTCCCTGGTTTCATTGCGTACATGCCATGCCGTCTCACCCCTGTCATCCGGGCCAAGGGTCCTTATTCTCATTATTAGACAGGTGGGCATATTATAGTGATAAGACAGTGTATGATTTTCCCACTGCGGACATTGTGGGGTCTGAAAACCACCAATAGTACTTGTATGGGTTGAAAGCAGTCGCTTGTCTCTAATTAAGGGTCATTCTTTCCAGGGAAGGGACATAGCTAGAGTCGCAAGACAAACGCATCACCCCCGCCTAATGCGAGTCTCGAAGACGAGCAAAAGTCTAGCAAGAAACTTTTGCCTTTGACCCCTAGGCCACCGGGTCGGCTTATTCGATTGCAGCAAAAGAATGAACCGTCGCGTCGTCCAACAAGAAACAGTCATGACAAAAGAAAGAACGAACCATCAGTTTTTGTTGTTGTTGTTGTTCGTGTGTCTGTTGAAAATAAGCAAACGAATATACATTTCACGGACGAATGTAAAAGATTCGGTAGCAATCGTTTTCTTTGACGTAAAATTTGTGAATGCATAAAACCTGATCAGAAACGATGGCACAAATTATACTGCTTAACATCCTTCAAGTAGGCTTTTTCCAGAACCAATGCTTACGAAAACGTACAGGGAATCGATAATATGTTATGAACAAATGTAAAAGTAATGACAGCTGAAATTTTGAATTTAAAACCTGCTTTGCAGAGCAGTAAATTTTCTAGTGATCATGAATGCAACTCAAAGGCGGTGCATTGCAACTGGTTTTTACGTAACCGAAATAATTTGTTTTCGCAGAAGATATGAATCGTCATCAAGATAGCTGAAAAAAATGTATTCAACATTAAGTATACTATTGAGAGAAAATAGTATAACATATTTAGCTCTTTCATTTTGTCTTATAAATTCCTCGATCGATTTGCGGTTATTTAACGACTGATTCTAATACTTTAACCTGGAACGAATTAACTCGGGGCTAGAAATAGGGGCTGCAATCAGCTCGAACGAATATATCCGCTGTCTGAGAAGTAGGCCAAACATAGCCTGCAACTAGTGAACCTACTCCAGCAAAAACAATCTTGCAAAGCCAGCAGTGCCAGCTGTGGCTCAGCAAAATGTTGCCGTTTGCCCAAACGTCAATAAAATGTCCCGGCGGCCATCACATTGACCAGGAGTTCAGGACAGCAGCTAGCCAACAGTTGGCAACCCCATAGTAATCATATGACATAACAGGGCCGTCAGTTATCCATCACTGGCAGTGGCTGCCACAAGCGACCCTTAAGCGTTCCTGCAAGCACGTGCCATAAATGATGGCTAGCCTAATGTCATCCGCCAGTTTCCCGGCAGTGGCAGCCGGCAATCGCGTGATGTAAACTGATGGCTTGCCGAACCTTGTCCGCCAATTTCTGAATAGTAGTAAAAAAAAAAAAAAAAAGCATCAAGATAATTACAGTTCCCCAAAGGCACAACTCCTCTTTCTTCCTCAAGTAAACTTCTTTACATGACGTCCCGGAGATGTGGGAATTTCCTCAACAAGTCCGAAAAAACTCCCGGTGGCATCGAACCAGCTGCAGCTTGTTTGCGAAGCGGACGCTCTATCCACTATACAAGTTTGCCACTTGAGTCCGCGTGCTTGAAGTTGACCTTTCCTGCGCAATGTGAAACGTAGGGTTCTCTTTTAATTTTTCAGTATTGCGAGTTAGTTTTCATAAATGTCCGTTTCATATAATTTATAAATTAAATTTTTCAACGTAACGAATTTTTTTATTTACTTCACTCACTTTCAACGGGTGTACCAAAATTAAAGACGTTTTCCAAAGTTTTGTGCTGTCCTTGTGGTCTTGAAAGGCGATTGTTTAATTAATATGTTTACCCGCTTATGTCACATTCCATTACATTTTTAAAGTTGTATCTTTTTTATTTCCCGCGGTTCGAAGCTACATTTGTCCTAAATAGGAATTATATGCTATTTTACTTCCGGATATTTTTAGCAGCGAATTCCTCCAATCTTGTGTATTTAACCCATGGATGAGTACATTATATTACCATGGTGCTGCATCTTTTTTTTTTTTTTTTTTTTCAAATACTTGATCATTTTGTAATGAAAATACCTATTTTGTATGCGTATAATTCTTATTTTTTCCAACATAACGATTTTTATTGTCTTTCCGAGACTTTTGTTTGAAGCGGTTTAGAGTATGTTAACGAAAGATTATAAGGGGACCCCTCCCAAGAATATAAAATAAAATATTTACTATTTTCAGACATTATTTCTTGTTATTCATGGGAATGGAGTGGATATGTTTCATGGCTGTAGTGTTTGTATTCTCGTTTCTTCGTATGTTAGTGCAGGAATTTTGTTACAAAATGAATTTCTATAAACACATGAGAGTAACTGACTATTTCTTAGAGTTCATTAATTATTTATATAAGTTTTTTCCGACGGTAATCTTCCTCGACGGGGCTTTTCATTATGAAATTAATTCATTTCTCCACTTATAGCTGTTTTTTTTCCCTAGATCCACCTAAAATAACACGATTTCGTCGTCTTCAACTAACTGTTATCACGAGAGACTGTGAACATGTTACTTCTGCGCATACCCAGTGCCGCTGCTTCCACCTAGTGTTGGGGTTGATTCGGTCACCCGTTACGGGCCACTCGTGGCTCTTGCTTGACTGCCCGTAATTCACAGCGATGCTGCAACGTCATTAGAGGCAGTCATCTGATGGCGCTGCCACCAATGGATCGCTACTGTACCGTGAGTGGCAAATTTCAGCCAGCGGTGATCCATCATTGCCAACTGGTGGCCAGCAGTTTCCCAACACTTCTGTTTTTTCTGAGACGCATCAGAAAGTGTTGCTTTTCCCTTAGTCTTGTTATTCAAAGTTGTGATTTAGAGTGATGATTAACACTAATCCTCCCTGCCTTTTGCCTACTAAAATGGCTACAACAATGGCGACAAATCAAAGAAAGGAGAGAGGATGCCTAACTTGTTTCTTTCCAGTGGCATGATGTCAGTGCCGGGGGACTAGAAGATAATCCAGGAATAGAAGCAATATTTTATTACTAGTGATAGGTTTATGTAGATCTGTGGCTTTGAGCTTGGAAATCAGCATTCTTTGATATCATGTCCTGCACTTTGCTAACATTAAACCGAAGAGGCACTGTGTACGTTAGTGGAAAAAATAACGTTCAACAGGCCATGATAGCAGGCAAAAAGCAAAAACACAAAAATAATTTATTAAAATAAACCTTATAAAATTTGAAATATTCTTTTCCGAAAATTATGATTTACAGCGTTTCTTATCATAGAGATCGGAAGTTGATTCTGTTTCTGCTTTTTGTCCTACGGATTTTTTCTTTTACTTATCTCTCCTGTTTTTATTCTGTTCTGTTGAAATAAAATGAATAAAGTAAATGCATTTTTAATCGGACAATACAATCAAGTAGTTACATCTACGAAAATGAAAAAGCGTTGGGCAAGGAAAAGAAAAGAAAACTAGCACAGATTTAAACTTTCCCGCAAGCGACGTCGACAAGAGTTTGCCGTGCGTGTTGATGGATAGAAAATTCCGGTGGAAGTCACGTGTTTTGGCTAGTCACCAAAGCGGGATATTCTTTTATACCTTGACTGATTAATTTATCCTCCTTTAATTTTCTTTCCGTGCGTGAAAGAGGGGACACTAGCGAGATTAAAAGCTCCGTTGTTAACCCCAGAGTCAACTATACAATTAGCATAAAGAAAATGAACAAATTCAAGATTTTATCTACAATGCACTTCCGAAAGTGTTCGGACAACTCTTTGGAACTTTTGAAGTCAGTTGTTAACCCCAGGATCAGTTATACAATTAACATAAGAAAAATTAACAAATTCAATATTTTATCTGCAATGCACCTCCGATAGTATTCGGACAACTCTTTGGGCCTATTGAGGTCGGTTTTTAACCCCAGTATCAACTATACAATTAGAATAAAGAAAAGAAACAAATTCAAGATTTTATTTACAATGCACCTCCAAAAGTATTCGACAACTCTTTGGACCTATTGAAGTCGGTTTGTAACTCTTTGTACTTATTGAAGTCGGTTTGTAACTCTGTAACGTACCAGGAGATGTGACGTACCTGCCAGAAGGACGCACACGACATAAAGGCAGATAGTAGTCAGAACAAATGTCCGCGTAGCTCAATTGGTAGAGCGACTTATTCCGGAATGAGGGGATCCGGGTTCGAATCCTGGCGTGGACAGAAATGACGGAGAAATTTACTTCGTTATAATGGCGCCCGAACTATCCGGATGACCCGACCGTTCAAAATCTCGCATTGGTGTGATGTTATTTCCACACCGCGAGATAGGAAAAATAAGAGCAGCGCTTCGAAAAAAAAAATAAATAAATAAATAAATAAATAAGGAGGAGATGATGTAACGTACCAAGAGATGTGACTACCTGCCAGAAGGACGCACACGACATAAAGGCAGATAGTAGTCAGAACAAATGTCCGCGTAGCTCAATTGGTAGAGCGACTTATTCCGGAATGAGGGGATCCGGGTTCGAATCCTGGCGTGGACAGAAATGACGGAGAAATTTACTTCGTTATAACTCTTTGTACTTATTGAAGTCGGTTGTTCATCCCAGAATCAAATATACAATTACCATAAAGAAAATGTATAAATTCAACGTTTTATCAACAATGCACCTTTGAAAGTATTCGAACAACTCTTTGGATTTATTGAAGTAGGTTTCCAAAGAATGTTGAAATTCAACCGTTAATTTCTACGAGGAAGAGTCGTTGATAACCACATAGTTATCAGTTGTCTTTGTCTCATGTCAAAAGGATGCGCAAATGATTTCTAATATTCCAATCTTAATATTCAGTGAATTTGAGACAGTCGATGACTGATGTCTGATGACTAAAGCTCGGATATTCCATCAAACTGCTTACCTTGCATATTTTAGCCACTTTGAGGAATAAAGGCATATTTTTACATTTAGTACATATTTTTGCATACACTCTGAACATTTTCTAAAAAAAGCACTTTTAAAAAACGAAATTATCACTTTTTAGACTTACTTCTTAACACCATCGTGGTAACACAGCGAAACCACTTTTTAAAAATCCCCCCCCCACCATTACAGAATGGTGGTACTCAAACGAATCCACTTCCAATCAAAAGAGAAATGTTTAGTCTATTCTCCACTAAACAACTGCTGCAGTCGTTTACGTGGGGAACATGGATTTTTTCTGCAGTTTATTACGTTTCGCACGCGGAACGAATTTCCGATATCGTCCTTCCGGTGCGGATTGCTCAATGATCGCTCAAGCCAAAAAACTCATAAGAAAATCAACTGTCATCAGATTATTTTATTAAAGATTATTTTAACAAACTTTCGACAGCTACATCTTCTCTGGAAAAAACGAATGAAACATTAGGAAAATATTTCAGAGTGTTAGAAGACATCAAGAAAGACACTGGAAATATACCTGGCGTACAAGGACAAACTATGCAAAAAAATATTGCAAGATGCTCTTTAGCAATGCTGTTTTAGAAGCAAAAAATTAAAAATAAACAAAACTTCAAGGAGAAAGAATTGATTGTGAAAGTACATTATGTCTTCCACTTATACTGCGTGTTTTAGATAAGTTCCGATGACCTCTGTGGATTGGAAAGGACTTTTTCGATGTATACGTATTTTTTCACTGAGAGAAGGGGTGCTTTTCCTTTTGAAAATATAAAAAAGCATTTACGAGGGGATGCTGAAAAGTTCTCTGCCTAACTCACTTCCTACAGGAAGTGAGTTATAGCATTGATTTGCCACTGTAGCTCGAAAGAGTGTTCTTTTGTATTGTGAAGTACCAATTTTCAGACTAATAGCTCTTTTTTTTTGTAGATGTTTGACGTCCTAAACTGAATGATGTCTATGCGAAGTGTTGAATTTTCGAATGTTGAACTCCGGGCTGTCACGAAATTTCTAAAGAAGAAAGCTGCACGCAAACATTAAGTGAAACGTGCCCTTCATATTCCACTGTGAAGAAATGGCGTGCCAATTTTCAGCTTACAGACTTTGAGACCGAAGGTGCGGCAAGATTTGGGAGTCCTTCAACAATGACAACACCCGAAATTGTTGATTGTGTTCATGAATTGATTTTGTCAGATCGGCGAATCTCGGCTCAAACAAAAGCTGAGACACTGGGGATATCCACGGAATGTGTTTGGTTCATAATTCACGAGAACTTGGATATGCTGAAGATGTCAGCGGAGTGGGTGCCCAAATATTTCAACGCCGAGGAGAAACGAAAACGAGTGGACACTTCCAAATCGCTTTTACAGCATTTTGAGTGATCTGGAAATATTTTTTTGCAGCGACTTGTCACTGTTGATGAAACGCGGTTACGTCACTACGATCCAGAGATGAAACAGCAGTCCCTGCAGTGGCGGCACTCAGGTTCTCCACGGCCAAAGAAATCCAAGACTCAAAAGTCTGCAGAAAAGGTCATGGCAACATTTTTTTTAAAATTCGGAAGGCGTTTTACTGACTGACTGTCTCCCGAAGGGCCAAACAATAAATGCTGAATGCTATTCCAACTTGCTGTACTGATTAAAGGAGGCGTTGAAGGAAAAAAGGCCTGGAAAACTGCGGAAAGGTGTTCTCGTTTTGCAGGACATTGTGCAGGCTCACAAGGCTGGCAAGATAATGGATGTTTTGAGGAATCTGAGGTTTAAGTGCATAGACTATCCAACCCACTCACCAGACCTTGCTCCATCGGACTATTTCCTGTTCCCAAACCTTGAAAAAGGTTTGAAAGGGAAGCCTTTATCAAATGATTTGGAGGTGATATCAGCAGCACAGCAGTATTTGAGTGATCAGACTTAACAATTTTTTTGGAAGGGTTAAAGAAACTCCAGAAACGCTGTGCCAAGTGTGTTGAACTTCGGCGTGAATATGTGGAATAGTCTATAGGTTTCATGGCTCTAGCCCATTTCCTTCTTGGTGAGGCCGAGAACTTATCAGCATCTCCTCGTAGTTAACATGTGCAGTCGTGAAAGCATTCTAGAGTAAAATGTACATGCATTTATATCATCTAATCGTACGAATGCTACAGAAAAACTTTCAGGAATGCTAAATGTATATTTCTTCTATTTTAGAGTATATTATTTGATTCCATTGCATAAATGATTGCTTGTTTTTGAGGTTTTAGTACCTTTACTGATGACATAGAAATGGATGATAATTTATTTTCCCATGCTTTATAAAAAAACACATTCCCGTTCCTAGATTCATCTAACAGAAGATAATAGATTCATAAAACAGAAAAGAAATGTGATTTTAAAAGCCTCAGAACCTTATCAGTGTACTATAAGGCCACATCACGACGCTCGGCACAAAAAATTTGTTTAGTTTTGAAGACCAGTCTCACGACTGTGCACTTACGGTGACGTATCCAAAAAGCAATTTTATACAATTTCGAAATGAGTAAACTAATTCTCATCCGTATGTCTCTGAATTTGTCAAAGGCAATACTCATCCTTCTAATGCTATTATAAATGCCTGGAATGCACGATTTTGAGATCAGTAATTGTCTCAAAACTCTGCTGACTTCTGAAGAAAATTTCGTGTGGCCGGAATTGTAGACTAACGAGAGAATTTCGTTTTGCCGGACTTTTTAACTAACTGCCAGTTTCGAAGACTAATTCCAAATGTACGAAGGTTGTACCGAAAGTAATGCAAAAGTGGGCATAACTTTTTTATTAACTAGGGTCGTTCAAACTGAAAAAGACATACAAAGACTGCAGACAACTGAAAGAGGAATAGAGAGGTGCATGCCTGGTGTAACCAAGAAAGATAAAAAGAGGAACTCATGGATAAGGAAAATGACAAGTGTGGAAGACATCATGATTAGAGTAAAATCCCTGAAATGGCAATGGGCTGGACATGTTGCCAGAAAACGGACCACCGATGGACAAACGAATTTTTAGAATGAATTCCAAAGCACAGGACAGGAAAAGACCTAGAAAAAAGACCACATAGGAGATGGGTTGGTGTGGGCAAACAAGCCCAAGGCAGTCCGTTCTTGAGGAAACTTGGGGTGACCTTCATCCAGCAACGGATTGATAAAATATTATTATTATTATTATTATATATTCGAATGTAAGGTCAGGTGATGCGTAACATCACAGCCTCTCCTTGACAAATGTCAACCCCGCCTTCTCGTGGTGCATCCTGTTCCCACTAAAGGGTCTCTGACGACCGCAAATAGCGGTATAACTATACCATCGGGATCAGAGGAAATGCTATCCCACACTCGCCAACCCGCTTGGCCAGCGTCGTGAGTTATGGCCAAACACCTCCAAAATGACTCTACAACTTAAATCTTGGCCCTCAGTCTCCGGCAGCTGGAATGTACCTGGCCAAGGCAGCGGCCAGTGCGACATGAAGGCAGAGGGTGCTAAGAATCCCCGGAGGACCGGACTAGGCTGCCATTTGATGCTGACCTTGGCTACCTACAACGGACGCTCCCTATCTTCTGATTCAAGGCTTCTTGAATTGGAAAAGGAACTACAAAGGATCAAGTGGGACATCGTCGGGCTGAGTGAGGTAAGGAGAAAAGGAGAAGATCTCATTGAACTGAAAAGTGGACATCTCTTCTATTATCGTGGGACAGATACTGGCAGAACTAGTGGTGTTGGATTTATAATAAACAAGAAACTGAAGGATAAAGTGGTAGAAGTTGAAAGTTCCTCTGACAGAGCTACACGACTCGTTATCCAACTATCGAGAAGATACCAGGCTCAGATTATTCAAACTTATGCACCCACCACAAGTCATCCTGAAGAAGAAATTGAAGAATTTTATGAGGAAATTCGTCATCTAAATAATAAAGGTAAGCAGCACTTGAAGATAATTATGGGAGATTTCAATGCACAAATAGGGCACCGGCAACAGAATGAAACTTCAGTAGGTAAATTCGGTCACGGCAACAGAAACCAGCGTGGAAATACTCTCGTTGAGTTTGCAGAGGCAGAAGGATTTTTCATCTTGAATTCCTTTTTCAAGAAAAAGCCACACAGGAAATGGACATGGAGACATCCAATTGGGACGACAAGTGAAATTGATTTTATTATGTGTAACAAAAAATTCGTCATCGAAGACTGCAGTATGCTAAACAAGTTCAACACAGGTAGTGACCATACATTGGTGAGATGTAAGATGCACCTCAACACTAAACTGGAACGTGGCAAGCTCATAAGACAAACAAAATGTATTGACATAACCAACCTTAAAAAACACCATAATACTTTCAAGTTGGAACTGAAGAACAGATTCTCTGCTTTAGAAGGCCTAACATCGGAAGAAGTGGATATTTCGGAAGTTAACAGAAAAGTAACCAAAGCTCTTATGGAAACAGCAACAAAATTAGCTGGGTCTAAGAACAAGTTGCATGTAAACAAATTATCAGGAAAAACCAAAATGTTGATGCAAAAAGAAGAGAGATGAGGACAACTAAAGAAGATGTGACTTCCAAAGTGGAATATATAGAGCTATGCAAGACAGCACGAAAAAGTATCACTGAAGACGTAAGGAAATTCAACTGTGAGCTAGTGAGGAAAGCAATTGAAAACAACCAAAGCCTAAAGATAGCAAAGGAACATCTCAGTAAGGGAAGAAAACAGATTATGGCTCTGAGAAAAGAAGATGGTTCTATAACAAGAAATAGAGGCGAAATTTTGACAAGAGTGAAAGATTTCTACTCCAAATTATATGAAAGGGATGATACATGTACTCCAGACATCATGAAAGGTACCAGAGTTCTTTCAGTCCTCCCAGCAGAAGTTGCTCATGCAATCAAGAACATGAAGCGGGGGAAAGCTCCAGGAGAAGATGGAATTACTATAGACATCATACAAGAAGCAAGTGGAGAAATTGAAATAGTACTCGCCCAAATTTTCACTCGATGCCTTAATGAAGGGAAGATTCCTGAGGATTGGAACAATGCTACAATGATCCTGCTACATAAAAAAGGTGACATTGAGGATCTCAGGAACTACAGACCTATCAGCCTCATATCAGTGGTTTATAAAATCTTCACTAAAGTTCTTTCACACCGCTTGAAGGTAACACTGGACATGGCTCAACCGAGAGAACAAGCTGGATTCAGGAGTGGCTACAGCATAATAGATCATATCCATGTACTGAGAGAACTAATTGAAAGAGCGAGGGAATATGAACTTCCATTGTGCATGGCTTTTATCGATTATGAAAAAGCCTTTGATTCGGTGAAACCATCAGCAGTTACCACGGCTCTGAAATCCTGCGGTATTGAAGATGTATACATTAATATTATTAATAACATCTATGAAAATGCAAGTGCAAAGATTCGGCTGTTTGAAAATACAACACACATAAAAATTGGAAAGGGAGTGAGACAAGGTGACACCATATCTCCGAAGCTCTTTAATGCCACATTGGAAAATGTCTTTCAATCACTGAACTGGGAAAACAAAGGGATAAAGATTAATGGAGATTATCTAACCCACCTTCGTTTTGCTGATGACGTAGTCATTTTTGCAACTACCCCATCAGAGCTGCAGAGTATGATCCAGGAACTTGCTGACAAGAGTAAAGAAGTATGATTAAAAATGAACTTTCAGAAGACAAAAGTGATGTTCAATGCTTTTACAAGAAATGAAGATTTATCGATTGATGGAGAAAAACTGGAGATAACAGATACGTATGTTTATCTTGGACAGCAGATATCAAGTGAGGGTCACATTGATGAAGAAATTAATCGGCGTACAAAACTTGCCTGGAGAGCTTTTGGAAGAAACAGCATAATTTTCAAGAGCAATATGCCATTATGTCTTAAAAGAAAAGTGTTTGATCAATGCATCCTTCCAGTGCTTACGTATGGTGCAGAGACGTGGACCTTAACTAAAAGAAACATACAAAGGCTGCAGACAACTCAAAGTAGCATGGAGAGGTGCATGCTTGGTATAACCAGGAGAGATAAGAAGAGGAACTCGTGGATCCGAAAAATGACGAGAGTGGAAGACATCATGATCAGAGTTAAATCCCTGAAATGGCAATGGGCTGGACATACTGCCAGAAGGACAGACCATAGATGGACAGCCGAAATTTTAGATTGGATTCCAAGGGACAGGAAAAGACCCAGAAAAAGACCACATGGGAGATGGGTGGATGAAATTCGTAAATATGCGGGAGTGACATGGAGGAGACTGGCACAAGACAGACCGTTGTGGAGGAAACTTGGGGAGACCTTCGTCCAGCAGTGGATTGATAATGGTTGACAATGATGATGATGATGGTATTCGAATTTATTTTTCAAAGCAGATTTTTCTGGGTCAGATCTGGGTCAGGTTGGGCTTCATCATGTGACTGCCGGGTCCGGTTCCGTGTTGGGTCAAAAAATTTGACCCATTTCGAACTCTGGTTCCTTCAAGCATAGTTGACCCTAAATAACCTGCGATTTCGCTCGCCAGCCCTTTTCAAGTGCGGAATATGGGGCGAACCTACCTCAGAGACGATGCACAGATCAAGACGGCAAGTTGCAGCAATAAGCCTTCGTCGGTGTAGTTCAAGCGGTGGAATATTCGACTCCAGAGAATGAAGATGCTGGTTCGAATTTCATCACCAGCAAATTTTTGTTTTTACGCTATACGTTGTTCTACAATTTAATATGTGTTGGTAAAAATTGAGACAACTACAAAGTGCCAAAAATACTAAATTTCCAATGCTTTTCCGCCTAGGCTGCGTGCTTCTGGCTCAGGTTACTGCTGGAATTCAGATCGAATCCCGGATCAAACTTGAATGCTGCGGGGTAAATTCACCCTGTCTTCTGGAACCAATTGCGCTTAATCAGAAATAAGCGACTCTTTGTAGCAGTGGATGATCTTGTGTGTCGCTACCCTCAAATTAAGCAAGTAAATTAAGAACAAATCTTCGAATACTGCGCTAAATCGGAACTAGGAGACTCTTTAAGCGACTCGTTTCGTCTGACCAAGTACCCACATCGCATGAATAAAAACAGTTGGTAAACTTTTGCAGTGCTGTTCCTACTCTGAAACTAATTGTGATGCAATGTAGATAATCGTTGTTGGCCCAATTATCAGCGAGACACAGGCGATCCATTTCTACACTACTGTTAATAGAAATTGCAACACCAAGAAAGAAACAAGCAATCAGAATGAAATTAGTTGTGGTACAAGCTGCAAACGATCGCAATTACATACCGGTTCGTGATGTGGAAGGCCAAAAAATCAGCAGTAAGTAAATCCACCATGGGCGGTGATGACCGACCCCACACGCAGTGGGATTGAATAAAAGCAGAGTTTCGGTGGTCCTCTGTGGTATTGCATTCCATTCTGATTCTACACGCATCCACAATCCGTTGGATGTGGCAGGCAGCAAGGTCATGCAAGTCAGTCTTTGCGCGATGACACCCCAGACGTTTTCTATAGACGACAAATCTGGCAAGCCAGCAGGTCAGGAAAAACGAGCGACTTCATGCGCACAGAGTACATCTTAGACAGTACGAGTAACATGGGGTCGGGCATTGTCTTGTTGGAAGACGGCTCCCGGGATCATCTGAATAAAGGATAGAAGTTCAGCTTCGAACACTTCCGTTATGTAGCGTTGGCTGTTCAATGTGCATGTGATCCGTAGTAGGCGAGTGCGTGAATGAAACGCAATAGCGCCCCAGACCCTCATGCTCGGCGTGGGATCGGCATGGCTCTGCATATTGCAGCCTTCCAGATACCGTTCACCACGGTATCTGCGAACAAGGATTCGCCCGTCCTGGTGCATCAGATTGAATCAGGATTCGTCCGAAAACATAATGCGTCCACATCTCTGCTCCATGCGTAAGCACTGGAAGGATGCATTGATTAAACACTTTTCTTTTAAGACATACTGGTACGTTGCTTTTAAAAATTGTGCTGTTTCTTCCAAAATCTCCAAAACCAAATTCCATACGCCAATTAATTTCTCCGTCAACGGGACACTCGCTTGATATCTGCTACCCAAGGTAAATTTAGGAATTGGTTATCTTCAGCTTTTCCCCATTAATTGATAAATCTTTATTTCTTGTAAAAGCATTGTACTTCAGTTTTGTCTTCTGAAAGTTCACTTTTAACTCCACTGCTTTACTCTTCTCAGCAAGTTCCTGGACGATACTCTGCAGCTCTGAAGTATTATTTCAGACCTCTGAAAAGTTCTTTGATATATTTATTTTATTTTCAGAAACAAACCCCATATAAAACAGGGTCGAAGTTGGGTCAGTAGCACCTTGACCCGACCCGTTCGGCCCGGTAGCCCGCGACCCGTTTCCATCTCTGGAAGGAACTCTGTGTAGAAGGAATTCCCATTCATTCCAAACGACTATGTGGAAGGAAGAAATATCGCCCATTTTTCTCGGACCTCAAGCACAGAACATTTGTTTTAGGTTTGGGCGCCAATACAGCGAAACACACCAAATTTTCCGGTGATAGGCTTGGAAACCACATCTTTCTTCTCTGGAGTTTGAATCACATCGACGAAGGCTTATCGCTGCAAC
Organism: Macrothele yani; assembly: GCA_039090855.1. Lineage (NCBI taxonomy): Eukaryota > Metazoa > Arthropoda > Arachnida > Araneae > Macrothelidae > Macrothele > Macrothele yani. The sequence continues at coordinate 83,781,507 of CM076993.1, read as the reverse complement.
TTTGACATGTGCGTCACTCTGAGTCAGATACGTCACAAGCGGTCACATCGATGAACAACTTATGGTAAAATCCAATCTTTTGTAATTCTAAATTGCAGGAGCCACATGAACATGAAGTAGAAATCACATATACGCCTTACAGTCGCGTGGCATGTAATGAATATTGCTCTGACAACTGCAACAACAAACTCTTACAATCTTAGCTATCTCCATACACTCCACACGCTTTGCATTTGATGTAGATTTGTATTTGTTTTCACTCGCTATCAGCTTTTCCAAACGTACAAGAAGATTCGTGGAAGTAATCTGCCGTTCAGTAGGAAACAATGCAACAGAGAATTAACAAAATGTGCATAAGAAACAGAAACTGAAAAGGAGGATTAAAGCAGAATAATATATTCTCATCGTCAAATAAACAGTTGCACTCAAAAGGACGTGTCGGATTGCAATGATATTCGGGAGGAAGTTAAAGCTTGCCAGGAACAATACATGATTAAACATTGACACTCATATGGGCAATATTTATTGATCTACAAGCCAACATGTAATGTCTGTCAGTATGGTGTCGGGCCGCCATGTTTGCTCACACCGCATGCCAGACGTCTCGGTATGCGGTTGTACAGGTTTGTAATGGTTTGTAATGGTATCCTCCGATAAGCATCCCATGCAGCTTGAACCTTTTCACGCAGTTCCTGCAGATTGTGCGGTATAGGTGGAGTGTGGATGGCGCGTCCAATGGCGACCCACACATTTTCAATCGGCAATAGGTCTGGTGAAGGGGATGGCCATGGCAGAGTGTCAGTGCCTTGAAGGCAATCTCTCAAGACAGGAGCAGTATGAGGACGAGTGTTGTCCTGTATGATAATCGCACCGGAGTGAGCGTTAAAAAAAGTAGGGCCACTGGTTGCAGGGCCTCATTAACGTGACGTTGGGCTATCAAAGCGCCTGTATCCAACACAAAAGGTGATCTGGCATCGGAGGCTATTGTACGCCACACCATGACACCAGGCCTTTTGGACGTGTGACGCTCGACAACAAACCGTTCATCTTGGCTCTGACCACGGTGCCTCCACACACGGATTCGTTGGATGTCTCCTCCAAGACAAAAGCGCACTCGTCACTGAAGATCGCCCGTTCCCATTCTGAGTGGCTCCATGACAGTCTGGCATGACCCCATTGCAGTCTCCGGCGACGATCAATGGTGTTTAGGGAAGTCGTCGTAACGGGCTGCATGCGTGGAGCCCTACGTCCTTTAGCCATCTTCCGATGGTGCTGGCACTAATCGGACGATACATGGAGGGCGCCACTGCTCGCTGATTGTCTGCATTCGTGGCTGTTGGGTCACTCATCGCATGTGGGAAAACCCGTCGGTCCTCCCTCTCCGTGGTTCGTCTAGGTCTCCCAGACCTTTCCTGTCGCCACTGAGTGCCTTGCTTTATCCACTGCCGCCAACAGCGTGCTATGGTGACATCCACACGACTGGTATTGCGAGTAATACGGCGAAGAGACCATCCCGCTTCCCGGAACCCGACGATGCGTCCCCTCTCTCGAACTCCTCCAACTGCTCGAATTGTTTCCGAACTTTTCCCCGAGGCATACTTCACTTACAAAGGATGCTACCAACACAACAGCATGAGTCATAAAGGCAAGCACGCGCAACGGGACGACCTTATATAGCCGCTCAGGCACAGCGCTACGACTCTTCTTTGCTGGAGTTACATGCGCGGCCGAGCATGATACTTGAACCATTTGCATGTCTCACGATGTCAAACTCACCCACCAAGTTTCATTTCTGTCGGCTGCTTCCTTCTGGGAGAAACCACTTTTTTGACAGTGAGTGTATATACATATATATTGGGTGCAGTAAATTCATTAGGATATCAGTTAATCGAAGCAGGCATTTATTTGAGACAATTCTTGAAGAGGATTCCAAGTTAGCTCTTTGGGATAAAGCTGGGGCAGCCGCTTAATTGGTCCAAAATGTTCTAACCCCTGTATGTCCCAATTAACCGGAATCTACGATGTAAAATATCTTGTTTGGTTCCCAAGTTGATGCGAAAACGTGTGAGCAAAAATCTTAAAGTGTTTCTTTGTACATGATTTTCTTTACAATTGGTTGTAGTATATTACTGCTGAAACGAAGAATGCCCGATTCCCCGTTGTTTCAGATTTTCCAGTGAGTTGCACTTCACTGTGGAATATCGTTGAGTGTTCAAAATGTTTATCCAAGGCTTCGATGTAAAATATCTTGTTTGTCGTACGAGTTTTCAAAATCCGTGACTGTAAATATTCTAAAAAACAAAATCTTCACAATTTGCGGCATAAATATTTCTAAAAAGAGCCTTGAAATTGATTATTTCTCCAAGTTAAACATTCGGTGTTTCGGGGGCTTCTGTACATCAAGCGTAGGGGCAGTGGTTCTAGCGATGGAATGTATATTACGGGCTTTTATTTTAGATAGGAAACTGGCATTTCTTTTTATTTCCATTGAGGAAGAACAATACCTCAAGGATGGATAAGGAAAGAAAAAGAGGCTCCCACAGTTAGAACATTTTTTTTGCGCACTGCAGGGAGGGCGAGTGTTTTTGGGGACGACAGGAAATCTGGACTCCCGAAGATTAGCAGCGCTTTTGATGGGCTTCAGTGGAAGCGACTCTTTTTCTTCTTAGTCCTCTTCTCCATCAGTCGTACACTGCCTCTTCAGGGCAACAACGTTTCTGTCACTAGGCAGTCAATTTCACGCCTCATGTCATCTGTACCTTTCTTCTGAACTCCTCCTTCTCGTCAGCGGCCCCTCTCTCTATATCTTACTGACAACAGCCTCCCAGTGAGGCCTACCTGATCTTTTGTCTCCCCTTCGCCTTACAGGGGCAAGGCAATAGTTCCTCATCATCGGCCCTGAGATAAAGGAAAATATCGAATCGGGTGGACAAATGGTACTTTTGTCGCACCACTGGATTCTCGGTTTCCTAATCATCGCAACTGAATTGATAACCATCATTGCGCAACTTACCAACTTTAAATGTTATGTGACTAAGAATCGAAAAAATACAATACGTACCCATGAATGAAGTCTTTATTTCGTCAGAAGCTCTGTCTCATTAGCAGAAGCAGTACTGAAGAGATTATAATAGAACTGCCGTCTCCGGTATAATGACCAAAGCTTTTCAACTCAAATTTCAAAGCTTACACAAGAAAAAAAAAGCTGTGTAAAGACTGTCATATGAATTAATAGATTCATTGTAAAGTTTTAAAAAACGAAAGAAAAAAGGAAGAACGAGAAGAAATTCAGAAGGTTAGAACATAATTTCTTCCATTACATTACTTCAGAGTATGACACACTCAAAGTTGATGTAATTTTAAAATGCATAGAACACTGTTCATCGCAAGCGTAAGAAAAAGAAAGAAATCAAAGGGAAAGCAAAGGGAAAATCAAAACACCATTTGAGAGTAAAGTCTACTTTAGAGTAGTTCTAATCTTCAAATGAATAAAAAATGTTTGTTTTAAGTTTACAGAACAAAAAAAAGAGGAGAAAATTAAAAAATAAAAAATAAAAACACATTTTTTTTTAATAAGACGAATTCGAAATTTCAATTTCCGTGTCGAAGTTCTTCTAATGACAGCTGAAATTGAAAGTACAGAAGAGTGACATCTGGGGTGTAATGACTAAAGCTTTTTAACTCAAATTTGAAAGCTCTGAGAATATAAAAGGAAAAATTTCTTCCATTACGTTATTTGAGAGTACAGCATACTCAGATTTGGTGTAATTTTAAAATGCACAGAACATTGTTCATCCCAGGTGTGCATAAGATAAAGGAAGCAATCAAAGGAAAAAAGGAAAAACAAAATTATATTTTTATTTGAGATTAAGTCTATTCGGGGTAGTTCTCATCTTCGAACAACGGAATAACACTTCTCTTAAGCTAACAGAAAAAAAAGAGAGGAGTAAAAATTAGAAAGTAAAAACATATATTTTTTTTAGGAAGAAAAATTCAAAATTGCATTTTTCGTGTCAAAATTCTTCTAATGGCCGTGGAAACTAGGAGTAGAGAAGAGAAATTTACTACCAACTGAAATTGAAAGTAAGAAGACAAAAATTCTGATGGCAGTTGAAATTGAAAGTAGTAATGAACATAACGTCTCGGGTGTAAAAACCAAAGCCATTAAATAACTTATGTTTTCACTTCTCTACTTCCAGTTTCAACTGCCATTAGAAGAATTTTGACACAAAATATGCAATTTTGAATTCGTCTTTTTAAAAAAAAATGTGCTTTTATTTCATAATTTTTTTTTTTTTGCATGTAGAATAAAGACTGTCATATGTTTTAAAAAAAGGGAAGGAAAAAAAGAAAACAAATTCTGAACAAAATACATTGTATCTTTCTTACAATATATTATAAGAAAGTATGGCACGTCCAAAGTTGTATTTTGAAATGGATAAAACACTTTGTTTTGCAAGTTTGCACGAGAAAGAAAAGAAGTAAAACGCAAAAAGAAGAGAAAATAAAAATATAATTTGTATTTTAATTTGACAGAAACACCCATTCATATTAGTTTCAATCTTCGAATAAAGAAATAATGTTTGTTTTAAGCTTACAAAAGACAGACAGAAAAGGAAAATAACAGAAAATCAAAACACATTTTTTAATAAGACAAATTCAAAATTGCATTTCCATGGAAAAGTTCTAACGGCGCTAAAATTGAGAAAATCTGTGTGAGTTTTCTTCCAGATTAGCTGTGTATCGAATAAAAGGAAGAACTGGCGATAATATATTTGCTGTGTATCTTTATATTCAGTTAGAATTGGGAAAATGCCGGTGTAATTCTCGAGATCAATGCAATCAGAATGCCAGAATTAGAGATAAGCAATTCTTTTATATTCAAACCTAGAAATACTATCTATAGCAGAAATTTATTTCATGTTACTTTCATGATATAGTACGGCCAGATTTATCTAAAAAACCAACTCTCATCAGGAAACTTGAAAATTTGCATTACAGCTGTTTCTCTGGCAATAGATAGAAATTACGCCTAATTATATCTCGTAAAATATTCAAAATAACAATTAAAATATAATTCGATTTCAGTTTAGAGAAATCTGCTTCAGGATTTTGTCCATTTTTTTTTCAAGAAAATTTTGAAAATGAGCGCAGGACGTTAGATTATTGGATAACGTGACGTTAGATTATTGGATTTCTCTAACATTATGCGGATTTCTAAATTCTCCGTTTGACAACACAGGCTCTCAGGCTATAATCTTCTTCTTACTATCAACTAGCTTCCGCTGAAAGTTTTGAAAATCTCAAGAGTGTTTGCTTTGGAGAAAATGCGGAATTCCCTGTACCAGATGGTCTGTCAATAGAATCTACAGTTGGAGGGTAAAATCTTTGAGACGTGGAGTTAACGAGGGAGAAACGCGAATTTAAGCCTCCTGCACCTATTCCATTGCGCTCAGTTGTTATGTGTTGGGGACAAAGTCTGTGAGTTACCTTTCTTCGTGAAAGTTCTGTTGCGACATCATACTAGTTATTGCAGACGATGTCGGCAACTTTTGACATTTCATCTTCGTTTGACAGAAGATGAACCAATTGGGAAAGTTAGCTCACGCCGAGGATGATGAGGAAAATATTCTTTTCAACAGAGTCCAGCTGACTTTAAAATGGGTTTCACAATTTGGCCCACAAAAATTATTTTTGATATCGTACGAAAATTCATTTCATTCTTCTCAAATAGAATGACGGAATCCACTAAAAGAACCGTATACAAATAAAACCACATAATACAGATGGCGAACACCGATCAAGTGTTAAAGAAAAGGAGTTTTATAAAAATAATGACACCCTATTTTTGGAATTAATTATCAAACGAGGAAAGTGCTCTCACAGAAACATGCAGGGAATACAGGGTATGACTACTTTATTATATACTGGCCTATAACCCGTCCTAGGGCGTTTGTTTTTAAGCTTTAAATAAATATTAATATATATATTCAGACTGTCCTATTCGACAGTAAGTTTGAAACTTCACACCGAAGCTTTTTCTACAAAATAATGTGACATCTGGCATTACAAATCGGAACTATCTAAATTATTGACAATGGGGCAACTTCTGTTTTTAAATGCAATTTTGTTCACTTTGACATCTCAAGATTTCAGTTTTTATTGTAGGTGAGAGTGTTTAGATAGATCGATATTTTGCAAAATGTTTAATATAATCAGCACTAAACGCGGAAATTAATTAAATTAAAAAAGTAACAAAATCAAATTAATATTCGAATTGTGCTAATTCAAATTAATATAAAAACTCAACTAGCGGTGATATTAAGATTTCAATTCGAATTTTGCACATCGAATAAATAGAACTCGAGTAAATGATAATCCAATGTTTTTAAATTAGCGCACGATCCCTTTGATATCTCAAAGTGATCACTTTGACATCCAAGAGCACACACGAATTGATTGACACGTGATGGCGCAACAATGCCGACGTTCTGTGACATCAAGCGTTCCCGACAGATCTGGCTGTTTACTAGTTTACTATATTATTAATTTCTGTTAAGCCAACGCAGGAATAGTTGGTCGTTTGTATATTGTTAGCAGATCAATAAAAAAATGACATTATTTTCAAGACAGTAATAAATAGACATCCTTTCTGCATTCGCGGACCTGAAATTTAATTGTACATTATAAACAAGTTTGTAAAATCATGCAATGCATTGATTATAATACGCTTTCCAACATACCAGAAAACATTACTCAAGTTATCAGAATAATGGCTGTGGAATAAATCTCGGTACTGTGCCCTGACCTTTGATCCCATTTCGATGATATTCAACAGAACCGGTTCGGTATACCTCCGAAATTACATGATAAAGTTTCGTTGCAATCGAAGCATTTTTACGTAAGTTACGATGCATAAGGGCTATGGAATAGATTCCGCTCCTGTGTCCTAACCGTTGACCCCATTTCGCCCATTTTCAATACAATTCATCCCCAGGCACGCTCATACAACATACTAACATTTCATCCAAATCGAAGCATTTTTGCGTAAGTTATGGTGCAAAATGGCGATGGAAGTGATTCCGCTTCTATGTCCTGACCTTTGATCCCATTTCGCCCATTTTCAATAGAGTTTGTCGCCAGGTGGTCCCCTACCACATACTAAAATGTCATCGAAATCGAACCTTTTTTACGTTAGTTATGACGCATGATAGCAGTGGAATGGATCCCGCTCCTATGTATTGACATTTGACCCCATTTCGTTCACTTTAAATAGGGTTCTTTCCCAGGTGATCCCCCACCAGACACTAAAATTGCATCGAAATCGAACGATTGTTACGCGAGTTATCTTACGGACGGACATACGCACACAACGCGTGACGTAATGAGGGAGATGGGAATCGTGACCATCTGCTCGCAAGAGTGTGACGTCATAAAACTTTAATAGGATCCACACACAACGCGTGACGTAATGAGACAGATGGCGTGACCGCGCGCCGACATTCTCAAACGCAAGATTGTGACGTCATAAGATTTCTAAGCATTGGTAACATTAATGGAACAACACCATGACACTGAAAACGTGATAATTCGGGGTGGTTATTTAACCCACTAAACGAATTCTCCTAAAATCGATATCAAGCTAAATCGATTTCTAGTACCAGGAAGTTAACGACTTTCATGAAAATTCTTAGAGCCGTTTTCAAAATAAAATGTATATACATACATACAAGAATCGCTACTTTAAGGTGGACGTCAAGTAATTTTGCTTCCCATACTTCCAATGGAAAAACTTCTGTACACATTTTCTTCACAATTAATGCGTTCCAAAGGATGAAAATTTGAACTTCGATTAAAATAAACTGACGGAAAAAAATCCCAACGTCAAGAAGGGGTTGTGTTAGATAAACGACAGTTAGTAGTCGGTGAGAGTACATCTGTAAGATGACGTCTATGCAAATTTCGCGCTCGGCGCATACGTGTGGCGCTAGTAGCGCCCCTCGGAACATGCAAAACAGGTTTGCTGTAAATACGCGCTGTAACGTTCGTGAGCGTTAGTTATCGTTGAGATTCGACGTAGTGTGTTGATGTTAGACAAGAATGCCTTTAAGAAGACGAAGAAGCCATTATCAACAGCTCACGGAGTTTGAACGAGGTCGTGTAATAGGGCTACAAGAAGGTGGATTTTCTTTCCGCAATATTGCAGAACGACTTGGTAGGAATGTAGCCACTGTGCATGATTGTTGGCAGCGGTGGTCAAGTGAAGGTACAGCCTCAAGAAGACCGGGTTCCGGCCGGCCACGCGGCACTACTGAGAGGGAAGACCGCCGTGTACGGCGTATGGCCGTGGTGCATCGTACTGCGCCTGCGGCAGCAATTCGAGCTGCAGTTGCCACCACAGTGACACAACGAACTGTTACAAATCTGTTACTTGAAGGACAGCTCGGAGCCAGACGCCCTGTAGCGTGCATTCCACTTACTCCAAACCACTGCCGTTTGCGACGTCAGTGTGTCAAGCTAGAGCTCATTGGAGGACGGAGTGGAGATCTGTTGTGTTTTCTGATAAAAGCCGGTTCTGCCTGGGTGCCAGTGATGGCCGTGTGTTGGTTAGAAGGAGACCTGGTGAGCGCCTGCAACCAACCTGTGTGCGGCCGAGACACACTGGACCTACACCATGACACTGAAATGACACTTCCTATGACAGCAGGAGCACTCTCGTGGTCATCCCACGCACCCTGACGGCACAGTTGTACGTCGGTCTGGTGATTCAACCTGTTGTGCTGCCATTTATGAACAGCATTCCGAGGGGTGTCTTCCAACAGGATAACGCTCGCCCGCATACCGCTGTTGTAACCCAACATGCTCTACAGAGTGTCGACATGTTGCCGTGGCCTGTTAGATCACCAGATCTTTCTCCAATCGAGCATGTATGGGACATCATTGGACGACAACTACAGCATCACCCCCAACCAGCAATAACCGTCCCTGTATTGGCCGACCAAGTTCAACAGGCATGGAACTATATCATACAAACTGACATCCAGCACCTGTACGACACAATGCATGAATGTTTGCATGCTTGCACTCAACATTCTGGCGGTTACACCGGTTATTAATTTACCAGCATTTCACATTTAAAATGGCTCTTCTCACGCTTACAATAAGCTGTGATCTTGAAACCTTAATCGATTAAATATGTTACCTATACAAATGTATTGCCGCCATTTCATTCCTCTACAACTATTTTTTCGTGGTGTTGGGATTTTTTTCCGTCAGTGTAGTTTCATTTCATAACTTGGAATACTTAATTTTTCTAAACCATAACCGAAATTATGCAATCCAACATTTATTTGTCCACTGACTTCATCAAAGTACAGGTCCCGCCATCTTTTCTCTGGTTTTAACACCACCAAAGGAAAAGTTATTGATTTTTAATCTAATTATGGTTATGTTTTAGAAAATATTAAGTTTTCCAAGTTATAATATGAAGTTATTTTAATCGATGTTCAAATTTTCATCCTTGGGAACGCATTCATTGCGAAAGAAATGTGTTCAAAAGTTTTTCCATTGGAAGTATAGGAAGCAAAATTACTTGACGTCCATCACTCCAAAATCTGTGCTTTCGTCGCAGAATCCATTGGGTACACTTCTATAAAACCTAAGAGTATCTAGTACCGGAAAACGGTAAGTTAACGACGAAACGTCAAAACGGTAATTTTGACGAAACGCATGTTCAAGGAAATTGGTTGCGGCCTTACAAAGAAAAGTCCTGGACGACCATTGCTGGTTCCAGAAAGCGGGGAGGTTGTGAGACAAATATTCACTCATAGCCCTATAATATGGGATAAGGGCGATGGAATGGATCTCAAAACTATGTCCGGACCTTTGACCCCATTTCGTCCATTTTCAATAGGGTTCGTCCCCAGGTGGTCCCCTACGACATAGAAATCTTTTATTGAAATCGAACCATATTTACGCAAGTTATGACGCATAAGGGCAATGGAATGATTCCGATCCTACGTCGTGACCTTTTACCTCGTTTGTCCCATTTTCAATAGGGTTCGTCCCCAGGTGATCCCCTACCACATACTAAAATTTCATGGAAATCGAACCATTTTTACGCCAGTTATCGTGCGGACGGGCGGACGGATAAAGCTGGAGTATCTTCTTCAACCTACGGTTGGAAAGCGTAAAAAAGATAAGCAATGACCCAGGCATGACCGAGAAGGGATTGTCATAACGACACGGACATCCTGCCACTGGGTAAAAACTCGTGACTCTAACATGTTCTCTCTACTTAGATTTGTCGCCATTATTATAGGCCTTTTAATAAATAATCAGTGAGAAAGGATTAGTGCCGATTTTCTTTCCAAATAACCAATTTAAATAGGAAAGGTGAAAGGAAAGCAACGCTCTCTGATGCGGAGGTTCAGTCGTTCCAGCGACGATTGGCCCATTTTTTTTTTTTTGGCAGCGAATATACAGGGTTTCCCCAAAAGGTGTAACCAATTTCAAATGATGATAACTTTGGGCACAAAACTAATATCAGCATTCTGTTTATTGTAGGTGGTAAGGGATACTCTTAAATTTTATAGAAGTTTACCCAATGGATTCTGCAAACGAAAGCACAAATTTTGGAGTGATTTATTGAAACCTGATCCGAAACGCAGGTTCAGCGAAATTTCAGAACAAAATATGGGAGCAAACCACCCACACGTTACAGCATCAGAAAGTGGTACAAGTCATTCAAGGAAATTGGTTGCGGACTTACAAAGAAAAGTCCTCGACGACCATTGCTGGTTCCAGAAAGCGGGGAGGTTGTGAGACAAATATTCACTCATAGCCCTCGAAAGTCAATCAGACAAGCGGCACGACAGCTGGGCATCCCCAAGTCGTTAGTGCATAGAGTCTTATGTCAAGGATTGGAAATGCACCCGTACAAAATGCAGATGACCCATCACATAACCCCAGATGACCACGTAAACAGTTTGCTGAAGAGATGTTGGAGATCACTGCAAGTGCTTAATCTTGAATCTTTCCTGAAACAAATCAGTTTCTCGGATGAGTGCACTTCCAATGTTTCTGGAAAGGTTAATAAACAGAATGTGAGAATTTGGGGAACTGAACACCCGCATTGCACAATAGAACATGAACATGCTAGCCCAAAAGTGAATGTTTGGTGTGTCATGATGGGCGACTGTGTTATTGGATTCTTTTTTTTTCAGGAAGCGACCGTGAGGGCTGATAATAATTACCTGGACATGATTGAGCAGTTTGTGTATCCCCAGTTGGATGAATTTGCAACTCCAGTCATTTTCCAACCAGATGGGGAGCCACCTCATTGGGCTTTGATTATGAAGAGGTCTCTGGATACCAAGTTTCCCAATCGATGGACTGGGCGTTGTGGTCCCATTGCATGGCCCCCACGTTCGCCGGACTCAACACCCTGTAACTTTTTTTATGGGGATTCATCAGCACCCCTGTTGCAGACATTGCTGACCTAAAGAGGAGGATTATAAACGCAATGCAGAAAGGTAATACGGATATTCTCGAACGAACATCGTTGGAACTGGAACACCGTTTAGACATTGTTGTGGTGACAAATGGTGCTCATGTCAAGTGTTTATAAAACTTCATGATCTGTTCTGTCAATTAACACAAGATGTGTATTGAGCTCATTTATATTAAAACTGTTACGATTTTTTGAAATTGGTTACACCTTTATGGAATCCCTGAATTTGTTCGAGCTGATTTCAGCAGATTTTGCTCACCACGAGTTAATTCCCTCCATGCGGATAAAGAGTTTCCTCACGTAAGGTCTAACTCCGTGAATTAGCTTCTCTTTGAAACCTCGGATTTCTTCTTAGTCATATCCCCTGAAAACTTAATTTGGCGTATAATTTACTTCAACAAAATAGTTAGGGATCATAGAAAACAAGACTAGTAACTAGTTCAAATCTTTTATTAGTCTCAATCAGAAAGTATACGTGCAAGATTACATATATCTCACAACATAACACTCTTTTTTTTTTTAGATTGGAGGTATAACGACCACCGTAAGCAACTCAGTGGGCTGTGAGCAGTCACCCGTCCCTAATTTAGGGCCACTGGTTCCAGGGAAGGAAGAGAGCCAGTGTCATAAGACAAACACGACATCCATGCCTCACCGGGATTCGAACCCGGACCCATCTCGGACGAATGATCAGAAGCCATCGCTTAGACCACTGCGCCACCGGGCCGGCTAACTCTCTCTTACATCATATCCTTCCGATCATTCCACCAAACACGCCCATTTCAGACTTCCTCTGAAAAATTGCGCACACAAGCCCTTATCTCTCGAGTCTAACTACTACGGCCATTCCATAAAAACTGAGAATAAAATGACACAAAAGGAAAAAATATAGGTACAGCAAAATGTACAGTATGTTATTCTTTCTCAAAGTATCTTCCCTCGGATGATATGCAACAGTCCTGTCGTTCAGTCCATTTTTCAAAGCATGTGGCGAAGCCAATTTGTAGAAGCTGCTTTAGCGACCCCTGTATAGCTTGAATAACTTCAAGATTTGTGTTGAATGTTGCACCACGGAACTTCTCCTTCATTGTTGAAAACAACCAGAAATCGCACAGGGTGACTTTAGGAATGTAGGCAGGCTGTTGCCTGATTTGAATACTGTATTTCGTAAGAAACTGTTGATCGATTAAGCAGCCACATGTGGGCGGGCGTTATCATGGTCTAGGGTCCACTTGCCCACCAGTTCTGGTCGCGTAATCGATATGTGCCGTCGCAGGCACTTGAAGACTGAAATGTAATACTCAGCATTGACAGTAATTTGTGGAGGAACGGCATGCTGGTAGACTACATTTTTAAAATCAGAGAAAACTATCATAATCACATTCCCAGCTGATTTGGTTTGGTGGACTTTTTTTCGAAGGAGGCGAGCCTGTGTGTTTCCAGACACTCTTTGCATCGGAAGTTATTACTGTGTTTAGAAAGTTTGGATCCTTTGCAATTATTTGTTTCCACCCACGACACACCATGACATCTTCTCGTCAGGTTATGAGGTACTCATCTGGAACACACACGATGCAGCAGTGATTTGCAGCGTAGAATACGTAATGCAGACGTTTTTGAAATATTAGTTGACGCCGCTATGTCTTTACACGTCTTTCGTCGATCTTCTTGCAGGATTGCACAAACAGTGTTAACAAACATTTTCAGGTCGACCAGGCGGAGGAGCGAGTTCTGCCGACAAACGCCCTTTTTTACGCTTACCAACCGTAGGTTGAAGAAGTGTATATGCACCAGTTTTGTCCGACTGTCCGTCTGTCTGTCCGCACGATAACTCGCGGAAAAATGGTTCGATTTCGATGAAATTTTAGTATTTGGCAGGGACCACCTGGGGACGAACCCTATTGAAAATGTACGAAATGGGGTCAAAGGTCAGGACATAGGATCAGGATCCATTCTATCGCCTTTATGTAATACTATTACATGAGCAATTCTTGTATGTATGTAAATTTTATTTTGAAAACGGCTCTAAGGATTTTGATGAAAGTCGTTAACCTACGATTTCCTGGTACTAGAAATCGATTTAGCTTGATCTCGACTTCAGGAAAATTCGTTTAGGGAGTTAAATAACCACCACGAATTACCACGTTTTTAGTGTCATGGCGTCGTCCCATTAATGTAACCCATGCTTAGAAATCATATGACGTCCCACTCTCGCGATGGAGATGTTGGCGCTCGGTCGCGCCATCTGCCTCATTATGTCACGTGTTGTGTGTGGGTCCTATTAAAGTTTTATGACGTCACACTGTTGCGAGCAGATGGTCGCGAGTCCCATCTGCCTCATTACGTCACGCGTTGTGTGCGTATGTCCGTTCGCACGATAACGTGAGTAAAAATTGTTCGATTTTGATAAAATTTTACTATATGGTAGGGGAACACCTGAGAAGGTACGCTATTGAAAGTGAACGAAATAGAGTTAAAGGTCAGAACATAGGAGTGGTATCCATTCCACTGTTCTTGTGCGTCATAACTAACGTAAAAAATGTTCGATTTCGATGAAATTAATTTTAGTATGTGGCAGGGTACTACCTGGGAACAACCCCTATTGAAAATGGGCGAAATGGGGTCAAAGGTTAGGACCCAGGAGCGAAGATCTATTCCATAGCCCTTATGCATCATAACTTACATAAAAATGTTTCGATTGCGACAAAACTTTATCAGGTTATTTCAGAGGTATACTAAACCGGTTCTGCTGAATATCATTAAATGGGATCAAAGGTCAGGGCACAGGACCGAGATTTATTCCACAGCCATTATTCTCATAACTTGAGTAATGATCTCTGGTATGTTGGAAAACGTATCATAATAAATGCATTGCATGATTTTACTAACTTGTTTGAAATCATAGTGCCATCTAAAAATCGTTTACTCACCCAAACATTTAGTTTCGTAAGCTTTTTTCATTAAATCAACTGTTTCTGGAGCCGTTTTACCCAAACGATAGCAAAATGTTTTTGCACAACATGTTTCACCTCTTAACTCTGAATCACTCACCTCCATAAACCTGTATGGCGAAATGCAGACGTATCTTAAACAAACGGGCAATAACAAAACCAGAGTCGTCTGCCACGGCTAGATACTTCCTTAAATCGGTTAGGTGTCTGCTTGGTTATTTTTCTCTTTCACGCTGTTGCCAACTCAAAAAGAGTTATTCTCAGTTTTTATGGATCGGCCTTTGTACATAGATCGCACTTTGACCCGTTGTCAATGATTGTCAACTTCAAATTCGCCGAGGTGAAATTTGTAGAGTTGAGTCAGAAAAATAGTCAACTAGAAGAAACCAAATGTACTTAAGAACATACGAACTGAAAATGAAGTTTATATCAGAAGTATACGTCACACAGTATAGCATTTATTTATTACAAAGCGTACAGGAGCAATGCGTGCATTAGTTTAACCTCACCAACTAAGATCTTTCATGAATTATTCTTTCACTCACTGTTGTTAACGTAGCAATTTTCTAACAATAAAAATATGATTTCTCGCTTTTTATAACCCTTTTTATTTTTATAGGGTTCCATACTTCTGGCTAGATCTTTTAATTCTTATTTACGTAAAAAAATACAGTTAGTTTTTACAAATACCAAACTTTTCAAGCGAAGATCGACAGCTGGATGCAAAGCAGGTAAATGAAAGGACTTAGAAATACAGAGCATACCTGTCTGAGAGGAAAACAAATTACGTAGTTTTACCAGCACGTACGTTATTAAGACTACCCTTTGTGCTGCAGACTTTCACAGGATCTCACAAAAGTTTCGCAAAAATATTTAAAAACGTGTGCCAAGCGGCAACGGCAAAGAGACGGAAGTTAGGTGCTGCGGAAGCACTGTCATCACGTGTTCTTTAGAGGCCACAGCAGCTGGGGGCCATGGTGATTGGTTGCCAACGCTTGTGTCTCCTAATAGTATGCCAGAGGCTGAGGAAGTTGCATCATTACAGCAGGGTTTTAAAAATCATCTTCCCAAATTGACATTTTTGTCAGGAAATTAATAAAGCACGGGAACTAAATAGTGGGCGGCGGGTTGCCGGAAGCCTTATCTTCTTCAGCCTTTGTTATCAACGCTTTCATTAGCAAGGTCTTAAAAACTGCACAAGATGAAAACCACGACCTGGCAAAAGCTTAATAAACTTCAGGTACTTTAAAAGATGATTACGTCGTAAAGTAAGGGCACGTCACACGTGCGCTGCCTCTGTTGCACAAAAATATTAAAATTAAATACTCTTCGTCTTACTTTGCAATCGCTGGATTTAATGCCGAGAGCGGGTAGTAAGCAAACACGCATGTGAAGCAGCACTGAAGGGCCCTCACTGTTGCACATTGCAAGTTTATTCATCACAGTAATAAATTTTAAGGTACACAAAAAATTCACCTAAAAATTAGATGTACCAGTTGCTAGACGCTCGTCTGTATACATACGTAAATAAATATGAGAATAGAAGAAGCTATCGATGTTTCTCATTCTGTCTTCTTGATCTATACGCATGTACACAACGTCAGGGGCGGATTTCCAACTAGGCGCCCGCCTAGTTGGGGCCTGGAAAACGTATACAGGGGCCCCGAAAACGGATAATTGGATTGCAAGTTTCGTTTTGGTTTTCGCGGACTGAAACAAATAAATCCTTAAAGTAACCACTTTGTTTTTATTATCAATTGATATTTTGCTTTCTCGTATTAGCAACATATTCTGTATCTTTTTTTTAAGCTTTCCAACCGTAGGTTGAAGAAGCGTATATGCTCCAGCTTTGTCCGTCCGTCTGTCCATCTGTCCGCACGATAACTGGCGTAAAAATGGGTCGATTTCGATGAAATTTTAGTATGTTGTAGGGGACCACCCGGGGACGAACCCTATTGAAAATGGGACAAATGGAGTCAAAGGTCACGACGTAGGAGCGGAATCATTCTATTACCCTTATACGTCATAACTTGCGTAAATATGGTTCGATTTTAATGAAAGTTTACTATGTGGTAGGAGACCGCCTGGAGACGAACCCTATTCCAAATGGATGTAGTGGGGTCAAAGGTCAGAACATAAGATCGGGATGCATTCCATTGCCCTTATGCGTCATAACGTGCGTAAAACTGTTTCGATTTCGATGAAATTTCAGTATGTAGTAGGGGACCACCTAGGGACGAACCCTATTGAAAATGGACGAAATGTGGTCATAGGATTGCGATGCATTCCATTGTCCTTATCCCATATTATTGAGGTGGACGTCAAGTAATTTTGCTTCCTATACTTCCAATGGAAAAATTTTTGGAAACATTTCCTTCAAAATTAATGTGTTCCCAAGGATAAAAATTTGAACATCGATTAAAATAACTTCATATTATAACTTAAAAAACTTAATATTTTCTAAAACATAACCATAATTATATTAAAAATCAATAACTTTTCCTTTGGTGGTGTTGAAACCAAAAAAAAGATGGCGCGACCTGTATTTTTATGACGTCAGTAGACAAACAAATGTTGAATTGCATAATTATGGTTATGTTTTAGAAAATATTAAGTGTTGCAAGTTATAAAATGAAGATATTCTAATCCATGTTCAAATTTTCATCCTTGGGAACGCATTAATTGTGAAGAAAATGTGTACAAAAGGTTTTCCATTGGAAGTATAGGAAGCAAAGTTAGTTGACGTCCACCTTAAAGTAGCAATTCTTGTATGTATGTATGTACATTTTGTTTTGAAAACGGCTCTAAGAATTTTGATGAAAGTCGTTAACCTACCGTTTTCTGGTACTAGAAATCGATTTAACTTGATTTCGACTTCAGATGAATTCGTTTAGTGGGTTAAATAAGCACCCCGAATTATAACGTTTTTAGTGATGGCGTTGTTCCATTAATGTTACCAATGCTTAGAAATCTTATGACGTCACAACTCGCGTTTGAGAATGTCGGCGCGCGGTCACGCCATCTGTCTTTTTACGTCACGCGTTGTGCGTGGATCCTATTAAAGATTTATGACGTCACACTCTGGCGGCGGGCAGATGGTTGCAATTCCTATCTGCCTTATTACGTCACGCGTTGTGTGCTTATGTCCGTCAGCTCGATAACTCGCGTAACAACCGCTCGATTTCGATGAAATTTTAGTATCTGGTAGGGATCACCTGGGAAGGAACCCTATATAAAGTGAACGAAATGGGGTCAAAGGTCAGTACATAGCAGAGGGATCCATTCCACTGCTGTTATGCGCCATAACTAACGTAAAAACGGTTCGATTTCGATGAAATTTTAGTATGTGGTAGGGGACCACCTAGCGACAAACTCTATTGAAAATGGGCGAAATGGGGTCAAAGGTTAGGACACAGGAGCGGGATCTATTCCATAGCCCTTATGCATCATAACTTACGTAAAAATGCTTCGATTGCGACAAAACACTATCATGTTATTTCGGAGGTATACCAAGCCGGTTCTGTTGAATATCATCGAAATGGGATCAAAGGTCAGGGCACAGGACCGAGATTTATTCCCCAGCCATTATTCTCATAACTTGAGTGATAACTTGAGTAATGATTTCTGTAATGTTGGAAAGCGTATTATAATCAATGCATTGCATGTTTTTACTAACTTGTTTTTTTTTTTGCTTTTTTTTTTGCGCTGTTGATACTCAAAATTTTCGAGTTTTTATCGATGTACTTGTTTTGAAAGGAACAGTGAAAAAACATTTAGCCTTCCTTTTAGTTGAATAGTTTCTCACAACAGCACCTCAATTTTTTTGAATTTTGGACTTTGATAGCCCTTAGGGGTAAATTCATGAATGATATGGGATATCTAAAGTGCCAGACTTAATAATATCATTTGACTTCATATTAACCTCAAAAATAATTTTGAAATGCCTCTAAATATAAAAAATTTGGTTCGATGTGCACAGACAGACAAAGCGATTACATCAGACACTGTTTCTTACAAAACGTTCTAATAATAGAAATATAGAATGGCATTTTAAAAAAGATAAAAACAATTTTCTTGACTCTCTATTATTTTTTTAATTTGACGGACGAAACTTTCGGAGACGATAAGAAGGGGTGAAGGGGGGGGGGGTGAAACAATTAGCGCCTAGGGCCACAAAAGATCTAAAGTCGCCTCTGCACAAGGTGGACAAAAGCTGTACAAATGGTCACGGTCTGATTGTGTCTCCCAAATAGAGATAACAGGGTGATGACGTTAATTTTGCTTTGTCGAGCAACAGTGTGTGTATGTGTGTGTGCGCATGCGTATATACGTGTGTATGTGTGTGTATATATATATATATATATATATATGCATGGGCGTACTGTAGCCACCGCAATCCCCGTAGTGCAAGGGGGCTCACGCTAAGAGGGCCTCTAGAGTCAGAAGAAAGATTTTTCAAAATTTTTGCGGAAACTTCATATGAAACTGGGAAAAAAAAATAGCCAGGAATTTTTGACGGCAGCTTTGAATAAAGTATAAAAAGAATAGCAATTCTTGTTTTTTTTTTCTCATTAAATAAGTAAAATCGTTAGAAATCATTTTCGCTTTAGTTTATAAAAACTGGGCGACCGAAAGTAGCTATTCAAGAGGACGACTTGAGGCCCCTTTTCACAGCCATAGCAATAGTTCCTATGCATGTATATCAACAAGAGAATGGGAATCAAATATCAGTTGAATATATAAAATTTTTTATATCAATGAGGATAAGGAGTTATATATATTACACTTGTTCGCACATAACTACACAGCCGTCTGAATATAATGAGCTAAAAGGTGTTTACGGGAACGAAATAACAGAGACCTGTGTCATTTTATTTTATAACAAAGTCAAAAGAAGAGACTTTTACTATGTGCAAAACATTGTAAGATTATCAATAAATGAAATACGGGATTACACCATTGTCCAATACAAATTTGGGAGACATGAATCCATTTATTGGTGTAAATACGACATGGTTGTTAAGTCAGATAATATCCGAAAACTTTGAAACGACAAATTTTGAAGATGACAATCCGATTTTTGGCGTAAATATGACAAGGATGGTAAGTCAGATAATATCCGAAAACTTGAAAATTTTCATCGTCCTGGAGCGGGACTCGAATCCGCGTCTCCCAGAAAACGCCCGGGTATGCTAACCACTACACCACCCAGAACGACCAAATATGACCTAATACCGTATTTCTTTCATGATTTATCTGCTTCTCCGGGCAAACACGGGATAAGATTCTTAACCTCCAGATTCGCTAAGCATGAATGACAGTTGCTTCGACTAGCGAATTCTGTGATGGTTATATTCAAATTGATCGGAAACTTGAAACTTGGTCGTTCTGGGTGGTGTAGTGGTTAGCATACCCGGGCGTTTTCTGGGAGACGCGGATTTGAGTCCCGCTCCAGGACGATGAACATTCTCAAGTTTTTGGATATTATCTGACTTACCATCTTTGTCACATTTACGCCAAAAATCGGATTGTCATCTTCAAAATTTGTATTATATGGCGTAATCCCGTATTTCTTTCATGACTTTAAAACGGATTCACATCTTCCAAATTTGTATTGTGACATTATGTTAAGTGCGTCATTCTTCAAGGTAAACAGTTTCAGTGTTTGTTCTTTTTTCGTGCCACAATTTTTAAATGTCAGTTTTTTATTAACTTATTTATGTTCTGTGTTTTTGCATAAATTGGAAAAAAGTTATACGATACTATCACAAGGCCGTTACGTGTTTTGTCGGTGTGATCGTAAGGTATTTCAAAGAGGCTAGCTTTAGTTCTCTAAACGAATAAAATCTGCATGATATGTTTAAGTTTGGCGTAAGAGTTTTATAATGCTTTGTATTGGTATAAACCTGGGGCAGCTTTGCTTATAACGTGTACATTTGTCTTACACTCAGTAAATTGGAACAATTTTGGTTTTACGAAAAATACCTATAGGCCCCAAATAATTTAAATTATTTATACGCCCATAAAACCTAATTAATAATACGAAATTAGAAAATTTCTGAAATTGAAAGTAAATAGTTTTTAGCAAAAGGGCCTCAAAGATATTTTTGCGGGGGACCGCGGGTTTTTCAGGTACGCCACTGTTTGTGTGTGTGTGTGTGTGTGTGTTGTAAACATTAACATGCCTTACGCCCTCTAGAAGGGAATGGTGCATTAAGAAAATTTAGAAACTACGTGCAAAATATTTGTCACTATGAGCTCTTCTCAACACAAAAAAAAAAGTTTTACGATTCGGACGGTTCGACGCAGAAATATCAAGAAAAAGAAAAAAGATACATATTTATGTTTCTAGGGGAAAACCTTTGCGCTATTTTGAACAGGAAAAAGGAGCAAAATAGTTTCCACCGTATGCGGTATTCAACCAAAATATAATTTTTTTCAATTAAATTATTATAATCGTAAGTACTGTTACGATTAGACTGGAAACCTAAATATGCGTTTAATCCCCGCTGTCGCCAGATTGTGCTTTACGAAATGGAACTTAATGCGAAATAACCTACACTGCCAACTTTATCTGATGCACACATACTTTTTCTGTAAAATAGGCATGAAGTACAGATTTGTGCCGCTTAGCGGGAGAACTATGCATTATTTAAAGAAGAAATTGTTCGCAAAACAAAATGATCTTCGTCGTAAAAGATATCATGGCAAAGAACGAATTGTTTTAATCGGATTTTTAGAAGCAATGATATCAAATAAAACGCATTTTAATTTTTTTTAGTATCTACATTTATGCCCCCTAGCTGCGAAGCATACTGAAAAGATCGAAATGCACGAATTCTGTTGTCGTTCTCCTTGTTCAGGCCACCCAATGGAAAACAAAATTCGAATGGGACTTAAGGGTGCAGAAACGTGATGTCTACAGACTGACTGATGGACATGGCGAAAGCCGATTTTCTTTTTTAAAAGAGAAATTGAAATTCAGTATCGAGTGATGCTGAAAATTGAGAGAAACAATGTACGTTGTATATCAAGTCTGAGTGATAGTATACAATAGTTACAAAACGTGCTTTAAATGTGTCACTTCATGGGTCAGAGATGTTCTTCAAGAAGGGGCAACGTTAATTTGTTTAAATTTAAAGAGTAGAAGAGGGCATAACTAAAAAGAGAATTTCTAATTTCTGAGGCTGAGAATCATTACTAGACGACGTGTCAGCATTCGTTCCTATCCCTTAAATGACCACAGCACCTAAACGCCAGTACAAGCAAGCGACCACGGCAGAGATGGAAACGGGTCACGGGTCAACGGGTCGACAATTTCTTGCGGGTACAAAGGGTTGGGTTAAAGAGTTCCAAACCCGATTTTGACCTGGTTTTATTCCCGTTTTATTTTTGAAAAGAGAAAAATATGTTCCAAAGAAAAATGCGCGTTGTGGAATTCTGTAGTCCATACTGGTGCCTACAGAGTGAATAATGATTTGCCATGCAAAAATATTGTCGTCTCGTTTTTATAAAGCAACGAAGATTTCCATCGACCGACGTCAGACACACCGACACTATATCGTTAAAAGATACTTCCTTTGCGTTCTTTTACAGTGCGATTGTCCAGGGCAAGGTACAGGCAAACGCCATTCGCCTGCTTCACAGCTGATTCACTCTCTTCGTGTGAAGTTCACTGTATGACTAAGAGTTACTTTTCACATCGCATCTTTTACGTTGAACATTCAGAGGTTTTTGATTGATGTGCTAACATCCGGTTCCCATGACATCTCATGTCGACATTAACTCCTTATTTGTTAATATGGATGGATTTAATATTAAAGAGGTTCAGAAAGGCGTCGAGGACCAACAAATACGTGCTTGATGAAAACCACAAGGCGAAGAGTGAATGCTGGAAATTGTTTCGTCTCATTAAGGAACCGGTTAAAAATTCTTCGTTGTTTGGTCTTGCTTGTTGTTTAAAATGTGGAAAGTGCATAATTACAAATAAAGATATCGACGGTGTAATAAAAGTTATGGAACCAAAAATCTAATGGAACGTATAAAAGTATGCGCACCTCCATTAAAGCGTGGAAAGAGTGAACAATCTAAATACATTAAAAAATAACTTTGTGTAATCGTAAATAATGATTCCCATTTGTACTACACTCCATGGTCACGGTCATAATCAGCCATTACTTCTGAATTACGCAAGATAGTGGCACTAAAAATGGGACTAAAATTTAGCAAGTAATCAAATTTTACTATTAAAAAGGATTTCAGTTATTAAGTAACTAGCAGTTATTGCGATGAATATGTATATTACGTTTATGTGTACAGTAGTGGCCAAAGTTGTGGACACCTTTTAGAAATAGTGTATTTTTGAGGTTTGAGAGCTCATAACACCACTTTGTTTTGGAGTAATACCATATAATTATATATCAATGGAAAGGTAATTTCACCAAGAAAGTAATGCAATAACTTTTATGAAGGATATTGTATTAGAATAGCAGTTATAAAGAAGAAAAATGAAACCCATAGAAAAAATGAGATATACAAAAATTCTAACCATGTCAGTCAATACTTAGTTGGGTAACCTTTAGCGTTAAGTACGGCCTTACAACTCCTTCCCATGGAGTGAACCAAGTTTTTTAGTTCTGCAGCTGTTATAATGTGAAACCAAGATTTAATTATTGCTTCTATTAATTGGGTTTTATTGCTGGGTTGCTTCTGACTAAAAAGTTTCTTTAGTCGGCTCCATAGATTTTAAATGGGGTTAAGGTCTGGGCTATTCGCAGGCCATTCCAGCAGTGGAATATGGTTATCTTGAAGCCACTTTTTGCACACAGAAGCAACATGACATGGAGCTGAATCCTGTTGAAATATAAAAGCTTTATTATCTTGGAAAAGATCACGTGCGGAAGGCTTCGGTTTGGGCTCAAGTATTTCATTAATGTATTTTTGGCCATTTATATTCCCATTAGTCACGCAAATTCTGCCCACACCTTTTGATGTCATACAACCCCAGATCATAACATTAACAGGCTGTTTCACGGTACATGTAATGCAATCAGGATGCAAATCTTCTCCGATTCTTCTTCTTACGTATTTTATGCCATCACTACCAAACAGGGAAATTTTGGTCTCATCACTCCAAATAACACTGTACAGTTAACATGGGTTTTAGACCAGTTTAATCTTTTCAACATTTGTTTGAGGGATAAAACAGGCTTTTTACGTGGAATTCTAGCTTTTAGACCAAATTCCTGCAGTCTGCGCCGAACAGTCCTTGCACTCAACTTCAGATTGCATAGCGCCATTTCACCTTGTATACATCCAGAGGATTTTCTTCTGTCACCTAGGCACAGTCTCTTAATTCTTCTATCATCACGTGCTGTTGTGTACCTTTTCCTGCCTTTACCAGTCTGGTTTTGTAGCAACTGAGTCTCCTTATACGTCTTCAAAAATTTTTAAATGCCACCTTTGGTTAAGTTTCCACCAAATTTTCTTCCCATTTCTTCACAACTGAAGCTTTGTTCATTTAATAGTACTGTTTTACATCGCTTTCTGGGTGACCAGTCAACTGTTTTTGCCATTTCTTTCATTTTATTACGTTTTACAAGCTCACTAAATAAAAGAACACAAAAAACCCCTACCAACTTGATAGCAATCACATAACACACTGAAAAATGTCCTCCTCTCAGCTCCAATACATGACATCAATAGCTGAATCCTAATGTGACCTGATTGGCTCATTGCCGAAACAAGGTGACACCTGATTGGCTCATTGCCGAAACAAGGTGACACCTGATTGACTCTATAAACACTAATTCTCAATGGCTACATTCAAAAGAAGGAAAGCTACTTCGTATCAACCTAAGCAAGTTATGCTTCCTTTTTCAGGTTATTTGGCTATAACTTTTCATAGAATACAGATAATTGAACAAACTTTCTTGCATTACATTCTTGATGAAATTATTTTTCCATTGTTATATAATTTTATGATATTACTCCACAAAAAGCGGTGCCGTGCACCATCACACCTCAAAATGCACATTTTCCAAACGGTTTCCACAATTTTGGCCACTGCTGTATATATACGTAAATTGAGTTTCGAATTTGTAGTTCAAAGCAGATTTGTCTGGGTCCGTATTAGAATATTTGTCTGCGCCGAATTTATAGTTCAAAGCAGATTTGTCTGGGTCCGTATTAGAATATTTGTCTGGGCCGAATTTATAGTTCAAAGCAGATTAGTTCGGATCGGTTTGGGTCAAGTATGGGTCGGGTGCGAAATTTTTGACCCGTCTCCCACTCTAGACCACGGCCTCCCGAATCGCCCGTCCAGAGTAAGTCGAATTTCTTTTCCCCACATGTTTTTTGAAGTTTCACGGTAACTACGTAATTAACAAAAGTCACCTTCAGTCAGTACTCTTGTGCTGAACAAAGAAGAAGACAAGAAGTTGGTTTCACCGAGAGCGATGTCATTTAATTTCAAGATATCACATCCCTCCTCCGTGGAAGAATGTATTGATTTCCTTCGGGAAACGTCTGAATGTTAATGCACATCAAGACTACAAATCCGAAGTTTCATTTGGCGTCCCAGCGCTAATCCTCCTCTAGTTAACTTCAAAAATGGGGGACAGAATTTCGAAAACTAGTAACACAGTTTTGGGCGCTAGGAGTGACTCATAGTTTTAGAATCCGGGTCGTTAAAAGGTTAGCGACTACATTAGTAAGAGATGCATGGCTATAAAGGTAAGTCTATTTATTGTTTTCTGTTCTTTATTGTTTCCAACATAAAATTGTTATTAAGACGTTAAGCTCTGATTATTAAGGAAACTGTTTAATGCATAGCGTAAGCGATGGATTCGAGACCAGATGAGGAAGAGATAGAATCATCTATTGGTCTAGCTTTTGTATCACATACAATAATTCTACATTCAAAAATCCATGTATTTATAAGGCTCCTATCCTCCTGAGTTTAGAAAATCTTCAAGAGTATTTGGCCTGTTCGAAGGGATCTTATAATGAATAACCTTCTTCTACGAGCTAAGCTTATTATAATGAATAAAGCTTTCAACTAAGCTAAGTATAATGCTTCTGCTACTGAATTGTATGCTTGTACTAAGCTTCAAATAGTGAATTCAAATGGTTGTTGTTACTAGTTAATTAAGATCATGAATAAAGTCTCCTGCTAGTAGTGTAGTAATAGTATTGAACAAACTTATAACTGGTAGTAATGTTGTAGCAGTAATTAGGATGAATAAAGTCTTAACGCTGGTTGTTAATAATTATACACTAATGACATAAACCTAACAGCCAGACAGAGATCTGACAAAAACTATGAATTGAGAAAGACGTACTTACGAAAAGCTCTTTTATTATATAACTCTGGAATCATCCAACGCACACACACAACTCGTTTCACAATAATGAAGAATCAAACTAATCACATAGAACGAAGGTCTCAATACAACAACAACAACAAACTCTCTCCTTCACATAAACCAACGCTCTCCGTACAACAACAAACGCTCTCCGTACAACAACAAACGCTCTCCGTACAACAACAAACGCTCTCTCTAGATATCGCTGAACGCGCCTATTTATACTGGCTACCACCACGTCATGACTTACACTCATCGCCAGATCTCATTCAGCGGGTGAAATAACATCTCGTTCAGTAAGAAGATAATTTACATAGAAAAATAAAATAACCAGAGATAGTGAAATCAAAAGGAAAGTGAATCGAGAGTATACGTTACAATCTGACACTGTTCAAATACAATATTTTCAGGAACAAGACGAAATCGGACGTGTAGACAAGAATAATACAATATGTCCCAGTTGTACTTCTGTATAAAAAACAAAAAAAACTTTTTATTCATGTTTTCGGCATGGAAATGATAACTAAGTGACAGGGGGTCAGTTCTTCGTTTCATCGGAAACAACAGCTTTCATTTTGCTTTAAGCAAAGGAAATACAGCATTCCTGTACATTTTTACAGAAGACACGGCTCTTTGAAAATGTTAGAAGTCAAGAGCTTTTGTTATGAGCAACTTCACGGAAAATAACATTCTTGGGATGAAGCGGTGAAATTCGATAAAAAAAATACCTAATACATCAGACTTGACATGGCTTATTCGTCAAATTTCTGGAATGTGGTAGTTTAAAAGGTACGCGATACTTGGGTCCAAAATGCAGTTTTCCTAAATATGGATTGGTTCGTCAAGTGGAAAAATGAAGTGGCCAATTTACAAATTATTACTTATAATTGAGAAAAATTATTTTTCTTTTTGAAAAGAAATTATTATAAAGTTAAAATAATCACTTTTTTTTCACAAGATTAACCTTTAGAAATTACTCTGAGTGTTGAATAAGCCAAAAAAAAAATGTGAGAACTGTTCTATACATTCTGTCCAGAATAGAGTTGTTCACTCATAGCAAGACAACCATATGTTCAACGAGAAAAACACGTAACCAGGAACGTGATGCACGAGACTGTGACGCTCTCCTGAGCCGACGTTGACAAGAAGAACTGAAACAAACTGTTTCCTTTTTTCTCTAGTTTGTTGTTTAGACGTAGTACAAGTAAGTCACAGATTGTGTGTGATACAAAGGAATCTTTATTTGAATACCGTGAATTCTCTAAGGGTTTTTTTTTCCCCTGATGGATGAGATTTTTTAATCACGAAGATGGATGGAGTTTAAAATAAAATGATTTAATTAATCATCGGATGTCAAAGGTAACGTATTTGTTTTCGAAAGTGAATGTCTTCGAACGAAATATGTCGTTGTGTTTAGTGAATTGCTTTAAGGGGGATTCTCATTTTTTTCACTGAATTTACCGCTCTTTTTTGGAGTGTTTATTGACAAAACTATGCAATTAATTGATTCCAAAGTAGGTGTATCTATTTATTACCGTTTCAGGTAGTTACAAAACAATTTTTATTAAGTTTCATGAAGAATCACGCCCGCAAATCCCCCTCGACCATGACATCGTGCAAAGATCCGTGGTCGCTGGTTGGCATTATTTCTCCACTCCAGGTGATCTGAAACAAAAAACTCGAACGACATTTTACTTTATACACAAGTAGTTATCGTTTGATGAACCAGAAAAAAGTATATATATTTGAGGAAATGGTGACCTGTCAAACTCAAATTGTCAATTTAGCTCAAAAAATTGTCAATGTTTTTTGCTATTGAAAAAATATGCATAACGTATCGCGTTTCTGATTCATCGAACGATAAAAGGATGTTTGCTGAACATGCAGTTTTACATTTAAAGTCGATCGGTCCAATAGTTTTTGAAATATCATGCCAACCATTCGGGAGAAAGCTGTTTCGAAAAAACGCATTTAAAGTTTCGAGTACAGTTTACGGAGGCATATCGAGAACTTACAATATTTTTCTGCTAATCTGCTATACCAGGGCCATACAATGTTCCTTCTTCTGCTTCGTAGAACTTGTTTAGAATTCATATCACAGATACCACATGTTACAGGAGATAACTGATTACATTTGTAGAGCTATATAATGTATTTTCGTTTCAAAACTCAGTGTCATGTGTAGCCGCCTCGAGCAACAATAAAAACCTCTACACTGCGTGCACTTAAATGGTAGAGGTTTTAGATATCGTCCTGGGGAGTTGCCTGGTAGGAATTAAATGGTAGAGGTTTTAGATATCGTTCTGGGAAATAGCCTGGTACGAATTAAATGGTAGAGGTTTTAGATATCGTCCTGGGGAATAGCCTGGTAGGACTAAAATGGTAGAGGCTTTAGATATCGTCCTAAGGAATAGCCTGATAGGAATTAAATGGTAGAGGTTTTAGATATCGTCATGGGGAATAGCCTGGTAGGAATTAAATGGTAGAGGTTTTAGATATCGTCCTGGGGAGTTGCCTGGTAGGAATTAAATGGTAGAGGTTTTAGATATCGTTCTGGGAAATAGCCTGGTACGAATTAAATGGTAGAGGTTTTAGATATCGTCCTGGGGAATAGCCTGGTAGGACTAAAATGGTAGAGGCTTTAGATATCGTCCTAAGGAATAGCCTGGTAGGAATTAAATGGTAGAGGTTTTAGATATCGTCATGGGGAATAGCCTGGTAGGAATTAAATGGTAGAGGTTTTAGATATCGTCCTGGGGAATAGCCTGGTAGGAATTAAATGGTAGAGGTTTTAGATATCGTCCTAGGGAGTAGCCTGGTAGGAATTAAATGGTAGAGGTTTTAGATATCGTCCTGGGAAATAGCCTGGTAGGAATTAAATGGTAGTGGTTTTAGATATCGTCCTGGGAAATAGCCCGGTAGGAATTAAATGGTATAGATTTTAGATATCGTCCTGGGGAATAGCCTGGTAGGAATTAAATTGTAGAGGTTTTAGATATCGTCCTGGGGAGTAGCCTGATAGGAATTAAATGGTAGAGGTTTTAGATATCGTCCTGGGGAGTAGCCTGGTAGGAATTAAATGGTAGAGGTTTTAGATATCGTCCTAGGGAGTAGCCTGGTAGGAATTAAATGGTAGAGGTTTTAGACATCGTACTGGGGAATAGCCTGGTAGGAATTAAATGGTAGAGGTTTTAGATATCGTCCTGGGGAATAGCCTGAGGCGCTTGATGGACCAGTCGCTTGGCTCCCATGTCCCAGACATGTTCGATGGGGGACATATTTGGCGAACGTGCAGCCCATGGAAGTAGCGGTACGCATGGAAGAGGCCTAGGACATTCCGTGCCCAGTGATGTATTCAGGCATCTTCTCGGCGATACTTAGCCCCCCCTTCCTCTCCTGAAAATCCATGAACGCTCCCCCTTAGGTTTTTTACAGCTGAATATTTAGAGAAATGAATTCTAGAAAAACTTAAGAAAATGAGAGAAAATATAAAATAATAAAAAAAATACATCCTGTTCGACTTTAATCTGAAATTTCTATCATTCTTCAATAAAACATTAAGCAATCCTCGCTGACGGGGTAATTTTTCAAGCACTGACAACTCGGACTATTTCTGCAATAAAAACCTAATTCCACAGAGTAAAGATGTTTGCATTGCAATACCTCATCATATTTTGGAAGCTGGCATTCAGCTTTATTTCAGTCCGACTTTGCATGTATGCGGTTAAGCCTCAGTGTAGCTTTAGTGCTTCCAATATCAAATTACTGGAAATTGTTCCCATATTTTTTTTCTAGCGGTGGGTGATTTACACCCTGTGACAAAAGAAGAATAAAAATTAAAAAAAGGAGGTACCTCAAACTGGCTTCCAAACTGTTAGTGTGTTTTTACTACTATCTACTAATTTACATAATCTAAAGTGGCTCAAAACCAAGTAGCAGGGAAATGGTTAATACCATACGTTTTCAAGCAAAGCTGTAATCATTCCTTAATAATCAGAAATACGCTTGCAGTAAAGCGAGGACACTTTAACCACTAGCAATGTTTTTAGCACGTCTTTTGTAAAAAAGATCGTGCTTATGCTATCGGTTTGTCCGTCCGTCCGTCCGTCCGTCTGTACCCACGATATATCTGCAACTATTAGTCTGATTTGAAAAATTCGTTTTGCATTGGGAAGATTGAAATATGCGAATGACGATCCTTCATTTCGTATTTTTGTTACGAGGTACAATTTCGCCGCTAGAGGGCGTAAATGCAGATGATGTCGAATACAAAAATACGTTTTATTCCACATATTTGATTCTAAACATCCGATTGAAAAAATTATTTAATACTTCGATTCCATATATGTCAAAGAGTATTTTAGATATAGTTACTTTTTCAAATTACGCATAGATTTTCCGCTAGGGGGCGTAAAAGTAAATTACATTTTTCCCGATAACTCTTCTTCTAAAACTCCGATTTAAAAACATTTTTCTACAGCGGACACACCTCCGGATGGAAAATGTTTTGCATATAATTTCTAATTTTTGGTAAAGAATATTTTGGCCACCAGGGGACGTGAGCGTTAATTTTTGCTTCTGATATATTTACCATAAAATATGAGCTCATGAAATATCGATTGAAAAAATTATTTCGTGGACTGATGCTACTCACATCGATAAACCTTTTCTGAATATTTTCTTCTTAAAATATTTCAGAGTTTCTCCGCCAAGGAGGGTAGATGTATATCTTATTTTCGTCAATATCTCTACCTCTAGAAATCTGATTTGAAAAAATTCTTCTTTGTTGGATAGTGATTTCAGTGTGACATGTTTTTCATGTAATTTCAAAATTTTCAAGTGATTCATAGACTTTCCGCTAGGGGGTAGAGGTAAATTGCGTTTCTCGCTATATCTGTGCTTCTAAATCTCCGATTTGAAATATTCTTTCTGCACCGGATATAGCTTCTGATGCGCAAAGTTTGCACATAATTTCTAATTTTTGTGAAAAAATGGTTTGGCCACCAGGGAGCGTAAACCTTAATTTCCGCTTCTGATATAATTGCAGCAAAATATGAGCTTTTATTGAAAATTGAAAAATATCAATAGAAGAAATTTGATTGAAAAAAAAACGTCGTTTGTTGACAGATAGTACTCATGTCGACAAACCGTTGGGAAGCATTTTCTTCTTAAAATAATACATGGTTTTTACGCCAGGGGCCGTAGGTGTGTATCTTATTTTTGCCAATATTTCTACTTCTAGCAATCCCATTTGGAAAATTCCTTCTTTGTTGGATGGTGCTTTCCGATGCGAAATGTTTTTCCTAAATATTCAAAATTTTCAAGTAAATCATAGACTTTGCGCTAGGGGGCACAAAGGCAAATTGCATTTTATGCGTTATTTCTGTTTCTGAAATTCCGATTTGAAAAATTCTTCCTGTATCGCATACAAAACCTGATGGAAAATATTTTTCACATAATTTCTAATGTTTGGTAAAGAACGATTTAGCAACCAGGGGGCATAAGTGTTAATTTCTGCTTCTGATGAGCAAAATCTGGGTTCCTGAAACCTGGACTAATTTTTTTTTTCTTGGACCGATACCTCTCATATGGAAAATCCTTTTGGTAATACTTTCTTCCTAAATAAATGCATGGTTTTCCCACCAGGGGACGCAGAGTCATCTTATTTTTGTCGGTATCTCTGTTTCTAAAAGTCCGATTTGAAAAATTATTTCTGTGTTGGAGAGCGTTTGCGTTGCGAAATATTTTTCATATAAATTCATGTTTTTTTCAACCCACAAGTCTGCAACCAGATGGCGTAAGCTCACGATTCCGTTTACAGCAATATCTGAGGGATTAAAAACCCGATTGAAAAACTTCTTTCTTCCGTCAGATACTATTGTTTTCCATACCGGCTCCATTGACTTTGAATAGGTTTGACAAATTTAATTTGCGTCAGAACGGATTCAAAAGACGTGCTTATTACACCCGAAAATTCGGTGTGATCTTTCTTGTTGTTGTTTTTAGCACGTCTTTTGTAAAACGCGATCGTGCTTATGTTATCGTTTTATTATTTTTGCATTGGGAAGCTTGAAATATGCGAATGATGATCCTTTATTTCGTTTTTTTTTTTTTTACGATGTACAATTTCGCCGCTAGAGGACGTAAGTGCAAATGATTTCGAATTCGAAAATACATTTTATTCCACATATATGCTTCTAAACTTCAAATTGAAATAATTCTTTCATATTTCGATTCCATTCATGTTGAAGTGTAATTTAATAGCATTTGCTTTTTTAAATTACGCATAGATTTTCGGCTAGTAAATATAAATTACATTTCCCCCGATATCTCTTCTTCTAAAACTCCGATTTGAAAAATGTTTTCTTTAGCGGATACAGCTCCTCGTGGAATATCCTTTGCACATAATTTCCAATTTTTGTAAAAAGTCGTTTGGCTACCAGGGGACGTAAGTCTTAATTTCCGCTTCTGATGTATTTGCAGCAAAATATGATCTTCTAAAATCTCGATTGAAAAACAACGTCGTTTTTCGACCGATACTACTCATGTCGACAAATCTTTTAGGAACGTTTTCTTCTTAAAATATTGCAGGGTTTCTACGCCAGGGGCGTAGATGTATATCTTATTTTTGCCAATATGTCTACTTCTAGGAGTCCGATTTAAAAAAAAATCTTCTTTGTCGGATAGTGTTTCCGATGCGAAATGTTTTTCATATAAATTCAAAATTTTCAAGTAAATCATAGACTTTCCGCTAGGGGGCGCAAAGGTAAATTGCGTTTTCTGCGTTTTTTTATGCTTCCAATACTCCGATTTGAAAAATTCTTCCTGTATCGCCTACAACATCTGATGAAAAATATTTTGTAATGTTTGGAAATGAATGGTTTTGCCACCAGGGGGCATAAGTGTTAATTTCTGTTTCTGATGTATTTGCAGCAAAATCTGGTCTCCTGAAAGCGCGACTTTTTTTTTTCTCTTGGACCGATACCAATCATATTGAAAATACTTTTGAGATTATTTCCTTCCTAAAACAATTGATGGCTTTCCCACCAGAGGGCGTAAAGTCGTATGTTATTTCTGTCGATATCTATGTTTCTAGGAGTCCGATTTGAAAAAGTATTTCTGTTTGCAGAGCGTTTCCTGTGCGAAATGTTTTTCATATAAATTCATATTTTTCTTAACGCACAAGTCTGCAACCAGAGAGCGTAAGCTAACGATTCCGTTTACAGCAATATCTGCAGGATTAAAAACCCGATTGAAAAACTTCTTCCTTCCTTCAGATACTATTATTTTCCATACCAGTTCTATTCACTTTGAATAACTTTGATAAATTTAATTTGCGTCAGGACGGATTCCAAACACATGCTAATTGCACCCGAAAATTCGGTGTCATCTTTCTTGTTTTTATTTTGAGGGGGGAATGAGATTTTCTCCAGCACAGCGTTATCTTACTAGCTTCCTCAATATTTTACACCACCCTGTGGTGAAATCCATGGTGCATTACTGAACTAAAGCAAAGGTATAACATTTTTACATTTTTAAACACTTGCACGTGTAGATTTATTGGAATTTGTAAGACAATTGTTATACTCTGTTTAAAATTCTTAGATGCATTAATGTAATATGCACTGAGTGGCCACTTTATTTGACCAACCCTTAGTACTTCGTTGGGCCACCTTTTGCCTTTAATACTGCCTCGATTCTTCGTGACATGGACTCCACGAGATGTTGATAAGTGGTTTGTGGAATCTGAGACCATGCTTGATGAATAGCCCTTTCCAGGAGTGTAAGATTGCAGGGTTGTTGAACCAGTTGTCTGATGGCTCGTTCAATTTCACCCCACAAATTCTCAATGGGGTTGAGATCTCGAGATTGTGGGGGCCACCTAAACAAAGTAAACTTACCGGCATGTTCCTGAAACCAATACTGTGCATTACCTGTACAATACGAGCACTATGGCAGGACGCATTATCTTGTTAAAAGTAGCTATCGCCATTGGGATAAACCATCCACATGACAGGATACTTGGTCCGCAACGATGTTTAGATATGATGTGTCAGTCAGACGTTAATCAACACGAATTAAAGGGCCCAAAACATACCAGAAAACATTCCCCAAACCCTAACGTCGCCTCCAGCAGCTTGAAGGGTTGTAGCAATGCATTTGGAGTCCATGCTTTCGCGCTGTTTCCGCCAAATTCTCACTTGGCCATCAGCTTGGTGCAACGGGAAAATGTGATTCATCGTAAAACATAATTTGTTTCCAATTATCGACTGTCCAATCCTTGTGCTCCTGTGCGAACTGGAGACGTTTTCTCTGGTTAACTGCAGACAGCAAAGGTGTTCGAACAGGCCTTCGGCTGCCGTATCCCATCCGATGCAGTGTACGGCGAACATTGCGTGCAGAGATCATTTGAGGGGATCCTTGATTAAGATGGTCTGTAATTTGCTGCACTGTTGCCCTTCTGTTGTCTGTTACCGGTCTGGACACTCTCCATTCCGCCCGAGCAGTCACTAGTCGATAACGACCACACGTTGCACGTAGAGACCCAGTTTTTGGCTGACAGTTCAGTCTTTAAACACTTTAACAAAAGCTTCTCTGGAACATTTCACGAATGCGGCGGTTTCGGTGATACTCGCTCCATAGCTCCGAGCTCCTACAATCATTTCACGTTGAAAGTCCGTCAAATCGCATTTTTTACCCATCTCGTCACCCAAAAATCACTTCTACTACTGTCGCAAGCAATAAGCTTTCCCTTTTTACAGTAGCCTCGCCCTCTGGTAGCAACAGCGTGCAGCCATAGCTCATTTGCTTAAAACTGTCTGGTGGTCATAATAAAGTGGCCACTCAATGAATAAATAATAGAATTGTGATTATGTATGTACAATCTGCTAACTAGTATTAAAAGAAATCCGTCTTGTTGTACGATGATATTTATTCAGCTAAAAAACGAAATCTATATACAGTTTAAAAAACATGAATACTTTCGGTGTCATATTGACACCTTCATCAGATGTGATTTCACCATGTGGTTACATGCTGGTCTTAATCTGCTAACAAGTTTCAGCCCCTCAATATTTGTGATTGCCTCCCCAGAGAAAAGTGTCCGAATGTAACGCTGTCCGTGCCACATGTGGCCTAGCATTGTCCTGCTGGAATATAGCGCCAGGACAACTGAGAAGAAAGGATATCATCTCTCTCTCTCTCTCTCTCTAAACATCCCTGATGTATCGCTGGCTATTGAGGGTTCCCTCAATTAACATCAGACGAGATCGCCAATTGAACACAATGTCGCCCCAAACTATGACGCTTGGCCGGTTGCACCCTGCAAGGTGCCGTTCACCAGGATACCTTCGAACACGTACGCAACCATATCTTGAACAAAGTTGACAGTCTACGAAAGCCGAATGTTTTTTTGCAATTGTGAGTAGGATTTAGTCTTTCTTAGATCACTCATCTGCCAGAAGCTTTTATATTGGGATCCATTTTGGAAACTAAATATCTTTTGGGAGCGGAAACAAGGTATTAAATTCATACGTTCTGGATACAATAATGGAAAATTGATTAAAAATGACGGAATTATAAATACACCACACTATGAACACTCAAGAGACGCATTTTTATGTCTACCATTTCCTTGAAAAAGCATCCCAGTAGAGTGAAAAAGCTTGGCGAATCTTTGTACTTACTACGTCACAAAAATAAACAGATTTAATACGCTATATGCGTCTCTTGAGTGTGGATTAAAAGCGGTTTTTAGGAAATAACTAACGAACAGGAGTAGGAAACGACATAGTTGCTTTAGGGCAAAGAATACGAAGAAATCATTTTTCTTCTGGCTAATGTTTTAGTATTATTTTTAACAAACTGGCACTTTATTTTACGATTTAGAAAATAAATTTTCAAATATTAATTACAGTTCACTAAAAATCAGAAGCATCTATGCTGCGAAGAATGGTAGAAAACATCGTTTGCAAATCTTTCTCGAGAAAACAGGAAGCAACATTCTCAGAAGAAAACAAATGGCGGTATATATGATCAAAATATACTACTACGTCTGTCTCTCCTATGTGCGGAAATATTTCAGGAAATCAAAAACTGTTTTTGCTTAAATTGAAAGCAATATTCTAAAAACATCGATACAGTTGTATTTCTCTTTCTGTTTGATATATCAAAATTGAAGGAATTTCTAAAACATTTTTCGTCAAATGCTCCATGCTCAGTTTTATCGACTTTTATTCAACAACATACTAAAAGCCCCAATTTTTGAAAAATAAGGTAGGTAGAGACGAGTTGAACCTTTCATTCCACCACTATTCAGAAGATAAAAACAAAAACACCATAAACCAAGGTTGAACGTGAGACCTATTGTAGGCAAAATACAATATCCCACTTATTTGCCTGTGAAATGGATGGCCGAATTCTTCCAATTAAATTAGATCGACTTAATTTCATGTGGGGCATGTGGCCAATTTTGAATTTTAGAATATTTGATAATCATAAATTAATTTTATTAGGAATATCGACATGTTTATCTTCTTGCGAATAATAGCAAAAATCAACTAGCGCAGCTTTGTGAGCTTTAGAACAGAAATGCTGGGATAATTTTCCCAATTGAATTTTACCGACACCCTTCATTTTGTGCCATTGCCTTGCGCCCGTTTAATTCCAAGCAGAATTTGATTTCTCCCTGTCCGGATGACTTTCATGGAAAAGAAAACAAACATAGCAATAAGCATATCTTTAACAATATGCCGCCCCGGTGGCGCAGTGGTCTAAGCGATGGCTTTGTAAAGGTTGTGTTGACCTGTGCTCCGTGTTTGACCTGCGTTTATTGGTGTTCTTTTGTGTGTGTGCCGTCATTTTGTGTATCTCCTGTGTTGTGAACGTCTCCTGTGTCGATTGAGTCCGATTTTGACGTCCTGTAAGTAAAACTTTACTTGTACTAACTCTTTTTCCGTCCTGGCTTTGCCCAGGGTCGGGTTTAGCAAGCCAGCCATTGCAAATGGCGGCGACCGCATCTGATAGGCCAGGTCTGAAGCTTGATAGCGAAGCTCCGCCCCCACCTGGCCACGTTCGGTCATCGTCACTACCACACGCAGCTGGTTTCCAAGCCGCGTTATCTGATGTTACCACTTCTTCTTCCAACTTTATGGATGTTGATTTCCCGACATTTTCCACCACCGTGACGTCATTAACTTCTTCAGTATCCGTTGCCTCTGGTACTTCATCTGCTCCTGCGAGCACTGCGTCTCGACCTTCCCCATCTCCGCCCATTCCT
Organism: Macrothele yani; assembly: GCA_039090855.1. Lineage (NCBI taxonomy): Eukaryota > Metazoa > Arthropoda > Arachnida > Araneae > Macrothelidae > Macrothele > Macrothele yani. The sequence continues at coordinate 83,744,400 of CM076993.1, read as the reverse complement.
ACGGCAACTCTACCTTATGCTTCCGTTGTGAAGGGTACCAGTTCATCTTCCTCTACAGCGAAGAATCCATGTACAACGCCTCTTGATATGATTGTCACTAGAGACAACAAGAAATTACGCATCGAAATTCCGGAAACTTCAGCTGCTGGGCAGGAGGTTTTACGCACACAGAAACTTGGCATATGTTTTGATGCCCTCCCGGACACCAGCCTTAAGAAATACTCCTTAGCCGTCCGCCAAATCCTCCCTAAGGGAGCGATCACCCATATGGCGAGGAAGCCTAGGACTGTTCTCATCTATTTTGCGAAGCCAGAGTTTGTGGAGCGCGTCTTATCTGACGGACTGCATGTTGGGGATCATACCTTACTGGGAGTCCCGCTCACGCAGCGCCCCGTACTTGTTACGTGCTACCCCGTACCACCAGAAATCAAGGACCATTACTTAATGGCGGCCCTTTCCCGTTGTGGAAAAGTAGTTGGATCCATTTCCACTCTGTCTTCCGCACCAACAGACCCAGATGACAGGAACATCTTAGGTCTGCGTCGCCAAACAAGGATCCTGTTTCCTACTGAAGATGCCATTGCTGATTGCCCTACTGACCTCACTGTGGTTGTAGGGAAGCAGATTTTCCGGATCGCTATCGTTACTGCCTTGCATTGTTTTAAATGCAAGGCATATGGCCACATCCAATCACGTTGTCCACATGTATCTGCCAAGCCCCTATTTCCATACCACCCAAAGTCAACACCCCAGCCTCAACACCAGTTTCTCTGGCCACACCAAGTTCGGCTCCACAGACGTCCTTGATCCCTTCTACTGTTGTTCCAGATGATTCTCCCCCAGCAAGTGATGATTCATCATCAGTCTCCAAGTCTTCGATATCTACTACAGGTACTTTGGCCACCTCTCCATCGTTGGACCCACTTGCTGCTGTGGTACCTCTACCTTCTTCGGAGGGTATTATCTCAGAAAAGGAATGGCAACCCCTCCGTCGTGTTGCTTCATCTTCTTCCCTTGGATCCCCTAATGTGAAGTCAGATCTAACTGTCCTACACCCACCAGCTTCTCCCGGCGTTCCCACGTTGAAACGTACCAGACAGAGTTCCATCTCGCCAGTGACGTCTTCTCCACGCTGCTCTCGTTCCCGTTCGCCAATTCGACAGTCTTTCTCTACAACAGCAGTTCCTACATCTCTTAAGTCCCCAGCTGTTCCAAAATTGTTGGATCAAAAAGCTTTCGCTGAATATCTGGAAACTTTCCCTGCATTAGACGGGCCGCTGGCGCCCTCTGATCTTGCTCTCATTATACTCAATCAACCGTCACGTCCTCTCAAGCAGCTAGACTGCGTTCAATCACGTAATGCTCAGCTTCCCACTATTATCACCCAACTTCAGAATCTACTTGCTCTTTTGCCAAAAATTAACACAGTCACTAATGCGCAGACATCTAACTTAAAGAAACGTGTAACCAGTCTTCACAAAAGTGCTGATAGTAATATTCAACCATTACAACCTCTTTCAAGTTAAAATTACTTTCTTTCAACTGTAAGGGATGCTCCGTCCCTCCTACCAATGCGTTAGTGTTTGAAGACATTACACCGCATGATGCGGATATATTATTGCTACAGGAGACTAACTGCCATCCTAACACCCCATACCACCGGTGGCGAACCTGGCCATTTCAATTCTACCATGCCTATCGACTTAGTCTTCACGCAGGACTTGCGGTGGCCATCAATTTTCGTCTTCGTTCTTTCATTACTGATATCACGGTCAAACCGATTTATCGTGACCTCCTGCAGCTTCTGTCTTTCGGACTTCACAACTTACGATACCATATCTTCAACATCTATGTTTCCGGCAATCAACAGTATGCTGACTGTCTTTTTGAGCATTTTGTTTCCTGTGTTCAAGGTCTTCCGGCCTCTGATATTGTCATCTTAGGTGGTGATTTTAACTGCACCCTTGACCCATCCCTCGACAGATCGGACGGTTCCACGGATACCAGGTATTTTCTTACCAGAGCACTTTCTACAGCCATCAACCAGCTACAACTCCAAGATGCTTTTCGACACCTGCACCCATTTCTTCGTTCGTACACCTGGCGCTCCTACTCCACTTCCTCCCCTACAACTGCCCGACTTGACCGGTTTTATGTTTCTTCAATTCTTCTTCCTTCAGTTATCTCCCTTTCTCACACACCGACAGTTTCTTCCGACCACAGCTGTGCCGTAATGTGTCTTCACATCGGTCCATCTCCTCGGCAATACTACCGTACTTGGACCCTTGATGATGATCTTTTACTTGATTCAACTTACGTAAATTCCATCCAATCGCAGCTCCAACAAGCCTTATATACGCTCCCTTTTGCTTCTTGTCCCTTGCAACATTGGTTAAATGTCAAATCCCAAATTCTTCTTTATACCAAGCAATATTCCCACGAAAAACGTACCACCGCCTCTATGAAGATTGATGCTGCACGCTCGATTTTTTCCACCCAGGATCTTGATTCTCCGCTGTTTTCTCATTACCAAGCTGAACTTTGTGCCTTGCTACTTCCTGTCTCCCAACAAGCTCTTCACCGCCTCAAGCTCCTCTATCTCCAGCCAAATGACTATCTATGTGAACAGGTTCAACAACTGGAATTCCACAAACGTTCTGCTCATCACCTCCGTAATCTGAAGTTACCCGATGGAACTGTTACTAATGACCCCACTCTCATTTGCTCCGGTGTTAGAACATATTTCCAGTCCCGTTTTGCTCAGTTCCAGTCAAGTTCTCCGCATGCTGATTCGATTCTTCGTGCCTTACCACATATTCCATCGCATCTTGTTACATCTCTTTCTCTGCCTATCACCCCAGCAGAAGTAGTACAGTCACTTGCCTTACTTAACTGTCACTCGTCACCTGGTCCTGACGGGTTGACAGTTAATTTCTTTCGTACGTTTTCCTCTTTCTTACACCCTCTCCTATTGCCTTGCTTTACAGCTGCTTTTTCCTTATCTGTTCTTCCCCCCGCTTTTACTCTAGCTCACATCATTCTTCTTCCAAAGAAGGGGTGTCTGCTGGAGTTGGATAACTGGCGTCCTATATCCATCCTTAATGTTGACTACAAGATTTATACTAAAATACTCTCTCTTCGATTGAACCCTGTCCTTCCCACCGTCATACATCCCGACCAAACGTACACCATCCCTGGCCGAAGCATTCATACTAATATTAATCTCCTCCGTGACTCATATTGCCTTGCCCACCTTTCCTCCGAACCTTTAGCCTTCCTCAGTCTTGATCAGAGGCAGGCCTTTGATAACGTGAGTCATCAGTGGCTTGCCTCTGTGCTCTCTGCCTTCGGTTTCCCATCTGTCTTCATCACAGCCCTCCTTGCCCTGTACCAGGACTCAGTTGTCCATATCCGGACGGCCTCCTTCCTTACAGCCCCCATTCCGTTTCGTAAGGGCATCCGTCAAGGATGTCCTCTTTCCGGACAACTTTTCTCTCTAGTCTTTGAGCCTTTTCTTTGCTCTATCCGTTCTCTTCTACAACCTCCCCTCCACCATTCAGCATAGCACCAGGCACCATTCTATCGTTCTTACTGCCTACGCCGATGATATCACAGTTCTCATCCGAGAAGAATGGCAATTCACAATTGTTCTTGCATGGTATCAAGTGTATGCTGCGGCTTCCGGCGCTTCGTTAAACCTTTCAAAGTGTACAGGCTTATGGTGTGGCTCCTGGAGACATCGCCCAGATACACCGTGGGGCGCTCATTGGACTTCCACCAGTCAAAAGATACTTGGGGTGCACATTGGCAGCCGGGTCTCAGCAGCGGCTGCCACCTGGAGACCCCTCGTCAGGAAACTACGTCACACCGCTGCTTACTGGTCCAAGCTCAAGTGCTGTTTGACCTACCACAGTCGTGCACGGCTTTCTGGCACCCACATCCTCTCGTTAGTTTATCATTCCTGGATTGCACAACCGCCACCAGCCTACGTTCAAACTGCAACAACATCAGCAATGCTCAGCATTGTTTGGTCATCTACTCATTGGTTATCTTCCTCAGTATTGTCTCTACCTTCGACTTGTGGTGGCCTCAATATGCCAGAGATTACCGTACGTTATAAAGCTGTAAGAATTTTCAATCAATTTCCTCCGTTTGACAGTTCAACCAGACTCTTCCGCTTCCATTCTTCTGCTTAATGTTCTGACTTCCCCCTTAATCCCTGCCTCACCGTCCATCTTCTTCTCAAGATGGATATTCACACTGTCATTCCCCCCGTTTTCCTCTAGTCTACCATGAAGCTGTTCAGTTCCTTCGTTCTTTACCGCTCATTCGTTTACCCCCTCTTCCACTCTTGATCTTCTTTCCGAGCCTCTTTTTTTCTCCTCCGTCCTCCACCCCCTACTGCCAACTTTTTCTTTTTCCCCGAATGGCTACACGCTGGTGTAGTCTCCGTTTCCCAACTGGTCCTCCCCGATTTTTCATGGAAACCCGTTTCCGAACTTTCTCCCACCCTACCACCCTCGCCCGAACTCTCTGATAACTTCCTCCAAATTAAACATGCTCTTCAATCCCTTTTTCCTTCCCTAGTCGATTCCTCTGGCCTCCTTTCCGTTTCCTCTGCCTCTCTCCCTTTTCCGTTCTTCCTTTCCTTTTCCGGTGATCTCCTCCCTCTCCACAGTCTTTCCACCCGCACCCTGTACCGTTTTCTCCGTTCTTCTTCTGCGGTACCTTGCCCTATTCTCTCTGTTCCTTCTTTTGCACTAACCTCAGTCTGGTCTACTGCCCAACATTCACCGGCTTTCTCCTCAGAACTTAATGTGCATTGGAGGTTTTTGCACAATCGACTGCCTGTCCCTTCGACTTTGTTCCGGAGAAATATAGTATCATCAGATCTCTGTCCTTTTTGTAACGTCGTTGGAGACGTCTTACACATGTTTGTTTACTGTCCGACGCTGCTCCCACTATTTCACAGTATGTTCCAACTTGCACATCCTTCTTGTACCAGTGATCTCACCCTAGAAGATTATCGTTTCCTCGGCCACAGTTCTACAAGTTTCTGCTCTATTTTACCAGTTTGTTCGTATTTATTTATTCTAGCTAAATATATTATTTTCTCTCACCTGCTACAGTTACAAGATCCAGATCCTATTACATTCTCTAACTCCTTGGTTGCACACTACCGCAACAGGGTTAAAGCCAGACTCACCCTGGAATATTCCTTGGCGAAAGATACGGCACGGTTACCTGCCTTCTTCGCAACATGGTCGCCGTGTCGTCCCTGGTTTCAGTTTTCTAGTGCCCAGACTGTCCATCTGCTGTTTTAATAAACCTACGTCGGAACTTTCAATTTTTACTGTTCCCTCACCATGTTTTCTCCTGGAACTGGATTGTGTTTGCTTCCTGCTGATGCCACCTTTTGTACACAGTTCTCTTCATCTGCACAGTGACTCTCTACCACCAGTGATTCCCATGTCACTAGAACTGCACAGATTTTTTTTCTGTAAATTTTTTCACTCCAGTGATGTTCCAAGACTTCGATGAACATTTATCCCAGAGCTACTGCTGTTTACAGCAAATAATGCAATGCCTGTCATTGCTCATCTGTACAATTATCATTTCATTGTAAATATCTACATTTTGTTTTATTTCTCCCCTTCTCTCACACTGCGTGTGAGGTTGGGGATGTTCTGTTGTAATTCTTTTACGTGAATAAAAGCGAATATTGAAACTAAGGCGTTGGCCTCTGATCATTCGTCCGAAGGGGTCCGGGTTCGAATCCCGGTGAGGCATGGATGTTGTGTTTGTCTTACGGCACTGGCTCTCTCCCTTCCCTGGAACCAGTGACCGTAAATTAGGGACGGGCGACTGCTTATAGCCCACTGAGTTGCTCACGGTGGTCGTTAAACCTCTAATAAAAAAAAAACAAAAAAAAACAATGCTATATTCTAAATGAAGGTATTGTTTATACCATGAAGGAGAGAAACGGCTCTGCTTGGCAGCAGGAATAGAAGGGTTTCAAAGGAAAATAGCTAAGTTAGGTTGATGAGGTCCAATAAAAATTAAATATTTTCTCTCAGCATATGTTTTAATTTGTTTTCTCATACCAGGATGATGTTCGACTTTTCTGCTGTTGTTTAAGCTATTGTCAACCATTCCTGCATTTTTTGATCGATTTGACAGTGCATCTTTACAAGAAGTTAGTATTTTGCCACACTGCTTATGAATAATTTCTGCAACCTCCAAATTTTCAACTAAAATTAAATCAGGGTTATTTATTTCCCTGTCTTGACATTTTGCAAGTATTTCCTTACAGTCATCGTAATAATTTAGACAAGAGTGAAACTGGCCTATACAGTTTGTAAAGTCTACAGTAGAGCTCGAAAACGGTGGCTAATTTTCAGGTTCTTTGCTGTTCATACCAGCGTCTGCCTCAACTTTCTTATTCATCACATTTTATTTTATGTCACAATAAAAAACTTCCATGTTGGTTTGACTGAAACTTACAGTCTCTCCTTTTTCCGACGGTATATCCACGAATAATGTTTTTGTTTTTAAAATGCTTTCTTCATGCTGTCTTAGTCCTTTTTGCAGCTGCTTCGAAAGGGTTTGCAGGAGATCCAAAACATTTCATTTTCTCTGGTGGCTTATCGTGGCAAAGTTCTTCATGCTTTTTCTTGTAATCCACATCGAATTGCTTTGTACATTGCAGATATTCCACTTTGTACCTGTTACGCCTTTTTATATACACTGATGGCTACCATAATGCAACACAAAGAAGGAAGCATCCGATTGGCCTGAAACCCACAGCATGCGTCGCCCGCGAGACGACATGCAGACGATTAGCATTGCAGGGCATATGCAAATCATATGCGCCCGGCACGCCACCGAAAAGCACTATAAAAAGGGTGCACAGAGGCGGGGTGTAAGTGGTGGAAGTGTGTTATGCTGCCGGACCTGTACGTGGGAAGCTTCCTGATGCCTCGTCGCAGAATACGGCAGTCATTCCAGCACGTTTCGGAGTTCGACAGAGGACAAATAGTGGCTTATCGCGACAGCGGTTTATCGTACCGAGACATCGGCGCCCGTGTGGGACGACATCTAGCCACAGTCAGGCGAGTATGGATTCGGTGGGTGCAGGAGGAACGGAGGGACCGACGTGAGCTATTGCCGCAACCGCGGCACACCACCGTGCCAGAGGACCGGCATGTTGTGCGGCGGGCATTGACGGCTCACACCGCCACATCACGAACGTTAGCGCAGGAATTATAGTTTGTTGCGCAAGAACCTGTGTCAGCACGTACCGTTCGACGTCGTCTGTAGAAGAGGGGACTTGTAGCGCGGCGCCCATTGCTCCGACTACCATTGAGGTTACACCACCGGCGAGGGCGGCAGCCGTGGGCCGTTGAACGCCGCACCGGGACTACGGAATGCCACGACATTGCCTTCTCCGACGAATCCTGATTCTGCCTGCAACACCACGATGGTCGGATCCGCTTGTGGCGGCACCGCGGAGAGAGACTGTATGACACCTACAGTATGCATTGTCATACCGATCTGTCGCCTGGCGTTGTGGTATGGGGCGCAATTGGACATGACACCCGCACCCCTCTGGTACGCATCGCTGGTACATTCAACAGGCACCGCAGCTTTACCGACGTTCTGGAGCCTGTAGTCCTCTCTTACCTGCGGGACCTGCCAGCGGCTACATTTCAAAGGGACAATGCGCTCCCGCACATGGCTCGATCGTGCAACAATTCTTCACGGCTCATCAGGTGTCACGGCTGCCGTGGCCTTCCTGTTCTCCCGATATGTCGCGCATCGAGCACGTCTGGTCGCTGATCGGCAATCGAGTGTCCCGTCAAGCACTACCCGCGGCTACGCCTGATGAACTGTGGCAACGTGTGGAAGCAGTCAGGGGCGACATACCCCAAGCCTACATCCAAAGCCTCTTTTGTTCGATGCCGCGGCGTGTAGCGGCCGTCATTGCCAGCCATGGGGGCTATACGAACTATTGATGTCTGCGTGTTCCGCAAGTCGCACGGGCCTGTAAGCTCAATCGTTTCATCTTTGTATCTGTTATTATGAGTCCAGTAAATCTGGCTTTGCTATCTCGTGTCCTTCTTGGTGTTGCATTTTGGGTGGCCAGCAGTGTATTTTCTTTCCATTTTACACCTTTCCTACGTAATTAACCAATTATTTGTCAACGTATAAGTCAAAATCGCAGCTATTCTATTTGCTTCAATTCATTGGTCACATGAGAAAGAGGAGAGGAAAACATGAATCATTATCCTCTGTTTGAACGCTACAGACAGCTGGAGGCAGTTTCTACTTAGATTCAGCCAGAACGTCGTCACGGCAGAGAACTTACTCTGAAGCCCGAGGTCCTAGCATATCCCTCATGGCACAAACCGCACAAATACTGTTTATTGTCAGACTACGCAGATATACTGTTTACGACATATCAATCAGAGCACAGTACGTCCGATTTTCCTTTTCGAGAATTTGTTACTAGCATGGCCAGGATCTGGTGAACTTTAGGGTGGTCACCAGGTCCGACTTATCTTTTTATGTAGAGGTTGACAGCCAGCGGCTCCCGTAAACCGTGTGTTTTTACTTTGTCTCCGTCCCTCTATGAGACCCTGGCCATGCTAGGAACAAATTCTCGAAAAAGAAAATGCGTTTAGTTGGTTTGGTCATAGAAACAACTTACATCCTCCTCAGCTGTGTCTGCGGTTGAGAAGCAGAGAAATAATGGTTCATTTTATTATAAACCAGAGTTTAAAATGATATTTTGCGCATATGTTAATAAAGATTTTTTAGTCTACAAAGTTCGGCAATTTTTTTCAGAGCTGATTTACCGAATATAAATCAAAATACCAAATTTTGGGCGGTGTAACAACCACTACACACTCTTATGGCACCTAAGTTGAAATCGTATAATTGCTTAGCAGTCATTATATTATATTTATTAAGGAAAACTCTAGTAAATCCATAAATACCCAACCACATATAATTATCACTGTTTAAGTTGTATTTTAAATCTATTAGTCTAATAAATTTATTTTGAGGCATTTGCAGTTAAGGTAAATGTAAATATGCACCAACCAGTTTGTGCATATTATGGGCGTTTTGGGAATTTTTTTTTCTTTAGAGGACTTTTTTGAACTTCAAAATAATAGGCACCGGTAACAGTTTTCCTTTGTGGAACGATATGGTCATACGCAATTCCCCTTATAACAAAAACCAGGTGCATGACATTTCCTGCACTTGTTGGACCTTTCTTACTAGGAACGAGGACTCTGTGGATGTTTCCATTGGAGGTGTTTCCTCTGTTGTTTTGTTTCTGGATTGAAATGCTGAAAAAAAGTTTCATCACATGTGACGACTCGACCGAAAAAGTGTGGCTCACGTCGCAGCAGGCAATTGGCTACAAATGATAGCACGATTTGCCTTGTGTTCATCTGTGAGCAAATGGGAAATCCGCTTTGCAGCGACCTGTCGGTACAGCAACCCGTTTCTCTCAGAATGTCTGACGTCTGCATCACATTAGCAACCTCGACAATGGTGATTCGGCGATCTTCGCCCAGAAGTGCCTCGATGGTATTGATATTAACCTCTAGAGTCGATGTCGATGACCTAGTGTAGCGTGGAACATCTTCCAGACAATCTTCGCTATTCACAAAGTTCTTGTGCCACTCAAAATCTCTTGCACGGGGCAAAGCATCTTCCTTACAGGCTTTAATGCAAAATTTTGTAGCTGCTCTTTGCTCCAGTTTTAAGTCCATCCTGGGTTACAGAAACACGTCTGAACTCTACGCCGTCTACTGCAAGAATGAACTAGCCGACCGCTGTAACGACGCGTAGTCACGTGACTGGCCGTGCAGGTGTTCTTTCGCATACAGCTGCATCTTTCTGCGTGGGCTCGTTTTGGCACTATAACGTTAGCCTTGTTACTTTCGGCCTACGAAATTGTTGCAGGAGCACGACAGTGATCCCAAAGTACTAAAATGTCACCCAGTGTCTTTAAATCTCAACCCCATTGAACACCAGTAGAAACACTATTGAAAGAATCATTGCACACCTGTCATTGAACACCATTGAAAGTATTATTACGAAAAGAGATCCTCATCAAATGATCATTCGGTAATTGACAGGCACCATCACATCCTTTTGCCTCGACGTACCTGTAGGGCAACATCAGCATATCGTTGAATCCATGTCACATCGAATCGAGGCTGTTTTGAAGGCCAAAACTGGGCCCTGCCCGTTATTAGGTTAGTGTTCCTGATAATTTGTTCTACTTCATTGTAGTTACAAGATTTTCAAGAACCTCATAAAAAAAAATACAAGTAGGCTCAGTTCTGATTGAGCCGTCAGTTTGGAACGTAGAACTACGACTTACAGATCGGAGAGTTGAAATGAGCAAGTCGAGTATGGTTTCAAAGCGTTTATTTCATTTGTTATAGCCAACACAGGTCTGTGATATGAAAAGTAGCTTACATAATTTTTACAAATAGTGCTGGATACATTGCTAACACAAAGCAGGTCGTTACACGAATTGCCCAATGTGGTGCTCTGTCTTCTTGGGCTTCTTACATTCCTCATCACTTGCTCTTGCCACTCGTTCTGATTTTCTCCACTTTTTATTGCGTTCATTCTGCGAATTCCGCGGCATTGTCGAAAATGTTAACCCGTTCACACAAAAGCAAGTTTTAAAAATTTTACTTTCAACCACTGCGATATGTGTTTTTATATATTTGAATAGATCTCGTCGAGAGCTTTAACCCTTGAAGCGGCCAATATACCTGTCGCAAATGGTTCCAAAATTTTCTGCGCTCTCTCAAACACGGGTTTAAATGAAGTCTAAGGCAAAACAATTCTATTGCCCTTCCAATCTGAGCAGTATCGACCACAAACCTCTCACAAGTGATATACCCTCGCATCTAGTTCTTTTTTCTCTGTTCCATGACCCAAGGCATGATGGGAAGGGCTAATCTACCTGAGAAGGACTTTAGTTTCTCCGCTATCATACCACTGGATAGAAACATGCCACTCAAGCGGACTAAGTTTCTTAGGCATCATGTCACTGGATAGAAACATGCGACTCAAGCGGACTAAGTTTCTTAGGCATCATGTCACTGGCTAGAAACAAGTGACTCAAATGTTAGTTCCTTCACAGTCATGCTACTGGGTAGAAACAAGTGATTCAAGTATCTCCTCTTTCTTCTTTTAGGTTTGTTGAAACTGTTATAGAAATTTTAGCAGGTAATCAGTCAGAAAGGAAGAGTGTCAATCATTACCCTACATGACCACTTAGCATTAAAAAAGCTAACGCTTTCTGATGGAAAGGTTCACTCGTTTAATCTGCATTCTGCCCATTTCTCAGACAGCGAATATATTCGTTCGAGCTGATATCAGTCGATTTTGTTAACCCCGAGTTAACTCGTTCCAGCAGGTTAAATGGTTAAAACGATACCACCACAGTCGTTTTGCTCTCAGGGTTGTAAAGACAAACGGCGATATTGTCAAAAGTGTTCACGGGTTCACAAGAAAACAAATTTTTAAATGCTCAGTTCAAACCAATGCGAAATGTTCTTCATAAATTTGAATACATCTCGTCGAGAGCTTTAAAACGATACCACGCATCGCGTTTTGCATTCACGATTCATCACTTGTGAGGACTCGATCCAACATGTGATGAAACGTCATCCAGATAAACCATGGTATGGTCAGACGTTTTCACCAGTTTACAAGAAAACACTTTCTAAAATGTTGAGTTTAAACCACTGCGAAATGTTTTTAATACACTGCTGGACAATTGCTAAGGACGGATCATAAACAGCTATATAGCGCATAAAAAAGTAAGTGTGGTTGGATGCCAAGTGAAATAAAATAATGTCAGAATGCCAGGACATTACAAGAAAGACAATTTATTGTGCTCTGAAATCCAGAAGGCTTTAGAACGTGTTCAAGGGACAAACAGGCCATTTTGTGCAGAATACGTAAACGTGAAAAAATGCAACTACCGTCCACAGGCGTTCCGGCGTAAGATGTCAATACGGGATATGGCCACCATGGAGGGCGATGCAAGATTCTACACGCCGTGTCATGCTTTGCACAACATTATCAAGCAGCTGTTGCGGTAATTTATCCCATTCCTCTGTCAGTGCACGGATGATAGTGTCCTTGTTTATTGGAGGGCATTGGCGACCAGCAAGACTCCTCCCCAAAGCATCCCACACATTTTCAATGGGATTCAGATCTTAAGAACGTGCTGGCCATACAAGGCGTTGAATATCCTCACTCTCAAGACACTCCTGGACAGAGACTGTTCGATGACATGTTGCGTTGTCGTCCATGAAAATGAATCTATCACCGACAGCACCACGGAACATGCGATCATGAGGTAGCAGAACATCATTAATGTATCGTTGGCCAGTCATAGTCCCAGTTGGAAGCACATAGAGGGACGTACGGCCATTGATCATAATGCCAGCCCATACCATGACACTACATGTCGGATATCGGTCCCTTTCCTGTATGTTTGCTGGACAATATGCAGTACCACTATCACGCCAGATCAGTTGTCGTCGACAATCAGACGATAGACTGTATCTACTCTCATCTGAGAAGAGGAGAGCAGACCAGTCGTTATCAGTCCAATTGCGATGTTGATGGCACCATTGCAAACGGGCGGTACGATGACGTCTGGACAATGGGATGCACACAACAGGACGGCCGGCGTATAGTCCTCCTTCATGCAAACTTCTGGTGACAGTTTTTCGGGAGATCCGCTTGCCAGTAGCAGCCATAAACTGATTTGCTACCTCACTAGTTGTGCTGCGCCGGTGTCTTTTTGTTGATAGCACTAAGTTCCGATCTTCTGCAGGTGTCGTACTGCGAACACGACCTCCCCCGTGACGTTTGCTACACTCTCCATTTGTTTGAAATGATCTCCAAAGCCTTGAAACAACACTGTGGCTGACGTCGAACTCCCTGGCAACATCTGTTATTTTTCGCCCTTCTTCAATCTTGCCAATAATACGGCCACGCGTAAAATCATCTAGGTGATGTCGGGAAGACATACTGAAAATTCGAAGTTAGTCAATTGATTCTTTCCCTTTCAACTTTGCGTTTGAATAACAACGGTCAATACGCGTCAAATCCTTTATATTTTTTATCAGCGCTATGACGTCACGAACAAGTTCGGCAATCCAAAATTTGCATACGCACAACACGTCTTACTGTATCCCGCACTTATGCTAATTTCCACATTTTCCTGCCTTCCATTTTATGGTTGCTATCGTTGCTATTGTCATCCGCCCTTAGCAATTGTCCGGCAGTGTATGTTTAATAGGTCTCGTTGAGAGTTTTAAAACGATACCACGCACAGTAATGCTGCGCTTACAGTTACCGAGATAGACTGATTTAAACGCTGTGGAACACCCAGAAATATAACATAATCTCCCCCTCACACAGGGAGAGACGGGAGAGTAGCGCGCACGATGTATTACGCAGTACGCGAATTGCACTTCATGTTGTTTACGAATATTCTAACACGATTAGTGTGTGGCACGTATTTTGAACACTATAATGATTTCAAATGGGACCTGTTTTTGTCACAGGTGGTCTGCGGTAAGTCGCCCCTTAGTGTCCATGGAGTTAGACGTAGTCCTACGTCAAAAGGAAAAACGCAACCGCACGACATGTTTTATATTCGCTAAATCCCTCTCATTCATCTGTTCTCTAGATCTCGGTTGCAAATGGTTTGTTGTCGAAGAGTTTTAGAGAATTGAATCAGTGTTGGACACATGCGAAAAAAGGTTTGTGAAACTTAGAAAACTATTTACCATAAAATTTCGCACATCAGCAATCCTTCATGCATCATTACTTTATTTTTTTGTTCATAATGTGGAACAAATATGAACCTGCTTTTCTGAGACAAATGAAATTTGCAAAATTTGAAGCAAATGCTTTTCATGGTCTGCTGAACTAAATTGCCTAAGACAAAATTCACGAAATTTGCTTACTTTCTGGAATTTTTCTAATAAATGCAAATCGAATATAAATCTTTTAATACGTCTTATCAAACGCTATACAGTAACACGTTTTATTTCTGAAAGTAGTACTGGATTTGTTATAATATTTTTCGTGAGATTACAAAACATAAAGCTTTTGTTACGTTTTCTTAATTGCCAATTATCTGATCTCTAGATGCAACCTTTATCCATGTTTGCGCCTGAGCTTTTCGAATTTACTTTATTGAAGTCACTTTAACAAATTGAAAAACAAACAGGTAATGTTTGCCGAGGCAAGCCACTCAGTTGTGTGTATTTGATAAGTAAGCCTCCTAATAAAGTTCATTACTTCCCCTTAATGAGTTTGTCTCTCTTAAAACCGCGACTTATTTGCAAAGTTTGTTTGAAAGAATCTATTCGGAAAAATTTTCCTGCAATAGCTTCCCGAAAGACACGATGGAGTAATGTAAAAGGGGGTTAATCCCGATCAAAGAACTCTCAGGCATTAATTTCCGGAATTTGCGTTAAAATATGAAAACTTTTGATTCACTGAACAAAAGAATTCCGCAGGGTTTGTAGTCGCAACAAAATTAAACGAACGGTGTAGGTATCTGGAAAATCATAGTCGACTGATTCTCCAGAAAGAAATTGTTAGACTTCTTTTCGTAACTGCCCATTGAGCCGAAAGCGGTGATGGAGGGATTTTTGGAGGCGAAGATGGCAACTTTGATGTCACACGTAAAATCTACGAACACCTGGGAGGGAGCGATCTCTCGGATGAGAGGAAAACCTTTAAAAAGACTCAATCAGTCGCAATGATTTTTCCCTGGGATGCTAGAATTCGTGAAATTTCAATTAAAACTAGTGATCCGTCATCTGATGCGACAGAGCGAGAGAGGGCGCAAATGCTTTGAAGAGGAACTGGAGGAGGATCAAGAGATGCAGCAGTGTCTGCCTCGAGAGATGATTCCTGTTATCTCTCCAAAATCTCTTGCGGGAGGATATGTAAGATCATCACCGCATTGATTCGCAGACCTTTCATGAACACAATCAGTATTGTTCTAAGTAGTCTAACCTAAACTGAAAAAGGCGAATTAACATTTTTAGAGTCTCGTGTCCCTTTTGAGAGAGAACGGTTTAAACTCCATTAATACCTTTATTAACTAAACTTTTCAAGAATATATATTGAAGTTGGTAAGGCTTCATCGATGAGCATCACACAGAAATTTCATCTCGCTTAACAAATTGTAATAAAGCGATGATCATGAGAATTCTCAAATGTAGATCGATACTTTGGAAATGTTAAGACTCTGGCAATTACATATATGTATATGCAAGGAATTAATGCCACGTATTGATTACCATTTTGCCAAACGGGGCAGGAAATTTATATGATACAGTAAAACTCTCTTAGCAATTTATTATTAGCTATCTTATTAAATACTTGCGTTTATGTTCTGTTTGGTAAAATAATCTATAATAATTTCATATCTTACAAGCACATGATAAATATTCAATAATGCATATGCAATTGCTCTTTTTGAGAAGTGAATTACATTTCTCAGACAGGAAACCATTTCATTAATAAAAGCAGTAATGCATTGAAATTTAGCAGCTTTGTAAATAATAACAGTAATCCGTGAATTCAAACCCCGTAAAATTTTAATTTCAATATTTCTCACAAATATTTACGTTTATGCCAGCCCCAATTTGTTATTATTGTTATTATCTTCCTTTAATCTAAATCTACGAAACACACAGCACATAAAAAATGATCAAAAAATTTATCATTGACTGGTGTTGTTGAGTTGATACGAGTTTCCGCCGGAGACCAAGGTATCAGTCAAGTATTGACGTAATGTATATGATGTTCCAAGTAAAACTATTTTTTGTAGTTCTGGGGATGGTTTATCAGAGAGGTGCAATTTTCTGAAATTATTCATAGATGTTTTTTTTTATATTGTTCCAAGTGCCCTGATGCTAATGGGGACTACTACTGTGTGTTTGATCCTTGATCGGGTAGCTTCTCTGGACAGGTCTGTATGTTTGGTCAATTTTTCCATTTCTTTTTCATCGACACCGGCATCTCCAGCAATTGCTATATCAGTTACCCAGACTTTCCGATTTTTTATGACTGTTACGTCTGGTGTACTGTGTTCAAGGTGCCGATCGGTATGAATTCAAAAATCCCACATGATCTTGACCTGATCATTTTCTAAGACTTTCTCAGCCTAATATTCTCATGAGTTTTTCGATGATGGCAAATTATTATTATTATTATTATTAGTATTAGTATTATTATTCATAGCATTGGTCGCGTTACGTCTTGGCTTACTGGGAATTAATGAATTAAGAATGTCGAAGAATATATCTACAGACAGCCTTGGTCGCGTTACGTCTTGGTTTACTGGGAATTAATGAATTAAGAATTTCGAAGAATATATCTACAGATAACCTTGGTCGCGTTACGTCTTAGCTTACTGAAAATTAATGAATTAAGAATTTCGAAGAATATATCTACAGATAGTCTTGGTCGCGTTACGTCTTGGCTTACTGAAGGCACACTGAAACTAACCCGCTCACAAAAAAAAAGAAAAGAAAAGAAAGGAAAGAAAATTCTTCCAATCCAATTTGTAGAAGCGGAGAACTACAAATTAACTCTTACGCTCCTTAACGGAAGAACAGAGACCGAAAATTTTAAAAATATATCTGATTCCAAACAAAATGAAAATGTGTGAACTCTCTGCTTAGTTTTATAAAAGCGGGAATGTGTAATGCGGAGATACGCCAGTTAGTTGGAAAATTGTGTTTTAGGGAAAGATCGAAGATATATCGAAATTATTACAATTTCATGATACAAAATAAAACTGTTCGCTTTTCCTTGTAGTAACAGGAGTTTTGTGGCAGATACAAATGTATGTCTACACTAACAAATGCAACTATAAACCACCACCATCCAGAAAAGAAATTGTTTTGTTTTTTGAGAAAGGCGAAGAGCGCACAAAAGTCTCTGCCCAGGGTAAAACTATTTAATGCGAGAATTTCCTAATGCAATTTCTAGAAGCCGAGATATTTGCGCTAAATAAAAGTCTACATTTACGACTCCTGAGGGGAATATATTGCATCTGTAAAAGCATAAAATGCATGGATCATGATTCTTATATGTGTAGCTTACCTAAGCAGAAAAATGGAGCGTTTCCACTTCAATGTACACGTGCGGAAATTTTGTGTTCCTGGATGGGCCATCAAAGCTATGTAATAACCAACGAACTTGCTTTTCGCATATGTATATAAAAAGACGTACTAAAGGTTTTTAAGACATGGGTGAGATATCTAGTCAATATAACATGAGAATGGTCTCAGTAATTTTGCTTGAAAATGTCTATAAGCGCAAATAAATTTTAAAAGTAATTAATTTCTCAGGTAAAGTTATCATTTAAAGCACTGTGTTCTTTAGAACAGCACTGACGTAACCCACACTGGACTACACGGCGAATTTCTCACAAAATTTAAAATTGATCCTCACGTTAATTTCAACATTTGAAACCCCTTAGTTTTCGTAGCTCTCATGATTAAGTTCATGTGCATATGCTTAATACTATTGCAGTTTGAATTGTGTATTT
Source organism: Macrothele yani (assembly GCA_039090855.1). Classification (NCBI taxonomy): domain Eukaryota; kingdom Metazoa; phylum Arthropoda; class Arachnida; order Araneae; family Macrothelidae; genus Macrothele; species Macrothele yani. Next base: position 83,726,759 of record CM076993.1, on the reverse strand, counting down.
CATTCTAGTTAGTTGAATTGTTCCTTTCGTTGTGGCGAGATGTTACCTTGATAGCAATAAGCACACTGCTGGCCACCCAAAATGCAACACCAAAATGGACACGAGATAGCAAAGCCAGATTTACTGAACACATAACAACAGATACAAGGATGAAACGATTGAGCTTACAGGCCCGTGCGACTTGTGGAACACTTAGACATCAATAGTTCGTGAGGCCCCCATGGCTGGCAATAACGGCCGATACACGCCGCGGCTTCGAACGAAAGAGGCTTTGGATGTGGGCTTGAGGTATGTCGGTCCAAGCTGCCTTCACACGTTGCCAGAGCTCATCAGGCGTAGCCGCAAGTGGTGCATGCCGGGCAACTTGGTTGCCGATCAGCGACCAGACGTGATCGATGGGCGACATATCGGGAGAACAGGCGGAACACGGCAGCAGTGACAGCTGGTAGCCCGTGAAAAATTGATGCACGATGGGAGCCACGTGCGGGCGCGCATTGTCCTGTTGAAACGTGGCCGCTGGCAGGTCCTGCAGGTAAGGGAGGACTACAGGTTCCAAAACGTCGAAGATGTAGCAGTGGCTATTGAGTGTACCGGCGATGCATACCAGAGGGGTGAGGGTGTCATATAAAATTGCGCCCCAAACCATAACGCCTGGCGACGGACTGGTATGGCGATGCATAATGCAGAAGTCATACAGTCTCTCGCCGCGGTGCCGCCATACGCGGATCCGACCATCATGGTGTTGCAGACAGAAGCGGGATTCGTCGGAGAACATAATGTCGTGCCATTCCATAGTGAAGGTGCGGCGTTCAACGGCCCACTGCCACCGCACTCGCCGGTGGTGTAACGTCAATGGTAATAGGAGCAATGGACGCCGTGCGACAAGTCCCTGCTCCTGCAGACGCCGTCGAACGGTACGTGCTGACACAGGTTGTTGCGCAACACACCCTAATTCCAACGCTAACGTTCGTGATATGGCGGTGCGAGCCGTCAATGCCCGCCGCACAACATGCCGGTCTTCTCGTTCGGTGGTGTGCCGCGGCTGCGGCAATAGCTCACGTCGGTCCGTCCGTCCCTCCTGCACTCACCGAATCCATACTCGCCTCACTGCGGCTGGATGTCGTCCCACACGGGCGCCGATGTCTCGGTACGATAAACCGCTGTCGCGATAAGCCACTATTCATCCTCTGTCGAACTCTGAAACGTGCTGGAATGACTGCCGGAATCTGCGACGAGTCATCAGGAAGCTTCCCACGCAAAGGTCCGGCAGCACAACACACTTCCATTACTTACAACCCGCTTCCTATGCACCCTTCTTATAGTGCTTCTCGGTGGAGTGCCAGGCGCACATGGTTTGCATATGTCCTGCAATGCTAATCGTTTGCAAGTCCTCTCGCGTGCGACGCATGCTTCCTTCTTGGTGTTTCATTTTGGGTGGCTAGCAGCGTACATTGACTCGTTGATACGACATTAAACACCTCTAATGTGTGGTGTCTTCCTCATGCTAGATGCTTATTCAGCCTTCAGGGGCAAGCCCCAAATATCAACATTCTCGTCAGCAACGATATTCTGTTAGTGAAACACGGAAAGAGAGGGATATCATCGAGTCATAATACTAATCTCCACTTGCTACTCGGATTCTGTTGTCCCTGTAATATAGCCGAGGCTTCGAAATAAGTTATATTGTGTTGGAAAGAAAGTAATGTCCGATATCGAGATCGGCCACGGCGCACATTGGCCACTGAGATTGCGCAGCACGCTAGCCTACTGGAAGAGGACAAGAAGCACATTCATTACTGCATGCTGCATACGTTTCGTCGCGATTACACCCCATGAAGTGCTGTAAGAAACATAACCAGTGTTTTGTTTTGTTGTTTTTTTGTTGTTGATGGTTTAACGACCACCGTGAGCAACTCAATGGGCTATAAGGGTGGTCTCAAACTCGCGACCCTCGGATCGCATGTGGTCCGTCGCCAACTGTTTTGCGGCCTGCATGAATGATTATAGAATAAAAATAAATCACCCTTTTTTCAAGTATATTATTATTTGCTCAATATGGTTGTCGGAAAAGTCATGACTAATTTTAGCCATGTTTTGCAAAGGTCATTTACTGATAGAAAGAACAAAGATCAATCAATGATATAATGCCCGTTTTGTTCGATAACCTTATGCCATCTTTCAGCGAGCTGCAGAATGCCTGGTTCATAGAAGGACCTGTCTTTCGTGGCAAAAAACTGTACAAGGTGCTGATTTACAGCCTCATCTGAATTAAACGTTATACCGCGCAAGTACTGTTGAAGAGAGAGAGAAACAAGTGGAAGTCTGACGGAGCAAGGTCAGGCGAGTATGCTGGGTGTGGCAACACATCCCACCGAAGCTCCAATAATTTTTGGCTGGTGATCAAACTTGTGTGTAGTGTCGCGCTGTCGTGATGGAACACAACACCTTTACGATGAACGAGCTGTGGACGTTTCTAGATGATGGATTCGTTCAAACTGTGCAATTATCGACAGTACACATTCGAATTGATTGTTTGGTTCCTTGGTAGGATCTCGAAAATCAGGACACCTTTAAAATCCCACCACACTGAGACCAGAACCTTCTGCTGATGAATGCCTGCTTTGGATGTCGTTTTAGGCGAAGCAGCACGGCGGGACCAAGACCGTTTGAGCAGCATAATTTTTTACACAATCCACTTTTCGTTACCAGTTATCAGTCGCTTCAAAAAAGGATCCTTTTCCTTACGTTTAATGAGCATATCGCAGATGTTTATACGCGCCGTCAATTGAGCTTCTTTGAGTTCATGAGGAACCCACACATCGAGCTTGCTTACGTATCCCAGATTCTTCAGGTGGTCGTGAACGCTTGAATGGTAGATGTGCAATGTGTCTGCAATCTCTTGTTTCGTGTAACGTAGGTTTGACTCGATCAATGCCTTGATATGGTCGTCATCAACCTCTGTTGGCCTACCGGACCGAGGAACATCGTTCAGGTCAAAATCACCAGCACGGAATTTTGCGAACCACCATTGGCACTTACGTTCTTGTAGAGCATTATCCCCGTACACTTTACGCAACTTTTCATAAGCTTGACACACGTTCTTCTCTTTACAGAAGTAAAACAGTAAAATATGGTGAAAATGCACAATTTAGTCTTCCATCTTCAACTTGATGTCAAATCTCCGCAAATCAACCAAATCGCTCACTATTCCTTTTAGATTGCAGCTAGAACTAGCACCTGTCGAATGCCATAGCGATAACAGAGCTGCGCATGCCTCTAGAACTTCCAAAACAGCCCAACCGCCATTGGGTGCCAAAATACGTCATGACTTTTCCGGCAACCCAACATAAATTTAACATAGTAATGCTTAGCAAAGCTATCCGCTTTATAAGCAATAAGTTTATTTGCGAAGAATATAACTGTATTATGGTTTGAATGTTTCAAAGACATGGAAAATATTTTCAATATATTCAAGTCTCTAATTTCCTTTAATGCTGACAACACTCCTGAAGAACATCAGCGTGAAATAATAGACTTTCAGTGTGATTCTTTCCTAAAAGAAAAATTCAACAGCTGAAATCTAACATAATTTTACCAGTGAGTTTCAGAAGACAAGTACGTAACATTCATAACCTAGCTACGCGGGTTCTGTCTATGTTCGGAACAACATACTCATGTTAACTGTTGTTTTCAAGAATGAACTAAGTAAAATGTCTTGAAAGGAATAGGTGAAGTGACAGTCACTTATGCTCACTTTTAAAAGTAGCATGTTCAAAGGACATTACTCCAAATATCGATAAGTTAGTGACAGAGAAGCAAGCCCAAGTTTCTGTTCGGAACATGCAATATTTTCTGTACCGTATACAGTTAGTAAAATGTAACTGTTTTAAGATTTAAGTGAAAAATATTTTTTACTTAGAAGTGATTGTTTTCAGTGATTGACGAAACATTTATTTTTACTATTTACCAATAATTAGAAATAATATTCCACTCTAGTTCTAAGCCATTGGAGTAGTTTTGTAAAGTTGATATTTATTTATAAGAAATTTATTAATATTCATGCGGCTCCCTGCTTTCCTCTAAAACTGGAAAGCGGCCCTTCCAAGGGTCTGAGTTTGAGACCACTAGGCTCTAAGCAGTCGCCCGTCTATAATTTAGGGTAACTGGTTCCAGGAAAGGGAGAGAAACAGTTTCATAAGACAAACACAACATCCGTGCCTTCGAGGTTCGAACCCGGACTCTTCATGGACGAATTTTCATAAGCCAGCGCTTAGACCACTGCGCCACCGGGGCGGCACCAGTGTGTATCTCAATGTCATATCACATACGTCAGAACTGTTGTTGGTTCGAACGCTTTCGAAAGGGGAACGCTTTTGACCTGTCAGACCGTCCCAAAGCCGGAAGACCCACAACAGTGTATACTGACATGCTGAAGACCTTAGTGGAGACCGACCCACATATGACCACGCGGGAGTTGACCAATGAACTGGGGTCTACCCACACGAGAATCAACTGGGGAAGGTACACAAAAGATGAGTTTGGGTACCCCATCAGCTCCCAATTGAGCACAAAGCAAATCACATGAGCCTTTTCCTGCTTGCACTTGACCAAGTTGAACCGTTCTTGAACAGCATTGTGATAGGTGACGGGTAATGGGTCCTGTATGACAATGACATCGCCCGGAAACAGTGTTTGGTCCCAAAACAGAAGCCCATGCCGACACCCAAAGCCGGCTTACACCCACGTAAGGTCCTGCTATCTATTTGGTGGAATATTCGGGGTGACAGATTTTTTAGCTAATGCCAGACAGCACCACTATCACCGCTGATTGCGTACTGCCGTCAGCTCGACGATCTGCGCTCATCGCTCACGTGCAAACGACCAGCAATGTTGAAACGCAAGGATGTCCTCCTACAGCAGGACGGAGCGAGACCTCACACAGCACGGGTGACCTGTCGCAAGATAAAGGGCCTTGGCTGGAAGCTACTACCGAAACCAGTCCATCGGAGCGATCTGCAACGGTCAGGGACTCTCGTCTTTTCGGCCATGCCGCCGCCATAATTCTACATGAACGGTATCCGACAGCTACCTAGACGATGGAAGCATATTGTGGCTACATTTTAAACTGATTTGTAGTTGTATATGCCGTAATTAGCACTTTTCTATTGCCTTGCATTTGCAGTCCAAACTTTCTTTCGAACCCAATATTTTGAAATTTTTTGCAACGGGATTTCGTAGAAATTGACTTCGCCTTTGCTTTAAAATCCCTCTTCGGTTAGGGAACCAATGTCTTAATGTCTTGGTTTTGAGGCACTCGATGTTTAGAAAACTCCACTCTGGTAATTTCAGACAGCTATTCAAAGAAACTGTTTTCTCATCTAGTCTTAGGCAACCCAACTTGGAATAACTTTAATCAAGATCGTCGAGTTGCTTTAATCCGACAGCAAAACTGAGGAACTGTCACAAGGTTTGATCCCATATCAAATTCACCGAAATTTGATATTGGCAAGGCTACCACGTATTGAAAGTTTAACCAAAGTTTAACAAACAATGCTTATTAGACAATGTGAAAAACTACTGCTAAAGTTTAAGTGAAGGAACAGCGTGGGACAGCTAACTTCTCTGAAAAGTAATAAAAAAGCACGATTCGAGCCAAAGTCACTCGCTTGGTTACCCAACTCACAGAAACAGATGATGCAGCCTTTTCGAATGAAGTAGAAGAGTATCTTAAAATTAGTGATTGAGTCTTTGAACGATCTCGGGAATCTGTGTAATTCTTTGCAGACTGGATGGAAGACTCAGGGAATGAGGCCGACTGCATCACATGTTAAGATTGCATGGACAAGGTCAAAATAAAGGTGAATCGAACGACTGAGCTAACTACAACACCGTACACCAACTATGTTCATCTTACCTTTCACACCATGAAGCTGCCAGCCATGAAAGGAGATTTTGAAAATTGGCAACATTCCTGGGCGTATTTCGTAGTGTAAGTCAATAGCAATCCGAAACTGCCAACAATCAGGTTTTTCTAAGTAGTAACATAGGACAAGAGCCAAAGATATTAGTGGAAAGCATGATAGATGCGGACGAATATGCCAAGAAAATCCAAAGCCATTTGGATTTTCTTGACCCTAAAAGGCGACTAGGATAGTCTATTCCTGAAGCATTGAATAACGTCTTCATTGAATGCTATCTCCGTATTCAAAGACTGATAGTCCTATTGGAAGACGTTAAAGCCTACGGATGCTTTATAGTCTCGGAGATTCTGCCAATCTTTCCGAAAGATATTTGAAGGAAGTGGACAGGTTACGCCAAACTTCCGAGGCTCTCAGAAATTGATATCTAATATCTGATGCCAATTGTGAGGGAAGAACTTCAGAGATTACATACAATCCTGGAAATCAAAGGTGCTCCGTCATTCAACACTTATTATGCGGCAGCGACTACTCCCCTTCATATTCGTACAAAAAGTCTAACCAACTCAGGAAACTTCAACCATTACAAAATTATTTACCTGTTCTAAAACATCTAAGCCATTTTGTCGATTCTGTGAAGTTCCAGTCTACAGGCACAATACCGCATGGCAAAATGGAATACTCAGACTCGCATTAACAGCTTGGAATAGCTGGTCGATCTTTCTTGAGTACACAAACGTGGCTATAGTGCCCAAACGTGCAGTAGCCGAGGTGGTACAAATGTTTGATCTCGGCTACTGTAAGCGGAAAACCACGTTAGTGAAGACTTTGGGACAAAGTAACGTTTGCCGATAGTGAAGACTCTGGGAAAAAGTAACGTTTGTGCTCCTAATATTAGCTCCTTATAATGGGCCAAGGTGTAGATTGTTGGTTGATCCCAACATTCGAAAAGCGTTTGGTGAATCTTTGACGGTTGAAATCTCAGTCAAGTTTCAAAACCTCGAAAACTAAACGTCGTTAGTTCTACCAATCTTATTTCACACGCCTTTGAATCATCTTCAGCTGCGATCGTTAAACGTAGATAAGTTCAACTTCAACTTGCCTGCCGTAGAACAAAGACTCCAATACAATATTTCTGATTAATAGGAAAATGATTCCAATTACAGCATCCAAAAGTTATAAAGCTTACACATCTTGGCGCACAATACAATACAATACAATACAATACAATACAATTATTTATTGCACACATTTAAAACTTACAGTTATATGAAAATGCAATACACCAGGAGAAATATGAACAAATTGGTTGTAAGGCGAATTCCCCTATCAGACGTAAGAGAAAGAATAAAACATATGGCATATATGAAAGCAAGTAAGATGGTTATAACAGAAGCACCACTGTTAGAAGCATGCTTGGAGCTACAATTTAATGAAAGGGTTGAGATTCGTTATGGAGATCAGGGTGATTTACAATGTAATTTCGCAGAGACAAGGAAAACTTTTTGATATTTTCATGGGATCTGATGCTCTCTGGGAGATTATTCCACTGGATAATGGCTTTATACAGTATGCTATTTAAACCATAATTAAGTCTAACACACGGCTGACATAATTTGTTGTTAGCAACAGATCTGGTGAAGATAGAATAATTCAGATATTTGATGTCAGATTGAAAAATAGGCAGTTTAAGATGCATTATTTTAAAAAACATGGTACCTAGTTTCGAGGTAAATATTTCATGAATTTTTAGAAGATTTAGTTTTAGAAATAATGGTTTTGAATGAGACATGTAATCTGTGTTCAGCATATAGCGAACAGATTTCTTCTGTAATTTGAGCAAGCATAACTTATTGTTTGCACTTATACTTATTGTTTGCACTTATATTTGAATACCAATATTCCAGACAATAGGAGAGATGGGTATAAATAAAAGCATAGTAAACTGTTTTTAGGATATTGATAGGGAAGAGATGCTTAATTTTACCAAGCAGGCCAACCTGTAAGGAAACTTTTTTAAACAAACTGAACATGCGTATTCCAGTTAAAGAATTCATCAAACCAAACACCAAGATACTGAACTTTGTCCACAATTTTAAGGGGAGATCATTAATCCTGACTGGAAAGTTATTTATGTCCTCTCTTTTATGAACGTTTCGGAAATATACGGCGTTGGGTTTTAGAATATTAAGTGATAATTTGTTAGAGCATAACCAATGAGATAAATTTGATAGATCATTATTGATCATTATCTGTAACTTATGCAAATCATGACATTTTTGAAAAATGACAGTGTCATCAGCGTATAGCAAAGCATGAGTTGATTGCAGGCGCAGAGGAAGGTCATTAATATATAACAGGAACAGTAACGGTCCTAATACCGAACCTTGAGGCACTCCACATGAAATATTAAGTAGATAAGTTATTTATTTACAGTAACATACTGTTTGCGATGAGAGAGTTTATTTTATTTACAGTAACATACTGTTTGCGATGAGAGAGTTTATTTTATTTACAGTAACATACTGTTTGCGATGAGAGAGTTTATTTTATTTACAGTAACATACTGTTTGCGATGAGAGAGGCAGCTCATTAAGAGGGAAAGAATTTTGCCACGAAAACCGTATTTGGGTAATTTGTGTAACAAAATGTCGTGATTTACCGTGTCGAAAGCTTTTTGGAAATCAATAAAAGTACAAATAGTATAATAACTGTCATGCAGTGTTTCGGATATGAAGTTTGACAACTTAGCAACAGCCTTTTCGGTAATCTGTTTCTTTGAAAACCGAACTGTTACAAAGAGAGCATACCATGGGTGTGTAAAAAATCAACCATTCTTCTGTGAATAGACTTTTCAAAAATCTTACTCAAAACGGGTAACAAAGATATCGGTCTGTAATTACAGGTAGATTCCCTATCTCCTTTTTTTTAAAATAGGAATAACCTTAGCGATTTTCAGACTGTCAGGAAACTGTCCTGAATAAAAGTAAAAACTCAGATTAATAATATGTGTTATAAGTGGTACTAAAATAGAGATCGAGTCTTTTATGACTCTGTTATTAATAATGTCGAAACCAGCACTTATTTTTAGGGACAATGAAGTGATAATATTATAGGTTTCAGTATCATCCAAAGGGCGTAGAAACATTGAAAAAGGAACTTCCTTAATTTTGGATAAAGAAGCATTGTGGGCAGGTTTTGCTGAGATGCTGAATCATGACCTATGTTAATGAAGTAATTGTTGAATTCATCAGCCACTGATTTTGATTGAACATTAAAATTACCAGAATTTCCTTTTAACGTCAGCGGAGTTTCAGTAGCACAGGATCGTTTGTTAATTGCTGATTTGATTATTTTCCATTTTTGATATGAGTTATATCCTGCATCTGAAACAGCGAGGTTGTAATAAGCAACTTTCGCATGCTGAATAACATTTCTTAGGGCATAATTATTCCTTTTATACTTATCACGTAAGTGACTGTTATAAGGATTCTTTCTACTTTTTTTTACGAAGCTTATCCATTTTTTGATTAATCTAATGATTCCATTGGTCATCCAAGGTTGGATCTTAATGTCATATTTAGTATTAACTACCTTGTGAACGGTTGTGATCTCAAGGAAATCATTCAAAATGCCTTGCAAAATTTTGGTAGCTATAGTTGGACAAGTTGTATTGAAGATACCCGACTTGTCCCAGTCAAAATTAGAAACTAGGTCAGCTAACGTCGTGTAGTCAGAATAGGAGATTGTTTTGTGGTTAATTGAGTGATGGTAATTTGTAAAAACTGGAACATGAATGAAGACAGGGTTGTTATCACTAATACTAAAATCAATCACTCCGGACTCTAAAGCAGTATTAAGTAAGTTAGTACCACGAGTTGGCAAAGAAATGCACATCTGAAAAAAATTGCCTGATAGCATATTAAGATAGATTTCATTTAGAGATAGGTTGTTAATGTTAATATCTCCCAGAAAAATGCAATTTTTATTTTCGTTATTTATTTTGTTTAAGATATTGTCAAAGCATTCACAAAAGGTTTTTCGATCACTACTTGGCGATCTGTAGATAACGCCAATAATTAGATTTTTGGACTTGGGACTTTTGATTTCAATCCAAAGCATATCACAGGAATCAAGTACAAGGGACATATTACTCAAGTCATCACGAATAAAGTAGGTGATGTGAGACTTCAGGTATAGGCCTACTCCACCAGAACCCCTTATATTCAGTAATGAATTATTCCGATTTCTAACTTTGCATCCAAAATTATAGTTACTGAGATTAAAAAACTCCTTTTGTTTCTCATCACTTAAATGCGTTTCGCTAAGTGCAATTACAGAAAAATCATGATTCAATTGTGATAAAAAAATTTGAAGCTTATCAAATTTAGAGTTAATGCTTTGAATATTGATATGTAAGAGTGACATACCAACTTTGTCGATTTCATCAGAGAGATCATATGAACATACCTTTTCACAAGTATAGTCCGGATGGTAATAATCCAGGTAATGGTCATATATTTGTTCCGGGTCAGCAATTAATCAGAGCAGATGTAGGGTAAATGTCATTGTAATGCATAGTTAATTTTTTCCGTGTCACTAACAGACTGAATGTGCAGTGCAGGCGAGATCGAAACGGTTGGATCTTTGCGGGCAAAGATCCTACCGTTTCGATCCGTCCACACGAAATTCCATTAACATTCTCTTTTCCTTGTTTGCACTAGACCAAGAAGGCGTTTACTGTCAGGGCAAAGATGATCATTTACATAGATTGGACTGTCGTCATTAAAACCAATGGCACGGGCTGTAAAGTTTCCATGTTATTTCTTGAATTTTTTTACAGCCATGAAGAAAGCATCAAGCTTTCTTCGATTGACAAATCTCACAATGATATTTTTTCGTGACGGAAATCTAAAACTTAACAAATCTGAAAGAAAAGTCTTAGCAACTAACAATTCAACTGTTGTTTAGCAGATACTGCTATTGGAAAATCGTTAACATCTAAGCTCATATAAGACTTTTCTAATCTCTCGTTTTGTCACCTTCCACATTTGTTTGGATTCTAAGTGGCAGCCGATCCTCTACGACTGTTAAAAATCCTACTGCTGTTTTCCACACTATGGTTAACAACGTCACCGTTGGTTGTTTTTCACAACACTTGTACTACCAAGTACTTTGGTTTTGGAATTTAGAAGATCTACGTATTAGAGATATGCATGATGAACATGTGACATTGAGAAGTGCCCAGCTATTGCAAGAATTTCACGACTCTCATACGATCACCAATGGTGTTCGACTTTCATGTAAATCGAATGTCCAGCTCACTTTAGGTAATGAAATTCAAGCTACGCGACGTTTCCATTCGTTACGAGGACAGCTAGAATTGAGTTTGAATTTAGAGTCAGTCTACGGAACTCAGATTCCAGAGTATATTGAGAAGGGACACGTCGAAATCGTACTGCTGTTGTCACCTAATGAAGCGACTACGTACAATTCACCGCATCACATCGTGAAAAGTAAGAAACACGGAATAACAATGATTTCTTATCCTTAAATAATGCATTAGAAATCGCATCTAACTCGCTAGCAGAAATTCTAGCAACTTTATTATGCTTTTTCACGCATCATTATACTATAATTTGGAACGGTAGCTAAAAGTTTCTGCGATTGAGTTTCGAACAGAGCAAGAGAGACGTCTCCCGACGTTTTAGTCAAAAACCTTCGAGAAGACCAAATTGGAAATATCTTATCTCCGACGACGCATTCAGAACCTTTCAGTCTGACGTATGGGTAGTCCCTTCTTAACCTGTGCATCTCCACAAAAACTGGCTAATAAGAATGTGACAGACGTTTTTATTACCCTTTCGATGGTGTTGAAACCAAGGATTTCAGAATTTGAAACCTTTCTATGGATGGCTTTTTACTGGCGCGCAACACGAAGCCAAGGTTTTAACAATATCTCACAGCGCTGATGTCCCTCATTCAATTTTCTACTGCTAAATGGGCTTCCAACTCCAACATTCTAAAAACATACGTATAGCAAAGAGAAGGCGTTGAAACCAAGGTTTTGGCGTTCACTTAAATACCGAAAACGATACTTCTCCCTAGTGGTACATATATTTTGTGGTACGTATATTGTAATTGTCTTTCCGCTGTAACTTAATCCTTACGTTAGTACTTACGTTATGTATGCTAAAGTCAATGTAATATTAGAAGGTATCCATACGCATTATAAGGAAGAAGTCAGATGTAGTAATTACAAGCACGTTTATGTTATTTGCATGGTTTGTACTCCACACTTACATCCGGTTTATTGGCGTACTCAATACAGTATCAGTGATTTAATTAATTAACATCCAATCGCACTATAACAGCCCGTCTACCACCAATAACAGCAATCTCCCTAAACAACAGCTGCATTGCCTTTTCATCTATCGTTCTTATCCGGCGACACATACGTCACTCTAATTCGGACCTCAGTGTGTTGCCAACATCATTCTCGTTTGAGGGAAAAGACATAACGTTAAGGTTTGAAAATGTCTCAGAGAACGAACTCAAATTTACATAGAAAAAGAAACTCAAAGGTAAATTAAAATATAATATACGTTACAAAACCAGCTGCGAAGCAACTCTTACTGTGTTCTACAGTGAGTTTCTACGACTTTATCTCTCTTTTCGCTCGCTTCGATTGTACGAAAGAAACTTTTCTGAGGCAATTAACTCAGTGGTTTGTTATCGTGCAGACTCTTACTACCCAGATATAACTGCAAAATGGTGTCAATGGACAGATAATTTGTCTCATATTTCTTCGGCTTCGTATGCTAAAATGGATAAAGGATTCTCTGGATACGTGGGACACTATTCACGAATTCTGCGATGCGGCGGAACGTGCTTGCAACGCAGTGCTCTATATCCTCTCTTGTCACAGCAAAACCCGTTCTATACATCTTGTCTGGAGCTGAAATAAATTAGTTCCCATTAAGATTGTTACGCTACCGTGCTTGGAGGCTCTGCTGTTTGAGGGGGGGGCTTGATTGCTTCACCACTTCGGTCAAGAAACGAAGTTGGGCACCAATACGACAACGCTCTGGAATGGCCGACCTCTCTAACCTGGATTCTAAGTGATCCTAACAAGTGGGAAGCCTATGCTATAACCACGTCAGAGATCCTGTGGCACACCAGTACAGCATAATGGAATTACTAGCCCAGTACAAATAAAATCCAGACGACCATCTTTCTCGAGGAATTTCTCCAGAATATATGAGCATATTAGATCCTTGGTTGTACCGTCCACCTTTACTCCCCGACCTTTAATACTGGCCTAATGAGTACTCACGTATAAACATTCAAGTTTAAGATGCTCCAGACGCCAGTAAACCCTACTGGAAACACCAATTTCTGTTTTAGCATTTATCTTCTTCGCAGAGCTACTTCGATGGATTCAACACTAACTCTATATTACGCGAAAGACAGAATGATTAACTCACAGCCACGGACATCACTGTAGTATTACATTTTTGGATAAGAGTAATCTAGAAAGTTTCTCTCTGGAACAGATGCATTTCAACGCGTTTTGCCATTTCCTGCGCACTCTAAGATCTCACGCTTTAATACTCTCCTGCGAGTGGATCTCGCACGTTTGGAATGTCGCTTACAGTCAACTTTTTCCATTGGGAAAGCATTTCTTACTGTTTGACAGATCACATGCATTCACTCTCTTACCCATACGTCATGCTGATGTGCAACTGCATCACCTTGGGGTCCGTATTGTTCTCTCCGAGTTATGTTCAGAACTTTGGATCCTTATAAAACGAACTGTTTATCTTGAAAAATGCTTCATTTGTCTCAAATGATACACGTAGATCGAAGTATCCCATTCAGTTCCTAAGATTTGTATCTCCCAAGGATTTCTATCTCTCAATGATTTGATGTTGCCTGCATTGCCTTTGCTGGTCCACTGCATGTTCGTCAACAGCGAAACCATGTATTACATTCTTCATTCTTGTCTTGATTCGCACGAATGAAGAGTGAATTCATAAGATTTTTATTCCCACGAATTTTACTATTCGTGCCTTGCACTTAGAATATTCAGACCCCATCGCAAAGTTCTCCTGTCACTTCGACGATTTGTTGCACGTGATGGACTTCTACATACGTATCATCTATTCTGACAATGCAAATACCTTTCGTGCAGTGTGACGTATATTCTAAATGAACTTTCCGTTTTATTTTCTTTCCCTATGTAAATCTTGAGTTTATTCTGTTATTCTTCACTCTTAACGTGATATCTTTCTCTCAAACGAATACGTTTGGCAACACAATTGAGGTTGAATGAACGTGACGTATGCCTGAGTTTTGATAAGAACAAGAGATAAAAACGACGACTAATCTATTGCTTGAGAGCGTTGGGTTGTAAACTGATTATTGAAAGGAGCGTTGTGTTAAAGAGTTGTGTGGTGTGTGGAGAGTTTAGTGCAATATGCTATGCTACGATGTGTTTGCTACATCCTGAATAAAGCGTCTTTTTCCGTAAGTTTGACTTCTGTTGTTTACATGCTTCGTCTGGCAGTTAAGGTTTTCTTTCATTTAGGAACTATTTCTTAGTATGTTGCTATTTTGAATTAACGTAGAAGTAAGACAAGACTTCTTCGTCATAGCAGTTAACAAGGAATCAACTAATATCTTGGAAATACTTTCAGCCTTCAAAATTCAACAGCTTTGCGCCACCGCTGCATCATTTGGATATTTACATTATCTGAAACTGCTGTGTGGGGATGCTGGTGGTAAAGAGTTATTGAAACAGTTAAGAGTGGTCTTCGCAAGTCACTCGGAAGTTCATGTTTGGATGAAGAACTAACCACCGTTCTTGCACGATTTTAAACCACTCTCAAAATATTGACGCTAGCCTATTTTTAATCTGGGCGAAAGCCCAGATTAAAACTGAGGACATGAAGTTTAAGACACCCAACTCACACGAATTTCTAGAAAACACAAAAATCTGCTAGATACAATTCAGAGTATATTGTCAAAATAAAACCTGCTTGACTTAAGAAACTGTCAAGAAGTTAAAAACGCGAATAAAACGTCAATAGTTCGCGAATGTGACTCAGAGCTTCTTGAAGATGTCTAATCCTGTCATGTATGGAAAAGGGAAAGAATAGAAAAATCGATACAAGGTAGCCATGGCAAGGTGAGAGCTTGTATTCTGGGAACGAGTGATGATAAACATATTACCTGTCATATTCAGCTGGATATCCCTTTAGTAGTTGACCAGAGTGGGAAGGAAGCTGCTGTTCAAGAATGATGACCTAAGAAATTCGTCTCAGAACCGAAAGTGTTATGTTAAATCTAATATTTGAACCCTCGTTAATTGTCACAACTCACCAGATATGTTCAATGCACGATTGATGCATATTCTTAATATTATTATAGTTTCAATTGTGTATTTAATTCTATTAATAGTTAATTGTGTTGTTCTTTTAGTCGTGGTGAGATGTTATGTAACTGAAAATACGTTGACTCATTATTATTATTTTTTAGGAGTTTACCGACCACCATGAACATCTCGTAGCGTATAAACAATCGCTCTTCCCTTATTTTTTACATACTTGTGTCAGGAAAGGCACAGAGCAATCGCTATGAGAAAAGCACAAAACCAATGCACCATCCTGAATTCAAACCGGGACTATCTTAATAAAATGGTCAATGGCTAGACTTCCACAACATGCAGCCATTTGGGACGCGGCTCATTAAATCTTTGTTTAGACTAAACGTTTTAGCTTCTCGGTAATAGGGCACTAAATACCTTTAAGGTGTGGTGCCTGCCTCATGCTAGATACTCTCTCAAGCTTCAAAGGTAAACCCTCAACAGCAGCGCTCTCCACCACAACAGAAATATTTTATAAAGCCTGCACACTTGTTTCCCATTATCAGATAGAAAGAGATTATGGTAATACGATATGTTGTAGCGAAGGTGTCATTTCTTTCGACAGACAGAAGAAAGGACAGTAGCAAATAAAAAATAAAATCCCATATCTTTCCTTTATTTTACGGATTTAAACATAGCTAAGAGCTGGACACCGGACGAGTTTTCCAGAGGTTAACTGATGTAAGCGAAGAACTGATGCACAGCCATTACAATGTGATTTGTTGGATAAACGGTAGCATTGCTCATAGTTTCACTAAGATGTTCACATTCTAGACGACGTAAAGTGCAAACATAAACGAATGAATAAGCTGATTTTGAATGATTTATTCGGGAATCACATTATTCTTGTCGTATGACTACAGTAACAAAACGCCATCTGTAGTCTGTGCACGTTAAACAACTGGATCCAGCATGGAACCTCAGGCCTGTTTATTAAAACCAGCAAAGTTAACAGATGGAAGGGGCCTATGTGCACTACTGATTATGTCCCACATGTCATTCTCAAACCATGGACTTTTCGTTTCACGGACAATACCAATTACAACTGTCCTAGTGATTCAGTTATGCCTAAATCATTTAATTGTATCGTAATCGAATATTGGCTTGCCACCAGATGGTAGATTACAAGTGTATTACATACGACGTTGTATTACAGTATGTCTGTATTCCAGCCCATGTCCCTCTTTTAATGTGTCTCATGATGGAGCTCGTTGCTGGCGTCCGAAATGTCTCATATTATACTTATTTTAACTTTGCTGGTTTTAATAAACAGGCCTGAGGTTGCATGCTGGACCCAGTTGTGTATCGTGTACAGACGGAGTTTTGTTACTGTGATTTATTCAGGAAATGGAAGGAGTTGCTAGATGATTTACATCAAGTTTTTTTACGAGAAAAGCTGTTTGAGACATACATGGTATGTTAAAGTCTGCCTTTGGAGAAAATGATTTATTAATAAGGTTAACGGTCACAATCTAAAGAATGGCAAACTTTTGTGAAATAGGAGACACCTTTTCAACGGCGATCAAACTCTGGCATTTCTTTTTTCTGTCAAGTATTGAAAACGTTTCACTACAACATGAAAAAGTAGTCAGCACCTTCCACTGAATACGTTGTAATAAAATGTAATGGAAATGTGTTTAGTATTACAATGTTTTCCACAGTGCAGCAAAACTCCTTCGAAGTGAAGATTGTCTCTAATTAGGTAATTTGATTGAAATTTGGATTTTAAATACTTATTCAGAACTTTTGTATTGCGTCACTATGTTATTGCCATCATACATAATTATTAAACGTTTTTGAAGTAAACGTGCTGAGTGTGTCCAATTTTCTACAGAAATACAATGAATATCTTAAGGAAAATAATATTTGCAGAAATAGTTTTATAAAAAAAGCTCAGCAGATTTTCTTTGTAGTAAAGTAAGCAAATATGCATTATTCATGTCACTTACAAACTGCTTTATATTTTAAACTCCGAAAGAAAAGATACTATTATCGTGTTAAATCTACTGAATATCTTAGAGACATAATATCAAGTCATGAAAAATGCAATAAGCTGAAAAAAACATAAACACCGGAGGAAAGAAAGAGAATCTACAGAGTTCTGAAATTTCATCCTGATATTCTGCGACTGAAAATATTGGAATAGACATCTTGCACATTAGATTCGTTTTGCGAAAGGATTTAGGCAGATGGATTTGTAAGTCTGGAAAATGTAAGGCACAAAGGCACCCACTTAAAGGCACAATCGGTTGAGGATAAATATTAAATTTGCGATTTAAAAAAAATAAAGTGTCTCAAACAGAAACAAAACTGAAACAGTCCTTAAAAATATTAATAAAAGCGGTGCATAAGTGGGCAAAGTAATAGAGCAGAAAAGGTTTACTAAATTAACGTTTAGAGAAAAGTGATCAATTCCGAATTATAACACTGAAGGATATTAGAACCTAGCAAAGGTTCTTTTACGGAAATATCCTTAGCTACAGTTGGTTGTTTTTATTTTTTAAAAACACATTTTATGCAAAATGTAACCACTATTACTTTAAACATGTTTGAGGATTTTAACGAAAAGTGCCATAATGACATCAAGCAAAAATTCATATCATTTAAATGAAAACGGGCCAACATTAATATCTCAAAAGCAGGTGAGAAATCTGATTAAACATTTTTGAAATGCCGTCTTCATTTTTATCCCGTGAAGCTGATTTTGGAGTGCTTGATGTATCCGAGATCGAATACGGCGTGAAGCATGGATAGTGTATTACTTCCCTCCCTGGACACAGCGGCCCTAAATTAGGGACGAAGCAACTCATAGCCTCGTCCCCCATTGAGATGCTTTGTCCAACCTGAGCAACTCAATGGGATATAGGCATATTGAGTTGCTCAGGTTGTCGCTAATTTTATAAACTAATATTAAATCAGACGAGGTATTTTCGTGCTAAAAATGATCTAAGTTAAAAACAATGCCGTCTTACGCACGATTTAAAAAAAATTTTCATGTTAAAAAGATAAATACAAGTTAAAATATACATATATATATATATATTCTATAAAGAAGATACCTAAGCAAAAAAATACATATATAATTTTGACTCACACCTAGTACAACATAGAAAAGGTTATGTATCTACCTGTGTGAGTAAAAGGAGAAAAGATAAAAAAATAAAATAATTGATAAAGCCAAGGCTCAGTATTCTCGACACCTTCTACATTCAGTTGTTTTATTTTATTTTTTTATCTTTTCTCCTTTTACTCACACAGGTAGATACATAACCTTTCTATGTTGTACTAGGTGTGAGTCAAAATTATATATGTATTTTTTTGCTTAGGTATCTTCTTTATAGAATGTGAATTCTGAATTTTCAAAACTGCTGCTTTGCGCGTTTTGATTTTCAGGTTATTTTGCACCCTTCGTGTTAAATTCTAAAATTTTTTCCTTAGTCTTCAGTTTTGCTCTTAAGTATATATATATATATATATATATATATATATATATATATATATATATATACATTAGAAACTTTTGAGTTCACAATAAACTCATCCTCAGATATAATAAATACAATGCACAAACACAAGAGACGAGGTGTTAGTGATATATACCAGTCGTGTCACAAGTGACGCACAGTATGTCCAAAAAAGAGTTTAACGCATGTGCTGAAATAATTGGTCCATCTCGATTTCTGGAGACTGGGGGTGTTTTTTCCAGTTCAATAACTGTTTCCAAGGGAGGGGGGTAGTACAAGGGGAATCTTCATTACAGCAAATATTACTATATTTATAAATCAGTAAACTTTCTGTGAAAAGAATGATAGAACGAAGTTTAGGTGTATTCAGTATAACTAGAACGAAGTCTTGGGGTATTCAGTATAACTGCTGCCACCCAGATAAGCGTATGCGTACCCACTAAGTAGATACTGCAGAAAGCTGTAGAAGTTGAAGAGGTTTTAATGTTATATTTGTATTCCGAAACTCTACATTTCAAGGAACGAGAGGCTGAACCCACATACATCATGTTCTGCTCTTCTATTTCTTTTTCTTTTTTTGATCGGGGTTTAACGACCACCGTGAGCAACTCAATGGGCTATAAAAAGTCGCCCGTCCTTAATTTAGGGCCACTGACTCCAGGGAAGGGAGAAAGCCAGTGCCATAAGACAAACACAACATCCTTTGCCTCACGGGATTTGAACCCGGACCCATCTCAGACGAATGATCTGCGCCACTAGGGCGGCTTGCCCTTCTTCCAGCGAGCCTTCAGGAGTATGGCATAAATGCCCTGCCGATTTTCCAGTTCAACTTTGTCTCTTTCACTTCTTATAATTGCTAATATGGTATTAGTTTTGATCCCGAATCCAATTTTATATTTCTTACAAATACCTTTTAAGGGGTTGGTAACTCCCAGGTACAATAGGAACAGATCCGACGTATTTGATGGATTGGTGATCTCTAGTTAAGGATGAAACAGAGTTTAAATTAGACCACTGCGCCATCGCCGTTCCGATGGCGCAGTGGTCTAAGCCCTGGCTTATGACCGACATGGGTCCGGGTTTGAATCCCGGTGAGTCATGGATGTTGTGTTTGTCTTACGGTACTGGCTCACTCCCTTCCCTCAAATCAGTGACACTAAATTAGGGACGGGCGACTTCTTATAGCCTACTGAGTTACTCACGGTGGTCATTAAACCTCCAATAATAAAAAAAAAATCAACTGAATTCATATGCACTTACGCAGTAGTTAGCAAACCCCATGACTGTGAGAAATCATATACATATTCTATTAATCAGCGACAGGCAATAATATGAATATTTGGAGGAGGAAGTTTACGATCACCACGAAGAACGCTATGTCTTTTAGCAGTCAACGGTTCCCAATTTGGAGCCACTGGTTTCGGAGAGCGGAGAGAGACTGCGTCGTAAGACAAAAGTATCAATAGTATTAAAATAATTCCGTCTTGGTGCACGATGCTATTTATTCAGCTAAAAAACGAAATCTATGTACATGCTAAAAAACACATGAGCACTTTCGGTGTCACAGTGACACCTTCATCAGAGTGATTTCACCATATGAATACATGCTGGTCTTAAGTACGTGGAGCAGATGCATCATGGGAAAGGTAATGTCAGTGTCACATGATATACCAGATAACAAGACAGTCAAAAAAGCTTATGAGCCAATGAAAATTACTCAACAGAAACAAAAGTTATTGTGCTGTAATTCCCAACAAGATTGCTCCAGGGTTCAGGCAAAACACAAGGATAATAGTCATTACAGCAACGTGTATTGTAAGCCGAAATATAGAGGCTTTCTGTAAATAACAAGGAACAAACAGTTAGGTGTGTTTTTGATCTTAGTGTTGTGAGTTGGAATTTTCAGAACTTACAGTTCTTGCAAACGAGGTGCTTTGGTGATTCATTTTTTAAATCATATCTGTGTTCATTTAATCTCAAATCCAAATTTCCTTTTGTTGAATCCACATAATGATTATTTAGTTCACCAGAAATAGTGTCGAGCATAAAAATAACATACACACCCCATTTTTTCCTTTTGTTAATTTTGTCACGATCGTTGCGGATAATGGTATATAGATTGCATGATCGTATTCCAAATTGTATTTTATGACGGGAACTAATGTTGGTAAGAAGGTTTACAATATGTGGATTAAAATCAACAGATCCAACATACTTTTTAGGCACTTGTTCACTAATTAAAGCAGTTGACATAGCAAACCGTACTTTATTATGCACCCCCTTAACAACGTTGTCCGGGTAACCATGGCTATTAGCAAGGGATGATATACATTGTAGTTCTTGAGCTCTGACAAAATGGCTAGAAGAATGTGAATATACTCTTCTAAATAGGAAGTGCAGAGCAGAAATTTTATGCTGAAAAGTGTGAGCAGAATTGTACGGAATTAGAGTGGGTGTGGAAGTGGGTTTTCGGTAAACGGCAAAAGATAAGGAATTGTCAGAAGGATTACGAGTAATTTGAAAATCTAGATAAGGTAAAACAAAATTATTTTCAAGTTCTATCGTGAGTTTGATGGAGGGGTATTGAGAACACATAGCGTTGACAAACTGATGAAACTGATTTATGGTATATGGCCAAATTACCATGATATCATCAACGTAACGGATATATAAACTAGGTTTTTGTGGGAATTCTTGTATGACTTTATTTTTAATATGCTGAAGAAGGATTTCTGCTAAGACTGCAGATAAAGGTGAACCCATGGCTGTCCCATCGGTTTGTTGGTAAAAAATGTTCTGAAATTTGAAAAATGAACGCCTTTTAATGAGATGAAGAGCATTCATTATGAAAGAAATATCATTGGCAGAAATGTTAGAATCAATGAGCAAAGCCTGAATCAACTGAAATGTAGCTTCCATAGGCACTTTCGGGTATAACGAAACTACATCTAGTGACGCCAAAAAATAGGAAGTTGGTAGTGTCTGAATTAACTTTAACTTATCAATAGCTTGTGTGGTACTCTTTATTGAGTAGGAAGAATTCACGGTAAATTTGGTGAGGTAACTTGCCAAAGCTTTTTCCAAAGGTCGGGTGGGGGCAATGTAACCTGACACAAGAGGGCAAATAGGGTACCCTTCCTTGTGTAGTTTTAATTTACCAAATAAATCAGGTACATGGCAGCCTGGGGGTGGATTGAAGGCTTTTGAAAAGGAGTCCGGAGGAGCTGAAGAATTCTTAAGGCGGCTTAAAGCACTAACAGTAGCCCTGGTGGGGTCTCGTTCCACTATTACATGAGGGATACTAGAAATGGCATTTAGCATTTTTTGAACAAAATCACAACTTGACTAGTTTTATCAGTTAAAAGAATGGCAATATGTGGGTCCTTTTTCAGTTCAATCAGTTGTTGCATTTCTTCATGAAGCTGGCATTCTTTGGTGGTTTTGTACTGTCTTGAATTATTTCTACTAAGAGACCTTGCAGTTTTCATTCTTGCGAAGTTCCTATCTTCAATTGGAAGTGAATCTAGAATTTTCTCTATTTGCGGAACAGTTTTGAAAAAGTCCACTTTACGTTGATTAGGGTAAGCGAACTTGTAACCTCGTTGCAAGGCTCTTAGTTGAATGGGATTCAGAACTTTATCACTAAGATTTTTGACTCTATTATGTGAATCAGAGTTATAGCTGTCATGGTCCAGTTCATGTAAATCCAATCCATTACCCACATCAGGCGATCCATGTAATGGTCCTTGTTCAGAAAGGCCGATAGAATGTCTTGTTTGAAAGCCGAACAGCTTATGCGTTCTACTACGAACTTCAGAATCCACCAACAATCTTAATTTTTTCACATCGGTGTTAAATAAAACCTTCATTTCATTTTCGATTATTGCTGTAATTATAAATAATGTACGGTCCAAAATAATTGGGTGTGAGGAATCAGCTAGGAATGAGTAAGAGGTATAACATTTCTTATTAAAGAAGTCAATACTACTACGCTTACTTCTGATCTGTTGAAGTAGTCTCTTCCTTTCGGCGGTCCTTATAATCCTGGCGTCTCGTCTGGTAAATGGAGAATTGAAGATACGCAGATGCCGTGGAATGACATCTAAATCTCTGCAATTTAGTAAAAATGACAAATGTGCAGATTTCCTTGAAAGTTTTCCACAAAAACTTCTAAAAGTAGTTTTCATAGCATGGCTCCACATGATGAAATTTGAAGAAGACTGTGATTCAAGATAAAATGCGGAAGTATGACGGTAAACACCATATTTCGTGCATAAATACTAGTATTAAAAGAATTGCGTCTTGTTGCACGATGATATTTATTCAGCTGAAAAACGAAATCTATGTACATGTTAAAAACCACATGAGCACTTTCGGTGTCACAGTGACACCTTCAACAAATGTTGGTAAGATGGTTCTTACCAACATTTGTTCCCGTCATAAAATACAATTTGGAATACGATCATGCAATCTATATACCATTATCCGCAACGATCGTGACAAAATTAACAAATGTAAAATATAGGGTGCGTATGTTATTCCTATGCTCGAGACTATTTCTGGTGAACTAAATAATCATTATGTGGGTTCAACGAAAAGAAATTTGGATTTGAGATTAAATGAACACAGATATGATTTAAAAATGAATCACCAAAGCACTTCTTTTGCAAGAACTGTAAGTGCTGGAAATTCCATCCCAGACTGGGACGACGCTAAGATCATAAACACACCTAACTCTGTTTGTTCCTTGTTATTTACAGAAGGCCTCTATATTTTGGCTTAGAATACACGTTGCTGTAATGACTATTATCCTTGTGTTTTGCCTGAACCCTGGAGCAATCTTGTTGGGAATTACAGCACAATAACTTTTGTTTCTGTTGAGTAATTTTCATTGGCTCATTATGCTTTTTTGACTGTCTTGTTATCTGGTATATCATGTGACACTGACATTACCTTTCCCATGATGCATCTGCTTCACGTACTTAAGACCAGCATGTTACCATATGGTGAAATCACATCTGATGAAGGTGTCACTGTGACACTGAAAGTGCTCATGTGTTTTTTAACATGTACATAGATTTCGTATTTTAGCTGAATAAATATCATCGTGCAGCAAGAAGTAATTCTTTTAATACTAGTATTTATGCACGAATTATAGTGTTTACCGTCAAAAGTATCACCACCTATGCCTCTTCGTAGGCTAGGCTCGAGAGACTGGTCAGTGTTACAGGGCAACACTGACCAGTCGCTGGAGCCTACGAAGAGGCATTTGTTGTTCGTCTTTGGTGAATCCCCAGCATTGTGCGGGGCTCCAAAAAAGCAACCTGCCATGTGGTTTGGCAGATTGTCGTTTGTAAGTCTGGAGAATTCCGAGGCAGCTGTGGTGCAGGGGAAGCATATCTGGCGCGTAACTGAGAGACACTGGGTTCGATTCCCGTGGCGGCCGATGAGATATTTTCCGTGACTCACTTATAAACGTGGAAAGAGCGATGACTTCTATTTGATGTTACAAGGCTATTACACTGTGTATCTCTAAGTTCCATGAAACGTGGGTTCGTCAGGCCTTTCCTTGTAATGCAAGTAAACAGTCCTGCGCTTTAAATAAATGCAAAATCTGTGGCAGTACTCCTTTCTGAATGCTGTTCATGAAGAAAGCCACGTTTCAGACTTTGTCCTGGTTACTTTACACAGTATTATTCACACATTGATCTATTTTTAGAATATCTCCTTCCCTCGTCGAACGGATTATGGAAAATCCTCCTCTAAACTCTGTTTCTTACCACCTACAAGTTCCAGACGAATCTTCTCTCCCTTGTGTCTTCTTCCTTCCTCGAGAAAAAACGAGGGTAATTCTATTCCATATCCCAAAATGGATAGAAATTTTTCCAGATACGTCGGGCACTATTCACGGGTTCTGCGACTTGGCGAAATGTTCTTGCGGCGCTTTTCTCTATGTTTTCTCTTTTCTCAACAAATCCCCTTCCATACATCTTGTTTGCAGCTGCAACAAATTAGTTCCCATTAAGATTGTTACGCTTCAACGCTTGGAGGTTCTGCTACTTATTGGGGGCTTGATTACTTCACTACTTGGGTCGAGAAACGAAGTTCGGACACAGCCACGGCAACGCTCTACAGCAGTCGACCCTGAGGTCTCTCCAAGATGGATTCAAAGCTATATGCTAAGAAATGGAAACCCTATGCTGTAACCGCGTTATAGAGATCTTGTGACACACCAGTCTAGCACAATGGACATACCGTACTGCCCTGGTACAGATGAAATCCAGCCAACCATCTTTCTCGAGGAATTTCTTCGGAATATACGACCACATGAGGTCTTTAGTGATACGGTCACCTTTGTTGCCACAATCTTCGAAATACTGGCCTAATGAGTGCTCACGTACAAACGTTCAAACTTAACATGCTATAGAAGCACGTAAACCATCCTGGGAAAAACTTTTGGGTAACTGCATGAAACCTAACGCCATTTTGACTCATCGTGAGAATTCCTTTATTAAAACCGGAAAGTGCAAAAAACGCAATGCGCCTGATACTCTCTCTACAAAACATCATGAAGCTATAAACTCATATGATCACTGATAATTCTCTCGCAGAGTAGTGAATTAATATAAACTAAATCCCGTAACCTCTCCACAAAATTAGTTTCCTCCGGAAGTGTAGAGGGAGTAGCCGGCTGTCTCCCCTCTCATTAACATCGCTGGCAGAAAGCTAGAAAACGACACCATCTCAATATCTTCCCAACAACTGACGAAAGAGGAAAATGATTTAACTTATAAGACATAAAAAAAAACTATTACCATTAACTTCGGCTGAAATTAATGAGCCCATTTTTACGCCAGAAACTTGCACCTCTGACCACTCGGCCACAGGGGCGATCCGTGTTTTCTCTATGAGAACGTTTGAGTGATGCAAAAAATTACGCATGTACTATTAAAATTTTTCTGTTAAGCTACAGATGTACGTGACAATAGCAGCAGCTTTCCCTTAAGAAATGATTACATTTATGTACATCTGCAAGACGCAAATTTTCTGTTGCACTCAAATCTATTAACAGCTTCAATAAATTGTTTGAAAAACAAAACAAAATTCAAGATTACGCTTTCTTCCAGTACTCGTTTGAAAACAACAAAATGCATCACAACGAAATCACGGTCTGACATCCACCTAAATAAGCAGATGAGAACCGGTTATGACTTGTTTACCATGCGGAGGATTACATCCAACCTAGAACTGAGACTTTTCAATAATTCTGTCGAACTCCGGCAGGGCAGCCCCACTGGCCTAAGCGATGGATGGCCTTTAATCATTCGTCCGAAAAGGGTCCGGCTTCGAATCCCGGTGAGGCATGAATGTTGTGTTTGTCTTACGGCACTGGCTCTCTCCCTTCCCTGAAACCAGTGGCCCTAAATTAGGGACGGGCGACTGCTTATAGCTCATTGAGTTAGTTGCTCACGGTGGTCGTGAAACTTCCAATAAAAAAAAAAGGAAAAAACTCCGGCAGAGTACATGCCACTTGCTTTTCTCCTAAGATTAGATAAAGGCAATGTAAAGCAGTTTGCGTTGAAGACCTTCAACACCGTTCGTTTTGCTGATAGCTAATATAAATGTTAGTGCTGCTTTGAGTTTCCAAAGCAAAGTTCTTGGCGTTATTTCAAAGTGCACAAACCGTACACACTCAAGAAGCGCTTATAGTATATAGTAACTCCGTTTATTTAGTGATGTAATACGTATAAAAGATTCGCCAAGCTTTCGTTCTCCACCGGGAGGTTTTTTTAAGGCAATGGTAGGCATAAAATGTCTACAATCCCAGTAAATGGTAAGACAAAAACTGGTTTCTGTCTAGCTTTCTTTGAAAAAGCCATCTGGTTGATGTGCGAAAGCTTGGAAACGGTTTACTACGCCAATAAATCAGATCACTAGTATACTTACTATTTTCTACATAATTGGTGTACTGTTCCTCGTTTTCAATTTGTCTACCATTGCCTTACAATGTCTATTAGACATTGTATGATAATGCCTACCATAAAATGCCTAATATTGCTTTTTAATGTCTACCATAAAATGCCTACCATAAAATGCCTACCATTGCCTTATAATGTCTACCATAAAATGCCTACCATTGCTTTGTAATGTCTACCATAAGATCCCTATCATTGCTTTATAACGTCTATCATTGCGCTGTAATGTCTACCATAAAATGTCTACTATTGCATCTACCATGTCTATCATTGCTACAGAAGGTTGGCATAAATGACTACTTTCTGTGGCAGTGAGATGAAATGTCTGCGGCAACAGAAGAGCGAATTTGCATTTATTTAAAACGTGGTACTGTTTAATTGCCTTAAAAGAGAAGGTCTGACGAACGCGTGCTGCAGGGAACTGAGAGAAACACAGTGAAATAGCCCTGTAACACAGTCAGTCGCTCGATTCTTCGAAGAATCAATTTTAGGCATGTTATGTCTATCACTGTCATGAAAAAGCCGCCAAGAGGAGAGCGAAAGCTTGACGAATCTTTTATGCTTATTACACCACAAAATAAACAGATATTGTGCTATAAACGCTTCTTGCAAGTTATTTGTATTTTAAACTTGAATGACATGTTTGAAATAGATATACACAGTCGAGTCACATTACTGTGACCACCACCTACTTTTGACGTCAACAGCGCGTAGCCAATGAAAGAAGGCACGTGTCGTGAGCTGATTTGGAGGGTATACATATAAGGTGTGCTGTAGTCATTCTGAAAACATATCACTCGTTGCTGTCATGGATAAAAGGAGCGATTTATCAGATTTGCAAAAAGGGATGATTATCGGCTTCTGGGCTAAGGGTGGCAGTATTTCTGAAACAGCGCATGTTTATGAACTGTTCGCGTGCTGCTGTGGGTAAAGTGTATCGTGATTGGAGAAATGGCACCGTTGCAAATAAGCGACGTAGAAACTGCGGAGCACCACGTGCCATTGATGTGAGAGGTGAACGTCGGCCGCGAAAGGGCGTGAGGGTTAATCGACACGCCACAGTGGAGCAACTCACTGGTCGAATGAACAAGGAGATTACCGGAAGTGTGTCTAAAACGACAGTTCAACAAACCCTGCTGCGTATGGGGCTCTGATGCAGACGAATGGTCACTGCACCTATGCTAACGAAGGTGCATTGGCAGAAAAGGCTTATATTTGCACAGCAGTATCGGAATTGGACCTCCGCTGGATGGCAAAGGATTGCATGCTCTGATGAGTCACGTTTTCTGCTTCATTGAACGGATGGACGTTAGCGTATAAGGAGAGAAACCTCAAAGAACAAACACTCTTCAATCATTACTGGCAGAACACAAGCTGGTGGGGCAGCGTTATGGTCCGGGAAATGCTTTCGTTGCATTCCCTGGGTCCACTCATAGCTGTGGAAGGCTCTGTGGTCCGAATTCGTTATGAATCCATACTTGCAGACCAGGTACACCCATACATGCTGATTGTCTTCCCTGGGGTGAATGGAATCTCCCAGCACGATAATGCGACGTGTTACACAGCTAGAAATGTCCGAGAGTGGTTGGAAGACCTCGATGACTTGAGTCACTCCCAGCCCGTCTAGCTGCTGTCCGCGCTGCACACGGCGGTTACTCTGGATATGACTCGACCGTGTAAACCTGGCTTATTTTGATTATTTGAATCCATTTCCTGAAATCTTATTCTGCAAATTTACTGATACATATAAAATGGATCGCGGGGCTTTTGGTATAAATTTTTGGTTGCAGTAAAGTGTAAAACAAAAAAAAAGCACGAACAAAATACATTGAAAGTTTTTTCAACACTTTCAGATAGCTTCTGTGCGGAATTAAAGCCTGCCTAATATTTTATTCACCAAATTTTTTTACAATCGATGAAATCGAAAAAAATGTCATATTTTGACCCCACGGCAAAAAAATGTGACATTTCTTTGGGTTTTGGAAAATCACTTGCAAAATTTGGGAAAATTTTTAACTTAAGTGAAAATGTGCAGATAAATGTAATATATGAAGTATAATGGAAAGAATAAGATAAAACTAAGAATGAAAGATGAACTTTTTTCCCTCCGCATTCAGGGTAAGAGGAATCCAAAGAAAAGTGGAATCCGTTTAATTCCTTTCTTTTCTCCGCAAATAACAATGCGTACAGTACTGCTACAGTTTTTCGTTTTTTCTTAAGTAAGGAAGCTGATCTTTTGTTTATACAAAGTGTCTAATCTGCAAATTAACTGGAAAGTTTTAAAAAGGCAGCACTGTTTTTCTATGTTGATTAGAAAAGAAATGTTGTGACGAAATTGAAAAACACAACAAATCCACTTTTTTTCCCAACGTGGAGTTTACACAGTTTTTGAAGATGTTTTCCCGGAGTTCATTAATATCCCGAGAGATTAGATTTCAGAAACATGCGACATGAAAAATCTAAATCAAGCAGGAAGGATGCGATAAACAAAGACTTCTCATGGAATGTGCTTGCGTTTTCACAGAAAGCATTTTTTCGGAGTACGTAAAAAATGACTAGATACAGATATTTTTAATTCTGGCTAAACACATATTCCATCTCTTTCCGTCGTTAAGGAATTACCACTGGTTTTGGCATTAATTATAAAATCTCGACTGAAGCCTCGTTTAGAGGATAGGTGCTTCATGAAATTTTCTTTTATGCGAGATTTCTCAAAGTATCCACCATGACTGTAGACTCCCAAAATAATCGGAAAACATATTGGGGATCAAACGGTTTTTTACCGCAAAATATGGACTGAACTTATATCCAGTTTCGCAAAGTTTATTTTAATGTACTTCACACACGTTCTCGTCACGACACTTTTTAATAATACTTAAATTTCCAAGAAAAAAAATACTTTTACGTACTATAAGTTCATACTTATTTACTTATTTAGTAGTAATATCTGTGGCACTTTTGGTTTTGGTAACAAAAGATTTGTTAATCTCCCAAAATAAGAAACGTTTCTAAGTTAAAAATTCAGATACAAAGCTAAGTTGTAAATTTTTCTAGCAGTAAATTGAGAACAAGTCTTAAAGTCGTATGTTTTCGGGCGAAGACTAGACAAAACTAAAAAGTGCGTCAGACAGGCCGCAGAAGTACATGTTGATTTCAAGGAAAGTTCTGGAATAATTTTTTGAAGCATTTTATTTTAATTTGATCGGCAAAAGGTAGGGGACAAGAGGAAACCGATTTCTTCAAATTTTTTGAAGAAATCGGCAAGAAAGTGGAAAACAAGGAGAAGCCGATTTCTTCAAAAATTTTGAAGAAATCGGCAACAAAGTGTGGGATAAGGGGAAGCCGATTCCTTCAACATTTTTGAAGAAATCAGCAGCAAAGTGGGGGACAAGGGCAAGCCGATTTGAACCACCAATATCAACTGAACCACCAATTTCTTATATACACTGAAGAGCAATTTAATTATAGATACCTGTCTAGTAACGTGTAGCACCACCTTTTGCCCTGATGACGGCGGCGATTCGTCTCGGCATGGACTCCACAAGACACCGGAAGCGTTGGGAAGCCATGCGGATCCACGACCCCTGAACAAGCTCCCACAGTTCACGAAGATTTGATGGAGGGGGTCAGAGCCTCGAACATATCTCTCGGTGGCATCCCAGATGTGATCAATGGGATTGAGGTCAGCTGACCTAGCTGGCCAAGGAAGTGAGGTCACGTCGGTGGAGTGTTCATCCAACCATTCGGATACAATTCGGGAGCAATGGCACGGTTCATTGTCTTGTTGCAGGATGAGGTCCCCAGTGGGATGTTGAAGACGCACAAACGGGAGCAAATGGTTGTCCGGGATATCCCGGTAACT
Organism: Macrothele yani; assembly: GCA_039090855.1. Lineage (NCBI taxonomy): Eukaryota > Metazoa > Arthropoda > Arachnida > Araneae > Macrothelidae > Macrothele > Macrothele yani. The sequence continues at coordinate 83,696,112 of CM076993.1, read as the reverse complement.
TGACCTGTGAGAGACGATGTCACACGTACCAGGGGTTCCATTTCAGTCCACGTAAACAGTCCCCAGACGAGAATGCCAACCCCACCAGCTTGAAGAGTACCCTGCTTGCAAGAAGGATCCATCGCTTCATGTGGTTTGCCCCGTACTCGTATCCTGCCATCCGCATGTACCAAAGTGAATTTCGACTCATCAGTCTAGGCAACATTTTTCCACATGTCTAAAGTCCAGTGGAAATGTTCCCGGGCCCATGCTAATCTTAGCACCCTGGGATGTGCGGTCAGCAGCGGTACCCTCGTGGAACGATGGCTTCTGTACCCCATAGCGAGGGGATGGTTCTGGATGGTGTGGCTGCTTACACGTTTTTGTGCACCAGCGTTAAATTGCAGAGTGATTTCTTGCACTGTGGCCCGTCTATTCGCTGTTACAATGCGAGCTAGCTGACGATGACCCAGCTTGTCCACGGCAGTTGGCCGTTGCCGGTATGGTTTTACCGGATTCGATGTACTCACGGTGCACCCGTGACACAGTGGCTCGTGAAAATACCAGTGCTTGCACGACTTCCGAGATGGAGTGAAGCATTCTTCGGGCCCTGACAATTTGCCCACGATCAAGTGTGCTTAAATCCTTCGTCTACTCATACTGATTGCCGTCGCATCACTCCTTATATTGTCGGACCGCTGCATACGTCATATCGTTTCCGTTTACAGAGCCGCCCACAGCGCCACATTTGCATAACGCCAGATGTCTTTAATTCAATTGCTCTTCAGTGTACATGCATTCCTTTAGCCATAGGCCACATCCTTATCCTCGTTGTACCAGTATCGGGCGTAACTGACTTTGCATTGGAGTCTTTGTAATTGAACGAGTCGTCCGTGTACGTCGAAAAACCTCGTACAACTGAAGACTTCAAAGGGACCACATGCCAAGAAATTGCAACAAGAACTAAGGTCAATTTAATGAAAGCATTCGCAAATTCGTAGGGTCGCATGCAGCTGTGTTTCGATGTCATTTTAAGTGTACTAAAGAAATCTTGATTGACAAAGTTTAACATATGTATCCATCGAGTTTGGTGAAAATCCGTTACCAAATAGTGACTTTATTGCGAAAAGTGTAAGACTTCTAAGGGGAGAATCGCCGTGTGTTAAACAATAGTAAAATGTAAAAACTGAGTCTTCGCTTTTCTTTTCCAGTAAGCGTGTGAATCTAATAGCTGATGTTATGCATTAGGATGTGGAAAAAACAACAACTTTACATTTGGAAGGTAAACGAAGACAAAAAAATTCCATTCCTTTTTTCCAAAAATAAAGTGTTGATGAAGTATTGCGTTTTCTGCTTTCTTACTTTTCTCTGATAATTTATGGCTCCCGTATTTTGTTTCAGAAAATTTGAATTTCGATAGAAAGTATGCACATTCAGCCGTAATTTACTATATAGATGCCATACTATTTTCGTGCTTCAACAGATAAAAAGCGTTATATCAAAGCGAACTAGATTTTATAGTTATATGGGAACCTCTAAGCAACTGGAGAATACTGTGAAACTCACATTTGCCGGTGGCAGACTTCGAAACCACGCCATTCTGTTCCGGCGCCGATGCTTTCCCAACTAATCTACGCCGACTAGGGCTTTTAGTTGGTATCTGCCATCTTGACATGTGCGTCACCTCTGAGATTGGTACGTCACAACATTCACAATAAGTCCGCTTAAAAGATTCCGTCCGCCCTTGCCGGGAGTGTTGCACTATTGATACCTAGGCTGGTCAATAAGTAACAACCGATTACCTGTGGAGGTGGATTAGGGATTTTGAATTTTGAATTGAACTGAATTGAATTTGAATTTTACTTTCCCATGTTACACCATCTAGCATACAATCGAATCGCACATGCAATTTCTGTACCAAAAAAAAGATTAACCAAATACTATTCGCACCATATGCAGAAACAAGAGAAATACATTACATATATGTAAGAAATGCAATAATTGTAACACATAAATGCAAAAATATGAATAATAATACAACTAACACAAACACATGAACCATCAAACATGGAAAATGCAATTATTATACATTAATAATTTACATATAATGCAGAGTACAAAAGAAGTTGTAGTAATACCAAAACACGTGTGACAATACGAATAGTACTACGTATATTACAAGTACTTATTCAATGAACTCTATTGCAACATAGCAGGGAGCCTGGGAAAAGGGCTAGTGTAGGCCTGACGAGCCCCTGGTCCCCTAATAAAAAAAAGTGCCAAGTCAAGACCCCTATAGAACTGCCATTTACAAAATCGGAATTGCAGATAATGAAACCAGAAACATAAAAATTTGAACTGAATTGAATTGAATTTTGAATTTGAATTTGAAAGTATGTGAAAGTTAGTTAAATAACTTGTCGTCAACTTGTCAAAACACAAATGCGTCGAGAGAGAAAATGTAGCGTTAAGACAAGAAAATGCTTTACGAGAACAAATGAAAATTAACAAAAAAAAAAAAATAGGAACCGAAAAGGAAGGATAAGTTAGGGTACACGTTACAGAGCTTTTATTCCTCTCCATAGTTCGCGAAATTTTGCAGAGCGTTTTTGAAAATATATATATATAAGAGCGTTTTGAAAAAACAAAAAAATCACGTATTGAACCAATGTACTTAAAGAGGGTCCTATTGCTCACTTTCATCATCTCACGAGGTTTACGATTGTGTCCAAGGTGAATTACACTATGTCCTAGAAGAAATCTGTTGCGTTTGTGCAATAATGATTCTCAACTCATTTCTTCAAGCTTCTTTATTAGAAGAGAGCTCAAAGGCTCAAGTGGAACACGATCTGAAAATGCTGATCTTCCATTCTTTCGGATTGAAAGGGTTGGGAACAGCAGAGTTAGGCGCCTCCATGGGTTTGTAATATACGCCAGTAAATACACTGCCGTTTTCAGATCAAGGTAATATTTTCTATTTAATACTCGCTATCCAAAACAGATCAGAAGAGGAACTACAAAGGATCAAGTGGGACATCGTGGGGCTAAGTGAGGTAAGGAGAAAAGGAGAAGATCTCATCGAACTGAAAAGTGGACATCTCTTCTACTATCGTGGGACAGATACTGGCAGAACTAGTGGTGTTGGATTTATAATAAACAAGAAACTGAAGGATAAAGTTGTAGAAGTTGAAAGTTCCTCTGACAGAGCTGCACGACTTGTTATCCAACTCTCGAAAAGATACCAGGCTCAGATTATTCAAACTTATGCACCCACCACAAGTCATCCTGAAGAAGAAATTGAAGAATTTTATGAGGAAATTTGTCATCTAAATAATAAAGGTAAGCAGCACTTGAAAATAATTATGGGAGATTTCAATGCAAAAATAGGGCAAGGGCAACAGAATGAAACTTCAGTAGGTAAATTCGGTCATGGCAACAGAAACCAGCGTGGAAATACTCTCGTTGAGTTTGCAGAGGCAGAAGGGTTTTTCATCTTGAACTCCTTCTTCAAGAAAAAGCCACACAGGAAATGGACATGGAGACATCCAAATGGGACGACAAGTGAAATTGATTTTATTATGTGTAACAAAAAATTCATCATAGAAGACTGCAGTGTGCTAAACAAGTTCAACACAGGTAGTGACCATAGATTGGTGAGATGTAAGATGCACCTCAACACCAAACTTGAACGTGGCAAGCTCATAAGACAAACAAAATCTATTGACATAACCAACCTTAAAAAACACCATAATACCTTCAAGTTAGAACTGAAGAACAGGTTCTCTGCTTTAGAAGGCCTAACATCGGAAGAAGTGGACATCTCTGAAGTTAACAGAAAAATAACCAAAGCTCTTATGGAAACAGCAACAAAATTAGCTGGGTCTAAGAACAAGTTGCATGTGAACAAATTATCAGGAAAAACCAAAATGTTGATGCAAAAAGAAGAGAGATGAGGACAAATAAAGAAGATGTGACTTCCAAAGTGGAATATATAGAGCTATGCAAGACAGTAAGAAAAAGTATCACTGAAGACGTAAGGAAATTCAACTGTGAACTAGTGAGGAAAGCAATTGAAAACAACCAAAGCCTAAAGATAGCAAAGGGACATCTCAGTAAGGGAAGAAAACAGATTATGGCACTGAGAAAAGAAGATGGTTCTGTAACAAGAAATAGAGGCGAAATCTTGACAAGAGTGAAAGATTTCTACTCCAAATTATATGAAAGGGATGATATATGCACTCCAGACATCATGAAAGATACCAGTACCAGAGTTCCTCCAGTCCTTCCAGCAGAAGTTGCACATGCAATCAAGAACATGAAGCGAGGAAAAGCTCCAGGAGAAGATGGAATTACTGTAGACATCATACAAGAAGCAAGTGGAGAAATCGAAACAGTACTCGCCCAAATTTTCACTCGATGCCTTAATGAAGGAAAGATTCCTGAGGATTGGAACACCGCTACAATGATCCTGCTACATAAGAAAGGTGACATTGAGGATCTCGGAAACTACAGACCTATCAGCCTCCTATCAGTAGTTTATAAAATCTTCACTAAAGTTCTTTCACACCGCTTGAAGGTAGCACTAGACATGGCTCAACCGAGAGAACAAGCTGGATTCAGGAGTGGCTACAGCATAATAGATCATATCCACGTGCTGAGAGAACTAATTGAAAGAGCGAGGGAATATGAACTTCCATTGTGCATGGCTTTTATCGATTATGAAAAAGCCTTTGATTCGGTGAAACCATCAGCAGTTACAATGGCTCTGAAAACCTGCGGTATTGAAGATGCATGCATTAATATTATTAATAACATCTATGAAAATGCAAGTGCAAAGATTAGGCTGTTTGAAAATACAACACACGTAAAAATTGGAAAGGGAGTGAGACAAGGTGACACCATATCTCGAAGCTCTTTAATGCCACATTGGAGGGTGTTTTTCAGTCGCTGAGCTGGGAAAACACGGGGATAAAGATTAATGGAGATTATCTAACCCACCTTCGTTTTGCTGATGACGTAGTCATTTTTGCAACTACCCCATCAGAGCTGCAGAGTATGATCCAGGAACTTGCTGACAAGAGTAAAGAAGTGGGATTAAAAATGAACTTTCAGAAGACAAAAGTGATGTTCAATGCTTTTACAAGAAATGAAGATTTATCGATTGATGGAGAAAAGCTGGAGATAACAGACACATACGTTTATCTTGGACAACAGATATCAAGTGAGGGTCACATTGATGAAGAAATTAATCGGCGTACAAAACTTGCCTGGAGAGCTTTTGGAAGAAACAGCATAATTTTCAAGAGCAATATGCCATTATGTCTTAAAAGAAAAGTGTTTGATCAATGCATCCTTCCAGTGCTTACGTATGGTGCAGAGACGTGGACCTTAACTAAAAGAGACATACAAAGGCTGCAGACAACTCAAAGCAGCATGGAGAGGTGCATGCTTGGTGTAACCAGGAGAGATAAGAAGAGGAACTCGTGGATCCGAAAAATGACAAGAGTGGAAGACATCATGATCAGAGTTAAATCCCTGAAATGGCAATGGGCTGGACATACTGCCAGAAGGACAGATCATCGATGGACAGCCGAAATTTTAGATTGGATTCCAAGGGACAGGAAAAGACCCAGAAGAAGACCACATGGGAGATGGGTGGATGAAATTCGAAAGTATGCAGGGGTGACATGGAGGAGACTGGCACAAGACAGACCGTTGTGGAGGAAACTTGGGGAGACCTTCGTCCAGCAGTGGATTGATAATGGTTGACAATGATGATGATGATGATCCAAAACAGATATTGAATAATTTGGAAAATGTAACTCCTTATACAGGAATTAAGCCTTCTTGGCTAGCAAAGAGATTTCCTTCATTGTAAAAGTGGAAATTTTCTTATTTTAAAAGTAAGAAAGAATAAGATAACAAGTTAGTAAAATCATGCAATGCATTGATTATGATAAGCTTTCCAACATACCAGAAATCATTACTCAAGTTATGAGGATAATGCCTGTGGAATAAATCTCGCTCCTGGGCCTTCGCCTTTGACCCCATTTCGATGATATTAAACAGAATTGGTTCAGTTTACCTCCGGAACAACATACTAACGTTTTGCCGCAATAGAAGCATTTTTAGTGAAGTTATGAGGAAAAAATCTCGCTCTTGCGCCGTGACCTTTGACATCATTTTGATGATATTAAACTGTGGTTCAGTACACCTCCGGAACTACATACTAAATTTTGTCGCAATGGAAGCATGTTTAGTCAAGTTATGAGGATTATGGCTGTGGAATAAATTGCGTTCCTGTGCCGTCCCCTTTGACCCCATTTCGATTATATTAAACAGAATTGGTTCAATATACCTCCGGAACAACAACACATTTAAGTTTTGTAGCAATAGAAGCATTTTTGTCAAGTTATGAGGATAATGATTGTGGAATAAATCTCGCTCGTGTGCCCTGAGCTTTGACCCCAATTCGATTATATTAAACAAAATTGGTTCAGTGTATCTCTGGAACAACATGATGAAGTTTTGTCGCAATCGAAGCATTTTTACGTAAGTTATGACGCATAAGGGCGATGGAATGGATCCTGCTCCTATGTCCTGACCTTTGACCCCACTTTGCCCAGTTTCAATAGGGATCTTTCCCAGGTTGTTCCCTACCACATAGCAAAAGTTAATCGAAATCGAACCGTTTTTATTCGAGTTATCGTGCGAACGGACGGACAGGCAGACGGACAAAGCTCAACCTATGGTTGGAAAGCGTAAAAAAGACTAAGCCCTATATAATGAAAACTAAGGTTGTTTGTTTGCTTGTTTCGGGGTATAACCACCACCGTGAGCAACTCTTAGCGCTATAAGCAGCTATCCGCCTTTCATTTAGAGCCACCGGTCCCAGGAAAGTGACAGCGCAATCAGAGAACCACACCACCCGTTACTCATCGGGAACTCGAACCAGAGCCCACCTCTAACGAACAGTCAGAAGCCAGGAGCCTGTCCACTCGGCCACGAGGGAGTAAAATTATGGTTCAGTTAGAGAGTGAGGTGGTCGTTGTTACGATAAAATGCGAAAAGAACAAGATATCAAAATTAATAGATACTCTGTTGTCTAGACAGCGTACTTTTCTAAAAGGCTAAATAGACAAATGACATTCTTTTTGCCATTTTATAGTGATATTCTGTGATTAAAAAAAAGTTAATGCAACACAAGTGCACAATTATAAATCCCACCCTCTCCTCTCTCAAAAATGTAACAGTTGAAAAAACCATTATCTTTAACCTAAATTGAAAATGGCTGAACTGGGAGGGAAATTTATTTTTATTTTTTATTTTAGTTTGCAAAATAAAAAGGATAACAACGTTCATTGTACCAAATGAAGAATTAAAAAGATAGCAAGGTTCCTTATACCAAAATAAAGAACTAAATAAGTGGTAAGGTTGTATTCAATAGCGAACATCGAATTTCTTCAGTAGAATGATTGCTCTCTGTAACGGTCCGTTAGTACTATTCCGAAAAAACAAGGCAAACTGTGAATCAAAAAGAAAACGCTTTTTCTCTATGTTTTTACCAATAAAAACGGTAAGAATTCATTAAAATTCCGCGGAATTACGCAATATAAGGAATCGATTCTATATGTTAAGTATGTTGCTGACAGATAAAAAGAAATGGAGAAAACTGTTGGAACGTTTGCTAGATAGCATTTTATTTGAACATATCCATTTACATTGGTGACTGTCTGTCAAGTACATCATAACTTCAGCGTCCTTATGCTAAGGTACATGGCTTGATTCAACAAAGGTGTTCACTTTACCGTCTGCGCATTTTTTCTTCAGTACGCATGTCTTCAGTTTCTTCTTCCTTGAGAAAAGCACTGTGGTCGGAAGTCTAAGAAATTCATGCTATGAAACACTTTAATGCTACTAAATAGCAACCCCCTCCCCCCCCCCCCAAAAGAAAAACAATTCTTTTTATCTTAAAATTAAAATTGATTTAGTTGGAAATGACATTCAACTTAAACAAACTGACGTACACTCCTAATTTAACTTTCCTTTTCAGTTTCTTTCTTTTATGTAAATTTTGTTACTTCTCACGTATGATTTCCATTCTAAACATCATATCGGAACCTCTAAGTTCCGTGTTTGTTTTGTCAAGGGCTGGGAGCTAGTCAAAGAATAAATAAAATAACAACCTTACAGATACAATTGCTCAGCAGATTGTGCTTATAATTACTGTTACTCACGTTATACATCATCATCATCATCATCATTGTCAACCATTATCAATCCACTGCTGGACGAAGGTCTCCCCAAGTTTCCTCCACAACGGTCTGTCTTGTGCCAGTCTCCTCCATGTCACCCCTGCATACTTTCGAATTTCATCCACCCATCTCCCATGTGGTCTTCTTCTGGGTCTTTTCCTGTCCCTTGGAATCCAATCTAAAATTTCGGCTGTCCATCGATGATCTGTCCTTCTGGCAGTATGTCCAGCCCATTGCCATTTCAGGGATTTAACTCTGATCATGATGTCTTCCACTCTTGTCATTTTTCGGATCCACGAGTTCCTCTTCTTATCTCTCCTGGTTACACCAAGCATGCACCTCTCCATGCTGCTTTGAGTTGTCTGCAGCCTTTGTATGTCTCTTTTAGTTAAGGTCCACGTCTCTGCACCATACGTAAGCACTGGAAGGATGCATTGATCAAACACTTTTCTTTTAAGACATAATGGCATATTGCTCTTGAAATTTCTGCTGTTTCTTCCAAAAGCTCTCCAGGCAAGTTTTGTACGCCGATTAATTTCTTCATCAATGTGACCCTCACTTGATATCTGCTGTCCAAGATAAACGTACGTGTCTGTTATCTCCAGCTTTTCTCCATCAATCGATAAATCTTCATTTCTTGTAAAAGCATTGAACATCACTTTTGTCTTCTGAAAGTTCATTTTTAATCCCACTTCTTTACTCTTGTCAGCAAGTTCCTGGATCATACTCTGCAGCTCTGATGGGGTAGTTGCAAAAATGACCACGTCATCAGCAAAACGAAGGTGGGTTAGATAATCTCCATTAATCTTTATCCCCTTGTTTTCCCAGCTCAGTGACTGAAAAACACCCTCCAATGTGGCATTAGAGAGCTTCGGAGATATGGTGTCACCTTGTCTCACTCCTTCCCAATTTTTACGTGTGTTGTATTTTCAAACAGCCTAATCTTTGCACTTGCATTTTCATAGATGTTATTAATAATATTAATGTATGCATCTTCAATACCGCAGGTTTTCAGAGCCATTGTAACTGCTGATGGTTTCACCGAATCAAAGGCTTTTTCATAATCGATAAAAGCCATGCACAATGGAAGTTCATATTCCCTCGCTCTTTCAATTAGTTCTCTCAGTACGTGGATATGATCTATTGTGCTGTAGCCACTCCTGAATCCAGCTTGTTCTCTCGGTTGAGCCATGTCCAGTGTTACCTTCAAGCGGTGTGAAAGAACTTTAGTGAAGATTTTATAAACTACTGATAGGAGGCTGATAGGTCTGTAGTTTCCGAGATCCTCAATGTCACCTTTCTTATGTAGCAGGATCATTGTAGCGGTGTTCCAATCCTCAGGAATCTTTCCTTCATTAAGGCATCGAGTGAAAATTTGGGCGAGTACTGTTTCGATTTCTCCACTTGCTTCTTGTATGATGTCTACAGTAATTCCATCTTCTCCTGGAGCTTTTCCTCGCTTCATGTTCTTGATTGCATGTGCAACTTCTGCTGGAAGGACTGGAGGAGCTCTGGTACTGGTATCTTTCATGATGTCAGGAGTGCATATATCATCCCTTTCATATAATTTGGAGTAGAAATCTTTCACTCTTGTCAAAATTTCGCCTCTATTTCTTGTTACAGAACCATCTTCTTTTCTCAGTGCCATAATCTGTTTTCTTCCCTTACTGAGATGTCCCTTTGCTATCTTTAGGCTTTGGTTGTTTTCAATTGCTTTCCTCACTAGTTCACAGTTGAATTTCCTTACGTCTTCAGTGATACTTTTTCTTACTGTCTTGCATAGCTCTATATATTCCACTTTGGAAGTCACATCTTCTTTAGTTGTCCTCATCTCTCTTCTTTTTTGCATCAACATTTTGGTTTTCCTGATAATTTGTTCACATGCAACTTGTTCTTAGACCCAGCTAATTTTGTTGCTGTTTCCATAAGAGCTTTGGTTACTTTTCTGTTAACTTCAGAGATGTCCACTTCTTCCGATGTTAGGCCTTCTAAAGCAGAGAACCTGTTCTTCAGTTCTAACTTGAAGGTATTATGGTGTTTTTAAGGTTGGTTATGTCAATAGATTTTGTTTGTCCTATGAGCTTGCCACGTTCAAGTTTAGTGTTGAGGTGCATCTTACATCTCACCAATCTATGGTCACTACCTGTGTTGAACTTGTTTAGCACACTGCAGTCTTCTATGACGAATTTTTTGTTACACATAATAAAATCAATTTCACTTGTCGTCCCATTTGGATGTCTCCATGTCCATTTCCTGTGTGGCTTTTTCTTGAAAAAGGAGTTCAAGATGAAAAATCCTTCTGCCTCTGCAAACTCAACGAGAGTATTTCCACGCTGGTTTCTGTTGCCATGACCGAATTTACCTACTGAAGTTTCATTCTGTTGCCGTTGCCCTATTTTTGCATTGAAATCTCCCATAATTATCTTCAAATGCTGCTTACCTTTATTATTTAGATGACAAATTTCCTCATAAAATTCTTCAATTTCTTCTTCAGGATGACTTGTGGTGGGTGCATAAGTTTGAATAATCTGGGCCTGGTATCTTTTCGAGAGTTGGATAACAAGTCGTGCAGCTCTGTCAGAGGAACTTTCAACTTCTACAACTTTGTCCTTCAGTTTCTTGTTTATTATAAATCCAACACCACTAGTTCTGCCAGTATCTGTCCCACGATAGTAGAAGAGATGTCCACTTTTCAGTTCAATGAGATCTTCTCCTTTTCTCCTTACCTCACTTAGCCCCACGATGTCCCACTTGATCCTTTGTAGTTCCTCTTCCAATTCAAGAAGCCTTGAATCAGAAGATAGGGAGCGTCCATTGTAAGTAGCCAAGGTCAGCATCAGATGGCAGCCTAGTCCGGTCCTCCGGGGATTCTTAGCACCCTCTGCCTTCATGTCGCACTGGCCGCTGCCTTATTGGCCAGGTACATTCCAGCTGCCGGAGACTGAGGGCCAAGATTTAAGTTGTGGAATCATTTTGGAGGGGTTTGGCCATAACTCACCACGCTGGCCAAGCGGGTTGGTGAGTGTGGGATAGCATTTCCTCTGATCCCGATGGTATAGTTATACCGCTATGGGCGGTCGTCAGAGCCCCTTTAGTGGGAACAGCATGCACCACGAGAAGGCGGGGTTGACATTTGTCAAGGAGAGGCTTTGATGTTACGCATCACCTGACCTTATATATATATATATATATATATATATTTAAGAATCCCCGGAGGACCGGACTAGGCTGCCATCTGATGCTGATCTTGGCTACGTATAATGGACGCTCCCTATCTTCTGATTCAAGGCTTCTTGAATTGGAAGAGGAACTACAAAGGATCAAGTGGCACATCGTCGGGCTAAGTGAGGTAAGGAGAAAAGGAGACGATCTCATTGAACTGAAAAGTGGACATCTCTTCTACTATCGTGGGACAGATACTGGCAGAACTAGTGGTGTTGGATTTATAATAAACAAGAAACTGGAGGATAAAGTTGTAGAAGTTGAAAGTTCCTCTGACAGAGCTGCACGACACGTTATCCAACTCTCGAGAAGATACCAGGCTCAGATTATTCAAACTTATGCACCCACCACAAGTCATCCTGAAGAAGAAATTGAAGAATTTTATAAGGAAATTCGTCATGTTAATAATAAAGGTAAGCAGCACTTGAAGATAATTATGGGAGATTTCAATGCAAAAATAGGGCAACGGCAACTGAATGAAACTTCAGTAGGTAAATTCGGTCACGGCAACAGAAACCAGCGTGGAAATACTCTCGTTGAGTTTGCAGAGGCAGAAGGGTTTTTCACCTTGAACTCCTTTTTCAAGAAAAAGCCACACAGGAAATGGACATGGAGACATCCAAATGGGACGACAAGTGAAATTGATTTTATTATGTGTAACAAGAAATTCATCATAGAAGACTGCAGTGTGCTAAACAAGTTCAACACAAGTAGTGACCATAGATTGGTGAGATGTAAGATGCACCTCAACACTAAACTTGAACGTGGCATGCTCATAAGGCAAACAAAATGTATTGACATAACCAACCTTAAAAAACACCATAATACCTTGAAGTTGGAACTGAAGAACAGATTCTCTGCTTTGGAAGGCCTAACGTCGGAAGAAGTGGATATTTCTGAAGTTAACAGAAAAGTAACCAAAGCTCTTATGGAAACAGCAACAAAATTAGCTGGGTCTAAGAACAAGTTGCATGTGAACAAATTATCAGGAAAAACCAAAATGTTGATGCAAAAAAGAAGAGAGATGAGGACAACTAGAGAAGATGTGACTTCCAAAGAGGAATATATAGAGCTATGCAAGACAGTACAAAAAAGTATCACTGAAGACATAAGGAAATTCAACTGTGAACTAGTGAGGAAAGCAATTGAAAAGAACCAAAGCCTAAAGACAGGAAAGGGACATCTCAGTAAGGGAAGAAAACAGATTATGGCACTGAGAAAAGAAGATGGTTCTGTAACAAGAAATAGAGGCGAAATTTTGACAAGAGTGAAATATTTCTACTCCAAATTATATGAAAGGGATGATACATGTACTCAAGACATCATGAAAGGTACCAGTAGCAGAGTTCTCCCAGTCCTCCCAACAGAAGTTGCACATGCAATCAAGAACATGAAGCGGGGAAAAGCTCCAGGAGAAGATGGAATTACTGTAGACATCATACAAGAAGCAAGTGGAGAAATCGAAACAGTACTCGCCCAAATTTTCACTCGATGCCTTAATGAAGGGAAGATTCCTGAGGATTGGAACAACGCTTCAATGATCCTGCTACATAAAAAAGGTGACATTGAGGATCTCAATGTGTGGGATTAAAAATGAACTTTCAGAAGACAAAAGTGATGTTCAATGCTTTTACAAGAAATGAAGATTTATCGATTGATGAAGAAAAGCTGGAGATAACAGACACGTACGTTTATCTTGGACAGCAGATATCAAGTGAGGGTCACAATGATGAAGAAATTAATCGGCGTACAAAACTTGCCTGGAGAGCTTTTGGAAGAAACAGCATAATTTTCAAGAGCAATATGCCATTATTTCTTAAAAGAAAAGTGTTTGATCAATGCATCCTTCCAGTGCTTACGTATGGTGCAGAGACGTGGATCTTAACTAAAAGAGACATACAAAGGCTGCAGATAACTCAAAGCAGCATGGAGAGGTGCATGCTTGGTGTAACCAGGAGAGATAAGAAGAGGAACTCGTGGATCAGAAAAATGACAAGAGTGGAAGACATCATGATCAGAGTTAAATCCCTGAAATGGCAATGGGCTGGACATACTGCTAGAAGGACAGACCATCGATGGACAGCCGAAATTTTAGATTGGATTCCAAGGGACAGGAAAAGACCTAGAAGAAGACCACATGGGAGATGGGTGGATGAAATTCGAAAGTATGTGGGAGTGACATGGAGGAGACTGGCACAAGACAGACCATTGTGTAGGAAACTTGGGGAGACCTTCGTCCAGCAGTGGATTGATAATGGTTGACAATGATGATGATGATGATGATGGTTTACATAAAATATATAGATACATAAAATGACAAGCTAGGTATAGATGGTATAGAGAGGGAGTGACCACCGAACCTGTAGAAAGAATGTTATTTGCGACTCAATGTGATTGTGATAAATCATTACGACGGGTCGTGAATGCTATTACGTAGTAACACCAATTGTGGTTCTTCGAGTGGAAATGTACAGCTATCGACTAGGAATAAAGAAGCTTTAGATATTCAATAAGTGCAATGCCATTTCTTAGAGTTTTGATCTCTGTGCCCGTTACGTACTTTTAATGTCAGTGTTGTCCTGCAAATAACCTTAACACATTATATGCAGTTTTACTTTTAACGAAGTAGCAAGGTGATCTACCATAGTTCAAAAAATAAAACTGACTCGATCGGAAATGAATTTTTTGTCAAAAAATTAAGAAGGAATAACTAAACACAGTTATATTCTTTCCATTCTAATGAATAATGGGTATATTGGAACTAGCTTATAGCAAGGCGCTCGAGACCGACGAAAATTCGAAACTAAATCCGTTTTGGGGTGAAAATCCCCTCCATGTAAGAATATGCATACGTGAAAAGAAAAGTTACGCAACCCGCAATTTCAAACTGCATTGGTGCGGCAAATCGATTGTACGGATAATATGAATGCATGTAGTGACAATAGTCGCCTGTGTGAGCAGGTCAAGGTCATCACGTGATTTGACTTGCGTCTGCCGCCTATACCCCTTAGGTCACGACCGAGCAAACGTGCGTTTCTCACAATCACAGCGCGCTTTCGTTGTAGAAAGTTATCTCGAATGGTAGTCGTTCTCTAAATGCCAGATTGAATTTAGAGGTCGTTTTACGGAATCTAAAGTGCTGAATAAGTCCGCAATATGTCGTTGCGTCTTTCGTTTTCAAGAAACTAGTCGTGTGGAGTCTTAACCAAGGAGTCTTTGATGGAGGGCCGTCCGTAAGTCTCAATTAAGAAGTCTTTGGAAACTGTCTATCAGTCCTCCATTCATTCACCACAAAAATCAATTCGGAAAGTGTCGCGGCACTTTCGAACTGACTTTTGCATCTTACGGGAGTATTCACAGAGCAACAAATAAGCTAAAACTGCGTCCCTATTGGATTAACGTCGTGCACGAGCTGCAAGAACCTGAAAAAAAGAGACTCCAATACTGCCAATGGTTTCTACGTTTTGCCCACAACGGTCATTATATACTGGATTACGTTTTCTTTCCTGATGAAGAATGGTTCTATCTAAGTGGGTACGTAAACAGTCAGAATGATAGATTCTGGAGTTCTGAAATCCTGCACTTTCTTCATGAGAGCCCTTTACATTTCCAGAAAGTTGGAGTCTGGTGTGCTATTTCGCGGAAACGAATAGTGGATCCAATATTTTCACAGAAAAAGTGGCAGATGTTCGTTACCAGGACATCATTCAGCAATCTATATCGTTGTTAGATGTTGTTGAATGCAACTGCAGATTAAAGTCACAGATGATCGTTACCAGGACATCATTCAGCAATTCATATCGTTGTTAGATGTCGATGAATGCAACTGCAGATTAAAGTCACAGATGGTCGTTACCAGGACATCATTCAGCAATTCATATCATTGTTAGATGCTGATGAATGCAACTGCAGATTAAAGTCACAGATGATTGTTACCAGGACATCATTCAGCAATTCATATCGTTGTTAGATGTTGAAGAATGCAACTGCAGATTAAAGCCAGAGATGATTGTTACCAGGACATCATTCAGCAATTCATATCGTTGTTAGATGTTGATGAATGCAACTGCAGATTAAAGCCACAGATGATCGCTATCCGGACATCATTCAGCAATTCATATCTTTGCTAGATGTTGATGAATGCAACTGCAGATTAGAGTCACAGATGGCCGTTACCAGGACATCATTCAGCAATTCATGTCGTTGTTAGATGTTGATGAATGCATCTGCAGATTAAAGTGACAGATGATCGTTACCAGGACATCATTCAGCAATTCATATCGTTGTTGGATGTTGATGAATGCAACTGCAGATTACAGCAAGACGCTGCAACAGCGCGCACAGCAAATGATACTATGCTTGTGTTGAATTCTGTGTTAAGCGCATCACTTCTTGTGAACTGTTGCCGCCTAAATTCGCCTGATCTGTCTCCTTCAGACTTTTATCTCTGGGATCATCTCAAGGCAAATGTGTACATAAACAATACTTGCCAAACTATGACACAACAATTATGATCATATCTCCAGCATCAGCGTAGCAACCATCAGAAAGACTATAAGAAACATGAAGAAACGCCTTGACGCCTGCATATCCGCAGATGGAGGACATTTTCCTTGTATATCTTGTGAGGTACATCGATCAGCCATTCCATTATGACTACCTACCTAATAAGCTGTATGACCCTCTTTTACCCGCAAAACAGCGTCCACTCGGCAAGGCATCGATTTAATGAGGCGGCGATAGGTATCCTGGGGTATCTGGTACCATAATGTCAACAGCTGGTCCTCCAGTTCCCGTACATTTCGGGGTGGTGGTGATTTAGCGCGATCCCGCTTTTCCAAGTCGAACCACTATTGTTCGACTGGGTTCATGCCAATTGAATTTTTAGGCCAGTGCATTAACAGAAAGTCACCATCATGTTCCTCGAACCACTTTTTGACGATTCTGGCTGTGTGGCACGGTGCATTATACTGCTGGTAATAGCCATCACCAGCCGGCAACACTGTTGCCATGAATGGGTGAACGTGGTCCCCAACGATGTTCAGATACCTGACAGCTGTTAGGGATTGTGCTATTGGGATAATGGGGCCTAAAGTGTCCCAAGGAAACATCGCCCACAGCATAACACCGCCGCCGCCGCCGGCCTGTTGCCACCCAACAGTGCATCCAAGTGCTATAGCCGCAGTTGGTGTTAGGCGTATCCGCGCTCGGCCGTCTACATGATACCAGGAATATCGAAACGTCAGACCAAGCTGCTTTCTTCCAATCATCCACTGTCCAGTCCCGATGATCTTGGGCCCATTTAATGCTTTGTTGGCGATGACGTGCAATGAGCATGAAGACCCGGCTGGGTCATCAGTTGCGCAGGCTCATGCGCAGAAGTGTCTGCGTAGCCGATGAACTGTGTGCTGTGGTACATTGCCTTGATCACCACTTTTGTTGTTGCGGGTGATTTGTCGCATAGTTTCCCAAATAATGCGCGACAGTCTCCGCTCCCCTGTGGCATCAGTGAGCTGCTGACGACGCGCGGCTACACGACGGTTCGTCGTTTGGTCATCTGAGCACCACTTTGTATACGTACCCACTAGAGCGGCACTTGAACAACCCACAGAGGGCGCCGTTTTCGAAATCGTGTTTCCGGGGCGCCGTGTCATCCCAATTTGTCCTTTACCAAACTCCGATAAATTGGCAGCTTTTACCATTCTGACTCCGAACACTCTACTAACCGAAAGCCGGTCCTCGGGTTGTATATATACTGCTCTGTGAACTTCACCTGCGCGATCGTTCGGACTTCAGGCTCGCGCATTTCTTTTGGCTAGGGGTGGTCATAATTAAATGGCGCATCGATGTAATTGTTTCACACAGTCCATTCCGCGTACATATTTAGCTTTTTGTTAGCTCTACATCGTACAACAGCTTTGTTAAATATAGTTTATTAATGGGTTGCGTAACTTTTGGATCACCCGTTATATCCATAGCAACTAGATTTGAAATATTTAATTATTAATAGTTAACTTCAGTACTTCAAATTAAAGTAAAATAAGCACTTACATGAATACATAGTAGCAGCGAATCATAAAAAACATAAAGTGGAAACACTTTTAGGAAAATGTACTCCCAAGGCGTGAGTAGTAGAGAGGGTTTCTTGCACAACTGAATATTGAGCATTGGATATACTTCTCCGCAGCTTTTTTATCAAGATTCTTCCACTAGCACACCAAAAGTCCTCTCCGCTGTTGCAATTTCGTCCCACATTCCACTATTTCCATTCTTCTATTTCCACAACAGTGTGTGGTAGATATTTTTGTCTGGTAAAATATGGAAATGCATTAAGTTCTATTGCTTTGCATGTTAAAGGTGATCACCTTAGCTTTTTTCTCCCTCGTTTTTCTATGAGATTTCATTAAATTTTGTTCAATAAAGCCGATAAATCAGCTGTGAATTATCATTATATCAAACAAAACTTCCAGTTTTTTAAGCTTTCTAACCGTAGGTTGAAGAAGTCCGTCTGTCTGTCCGCACGATAACTCGCGTAAAAATGGTTCGATTTCGATGAAATTTTAGTATGTGGTAGGGGGGAACCCTAAAATCTTAGTATCTACCTGGGGAGGAACCCTATTGAAAATGGGTGAAGTGGGGTCAAAGGTCAGGTCATAGGAGCCGGATCCATTCCATTGCCTTTATATGTCATAACTTGCGTAAAAATGGTTCGATGTCAATGAAATTTTAATATGTCGTAGAGGACGAACTGGGAATGAACACTATTGAAAATGGGTGAAGTGGGGTGAAAGATCAGGTCATAGGAGCGGGATGCATTCCATTGCCCTTATGCGTCATAACATGCGTAAAAATGATTCGATTTCGATGAAATTTTAGTATGTGGTAGGGGACCACATGAGGCCAAACCTATTGAAAATGGACGAAATGGGGTCAAAGGTCAGGACATAGGATTGGGATTCATTCCATCGCCCTTATCCCATACTATTAAAGAAGCAATTCTTGTATGTATGTAAATTTTATTTTGAAAACGGCTCTAAGGATTTTGATAAAAGTCGTTGACCTACCGTTTTCTGGTACTATAAATCGATTTAGCTTGATCTCGACTTTAGGAAAACTCGTTTAGTGGGCTAAATAACCACCCCGAATTACCACGTTTTTAGTGTCATGGCGTCGTCCCATTAATGTAACCCATGCTTAGAAATCTTATGACGTCACACTCTCGCGATTGAGATGTTGGCGCGCGGTCACGCCATCTGTTTCATTACGTCACGCGTTGTGTGTGGATCCTATTAAAGCTTTATGACGTCACACCCTTTCGAGCAGATGGTCGCGAGTCCCATCTGCCTCATTATGTCACGCTCTGTGTGCGTATGTCGGTCCGCACGATAACTCGCGTAAAAATCGTTCGATTTCGATGAAATTTAGTATGTGGAAGGGGAACACCTGGGAAGGGTCCCTATTGAAAGTCAACGAAATGGGGTCAAAGGTCAGGAGATAGGAACGGGATCCATTCCACTGCTGTTATGCGTCATAACTAACGTGAAAACGGTTCGATTTCGATGAAATTTTATTATGTGGTACAGGACCACCTGGTGACAAACCCTATTGATAATAGGCGAAATGGAGTCAAAGGTCAGGACATAGGAGCGGAATCACTTCCATGGCCATTATGCGTCATAACTTACGTAAAAATGCTACGATTTGGATGAAATGTTAGTATGTTGTAGGGACCTGCCTGGGGACAAATCCTATTGAAATGGGCGAAATGGGCTCAAAGTTAGGACAAAGTAGCGGGATCTATTCCACAGCCCTTATGCATCATAACTTGCGTAAAAATGCTTCGATTGCGACAAAACTGTCGTTGGACGTGCCTTCTCGAGCTACTCACTTTGTTCGGTAAAAGTGTCTGTTGCTCTCGAATTTGGTGCTCCAATCATGCATAAGGGTATGTGCTATCTTTCTCACCACCTCTCCTAGCCGAACTGTGCATATTTACTTGATTTTCATAGTAATATTACCTGCTGACCAAGCCCTTCTGCGTTCTGAAGGGTGCGCCCTGTGTACACGTTCCAGTGCCCTCTGTTCCTTTCCTGTGAACCTCGCTCAAGTAATAAGCTGTCGGCAATCTTCCCAGCTACGTTTCCGCACCGGCCGGTAAGCAAATATTATAGCGACATTCTTTCATATTTCATCTCGGTGGGTTTGTTTACCACTGGCCATTGTGACTCGCCTTGACTGTCTTCTATTCCCCATCAGCATTCCTATACTACAGTGCCTAGAAGAATTAGTGTGTCGTGCTCCCTAAGATGTCCCTCACGGTTTTGTGACCAATCGTCATGAAATGACAGAGGGCGCTGGCATCGGAAGTTACGTTAGGATGCTTCATCGGCTTCATGTTATTCAATGGTGGGAAGTTTGTTTACCAAGGATTTGCTGCCTTACAAAACTTCAAATTTTCACAAAACAAAGGTTAGTGGAGAGAAATCTTTTTGGCAGTATCTTTGCTAACTCGTTGTAGCTTGATCATAACAGTAATACACTAGGTAATTCAACAGTTGATCACTGAAACGCAATAGGCTTATTCCGGTGTTAGTTTTATTCAACTGTGAACTGTGGATTGTTTATAACGAAATTTATTTCCGAAATTAGTAACTTTTTATTCGTGAAGATGTAGAAGTTGATCAAGTATTGGCTGTCACGCGTTAAACCTACTGTGTGGTTAAACTTAAGTGCAGTACTGAAATCGACTGCAACAGTTAGTTATAAGATCATAAGGAAATAATGTCAGCTGTGAAAGGACTGGTAAATTCTGCATTAGCAAATAATAAAGAAAAACATAGAAAACGGAAAAGGTAAAGCAGCTGTTTTGTGCCAGGATGTAATACTGGCTATAAATCCTGCAAAAATAAAATATCACTCTTTGCTGTCCCCAAAATACCTGATATGTTGAGCAAATGGGATAAGGCATTTCCCAGAGCTGATAAGAAACTTGATGAAAGTTGTGTTGTATGTGCCTTGCACTTTGAATCTAAATTCATTGAGATGCATTATCGTTCCACTATTCAAGGTAAGGAAGTTCTAACATGCCGAGACAAACCATTACTCAAGCCTGACGCCATACCTACTATTTTCCCAAATTTACCGAAATATTTAAGTAAACCTTTACCAAACAAACGTTCTACAAGGATTACATCTTCTGTACCAGAAAAAAGAGAAAATTGGAGGACAATCCTCGTTTAATAGATACCAACACAAAAATGAATGAAGGCCTTATTTCGTTTGAAGAAATATGCAACGTTACTTTGCCAACAAAATTTTGGGTAACTGTTACATATGAAGAATCTCCAAATGTTGTGTGCTTTATGAAATGGAAAACATACTCGAAAGAACATACCAATCCTGATACCAAAATTGTTGTTGAAAAATGTTCAGAATCTGAAATTTCATGTATTGTGTACCATAAAGGTATAGAAATTGTTAAAGAGAATGTGAATTCATGTAAAAGTTTGGAAACGATACTGGAAAAGGCCAATTCCTATCACAGCTGTCGTGGTGTTGGAACTCTTGAAGAATTTCCAGAAATACCTAAGCACAAAACAGGTGAGCAACTCCTTACTCGAAATCGGAAGTTTTGGCAAAACAGGAAATGTGTTGGTCATGTTAGTGAAAATGGAGCAATATGTTCAGCATGTCAGTACCAGCGCAAGCTTTTATTAAATCACAGATCTGTGTTAAAAAGACGAAGAAATGGTAGACCTGTTCTGACATGTGGAATAAAGTTAAAAATGGCACATCAAACTTCAAAGCGATTAAAACAACATACAGTCTTTTTGAGAAATAAAATTAAAAACTTAAAAGTTAGAAACAAAAAATATACATCTAATAACTTGACTAACAAGTTGAAATATTTATCTCATAAGCAACAATTAGCCATAGGTGAATGCATTAAAGCTTCAGAGCGAAAGAGTGTAAAAGGTATGAGGTATGACAGCAGTTGGTTGTTAGAATGCATTATAATGAGAATGAAAAGTCCCCGGCTCTATGAGCACATGAGGTTAAACAAATTAGTTATTTTGCCTAGTCGAACCTGTTTGAAAAAATATGTAAAATTATATCAAGCTGGTTATGGATTTAATAAGAAAATGTTTGAAACTTTGAAAGGTAGAACTGCTGAATTAAATTCTTTCGAAAGGCATGGTTGCATAGTTTTTGATGAGATGAAACTTTCTGAGCACCTGCAACTAAAGTCAAGTGGGACTATTCAGGGATATGTTGATTATGGATTGTTTACACCTGCGGAGAAAATACATGAGTTATGTGACCATGGTTTGGTATTTCTATTTCAGCCGTTTACTGGGGATTGGACCCAAATTTTAGCAGTATTTGCCACAAAAAGTAATATGAAAGGGGATATGCGCAGTAAATTTTTAACTGAAGCCATAATATTATCCGAAAAAGCTGGATTATTTGTGGATGGCATAGTAGGTGATGGAGCATCATGGAACAGATCCATGTGGCGTAAATTTGGCATTGGCGTGACTAGCGCAGGAGACATTAAATGCAAGGTGCCTCATCCTGTTGATGGACACAGATATCTGCACTTCTTTTCAGATTTTCCCCATTTAATCAAATGTGTACGTAATGCATTTTTAAAAAATGGATTCAGTCTTTTAGAAGGTCGAGTACATTCAGAATTTATAAAAGCTGCATGGAAGTTGGATCAAAACGCTCTTAGTTTAAGAGCAATGCCAAAAATAACTCAAGCTCATCTTACTCCAAACAATTTTGAAAAAATGAAAGTTAACTTGGCATTTCAGATATTCAGTTTAGAAGTTCTTAAAGGCCTGTTTATTTATAAAGACCAAATAAGTTTTCAATACGGGGATCCAGAGCCAACTATTATGTTCATAACAAAAATGAATGCACTCATTGACATAATGACATCAAGAACTCCTTATAATTCTTTATACCTGAATAGCTCAAAATATGAGTTTCTTAAAGAGTTCTTGCAGTTCTTAAATATTTGGGAGATGCATGCCGAAGGTAATGGTTTCATCTCTGAAAGTACTGCTACAGGTTTAAAGGTATCGATTAGCAGCGCTTTATCCCTTGTTGAATACTTGACGCATATATTATTCTTACCTTTTAACAATTATTCTTACCTTTTAACATCTAGACTAAGTCAGGATAAAATTGAAAACCTTTTCAGCATTATTCGCCAATGCAAAGGATGTAATGATCACCCCAATAGCACTGCATTTCTGACAATTGTAGAAATGCTAAGTTTTTATAACCTTGCTAAACCTCCAAGAGGTGGTAATGCTCCACCTTGTGTAGTAAATTCACTAATCAGTGTCCCACCAAAGGAACCAGAAGAATCAGCTCTTTCGGTTATTGATTCATTTTTTGAAACTGGAAGTCCTAATGAAAATTCTTCTGACCTTACGCGCAAAGAAAGCAGTTTGGAGCATAATATTCTGGTCCAGCAAAAGAGTGATGTTCGTCTCATATATTATATTTCAGGATTTGTGGCTCGTGTTTTTAATAGAAAAATTGTGTGTGAAACTTGTAAAAGCCTTCTTCAACAGGATAAGGTGTCTATCAATAATGTTAATGCAGAATACACAAAACATTTTGATCAGGGAGGGCTGACATATTCGTCAAACAAACTTTTTGCCTTGATCTATGAAATTGAAGAAAAATTTACTAAGTGCTTCAGTTTTCTTGAATTGCACCGAGATAGCATTTTGGACATCATACAGGCTTTACGTGGTTCCACCTTGAAAACAGTTGGTTGCAAAAATCATGAAATAGAGACCACTAGTAAAGTTATTCAGTATTGCATTATGACAAGACTTAATTTCTATTTAAAACAACAAAATAAGAATCGTTCATCCAAAAGGGAACGGCAAAAACACTTAAAAATGCGGAGGTGCAATTGATCCTGCAATTAACAGTTTACTAAATTCAGTTTCATATGCAAATTGTCAAAAAAACTTTTTGAGTCAGTCCATTAAATTTATACTGGAAATAGTAACAGAGAGAAGACATTCAAATACAGTAATAATATAATTGTGATACTTCGGTTGTAATTGTGATTATACATATGGATTCCAAATACTGCATGATAAGTTTTATATCCCACCTACTTTTATATCTGTGCTGATATACACAGTCATAGGTATTCTGCATATAATACTAAACTTGCAACATGTTTCTAATTTCTGAAAGAAACCGAACAAAATTATTGTGTTAACATGTACTGCATATCGGATACTCCTGAAGAAATGAAGCCTGTGCTGATACACATAACTAAGCATTCTTCGAACCAAGTTTGAAACAAACTGTTCAAGTGTAATTTTTTTATTTATTCATAACAAACTAATAGATTTAGATCTTGCATAATCTTACAGCTTTTTTTATTTAACTGCAACAGATTATGGTAAGCTTAACTATCCTAAAGATTCAGTAGTGTTAACTACCATTGCCTGCTATTGTATTTTCTTGTGGCTGTTAAAGGAAGAACATGAGCACAAATTTATTTCTCTCACATCAAAAGGAGATTATCAGTTAACTCTGCATCATCCACAAGACTGTGTGAAAGTGCAATCAAAAGCAGGACCACAATTCATTATTACTTATTGCAGGGCTGGGAGTGAAATATGTGATCGAAAAGCCGAACATCTATTCAATGTTACATATTGAAAGGGGGAAATGTGCAGGTTGAATGGAAACAATCTTAGCTATGTACATTTTTTCTGGTCGTGTAGAAAATAGATCTGTGAAGGCAGTACAAGAAGAGGTAAGCATGAAACAAATTCATAATAATATTTTTTATCACAAATGTTTAAAACCAGCATTCTGTGTCTCACTATTACATGGAAGTTGGCCATGTATTCTAATAAAACATCACTGCCTTGAACTTTAGCTTTGAGTCACCCTGAAATTTCTGTGCTTAATCTTTTCAGTAACAATTCATTAAGTATTTAATTCTCCTGATATGTATGCACATATTCGTAGTGTGACCAATCTTTTTTCTGGGGGGGGGGGCACGGATAAGTGTAAACTGGTGTTTTCTTGTTGGGTTGGGAGAGCATTTTTGAAAATATTTTTCCTGAAAAGGCACCTGTTCAGTTGCCATTGGTGCCAAACCTGTAAGGTGTGCCAGGATTTGTTGATTCACCTTAATGAATACAAAAAAAGCAACTCCTTTTGAAGCACCTCATGCATGGCCATATTAGGGGTAGGCCAACGGGGCTGGTGCCCAGGGCCCCTAACGTCCCAAGAGTCTTATGGGTTTACAAAAAGTTAAAATCTTTTACCACTCACCAGCAGGTTTTTTTATTTAAAGAAAAGAAGAAACACCAATCCAGAAAGTTGGAAGTTTTTTTTTTTTTTTTTAAACCTTGCTCATAGCTTCGATTTCCCGAGGAGGCAGGAAGAAAGTTCGGGTGGATCTTTTGTGACAAAATAAAAAACAAAGCCGGCATCCCTCCCGATCTTAAATGCGGGAGAGGCCTGAGGGCCACGCACAAATTGCATTTTTTTCGGAATCATTTTTTAACTTTTAAACCGTCATTTGTGTTATATATATGAAGAAGCGCACGTATGTTTATCACTAGGGTTTGCCCACCTGGGCTACTTTTATATTTTTTTTTACATCGTCGCTGTTTACACAAATAACTGATGGGGGCTGCATATCCGCATTTTCGTCCGGTGCTTCATGTCTGAAAAGGGCGCTGGTTGGTATCTTTCTTCGGTTTCAATTTAATTTTCGTTTAATAATTTGTAAGATAGGGAAGAAATATTATATCTTCCAGCACCCATTTTCTTGTAATTTGCTGAACAACAAAATGTGAATGCAATTTGGTACACTTCATGAAGTTCTACAATTTTTGTCATGTACCATTTTTCCAGTGATCGAAGTGGCACAGAGCTACTGCCGATATGGTCGACACCAAGATTTTAAATCGAAAGCCATTCTGCTTCAGTATGTTAAGTGCTCTGCTGCTACACTAAAACTGTAGTGTAACAGCAGAGCACTTAACGTCTTTTCAGTCCCAGCTGCTAATCATTTTTCAATTTTAGCCATTAAAAATATCATTTGCTGATTTTTGCGTTAAAATTTGTGCTTTCAACCTAATTTCTTTACGTAGTTTGTGACGGGTTTATAATTTATTACATACCAGGATGGGTAAACAATGTTTTTTTAACTGCCGGTATGCTCACTTCCATTTTTGTTAACTACCAGTATGTCATACCTGCCCACTTCGAACACGG
The DNA here is from genome assembly GCA_039090855.1 of Macrothele yani. NCBI lineage: Eukaryota > Metazoa > Arthropoda > Arachnida > Araneae > Macrothelidae > Macrothele > Macrothele yani. The sequence goes on along the minus strand of CM076993.1, from coordinate 83,670,376 downwards.
CATTTTTCGTTCAAGTGGTATTTAAAAAGTTACTGGATATTGAATATTGCTTCTCATAGGGGTAACATAGTAATGGTGGTGTATATAATAATTCTGATACATTGTATATATATATCCATATGTTGTATATGTTCTGTATATACATAATCGGGGGCCTCGAAAAATATGACGGCCCAGGACCCCCAAAAGCGTTAAGACGGCACTGACCTCATGCTGTCATCTGATGATGAAACCCATCGTAAGATTTTTTTTTTTTTTTTTTTTGATTGAAGGTTTAACGACCACCGTGAGCAACTCAATGGGCTATAAGCAGTCGCCCGTCCCTAATTTAGGGTCACTGGTTCCAGGGAAGGGAGAGAGCCAGTGCCGTAAGACAAACACAACATCCATGCCTCACCGGGATTCGAACCCGGACCCCTCACGGACGAATGATCAGAGGCCATCGCCTTAGACCACTGCGCCACCGCGGCCATCGTAAGATGACTGCATGCTATTGCGCATGAATTTCTGCTGGAAAGCAGTCATAACAATGATGGCTATTACGTAGTGTTCCCTTCGCTGTATATCACACTTTATGGCATTTAAAAGGAGAACGACTAATTAGTTTTTCAAATTTTTAAGTGAGGAGAGGGGGGCACATGCCCTACTGTGCCTTCCCCATGCTACGCCTGTGTGTATGCTACATTAATAATTTCCTTTTTTTTTTTAAGGGTAAAAATAGTTTACAAGGACTGCATAGAATGATCCCATTTAGACAGACTCCATGAACACCCATTTCTTAATTTTTACCTTATTAAACTTTTTACTTAAGGTGCAAAACAATTTTCCTCTCTTCACTGCAAACCCATTTGAATAGCAAATTTAATCACATAATTATTATTAGGTGAAGAAAAGTAAAGAAAAATGTTATAATTATTTTTCTTTAAAAGAATGTCATCATATACATTCAGGTTTTGTATATTTACTTCTGTTCAGTATGATTCATTTTGTTTATTGTATCACAGGCAAAGTTTTTTTTAGGAATGATTTTTATAAATGGATTACAGTTGGTATATTATTAGAAAATAGACCAATTTTAAAAATAGTAATCGCATTTGTTGTATTCTATTTTTAACTCATTAAAAGGCTTATTTTCAAAGCCACACTCTGCAACTAAATGGAAAGCATTAAGTTTCAATATTTATTTTGATCCCATGTTCTTACCAAGAAATTTAGTCACTCATTGCTCAAAAATGAAGTACATTATTAAATAATTTTAAGTTTTTAGGTTACTGAATTTCAAGACCTATTTGGATTATTGGAATGCAAATTATAAAGCCCATGTCTCATTGAGAAAATATTTCCCCCTTTTTTTTCCGGTAAGGTTTTGAGGGGCAAAATATTTTCTTTTTTTTAATTTTTACTTTATACTGTAAGTTGATGTTTCAGTGATTGTAAACTGCATATTGGTCTCCAGTGTTTTTTCATAATGTAACCCATGTATGACTCTAAAACTTCCGAAATATCTAACATTAATGTTGACGTTAGCACAATGCAAAGCTTAACTTAAACTACGATACCCTTATTAATGAATCTTGAGCACCCCGTTCGTTCTTTTTTTTTTTTTTTTTTATGGGTGAGGGGATGGTGAAAGTGGTGTGTCGATTATTTCGTAAATACTTAAGTTATCTGCTTATAAAATATCGTTCAAGGAGTACACATAATGCTGACGAGCTGGGTGTGTGTCATAGAAAGATGTGCATTTTCGTCGTCCTTCCTCCCGAAAAGCGACGTGACATCCGATCGCAGCGCCATCTACCGTTTTCATGATTGCGGGCAGCAAGATTTTCTGCGAGCACGACACACTAATTCTTCTAGGCACTGTACCTATACGTTACCTTCTATGCTTGTGTTCCTCAGCTTATCTACCCTTCTCCCGGTTATGTCGTCTTCCATTAGTGGTCCTCCGGTGACGTCATGGTCTCACAGTTGTGACATCTCTCTCGCAGCTCTACTTGTGTCGTCATTGTTTGTCGCTCAACCTTCGTTCACCTGTTCATTGTGCCTTCCCCAGTTGTCTTCCTAGCATTTGTGCATTATACCACCGCTCATGGCTTATGCAATATCAATAGCATATCTTCCACCAGTGACGCATCCACCAGATGATCTGCTTCAAGATAAACTTCAGCTCTCTTTGTCTGTCCCCACTACCACACATTCAACGTTTTTGCCGTCATGCATGGATTTCCTTGTTTCTCGTCAGGATTCAATAATTACTCTTCATCTTCCTGAATCTTCGCCGTCATGCATGGATTTCCTTGTTTCTCGTCAGGATTCAATAATTACTCTTCATCTTCCTGAATCTTCGCCGCTCGGTAAGTCTCTGCTAGCCTCTTTAGCTTTAGGGGTGAAATATGTTGCCCTCCCCAATACAAAACTTACTGTGTACACATCAGCTCTGCATGAACTTGTTCCTCCAGATGCCATTATACATGTTGCACGTAAACCTCGATCTGTGCTTTTTTATTTTTCCTCTCCCGCTCATGTTGCACGAGTTATGTCTTCTCCTATCTTTGGCTGTGGTCAAAGTCTGTTCGCCATTTCTCTTGCACAGTGCCCTATCCTTGTAAGCATGTCTCCTGTTCCACCGGAAATTTCTGATGATGTCCTCCTTGGTTTTCTTTCTCGTTGTGGACTTGTTATTGGTCCAATTCGTACCTTACCTGCCGTATTGGACGAGCAAGGGGATCGTCCTTATCTTAGTTTCCGACGACAGGCTCTCGTCGTGTTTCCAGACGAAGCTTCGATTATTTCCTGTCCTACCACATTCCAAGTAGTCTGTGGTAGACATATTTGTGCTGTGAATGCTTATACTGCTCTTCATTGCTTCATATGTAAATCACCTACTGATCTCCGTGCTTCTTGCCCGGTTAAAAAACGCTGCATTATCACTTGCACCTCTGGTCTCTTCTGCTCTCACTACGTCATCTGCCAAGATTATTCTTTTTTTTTTTTTTTTTTTTTTTTTTTTTTTTTTTATTGGAGTTTTAACGACCACCGTGAGCAACTCAATGGGCTATAAGCAGTCGCCCGTCCCTAATTTAGGGTCACTGGTTCCAGGGAAGGGAGAGAGCCAGTGCCGTAAGACAAACACAACATCTATGCCTGACTGGGATTCGAACCCGGACCCCTTACGCACGAATGATCAGAGGCCAGCGCCTTAGACCACTGCGCCACCGCGGCGGCCAAGCCTATTCAGTCTGCATCTTTATTGTCTTATTCCACAGCCTGTACTTTACCCTCTGTGCCAGGTGGGTTTTTCCATCCTCCTGTGTCACATTCTCCTCTCTCTGTGGCCTTGGACTTAAGCACTTCGACAAGTTCTTCCTTACTTTCATCATACCCAGCTTCTTTCCCTCGATCGCTGCTTTCCAGTTCGGGTTCACCTATTCTGTGAATACTGTTCCTCTGGCCTACCGATCTTCCACCACCGTGTTTCCCCAAGACTCTTCAGCTCTTTCTCAGTTCAACAGTTTGCTGTCTCTACCTCATCCTTTCATTGCACCGCTCCAGGACTATTCCAGTTTGTTGCCTCCGCCTGGTTCCTCCACCGTTTTGCACCAGGATTTTTCTACAATGCCTGCTTCATCTTCAGCTGCTACGATCTCCACTTTGGCCCTTTTGGCTTCCCGACGTTTCTTCTGCAGTCACCCCTGGACTTGTCCCACTCTGGTGAGAGCACATCGGAGGTATCCCCTCCGCCAAGTGCGGAACCCATCATCGTCGGCCCGGACTTGGCTTCGGCTGTTGTTCCTTCTCACTGCTCTTCCGACCCGTCGTTACCAGCCTCTGATTCTTCACCCATCATCTCCGCATCACTTGACGACACACTAGTACTACCTGGTTTGTCTTCTTGCGCCGCCGGTTCTTTGAAATATTCTTCAACTGCTTCTTCCGTTTCCTCGGACACTTCTTCAGCAACGGACTCAGGTTCTGATCCTACAGAGTACTCGTATATCTCTCTGCCTCCAAACTACTCAGCACATCTTTCTGCTTCCGAGTGTCAACTTCTTTGTGCTAAGCATCCCCATGAGACTGCTCCGGCTGATATCAAGAAAGCTCTCCATTATCTCACCTTAATTAAGATCCATGTACCATTTCGTGAGAATTGTAGCTCTCGAATCACTTATAACAAAGCTCTAGACTCCTGGTGTTTCGCCAGATCGTACTTCAACCTCCCGTACACAGCAGATAGGGACTTGTCGATGGCTCGGCGATTTGAATATCTGCGTCCGTCCTCCAAGCCCTCTGTCACGCCTTCGTCGACTGCATCTGCAGCTCCGTCCGTGCCCATTTCCATTTCCATTCAACCGTCTCCGGGTCCCATTGTTACACCCCTCCGTCCTCTGTTGTTCTACAATCTTCATCTCCGCTTGACCTGTCGTCTTCCGCTCAGCCCTCTATTTCGGCGCTCTTAACAGGAGCCATTCCAAAGAAACGTGCACGTCGCTCCTCTCAGCGCACGCGGAAACGTCGTGCCAAAATCAAAGTTTCTTCAGTGGTTCCTGTTGTGTCTGTACCATGTTCTCCACTTTCATAACAGCCATTTCCACAAGACTTTGCCAATGATGATGACTTCATTGACGCCTTCATTCTTTGGGAAGAACTACATTCGTCCGACTTTTACTATTAGTCTGACTTTGCTCCTGTCTAGGCGTTCGATGTACTATCGTTCTGGTTTTCGGATTTGTCCAACACCCATCATTTGAACTTTACGTGTATTATTCATCGTGTTTATTATCTTGTTGTACTGTGTTGCTCCTGTTCTACGAGTTTCGCCTGCGTGCCCACGTTGTATTGCATCTTCCTTATCTTATGCATACCTCATGTTCTTCCTGTTATAGTGTTATTATCCCATGCTATGTCCTGTCGCTCACTATGTACTTGTTGTATTATGCTGCCCCTGTACTATGAGTGCGGCCTGCGTGCCTATGTTCTCATGTTTCTCCTTACCCTGTGCCTACTCCGTGTTATACCTGTGTATCGCCCGGTTTTGTATGTGCTATATTGGTTTTTCGATTTTGCTCATACTTCTTCGTTTACTATAGTGACATCACCTGTAGTATTCATGTGCCCGAATTATGTATACTCTTATTGTTTGCCCTGCATTCATATGTACCATTTAGTGTATAATTCCTCGTGCTTTCCCATTGTGTTCGCCCTCGTTTTTTGAGAGTGGCCTGCGAGCACACGCGTTCATTATGTATGTTTCTTTTCCCATGAACGCTCAGGTAATTGCCTGTGACTCCTCCGTGCTATTGCCTGGATATTAGCTCCTGCTTTCAGCCCTGGTGTTATTGTATACACTCAGTATTTTGCCGCCCCGGTGGCGCAGTGGTCTAAGGCGCTGGCCTCTGATCATTCGTCCGTAAGGGTTCCTGGTTCGAATCCCGGTCAGGCATGGATGTTGTGTTTGTCTTACGGCACTGGCTCTCTCCCTTCGCTGGAACCAGTGACCCTAAATTAGGGACGGGCGACTGCTTATAGGCCATTGAGTTGCTCACGGTGGTCGTTAAACCTCCAATCAAAAAAAAAAAAAAAAAACACTCAGTATTTTATAATACATGTGCCTACGATTTCTATTTCGTTATCTTTAGTTCTCCCCATCTATGCGTTATGTTTATTGCCTGTGATTTTGTCCGAGTGCCATATGTCCTTTGCTCATGTTTTTATGCCCTATTTTATTGTATACTCCTAGTTGTACAATAAAGCGATTCTGAAAGACAAAACTTTATCATGTTACAAATTTTGAAGACGACAATCCGATTTTGGGCGTAAATGTGACAAGGATGGTAAGCCAGATAATATCCGAAAACTTGAAAATTTTCATCGTCCTGGAGCGTGACTTGAACCCGCGTCTCCCAGAAAACGCCCTGGTATGCTAACCACTACACCACCCAGAACGACCAAGTTTCAAGTTTCCGATCAACTTGAATTTACCCATCACAGGATTCGCTAGTCGAAGCAACCGGAATTCATGTTTAGCGAATCTGGAGGTTAAGAATCTTATCCCGTGTTTGCCCGGAGAAGCAGATAAATCATGAAAGAAATGATTTATCATTTTATTTCGGAGGTATACTGAACCGGCTGTTGAATATCATCGAAGTGGGATCAAAGGTCAGGGCACAGGACCGAGATTTATTCCACAGCCATTATCCTCATAACTTGAGTGATAACTTGAGTAATGATATCTGGTATGTTGGAAAGCGTATTATAATCAATGCATTGCATGATTTTACTAACTTGTTTTCTTTAAAGCAGGGATCTCTAAATATAGGTTTGTTATAAGTGGGTTCTGCTGTAATTTGGAAGACGCTATTCCTGCCTCAATATTAATAATCACATTTGTTTGTTTGAAAATAGGATCCGAAATAAATATAGGAATGGAAAACAAGTAAACGGTAAAGTGCCGTAATAAGTGAAGCAAAATTTTTATTTCAATTCTGTATCGTCTTTCTTGAGACGAAACAGTTGATGGTTATATTATCAAGGTTAGGAATGCAAGATAATGCTCACTGCGCAGACATTGATTGATTTTGTGAGATTAGAGTTTTCTTTACCCGGGCGTTTTGGTTTTTTTTCGATAAAGTACTAAAATGTGTTTTCAAAGCATTCATTTGTCTTTTTCCGTGAAAATCATTTTTTGATCAAAGGCCGAACAAAGCGAAATACTATCGGGATCTTCATTAAATTGTAAATTATCTAATCTCTCGTTCGCTGTGAATAACTACGGCATCTAATCTTTGCCCTCGCTGGCATCGCCTCTGTTATATTCGATTCTCCATCCTCAGGGCGTCATTTGCATATGCAATTAAAATCTTTGCAGCCCAAAATTCTCATTATGCGCAATGCTGCTGGAGGATGCTTTGTATGAAGGCGTCTTTCTCCGTATCGTACACTGTCTTATGAAACTTCTCTTGTTACCGTCTCTCTCTTCCTTTGTAGAAAGCAACTCAAGGAACTCGTTGTTATGTGGCTTTCTTTCTTTTGTTCCCGAACTGAAAACTGAAAACTTTTGATAACCGACTTAAGAGAAAATGATAAGAAAAGAAAAGGGTACGACGGCACTATAAATTCTGGTAAAACGAAGCTGAACAAAAAAGCGCTATCTGCACCAAACATAAAACTTCCAGTTACAGTGACCTTTAGTTTAATTAAGGTTATCTATACCTAAGTTACATACCCCAAGGTAACAGAATTAATACGTCGTTAATCGCTACACGTTCAACAACGCCAGAGGTCGAACATGAGAGTTTCTCTCGGACTACCTTTTTCAGCTATTTCAAATAATCTACTCAATAATACGACTTCATAATTCTTTCTTTTCAAGAAATATAGTTAATATACACTATATTGACAAAAGTCACCGGACACCTAAAAGATAAACACAACATAGCATTTATTCACATACATTAGTAACGTGTGGGTCCACCTTTGGCCTTAATGCATGCACAGATCCTTCCAGACATGCTTTCGATAAGGTTTTGGAAAACACCGATAGGTATGCCCTCCCATTCAGTACATAATGCTGCCGCTAACTGTTGCTTAGTAGTAGGCCTTGGTTCCAAACTGTTTATGCGGCGCTCTAATTCATCCCATAGATGCTCTATGGAGTTAAGATCAGGGCTCTGTCCTGGCCAGTCCACACACGATATGGAATTATCGTCAAACCATGCCGTAAAGGTCCTTGGTACCAACGCATTATCCTGATGGTACCAACAAAGGCTCGGTTCCATAGTATTGCCACAGAGTTGGTAGGACATAATTGTCCAGAATATCGAGTTAGACGTGCTGGTTAAAAGGTTTGTCTACGATAACCAATGGGCAGGGACCATACTACAAAAACCATCCCCGCACGAGTTCACTCCCAGCTCTAAATTTGACCGTAGGAACAGTACACTGTGGTAAATAGCGTTCCCTCGGCTGACGACATACCCACACACGGCCATCAGACTGATGGATCGTGTATCTGGATTCATCAGTCCATAGGGCCAGTTTCTATTGATCTACGGTTCACGATAACTGTTATTTACACCATGCTAAACGATGAGTAGCATTCCGAGTAGAGACGAAAGGATTATGAGCAGCCGAATGACTACGGCAACCCATGGAATGAAGTTCTCTGCGAATGGTACGTGTACATACCGAGATTCCTGCATTTTTACTCACCTGTATACTGAGGTCTTGTGCAGTACTCCGTCGATTAGCTGTAACGACTCTCCCGAGGCTTCGACATCCTCTATCACTGATTTTCTTTGGTCTGCCGGTATGCTTTGCTGCTCCAGGAACGCCATGTGTCTTCCACTTATTCAGTACATCAAAAACAGTCGACTTAGGTATGTTTAAACGCCTCTCGGTTTCTGTTATGGACAACCCACTAATATAGCACCCAAACATCTTTCCTTTCTCAAAGTCAGTTCTCATCCACCGCGACATTTTCACTAAGCCTCACAGTGCGATATGATCGCGGTCAGCTGCAGGCTTGTTCTTAAGCCGTTTGTAGCTGTATTGCGCATCTTAACAGCGCAGAGGATCCGTTCATTTGCTTTTGAAGGGGTGTCCGGTGACTTTTGTCAATATGGTGTATATATTTACAAATCAAATTTGGCGACAAACTCACTCGTATCAGCGCGTTATCTATAAAAATAACAAACACAGACGCCAGTGGTTGCTTGATGAGAAAAGTTCTCCCGTGACGCAAAAGTCAGCGGTCGTTTGACGAGAGAAATGTTTACACAAAGCACACGGGAACAAAGCACAGACTGTTTGAAGGTCAAAGGCGCACCGATCCTTATTGGAACTCAAAACAGATTGTTGAGAAGATTCTAAAAGTCAGCTAGAGTAGAACTGCTGCCCCCAGGGTCACTCCAAATAAATGGCGGTCTACATATGCGCAGCGTGAGAGAAGTGCTCATAGCGCGACCAACGACGTGCTAAGGAAGAAATGGAAAACGTTTTTGGACTGTGTGCGACAATGGCTTCTCTAAACCATGCAGTGTTTCATTTTACAGAGGCTTCCGAGGTACCAAATGATTCGCAGTTGCTTCCAAATGAGTGAAAGAAAAATTAAGGTCTTTAAACATGCTGACGTTGCCTAATTAATTTCCTGTTTGAAACAGATATGAGTTTAACTATATGTAAAGGGGGTAAAGTGAGGGGGAAATTCAGCCCTTAAAGTGGTTCTACCTAAAATCCCTGCCTTATGTTTCCAATTGTAAAACTTCTTTACATATTTTCTTAGAAATTAATAAATTTCCAAGAATGAAAATTTGCACATCGATAAAACTAACTTTAAGTTATAGCGTGGGATACTTAATAATTGCTAAAAGGTAAGCATAATAGCATTAAAAATCAATAATTTTTCTTTGAGTAAGGTTCAAGCCTGTGAATAGATGGCGCCAGTAGACAAACAAATATTGAATTGCTTAGTTATGGTTATGTTTTAGCAAGTATTTAGTATTCCATGGTATAACTTCAACTTAGTTTTATCAATGTGCAAATTTTTATCCTTGGTAATATATTAATTGCGAAGAAAATATGTAAAGAAGTGTTTCCAATGGAAACATAAGGCAGAAAGTTTTTTAGGTGGAACCAACTTAAATGGCCGATCCATGTGAACCAAACGATGCCGCAGACCAGCAGCAAATTGCGGAAGCATTAGCTCCAAATTTTCCGCGCTCCCTAAGCAGAAATATTCACATACGGCCGAGTTTTTATGAAAGATGCTTGTTTTCATGGCAAAACAGTTCTTTCTTTACTCTTATCTCAGCAGTACTGACAATATACCTGTCGCAAGTAATAAGCACTCTCTTTAAGTTTTTTTATTCTGTGGTTCATGATCCGACGCATGAACAGGGGAAAAGGTTAATCCCCCTGACATGGACATCATGACACTCAAATAGCTTATCTCTCCTTTCTTAGGTTTATGGCCATTGTTACAGCTTTTAGCAGGTAATAAGTCGGAAATCATTAGTGTCAATCAATTTTCAAATAATCATTTTAAATAACAAAGCAGGAAAGAGAAGTGAACGTTTTCTGATGCTCTGGTCACTTATTCGAGCGGCGCGGATACCATTAAACATACCCCGAATGTTTTACTTCCAGCCGAGTGAATTTATTTCTTGGAGCTGATTTCAGCTCATTTGGCCGGTTAAAAACTAATACGTTTCGGCAGGTTAAAGGAATAAGTAGTATAACGAAGTGAATTTCTCCGTCCTTTTTGGTCTACGCCGGGATTGGAACCCGAGGCCGCTTATTCCGGAACAAGTCGCTCTACCAACTGAGCTACGCAGACGATTCTTCTGATTCCTATCTGCCTTTATGTCGTGTGCGTCCTGCTGGCAGGTACGTCACATCTCCCCCCCCCCCAAAAGAGGGCCGGGGGCATGGCCCACGGGTCAGCCGTGACCATGAAGCGTTGCAGGCAGCCATCCAATGTAGAACGTGCACTTGAGAACTCCCAGTCAATCTGCTGTGTGGAATGCAACATCACACATTTTTATTTTTCGAAACGCTGGAGAAGGAATTCTCTGATTTTTCCTGTCTCGCGGTGTGGAAATAACATCACAACGATGCGAGATTTTGAACGGTCGGGTCATCCGGATAGCTCGGGTGCCATTATAACGAAGTGAATTTCTCCGTCACTTTTGCTCTACGCCGGGATTCGAACCCGAGGCCGCTTATTCCGGAACAAGTCGCTCTACCAACTGAGCTACGCAGACGATTATTCCGATTCCTATCTGCCTTTATGTCGTGTGCGTCCTGCTGGCAGGTACGTTACAGTAGAACTAAGGTCATTGTATTAGATACATGATACGAGAGTTATACCAAAAGTAATGCAAAAGTGGGCATAACATTTTTATTAACTGACAGAGGTTGTTCAAATTGCACATGTTGGTAAAGTAATTCTTCCTCTAAAGTAACCCTTCTTCTTCGTTACAGGTAAATAATATATTCCAAACAGAAGCAACGTGCTGTCATCGAGTTTTTGACGAAGAAAGGGTGCAGGGGAGTCAACATCCACAGAAGGCTACAGAATGTTTAAAAATGCTATGCCCACTTTTTCATTACTTTTGGTTCAACCCGCTTACAAAGAGTCCCTCGTAAAGTTAAGATGAAAAAAAAACACAGCAATTAAGTTTGACCGTTCAGAATCAAGGATAAAAAGTAATGGCTGAGCAGTTAGCAAAAAAACGAAACTAGAATTTACGGGAACTTGCTAAATTCACTGCGTTGCTAAAATGCAGTAATATCCTCATTGAAGAGAAAAGTAGGCTAAATAGAAGCGATTCTCGAAGCAGCTTTTAGCTGCTTCGTTGTTCATTTAACGCATACGTCACAAGATGATATTTCTTTGAGGAGCTAACATCTAAATCCCAGAGATCTCCATGGAACACATTACGGGAAGACAACTGAGAATCTCAGAAACTGCAGGGTTGCCATTTGGAGAACATGATAAAGACTAACACATTTACAACAAAAATGGGCTAAGTGTGCTGTAGTTACAAGAGATGTACAAGAAAATAACAGCACAGTATTTCAGAATATAAGGCACATCGATGCTGCGATCTAAGCTTTTAAACAACCACTACATTCCTTAGAGTTCGTTGTTTCTCAATATGCACCGAAAATTACTTCATTATTATCCAGGAGTTCTTCGATACTACTTGAACTGAGCATGCGTAGTGTGTTTTTTGTACTATGTCAGTAGTGATACATGAGTAGACATGTAAAAACCCCTTTCGAGTTGTGCGCTTTGACACTTCATCTGAGGACTATCCTGGTGCAGGATCGAAAGATCTTATGCTTTTTTACGCTTTCCAACCGCACGTTGAAGAAGCGTATATGCTCCAGCTTCGTCCGTTTGTCTGCCTGTCTGTCCGTCCGTCCGCACGATAACTCGCGTACAAACGGTTCCATTTCGATGAAATTTTAGTATGTGGTAGCGGACAACATGGGGACGAAACATATTGAAAATGGACGAAATGAGGTCAAAGGTTAGGACATAGGAGCGACATCCATTCCATCGCCTTTATGCGCCATAACTTACGTAACAAGTTATTAAAATCATGCAATGCATTGATTATGATACGATTTCCAACATACCAGAAATCATTACTCAAGTCATTACTTTAGCTATGAGGATAATGGCTGTGGAATTGATCTCGCTCATGCACCCTGACCTTTGACACCATTTCGATTTTATTAAACAGAATTGTTTCATCATAACTCCCGAACAACATGTTAAAGTTTTGTTGCAATAGAAGCATTTTTACATAAGTTATGACGCATAAGGGCGATGGAATCGATCCCGCTCCTATGACCTGACCTTTGACCCCATGTCGCCCATTTTAAATAGGGTTCTTCCCCAGGTTATCCCCTACTACATACTAAAATTTCATCGAAATCGAACCATTTCTACGCGAGTTATCGTACGTACGGACGGAGGGGCGGACAGACAGACAGACGGGTGCAGTGATCTAAGCGATGGCTTATGACAATTCGTCCCTGAAGGGTCGGGATTCAAATCCCGGTGAGGCATGGAAGTTCTGCTTGTCTTACGGTACTGGCTCTTTCCTTTCCCTGGTACCAGTGGCCCTACATTAGGGACGCGCGACTGCTTATAGCCCATTCAGTTACTCCTGGCGGCCGTTAAGCCTTCGATCAAAAAAAAAAAAAACACAAACAGACAGACGGACGAAGGTGGAGCACATGCGCTTTTTCAATCTACGGTTAACAAACGTAAAAAATGCTTCCATTGCGACAAAACTTTAGTATGTTAAACAAAGATCTTCGCTCTTTCCACATTTATAAGTGAGTCACGGAAAAATTCTCATTGGCCGCCACCGGGAGTCGAAACCAATTTCTTCCATCTACGCACCGGATATGCTTCCGCTACACCACAGCGGCCTCGAATTCCTCCAGACTTTCCGTGACTCACTTATAAACGTGGAAAGAGCGAAGATCTTTGCTTGATGTTCCTGGTCCACGTTAAATGCCTGTATTAATTATTCATTCGGCTTCTAATTATTTCTTCAGTTGCTGCTTACCATCTTTGGTGAATCCCCAGCATTGTGCGGGGCTCCAAGAAGCAACCTGACGAATTGACTTGGCAGTTAGCGTGTGTGAGTCTGGGGGAATTCGAGGCCGCTGTGGTGTAGCGGAAGCATATCCGGCGCGTAACTGGAAGACCCTGGGTTTGACTCCCGGTGGCGGCCAATGAGAATTTTTCCGTGACTCACTTATAAACGTGGAAAGAGCGAAGATCTTTGTTTGATGTTCCTGGTCCACGTTAAATGTTTGTATTAATTACTTTAGTATGTTGTTCCGGAGGTATACTGAACCAGTTCTGTCGAATATCATCGAAATGGGATCAAAGGTCAGGACACAGAACCGAGATTTATTCCACAGCCATTATCCTCGTAACTTATGTAATAGCTTAAGTAATGATTTCTGGTATGTTGGAAAGCGTATCATAATCAATGCATTACATGCTTTTACTAACTTGTTTACGTTTTGTGGAATTTTAACAATATTTTTTTTTTACCTGTGCAAATTTTGGACTGTGACAAGTTACTAATCGTGCATCAACGGATACTGCTTCATTTAGTTGTGACTCTAGCACAAGAAAGAAACCGTTTCGTATTTTTATCCTGCTACTTGTTTATGTTTTGGACACCAAAAATTACCCTTTAAAAATTAATCACTTTTCACATATCAATCCCCTTTTTTTCTTTCAAAATTACCTTTTTCAATTATCCCTTCGTTTCCTGTCAAAGGTACTGAAGGCCTATTGTTGACTTATGATCTATTTCCCCTTATTCGGCACTGGAAGAACAGAATACAAGAAATATTTCGAATTCCACAGACACAAGTAAAAAGTTGTGAATGCACGCGGAGATAGAGGGAAGGGGAAGGATAGAAAGAAAGAAATAGAGAAAACAGATGAAAGAGAAGAACATAAAAAAAAAAATTCCAAACACGCAACGGCACTTATTGCGTAGAGAAACTACACCTGACATGTTTCGCTAAAGATAATGAGGTATAATTTGGTTACTACATGTATAAAATTACAGACGTTCACAAGATCATGAATTATTCCTATGAACCTAATTTTAATTACCTTTTTCTGCTCAAAAACAAATTAGAAAAACGGGAACTTTCGTTTAAAATTAGTCATTTTTCGCTCTTTATGATTTTTTTCTTTGTTTTTAAGAAGCGCGAAGATGAAACTTTAAACTTCTTTCGCTCTCTTTTTTTTTAGTGTGTGTTCTTCCTTCTTCCTTTTTTTTTTTCTACATTCCATCAGCTCCATTCTGTTCAGTTTTTGAGCGCCATTCCCGGAGAAAAACCGTGAGCAGAAAAAAGAAATTTAAACTTAATTTTCTTTTTTCTTCCATAGTCTTGGTTCCTTTCGCGTCATTGACCCGGTTTCTGGAACCCAGGGATAATGGATTTCACAATTTAGCGTAAAGAAATACACAAACTAAAGCATTGGAGGAGACGGCAAAATATTTCTTTGTTATCTAGTTTTCTGATTACTAATTCCTGGGTTTCATTCTGGAAGGAGATCATTGTGAAATTCACCGTGCGGTGAAATGTGACGAGGAAAATTTGATTATCTACTATACCCTGTTTGTTTGTTTTTTTCTCCCTGTTATTATTTGATTTACATGATAAAACATCCACATGTGGTCTTGTGTTCGGAGAAAACGAAATGGCTCGTTAAGCTGTGCACATTTTTAAAAGTTATGCAAATTGTTTTTTTATTTCCTTCTGTTCTTTTCTGCAAATTTTTAATTCTTTATAGCTTCTGTGTTTGTGCGTTCATAGCTTCTTTTTTCGCTGCAAAAAATCTGCTAAAAATTTAATAATTATTAAGCAGATCCTTTTCCTGTTAACTAACAAGTTGTCCACGACACGGTCTGTTTGTTTTTTTATTCGAGGTTTAACGACCAACTTGGGTGAATCAGTGGTCTATAAGCAGTCGCTCATCCCTAATTTAGGGCCACTGGTTCCAGAGAAGGAAGAGAACCAGTGCGGTAATACAAACACAACATCCATGCCTCACCGGGATTCGAACCCGGACCAATTATAACGAAGAAAATGTCTCCGTTATTTTTGGTCCACGCCGGGAATCGAACCCGAGTCCACTTATTCCGGAACAAGTCGCTCTACCAACTGAGCTACGCAGACGTTCGTTTTAGCTGCTATCTGCCTTTATCTCGTGTGCGTCCCGCGGGGCAGGCACGTCACACCATCTCGAACGAATGGCCATAAGCCAGCGCTTAGATCACTGCGCCACCAGCTACCTACTTATACACGGTGGGTCAAAAGCCGCAGGACACCCTTGTATTTCAGAAACGAGAGGAAAAGTGAAATATCTCAATGTTCCAGCAAAGAATTGGTGAGAGGGCCTATCTTTTAGGCTATTTCCGGAACATGGCCGCCATCTTGAAATCCGGGATATTGGATCAAGGTCAATTTTTTAAAATGGTAAGGGGGTCACGTTGCATATCAAACAAGACCAGAATTTTCTCAGAAATTGATAGCAGTAATCAGATTTGAAATATGTGTTGTGGTTCACAAATTATCAGCACAGAAATTTGAAATAACAAACCTCTAAATTACCCTGTCATGCGCAGCTATTTGATGTTCTCAATATGTTGTCCCTGTGAATGAACACAGAGCTAAAGGCCCTAGATCCGCCGCCCCTGTGGCGCAGTGGTCTAAGCGGTGGCCTCTGATCATTCGTCCGAACGGGGTCCGGGTTCGAATCCCGGTGAGGCATGGATGTTGTGTTTGTCTTACGGCACTGGTTCTCTCCCTTCCCTGGAACCAGTGACCCTAAATTAGGGACGGGCGACTGCTTATAGCCCATTGAGTTGCTCACGGTGGTCGTTAAACCTCCAATCAAAAAAAGAAAAAAAAAGAAAAAAAAAAAAGAAGACGGCCCTTGATCCAGTCGTTATGCACCCGCACGAGAATATCGGGGAAAATGCGGTTACATGCCTCGAGGATGCTTTGATGAAGGGGAGTTTGTCATGAATTTTCTCAGCATACATCAGATGTTTCAGATGATCCACAGATAAACGTCGAGTGGTGCGAGGCAGGGGGATCTGGCTGGCCATTCCACAGGACCACGCTGGCCAATCCACAGGACCAAGCCGGCCAATCCACAGGACCACGCCGGCCAATTCACAGGACCAAGCCGGCCAATCCAATGACCAAAGAATTGAACATCTAGCCACTGACGTACAGTTACTTCGTAGTGCGGTGGAGCCCCTTCGTGTTGGAAATAACAGGGGAAACTGCCATCTTCATTTAGAAGGGAAGGGAACACTGTTTCCTGTAGCATTTCCAGGTAGCGCTGAGCATTTAGGTTATTGTCGATGAAAATGGGTCCAATTACACGGGTGCCCCATATTCCACAATACACCATAGTCTATACATGAACAACGACTTTTGATGGCTCCGTCCAGTGAGGGTTTCTGTCACTCTAGCACCTGTGGTTCTGACGGTCAACCTCACAACTGACATAAAACTTGCCCCCATCACTGAACAAAACACCCTGCGTGAATGAGAGATCCCATTGATTTTGGTCTAAAGCCCCGGTGCAGAACTCGATACGTCTATCAGGACCATCCTCTGATAGTTGCTGCTGCATCTGAATCTTGAACGGATGCCAGTGAGCAGTGTGAAGGGTCAATAGAATGGCTGACTGGCTCATACCACATTCTGCTGCGACACGTAGTGTGCTACGTTGTGGACTCTTTGCAAAGAATGCCAAGACCATCGTTTAGGTTTCATTGCCAGTAGCAGCTTTCGGCCGACTACTACGTGGTTTGTCGTCAACATGCCCAGTTTCCCGGAATTTGGATATCATTTATACGACAGTGCTGTGTGAAATCGGTGGTCTTTCTGTGTGTCGGTTGTTGAAGTCTGCAGCTATGATACGGAAGCTGCGTTCCCCAGGCATTAAGATCACCTCAATCCTCTCGTCTTTCGTTAATGACATCCTCAGTTGCCTGCAAAAAAACAATGGTTATTTCAGCTTTCTGTGTGAATAACTTGTGAACTACAATACATATGTCAAATCTGATTACGGCAATCAATTTCTGAGAAAATTCTGGTCTTCTTTGATATGCAACGTAACCCCCTTACCATTTGAAAAAATGTGACCTTGATCCAATATGGCGTATTTCAAAATGGCGGCCATGTTCCGGAAATTGTCTAAAAGATGGGCCCTCTCACCGATTCTTTGCTAGGATATTCAGATATTTCATTTACCCTCCCGTTTGTGAAATACAAAGGTGTCCTGCGACTTTCGACTCATCCTGTATGTATTTCCGAAGTTGTTATCAATTATTACAATGGTCTTATGAATGTTACCTCCTAAGAAAGCTATCGAGGGAAGTGTGAAATGAAAATATTCCTTAAAATTAGGGTTACCGTATATTTTCAGTGAGAACCAAACATGACCAGGACAAAATTCCGAGCAGTCATGCCAATGATATTATTGAATCATGAATACTCTCACAAAATACTATACTTTGGGGAATATAAGAATCATTTTGTTCCTCAAAATTTGGGGGACAAAATCTGTCTGCGTCTTATATACTGAAATTTATTTTTATCGTGATCAATACATACCGACGTACGCTGCTATAAAGGCTGTTAAATGAGTATAAAATGTTATGGCTTTATCTTAGGCATAGTAATTGATATCCTTCTGCACTCTTTTACAATGACTTTGCATCGTGAATGTTTGAAAACTACTGTTTGTGAAACTTGCAACACCATGAAGGACTACAGGTACTAGCTTAAAACTTCCAGGATATGTACCACAGGCTATGATATGCAAATGATTAAAATGTCACTGAAAATGCGCATGCATGTTCGGAGTAGTGCCCTCTGAAATATCCGGTGTTAGGTATAAAGAGCTAGTTCGAACGAGATGTTGAAGTCAGTACGAAGCTCGAACCACTCAATATCCTCCGTGGGTCGCATGGACACGTTAAGTCGTTGGGCCCCGGGTACTGGCCCCCAGGTAAAAATAAGTATGTCTTCCTCCCCCTTTCTACAACGCTTCCGTGTGACTTTCCTATCGGGCACCCTAGCCCAAATCTCCTAGCTTCCTATTTCTAAGGGTTGTTTAAGACCTGGGGTCAGACACTCCTTTCCCAAAATCCTCTACATATGGTTTGATCTAATCTGATGTCGCAATCAGTGAAGAGCCGACATTGAGTCAAAAGGATGTTTCTTGTGTCTCATTATGACCCGTCGCAGAAGAAGGTCGCATTTTGAACACCTGATGGACTTTGAGAGAGGAATGTTTCTAAGAATGAGAGAAGCTGGATTTTCCTACTGTTAAATTGTCACTCGTACTGGACGAGACGCCAGTAGAGTGATATGAATGTGGCCTGGCGTCAGTGGATAGATGAGACGCGGACGCATAGAAATTTGGAAATGGTCCGTAAAATCGCCCGTCTGCGTGGGATGGCAGCCACCTCTACCGCATGGCAGTGACCGATCGCACAGCGACATCCACGGTGTTAGCGCAGCAGTGAAGCACTGTCATAGGTCAGGCTTTGTCCTCCAGCACTGTTCGACGTCGTCTGCTGAGCAGAGGACTGGTCTCTAACAGCTCATTGATGCTCATTCCGTTGACCGTCAACCACAGACGCCTCAGGCTACAATTGGGTCTAATACAGACATTGGCACGCTGATTGGCAACAAGTCGTCTTTTATGACGAGTCATCTTTCAACTTGATGCACCATGATGGTCGCATACGTCATACGTATAGTGGTGAGCGGCACTTTGAGGCGTCATACCGGCCCAACGCCAAGCGCAATATGGCTTGGGGCGCCATCGAGTGGTTCACAGTGATCGTTAAACTCCCGATAAAAAAAAATTTCTCTGTTTCTCTCTCTCACTCTTTCTCTCTGTGCATCGTCCGTGGCAATGCATTTGAGTAATATGCTGTTTCCGCTCGTTCGGTTTAATCCAAGATCACCCACACAAATAACAGTTCATGAATTTGATTCTCGTAATACGGAGTTTATAGATTTCAATCCTTACCATGAGCTTCTCTTTAATTCATTCAGAACTTTAAAGAGGAAGGAGCAGCAAAACTGATAACGTCCGAGTTGACCTCCACTGTAATCCTCCACGGAAACATTAATATTGTGCAGCTCTTATGGCCGAGTGGTCAGAGGCGCTAGTTTCTGGCTAATCGTCCAAGCTGGATAGGGGCTCGAGCCACGAATGTGGCACAGGCGGAATGTTTGTGTTACGTTGAGCTTTCGTCCTTTTCTTGGAACCAGTGGCCTTAAATTAGGAGCGAGCGACTTGTTGTGTTTCTTGGAGTTGCTCATGGTAGTTCTTAAACACCGAAACAGAAAAAAACAGTGAAGCCCGGGCTTTTAATAGCCTTTCGAGTACGTGATGCAGCATGAACGGTATGTTTCTTCTTCTGCTCAATTTCCTTCTCTTTTGCGCAGTGGCCCAAAATTAGGGGTCGCAAATTTCTCTAGCTGTGGTTGTTAAAACTCCAGATAAGCAAGCCCTAGAAAATAGGTGTACGTAGAATCTTCATTAATAATGTCAAAATTGAAGCCAATGCGAAGTTCAATGCATCTAAGAATATCAGTTCAGTCAATACCTGCAGAAGAAGTAAGTGACTGAGTCCAAGTCCACGCTATGTCACGGCAGCGGAAAAAATCAGTTTACTTCTCCTCACTGGATAAGACAGTTTTAACTCCGTTTATAGTAGATTATGAGAACAGTTGTAATCATCATGTAGTTCAGTTACACGAAATAATTAAAATCAGCCACGAGAGAAGTCCGTTAATTCAGCTTTTGTTTAAGTTCATACCTATCTCATGAAACACAGACCTCATTACACAGACATCGCTTTGTGGACTGGGGCATTCTACAGTTGGTTAAGAAAAGGGCCTTCCTTGAACTGTTCTATAATGTTTTAAGCAGATAATTGTCGAGAAAGTTTTTGTGCTTAAGCGTTGAAATTCCAGGGCTCTTAAATTAGCACACGATTTCAAAATATGTGAAATGTTCGAAGAAAGCAAAGTCAAGGCCGTCTACGTGCAACTACCGCAAGGGACGACCGTTTTCTATTCTCAACAGAGGGAATAGGTGGCAAAGTTCTACTTAGCACCAGCGAGAGCTTCTTGTGGCAACAGGACGCAGGTTGTGAACTCAAACTATCCGCAATCGTCTTCACCAAGTTGGCATTTACGCACATAGACCAACGGCGTGTGTGCCTCTTTAATGGTACTACATTTTACGGCCAGTTGAAATTAGGTTGAGAAACATCGTGGTTGAGGACATGACGAGTGTTGTCAAGTTCTGTTCTCCGACGAGTCGGGATTCAGTCTGGAGTCTGACAATCGACGAGTTCTTATCTGAAGAGAACCCTGCACACGAAATAACCCAGCTTTTGTGCAAGAAACATCACATTACGACGGGTATGGATTGATGTTCTGGGAAGGAATAATTATTAGTGGACGTACGGACCTGTACGTCATGTAAAACGGCAGCCTGATGTCCCAGAGCCATAGAAACGGGATTCTCAGACCTATTATCATGCCGTATGCTGGAGCCGTCGGTAATTTATTCCTTTTCAGGGACGATAACGCTCGACATCATAGAGCTTGGCTAATGGACAACATGCTTCAATAGGAGGAAATCAAACGTATGGAGGAGCCATGCTGTTCTGGCTTAAACCTAACTGAGCATGCCTGAAAAGCATTTAGCAGACGCATTGCAGCTCGGCCGGCATTTTTGTTGAATCTTCGTGAATTGGAGACTGCCGTCAAAAAGGAGTGTCGAAGATTCCCCAAAACCTCCTCGATAACCTCATCAATTACATGCACGGGTGTATAGCGGTTTTAACCTTTCGAAGGTACCACACACACTGTACTTGAGGGCGGTAACTATCTTCAGAAAGTAATTTTTTCTTGTTATACAGGTATGTATACTGTTGTATAACATATCATATCATGTGCATTTAATGATAATATTGCATAAAAATTTGCTTATGTGCTTTTTTTACTCATGTTATAGAGTATTCTACTGTATCTTACCTTAAAAAATATATTACGTTCAACACGTAAGTCGCATATGATTTTCCTAACAACATCTCTTGTTCCCCTAATTCTTTTTTTTTTATTGGAGGTTTAACGACCACCATGAGTATCTTGGTTAAGCAGTAGTCCGTCCCTAATTTAGGGTCAATGACTCCAGGGAAGAGACAAGGCCAGTGCCGTAAGACAAATACAACATCCGTTCTCCTGGCGACATACCCAGCCCATTGCCATTTCAGGCATTTTACTCTTATCATGATGTCTTCCACTCTTGTCATTCTCATTTTCTATGATTTCCTCTTTTTATCTGTACTCGATACACCAAGCTTGCATTTTTCTATGCTACTTTCAGTTGTCTGCTGTCTTTGTATGCCTTCTAAGTTAAGGATCACGTCTCTGCTCCGTACGTAAAAATTGGAATGATTCATTGATTAAACACTTTTCTTTTAAGACATAATGTCATATTTTTCTTCAAAATTGTACTGTTTCTTCCAGAAGCTCTACAACCAAGTTTTATACGTCGATAAATTTCTTCAGCAGTGTGACCCTTGCTTGATATCTGCTGTCCAAGGTTGTAGGTATCTGTTATCTCCAGCATTTCCCCATCAATGGATAAATCTTCATTTCTTGTAAAAACATTGTACTGTACATCAGTTTTGCCTTTTTAAAGTTCATTTTTAATTCCATTTTTCACTCTTGTCCGCAGGTTCCTGGATCATGCTTTGCAGTTCTGAAGGGGCAGTTGCAATAATTACTGCGTCATCAGCGAAACAAAGAATAAAATCCATTAACTTTATCTTCTTGTTTTCCCAGTTCAGTTATTGAATGACATTTTGCAATAGGGCATTAAAGAGTCTGGAAGATAGGGTGTTACCTTATCTCACTCTCTTTCCAATTTTGATTTATGCTGTATCTTGAGATAACCAAACCTTTGCGCTTGCATTTTCATAGATGTTAATAATAATACTAATGTGTGCATCTTCAATGCCGCAGGATTTCAGATCCATTGTAATTGCTGACGGTTTTACTGAATCAAAAGCTTTTTCATAATCGATAAATGCCATGCACAATGGAAGTTCATATTCCCTCGCTCTTTCAATTAGTTCTCTCAGTACGTGGATATGATCTATTGTGCTGTAGCCACTCCTGAATCCAGCTTGTTCTCTCGGTTGAGCCATGTCCAGTTTTACCTTCAAGCGATGTGAAAGAACCTTGGTGAATATTTTATAAACCACTGATAGAGTTTGATGGGCCTGTACTTTCTAAGATCCTCAACGTCACCTTTTTATGTAGCAGGATCATTGTAACATTGTTCCAATCCTCAGAAATCTTCCCTTCATTGAGACATCTAGGGAAAACTTCGTCGAGTCTAGTTTCAATTTTCCCACTTGTTTCTTGTTTTATGTTCACGGTAATTCCATCTTCTCCTGGAGTTTTTCCCGATTTCCTGTTCTTACGTGCATGTGTAACTTCTGCCGGGAGGATTGGAGGGACTTTGGTACTGGTACCTTTCGTAACATCTAGAGTAGATGCATATAGCATCTCTTTTATATAGTTTTGAGTAGAAATCTTTCACTCTAGTCATAATTTCACCTCTGTTTTTTGTTACAGTGCATTTTCTTTTCTCAGGCACATAATATGTTTTCTTTCTTTACTGAGATGCCTCCTTGATTTCTTCAGGCTTTGGTTGTTTTCAATTGCTTTTCTCACTAGTTCACAGTTGAATTTCCTTACGTCTTCAGTGATACTTTTTTTGATGTCTTGCAGAGCTCTATATATTCCACTTTGGAAGTGAAATTTTCTTCTTGTCCTCATCTTCCTTCTCTTTTTTTGTTTTTCCTGACATTTTCTTCATATGCAGCTTGATCTAAGTACCACCTAATTTGGTTGCTGTTTCCATAACAGCATTGGTAAGGCTGGTCATATCAATACATTTTGTTTGTTCTATAAGTTTGCCACGTTCGAGGTTAGTGTTAAGATGCGTCTTACATCTCATTAATTTCACTTATATCATCATCATCATTGTCAACCATTATCAATCCACTGCTGGACGAAGGTCTCCCCAAGTTTCCTCCACAACGGTCTGTCTTGTGCCAGTCTCCTCCATGTCACTCCCGCATATTTACGAATTTCATCCACCCATCTCCCATGTGGTCTTTTTCTGGGTCTTTTCCTGTCCCTTGGAATCCAATCTAAAATTTCGGCTGTCCATCTATGGTCTGTCCTTCTGGCAGTATGTCCAGCCCATTGCCATTTCAGGGATTTAACTCTGATCATGATGTCTTCCACTCTCGTCATTTTTCTTATCCACGAGTTCCTCTTCTTATCTCTCCTGGTTATACCAAGCATGCACCTCTCCATGCTTTTTTGAGTTGTCTGCAGCCTTTGTATGTCTCTTTTAGTTAAGGTCCACGTCTCTGCACCATACGTAAGCACTGGAAGGATGCATTGATCAAACACTTTTCTTTTAAGACATAATGGCATATTGCTCTTGAAAATTATGCTGTTTCTTCCAAAAGCTCTTCAGGCAAGTTTTGTGCGGCGATTAATTTCTTCATCAATGTGACCCTCACTTGATATCTGCTGTCCAAGATAAACGTACGCGTCTTATCCCTTGTTTTCCCAGTTCAAAAAAGACATTTTCCAATGTGGAAGACATTTTCCAATGTGGCATTAAAGAGCTTTTGAGAGATGGTGTCACCTTGTCTCACTCCCTTTCCAATTTTTATGTGTGTTGTATTTCAAACAGCCGAATCTTTGCACTTGCATTTTCATGGATGTTATTAATAATAATAATGTATGCATCTTCAATACCGCAGGATTTCAGGGCCATTGTAACTGCTGATGATTTCACCGAATCAAAGGCTTTTTCATAATCGATAAAAGCCATGCACAATGCAAGTTCATATTCCCTCGCTCTTTCAATTAGTTCTCTCAGTACGTGGATATGATCTATTGTGCTGTAGCCACTCCTGAATCCAGCTTGTTCTCTCGGTTGAGCCATGTCCAGTGTTACCTTCAAGCGGTGTGAAAAAAATGTAGTGAAGATTTTATAAACCAATGATAGGAGGCTGATAGGTCTGCAGTTCCTGAGATCCTCAATGTCACCTTTTTTATGTAGCAAGATCATTGTAGCGTTGTTCCAATCCTCGGGAATCTTCCCTTTATTGAGGCATCGAGTGAAAATTTGGGCGAGTACTGTTTCGATTTCTCCACTTGCTTCTTGTATGATGTCTACAGTAATTCCATCCTCTTCTGGCGCTTTTTCCCGCTTCATGTTCTTGATTGCATGTGCAACGTCAGCTGAGAGGACTGGAAGAACTCTGGTACTGGTACCTTTCACGATGTCTGGAGTACATCCCAGCAAAAACAGTCTTGCTGGGCCTGCACTGCCATCAATGGCCCAGCACTATGTTGCCGCTGCCGAACCGTTAATAAAATATCCGGGAGGGCAGCAGGAAGGCCAGCAGTTCAGGCTAACAGCTGACCAACAGTTGGCACCCCATCTGTTGTCATATGCCACAACAGTGCCCCCAGTGGTCCATCAGAGGCAGTAGCTGCCACAAGTAGACATTCAGTGGCCCTGCAAGCACGTGCTAGAAATGATGGCTAGCCTAACGTGGTTCGCTAGTTTGCTAGTAGTGGCAGCCGGCAACCACGTGACGTAACTGATGGCTTGCCGAATCTTATCCACCAATTTCCCAGTATCACCCATCACCCATAAAAAAAATCAAGGATAACCCCAAAGCAACAATTTTTTTCCACCCTTACGAAACTCGTAAATTATAGCACGGCGCTGGAGAAATTTTCGCAGCTAACCGGAAAAACGCCCGTTTGGATCCAAGTGGATTTAAACCAGGGCCGTTTGCGTGGGAGCTGAGTTCTGTACCGACCAGACTGATTTGCCACGCGTGAGCGTGTGCTATAGAAGCTGTCTGTTTCGTAAGAAATGTGTAATCGAATGGTTCCCTCTTTCATTTTATAACATTGCGAGGTATTATTTGTAAAAGTCAGTTTCATGTAATTCATGAATTTATTTTTTCAACGTAGCGATAGTTTTTTTTTTTTTTTTACCTTAAGGGAACTTCACTCATTTTCAAGGAGTGTACATACTTAGAGTCGCTTTCCAAAGTTTTGTACTGTTCTTGAAAGGAGATTGTTGAATTAATATATATTTACCCGGGTTCATGTTACATTTTGTTACATTTTTAACGTTGTATCTTTTTTTTCCGTTCTCCGAAACTACATTTGTTTTAAAGAGAAGATATATATTATTTTACTTTGAATTCTTCCCAGTCTTGTGTATTCAACCCATGGATGAGTACATTATATCCACATAGCGTTGCTTTTTTTCTTTTAAGTAATTAATAAGTTTTGTACGCGTATAATTTTTTTTTTCAACAAACGTTTTCTTAATGGTTTTCCAGGACATTTGTTTCAAGCGGTTTCAAATTTTTTCTTGTTATTCACCCACTCCATTCCATGAATTGTTATTCATGGGAATGAAGTGGCCGAGTGGGTGTATTTCATGGCTGTAATCTAGTATTTATGGCTTAATCTGATATCTTCGTGGACGTAGAATTTCATAGGAAATTAATTCGCCTCTCTAGATATGGATTTTCTTTTCTCAACATCCACTAAAATAACACGATGGCGATAGCGTCGTGTTCAACTAACTGGTATCATGAGAGGCACAGCAAGTGTTGCTTCTGCGTATGCGCAGTCCCGTTGCTTCCACTTGCTGTTGGAGTTGCATTGGTTGCCAGCAACGAGCCACTAGTGGTACTTGCTTGGAGGCCCACAATTCACGGCGATGCTGCAGGGCCATCAATGGCTCGCCAACTGATAGCGCTGCCACCGACGGACCGCGAGCGGCAGATTTTAGCCAGCAGCGACCCATCACTGCCAGCTGGTGGCCAACAGTTTCCCAGGACCTGTGTTTTTGCTGGGATGTATCATCCCTTTCATATAATTTGGAGCAGAAATCTTCTAACTGCCCTTTCAGCTCATAAGAAATACACGGCACATTTGTGTTCTTTGCTATCTTTGCTAGAAGTAAGTTCTAAAACATGGTGCACCGTATTCTTTATCTTTTTCTGTTATTTTCTGGGAAAACAAATGAAAAAGTAGCGCACAACTTCTTGGGTCAGGTACGCGAAACGAAATTTATTCTGATCTCTGGCGTTTAGTGATTTTCACTCTTAGTTGATATTAATCTCTGGCGTTTGATGAATTTCGCTCCGCGTTGAGCGTTGAGCTCTTC
This sequence comes from Macrothele yani, assembly GCA_039090855.1. Classification (NCBI taxonomy): domain Eukaryota; kingdom Metazoa; phylum Arthropoda; class Arachnida; order Araneae; family Macrothelidae; genus Macrothele; species Macrothele yani. Next base: position 83,643,969 of record CM076993.1, on the reverse strand, counting down.
ATCACTTTTAGATTTCTTTGAGAAACCAGTTGTTTATTCATTAGTCTTCTAACCAGAGAATTCGACCACTGTTCAACAAGGATTAGGCAAATGAACGATTATGCTATATTTTTACATTTTCTACTGAATTTTATTAGTGAGTGACGAATGAACAAACTTCTTCGATTTTAGTAACGGTTTAGAATTTTGCATAAATCTTTGTTATTTTCTAGCATGCAATATATATTTGATATTTTGTTCTTAAGATGCCTGAAAGAGCTTTACTGAATACCTGAAGTAGCCCGAAGTGACCCGGAAATTAGTTCTCAAGAATCCTCTTGTGAATTCCCTGCATATTTTTCAGCAATAAATAATGAAAATTTAAATGGACGTAATTTAATATCATTATTACACACTTCTCGAAAATTCAGTTTGCTTCTTCGAGGCAAGGACAAAAGAATCTTCATCTCTTTCCCTCAGGTCCTCTTTTAATTAGGAGACGTGCTTCGGCAGGTAAGCAATCGACGATCTTCAAATTTCGTCAAGAGATATGCGTCCTTACGTAATGACTCACGCGCGCCGATAATCGTTTAATCACCAGCGACTGTGGCATCGGAGCATTAATTATGCACACCGAATTTGCGTCACAAATTCAAGATGTCGATTCACAAAATTTGTTTGTCAGTAGATTAGAGGCGGCGAAGTTGAGGACTTAGAATCGGAAAGGTGAAGTGCGATGGGCATTAAACTTTTCATCTGTTCATTACAGAAGGATGTGGGGAAAGTGTTTAGAATCCAGAATTTGCTTTTATAACGGCCAATCGATTACTATGTATTGTATACATTTGTGTAGCTCATCGAGTCATTACTGAACTTTATTTTGAACTTTTCTCGATTACTCATTGTTAGTACAACATCCAAAAATCTTTAATGCAAGTGCCAAATAGACAAATTCAATTCTGAAACCAGTCAAACAATTCCTGGATTAGTAGTATTCCATTTCTGTTCTTAGTCTAAATGCAAGTAACATCCGCTGGTAGAACATCTGGGAAGTAACCCCGGTGACAGAGTGATTAGAGGGGTGAACCTCTGCCGAATCGTTAGAGATTCTTCCGAGTTCGAATCCTGCGTGAGACATGGGCTCTACCGTTACTCACATTCTCCCAATGGCTGGTTGTCCTTAACCGCTGATGCTCACGGAGGTAGCTAAACCCGAAACAGCAGCAAGAAAAAGTTCTGGTAGTTTAACCCTTCAAACGGCTGTGACGAAATAACTCGGGTTTGGTAAAATGGGTGGAAATCAGCTCGAACGAACTGTCTAAGAGGTCGACCGAATGCGGCTGGAACAAGTGAACCTGCGCATCAGAAATTCTTTCTTTCTCATTAGTTTTGTTATTCGAAGTGCTTTTTAGGAGAATGATTAAGACACTATTCCTTCCAGACTGATTACCTTCTAAAAGGTCTTTATCTATTGCGACTAACCTAAGAAAACAGAGAGATTTGTTGAGGCATTGCTTCTACCTAGCGTCATGTTGTTCCATGTCAGGGGAACTAATTCCTCCACATTCTTGGGTCCTGCAGCCGAGAATAATGGTCGGTACTACTTAGATGAGAGGAGGAGAGGAATAGCTTTGTTGGAGCTTTCTTAAAAGCCAGCTGCTATGTAAACATTTCTATTTTGGGGAGCGCAGAAGATTTTGGGCACCATTTGTTTCCTGTACATCGGCAGCTTAAAGGGTTAAGGACCACAACGAGCAAAATCTAAGTACTATAAACAGTCACCAGTTCTTAAATCCGAGCTAAAAGTATGCACAGGCCTGGCCCATCACGGGTAGCGTTTTTCATCGGCAAAATGAAATATTCCGGGCTCTGGACGGACCTGTGCTCGAATGTTTAGCATTTTGCTCGTAGATAAAGGAAACTGTTTTGACCCCAAAATAAAGACTGTCTTGCTATAAACAATCACATGGCAATGATTGCTACATGAAATGAAGGACACGCAAATTAATCCGCTACGGGATGCGTTGATTAATTACAGCTAAAATCGACAAGAATGAAATGGGCTGGGAAAACTGATATCGAAGCTATCTTATTTATACTTAAGTGTGGAACGCGAAATGCGTTTCCATTTGTGGCAGAAGTAGGTAGCCTGGCCTAAAACTCCTCTGCGGGAGGAATTTCAAAGAGAAATGGCAGGTCTCTCTGCGTTACATTCGCATTACCACTGAGGTAACTCATTTCAGTATAACAGCTTTGTTTCTCCAGAGAAAGCCTTGCATTATCAGCAATTAGTAGAAGAGATTGCGGGATGAAACTCTGAAATGAGCTAGAACTGGCTGTAAACAGGAAAATCTGCCTCTGTCCGGGCTTTCCAAATGGCAGAGGATGAGTCGAAAGCTTTGCAATATTTGCATAAACGGATGTGCTGCGGCGGGTATGTCACGTGTTTAAACTAGTTCAAGTCGCGCACTGCAGTCAGTCGAAAGGGATATAAACTGGTAGTCGTCGCTGTGAACAGCATTGCATGTCGTTGTTCTGTCAATGGTTGGGACGCTTAAAAGATGAACAGCCACAACCGGCTAATTTAGGGAACTTTTGCTTTACGAGTTTGAACACGGCCGTAACGCTGCTCAAGAAGCACGAAATCGCTCGGGTGACAGAAACCTCGACGATCAGCCAAGGTCAGTAGAAGGAAATCCGACAATCGGCACTCGGAGATTATCAAGCGAACTGCGCACATCACAGACCACCGTGGTTCGTCACCTTCAGGACCTCAGCAAGGTCTACAGGAGCTGCCGCATTGTCCCTCACGAAATGACGCCAGCTGAAGCAAACCGCCGGGTGGAAGTGCGCACGAAACTCCTAGAAAACCCGCGCGATGTACGTTTCATCAAGAGAATTGTTACGTGCGATGAAAAGTTGGTGTGTTTTCCTAATCCTAACGCACAACGGAACCTGTTGTCAAACGTGGGCGCTTCGAGCACAACGTCATGCTCTGCGTCTGGTGGAATTTCGATGGAATAATCAATTACGAATTTGCTCCAGACGGTCAGTCCATCAACACCCACTTCTACTCTGAACAGCTGGACCGGATGTATGCCGTTTTGGAGGAGAACTACCCGGCGTTGGTGAACCGAAATCCCGCTGTCCTACAGCGGGACAATGCTCGGCCTCATACCACGAGAACGGCCTGGGCAAAACTCCAGGATCTTGAGGGCATTGAACTGTTAACACACCCAGCATATAATCCGGACCTTGCCCCGTCAGATAATTACTTGTCTGCTCCATGGCCTACTTCCTTCACGGGCGGCACTTCAAAAACAAGGCAGAGGTTGCAGCTGAGGTGAAGGAGACCTCCGCGGAATCAATGAACTGGCAGACAGATGGGTAAAGACGATGCAGCACGATGGAAGTAGTATACTTTGAAAGTAGTCATCTTTCGTCGTAAAGGTACGTATGAAGACATAAAGTGATCCAAATATTGCAAAGTTTTCGACTCACCCTCTGTAAAACCAGTGGAGACTCTACCACTTGTTACAGGGTAGACACAGACCCCGCACTATCAGGTAAACACATCATCCATGCTTCATCCGGAATTAGGGCATATTTCGGATGATTAATTGAAAGCCAGCGTCTCGTGCCACTCGGCCACAGGGTAACCAAAAGGACTAGATTGGCGTTATCGAATTCTTTGTATAACTAAGTTAACGTAGTAGAGATCGGAGATATATACCCGACCGCTGGGCTTGTCTTCATATCCAAACGCTGAGAAGCGTTCAGAATATTCTGGCTCCTAATAAGAACCTTTCATTTAATTAGAATATTTTACCAGTTACTCTTACTGAGCCTACGATATATTGTGCGCACACGTACCCTGCCTCATATTCAGATGAGTTTTTTTTTAGTTGTTTTCGCAAATGAGAAAATGTTATTTTACTGAAACGAAAACGAGACCATCTTAAATTGTTTTTCTCATCGTTTCGCTTCTTTCTTTGTCCAGCTCTTTAATCTGAATCTTCCATAGTTTCAATTATCTTATAGACTACAAAATTACTAAACAGGAGCCTATAAATCTGAAAGTGTACTACCACCATGATCACTGATAGAGAAAACATGCAATTTAAATTTATGAGAAAGTATGAGGTACAGTGCATGAAGGATTTTCAACAGTTGCCTTCAACTGCATTCGACAACAGAAGTGTCTTGACTTTCAACAAAGTGCAGTAACTAATACGGCAGAGCAGCAGACACCTCGAGCGTATTCCCTAAGCAGAAAGCGGACACAAGAATTTTACTTACGTTGCCTTAAATTTCAGTTAAGAATTCTCTGACTTTTGTCGAATTTTCCATAAACCTCCATCAAGGTCCTCGCGAACTATATTTTAACTTCCAATAAGTTTTAGTCAAGAACATCCTAGTCCTTTCTTACGCCAAAATCCTAAAATCTGCATTCTTCTTCGAGAAAATGCTTACGAATTTGTATGAAATCTTTGGTATCAGCTCCTAACCAAAGCCTAAAGATAGCAAAGGGACATCTCAGTAAGGGAAGAAAACAGATTATGGCACTGAGAAAAGAAGATGGTTCTGTAACAAGAAATAGAGGCGAAATTTTGACAAGAGTGAAAGATTTCTACTCCAAATTATATGAAAGGGATGATACATGCACTCCAGACATCATGAAAGATACCAGTACCAGAGTTCCTCCAGTCCTTCCAGCAGAAGTTGCACATGCAATCAAGAACATGAAGCGGGGAAAAGCTCCAGGAGAAGATGGAATTACTGTAGACATCATACAAGAAGCAAGTGGAGAAATCGAAACAGTACTCGCCCAAATTTTCACTCGATGCCTTAATGAAGGAAAGATTCCTGAGGATTGGAACACCGCTACAATGATCCTGCTACATAAGAAAGGTGACATTGAGGATCTCGGAAACTACAGACCTATCAGCCTCCTATCAGTAGTTTATAAAATCTTCACTAAAGTTCTTTCACACCGCTTGAAGGTAACACTGGACATGGCTCAACCGAGAGAACAAGCTGGATTCAGGAGTGGCTACAGCACAATAGATCATATCCATGTGCTGAGAGAACTAATTGAAAGAGCGAGGGAATATGAACTTCCATTGTGCATGGCTTTTATCGATTATGAAAAAGCCTTTGATTCGGTGAAACCATCAGCAGTTACAATGGCTCTGAAAACCTGCGGTATTGAAGATGCATACATTAATATTATTAATAACATCTATGAAAATGCAAGTGCAAAGATTAGGCTGTTTGAAAATACAACACACATAAAAATTGGAAAGGGAGTGAGACAAGGTGACACCATATCTCCGAAGCTCTTTAATGCCACATTGGAGGGTGTTTTTCAGTCACTGAGCTGGGAAAACAAGGGGATAAAGATTAATGGAGATTATCTAACCCACCTTCGTTTTGCTGATGACGTAGTCATTTTTGCAACTAGCCCATCAGAGCTGCAGAGTATGATCCAGGAACTTGCTGACAAGAGTAAAGAAGTGGTATTAAAAATGAACTTTCAGAAGACAAAAGTGATGTTCAATGCTTTTACAAGAAATGAAGATTTATCGATTGATGGAGAAAAGCTGGAGATAACAGATACGTACGTTTATCTTGGACAGCAGATATCAAGTGAGGGTCACATTGATGAAGAAATTAATCGGCGTACAAAACTTGCCTGGAGAGCTTTTGGAAGAAACAGCATAATTTTCAAGAGCAATATGCCATTATGTCTTAAAAGAAAAGTGTTTGATCAATGCATCCTTCCAGTGCTTACGTATGGTGCAGAGACGTGGACCTTAACTAAAAGAGACATACAAAGGCTGCAGACAACTCAAAGAAGCATGGAGAGGTGCATACTTGGTGTAACCAGGAGAGATAAGAAGAGAAACGCGTGGATCCGAAAAATGACAAGAGTGGAAGACATCATGATCAGAGTTAAATCCCTGAAATGGCAATGGGCTGGACATACTGCCAGAAGGACAGATCATCGATGGACAGCCGAAATTTTAGATTGGATTCCAAGGGACAGGAAAAGACCCAGAAGAAGACCACATGGGAGATGGGTGGATGAAATTCGAAAGTATGCAGGGGTGACGTGGAGGAGACTGGCACAAGACAGACCGTTGTGGAGGAAACTTGGGGAGACCTTCGTCCAGCAGTGGATTGATAATGGTTGACAATGATGATGATGATGAAATGAGGTGAGACAAATGGTTTGCGGCAGGGTCATGGTGTGTCTGCCAGTCACCTTGCTGTTATAGTGCAGGTCTCTTTCGCCGCACTGCATCTCGTAGATGAAGGAGAATTGCCTGGTGGTAGTAGTACTCCACGTTTACAGTTTGCTTACAGAACACACTTTCTCGATCATTTCGGAGTTCCTGCTCGTGGAGGAACTTCCTGAAAGCTAATCCCCCTCAACACACGTTCATCTATCTTTGAAGCTCTGATACCCCCAAGGAGGTTAGAACAAGATATCTGGAGATGCCCTTGTTAATAGAGTGATACCACTTTGCGTGAAGCCTATAACCGCGAGAGACGGCCGTCAAAGTGTGGGAAAGCTGATGGTTTTCAAGGCTATTGCAATAATACATCTTGTGTTGGCCGAATCGCCTTCTTTCGTTCCAAATGTTTCCAATTTGGCATCGTAACTTGCTGCCGATGTGTGACAAAATGCTGAATGTATAAAATTCTTAATTATTTTGAGGCTCCTTCCTATTTTTATATTAAATTGAAATACACGGACGTTAGTGCTAATTCTAAACAAAACGTAATGTTAAAATTGGAAACTTCACTCGTATAAGAAGTATAATTCATTCCAGTTTGATATTAACACGGTTTCTGAAACCAAACACTACACTATTCCAAAATAAACATAGTTGAAATTACATAGGTGTCATGTAAGCAATGTCAAATTCCCACAATTTGCGGCTTCACGGTTAAGAGACTCGGGGCCACTCCAGAAGTATTATTCTAACCTCCATGGATACTACTCCTTGATTTATGTTGCACCCATGGCTTTATTACGAAAAGTTTTTGTATTTTATTTGTGTGCGTTAGTTGGAAATAAGCACAGGTCCATTCTTGATGATTTATCATGCATAGTGGCCTATACAGTGCAACATTTTTGTGATTAACATACAAGAGTATTTCAACTGTCTTTTTATTGCGTATTTTGTAAAAGAGATCGTGCTTATGTTACCGGTTTGTCTGTCCGTTACTCCGACTATGAATGCCATATATCTGCAACTATTAGTCCGATTTCAAAAATTATTTTTTGCTTTTGGAAGCTTGAAATGTGAGAATGATTATCCGTTACTTAATATTTTTAACGAAGCACAATTTCGCCGCAAGAGGGCGCAAACGCAGATGATGTCGAATTCAAAATGCATTTTATTGTATTTATTTGCTTCCAAACATCCGATTAAAAAAATTATTTTGCCTTTCGATTCCACTTATGTCGAAGACTATTTTAGATATAGTCACTTTTTCAAGTTACGCATAGATTTTCCGCTAAAAGTAAAATGCTTTCACCCCGATATCTCTCCTTCTAAAACTCCTTTGAAAAATTCTTTTTGTACCGGATACAGCTCCTGATGGAAAATCTTTTGCTTATAATTTCTAATTTTGGTAAAGAATAGTTTGACCATCAGGGAGCGTAAATGTTAATTTTTGCCTCTGATGTATTTGCAGCAAAATCTGAGAGCTTCTAAAATCTCGATTAAAAAAATCGTTCGCTGACCGATACCACTCACACCGATAAACCTTTTCGAAATATTTTCTTCTTCTTCTTAAAACAATACATGGTTTCTCCGCCAGGGGCGTAGATGCATATTTTATTTTTTTCAAAATCTTTACTTCCATGAGTCCGATTTGAAAAATTCCTTCTCGGTTATACAGAGTTTCAGGTGCAAAATGTTTTTCATATCATTTCAAAATTCTCAAGTAATTCACAGACTTTTTGCTAGGGGGCGCAAGGGTAAATTGTCTTTCCCCGATATATCTCATTCTAAAACCAATTTAAAAATTCTTTCTGCACCGGATACAGCTCCTGGTGGGAAATGTTTTGCATATATATTTTCTAATATTTGGGAAGAAATGGTTTGGCTACGAGGGGGCGTAAGTTTTAATTTCTGCTTCTGATGTATTTGTAGCAAAATCTGAGCTCCTGAAAACTAGATTGAAGGAATTCTTTTGCGGACCAATGCCGCTCACATCGAAAAACCGTGAAAAGCATATCTTATTTTTGCTGATATTTCTGCTTTTAAGTGTTCGATTTGAAAAACTATTTATTTGTTGGAGAGCGTTTCCGCTGCGAAATGTTTGCTATATAAATTCAAATTTTTCTTAACACAAAAGTCTGCCAGCAGAGGGCTTAAGATTACTCTCCGTGTACAGCAATATCTGAGGGACTAAAAACCCGACTGAAGAACTTCTTTCTTTGATCAGACACCACCAACTATGCAAACTCTGTGAGCATATTTTCTTCCCAAAAGAAGTTTTAGTTCACAGTTCTGTCGCTAGGTGGTGTTTGTTCATTTCAGTTTGCAGCTGTGTCGCTGCTCCTAAAAACTCCATTGAGAAATTTCTTTACTGTATGCCATTTGCTACAATAGAGATGTGCAACATTATCTCCTTTAAATTAATTCTCAGATTTCCCGCTAGATGTCGTACAGGCCGAAACCTTTTTCTCGCTACCTCTGCTTCCGGGAGACGTATTTGAAAAGTTCTGTTTCCATGAAGAAAACATTTCGTCTATTTTCAACTCTTCCATTATGCAAAATCCTTCCCCTAGAATGCGTAGAGATATATCATGTTTCCTTCGACATATATATATTTTTTTAACTGTCCGATTTGAAAATCTCTATGTCTCTAATGCAGGGCCGTAGCTAGGTCCCAGAACTAGGAGGGGCTCGGGGTTCATCTGGGAGGGGCTCAAATTTTTGCTAGGCGCGGACAAAGAGGGCAGTTGCTCACGCAGTTTTGCCGACTTGGGGGACATTCACTAAATTTAGGAGATTTCAGAATGGAGTTAGTGGCAGATATATTGTTTTTCGGATTTATGACTTTTTCAACGGATTTTTTAATGTTTTGAACGATTTCAGTAACTTTTTACATTTATGGTTTAAAACATTTTAAATGTTGTATTTGAAACTTCCTCAGTTCCGTAGTTTCCATAACCGTGATTTTTAATTCTTATAATATGCAATCCCTTTCCCCTTTCCGCTTTTATTTTTGACAGGCACAGAAAGCTCGCCTGTGCCAACTGAGTTATACTAGAAGAAAAAAAATCTGTGATCCCTTAGGCCGTAAATATGATAGTGGTGCGATGAATACTCCCTTCTCGTTCGCTCGGAATGTAAGAGAGGCCGAGACGGTAATAACGAGCAGTCGACGACGATGAAAAACAGGTTTTGGCCTGCTAAGATAATAATATCTTTTTTTTTTCTCAGTAAGTTCTTTGAACTAGATTTTTTAGGCATTTCAAAATTATTAGTGTTTTCCCTCCTCCTTAGTGCACCACTGAAGCCATATTAAGGAAACCAGTGTCGACCTAGTGGCCGACTGGCACAAGGCGCAGACTTGTCTTCACTCGAATCAACCTGGTACCGGGTTCGAGTCGCAGGTGTAACACAGATTGATGTGTGCCGCATTCGTGAAATGTTCCAGAGCAGCTGTTGTTAAAGTGTTTAAAGACTGGACTGTCAGTCAAAAAACTGGGTCTCTACTTGCAACTTATGGTCGTCATCGACTAGTGACTGCTCGGACGGAACGAAGAGTGTCCAGACTGGTAACAGACAACAGAAGGGCAACAGTGCGGCAAATTACAGACCATCTTAATCAAGAATCTTCCCAAATGATCTCTGCACGCATTGTTCGCCGTGAACTCCATCGGATGGGATATGGCAGCCGAAGACCTGTTCGAACACCTTTGCTGTCTGCAGTTAACAAGTTCGTACAGGAGCACAAGGATTGGAAAGTCGATAATTGGAAACAAATTATGTGGTCCGATGAATCACGTTTTCAGTTGCACCAAGCCGATGGCTGAGTGAGAATTTGGCGGAAACAGCACGAAAGCATGAACCCCAAATGCATTGCTACAACCCTTCAAGCTGGTGGAGGCAACGTTATGGTTCGGGGAATGTTTTCCTGGCTGCTTCGTGCCCTTTAATTCGTGTTGATCAACGTCTGACTGACACATCATATCTAAACATCGTTGCGGACCAAGTGCGTCCTGTCATGTGGATGGTTTATCCCAATGGCGATGGCTACTTGTTGCAACAAGATAATGCGTCCTGCCATAGTGCTCGTATTGTACAGGATTTTGTTTCAGGAACATGCCGATGAGTTTACTTTGCTTAGGTGGCCCCCACAATCTCCATATCTCAACCCCATTGAGAATTTGTGGGATTAAGTTGAATGAGCCATCAGACAACTGGATCCACAACCTTGCAATCTCACACTCCTGGAAAGTGCTATTCATCAAGCATGGTTTCAGATTCCACAAACAACCTATCAACATCTCGTGGAGTTCATGCCACGAAGAATGGACGCAGTATTAAAGGCAAAAGGTGGCCCAACGAAGTACTGAGGGGGTGGTCATAATAAAATGGCCACTCATTGTATAATGCTTCTGCTGTATGTGTTCGTCTGATGGGCCGCTGGTGGCCTAGTCGTCAACGTTGGTGACTGCCACGGAGAAGACTTCGGGTTCGATCACAGTGAGGTACGAACGCTCGAACCACTAAATATCCGCCGTGCGTCGAATGGGCACGTTAAGCCGTCGTGCCGCGGGTACTGGCCTCCGGTAATAAATAAGGGCGTCTACCTCCCTCTTTCTACGTCGCTCCCGTGTCACTTTCTTATTGGGCACTCTAGCCCAAATGTCCTAGCTTCTTATTTCTAAGAGTTGTTGAAGACCTGGAGTCAGACACTCCCTTCCTAAAATCCTCTACATATGATCTGATCTGATGTTGTAAATTCTGATGGTCAGTTGATGGCCAACCCGAAAGATCTCGCGCTATTTTTCATCTATTTTTCTTTTAACTTGTACAGTCTTTTATTGTAAATATATCATATTTTTTACTTAGTGCAATTAGAGCTTTGCAAGTTATATTATCGTGCGATGACAGCAGTTTGCACTCATCTTTTATACAAACATTCTGCTCATAGAAATAAGTTGAAGAGCGATAGATAACTAAAATTCCAATGCATGTCCGTGAATAGAATATATGCGACTGCATTTATTCAAACGCGAATATTCCATTCATTAAAATTCACCAAAGAAGCAAAAATCCCAGTATATTTTTATGAAAAGACTGTGATCAGTAAGAAAAGCAAGTATTTCAAAACGGCGATATCATTAAAGAATTATTTTTTTACAAGAAGCAATATGTCTCTCACAGAAATTAAATTCACAACACACTAGTGTTCAGCATTCTGATATCATTAAAATATGCACACCATTACAGATAATGACGGTTTTGTTATATAAAGTCGGAGTAATTTTGAAGCTTGAAACGTCTGGAAAGGGTCCGGAAACTGGTGGTTTAAACGTTGTAATTAAAGTACTGCATTTAAAAGGAAACTGTTTTTATGGTTTTTAATATTCTGAGTGTCTTTTATCAAGTAATTTTAAATGATCCGTCACCTACACAGCTGCTTTTTAAAACACTGATCCATTTCCAGTAACACACGTATCATTAGTTCGCAATCCTTGCTCGAACAATGGTAGTATTTTCGAAAGAGATATGAAACCAGAAACAGTCTCATCAGCGGCGAATAAATAAAAGGGAATCTTTCTGAAAAGGCCAAGGAAGACGAGAAAGCGGAAATTAAAACGAAGTCGAACGTGTGTTCGGGAACAATATCAAGAGTCATATATATATATATATATTGATGAAAGAAGGGTTCTTGCGAGCACAGCGCACAATTTCTTGAAGTTTGCTGATCATTAGTGGACACCAGAAGAAGTAATGAAAAGAGAACAAAGGAACGGTTTTCTTGATTCTTCGTGCAGGATGGCCAGCTAATTGGACACGGCGGCCCAGTCATTAACACAAGTATGCCTAAATAATAAGAAATCCTGCTTTGTTCATTAGCAAGGAACCAAATGTCTGCGTTATAATTAGCCGCACTGTGGGCTCAACATGGCAGTCAAACTTATTCCTCTCGAGAAATCGGGTAAAAATGAATAGCTGGAGTCAGTGCTTTCTGCATAGCTGATAAGAAAGAAACTTACGGCTCAAATATCCTGCAGGAAGAACTTAAGCGAGCAGAAATGCTCAATTTTTTTGGATAAAAACTTTTACCTACTGTTATTTTACTAAGGAAGATGACTGACAACAAATAAAATTACCAAAATTTCGAAATTCAATTTTGCTTCAGGAATGGATGGACTTTTAGAACAACTTCGATGCAGTGCGCGCTTCCAGGGTGGTTTAAAAGCCATCATCTGCTCGTTGCGGATGAGAATTGATAAATGTTTTATTCCTTACTTTTCCTCCAGTTGGGTAATATACTCAGTCCAACTGTGTATTTCATCCAAACGGAGGCAGAACTGCGCACTGCAGAAAATTAAAGACTGCTCCATAACAAATCCGTTCCAACATAAAAGAAACATTTCGGAAACTAAAAATTTCTCCAACAACAGATGATTTCCAGCATAGAAGAATGTTTTAAAATCGGGCTTTTATGCAGTAATAGGTAATCAGAGAAAATGAAAATGCATTATTTCCCGTAGTGAGAAAACGCGCATTATGTAAATTTCATAGCATGTACAGTGTTCTTCAAGGTGAAAGGTATCCCGTACGAAAGGAGTTATTATTATTATTTGCGACATTTTTAGAAGTGGGAAATCATTTCCAAGTAGAAATGTACACTTACATCTACTCGTGGAAGAATAATGTGTAAATATGTGTAAGCAAACATCAGTTAGCAATTCCTCATAGTGGAACATATTTGATGCATTATTTATTTATTTACTTATATATATATATATATATCATCATCATCATTGTCAACCATTATCAATCCACTGTTGGACGAAGGTCTCCCCAAGTTTCCTCCACAAGGGTCTGTCTTGTGCCAGTCTCCTCCATGTCACCCCTGCATACTTTCGAATTTCATCCACCCATCTCCCATGTGGTCTTCTTCTGGGTCTTTTCCTGTCCCTTGGAATCCAATCTAAAATTTCGGCTGTCCATCGATGATCTGTCCTTCTGGCAGTATGTCCAGCCCATTGCCATTTCAGGGATTTAACTCTGATCATGATGTCTTCCACTCTTGTCATTTTTCGGATCCACGAGCTCCTCTTCTTATCTCTCCTGGTTACACCAAGCATGCACCTCTCCATGCTCCTTTGAGTTGTCCGCAGCCTTTGTATGTCTCTTTTAGTTAAGGTCCACGTCTCCCCACCATACGTAAGCACTGGAAGGATGCATTGATCAAACACTTTTCTTTTAAGACATAATGGCATATTGCTCTTGAAAATTATGCTGTTTCTTCCAAAAAGCTCTTCAGGCAAGTTTTGTACGCCGATTAATTTCTTCATCAATGTGACCCTCACTTGATATCTGCTGTCCAAGATAAACGTACGTGTCTGTTATCTCCAGCTTTTCTCCATCAATCGATAAATCTTCATTTCTTGTAAAAGCATTGAACATCACTTTTGTCTTCTGAAAGTTCATTTTTAATCCCACTTCTTTACTCTTGTCAGCAAGTTCCTGGATCATACTCTGCAGCTCTGATGGGGTAGTTGCAAAAATGACTACGTCATCAGCAAAACGAAGGTGGGTTAGATAATCTCCATTAATCTTTATCCCCTTGTTTTCCCAGCTGAGTGACTGAAAAACACCCTCCAATGTGGCATTAAAGAGCTTCGGAGATATGGTGTCACCTTGTCTCACTCCCTTTCCAATTTTTACGTGTGTTGTATTTTCAAACAGCCTAATCTTTGCACTTGCATTTTCATAGATGTTATTAATAATATTAATGTATGCATCTTCAATACCGCAATTTTTCAGAGCCATTGTAACTGCTGATGGTTTCACCGAATCAAAGGCTTTTTCATAATCGATAAAAGCCATGCACAATGGAATTTCATATTCCCTCGCTCTTTCAATTAGTTCTCTCAGCACGTGGATATGATCTATTGTGCTGTAGCCACTCCTGAATCCAGCTTGTTCTCTCGGTTGAGCCATGTCCAGTGTTACCTTCAAGCGGTGTGAAAGAACTTTAGTGAAGATTTTATAAACTACTGATAGGAGGCTGATAGGTCTGTAGTTTCCGAGATCCTCAATGTCACCTTTCTTATGTAGCAGGATCATTGTAGCGGTGTTCCAATCCTCAGGAATCTTTCCTTCATTAAGGCATCGAGTGAAAATTTGGGCGAGTACTGTTTCGATTTCTCCACTTGCTTCTTGTATGATGTCTACAGTAATTCCATCTTCTCCTGGAGCTTTTCCTCGCTTCATGTTCTTGATTGCATGTGCAACTTCTGCTGGAAGGACTGGAGGAACTCTGGTACTGGTATCTTTCATGATGTCTGGAGTGCATATATCATCCCTTTCATATAATTTGGAGTAGAAATCTTTCACTCTTGTCAAAATTTCGCCTCTATTTCTTGTTACAGAACCATCTTCTTTTCTCAGTGCCATAATCTGTTTTCTTCCCTTACTGAGATGTCCCTTTGCTATCTTTAGGCTTTGGTTGTTTTCAATTGCTTTCCTCACTAGTTCACAGTTGAATTTCCTTACGTCTTCAGTGATACTTTTTATATATATATATATACATATATATACGGGATGTAAGGTCAGGTGATGCGTAACATCACAGCCTCTCCTTGACAAATGTCAACCCCGCCTTCTCGTGGTGCATCCTGTTCCCACTAAAGAGGCTCTGACGACCGCCAATAGCGGTATAACTATACCATCGGGATTAGAGGAAATTCCATCCCACACTCACCAACCCGCTTGGCCAGCGTGGTGAGTTATGGCCAAACCCCTCCAAAATAACTCCACAACTTAAATCTTGGCCCTCAGTCTCCGGCAGCTGGAAGGTACCTTGCCAAGGCAGCGGCCAGTGCGACATGAAGGCAGAGGGTGCTAAGAATCCCCGGAGAACCGGACTAGGCTGCCATCTGATGTTGACCTTGGCTACGTATAACGGACGCTCCCTATCTTCCCATTCAAGGCTTCTTGAATTGGAAGAGGAACTACAAAGGATCAAATGGGACATCGTCGGGCTAAGTGAGTTAAGGAGAAAAGGAGAAGATCTCATTGAACTGAAAAGTGGACATCTCTTCTACTATCGTCGGACAGATACTGGCAGAACTAGTGGTGTTAGATTTATAATAAACAAGAAACTGAAGGATAAAGTTGTAGAAGTTGAAAGTTCCTCTGACAGAGCTGCACGACTCGTTATCCAAATCTCGAGAAGATACCAGGCTCAGATTATTCAAGCTTATGCACCCACCACAAGTCATCCTGAAGAAGAAATTGAAGAATTTTATGAGGAAATTTGTCATCTAAATAATAAAGGTAAGCAGCACTTAAAGATAATTATGGGAGATTTCAATGCAAAATAGGGCAGCGGCAACAGAATGAAACTTCAATAGGTAAATTCGGTCACGGCAACAGAAACCAGCGTGAAAATACTCTCGTTTAGTTTGCAGAGGCAGAAGGGTTTTTCATCTTGAACTCCTTTTTCAAGAAATTGCCACACAGGAAATGGACATGGAGACATCCAAATCGGACGACAAGTGCAATTGATTTTATTATGTGTAACAAAAAATTCTTCGTAAAAGACTGCAGTGTGATAAACAAGTTCAACACAGGTAGTGACCATAGATTGGTGAGATGTAAGATGCACTTCAACATTAAACTCGAACGTGGCAAGCTCATAAGACAAACAAAATATATTGACACAACCAACATTAAAAAATACCATAATAACTTCAAGTTGGAACTGAAGACCAGATTCTCTGCTTTATAAGGCCTAACATCGGAAGAAGTGGATATTTCTGAAGTTAACAGAAAAGTAACCAAAGCTCTTATGGAAACAGCAACAAAATTAGCTGGGTCTAAGAACAAGTTGCATGTGAACAAATTAGCAAAAAAACCAAAATGTTGATGCAAAAAAGAAGAGAGATAAGGACAACTAAAGAAGATGTGACTTCCAAAGTGGAATATATAGAGCTATGCAAGACAGTACGAAAAAGTATCACTGAAGACGTAAGGAAATTCAACTGTGAACTAGTGAGGAAAGCAATTGAAAACAACTAAAGCTTGAAGATAGCAAATGGACATCTCAGTAAGGGAAGAAAACAGATTATGGCACTGAGAAAAGAAAATGGTTCTGTAACAAGAAATAGAGAAGAAATTTTGACAAGAGTGAAAGATTTCAACTCCAAATTATATGAAAGGGATGATACATGTACTCTAGACATCATGAAAGGTACCAGTACCAGAGTTCTTCCAGTCCTCCCAGCAGAAGTTGCACATGCAATCAAGAACATGAAGCGCGGAAAAGCTCCAGGAGAAGATGGAATTACTGTAGACATCATACAAGAAGCAAGTGGAGAAATCGAAACAGTACTCGCCCAAATTTTCACTCGATGCCTCAATTAAGGAAAGATTCCTGAGGATTGAAACAATGCTACAATGGTCCTGCTACATAAAAAAGGTGACATTGAGGATCTCAGGAACTACACACCTATCAGCCTCCTATCAGTGGTTTATACAATCTTCACCAAAGTTCTTTCACACCGTTTTAAGGTAACACTGGACATGGCTCAACCGAGAGAACAAGCTGGATTCAGGAGTGGCTACAGCACAATAGATCATATTCACGTACTGAGAGAACTAATTGAAAGAGCGAGGGAATATGAACTTCTATTGCGCATGGCTTTTATCATTTATGAAAAAACCTTTGATTCGGTGAAACCATTAGCAGTTACAATGGCTCTGAAATTCTGCGGTATTGAAGATGCATACATTAATATCATTAATAACATCTATGAAAATGCAAGTGCAAAGATTCGGCTGTTTGAAAATACAACACACATAAAAATTGAAGAGGGAGTGAGACAAAGTGACACCATATCTCCAAAGCTCTTTAATGCCACATTGGAAATTGTCTTTCAATCACTGAACTGGGAGAACAAAAGGATAAAGATTAATGGAGATTATCTAACTCACCTTCGTTTTGCTGATGACGTAGTCATTTTTGCAACTACCCCATCAGAACTGCAGATTATGATCCAAGAACTTGCTGACAAAAGTAAAGAAGTGGGATTAGAAATGAACTTTCAGAAGACAAAAGTGATGTTCAATGCTTTTACAAGAAATGAAGATTTATCGATTGATGGAGAAAAGCTGGAGATAACAGACACGTACATATATCTCGGACAGCAGATATCAAGTGAGGGTCACATTGATGAAGAAATTAATCGGCGTACAAAACTTGCCTGGAGAGCTTTTGGAAGAAACACCATAATTTTCAAGAGCAATATGATATTATGTCTTAAAAGAAAAGTGTTTGATCAATGCATCCTTCCAGCGCTTACGCATGGAGCAGAGACGTGGACCTTGACTATAAGAGACACACAAAGGCTGCAGACAACTCAAAGCAGCATGGAGAGGTGCATGCTTGGTGTAACCAGGATAGATAACAAGAGGAACTCGTGGATCCGAAAAATGACAAGAGTGGAAGACATCATGATGAGAGTTAAATCCCTGAAATGGCAATGGGCTGGACATACTGCCAGAAGGACTCTGATCATGATGTCTTCCACTCTCGTCATTTTTCGGATCCACGAGTTCCTCTTCTTATCTCTCCTGGTTATACCAAACATGCACCTCTTCATGCTTCTTTGAGTTGTCTGCAGCCTTTGTATGTCTCTTTTAGTTAAGGTCCACGTCTCTGCACCATACGTAAGCACTGGAAGGATGCATTGATCAAACACTTTTCTTTTAAGACATAATGGCATATCGCTCTTGAAAATTATGCTGTTTCTTTCAAAAGCTCTCCAGGCAAGTTTTGTACGCCGATTAATTTCTTCATCAATGTGACCCTCACTTGATATCTGCTGTCCAAGATAAACATACGTATCTGTTATCTCCAGTTTTTCTCCATCAATCGATAAATCTTCATTTCTTGTAAAAGCATTGAACATCACTTTTGTCTTCTGAAAGTTCATTTTTAATCCCACTTCTTTACTCTTGTCAGCAAGTTCCAGGATCATACTCTGCAGCTCTGATGGGGTAGTTGCAAAAATGACTACGTCATCAGCAAAACGAAGGTGGGTTAGATAATCTCCATTAATCTTTATCCCTTTGTTTTCCCAGTTCAGTGATTGAAAGACATTTTCCAATGTGGCATTAAAGAGCTTCGGAGATATGGTGTCACCTTGTCTCACTCCCTTTCCAATTTTTATGTGTGTTGTATTTTCAAACAGCCGAATCTTTGCACTTGCATTTTCATAGATGTTATTAATAATATTAATGTATGCATCTTCAATACCGCAGGATTTCAGAGCCGTGGTAACTGCTGATGGTTTCACCGAATCAAAGGCTTTTTCATAATCGATAAAAGCCATGCACAATGGAAGTTCATATTCCCTCGCTCTTTCAATTAGTTCTCTCAGTACGTGGATATGATCTATTGTGCTGTAGCCACTCCTGAATCCAGCTTGTTCTCTCGGTTGAGCCATGTCCAGTGTTACCTTCAAGCGGTGTGAAAGAACTTTAGTGAAGATTTTATAAACCACTGATAGGAGGCTGATAGGTCTGTAGTTCCTGAGATCCTCAATGTCACCTTTTTTATGTAGCAGGATCACTGTAGCATTGTTCCAATCCTCAGGAATCTTCCCTTCATTAAGGCATCGAGTGAAAATTTGGGCGAGTACTGTTTCAATTTCTCCACTTGCTTCTTGTACGATGTCTATAGTAATTCCATCTTCTCCTGGAGCTTTCCCCGCTTCATGTTCTTGATTGCATGAGGAACTTCTGCTGGGAGGACTGGAAGAACTCTGGTACCTTTCATGATGTCTGGAGTACATGTATCATCACTTTCATATAGTTTGGAGTAGAAATCTTTCACTCTTGTCAAAATTTCGCCTCTATTTCTTGTTATAGAACCATCTTCTTTTCTCAGAGCCATAATCTGTTTTCTTCAATTACTGAGATGTCCCTTTGCTATCTTTAGGCTTTGGTTGTTTTCAATTGCTTTCCTCACTAGCTCACAGTTGAATTTCCTTACGTCTTCAGTGATACTTTTTCGTGCTGTCTTGCATAGCTCTATATATTCCACTTTGGAAGTCACATCTTCTTTAGTTGTCCTCATCTCTCTTCTTTTTGCATCAACATTTTGGTTTTTCCTGATAATTTGTTTACATGCAACTTGTTCTTAGACCCAGCTAATTTTGTTGCTGTTTCCATAAGAGCTTTGGTTACTTTTCTGTTAACTTCAGAAATATCCACTTCTTCCGATGTTAGGCCTTCTAAAGCAGAGAATCTGTTCTTCAGTTCCAACTTGAAAGTATTATGGTGTTTTTTTAAGGTTGGTTATGTCAATACATTTTGTTTGTCTTATGAGCTTGCCACGTTCCAGTTTAGTGTTGAGGTGCATCTTACATCTCACCAATCTATGGTCACTGCCTGTGTTGAACTTGTTCAGCACACTGCAGTCTTCGATGACGAATTTTTTGTTACACATAATAAAATCAATTTCACTTGTCGTCCCAATTGGATGTCTCCATGTCCATTTCCTGTGTGGCTTTTTCTTGAAAAAGGAATTCAAGATGAAAAATCCTTCTGTCTCTGCAAACTCAACGAGAGTATTTCCACGCTGGTTTCTGTTGCCGTGACCGAATTTACCTACTGAAGTTTCATTCTGTTGCCGGTGCCCTATTTTTGCATTGAAATCTCCCATAATTATCTTCAAGTGCTGCTTACCTTTATTATTTAGATGACGAATTTCCTCATAAAATTCTTCAATTTCTTCTTCAGGATGACTTGTGGTGGGTGCATAAGTTTGATTAATCTGAGCCTGGTATCTTCTCGATAGTTGGATAACGAGTCGTGCAGCTCTGTCAGAGGAACTTTCAACTTCTACCACTTTATCCTTCAGTTTCTTGTTTATTATAAATCCAACACCACTGGTTCTGCCAGTATCTGTCCCACGATAATAGAAGAGATGTCCACTTTTCAGTTCAATGAGATCTTCTCCTTTTCTCCTTACCTCACTCAGCCCGACGATGTCCCACTTGATCCTTTGTAGTTCCTCTTCCAATTCAAGAAGCCTTGAATCAGAAGATAGGGAGCGTCCGTTGTAGGTAGCCAAGGTCAGCATCAAATGGCAGCCTAGTCCGGTCCTCCGGGGATTCTTAGCACCCTCTGCCTTCATGTCGCATATATATATATACTGCGTTGTTAAGATGCGCGGTACAGCTACAAACGGTATAAAATCAAGCCTGCAGCTGACCGCGATCACATCGCACTGTGAGGTTGAGTGAAAATGTCGCGGCGGGAGATAACTCACTTTGAGAAAGGAAAGATTGTTATGTGTTATATTAGTGGGTTGCCCATAAGAGAAACCGAGAGGTGTTTAAACATACCCAAGTGAACTCTTTTGGATGATACTGAATAAGTGGAAGTCACATGGTGTGCCTGAAGTAGCAAAACCTACCGGCAGACAAAAGAAAATCAGTGATAGAGGACGTCGAAGCCTCAGGAGAGTCGTTACAGCTAATCGACGGAGTACTGCGCCAGACCTCAGTGTACACAGGTGAATCAAAATGCTGGAATCTCGGTATGTACACGTACCGTTCGCAGGGAACTTCAATCCATGGGTTACAGTGGTCGTGCGGCTGCTCATAAGCCTTTCATCTCCACGCGAAATGCTACTCGTCGTTTAACATGGTGTAAAGAACATTTATCGTGGACCGTAGATCAATGAAAACGGGTCCTATGGACTGATGAATCCAGATACACGATCCATCAGTCTGATGGCCGTGTGTGGGTATGGCGGCAGACGGGGTAACGCTATTTACCACAGTGTACTGTTTCTACGGTCAAGTTTGGAGCTGTCAGTGTACTCGTGTGGGGGTGTTTTTCGTGATATGGACCCGGCTCATCGGTTATCGTGGACAAACCTGCTAACCAGCACGTCTACGTCGATATTCTGGATAATTATGCCCTACTAACTCTGTGGAAATATTATGGAACCGAGCCTTGTTGGTACCAGCAGGATAATGCACCGAGCCATAAAGCAAGGACTGTTACGGCGTGATTTGACTATAATTCCGTATCGTGTGTGGACTGGCCAGCACAGAGTTCTGATCTCAATCCCATAGAGCACCTATGGGATAAATTAGAGCTTCGCATAAGAAGTTTGGAACCAATACCTACTACTAAGCAACAGGTGGCAGCAGCATTATGTACAGAATGGAAGCGCATGCCTATCGCTGTGCTTCAAAACCTTGTCGAAAGCATGTCTCGAAGGGTCAGTGCATGCATTAAGGCCAAAAGTGGACTGACACCGTACTAATACATGTCAATAAATGCTGTGTTGTCTTTCTCTTCTAGGTGTCCGGTGACTTTTGTCAACATAGTGTATATATATAGATTCCAACGAGAGGCCGCGATCAGTCAACCGACGTAGTATATAAAGTGTGAGTAGAACAGTAGGTAGTAAAATTCGGAAAGTGATTTGTAAACGGAAGGATTTATTGAACTTTGAGAAAGGACAGGTTGTGGGTGATCGAAGAGCGGGTGTATCGATTTCCCAAACGACTGAACCGGTGAATTGTTTGCAAGCCGCCGTAGTTAAACTGTATTTTAGGGTTGGCGTGAACAGGGCCGGCTGGACCATAGGGGCAACCGGGGCGGTTGCCCTGTGCCCCTCGCCTTTAGGGTGCCCCGCAGTTTAGAAAACAAAAAAATTTTCGGTAAACAATTAACTACATTTTTTTTGTAACTTTTGGGGCGAAAGACCCTTAAAAATACATCTTTGAAGTTGTTTTGATTGTTTCCAATCTCCCCATTTTTGAATACGTTATCCCGCCTTTTCGTCGTACGGACACTGAGATTTGCAGATTCGAAATGATTTTTGTAACCACCTTAATCTTTTCCGCATTCATGAAATAGCAAATTAAATTTCATCATTTTGTGGTACCCTACTTTTATATATCCAACAATTTGTGTGAAAACCTGATACTTAAATTTAAAGTAATAAAAAGAACAATATCGAAGTTACTTTCAGATTATATATGGAGGCCACTTTTCCAACATTACAAGAAATTGAAAACAAAAATGGCAACTTTCATATATGAACGCGTATAAGAGTTTAGAATGTCACTAATTTGTCAGTTACTCCACTGTGCATTGAAAATCAATCATTAACATGTATCAGAGGAAAAAACTGTTTATACCAATTTATTTTAGAGGGATCCTTATTATATTTTCTATACAAAAATATTCGCTAAGCAGGTATCTTTTTATCATTTTGTGAATAAGCTGTTATAAGAGTCACAATTCAACCTAAACCTGTTCTCCCGGGAAAGAAGATCGTAGATTTTAACACTTTTTACTCTCTCTCTCTCTCTCTCTCTCTCTCTCTCTCTCTCTCTCTCTCTCTCTCTCTCTTCCTCTCTTTCTTTTTCTTTTTCTCTCGCTCCCTCTCATTTTCTCTCTTTCTCTAAGTCTCCCCCTCTCTCTTTCTCTCTCTCTCTCTCTCTTCCTCTCTCTCTCTCTTTCTTTTTCTTTTTCTCTCGCTCCCTCTCATTTTCTCTCTTTCTCTAAGTCTCCCCCTCTCTCTTTTTTATCTCTCTCTCTTTGTTTCTATCTTTCTCTATCTCTTTCCTTCTCTCTTTTCTCTCTTTTTTTCTCTTTCTCTTTCTCCCTGTCTCGTTTCTCTCTTTCTCCCTTTCTTTCTCCCTTTCTTTCTATCTTTCTCTATCTCTTTCCTTCTCTCTTTCTCTCTCTCTTTCTCTTTCTCTCTCTCTCCTTCTCTCTTTTCTCTCTCTCTCTCTCTATCTCTTTCCTTCTCTCTCTCTTTTTCCTCTTTCTCTCTCTTTCTAGCTCTCTCTCTAAACTTTCAATGCGTAGTATGGTCTTTTTCTTAAGCTTAAAGCAAATACTTCTTTGAGATAATCGTTTTTTTTTACGGTAGTGTTCGTGTGTCTTCCTGACGAACGATAGTTTTCAGAAACGACTTTATTAAAATATGAGATTTATTTTTTAGTGCCCACAATAAAATTCTGCTCTGGGCCCGGCAATGAAATTTCGACCAGGGCCCCGCAAGAGCTCCATCCGGCCCTGGGCGTGAAAATGGTCAAACAACGACCCGTAGGCAAAACTCAACACGACTGCGAAAGGTTGATGTGAAAGGTGAGCGCCAGGTCCGACGACTAGTTCAGACCAACCGACGCAGCGCTGTTCAACAGTTGACAACAGAGTGCAATCCGGAACAGTACATAGCCCACTAGAAAGAAGAGGCCCTGAAACGATTAAGTCATTTGACCAAAAGGGTCTCAGTTTCGCTGCTCTGAAGTCATGAACGCCATTTGTCCGTTAGTGTGTTGCTGTGAAGTTGTTCATATTACATTAGTTTTTTTTTATTATTGTGATTTTCTTTCCAAAGAAAAACGAATTACCACACGTAAAAACATATAACGTCAAAAAAAAAAAAAGATTATTTACTTGTTACTGATATACAAGTAAGATTTCTTTTCTGTCTTAAGTAATATAACGTGCAAAGTTAAGTTATCTTACACATAAAACACAAAACATCTGCTTGATTGGAGCAGAAAAAACTCTCGAACGTCGAACTGTAGCATCGTGAAATTTGCATAGCTTATTAATACTGGAATTTCTAGGTCAACGCAACTAATTTAAGATCTTTTCGTTGTTCCGTTTGCGAGTTATGAATTAATTAATAAGCTAATCAATAAAGTGATCTTCGTTTGCTACGTCATCGTTACCCTGTTCCAATTCTGAAAGCACGTGACTGCATTCATCGCCGCGGCACATCCACAGGTGTTTCTATTCTTTGAAAAACTGCGCAGAGAAAAATGCAGAAACGAACTTTGCGAAACCTTAACGAAATGGGCTGAATTTTTTATCAAATCCATGAATTGGTAATAAGAGGAGTCCCGCAAAATTTCACAGGAATCCGGTCAAAATTTTTTAAAATAGGCACGAAATTTTTAATTCATGGGTAAACAGAAATACATACGCGGAAACGGTTAATAATATTTTGACGGCTAATTAAAAAAGTTATTTACCGATTCAGGCGAAAGTTGAAGGTCATGTTCCTCTTAACGATTTAAGGCGTTCATTAAAATTTGAGCCAGTTTCATAAAATATTCGCAAAGATACGTTTTTAAATTTTTTTATCACAGAGATTTGCCCCTCAAAGACGTCTGAAACTGAAAGCACCTGGTACCCTACAGTTGTGCATCTTGATGTTCACCTCGAAAATTGTTAGCGCATCTATTTTGACCCAGGCAATTTGCAAAATCTTCTGGCCAATCCACCAAACACAACATTGAGAGGATTCTTCCAGCTATGCAAAACAGACGATTTTGCGAAAACACTGCTCTATTGTGAAGTTCCGAATTATTGTACATGGGACAAGTCAAAGAAACTCTTCAATCGACGCAAAAAAGGTGCAATTGTAGAAGGAAATGTCGGCATTTGATCTAGCGATGCTCTTGGCCATGTTTTCACAGTCCACTTGAGAAACTTTGATTGCTACTACTTGAGAATGTTGTTGCACAAAGTCAAAGGCCCGACTTGCTTTAAGGATCTCCGAACAGTCGATGGAGTTGAGCACGACACATATCATGCAGCTTGCCTGGCATTGGAACAACTAGAGAGCGACAATCCCTGGGACGAAAAATTGAAGGAAGCGAAGGAATCGGATTCACCATCAAAAATCAGAACTCTCTTTGCAGTCATCCTGTTGTTTTGTGAACCACCATCAAATCCAAAATCACTTTGGGAGAGCCACAAGGACTGCATGTCTGAAGATATTTTAAATAGACTTCGACAAGAGAATCCTCAAATGACTTTAGAATTCACTGATGACATCTATAATGAGGCCACCTATCATGACTGAAGATAAAGCTTTGATGTAGATTGGAAAATCTTTGCCGAAGATCGGCATGAAAAGTCCTTCACGACAGCAAGCAGTGAACATGACTCGAGAAATGCTTCGAGAGTTGTCATATGACTCTGACAAAATGCTGGATTACGTTGCGCAGAACGAGCCACTACTGAATACAGAGAATTTATCAAGAGGTTCTACGACGATATTACAACAACGAAGGCGGAGTAATTTTCATCGACGCGCCTGGGGGAACCGGAAAGACATTTTTGATTAATTTTTTGCTGGCCCGCGTCACAGGAGAAAAGAAGATTGCACTTGCTGTTGCGTCTTCAGGTATCGCTGCAACGTTGATGACTGGTGGACGAACAGCACATTCAACGCTTCAAATCCCGATTGACTTGGTCCATAATGAAGCGACCGCTTGCAACATCAAGAAAGGAAGTGGAAAACCCAAAGTACTGCTTGAAGCTAAAGCGTTATTCTGGGATGAAATTTCGATGATGCATAAGGACGGATTTGAAGCAGTCAACAGAATACTGCAGGGCATTCGTGGCAACAAAAATCTTATGGGCGGTTTGATCGTTGTCCTTGCTGGTGATTTTTGCCAAACGTTACCAGTTATTCCAAGAAGAACGATGGTTGATGAGATCAAAGCCTGCCTGAAGTCATCACAGCTTTGAAGAGACATCGCAACAATGAAGCTCACGACCAACATGGGAGTTCAACTATCTCATAGCTATGACTCCGAGAAGTTTCATGAGCATTTCCTCAACATTGGCAACGGCAAGGAAGCAACAAGTGAAACTGGAAAAATTAAGCTCTCCAAAAAAATCGGCAACTTTTGTACTACTCTGAAGAGTCTCATTAGTTGCGTGTATCCAAACATCGGAGCAAATCTTCTGAATCTCAAATGGCTCAAGGAACGTGCAATTCTGACACCACCAAACCTCAAAGTTGAGAAAATCAGATATTTCATTCAAGAAATAATTCCAGCCCTTTCACGAACATTCTTCTCCATTGACAAATGTATCAGTGAAGACGAAGCGACAAGCTATCCGGTAGACTTTCTGAATTCTTTGAATCCAAACGGAATTCCGCCACACAAATTACTGCTGAAAGTTGGATCTCCCATCATGCTGTTAAGAAATTTGGACCCACCAAAAATGTGTGACGGATCAAGACTGACGGTGAAGGCATTAAATACTTATGTCATCGAGGCAATGATTCTAACTGGACCATTTGAAGGCGAGCACGTCTTGATTCCAAGGACTCCGTCAATTCCAACTGATTTGCCATTTTCATTCAAACGATTACAATTTCCTGTTCGGTTTGCATTTGCAATCACCATTAATAAATCTCAGGGGCAATCGCTTAAAGTTACGGGCTTGGATTTCACAGATGAATGCTTCTAACATGGAGAGCTGTATGTTGGAATGTCAAGAGCAAAGGATCCAACAAAATTATATATTGTCGCCGATGAAAGAGAAACCGAAAATGTTGTGAACGGCCAAGTGCTGAATTAATCACACTATGAATAAATAATTTGCAAAGACCGAATTTGTGAAATCAGCTTTTTTCTTTCTAACAAGCATCAATTTTTTCCCGAGTTTTTCAGTGACATATAAGGTAATATAAAATTAATTAGCCTAAACCCCGGGTAAAGCCGGGTAGTACAGCTAGTCTTGTACATAAAACACAAAACGTCTGTTTGTCTGAAGCAGCAAAAACTCTCGAACGCCGAACTGTGGCATCCTGAAATTTTCATAGCTTATTAATACTGGAATTTCTAGGTCATCGCAACTATTTTAAGATCTTTACGTTGTTTCGTTCGCGAGTTATGAATTAATTAATACGCCAATAAATAAATTGGCGCCGTTTGCTACGTCATCGTTATCCTGCTCCAAATCTGAAAGCAGGTGACTCCATTCATCGCCGCGGCACATCCACAGGTGTTTCTATTCTTTGAGAACTGTGCATAAAAAATGAAAAACCAACTTTGCGAAATCTTAACGAAACGGGCAGAAATTTGTATCAACACCATGAATTGGTAATAAGAGGAGTTCCTCAAAATTTCACCGGAGTCCAGTCCAAACTTTCTAAAATAGGCATGAAATTTTTAATTCATCGGTCGACAGAAATATATACGCAGAAACGGTTAGTAAAATTTTGACAGCTAAATTAAAAAGTTACTTACCGATCAAGGCGAAATTTGGAAGTCATGTTCCTCTTAACGATTTATGGTGTTCATTAAAATTTCAGCCAGTTTCATAAAATATTCGCACAGATACGTTCTTAACATTTTTATCATAGAAAGTCGCCGCCGCCCCGGTGGCGCAGTGGTCTAAGGCGCTGGCCTATGATCATTCGTCCGTAAGGGGTCCGGGTTCGAATCCCGGTGAGGCATGGATGTTGTGTTTGTCTTACGGCACTGGCTCTCTCCCTTCACTGGAACCAGTGACCCTAAATTAGGGACGGGCGACTGCTTATAGCCCATTGAGTTGCTCACGGTGGTCGTTAAACCTCCAATCAAAAAAAAAAAAAAGTCGCCCCTCAAAGACGTCTGAAACGGAAGGCACGTGATGTATTTGATCGTCGATAACAAATTGTTACCAAATTTTGTTCAGGCAGTGTTCTAATGCTGTGTCTCTTGGACGCGTGTTAAATAATTGGTAACGCTTTTGGTCAGTTTGATTCTACAGATTCCATACATTCTGTACATATCGTTGCTTTAATTCTCGACAAATATTTGTGACAGCAATGCCCAAAAGGAAGAGACCAATTTTTAATCAAACACGAATCAACACGAAACGCCAAAAGATATCACGACCAAGCAATCGGAAGAGCAAAGATCACAAGCCCGTGAAGCGGACAAAACTCAACAAGGTGTTCGACGAAGCAACAAAACTGCTGACGAAACAGAGGCGCGACTTGCTGAGCAACGATTTCGAACTGCTACAAAACGATGGGTTGGTTGGTTGATTTTTATAGTGCAAGAGCCATATTTGGCCAAAGAGTACCAGACACAAGACAATCAGACAAACAGTATTAAAAACGCGGCATAATGCTTAAAATCTGGCTGAATTAGTAAAAGTGAAAATGTTTTAAAAATGAAAAGACAGCGACAGTACCGCAGTGATCATCTAGAAGCCTCTGCAGCTTAGCGCGGCGTCCTCGGTCAACAAATGAGAATGAAAGAAGTGAGAACGCACATTACAAAAACGAATACAACTGCACAGAAGATGACTGACAGTGAGTAGGCAATTGCACGTCTCACACATCGGCGCAGTGTCGCCACACAGCAAAAAGCGGTGAGTGAAAAGACAATGCCCAATGCGGAGACGCGCAAGCACATCTTCCTCCCTACGGTTCCGACGATATGAGGATTTCCAGATTCCAAGAATAGGTTTAATACGATGTAGTTTATTTTCCATCTGTTGGTTCCACAGATCCTGCCACGTTTGCTTGATATGATCGTGAACAGGAAAGCGGAAATCCCGGTGAAACAGTGTCAAGGGTGTGACGACCAAAGAGGAAGCAGATCCAGCAGCCGCATCAGCGCACTCGTAGTTACCCGAGATTCCAACATGCCCAGGAATCCAGCAAAAGTGAACCTGAAAACCGGCCTCGAACAAACAACATAGAAATTTCGTTTCACATCCAAGAGAAAAGGATGGTCACGACAATCTGTGGATGACAAAGACTGCAAGACACTTAAGGAATCCGCATAGACCATAGCACGATGATGAGAACTCGACTGAACATGGAGAAGGGCGAGATACACAGCATACATCTCCGCCGAAAACACCGTAGCCTCAGCTAGGATCCGCGCAACAGAGACGTCATCTACACATACAGCCGCGGATTCAACGATTCCATGCATCTTGGAGCCATCAATAAAAATGGATGTGTTGGTTGGTTGGTTGGTTGGTGGATTTTATTGGCGCAAGGGCCAGGTTTGGCCAAAGAGCGCCAGACAAAGAACTATCAGCCACAGATTTTTAAAAACGTGGAAAATGATTAAGAGCAGACAGGCTTGGTAAAAGTTGAAAAAGAGTATGATGAAAGCTGTGAAGACAAGGTAGTTAATTAGGTTTATATAAAAATTTATTAATTTACTATTAAAATTTTTTTTTAAACACAACTACACAAAGGATGAGTCACTCTCCTCCCCCCACACTCCTCTGCAATGCTGGCAGAGGGCGGGGACGAACTGTCACTCTCCTCCCCCCCATGTTCCTCTGCAATGTTGTTTGAGGCTGGGGACGAACTGTCACTCTCCTCCCCCCTATGTTCCTCTATAATGTTGGTTGAGGGTGGGGACCTCGCTGAGGCCGAGACAGTTGGATGGACACTGCACACCTTTGCGGATTGAGGGCCGGGTCTTCCGCACGTGCAGGCTTTCGGATGGAAACTGGAAGAGACGGTCGGCTGCAAAAGAGAAGGCCCAGAATCAGGTATTCGAAAAATCTCGAGCTCGGGGAAAAACACCTGTGTCGCTTGGTCAGCTGTAGATCGCTTGGCAAGGGCGGCGAGAGCTACAGGGCGCGGAACAAAGGGCTGCACGGGTTGTGGCAGAGACTGAACTACTGCGGCAAAAGTACGCTGTCGATTGGTGGGTATACCCAACTTGGCCTTTGCAGCAGGGTACGAGAGGCCTTCTAGAGTCTTGAGGCGCTGGATCGCCATCTCGTCCTTCCATTTCATACAGTTGCGGGAGTAAGCTGCATGGGCCTCACCACAGTTAACACAGCAGGCCGCAGAAGTGCAACCTTCCCCGTCATGTTCACTGGAGCCACAATTAGCGCAACGAGCGGAACTCTTACAGAAACGTTGTGAATGCCCGTACCTCTGGCACCTGAAACAGCGCAGAGGACTGGGAATGTACGGGCGAACTCCACAGACCAAGTAGCCAGCCTTGATTTCGGTTGGAACTTTCGGGGAGTTAAAAGTCAAGATCACATTTTTAGACTTAATCAAAGAACCATCGCGCCGAAACATCATACGACGTGCAGCAATAGCACCTTGATCTGCAAGTTCAGTCACCAATTCTTCTTCACTGCATGGCAAGAGATCAAACTCCGAAATAACACCCCGAGAGGTGTTAAGAAACGGGTGAGGTGTCACTTTGACAGGAATGCCTTGAAGACTAGTGAGGTGCAGAAAAGTGTTACTCTGAGAAACACTGCAAGTTTGGACAAGCAGGTCCCCAGAGCGAAGCTTCCTCACAGACTTCAAGGGGCCAACTGCAGCGTCCAAGGCTTTAGAAATGAAAAAGGGAGATCTGGTGGACAGTCTCTCATTCGGATCGATGGATTCTACAAGTAAGTGTGTAGCATGCGTAGTCACAGCAATCGAGGGGAGACGACGCTTCGGAGCGACTGGTACAGCTGCCGAAGAAGAAGTTCCACATTCTTGGTCCAGGTCAAGGTCTAAAGATCGTTTAAGGTTATGAGACTTGGTAGGTTGAGAAGACGAAGGAGAGTCATTGTCAACTATCATTTTCTCAGGTGACTTAAATTTGGAGTTTTGTTTTTTGTGTTTACCCATGGAAAAAAGGAGGAAGATTCGTCTGCAGACTACTCCACCCACCACCGAGCCCTACAAGGGAGAACTGGAGGTCTGCAAGCCAAGAAAATGACGCTGGACACAGTTCTGGAGCTTATACGTCGCAGATATAGTCCGTTGGCTGTGATCACACGCACTCGGCGGACACTTCGGCCTCCGGGTACCGTCATGCCAACGCCTTTGGCATGATCCCACAGCCCCGGGCTCACCCTGCCGTGCTATACGACAAAAAAGCCGCTAAAGCCCTGCACACAACTTGGTACAAGACTTCTGACTAGAGGTGGGTTAGTCTCTAGCCTCCCGTTTACAGCGAAGCCGGGGTCGAAGAGGAGTGTTGGTACACAGGAGGCACTTATCCGGTCTCCTGCGACCTCAGCCGCCAGACATCCCATTTCCGCCTCACGGGTCTCCGCACGCGGCAAACATGCAGGTAGGTCTAGCACCCAAACCAGCTAAAAGGAAAAAAAGAAATCTAAAGAAGACAAATCCTGGCAGGGAACTTAAACGGAATCTCAGCAACCTACGAACTGAGCGGTTAATATAAATCAGTTAGTGGTGGAGGGTAACAAAACCACAAGACCGGGATGTTAGTACATAACGTGGTAGCGATTAGGTAGAATACAACACGGGCAACGAGCCAGTGGAGAAAATAAATAAAAACAAAAAAGCGAGACACAAGACCAGCTCGGGATCGTGGGGCCGCGACTCCCCAACAGCTGGATGAACAGCCGTCCCTGCAAACACCAATAGCACCAAAATAAAAATCAAGCGGTGGCATGACATCAGATGTTGACCAGTCACAAGGTCAGCTCGGGCCGTGGGGGCGCCGCTCCCCAAATAACTGGAAAACCAGTTATCCCCGTGCGGGGAAAAATGGATGTGTATTCAGAATTAAGGGCACGGTGCTCAGCGAAGAGCTGCTGGTACACGGAAGCAGGGGTTGAGGATTTATCAAACGATGTAAAGGTGGTATAAACCATGACACAAAGTGGGTGCCATGGAGGATCCCCAAAGCCCCTGGTCGCTCCAACAAGAGATAAGTCGAGCCCTGCATCACGAGCCACGGCAGCGATACGAAGACAGAACGTTGAAATGCACGAGTGCCGGTTTTCAAATAAACAAGCATGCTAGGGGTGGAAAACTGCATCGTACATAGGATGGTCTGGAAGAGATCTAAGTTTCAAGTAAAATTGAACAGACAGCTGCAAAAGGCGTAATTCAAGCGATGGTTCGTTCGTGTCAGCACAAAAGCTGGAAATCGGGGATGTTCGAAATGCTCCCGTACAAAGACGCAGCGCTTGATGGTAAAGAGTACCCAAAAGCCGGAGAACGAAACGATGAGCAGAGCCATACACGATACCACCATAATCCAGTTTCGACCGTATTAGAGAATGGTAAATGCGAAACAGAGATATCCTGTCCGCACTCCCACGAGACTTTCGAAAGGATCTTAAGAAAAGATAGATCCCGCAGACAGGAAGTCTTTAGCCGTTGGATGTGACCACGGAGTGTAAGCGCACGGTCAACGGTCAATCCAAGGAACTTGGTCTCGGGAAAACTGGTATGGCTGCACGGTCTAAATACCGCTCGGATTCAGGATGGAAGCCACGCCTCTGGCAGAAATGGACACACGCTGTCTTGTCGGGAGAAAGAACGAAGCCATTGCTGTTCGCCGCTTTAAAAATCTGGTTAATCGCAGACTGCAACTACGTTTCAATAAAATGCGTACTTAAAGATGAACCGAAGATATGAAAGTCATCGACATGTACAGTAGCCGAAACCGCAGGAGGAAGAGTTTTGAGTAAATAATTAATACGTAGGATGAACAATGCGACAGATAAAATGCAACCTTGAGGAACACCTTGTTCTTGATGGAACAGTACCGAGAGCGTCCCACCCAGGCGTACCTAGAACACACGATTGTGAAAAAAATTAACAATGAATGTCAGAAGATTACCTCACAATCCACATCCGTGGGGATCACGGATAATCCCGTGTCCCCAAGCACGATCATAGGCTTTCTCGATGTCAAAGAAAACAGAAACCAGGTGCTACCTACGCACGAACGCCTCGCGTACAGATGTCTCAAGGGTGCAGGAGATGATCGTGAGATGAACGATGACGGCGAAAGCCGCTTTATGATGGTGAACGTACGTGATTTTGTTCTAAAAAATTAATTAACCGAGAATTAACCATGTGCTCGAGAACTTTACACAGACAGCTAGTAAAAGCAGTTGGACGATCACTAGAGGGAAACTTAGGATCCTTGCCAGGCTTGTAAAAAGGCTGAACAAAAGCTTTTTGCCGAGATTTTGGGAAACTGTGCTCCAACAAAATGCGATTCTACAAGATTAAAATATTCTCGAGAGAAGACTGCGAGAGATGATGGAGCATGTCATACTGGATGCCATCGGGACCGACAGATGTAGCGCCGGACCGATGCAGAGGCACCCCTAATTCAACAATGCTGAAGGGGGAGTTATAACCAGTGTCGTGAAAAGGCGCCAAGGAGATTCTCTGGCGTTCCGCAGTGGATTTAATTCTTTGAAAGGAAGAAGGATACCCCAGATCACTAGACACGGAGACAAACGCCTCCCCATAACAATCCGCAATCTCCCCAATTTCAGCAAATGTGCAGCTGTTACTCTCGAGAATAGAAATCTGGTGAGAACTGTAGTTACCCCGGATTTTACGAATCTTGTC
This sequence comes from Macrothele yani, assembly GCA_039090855.1. Lineage (NCBI taxonomy): Eukaryota > Metazoa > Arthropoda > Arachnida > Araneae > Macrothelidae > Macrothele > Macrothele yani. The sequence continues at coordinate 83,610,591 of CM076993.1, read as the reverse complement.
AAACACACACTTTTCGAACTGGCACGTGAAGTGAGAGATGAAACATACTGATTCCAAGACTACCTCTTGCTAGGTCGACGCACCAACCGAGCATAGGATTTTGCTCGTTTAAATGCAACGAGATTAGCATCGGTTGGATAATGCCTAAACGTAGGCCAGGCCTTATGTTGAGCTCTCCTAGCCGCTACGCATTCAGAGATACACCAAGGCTTCGGACTTCTGGGGTGCGTCGTACATGTATTTGGTATAGAAAGATCGGCCGCCTGAATAATGCGATTCGTGACATCAAGAGCAGCTACGTCGATTGACTCTTGGGTCACCATGGCAGAAAATGTCATTGCGGACGATGTGAAGACCTCCCATCTGACACGATTCATCTTCCATCAAGGAGGGCGGGAGGCAGAAAATGGCATGTTTACAGTATGTGAAAGCAGAACTGGGAAATGATCGCTCCCATGGAGGTCGTTACACACCGTTCACGACCAATCAGCAATAATCGATGGCGATCCCAAGGTTAAATCGATCGCACTGAAAGATCTGGTCGGCTCACGGAAGTAAGTGTCAGCACCGGTGTTAAAAAGGCAAAAAGAGGTCGAGGACAGAAGATCTCTCGTGCTGATGTTACCCCACAAAGGATGATGGGCATTGAAGTCACCCAGTAGAAAGAAGGGTGAAGGCAGCTGATCCACCAAGCTCTCCAGAATATAGACGCTCACGTCCTCATCCGGTGGCAGATAGACACTGCAAACAGTTAGAGGCACAGGCACAGATATACAAACCGTCGCGGCCTGCAAAGTTGTGGATACCGCAACAGAAGAGACCGGAACCCTGTGAATGACAGGAATAGAGGCTCCCCCACAGGCTGTATCTCCTGACACGTTATCTGTTCGAAATGCACTGTAGCCACGAAATGAAAGCAATTCTGATGGTTTAAGTTTTGTCTCCTGTATACAAAGGAACACCGGGGAGTACAACGAAAGCAGATGTTTCACGTCCTCAAAACTTGTCCGAAAACATCCACAGTTCCACTGAAGAATTGAAGCCATGGAAAGAAGTGAGATGAAAAAGGAAATAAAATGAACTATACTGACTGCTCACACGAGATCAGCGTCCTTTTCCTCTGACGAGTGGTCCCCCAGATGTGAAGGCGTGTGACCAGGGGACAAGATTGGAGAATTCTTTGTCCCAAATGTCTTAACTGGATGCGCTCGGCGTTGAGTAGGTGGTTGGAGAAGAAACAGACTTCTTCTCTATGGCTTTGGTGTTCTTGCCAGAAGAAGTGGCCTGAGTCACCGTGCTGGCGTTGTTGTTAGTACGCTTCGGCGAAGTGGTGGGTGCCGCGTTTTGACCCCTAACTCGAGACTGGAGCGCCTTCAGCCCAGCTGCGATTATATCGTCCAGCTTGTACGGACATTTAGGAGGGATCTGGCTGTCGGTTTGAATGACAACTGTAGATTTGGCAACCACCACTGATGCATATGATCGCCGAGCAGATGAAACAGGAACCACCTTCCTTCTGGCATAAGAAATATTCTCCACCGTCTTCAGCCTTTGAATTTCTTTCTCCTCCAACCATTTGGGACAATCTTTGGCTGATGCTGAGTGTGAACATTTGCAATTCACACAAAACTCGGCCTCGGCCACACAGTCTGGTAAATGATGGTCTGTGGCACCACAGCGTCCACACCTAGGAGTGCTCCTGCACGACTGCTGAGAATGGCCTTACGACTGACACCTAAAACATCTCAAAGGGTTAGGGATGTACAGTCGCACCTCGAGGGGACGATTCCGTTCCTTGATGGACGTAGAAAGGAAAGGGCTGTCTAATGTTAAAATGATGTTGCGGGGTGGGACGAACTGCCCATTCCGCCTGAAAAGAACACGTTGCGCACCCGTAACATGTTGACTCCTCAGTTCTTTAATAAGTTCTTCCTCGGTACACTCAATGAGGTCCCGAGAGGAGACAACACCTCGAGATGTGTTTAGGTAGCCATGTGATGTTATTTTGACCGGAGTCTCAAGCAGCGTGGTAGTGATAAGGAGTGTGCAACTATAGGCCATAGTTTACATCTCAACAAGAATATCCTCAGACTGGAGTTTCTTTACGCTCTTAGGAGAGTTTGCAATGGATTTAAGTGCTTTGTTGATCCAAAATGGACATTTGGCACTCAAAGGCCTTGAAGGGTCCAATAAGTGCACAAAGAAAAAACGAGCATTTGAAGAATCAGATACATGCTTCTTGGCAGAAGGAGCTGAACCTTCCTCAATAGGTCGTTTGACTTTCGGATCTTGGGAAACTTTATTGTCATCCATATAGAGAAATTAAGAATTCGTCCGCCGACATCGCCAGCCACAACCAAGTCCAACGTGGGAGAGCCGGAGGTCCGCAAGCCCAATTGGACGCAGGACACAGCTCTAGGGATAGGAAGCTAATATAGCAAGTTGATAGGGCAGACATGCGCTCGGCGCGCACCCAGACTTTCCCGTGCCTGAGGAACACATCTTCGGCATGCCCACCCTATTCCAAACTCAACCTGCCAAACGTAACGGCAAGCCGTTAGAAGTCTGGACTCAACTCGGCCACAGACTTCCTGACTAGGGAATGGGTTAGTTCTTAGCCGCCCGTTTAGGATGAAGCAGAGAGCAAAGAGGAGTGTTGGTAGCTGCGGACAACTACACCCAGCCCCCAGAATCCTCAGCCTCCAGTATCCCCTTTTCCACCTTACGGGTCACCGCACAGGGCAACGTGCAGGTAGGTCTAGCTAACCAGCTCGGTAAAACAAAGAAGAAAACATAAAATGGAGAAAAGTAATAAATCAACAAGGAACTAAAATCCGGAGCTGGAGCATAATCACAACCTCGGCAACCTTCAAGTGAGGTGGGTGCGTGTCTAGAGAACAACGAAAAACATAAAAGTGGAAAAATCATCACAGAGTGCATGTCGGCTCGGGCCGTGGGGTCGCCACTCCTCATCAGCTGGATGAACAGCTGTCCCTTCGGTAACACAATCGTACAAAGACGAAAGAAAAAGATAATACGTCACAAGGTCAGCTCAGGCCGTGGGGGCGCCAATCCCTAAATAACTGGAAAACCAGTAACCCCCATGCGGGGGCTACATGACGAAGCAATGAGACTGCTGAAGAGACGAAGGAGCGCCGAACGTCCGTTCGCCAACGAGCTTCAAACTCGAGGGTAAGCTATCCGTTAGAATTTTTGAATTGTTTGAATCCAAACGGAATTCCGCCACACAAATTAGTGCTGAAAGTTGGATCTCTCATCATGCTGTTAAGATATTTGGACTCACCAAAAATGTGTAACGGATCAGTGAAGGCATTAAATGCTTATATCATCGAGGCAACGATTCTAACTGGACCATTTGAAGGCGAGCACATCTTCATTCCAAGGATTCCGTTAATTCCAACTGATTTGTCATTTTCATTCAAACGATTACAATTTCCTGTTCGGTTTGTATTTGCAATCACCATTAATAAATCGCAGGGACAATCGCTTAAATTTGCGGGCTTAGGTTTGACAGATGAATGCTTTTCACATGGACATCTGTATGTTGGAATGTCAAGAGCAAAGGATCCCACAAAATTATATATTGTCGCCGATGAAGGAGAAACCGAAAATGTTGTGAACGGCCAAGTGCTGAAATAATCACTCTATGAATAAATAATTTGTAATGACCGAATTTGAGAAATCAGTTTTTTTCTTTCTTGAAAGCATCAAGTTTTTTCCCGATTTTTTCAGTGACATATAAGGGAATATGGAAATTAATTAGAATAAACTCCGGGTAAAGCCGGGTATAGTAAAGCTAGTTTATATATACATTGATAAAAGAATTTGTTATGCATATTTTTTTGCTGTTAAAACTATATCAGTTGTTCAACGGTTTAGCATTTCCGTAAGATGCACACATCTTACGGAAGTATTTTTTGCACCGCTTTTGTTTTCCTTAGTGGTAGACACGGCTAGGTGGTAGATTTACAAAGTGCTATAAGTTCAAACGACAAAAGTCCGGCCTTCCAAAAAATAAAGACAGTAAAAAAATACTCAGAAAATGTGTTCAAGTCAAGCAAAAGAAATACAAAAAAGTAATTAAAATTATTCGTTCTTGAGTAATCCACGAATAAAAAACACATTGACACGACACATCAGCAATGTTAACATTACGGGTATAAGCCAGAACCAAATATACCGTCGGTAGAACCTCCGAAATGGCGACGGAGCAAAGTCCTTCAATGAAAATAGAAGGAAATTGAAAAAAGTTCCAAAAATCCAACATGGAGTTCACCAGGAGCGGAACAAAAATTGTAAACAAAACGCCATCTTGGATTCAATGCAGACATCCAATATGCCATCAAACATATTCGCATTTTGTGCCACAACGTTTTAAGTAATTTGTCAACAAAGCAAAATCAAATTTCATTTATTTCGTGCGGCAAATTTCAAAGTTCCTATCAGCTGGAATTCTAAGCGAAAATTACGAAAATACTTTGTCAGTTTCGTCTAAACATTAGCATTTTCTTCATTTTGTGTAAAGCTTTCAAAGTAATTTTTGAACTAAATATTAGCACATTTTATTCATATTGCAACACAACCTTCGAAGTTCCCATCAGCGGACGTTTTATGAAATTCTCCCCCTACTCTGTCACCCTTCCGATTCAGCACATTACTGATAGCCTAGACGACGCACACACGGTAGCTAAGAGCTGGGACTCAGTTGGTCACATGACCTCAGTGACAGCCGTTCGTTTCAGGGCTTCTTCTTTCCAGTTGGGCTATGGGAACAGTATCTGTCATGACCATGCGCCGCACGCTCGCACGTATGCATGGGATACAACAGCAGACGATCACGACGACATCCTCTCCTAACCACCGTTCTTCGGCTCTAAAGACTCTTCTGGTACAAAGAACATGCATGTTGTACATTGGATGACTTGAGAAAAGTGTGCTGGTCTGACGAGCAGCGTTTTTACTGCACTCCTTTGATGGTCATAAACGTACAGTATTTGATGCAAACAACATGAGGCATTCGTTCCATCCTTCATGGGATCCACATGCAGTCAAGCCAGTGGAGGCAGTTCAATGGAGTGGGGCATGTTTACCTGGCACGGACTTGGACCCCTAGTGCTTGTAGAACAACGTATGACTGGTGTCCACCTATCGTGAATTACTTGCTGGCTTTGTACATCCAACAATGTGCACTTTTTCCCGGAATGGCGACGTTGGCTTCCAAGATGACAATGCGCCGAGCCACAGGTACAGTATTGCACAGGAATGGTTTGAGGAACACAATTCAGACTTCCAGCATATCCATAGGCCTTCAGACTTCCAGCATATCGATAGGCCTCCGGACTCCCGCGATATCAATCCCGTGCAGCACTTGTGGGACACAATGAAACGGAATATCAGGGATCTGGATACACCAATCACCTCCATACCTGTATTGAAGGCCGTATTACACATAGTGTTGTTGTCCATACCTACCAGCTGCTTCCAGTGTCTTATTGAATCTATGCCGCGTCGGATAGATGCTGTACTGGGGGCGAATGGTGTACCGACTAAGTATTACGTAGATGGTTGTAATTCAGTGACCACTCCGTATACACTGAGCGGCCACTATATTTTGATCACCTGACAGTTTTAAGCAAATGAGCTACGGCTGCACACTATTGCCGCCAGAGGGCGAGGCCAGTATAAAAAGGGAAAGCTTAGTGCTTGCGACAGTAGTAGAAGGGATTTTTGGTTGACGATATGGGTAAAAAATGCAATTTGGCGGACTTTCAACGTCGGATGATTGTAGGAGCTCGGAGCCATGGAGCGAGTATCACTGAAACCGCTGCATTCGTGAAATGTTCCAGAGCAGCTGTTGTTAAAGTGTTTAAAGACTGGACTGTCAGCCAAAAAACTGGGTCTCTACGTGCGATGTGTGGTCTTCTACGACTAGTGACTGCTCGGGCGGAACGGAGGTTGTCCAGACTGGTAACAGACAACAGTAGGGCAACACTGCAGCAAATTTCAAACCATCTTAATCAAGGATCCCCTCAAATGATCTCTGCATGAACTGTTCGCCGTACACTGCATCGGATGGGATATGGCAGCCGAAGGCCCGCTCGAACACATTTTCTGTCTGCAGTTAGCAAGAGGAAACGTCTCCAGTTCGCACAGGAGCACATGGATTGGACAGTCGATAATTGGAAACAAATTATGTGGTCCGATGAATCGCGTTTTCAGTTGCACCATGCCGATGGCCGAGTGAGAATTTGGCGGAAACAGCACGAAAGCATGGACCCCAAATGCATTGCTACAAACCTTCAAGCTGGTGAAGGCAACGTTATGGTTTGGGGAATGTTTTCCTGGCATGCTTTTGGCCCTTTAATTCGTGTTGATCAGCGTCTGACTGGCACATCATATCTAAATATCGTTGCGGACCAAGTGCATCCTGTCATGTGGATGGTTTATCCCAATGACGATGGCTGCTTTCAACAAGATAATGCGTCCTGCCATAGTGCTCGTATTGTACAGGATTGGTTTCAGGAACATGCCGGTGAGTTTACTTTGCTTAGGTGGTTCCCACAATCTCCAGATCTCAACCCCATTTAGAATTTGTGGGATGAAGTTTAACGAGCCATCAGACAGCTGGATCCACAACCCTGCAATCTCACACTCCTGGAAAGTCTATTTCATCAAGCATGGTCTCAGATTCCACAAACCACCTATCAACATCTCGTGGAGTCCATGCCACGAAGAATCGACACACTATTAAAGGAAAAATGTGTCCCAACGAAGTACTGAAGGGTTGGTCATAATAAACTGGCCACTCAGTGTATATCCATAACAACTGAACTATATACGTTTACTTTCCATTGCATGAAAACTGCACGCTATTTGAAGACGCTGTGCGCCAAACATATATTACTGTGAAGTGTAACTGACCAAATAAAAGTATCCTGAGTGGCTGGTAACTGACCATGCCCCCTATTTAAGCCAACTTTGGAGTCCCGGATGAGATATTATGGGTGTTGTTGCCCGTTGGCTCTAGATCTGTTCCCTCGCTAGAACCAGTGGTCCTAAATTAGGGACGGGCGATTGTTTGTATTCGTAAGAGTTGCTCATAATGGTTGACAAACCGCGAAACAATAAAAAAAAAGTGGGAGGGGGGAGATGGCGAGTTCTCCAGTCAATTTTAGAAGTTAAAGTAACACTACAAATAGAAGTGCACCCCCGACTTTCAGCTACCGTGGGTGAAATGTGAATTAAGCAAAAACAGAAAGTATAGATAAAAAGATACTTATGACAGAAGCGATATGACCTCCCCCCCCAAAAAAAAAGAAGAAAAAACATAAGTTTTCGGATACGATTTCGAAGCAGAGATAGAATGGGAAATATACGCAGTTGAGTCACATTACTGTGACACCCTCCTACTTTTGATGTCAACAACGCGTAGCCAATGAAAGATAGCACGTGTAGTGAGCTGGCTTGGAGGGTATATAAGGTGTTCTGTAGGCATTCTCAAAACATATCACTCGTTGCTGTCATGGATAAAAGGAGCAATATATCAGATTTACAAAAAGGAATGATTATCGGCTTTCGGGCCAAGGGTGGCAGTATTTCTGAAACAGCGCAGTTTGGGACCTGTTGGTGTGCTGCTGTGGTTAAAGTGCATCGTGATTGGAGAAATGGCACCATTGCGAATAAGCGAAGTGGAAACTGCGGAGCTCCATGTGCCATTGATGTGAGAGTGAACGTCGGCTGAGAAGGTGCGGGAGGGGCGATCGACACGCTACAGTGGTGCAACTCACTGGCCAAATGACTACCGGAAGTGTGTCTGAAACGACACGCTACAGTGGTGCAACTCACTGGACAAATGACTACCGGAAGTGTGTCTGAAACGACATTTCAGCGAACCTATCTGCGTTTGGGGCTCCGATGCAGGCGGATGGTCACTGCACCTTTGCTAACGAAGGTGCATCGGCAGAAAAGGCGTTCCAAAACCTCCCAGCCAAGTATCAATAACGCTTCCTTGACCGATTTCGCGACATGCGGCCTAGCCTTGTTATGCAGTAATTTCATGGGACTCAATCCGTTGCCTGTGAGTGGAATTTTCCGACAGATTTTCTGGTTCAATCGGAGCAATTTTTGCTTGTAGCTATCAGCAGTAACAGTTTGACCCTGTTCCAACAGTTCGTAATGGAGCACACCCATTATATCCCACCAATAGATGCCCAGCAGAACTTTCTTGTAGTGAATATTGCGTTTCGGTGCCGAAGTCGTTGCTTCATCGGGGTCTACCCAGTGCTTTTACCGTTTGGGATTGTCGTACCATATCCACTTTTTATCACCCGTAATGATTTTCTACAGGAAAGACTTTCTGTGTTGTTTATTCAACAGATTCAAATCTTTCATGAGAGGCTCCTCCTTGTACGTCTGGCTCAGGGAATGTGACACCCATTTTCCTTCCTTCTGAATCTTTCTCATTATGCGTAAACAATTAGAAATGGTTTGTTGAATTACCCCCAGTTGTTCAGCTAGTTCTCTTTGCATGTGAGACGAATCTTCCAGCAATGCTTGTAGTTCCTCATGGGAAACCTTTCCGCGGGGCGCCGCTACGTCCTCGATCGCTAATATCAAAATAACCTGTTTTAAACCGTCTAAACCAAAACTCACACGTGCTTTTCAATACAATATTCACCCTTTGAACAGAACAGATCGGTGCATATGCTTTTTCAGCACTTTTTTCTTGATGAAATTCGTAACGAATGCAGTGTCGAATAAATGCAGTACCGCTTGCCATTTTTCGCCTACCGATGTGCAAATGCGTTTGACTTTTGGGCAAACTACTATGTCGCATTTTATACTATGGACTAGTTACAGTCACATATGACAACAACGCGGGAGAATATCGGATATGCAAATTAGCGGTATACGTCGCACAAAAAAACGCTTTAAAATATATTTGTACACCTAATATATCATGCCACTACCAAGGAACGACAGTTGAAGCTTGGCAGTGTACAATATATGATATCTAGAAAAACGGGAGAAAGAAAACTAGAGAGCTTGTTCTCGTCATCATTCCGGCTTTAGCCTTTCGATGTACGAAAACATTTTCCCCTGAATGTCCACCATCTCGACTTACGACGATGTCGTCCTGCACTCCAAGAAAAATCTACTTGGAACAAGCATCTAATTCGATGTTGTCCTAAGCGACCCCGGTGGCGCAGTGGTTAAAGCCATGGTTTCTGATCATTCGTCCAAGATGTGTACGGGTTTGAATCCCGGTCAGGCCTGGATGTTGTGTTTGTCCTACGGCACTGTCACTCTCCCTTCCCTGGAGCCACTGGCCCTGAATTAGGGACGGGCGGACTACTTATAGCTCACTAAGTTTATCATGAAAAAAAACAGAAAGTTGTCCTGATAAATGTTTGAACCCTTGATCTGCTCTTTTAAGATACCAAAATTTCACCTTTTCCATTCTGTAGTTCCCCAAATTTGTTATTATACTCCAAGATATTAAGATTTGCAAAATTAGTCAACAGTAAGGGGAAATCTAATAACTACAACGTTGAATCAGAAACCATGTTTTTCCATAAGCACTGAAAGTGACGTCATGTTGATGAGTTCCATAAAATTCTATGTTGTTGTTTTTTTGTCACTAATTTATCGCATTAGTATAGCTTTGTTGGATATAAAAATACGAAAGCATATCATTTTTAAAAGCTGCTATTAAGTATGTGTTTAGTAGACGTTATGATTTGTGGCAGCACATATACGAGTGGATGCTGACATGTTCTCGGCCTAACCCACTTCCTATAATAGTAGCATTATTTTGTCACTACAACTCGAAATAGTGTTCTTTTGTATTGTAAAGTGCCAATTTTTAGACTAATAGCCCTTTTTTTGGCAGACGTTTGACGTCCTGAACTAAATCATGCCAACGCAAAGTGTTGAATTTTCGAATGTGGAACTCCGGGCTGTCATGAAATTTCTGTTCCTACTGAAGAAAACTGCAAAGGAAATCCATGAGTGTATGACACAAACATTAAGTGGCAAGTGCCCTTTATATTCCACTGTGAAGAAATGGTGTGCCAACTTTCAGCGTGGAGATTTTGAGACGCAAGATCTGAGAGTCCTTCAACAGTGACAACACCCGAAATTGTTGATTGTGTTCATGACTTGATTTTGTCAGATCGGCGAATCTCGGCTAAAACAAAAGCTGAGACACTGAAGATATCCAAGGAACGTGTTGGGTTCTTGTGCAGTTGGATATGCAGGAAATGTCAGCGAAGTGGGTTTGCAAATGTTTGAACGCCGATGAGAAACGAAAACGAGTGTGCACCTCCAAATCGGTTTTGTAGCATTTTGAGCGATCTAATGATATTTTTTTGCAGCGACTTGTCACTGTTGATAAAACATGTTTACATCACAACGATCCAGAGACAAAACAACAGTCCCTGCAGTGGCGGCACTCGGGTTCTCCACGGCCAAAGAAATTTAAGACTCAAAGGTCTGCAGGAAAGGTCATGGTAACGTTTTTTTTTGGGATTCGGAAGTCCTTTTTATTGGCTGACTACCTCCCGAAGGACCAAACAATAAATGCTGAATACTATTCCAACTTGCTGTTCCGCTTAAAAGAGGCGTTGAAAGAAAAAAGGTGAGGAAAACTGCAGAAAGGTGTTGTCTTTTTGCAGGACAATACGCCGTCTCACAAGGCTGGATGGATGTTTTGAGGGATATGGGGTTTAAGTGCATAGGCCATCTACCCTGCTCAACAGACCTTGCTCCATCAGACTATTTCCTGTTAACAAACCTTAAAAAAAGTTTGAAAGGGAAGCATTTTTCGAATGATTCGGAGGTGATATCCGCAGCAGAGCAGTATTTGAGTGATCAGACTTCAGAATTTTTTTTCGAAGAGTTAAAAAAACTACAGAAACGCTGTTCCACGTGTGTTGAACTTCGGGTTGAATATGTGACATGGTCTGTAAGTTTTATGGTTCTAGCTGATTTTCTTCTTGGTGAGGCCGAGAACTTATCAGCATCCACTCGTAAGTTTAATAATTTTTATTGAACTTTCACAGCGTTCGTTTACTTCATTTATATTGCATGACACTAAGAAAAAAAAATTTCATCGTTGTAATAATAGGGAATAGACCTTTTTTCGACAAAAAAAATTATACTTCTTTTAAAATGGGACAATACTTACTGTACCTATGGGTGTAAGCAATGAACTAAAGCACCTGCTGCTGTAACTCTTCATCGGTAGTTTTACATGGAATATTAATTTTTCTTTAAATTGTTCAGAAAATTATTGGAGTGTCATTAGGAAACTACTGGCTTTGAAACCAGATCTTTGGCAAACCAGAATTTAGCAAAACCTTCCTCTAGAGAAATCATCTACAATAATGCATTCGGTTACTATTAATAGATATACTTTGCACGTTAGGGTTATTTTAATACCTAATCGTACAAATACACTGCCTGACAGACAAAATGCCACACCATAAAGTCGTGAACGCAGCACCATGCAAAACGCAGGGTGGGTGAACACGTACAAGTTATGCAAATGATTGCATTTGCATGCCAATCGCAATAAGGGCGCGCGGGATATAAACGGACAAACAGCCCGTGAGGTCATCAGTCGAGATGTCGTCACGGTCGCGATAAGTGAGTGGTTCTGCTGTAACCGTGTCTGATGAACGAACAAGGGATGCTAGTGCCGTTAAGACGCCGTCGTACGTGATTTCGTCAAACGGATGCGTTCAAAGAGAGGTGTCATCGTAGGTCTTCGTACCGCCGGATGGTCCTTCTGTCGTATTACGGAAGAAACGCAACCGTCGCGTGGGTCGCATTTGGAGACAGTGGTCTGAGGAGGAAGGATCTGTGCAGCGTCGTAGTGGGACCGGAGCACGGAGACGGACGTTCGAGCGAACCGATCGTTGCATCCGACGTCATGCTGTAGAGGATCCACAGGCCACAACAGGTGACATTTTGCGGAGTGTACGGGGAAGCGTGGATGCTCCGGTATGGACGCGAACATTGCCGCACCGGTTGGACGCGAACAGTGCAGTCTGGTTTACTGTCCAGCCGTCCGTTGCGAAGGCTACCCTTAACAGCGAGCCGTCGTCGTCACCGCTTGGCGTGGTGTCGCTCCAGAGCTGCGTGGGGTTCTCAATGGAACAGTGTGTTGTTCAGCGTCGAATCGCGGTTCTGTCTCACGACGGATGATCGCCGTGTGAGAGTCTGGAGGTGAAGAGGCCAAGGGGCGAATTCCTCCGTCATTGTGGAGCGCCACACGGCCCGGCAACATGGAATAAAGGTGTCGTGGTGCTATCAGCACCATCAGCCGCTCACAGCTGGTACCCATTACTAGCATATCATTGGCACGCCACTATGTTGACTAGGTGCTGAGGCCCGTGGCACTTCCGTATCTGCAGGGCATCCCAAACACCGTTTATCCACAGGATAACGCTTGGCCGCATACTGCTTGGATCAGCCTGAATGCTTTACCTGGTGTGCGCATGCTTCCGTAGCCAGCACGATCCCCTGACCTCTCGCCCGTCGAGTAAGTATCTGTGGGACACGATTGGATTTTGGTTGAATACCCTCCCACCCCTGCAGAATGAAGATGAACTGTGGACTCTGATCAACACCACATGGTCCATGACAGCCCAGGACTCTATCACTGCCTAAGTGCCGTATCGAATTCAACACTGTATCGCCCGAAATGTAGGCTACACTCTTTATTGATCATCCTGCATATTCGGCCAATGGAGACTGGTGTGTATGTGACAATTAAATCATTCGTTCAGGACCTACTCGGCTATCTGTGTTTGTAGTTTGGTCTGGTTTCGAGCATTCCTTCATGGTGTGGCATTTTCTCTGTCAGACAATGTATATGAGGTTCTCTATCTGTGCCTTCGATGCACCGCGGTAAAATGGTTGATTTTTCTGGGCGGAGTTTCTCAGACGGGCGTGCATAGAATACGATGAGTATACTCGTATATTTAATATTCTAGGTGAAAGCTCATCTATATAGACGGGCGAAATAAGATGAGTAGTTTTTTAATAACCAGGTATTCATGTTTTTTTTGTGATGCCCAACTATGGAAGTATGTTTCACGAACATTACAACAATAAAAAACAAAGTAAATCGGCTGAGGCATAGTTTCGATGATTAAAACAGGCAAGCGCTTGCATTTTCCCGTTGCTCTTTCGCCGCACATCAGATGTTTCTACAGTATATGCAGCTGATGAAATATTGAAAACAAATATTAGCAGCCAGTCGCAATTATTTCTCGGGAATTTTTGTTTTCTTTGTTTTTGTCAATCGTTAGAAAGCCTTATCAGTGAATTAGCCTTGCTAGTTACCATCCTTCAAAACCTTTCAAACATGAACAATGACACCGAATTTTCGAGTGTAATTAGCACGACTTTTGAATCCGTTTTAACGGAAATTAAATTCTTAAAAGAATGCAAATTAATTCAAAACGCAAATTAAATGATTTAACTGATTAAAATTCTTTTGAATCTAACTGATTAAAATTCTTTTGAATAAATTTATCAAAGCTATTCAAAATCAATGGAACCGGTATGGAAAACAATATTACAGTATCTGACGAAGAAAGAAGTTTTTCAATCGGGTTTTTAATCCCGTAGATATTGCTGTAAACGGAATCGTGAGCTTACACCACCTGGTTGTAGACTTGTGCGTTAAGAGCATTTTGAGATTATATGAGAAACATTTCGCAGCGGAAACGCCCTCCAACAAAGAAAGAACTTTTCAAATCGGACTCTTTGCCCCCTGGCGGGAAAGCCATGCATATTACTTTAGGAAGAAAGTATTTTCAAAAGGTTTTTGATGTGAGCGGTATCAGCCCAAGAAAAAAAAATTTAGTCGTGTTTTCAGGAGCTCAGATTTTGCTGCAAATACATCAGAAGCAGAAATTACCACTTATGCCCCCTGGTGGCCAAACCATTCTTTACCAAATATTACAAATTATATGAAAAACATTTTCCATCAGGAGCTGTATGAGATACAGGAAATATTTTTCAAATCTGAGTTTTAGAAGCAGAAATAACGCAGAAAACGCAATTTACCTAGGCGCCCCCATGCGGAAAATCTATGATTTACTTAAAAATTTTGAATTTATATGAAAAACATTTCGCATTGGAAACACTATCCAACAAAGAAGGAATTTTTCAAATCGGACTCCTAGAAATAGAGATATTGTCAAAAATAAGATATAAATTTACGCCTACTGGCGTAGAAACCATGCATTATTTTATAAAGAAAATATTCCGTGAGTAGGATCGGTCTACAAATGAATTTTTTTCAATCGTGATTTTAGAAGCTCAGATTTCGCTGCAAATACATCAGAAGCGGAAATTAAGACTTAAGCCCCCTGGTGGCCAAAACGTTTTTTACAAAAATTAGAAATTATATGCAAAGAATTTCCCATCAGGAGCTGTTTCCGGTGCAAAAAGAATTTTTCAAATCGGAGTTTTAGAAGCAGAGAAATCTAGGGAAACGCTATTTACCTTTATGCCGCCTAGCGAAAAGCCTATGAATTACTTGAAAATTTCGAAATTACACGAAGAACATGTCACACCAGAAACTATCCAATGAAGAAAGAATTTTTCAAATCGGACAATTAGAAGCAGGATATTGACAAAAATAAGATATGCATCTACGACCCCTGGCGGAGAAACCATGAATTATTTTAAAAAGAAAATATTCCGAAAAGGTTTATCGACGTGAGTTGCATCGGTCTACGAAAGAATTTTTTTCAGTCGAGATTTTAGAAGCTCAGATTTTATGGCAAATACATCAGAAAAAAAATTAACCCTTACGTCCCCTGGTGGCCAAAGTATTCTTTACCAAAAATTAGAAATTATATGCCAAAGGAAATTCATCAGGAGGTGTATGTGCTGAAGAAAAAAATTGCAAATCGGAGTTTTAGAAGAGAAATTGGGGAAAACGTAATTTCCTTTTACGCCCCCTAGCGAAAAATCTATGTGCAACTTGGAAAAGTAACTATACCTAAAATACTCTTCGACATAAATGGAATCGTTAGATAAAATAATTTTTGTAATCGGATGTTTAGAAGCAAATATATGAAATATGTATTTTGAATTCGAAATCATCTGCATTTACGCCCTTTAGCGACGAAATTGTACATCGTAAAAGAAAAACGAAATGAAGGATCATCATTCACATATTTCAAGCTTCCCAATGCAAAAATGCCCCCCCCCCCCTTACTCCGGAGTAAGTTGCTCTCCCAATTAAGCTACACGAACGGAATGTATCGTTGCATATTTGTCGTATTGACACATGCTTTACCTCTGTAGTACGTCCCGGTGGAGCAGTGGTCTAAGCGTCTAAGCGATGGCTTATAACCATTCGTCCGAGTTGGGTCCGGGTTCGAATCCAGATGAGGCATGGATGTTGTGTTTGTCTTACGGTGCTGGGTCTCTCCCTTCCCTGGAATCAGTGGCCCTAAATTAGGGACGGACGACTGCTTATAGCCCATTGAGTAGCTCATGGTGGTCGCTAAACCTCGAGTCAAAAATAAAAAAAATCCAAAAACCAATTTTTCAAATTGGACTAGTAGTTGCAGAGATATGGTGTCTACAGACGGACGTACAAACTGATAACATGAGCACGAATTTTTTTTTACATAAGACGTTAAAATATATATAGTGGCCTTAAAGCGCATTGTTTCATTTATTGTAAAACCAAAATCATGCAATGCATTGATTATAATACGCTTTCCAACATACCAGAAATCATTACTCAAGTTATCACTCAAGTTATGAGAATAACGCTGTGGAATAAATCTCGGTGCTGTGCCCTGACCTTTGATCCCATTTCGATGGTATTCAACAGAACCGGTTTGGTCGACCTCCGAAATGACATGATAAAATTTTGTCGCAATCGAAGCATTTTTACGTAAGTTATGATGCATAAGGGCTATGGAATAGATCCCGCTCCTGTGTCCTAACCTTTGACCCCATTTCGCTCATTTTCAATAGAATTCGTCCCCAGGCAAGACCCTACAACATACTAACATTTCATCCAAATCGAAGAATTTTTACGTAAGTTATGGCACACAATGGCGATGGAAGTGATTCCGCTGCTATGTCCTGACCTTTGACCCCATTTCGCTCATTTTCAATAAGGTTTGTCGCCAGGTGGTCCCCTACCACATACTAAAATTTCATCGAAATCGAACCTTTTTTACGTTAGTTATGACGCATAACAGCAGTTGAATGGATCCCGCTCCTATGTACTGACCTTTGACCCCATTTCGTTCACTTTAAATAGGGTTCATTCCCAGGTGATCCCCTACCAGATACTAAAATTTCATCGAAATCGAACGATTGTTACGCGAGTTATCGTGCGGACGGACATACGCACACAACGCGTGACGTAATGAGGCAGATGAGAATCGCGACCATCTGCTTGCCGCAAATGTGTGACGTCATAAAACTTTAATAGGATCCACACACAACGCGTGACGTAATGAGTCATATGGCGTGACCGCGCGCCAACATTCTCAAACGCGAAATTGTGACGTCATAATATTTCTAAACATTGATAACATTAATGGAACAACGCCATCACTAAAAACGTTAAAATTCGGGGTGGTTATTTAACCCACTAAACGAATTCTCCTAAAGCCGAGATCAAGCTAAATCGATTTTTAGTACCAGAAAACGGTAGGTTAACGACTTTCATCAAAATTCTTAGAGCCGTTTCAAGATAAATGTACATACATACATACAAGAATTGTTACTTTAAGGTGGACGTCAAGTAATTTTGCTTCCTATATTTCCAATGGAAAAACTTCTGTACACATTTTCTTCACATTTAATACGTTCCCAAGGATGAAAATTTGAACATCGATTAAAATATCTTCATTTTATAACTTGCAATACTTAATATTTTCAAAAACATAACCATAATTATGCAATTCAACATTTGTTTGTCTACTGACGTCATGAAAATACAGGTCGCGCCATCTTTTTTCTGGACAATTAATGCGTTCACAAGGACAAAAATTTGAACATCGATCAAAATAGCTTCATTTCATAACTTGGAATACTTAATATTTCTAAACCATAACCGTAATTATACAACCAAACATTTTTTTGTCCACTGACGTCATCAAAGTACAGGTCGCGCCATCTTTTCTCTGGTTTCAACACCACCAAAGGAGAAGTTATTGATTTTTAATATAATTACGGTTATGTTTTAAAAAATATTAAGTATTCCAAGTTATAATATGAAGTTATTTTAATCGATGTTCAAATTTTCATCCTTGGGAACACATTAATTGTGAAGGAAATGTTTACAAAAGTTTTTCCATTGGAAGTATAGGAAGCAAAATTACTTGAAGTCCACCTTAATAATATGGGATAAGGGCAATGGAATGGATCGCAATTTCTATGTCCTGACCTTTGACCACATTTCCTCCATTTTCAACAGGGTTCGTCCCCAGGTGGTTCCCTACTACATACCGAAGTTTCATCGAAATCGAACCATTTTTACGCCCGTTATGACGCATAAGGGTAATGGAATGCATCCTGATCTTATGTCCTGACCTTTGACCACACTTCACCCATTTTGAATAGGGTTCGTCCCCAGGCGGTCTCCTACCACATAATAAACTTTCATTGAAATCGAACCATATTTACGCAAGTTATGTCACATAAGGGCAATGGAATGATCCCGCTCCTACGTCGTGACCTTTGACCCCATTTGTCCCGTTTTCAATAGGGTTCGTCCCTATGTGGTCCCCTACCACATAGTAAACTTTCATTGAAATTGAACCATATTTACGCAATATGGTTCGATCCTACGTCGTGACTTTTGACCCCATTTTCCCATTTTCAATAGGGCTCGTCCGCAGGTGGTCCCTTACCACATACTAAAATTTCATCGAAATCGAACCATTTTTACGCCAGTTATCGTGCGGACGGACGGACAAAGCTGGAGCATATACGCTTCTTCAACCTACGTTTGGAAAGCGTAAAAAACAGTTTACAAGTGCAACAATGCAAAATTATTTCAAGAATTAATAAAGAACGCAAATCCGACTACATCATCCGTAAAAATTAAGCTCTTATTAAATTTTTCTAACAGACGGAATTATATACGCATATCCTAATAAAGCCAAGTTAACCAGCTCTGACATGCTAATACCATCTGCTCGCCTGCTCGCAGTACAATGACGTAGCTACAGAAAAACAGATTCATTAACTTCTGTTGAGTAAAACATCTGCGCTGCGTCGTGGGTGAAACATCTGCTGGTCTTAAGGTGGACGTCAAATAATTTTGCTTCTTATACTTCCAATGAAAAAACATCTGTACACATTATCTTTACAATTAATGTTCCCAAGGATAAAAATTTGAACATCGATTAAAATAGCTTCATTTTATAACTTGGAATACTTAATGTTTTCTAAAACATAACCATAGTGATGCAATCCAACATTTGTTTGTCTACTGACGTCATCAAAGTAGATAGAGGCCGCGCCATCTTTTTCCTGGTTTCGACACCACCAAAGAAAAGGTTATTGATTTTTAATATAATTATGGTTATGTTTTAGAAAATATTAAGTATTCCAAGTTATAATATGAAGTTATTTTAATCGATGTTCAAATTTTCGTCCTTGGGAACACACTAATTGTGAAGGAAATGTGTACAAAGGTTTTTTCATTGGAAGCATAGAAAGCAAAATTACTTGACGTCGTTCTACCTAAAATCTCTGCCTTATGTTTCCAATGGTAAAATTTCTTTACATATTTTCTTCGCAATTAATGTATTCCTAAGGCTGATAATTTGCACATCGGTAAAACTAACTTTAAGTTTTAGCATGGGGTACTTAATACTTGCTAAAACATAACCATCATTATATTAAAAATCAATCATTTTTTTCTTTAAGTAATGTTACACCTATTAATAGATGGCGCGACCTGTACATTGATGACGTCAGTAGACAAACAAATGTTGAATTGCTTAATTATGGTTATGTGGTTATGTTTTAGCAAGTAATAAGTATCCCGTGCTATAACTTAAAGTTAGTTTTATCAATTTGCAAATTTTCATCCTTGGGAATGCATTAATTACGAAGAAAATATGTAAAGAAATTTTATCATTGGAAACATAAGGCAGAGATTTTAGGTAGAACCACCTTAACGCTTTAAAAAAATGTAATGCTTCTCGTATATGTTGAGTAATGTAAGACAGTTTTCAGCCATTTTAAGTGAGAATAGTTCCAGAATATATCCAAACACCACAAATTGTGAGCGTAAAAATCGAATTATTTTCAGTGACAATGCAAGAGAACAAAAGTATATGATTCGTCCTTAAAAAAAATAAACCTTCAAAAAATATATTGTATTGACTAATGATTCGATTTTGACGGTTTCTTTGCACTTCCCTCCGCGTGGTTCGCCAGTTCGCCCATTTTCAATAGGCTTCGTCCTTATGTGGTCCCTTACCACATACTTAAATTTCACTGAAATCGAACCATATTTACGCAAGTTATGACGCATAAGGGCAACGAAATGGATCCCGCTCCTATGCCGTGATCTTTGACCCCAGTTAGTTCGCCCATCTTCAATAGGGTTCGTCCTGATGTGATCCCTTATTACATACTTCAATTTCATTGAAATCGAACCATATTTTCGCAAGTTATGACGCATAAGGGCAATGGAATGGATCCCGCTCCTATGCCGTGACCTTTGACCCCAGTTCGCTCATCTTCAACAGGGTTCGTCCTGATATAATCCCTTACCACATACTTAAATTTCACTGAAATCGAACCATATTTACGCAAGTTAATACGCATAAGGGCAATGGAATTTATCCCGTTCCTATGTCGTGACCTTTGACCCCAGTTCGCCCATTTTCAACAGGGTTCGTCCAGATGTGATCCCTTACCACATACTTCAAGTTCATTGAAATCGAACCATATTTGCGCAAGTTATGACGCATAATGGCAATGGAATGGACCCTGCTCCTATGTCGTGACCTTTGACCCCATTAACCCCATTTCCAATAGGGTTCGTTCCCAGGTGGTCCCCTACCACATACTAAAATTTCATCGAAATCGAATGATTTTTACGCGAGTTATCGTGCTGACGGGCGGACGGACGGACAGACAAAGCTGGAGCATATACGCTTCTTCAATCTACGGTTGGAAAGCGTAAAAAAAAGAAAAAAATCACGCAGATGGCAAGCAACTACGTTCTTTTGTTCCTGCTGTTGCCAGATAGCAAAAACGTTTTTAAATAGTAAAAGCATTTTCGGAAACTTAGAATTGCGCAGTTGCAATTTGTTAAAACGTTATGGTAGTTCATGCGCAGAGACACAAACAGTATTTTTCTCTTCTTTTCTTCTTTCTTTTCTTTTACAAATATAAATAAGAGAATACGTTGTTATATTTTGCAAAAAAAAAAAAAAAAAATTGTTAAGTTCTTAGAATTTCGTGGTTTAAGGAAAAAGAAAGTTCGCAAATCATATTTACTCAGCATACGCGTGAAATAATAATAACGCACTGTTACCAACTGTATTAGAACACTGAAGTTTTAGACTTAAATGAGAAAGGAAACTTGTTTGACAATCTAAAATAATCGTTTTAGGTCCGCCAGGGGAATCTAAAAATTAAATTTCACACGATAGGATTATAAATGCAAAATTTTGTATGTCGTTTTTGAACGTCAAAGAAGAACCAAATTTCCTTACGTAACGTTCTCCATTTGTAAAGAGTTGATCGTGTGACGTCTAACGCGTTTCTGATAACACGTCAGAATGATTTCGATGAGATGACGTCGCACAGCAGCTGTGGAAAATCGGTCTTTTTTGCTGTGACAACAAATCAAAGTGGTACACGCATGCGCTGTGCGCGTGTTTGTAATGGCGTCACCTGCACGAAAATAGGGACAGCTAAGGTGATGTCACACATATTTTTCTCGGTTGGTGCGATGGTGACGTCTTTCCGCTGCGCTACAACAGTGGGACAGACGTTCAGCCAAAGGAAATTATATTGCTTTTAGATTAGTGATCTTCTGTTTAGTGTTCTTCATGTTAATTATTTTCAGTAAACGTTTAAACGGAATTTTCATTGTAAACATTACAAAATGTTGTAAATATATTAAATTACCTACCGCAATTTTCATATTTAGCGCTGCAATTCACATGCTTTGAAGAGTTCGGTTTTCAAAGGTACGACTCATAAACTGATACGCAGAATTTTTTTTCTCAAGGCTGATGTGTGAATATCTGATGTTCAAAAAAGTCAATAAACATGTATATTACGAACGTAGAAGGTTTATTATACGTCACCCAATAATGGCTATTTTTGTACTGCTCTTCATTTTGAAAATTAAAGATAAAGAATGAAAAACTGTGAACGGCAGTCCCATCCTAACAATTCAGCGTGTTGTTTTGATCTGTCGTCGCACCAACATGGCGGCAGCGACTGTGACGTCATGATCGCAACATTTCGCTGTCTTCATTTAGATTACACGAGATCGATCTGTGGACACTTACTCCATCTATTCTAAACTCCTTGAATGAAAACGAGGTGTTAACATTCAGCCATGTTAGATTTCACGAACGTTCGGGCATACAACAAAATACTGTACTTATACGGTTTTCTGATTAAAAATGTGTCCCCAAAAATTCTGTAAAACTTAGTTTTGGATTCCGAAATTATGATTAAGGTGGTTCCACCTAAAATTTCTGCCTTATGTTTCCAAATTTAAAACTTCTTTACATATTTTATTCGTAATTAATGAACTCCTAAGGATGAAAATTTTCACATCGATAAAACTAACTTTAAGTTATAGCATGGGATACTTACACAGATATCATATAAAGGACTAGATTGGACATCCGGCCCGTGAGACGTGACACCGTATGAGCCATGTTGAGCGGGTCAACGCTGCTTCCCGTAGCTCGACGAAATGCGTGTTTCGTATAGCGATTCGCTGGCTCAGGTTAGATGACAGGTATTTAGTACACATTTCGGGGAGAAAATACGAATAATTATATTGAGAAAAATCGATATTTATTAGTACTGTACAAGTGATAGCTTTAAGGCGATTGCAAAGTATTGAGGAAATCAGATATTAGACTACAACTTAAAATACCCCGGAAACGGCGTTTCGATGCCTACGATTAAAAAAAAGTCACTGATTCATGGGAAGTCTTGCAGTTCATTGATTTTTACATAAACAATGAATTTGAGATACTAAGCAACTTATTTTCGAGGGGAGAGATTGGTTCAATAAGTCGCGGAAAACAATTTCCGACGTTCATCGATATAAGAATCCACAATTTCTTAAAAACAGATTTGGTCCAAAAATTCATGATGTCATTTTTAATATGCAAGCACATATGCCAAATTTTATCATTACGAAGGATCAAAAGTGTGGTGGTGTTATTCATATTCCTGATTCTTAATAGACAGAGAATTCGTCCAACAATTTCTGCATTTTTTTTCTAACATATGTTAAAAAATAAAGAATTCTAAAAAGATCTGCTCATTAGTGAAAATTGGGATCACACAAGGTGTGGTAATTCAACTCATAAAGGTGATTAATTTTAGTTAATGAGAACGAGTGTTGCTAACACAGCAGCCCATATGTTAATTCACACTTAACCTACTTTTTATGGTGACAAAATATATATTGCAGAGACAATTTGTTTATGGAGTATATTCGTGCAGAGGCTCAAGTTATTTAAAAATTATAAATAAAACATTCTAATGCTGCACATTCAATACCTAGTAACACACAAATCTGTATCTCAGGGGCAATTTCTGTTTGGAAGTGTGTGCATATTTACATATGTAAAAATTAAAAATAAGGCATTCTGATGCTGCATATTTGGTAATATCTACTAACACACAAATCTAGATCTCGGAGGCAATATCTGTTTCTGGATAATATAAGCATATTTACACCAGTTACCTAAAAACTAAAATTAATAGATGCTGCATATCAGGAGAGATAAGAAGAGGAACTCGTGGATCAGAAAAATGACAAGAGTGGAATACATCATGGTCAGAGTAAAATCCCTGAAATGGCAATGGGCTGGACATATTGTCAGAAGGACAGACCATTGATGGCTAGCCAAAATTTTAGACTGGATTCCAAAGGATAGGAAAAGACTGACACAAGACAGACGGTTGTGGAAGAAACTTGGGGAGACTTTCCTCCAGCAGTTGATTGATAATGGTTGACAATGATGATGATTTGGTAAAATCTAGTACACACAAATGTAGATCTCGGAGGCAATTTCTGTTTCTGGATTATATATGCATATCTACACAAGTTATCTAAAAATTAAATTAATATATTCTGATGCTACATATTTAGCAATATCTAGTAACACACAAATCTATATCTCAGGAGCAATTTCTGTTTCAGAAGTGTATACATATTTACACACAAGCCATCTAAAAAGTAAACATTCTAATGCTGCACGTTTCAGTTAGCAACACACAAATCTATACCTCAGAAGCAATTTCTGTTTCAGAAGTATAAGCATATTTACACACACAAGTCATTTAAAAATTAAAAAAAACATTCTGATGCAGCACATTCAATAATATCTTGTGACAAGTCCATATCACAAGGGCAATTTCTGTTTCAGAAGTATATGCATATTTACACAAGTTATCTAAAAACTCAGACTTAAAATAAAATTTTAAGGCAAAACGTTTGCATAATGAATGAAAAAAATGACTAAAATTGTTTTGGTGATCAATAATAGGATATATAACACTACATTTCATTAAATTAAATTAGAAAATCCCCCAAACCTCACAAATTTTAATCGTTGCATAAGGAACAATATAATCATAAGGTTCCTTAAATACGCTTTGTATGTTTCATTTGACATATCATTAAATGAATATTTCAAGAAATAGTACCTGGTCTGACATAGTTCAAATTAAAATGTACAAAAGTTAATAACAGTTGGGTACATAATGCAAATACAGTGAAACCTGGGTTGTATGTTTTTCTAGGTGGTCTTAAAAAACATAAATGAAATTCCAAGAGGTTAATAAATAGTATTGTTAAATTTACGCTTTAAAGAATAAGACGTTCCTTAATAATGATCTATTTAAAGTCAAATTGGTAGTCAGGAAATCAAAAAATGAGTGTTACAAATTATAATATATTTTATCACATTGCAGAAAATCATAAAAGTCTGTGAAAAACAAGCTTTTCTTTTAATGATTCTCTCGGTCTATAAAAATTCTGATTCTATAGATCAAGTAAAATCCTCACAACTAAAAATCTGAGACCAGTGCTTCAGTATGGAACTCATTAATTAACAGCTTTCTTCTTCTTCTGTGGATCCTAAGTGCATCCATTTTAAAACCAGAATGTTGAAAATTGAAGACACATTCAAGATTCTATTCTATTATGCCACAGAATAGTGGAGCCACAAGGTTACGTCTCTGGGATTTAACAATTTTTTAAATACAGCATATGTGTGTGTGTGTGTGTCATGAAACCTATTTTTCATCGAAACCGAATGTTTCGATATGTTGAATGTAAACAACATGCTCTTCTCTGATACGACAATGTTTACCTTTGGATGCACCAGCTCGTCAGTGCTGTCTCAATTCTCTCAAAGTTGCAGCACATTGAGTTACATATAAAAGAAACAAAGAGCCATGTATTGTTGATAATCCGAAATTCAAATTTTAACTTATAAACATAAAACATGTATAAATGAATTATGTATAACAGAGTTAAAAGCGATAGAAACTATAGTGAAATATTGGGACTAATGCAGAATGGCATGTAAAAGAGATAAACATATAACTGAGGTTCCACTGTACTTTCAATTACTGGTCAGATTGTGGCAATCAGGTAAAATTCAACCCCCAATCATAATATTACGAGCCCCAGTACATGAACCTGAGCAGGCCTTCACCCCTCTATTGGGATGACAATAGCTTCTATTATGAAAAACATGTGTGCAATAAAAGAAAAAGTACTATAGCAAAGTCATTTAAGTGGGGAAAATTATGTAATTTAGGTTCCGCTACACTGTAATAACACTAAGACATTTTTGCACATTTATTAGCACAGATCAAAAACTATTCCCATGAAATAAAAATGGGAACCTCTACAATAAATGCCAATCACCCTTCCTCCCTCTTCACTTGCATAAAGCAATCTTTAATTAGCTTGATTTTAAAAGACTGACAATTTTCAACTGCACTTAAGCTGCAAAATTTAGAGGGAATATTGATTCTGGTTAAAAACAAATATCTGTTGACTAGTTCCTTGCCAAACTTTTTGGGTATCACTGAAGAAATGCCTACAGTAAAAAACATCCACAGAAAAATGCCAAACCTCGAAAATATGCAAAACTCCCAATCACATTCCTATATAAAAAAAAGATATATATTGCTTAACTTAAATTCTCACCTGGTTTACCATGTGCATCAACTTGGGGTATGTAAATTAATGCCCATAGTATTAATTACATTGGTTTTTTTATGTTAAAAACAATTTTTGACCTGACAAAGGTATAAAACTGGTTTAAATCATCAAAAACTACTAGGCAGAAAAATAAAGCCTTGCCTACTATTTTTAAACAAATTATTAGCATTAAATAGATTTATTAAAAGTTAGAACTCGCCTTGTAGATATTTATTTTTTTCGTTTTGCAAATTTTTTAACACTGAGGAATAAAAGTGTTATTTTTGTTAACATTTTCATTTTTTTTTCATATGCACAAAATAATTACTTTAACATAACACTCTGCAGAGTTAGAACTAATTACAAGTCTAGCTGATTTTTTTCCTTGTAGGATATATCACATCACTAATTTTGCACATTTATTAACACCTAAATGAATTTTTAGTTTAGAGTGCATAATGCCAAAGTTAGAAAATATTCTCTCTATTGAGGCAGGACAACAGCAAAATCATTCTATTTGAACAAGTTCGGAAACAAGACCAGTCTTACAATTTTCACATTTGGAAATTCCTTTCCACCAGATCACAGGATTGGTCATCTTTTCACTTCTTTTAAAATAGGATGGAGGGACTGGTGCTTCCTCAACTTCGTAAGAAATTATTGGAGGCAAGCACCCACTAATTCTTTCCGCCACCCATATGCGGACTGATTATTTTTGTGTGTTGATTAACCCTTCGTCCATATATTTAGCATGCAAAATGTAAGTCAAATAATAAAATAGGTTCAAAATTTGTTCTATTTATTTTTTCACCTTTTCAATATGTCATATAAGGGAACTTTCAAGAGACTAAACCAAACATAGCATGCACCAACAGTTGTAGATGTATCAAGCTAGAATATGTTGCATAATAGAAAGTTACACTATTTAAAGGACCTTACTACAGGCATTATATTATTCACATGTTAATATCAAATGTTACGTATGTTCATGCTACGTATCTTAAAAGGCTCTCTTCACACTGACTAAGCTGTCGTTTTAAATGAGTTACCTCATCGGTTGCTATAGAGTATGTGTGATCATGTGCAATGTACACACTTTTTACTTTAGACATAGGAATTTTTGTAGTGACCACCTGATCATTTTGTTGTGACATTATGTTTACAAGAATATTAAAAACTGATGGTACGGTATTATTTCTTAGTATCCTGCGCTGCTGAAGAACTTTAAAATCTGCTGGAAGCCTGGAACAAAATGTTTTGAACACAAGAGAACTGTGTTGGCTTCCAAACAGAGCCTTTCTTTTTGCCTTCTCTTTTTGTTGCAAGAACCCATTCGTGTCTTAATTTCTCATTTTTAGAGAATCTGAAATTATAGCATAAAATAGTTTCTGAAAAATAATACTGTAACCAATCAATTTTTTCTAAATACAGCATTAAGTATATTAAAAATCTAATGACGCCAAGTATTCATCTGCCATCAGCACTAAACAATATGGCATAAAAAAGGTGTTCATTTAAAAATCTACGAAAAATAAGCCAGCTGAACATATGGTTAATGACTTTTTTCACTAAAATAATGAGTATTATCAAGCAAAATAAAAACTTTATTTCGTCATTCTGCTAAAGTGCTACAGAAAATTTATGTTGCTATACTTATCAACTAGACATTATATTTCCCAGCCACCAGCAAAAAAATTTACCTAGGAATTTCACCCCATAATGAGCATAGAGTTTTATCAGAGTAGCACAACCCACCAAAAAAAACAAAAAAAAACTGCTAGGAGCACATTGGAGCATAGAGAACATTGATGATGCTTTTCACTTGTGTGAAGAAGCATATACCCTGAAAAATGACCTTCATGAGCAAGTTGTTTGGAGCATACGTCACATTCCTGAAGTTTTCACAAAGGTGAAGAAGCATATGCGGTGAAAGATCACTTTTATGAACAAATTGTATTGAGCATTCATGCTGATGAATGCTCAATACAAAAGATGTTTGACTTTTGTGAAGTGGCATGTCTTGCATTAAACCTTTAATAAAATAACTGTCAATGTTTTGTTCGAACTATTGCAATGTTCATTTACATAGTGTAATTAATATTAATTAACTAGACTTTAACGCTATTTCTAATTAACAGGTGTTTTTTTTTTTTTTTTTTTTTTTTTTTTTTGATTGGAGGTTTAACGACCACCGTGAGCAACTCAATGAGCTATAAGCAGTCACCCGTCCCTAAAGGAAGAGAGCCAGTGCCGTAAGACAAACACAACATCCATGCCTGACCGGGATTCGAACCCGGACCCCTTTCGGACAAATGATCAGAGGCCAGCGTCTTAGACCACTGCGCCACCGGGGCGGCAATTAACAGGTGATATATTACACTATGATAAATCTTACACACTACCAGTGGGTCAACTTCATATTGGACAGACATTTTAAAATTCGTAAAACTGACTACAAAAACTCACTTGTGAAAGGGTATCCCACTTTGTTTAATCTTTTCATTATCACGAGCACTGCAATTTATCGCCGAACACGCTTTGACCATATTGGATATCTCATATAACATACATATATATCACAGAACCATGCACAGCCCTTTCTCAAGCCGCTCAAACTGACCCGCTCAAACTGACCCGCTCAATGTGGCTCGTTGATGCTACATCGTAAGAGTGTTACACAAATAGCGGGCAGCCAATCTAGTCCTTTATATGATATCTGTGGATACTTAATACTTGTTAAAACATAACCATAATTAAACAATCCAATATTTGTTTGTCTATTGACGTCATCAATGTGCAGGCCGTGCCATCTATTAACAGATCTGAACATTACTCAAAGAAAAATGATTGATTTTTAATATAATTATGGTTATGTTTCAGCAAGTATTAAGTATCCCATGCTATAACTTAAAGTTCGTTTTATCGATGTGCAAATTTTCATCCTTGGGAATTTTTTTTTTTTTTGGTTGTAGGTTTAACGACCACCGTGAACAACTCAATGGGCTATAAGCAGTAGCCCGTCCCTAATTTAAGGTCACTGGTTTCAGGGAAGGGAGAGAGCCAGTGCCGTAAGACAAACACAACATCCATGCCTGACCGGGATTCGAACCCTGACCCCTTACGGACGAATGATCAGAGGCCAGCACCTTACACCACTGCGCCACCGGGGCGGCATATCCTTGGGAATACATTAATTGCGAAGAAAATGTGTAAAGAAATTTTACCATTGGAAACAAGGCAGAGATTTTAGGTGGAACCACCTTAAAGACCACGATGTATGATAGTGTTAAAGACCATAGCATGCAACGTGAATCTTGGCATTCCTAGGGGAGCGATGACGTCATACTAACACGTGAGCTTCAGTTTTACGAAAAATTAAAGACGCACGTGTTCTTCTGCGCGTACGAAAGACGTAATATATGTATATATATATTTCCATTTCTCCAAGACACGAGCTTCTACAAATGGCTTACAGTTAACATGACGTCACAAATACGTCATCGAGGATATCTTCCTTCTCGATAGGTAGCTCTCGTACGTGCGTTTCACAGTTTAGTTTGTGCTACTGCTTCTTCTCAACTCGACACCCGTGCAGTCTGGAACACTGTGACTACGCCATTGTAAAAGAAATAATTTAGAATTCGACCGAGCAGCTATTGCCTAATAGCTGATTAAATCTGTCTTTTTTATGAAAGAAATATTATTTATATTCTAAACTTTTTTTTTTTTTTGATTGGAGGTTTAACGACCACCGTGAGCAACTCAATGGGCTATAAGCAGTCGCCCGTCCCTAATTTAGGGTCACTGGTTCCAGGGAAGGGAGAGAGCCAGTGCCGTAAGACAAACACAACATCCATGCCTGACAGGGATTCGAACCCGGACCCCTTACGGACGAATGATCAGAGGCCAGCGCCTTAGACCAGTGCGCCACCGGGGCGGCATTCTAAACTTCTGGGCCCTAAGTAATGCTAAAGTATTCTGCATCGGTCTTATAAAAAAAAAAAAAAAAAAAAAACCCGTTGCAATAACTTCGAGTTGGTGACATTCGGGGAAGTTTTTCCACTTGCGTTCATGATCGAGAGCGTTTCAGAAATTGAGCCAAATGCTTGACGCTACAAAAAATTTTGTTTCGCTGTTTGTCGTTGCTATTCGTAAGCTGCTCCTCTCTGACGTCACTGAGGAACATCGCATACACGACCATTGAGGACATTTCCAAGTCAAGTCAAGTCGTATTATATATTGATTTGGACGACGGTTTAGTGAAATCTGAATATCGAGCGGCATTGTGATTGTTTCTTTTGCCATTACTGTTCGATTCTTCGTGATTGTGGAATAATTAGGTTGCAGAAGAGTTTGCGGTAATGCGATATTCTGCGAAAAGATTCATAAGGAGAATGCAAGGAAGGAATAACATCGATGATGGTCGAGGTAACCTGGATTACGTTAAAGAACGCTTGAAAAGTTTAAGCGACCCATATAATCAGCAGTCAACAGAAGAGAATTCGCCGAAGAAATTTACCGGAAGGTCTAGACTTTTTGTTGGAAATTTGCCCCCTTCGATTACGGATGAGGACTTTAAAAAGCTATTTGAACAGTACGGCGAGATTGCGGACGTGTTCTTAAATAAACAGAAAGGATTTGGCTTTGTTAAAATGGACACTGTAGACAGCGCCCATGCTGCAAAATCTGCCCTTGATTATACATATAAAAATGGCAGACATCTCCGAATAAGGTACGCCGCCCATGGAGCAGCACTAAAAGTTCAGAATCTTTCTCCTTGGATATCCAACGAACTATTAGAGACAGCTTTTTCGGTATTTGGTGAAGTGGAGAGGGCTATTGTTATTGTTGATGGCCGTGGTCGTTCAGTAGGTGAAGGCATTGTCGAATTTTCAAGGAAATATGCAGCTCAGTTAGCTCTAAAGGTATGCACGGATGAATGCTTCATGGTCAGCAGTTCTCCTCGCCCTTTATACGTCAGACCTGCAGAACAGAGAGACGACGTAGATGGTCTTCCAGAAAAATATCTCCAAAAGATGAACCATAGGTATCTGCAAGAACGAAAAGCGTTACCACATTTTGTCAAACCTGATACTTTCGAGTATGAACTGGCTAATAACTGGAAGCAGCTGTATGAGCTTGAGAAACAGAAGAGGGAAACCCTTGAAAAAGAAATACAGGAAGGAAGAGATGCACTCGACGAAGTAATGAAATATTCTATTTATGAAAGTGAAGCCAACTTGTTCAACAGTTTGCGCCACGCAAAACAACAGGGTAACTTCAATAAAAGCGAGAGAGGAACATACCGTCAATTTAAAAGTCGGGAGGGTGTTCGTCACCAGCAAGAAATGATGTTTAGGAAACATCAAGAAGAAATGGCACGCGGAAGACGTGGACAAGTAAGCAACATGCTGTCTCAGGAGGCTGCTACAGGACACATGGAAGGCAACAATAGATATTCAGCAACTGTGCCCAATGATCAAGTGATGCGCCAAGATTCCACTTACGAACAATATGATGAACCTGATCCTAGTGACATGATGCAGAGTGAATTAATAGAAATTCATTCGCAAAGCACTTTTTTCGACCAACCACAGCAGATGGGTTCTGCATTTTTTTCAGCCTCTGATCCTATTAATAACATGGTTCAACCTCAAGGAGGTGGTTACATGAATGGGAACCACGACATGCTACCTAAAATGACAGAAAATATGGAAGAGTATCCAATGGAAGCCAAGAGGCGGCGATTCTAAATTACTGAAATTCGATTGTATTCATCTGCCATGCGTGCTAGACTTCAGAGTTGGTTTTTATTTTATTTTATTTTATTTCATTTTCCTTCTGTTGTTATGCAGCAAAAGAGCTGACATTTTGGTGTTCGAAAATCTGTTAACGAGAGTTCTGTTTTAAACGTTAATTTGTGTTAGACTTTGCAAAATGCATTAGTTCTGAATCTGATTTACGATAAAATTCAAACGATGACTTTTCATGCTGTGTGAAAATTTGATTGAGCGGCACCAGAGTAGGACTCTAATGAAGGAAAAAATCAAAAGAAAAAAACATACCAAAGATCAATCCCACCCCCAAATAGCAAATTTGAGCCTTTTGCATGGGCCTAGTATTGAGCTCAGAGAGCATTGCTATTCGGATATCAACTCAAAACTGCTGTAAATAATCAAAAGCATTAGCAAGAATATTGTAAAGATCCAAAGAAGTTTAGGAAATAAATGTTTCCGTTTCCCGTTGCTGTGCTTCTTATGAAAACTAGTTTTACTGTATTCAGTATAAAGCCGAATAAACGTAAGAATATGTAGGTGGAAGATCACGGTTTTGTAAAAAACATTGCCAATGAATCTCATGTGTGTGTTTTAGGTATGTTTTCTATTGTTTATTCATACTAATGATTTTATAGTCATCGCACAAAAGAAATATTTTAATTTTAAGGCTGGATTACCAAATCAGAACGCTTTCAAGTAGTTCCCGATTTCGAGTGTATTGTTCCGCTTTGTTTGCGTAGAACCTGATCACACCCAACGTGAAAAAAAGTAGTTCACGATACGGAATTTTTATTACTATTTTCATCGAAATAAATTCTAGCGTAATGGAAATAATTATAGGTATTTATTTTATTATGAAAAATAATGATACATTTATTTCATATCACAGATTTATACATCATATTCCACGAAGAATCATGACGCAACGATCTTTTTCATATAGTGTGATAGCACGAAATTAATGTGTCCAACCTTCATTTTTTCCACTCAGTAGAACGAAGTACTTCAATGGACTATTCAAACGGATCTAAATTTTGTATTTTTCAAAATCACCGGAATCAATATTCCCTTAGGCTGCCGGTCAATAGTTCTTTCGATTTGGAAGTATAGATTCTGAGATCTTGCTTGACAGCACTAATTGGACTCGATACTTTCAGCAATCGCGATCAATTCCACAACGGCATAATTTGCAAAAACCGAATAAATACTACCAAAAAAATGAGGCGTCAATCTTAGCCATTTTGACTTTCCGAAGAAAAATTGCAAGTAGTTTTACATAAAAAAAAAAAAAAATACCGCTAGCTCCGGTTAACAAAAAAAAAAAAAAAAAAAAAAATTGTACAATTATTCGATATATTTTCTTCACACAATATATTTGCAAATAAAAACAGTCATTAAGATATCTATTATAATGAAATTCTAAAAAAGAAAGTATAAAATCTATCGTGAACGCTGGGGGGATCAGTTTCTGTGTAAACGAAGCAGAACGAAACACCCAAAATCAGGAACTACTTGAAAGAGTTAAATTCGGAAGTCCTGCAAATTTTAGTGTTTCGTTGCATGTAACTTAATACCAGGGGTGCAGTAATTGGAACAAATTAGGCTGGCCTTCGGATTATCAACGAATCAAGTAGTTCCGTGTGGCATTCCGCTTTGTTTCAATAACACCTACTAACGTCCACTATCACGGGCATAGGATCTAGCACGTCTGCTGTAGAATAACAACGAAGCATAACAAAAACTAATCGGAGTGCTTCTTTAAGGAAGAAAATATAATTGCAGCTTACGTATATGTTTCTTGAACTGTGGGCACTTAATGATGTAGATTAAGAAAAGGCGAGAAAAAAAAAAAAAAAGCTGGGTTCTCATGAAAACCTCACAAAAGAAACTGCACCTCTGCACTTATTTATTATTCAGTATTTAAATCCCTGAAATGGCAATGGGCTGGACATACTGCCAGAAGGACAGATCATCGATGGACAGCCGAAATTTTAGATTGGATTCCAAGGGACAGGAAAAGACCCAGAAGAAGACCACATGGGAGATGGGTGGATGAAATTCGAAAGTATGCAGGGGTGACATGGAGGAGACTGGCACAAGACAGACCGTTGTGGAGGAATCTTGGGGTACAGTGCCTAGAAGAATTTGGGGAGACCTTCGTCCAGCAGTGGATTGATAATGGTTGACAATGATGATGATGATGATTTCATGTAATATACGTATTTGTGATTTACTTTTGCATCTCTTGAATATTAAACTGTGTGCACTTAATGACGTAGATTAACAACAAGCGAGGGAAAGAAAGCAAAGGTTCTCATAAAATCTTAATAAAAAAAGCCAAAAAAAAAAAAACCACTTCTAGTATTTATTATAGTTTAACATTCTAAAAACTAAATCTTATTCTGGCTATTCTTCCGCAGACGGGAGCACGGCTCATTTCTAACGTCTAAGACAGCGGAACGCTAGCACAGCTCTGCGAACATGGACTGGAAGCATCAAGCTACTGTTTTCGATGTGGCAACGGATCTGTTTTTTTTTTGTTTTTGTTTTTTTCTCAAGCCGACCATGGTTTCGCTGGGTATTGACCTAGCTTCATCAGGACGAATGGCTCGTAAATATTCAAATTGTATATGACATCATAAATGGTGTTTACAGTCACGTGCTTTGGTTAGATGCTTCCACGCGTTTGATAGGAATGGCGTGGATGTCATGTCATTAACAAGTTGCGAAGACCTCTGATATATATGGAAAGCTTCCAAAATATCAAGTTTGGAGGTTGAATCTGGCTTTTCAATAAGTTTTGCTTCCTCAAAGAGAAATCTGTGGTCCTTTTCGTACCAGTGTTTAGCCATCGATGACTTCTTTTGGTCACAATTCCGAATGTAGGTCTTGTGCTCCTTCAATCGAAAACGCAAGGCTCTACGGGTCTGTCCTACGTACGAAGCGCCACATTCACATGGAATTTGATAAATTCCCCACGAGTTTTTGTCTTCAACACAGTCCTTTGATCCTAAAAATCTCATTTTGTTTATGGATTTAAAAATCACCTTAAAATTAAAGGTTTTGACAATTTTTGTAATTTTGAAGGCAATGTCACGGGAAAATGGGATAATGGCAAAATTCTTTCGCAATGGGCGCATCACAGGAGTTAATGTAGAGATGGACTTTGGTTTCCGGAATTTTGTCAGAGCCTTGTCCATAATGGAAGGGTTATATCCTCGCTGTATTGCAACACGTTTAAGGAAATAAAGTTCTTTTTCCAAACTGTCCTTATCTGAACATATACGTATCGCGCGATATACGCATCTATAAAAGGCACTGAGTTTTTGTTGATAAGGGTTCAGTTTGTTTGTTTTTTAATAAAAAACAAACTGAAACCTTCATACGCCCGTTGTGCGAGATTCTATGCTCTCCCTAAAATACATAAATCTGGAATTCCTTTCCGACCTATAGTAAGTAATATCGGCACAGAAGCATATAAATTATCGAAATTCTTATCTTCAAAATTATCTACCTTGACCACTCCAAACGAAACATCTGTGAAAAATTCTATTGAGTTTACCAATCGACTCAAACTACATCCCTACGTAGATCAACTAATGCTATTCTTTGATGTGGTATCTATGTTCACCAATGTTCCAGTAAAAGGAGCTCTGGAATCTCTAAAATCAAGTCTTGTAGAGCAACATTACAGCCAACCTGAAGTTGAGGAAATAACAAGACTAGTGAACATTTGCATAAAACGGAACAGATTTACCTTCCGTGGAACGTTTTATGAACAGATGGAAGGTCTAGCCATGGGCAGCCCACTGTCACCTATATTATGTGAAATCTACATGCGTCGATTTGAAGAAAAACTTTTCAAACTTGTGAAATTTGACTTATAGATACGATACGTAGACGATACCTTCATTCTATGGAAGGGAAAACATTCTGAAATTCCGGAATTAGTCAAACTTATAAATTCCATTGATCCTCACATTCAATTCAGCTACGAGTCTGAAAATAACGGATGTCTACCATTCCTTAACGTCTTGGTAACTCGTTTGAATCAATCTCTCGGAACCACAATTTATCGGAAGCCTTTTGCTATTTTTTCACCTCCACATGTCAAGTCTAATCACCCTTATCAACAAAAACTCAGTGCCTTTTATAGTTGCGTATATCGCGCGATACGTATATGTTCAGATAAGGACAGTTTGGAAAAAGAACTTTATTTCCTTAAACGTGTTGCAATACAGCGATTATATAACCCTTCCATTATAGACAAGGCTCTGACAAAATTCCGGAAACCAAAGTCCATCTCTACATTAACTCCTGTGATGCGCCCATTGCGAAAGAATTTTGCCATTATTCCATTTTCCCGTGACATTGCCTTCAAAACTACAAAAATTGTCAAAACCTTTAATTTTAAGGTGATTTTTAAACCCATAAACAAAATGAAATTTTTAGGATCAAAGGACTGTGTTGAAGACAAAAACTCGAGGGGAATTTATCAAATTCCATGTGAATGTGGCGCTTGGTATATAGGACAGACCCGTAGAGCCTTGCGTTTTCGATTGAAGGAGCACAAGACCTACATTCGGAATTGTGACCCAAAGAAGTCATCGATGGCTAAACACTGGTACGAAAAGGACCACAGATTTCTCTTTGAGGAAGCAAAACTTATTGAAAAGCCAGATTCAACCTCCAAACTTGATAGTTTGAAAGCTTTCTATATATATCAGAGGTCTTCGCAACTTGTTAATGACATGACGTCCACGCCATTTCTATCAAACGCGTGGAAGCATCTAACCAAAACACGTGACTGTAAACACCATTTATGATGTCATATACAATTTGAATATTTACGTGCCATTCGTCCTGATGAAGCTAGGTCAATACCCAGTGAAACCATGGTCGGCTTGAGAAATTAAAAATAAATAAATAAATAAATAAACATTTGTGACAACTACGTTGTATTATCTTAATCTATATATAATCGTCACAAGACTGTAGTCGTTGAGATAAAGAACGGATCTGTTGTTGTTTACATTCGAATATAAACATTATGTGAAGTGGAAAAGTGGTTATCTTTGTATTCTGTGCGTACTGTTTTTATTTCATCATGATGACTGACATTGCTTTCATCAAAGAAAATATTTCGTGGGCTACATGAAAAACAATAACTTGAGATATTGAAAAAGAACTAAAAAAAAAAGAATGAACTTTACCGCTATATACATTCGGATACTGATAAAACAAATTTACTTTCATATTTACATGTAATATTTTAGTTCGTATTACAAATATATAGAAAAGACAATTTCAAAACAATAGCATCGACGTTCATTGCCATTCGTGATTTATTATTTGAAACATTTCTTCGAAGACATCTGTGCTCCTGGCATAACATTCCCTCCGGAAAATGAATTCCATCAATCGATCAACTAGATTGCCTTTATGTACACCTTGTTTCATTATGCTAATTTTTAAATGTCTCCAAAAACATGCTGTTTGCGTTCGAATGTAAACAACAACAAATCCATTGCCACATCGAAAAGAGTAGCTTGATGCTTCTAGTACATTTTCGCGGAGCTGTGCTCTAGTGTTCCGCTGTCTCTTAGCTGTGAGAAATGAGCGGTGCTCCCGTCTGCGGAAGAATAGCACTTATTCTTTACAAATAGCTGCTTAAAAGTGCAGAAATTACTCCAGTCTAAAAAATAGTAATAATAATAATACTGTAGAGAACGCAATGTGCCTCAGCACTACTTTCTTTACCCCATGATGGTGGGCGTTAGCAGGTGTAATCAAATCGGAGCGACACGTGGAACTACTCCATGCGCTGTTAATCAGAAAGCTAGCCGCGAATTAAGGATGAGGAGAATAAAGAGACAACATAGAGATGAATTAATGCAATTACACAGCAGCATTAAAAGTAGATGCACATTACTTATTTTCTGAAAAATTCCGGATTACCGAAATATCAAAGTGTCATGGTATATGTTGCAGAGTAACCACCGTGGAAAATTTACAAGAAAAGAAAAGTGCATTGGGCATCCGATTATCAGCTCTTCAAGCATTTACGCATAGTATTCCGCTGTGTGTACTAAAGGCCTGAGTACATCAAGGGACATAAAAAACTAGCTCCGCCGCT
The DNA here is from genome assembly GCA_039090855.1 of Macrothele yani. Taxonomy (NCBI): domain Eukaryota; kingdom Metazoa; phylum Arthropoda; class Arachnida; order Araneae; family Macrothelidae; genus Macrothele; species Macrothele yani. The sequence goes on along the minus strand of CM076993.1, from coordinate 83,573,213 downwards.
AAAGAAAGAGAGTAAAAACATAGGAGTAAAAGAATTAGTATTCAGAGTGGTATTTTTCTAAATAGAATATTGTTGGTCTTCAGACTAAGAACGCTTTTCAAGTAGTTTCCTACTTCGTGTGTATCGTTCCGCTTTGTTTATATAGAACCTGCGCACACCCAGCATGAAACGTTAAAGGAAGTAGTTCACGACACAGACATTTCTTACTTTTTGCTAGTAAACCATAGGTACAATAATAATAATGCGCATTTATATCATATAGATGATTTATGCACATCATAATTCGATACAGAATCGAAATAAAACGTACTTTCCTTTGGGTGAAAGCTTTCCCATGCATTCTTTCCTTCGGATCTGCTGGTAGTACTTTCGTAAATAGCAGAAAATTATTACCTTTGTCAAAAAAAAAAAAAAAAAAAAAGAAAAATTCCACTCAGCGCAACAAATCACTTTATTAGCCCCCAGTCATAGTTTCCACAACTCATAGAAACGAAAAAAAAATTGACTGAATCATCACTTAACAATTTTAACTTCACACACACACAAAAGATGGACTCCGAACAAGCAAAATAACAAGAAAATTGATGAAAAAATCCGTTTTATCGGTGTATACTGATAAACGGATTTTACTGATATAGTAAACAATCAAGCTTTCACCACAAAACATGTCGCTTTGCGAAAGCTTGCTTGTGTACTATATCAGTATACACCGATTAAACGGATTTTTTCATCGTTTTTCTTGTCGTTTCCGGTGTATCTACCCATCGTTTGTTAATATACAAGAAAAATAAGTCTATTATTCGATAAATTTCGATAAACTTTATGAAATACATTTTAAAAAGTCATTAAAACGTCTAATACAGTATATTCGGTTATTTGGGATGTATGTTAACCGGAGTAGCCGTTTATTTGGGACAATTCTCGAAGAACATTCGAAGTTAGCTCTTTGCGGTGAAGCTTCGCATATGGGGCAGCCGCTTAATTGGGTCGAAGTTTTCTAGCCCCGATGTGTCCCAATCAAGGGTGCAACTAGCTGGAGGCCCAAAAGGGCCTCGCCCCCTCGAAATGATTTAATTTTCCGTTAAGATGCGACTTACATTAGAAAAAAAAAATGCTTTTATGTAACAAAAATGGGGTGTTCTTCCGACGCGTTGAACATCGCGAATCCCACCTACAACACTGCGTACAACGTTGTTATCGCCGTAAATGACGAAGCGTCTGTATGTTGAATTAAGATGGTGTGCTGGAATTTTTTCAGGTTGTGAACTGAAGTTGTCAAAGACAGTGTGACGTACTCCAGAGGTGAAAACATGTGTCAAGGTGACAAATCTGCAGCGAGACATTCCGCCCGCGTAGCTCAGTTGGGAGAGCGACTTACTCCGGAGTGAGAGGACACGGATTTGATAGTCATTACGGATAAACTTGTGTTTTCATAACAGGCAAACATGCTTTACGCGGTGTGTGAAGGAAGGTTTAATCCCTGTGACAGGGAAATGCACAGGAGGGCACGACATAGAATTCTATTCCAAAAAGCATGGACTTGGAATGTTCAGGTGTCCGAAGTAACATATGGCCATCGTGGAGAATCTGCCTCTAGGGCACGAGGAACCTGGTTTGCTAAAACAATATTGTCTCATCAGAAGGAATTGTTAATAACACACAGCTTTGCTTGTAATTTAGACTGTGATTCGACTGTAAGGGAGACGTCCATTCACGATGGCTTGAAAACTTCCTCGGAAGCAGTAAGTGACTGGTATAACTACTGTAGAGAAGTAATAAATGCGCAGATATTGCAATTTGTGGAAAAGAAGGGACAGATTGGAGGAATTGGGAAAACAGTTGAGATTGATGAGACAAAAACTGGAAAGAGAAAAAAACTATGTTGGAATGTGTGTGGAGAGAACTTGGGTCCTTGGAAAGATTGAAAGAGATACAAATCATTCCGACTGGAGATATGCTCGGAGAACAAACGTTCCGCGGAACATCATCTCCCCATCAAAAAAAAAAAAAAAAAGGTATATAGCAAAGGGAACAATAATTTTTGATCAGTGGAAGGCCCATGCCCATTTCACTGAAGATATATGTTTTATCCATGAAACTACGAATCACTGAATTTTTTTGACCCAGAATCCGGTGCTCATACTCAAAACATTGAGTCTTAGTGGCGTGCATTAAAGTGATTCGTGTCTAAAGGAGGTGTTCTTAAATAAGATCTGGCTGGCCGACTTCTGAAATATCTCTTTAGAAGGAACTTCAGAATGAATAAAACTGAAGTTTTCCAAGAATTGTTAGCCATCGTCGAAAACACTGACTGGAATATGGAAATGATTTCTAATGAGCACAGGGTAAGTCCCCCTAGTTGTACTGAAACACACAGAAAGGTGTCGAGTCTGTAGAATATGGGATTAAAAATTTCCCTCTGATACTACGGAATCATTGCTCTTGTGCTTAACGATGTTCTTAAAATGCTCGCCTATATGAATATTATGTGTCTCATTGTGTTTTGCCTAGACCCATATGTAATTAGAGGAAAGAGCTAGCCAAATGGCAAACTGCAGCATCTCATAATTTCAAAGTTTTACGCACAAGCGTCTCACCAGGGGTCTCTTATTACCCGCAAAACTCACGTCGGCCTACATGAATTTTGAATTGTTGTTGTGCGTTTTTAAGTGTGAATATCTCTGCAACTTAAAAATCACAATTAGTGATTTTTGTTTTTCCACTTGCATCGTTCGATGCTGTGTACTATTCTGTGTTTCAAACAGTCGTGATAAAAAAAAGAAAATAGCAGATAAAGTATTTTTTCACGAATTTCCGACGAACGCAAATAGTAAAACATGTAGGATCTACGCAATTGGTCACCAAGGTTTGCCCTAAATTTTATAAATAGTTTCATAATGCCATTAATTTCCAAAACCTTTAAAAGTTCGAAACGTTTTCTACAAGTTATGAGCGATGGAATGATGCATTTTAAGCTCACTAATCCTTCAATAACAAAGAAAAATGGGCTTAAAATTTAAAATTTCTGTCCCTCATATTTGACAAATTCACAGAGAACAGTTATTTGTATTGGTAAAATATTATAAGTTATACCCAGAAAAGTAAGTTTCATAATTGTATTGATAAATATTATAAACTGAATAGCAATTGAATTAGAGATACTTGTCTAGTAACGTGTAGCACCACCTTTCGCCCTGATGACGGCGGCGATTCGTCTCGGCATGGACTCGACAAAACACCGGAAGCGTTGGGAAGCCATACGGATCCACGACTACTGAACAAGCTCCCACAGTTCACGAATATTTGATGAAGGGGAGTCAGAGCCTCTAACATATCTCTCGATGGCATCCCAGATGTGCCCGATGGGATTGAGGTCAGGTGACCTAGCTGGCCAAGGAAGCGAGGTCACTTCGGTGGAGTGTTCATCCAACCATTCCGATACAATTCGGGAGTGAAGGCACGGTGCATTGTCTTGTTGCGGGATGAGGTCCCCAGTGGGATGTTGAAGACGTACAAAGGGGAGCAAATGGTCGTCCAGGATATCCCGGTAACGTTGACCCGTGAGGTACGATGTCACACGTACCAGGGGTACCATTTTAGTCCACCTAAACAGTCCCCAGACGAGAATGCCACCCCCACCAGCTTGAAGAGTAACCTGCTGGCAAGAAAGATCCATGGCTTCATGTGGTTTGCGCCGTACTCGTATCCTGCCATCCCCATGTATCAACGTGAATCTCGACTCATCAGTCCAGGCAACATTTTTCCACATGTCTAGGGTCCAGGGGCGATGTTCCCGCGCCCATGCTAATCTTTGCACCCTGTGATGTGCGGTCAGCAGCGGTACCCTCGTGGGACGATGGCTTCTGTACCCCATAGCGAGGAGATGGTTCTGGATGGTGTGACTGCTTACACGTTTTTGTGCACCAGCGTTAAATTGCAGAGTGATTTCTTGTACTGTGGCCCGTCTATCCGCTGTTAGAATGCGAGCTAGCCGACTATGACCTCGCTCATCCACACGCTGTTGTCCACGGCATTTGGCCCTTGCAGGGATGGTTTTGCCGGATTCGATGTACTCACGGTGCACCCGTGACACAGTGGCTCGTGAAAATCCCCGTGCCTGCACGGTTTCCGTAATGGAGTGACTCATTCGTCGAGCCCCGACAATTTGCCCACGATCAAATGCGCTTAGATCCTTCGTCTTACCCATACTGCGTCCGAATCTTACTGATTCCCGTCGCACCACTTTTTATATTGTCGGATTGCTGCATACGTCACGTCGTTTCCGTTTACAGGGCCACCCACAGCGCCACATTTGCAAAACGCCAGCTGTCTCTAATTCAATTGCATTTCAGGGTAAGTAGACTTCAAAAAGGTAAGTTTCTACGACAAATTCCAAACACACCTCAATACGGCGAGGGCGTGAATTGTGAGGTTTGTGCGTGTAACTAGAGTCACCATGCGGTCACTTCTGTCGTAACTCAAACAGAAAAACGGGACGCTTTTTCGGCGTCATTTTGCCTTTGAGCAGGTCTTACCTCTAATCACATGTGGTTCTAGGTTTTGTTGTAGGTGGGATTCGCGATGATTCGCGTGTCGGGAGAACACCCACAAAATGCATCTCAACTGACATTAGGAAATAATGCTTTACTTTTTCTTCTGTTTTTCATTAACTTTTATTCTGTCCTGACGGTTTTCAAAAACTTACATATTTCTCCCCCCCCCTCCAAAAAAATAATAATTCTACATACGCCCCTGGTCCCAATTAACCGGAATGTGGTAAAATTCTAAAACAAAATCCGTATCTGTTTTTGCCGTTTCATGCTGGGTGTGAGCAGATTCTATGAAAACAAAAGGGTACATACGAAGTCTGGAACTATGACGGCGGATCGTAAAGTAACGTACAGTTGCTGTTTTTTTGGCAACAGTTTAATAGATAGGCAAAACAAAACATATACACAGTGAAACTACATCTTTAGCTATTTTTCAACATAAGAATCAAGACGATGGAGACATTTATCCGAGCGTGGTACCAGTTTTCATAAAAGTCGTATAAAAGTTCGTTTTCTGGGCGTATAGCCACCTGCGGAAAACCTATTTGACTTCGTCAGCCGAAACGAAGCGTTGGCCCCTGAGGTATCTTTTCAAGGGACCAAGCAGATGAAAGTCCGCAGGAGCCAGGTTCGGACTGTACGGTGGGTGCTGGAGTAACTCACAGCCAAATTGCGCAATTTTGTCACGAATGTGTTGTGCAACATGTGGCCGAGTGTTGTCATGAAGCAGTCTGACGTTTGTAGCGTCTCTGTTGGGTCTCTAGTCATAAAAGTTGGGTCTCTTGTCATAAAGGTTTTGGGTCTCTTCTCATGAAGGTTTTGGGTCTCTTGTCATAAAGGTTTTGGCATTCACAATGGTCCCCTCTGGGTGAAAACTCCACCAGGAGAAGGCCATGCATGTCCCAGAACACCGTCATGAGAACTTCTTGTGCAGATTGGGTTACTCTGAATTTTTTTGGTGGCGGGAAGTCAGAATGTTTCCACACCATACTGCACTTCCTTGTTTCGGGAGTGTAGTGGTGCTCCCAGCACTCATCGATCGTCACTACACCTTCCAGAAATGCATGTCCTTCTTCTGCGTAACGCATCAAGTGGTCCAAGGATGACGTCATTCTCTGTCCCTACTGGTCTTCTGTCAAGTTCTTGTGCACCCATCCTGCACTGACCTTGCGAAATTGCAATTTGCCATACATAATATCGTTCGCTATACCGTACGAAATGTGAACTTCTGTGCCAATGTGAGCAGATGGATCGGCCGGTCACTTAGAATCGTCTGTTCAGTCCTCTCACAGTGGCAGATGATGGCGCGGTTACAGGTCGATCGGAACTGTGCAAATCAGTAAGGTTACCACGGCCGTCTGCAAAGGAACTGAACCCTCTGGAGATGTTGGTGCGGTTCAGCCAATCACCACCATACACTCCGATCATTTTTTTGTGAATTTCTGTCGACGTTTTCCGTTTAGCACACAAAAATCGGACTACATCTCGCTTCTATTCATTCGTAGACGACGCTAACAAACGTGACATCTTTGTGCCGTCGTTCACACTGTCTTTCACCACGGCGACACCTGATCCAACCAAAGTCGTCTGTAGGGTGATATTCAAACTCGTTGTCTGCCAAACTGCAACCTGCAAAGAAAAAAATTGCTGTGCGTTACTTTTCGATCCTCTTTGGTACTTCAAAAGCACTCTTAATCAGAAGACATAATTTCTTCCATTCTGTTGACTGAATTACTTTAATTCCTGGGAGGGATTGGAATGCTACATTCAGCACATACATCGAAAAAAGAATTCCAAGAACCAGTACGTCAAACAGTGAGACGAAATATGGATTCGCAGCTATTGCTTTTGCGTCCTCTAAGTAGTTATATAATTACCGATTATGTACTTTAAAACATATGATTTTAATGCTATCTCTTCGACATATTATACATTTATAAATAATATAATTCCTCCCGATCGCTTCTTACGAAAAAACATACACAACCTTTTGAACTAATTGTTACAATTACAGGAAGGAAAAAACAGTAAAAAAAGGCCATTCTACAAGAAGAATTCAAAGCTGTCGAAGCACGGTAAGTTTTCATGAAGCAGCCAAAGCACATATCATCATCACCATTGTCAACCATTATCAATCCACTGCTGGACGAAGGTCTCCCCAAGTTTCCTCCACAACGGTCTGTCTTGTGCCAGTCTCCTCCATGTCACCCCTGCATACTTTCGAATTCCATCCACCCATCTCCCATGTGGTCTTCTTCTGGGTCTTTTCCTGTCCCTTGGAATCCAATCTAAAAGTTCGGCTGTCCATCGATGATCTGTCCTTCTGGCAGTATGTCCAGCCCATTGCCATTTCAGGGATTTAACTCTGATCATGACGTCTTCCACTCTTGTCATTTTTCGGATCCACGAGTTCCTCTTCTTATCTCTCCTGGTTACACCAAGTATGCACCTCTCCATGCTTCTTTGAGTTGTCTGCAGCCTTTGTATGTCTCTTTTAGTTAAGGTCCACGTCTCTGCACCATACGTAAGCACTGGAGGGATGCATTGATCAAACACTTTTCTTTTAAGACATAATGGCATATTGCTCTTGAAAATTATGCTGTTTCTTTCAAAAGCTCTCCACGCAAGTTTTGTACGCCGATTAATTTCTTCATCAATGTGACCCTCACTTGATATCTGCTGTCCAAGATAAACGTACGTGTCTGTTGTCTCCAACTTTTCTCCATCAATCGATAAATCTTCATTTCTTGTAAAAGCATTGAACATCACTTTTGTCTTCTGAAAGTTCATTTTTAACCCCACTTCTTTACTCTTGTCAGCAAGTTCCTGGATCATACTCTGCAGCTCTGATGGGCTAGTTGCAAAAATGACTACGTCATCAGCAAAACGAAGGTGGGTTAGATAATCTCCATTAATCTTTATCCCCTTGTTTTCCCAGCTCAGTGACTGAAAAACACCCTCCAATGCGGCATTAAAGAGCTTCGGAGATATGGTGTCACCTTGTCTCACTCCCTTTCCAATTTTTATGTGTGTTGTATTTTCAAACAGCCTAATCTTTGCACTTGCATTTTCATAGATGTTATTAATAATATTAATGTATGCATCTTCAATACTGCAGGTTTTCAGAGCCATTGTAACTGCTGATGGTTTCACCGAATCAAAGGCTTTTTCATAATCGATAAAAGCCATGCACAATGGAAGTTCATATTCCCTCGCTCTTTCAATTAGTTCTCTCAGCACGTGGATATGATCTATTGTGCTGTAGCCACTCCTGAATCCAGCTTGTTCTCTCGGTTGAGCCATGTCCAGTGTTACCTTCAAGCGGTGTGAAAGAATTTTAGTGAAGATTTTATAAACTACTGATAGGAGGCTGATAGGTCTGTAGTTTCCGAGATCCTCAATATCACCTTTCTTATGTAGCAGGATCATTGTAGCGGTGTTCCAATCCTCAGGAATCTTTCCTTCATTAAGGCATCGAGTGAAAATTTGGGCGAGTACTGTTTCGATTTCTCCACTTGCTTCTTGTATGATGTCTACAGTAATTCCATCTTCTCCTGGAGCTTTTCTCCGCTTCATGTTCTTGATTGCATGTGCAACTTCTGCTGGAAGGACTGGAGGAACTCTGGTACTGGTATCTTTCATGATGTCTGGAGTGCATGTATCATCCCTTTCATATAATTTGGAGTAGAAATCTTTCACTCTTGTCAAAATTTCGCCTCTATTTCTTGTTACAGAACCATCTTCTTTTCTCAGTGCCATAATCTGTTTTCTTCCCTTACTGAGATGTCCCTTTGCTATCTTTAGGCTTTGGTTGTTTTCAATTGCTTTCCTCACTAGTTCACAGTTGAATTTTCTTACGTCTTCAGTGATACTTTTTCGTACTGTCTTGCATAGCTCTATATATTCCACTTTGGAAGTCACATCTTCTTTAGTTGTCCTCATCTCTCTTCTTTTTTGCATCAACATTTTGGTTTTTCCTGATAATTTGTTCACATGCAACTTGTTCTTAGACCCAGCTAATTTTGTTGCTGTTTCCATAAGAGCTTTGGTTACTTTTCTGTTAACTTCAGAGATGTCCACTTTTTCCGATGTTAGGCCTTCTAAAGCAGAGAACCTGTTCTTCAGTTCTAACTTGAAGGTATTATGGTGTTTTTTAAGGTTGGTTATGTCAATAGATTTTGTTTGTCTTATGAGCTTGCCACGTTCCAGTTTACTGTTGAGGTGCATCTTACATCTCACCAATCTATGGTCACTACCTGTGTTGAACTTGTTTAGCACACTGCAGTCTTCTATGACGAATTTTTTGTTACACATAATAAAATCAATTTCACTTGTCGTCCCATTTGGATGTCTCCATGTCCATTTCATGTGTGGCTTTTTCTTGAAGAAGGAGTTCAAGATGAAAAACCCTTCTGCCTCTGCAAACTCAACGAGAGTATTTCCACGCTGGTTTCTGTTGCCGTGACCGAATTTACCTACTGAAGTTTCATTCTGTTGCCATTGTCCTATTTTTGCATTGAAATCTCCCATAACTATTTTTAAGTGCTGCTTACCTTTATTATTTAGATGACAAATTTCCTCATAAAATTCTTCAATTTCTTCTTCAGGATGACTTGTGGTGGGTGCATAAGTTTGAATAATCTGAGCCTGGTATCTTTTCGAAAGTTAGTAACAGACAAGAACATAAATAACACATATTATGTTAATGAACACATAAATCATTGCCATTCACTACAAATTATTGTTAAAAGTTCGTTCGTAATAATTCGGATTTATTTTATTATTGAAAGTAATAATACATTTATCATAGATTTATAGATCATAATTCCATAAAGAATCATAATGAAACGAACTTTTTCATGTGGTGTAATAGCACGAAATTAATACCTCTGACATTCACTTTTTCCACTAGGGAGAACGAAGTACTTCAACGTACTGTTCAAAGAACAAAATTTTTTTGACGTAGAATTGTGTCTTAATATACGATACAGATTAGCGGTGGACGCAACATAATTCTGTGACAGATTTCAACTCGCAAAAACTCCAGGGTCATCGGGGGCGTGGCAACGGCGCTAGTAACGTTTGATAGCGCATAGATGACATTTAGTGACAATTATAAGTGGTTGGGGCCAGCGGATCAATGGCAGTTCGTGACATCCCGAAGAAGTGGATGGTCATTTTTTTGTGCTCTGCCTCGCGGGTATATTTTTGTTTTCGTTTTCAATGCTTCTGAACTAAAGGTGATTAAACATTGGTTTAGGTATGTAATTAATGTCAGCGTAGTGGACTAGTCGCGTGAATTGAAAAAATTACAATTGCAACTGTTAACAATAAGAGTAGATGATAATGTAACTGAGCTTTATTATTATCCTTTTTTAACTGATTTGCGGAATTAGCTGAAAAAACAACAACATTAAAATGCCACGAAAATGTGAAGTTGGGCGCAGAAAGGAACTGCAGAAACTGAAATGGCAGGGAGAACAGGAAACTTGTGGTCCCAAGAAACCCCGTACTACCAATGCTGAGCGCTGCAAACGCTATCGCGATGTAAACGCTATCCATTTCACTACAACAAGTCACAAGACCAGTTGGTGGTTTATACATTATCGACAGTCACATCGATTGACGATTTCTTTTTAGCCAACGCCAATAATGTCTACATTCCACCGCACGGTGGAGAATAATAATCCTAGACGGCGGGATTTGCGATCCAAACTACAAAGACTAGAATACCATTGCATGCAAACGTTTCTCTCCCTCGCCTCTTCCTATTCTTAGCGTCCCTCCTTCTCCCGCTTCTTCTATCTGAGCCGCTGCTTGCTCCCCTCTCTCGTCTCCGCTTCAAATTAATACGCACTGGCTATTCTCTATAACCGGCTCCCTATTTCTTTCCTTCTTTATCGAATGCCTCTTCTCTCTTCTCCTTTGTGCTCCTTCTCTGCTCAAGTGGCGGATGTACATCACTTGTACCTGCACTGCCCGGTCTTGCTGCCGCTCCTCTATCTCACCTTCGCCATTGCGAGCTCTTCCTGCTCTACGGACCTCCACTTCGACTCCTACCGGACTCTTCCCCGTGCTCATCCTCCGGTTCCACTTCCGCCTGTGTTCTCCTACGTGTTCGTGCTGGTGAAGCATGTGATTTATGTGTATCATCAGCAGCTTCGCAACGTTGCAACTTCGGTGTCTCCTCTCCAGGCTAGTGCTGCCCTGTTGTACCACTCCGGGACCATCTTCCCTCCAGCCTTCCGCTGGAAAACTAGTCTGCGCTTGCAAAGCACCGTGACAGTGCCTTCTTCGCCAAGTGGTCACTATCTGCTCCGTGGTTCGCAGTCACGCCTCGCTCGGTCTACCTCACGGTAGGTTAATTTCTTCTGTTGACTTTCTTTCCTCATTATGCACCTCGGTGTTCTACCAGTGACTCTCACTTCCGCCACGGACTTTGTTCCGTCTTCATTACATATCGTATATTGTCATTCAGCAATCCGGTGTATATACCTGTATATAGCTTTTTAGCCGTTTGTATTATTTTTCTTTGAGACCTCGTCCTTACCTTTCAATAAAGTGATTTTGAAACCATGCAAACGTCAGGCGATCAAGTGTTCGAAGGCCTCAATTCAACGGCTCCGGTGGATCTACGCTTTATGAATCACAATGTGCAGTCTAATGGCGCACAGTAAAGGCATCGAGAGTGGCTCTGTTTTGAGATCGGCGGACATCCTAGCGTTGAACGAAACATGGATGGATCACACGAGCGAATGGTCAAAAATATCGAGGGGATTCAAATGCGTGTCGCTGTGCAAGCGTGGAACGATAAATAGGTAGGCTGCGGGGTCGTGATTTACGACAAGGAGGATGCTGTCACAGCGGCTACGCCACACATGCTAGTCAAGTGGGATAACGGCATTACTTCGATGAAGGCAGACGTCGAAGACTACGGCGATATCTGCGCGATACGACCCAACATCAAGGGCAAGGAATGCTTGATTATCAATCTCTACTTGTCGCCACAGATCCAGGTATGTCGCCAAAGGGGTGGGATTGTGTTCTAGAGCCCAGCCTGAAATTTGCCTTGTCCACCCTGCCACCCACCCAATTCACGATGTGACATTTTTCAAATTTTTTTAACTTTAAAATACGAGTACAATCTGGACTTTGCCGAGTAATAAGTGTCGTTATAACGAAGTGAATTTCTCCGTCATTTTTATCCGCGCCGGGGTTCGAACCCGGGTCCACTCATTCCGGAATAAGTTGCTCTACCAATTAAGCTACGCGGACGATTATTCTGATTCCTATCTGCCTTTATGTCGTGTGCGTCCTGCTGGCAGGTACGTCACATCTCCTGGTACGTTACATCGTGTTTTTCGTCGTGTAGCCCTACGTATTTCCCATAGGAAGTGCTTTGTGTACGCCTTCGTAGAAAGGTTATGAAAATAGCATCCAGAGTGCCATGAAAATTCAGTTATTCTCCACTATTCCAAATCCTTAGTTTAAGCCTTTTTCTTGTTAGTATGGCCAGGGGCGAATGGACACCGTGACGTGGAAAGGACTTTACACAGGGAAGTTATTACGAACTGCTCTGCTGCTTGTTTGTGCTACTAAGTAGGAGATTCCAACACGAAAAGTGGAGTCTACTGTACCATGGCACCCCGATGGCGCAGTAGTTTAAGCGCTGGCTCTTGACTATTCTTCCGACATGGGTCTGGGTTCGAATCCCGGTGTGACATGGATGTTGTGTTTGCCATGAGAAACTGGCTCTCTTATTTCCCTGGAACCTGTGGTTCTAAATTAGAAACGGGTGACTGCCAATAGCACATCCAGGAGTTGCTCACGGTGAAAATACTGCTGATAGCACATCCAGGAGTTGCTCACCGCAAAGAAGCTATACTAGCACTCCTAAACCTTTCTCGGGGCAGTGAGGCAGCAGGACGTGGCTGACGAATACTTTGGCGGAGAGGAGTGCAAAGTAGGCTTGAAGGAAGGAAGTTAGCGAAAAGTTACATGTTGTGTCTGCGTTTCACGACGTTAAAATTTTATTTAAATAAACAGAAAGGAAATTTTCCTTTAAAAATATTGTTCAAGTACAGTACTATAAGTAAATAAAAACGGCAAAATTTTGAAATCAATTAAGACAATGCATCCACAGCAAGCAAAAAGTTAACAGAGATATTCTACCAACATTTGTTTCTTACACTAATCGCTTAAGTAATCAGATCCGTGTGTGTGTGTGTGTGTTTGTGTGTGTGTGTGTGTGTCCAGAGGAAGGGGTGGGGATTACAAAAATTCCTTTGCAGCCAGTAGGGAAAATAATTTAAAATTTTTGCTTTAAGCGTTCTTGTAAATAAAACTGCTCGCAAACTTGCTCCACCAAAAAATAATACCCGCCCACCCTGATTATAGCGACGTCCCTGCACAGATCACACCTAAGCGAGCACGACAGTTCACGCTGCGAAACTTGGCTTGTTACACACGTAAGTTTGCACAGATGTTCAGTGACTTCGATGAATTACGTTTGAGGGACCTACCGTTCATTCTTATCGGAGTCTTCAATATAGACATCAGCAAATCGGACATTTCTCGAGTTTATGCACTCAGAGTTTCCAAATGAACCTAGCGACTGATCCAGCTCAACACACAACGCTGGGCAACACGACTATCAATGCGATATTCACACGCGGCATACAACTTTTCCGTATTGAAAACTATTTCTCTTCTCTCATCATCGACGACTGTTTGCCATAACTCACAGCCAATCGACTTCACGCTCAGCAACATCCACTTCAGGCGCAGCTGCAACTGCAAATAATAACATAAGCGTTGCGGATAGAGATTCAAACGATGATTCCGACCTACACATTAAATACTACCGACAAAATAAATAAACAACATTACCAACACCTACTGTGTATTTTTATTCGCGATCCTATCATAGACACAAGACAGGGCATACGTAGTTTTACGTTTAAACAAAGCGGGCGAATCCACTTCGGCCCCATCGACTTTTTTACGAAATCATCAGAACAAATCTTCAATTAGGCTGTGGGCTAGTAGTTCTACAATTGGATTTGATACTTTCAGTATAGGCTCTACTGTCCAAGTCTATAAAACGTTTTGTGTGATTGACTGTTAAATGAGTAAAACCCTGTTCTGACAAAGGTTTTTATCTCTTCCATTGAACTGCATATATGACAGTACCTGATTTAATATTTTTGAATAAGGGGTCGCAAAGCATCAGATGATCTTCTCTTCCCTGGATGAAGTTCCAACCGGAACTCGTTGGGCTTCCTTTCAATTAATACAAAAATCTAAATTCCCTCTAGATCTCTGCCCATTTCATTACTACTCAAAAAATGTGGCATCAATCTTAACTATTTTGACTTCCCAAACAAAAGTTGGAAGTAACTTCGCATGAAAAACAAGTTACCTTCGGATAACAACTACAAAAACAATGTAGTACTATTATTCGATATATTTTCTTCATAAAATATATTTACAAATAAAAACAGTCATTAAGGCATCTGTTGTAACGAAATTCTAAACAAAATCAACATAGAATCCATTATGAACCATTTTATTTCACGTTGGTGTAATCAGGTTCTTGGAAAGAAAGCACAATGACACACTCGAAATCGAGAATTTCTTGAAAGCTTTCTGATTAGGAAGTCCAGCCCCTTCGGACAATGCTTAACAATTTTAATAACAAGATGAAGCAACATGTAATGAATTTCGGGTACGACCGAATTTCAACGTATTTTTACGTTCAAATGAATATATTAATTTCAAAAACAAATGATTCAATGTTTGCATTTAAGAATGATTTCAGGATCGCAATTATATACACTGAAGAGCAATTGAATTAGAGATACCTGTCTAGTAACGTGTAGCACCACCTTTCTCCCTGATGACGGCGGCGATTCGTCTCCGCCGGTACCCGACAAGACGCAGGAAGCGTTGGGAAGCCATACGGATCCACGACCCCTGAACAAGTTCCCACAGTTCACGAAGATTTGATGGAGGGGGGTCAGAGCCTCGAACATCTCTCTCGATGGCATCCCAGATGTGCTCGATGGGATCGAGGTCAGGTGACGTAGCTGGCCAAGGAAGCGAGGTCACGTCGGTGGAGTGTTCATCCAACCATTCGGATACAATTCGGGAGCGATGGCACGGTGCAATGTCTTGTTACAGGATGAGGTCCCCAGTGGGATGTCGAAGACGCAGAACCGGAAGTGAATGGTCGTCCAAAGTATCCCGGTAACGCAAACCTGTGAGGGACGATGTCACACGTACCAGGGATCCCATTTCAGTCCACCAGCTCGAAGAGTACCCTGCTGGCAAGAAGGATCCATCGCTTCATGTGGTTTGCGCCGTACTCGTATCCTGCCATCCCCATGTACCAACGTGAATCTCGACTCATCAGTCCAGGCAACATTTTTCCACATGTCTAGGGTCCAGGGGCTATGTTCCCGCGCCCATGCTAATCTTTGCTCCCTGTGATGTGCGGTCAGCAGCAGTACCCTCGTGGGACGATGGCTTCTATACCCCATAGCGAGGAGATGGTTCTGGATGGTGTGGCTGCTTACACGTTTTCTTGCACCAGGATTATATTGCCGGGTGATTTCTTGCATTGTGGCCCGTCTATCCGCTGTTACAATGCAAGCTAGCCACTGATCACCCCGCTCATCCACACGCTGTTGTCCACGGCAGTTGGCCCTTGCAGGGATGGTTTTACCGGATTCAATGTACTCATGGTCTAAACGTGACACAGTGGCTCGTGAAAATCCCAATGCCTGCATGACTTCCGAGATGGAGTGACCCATTCGTCGAGCCCCGACAATTTGCCCACGATCAAATGCGCTTAGATCCTTCGTCTTACCCATACTCCGTCGGACTCATACTGATTCCCGTCGCATCACTCCTTATATTGACAGATCGCTGCATACGTCATGTCGTTTTCGTTTACAGGGCCGCCCAGAGCGCCACATTTCCATAACGTCATCTGTCTCTAATTTAATTGATCTTCAGTGTATATTATTTACATTAGCTTGTGTTACTGCTGCCTAAGTTTCTAACTTTCCTATACTCGGGCATGACATCATCTACACAAGTGAAATTAAAAAAGAACTCAGTATGGTTAACTAAAGTGCAACATGATAGAACATACGTACAGGAAGAAATAATTTATGTTTGACAACTTTGAATCCTCTCAGGCAACTTGGGCTGGGGTCTTTACATCAAAAGGACTTCGCTGCAGATGATGATCGACTCCGTCGGGCAGGACACTAAGTACCGAACTCAGCGTCTCCTGCTCCTTTTTTTAACTACTAACTCTTTGCAACATGTGTCTAAGATATACATGTTTATTCACTATTACACTGATATTCGAAGAAAAAAAAACTGGGAAGAACGCTATCATTTCCATTATATGCCACCACACCCAAGCTGCAAATGGTATCGTCCGCAAAACGACGTGTATATAGAGGCAGATATCTCTGCAACCTCCAGTAGTAGTATGCGCAGTTCAGATGGCAGTTATCGGAATTCAAGGGTTTTCGAATGTGGTATAGTAGGCAGCACCCGGAAGGGGTGTCACTCCATCTCGGAAATCACCACGAAATTTGGATTTACAGTGTCAACAATTTTAAGCGTTTACCTGGAATACAAAACACAGGGAGAAAACTCCAGAGTGCCAGACTGGTGCGGCAGTAACCATCTGATGACTTAACCTGCGCAGTCAGCATGCTGACTCTGCAGGGATAAGAAAAACCCTCGCAAAATTATTTAGGTGAAGGCGTTGCGAGAGCAATCCTGCCGGGATTCGCCTGGTCTTCACCCGGACAAGATAGGTCAATGGACCGGTCAAAATTCACTGCCCCCGCGAGATTACCTCTTCCCGCCCCCTACAATTGCCCGTACGTATGAAGTGAAAAATGGGCGATCGTGGATAGCGGTGTCTGGCACGCATCGTAACATCCGCCCGGGGTGCATTGCCGCAAATCACAGTGTAATTCAATGTTGGGGTCAATAGTAGCATCAGCGTTAGGACAGTGCAACGTTCTCTGTGTTCTTTGGGGTTCCCGGATGCTATTGCTGTCCAGAAGATACAAGGCTGTGCGCATCTCCTGGGCTCGACAACACCGCTATTGGACGCGAGATGACTGAAAATGTGTAGCCCCAGTCCGAAAATTCGCAGTACCAGCTGTTTCGGGCAAATGGCTGACTGCGGGTGTATCGCCAACCCGACGGGGCATTGGGTCCCGCATTCCAACAAGGGACAGTACATGCCGCCGGTGACGCTCTTATGGTGTGGGGTGTTTTCATCTGGCACGCATTGGGATTCTTCATACGTCTGCAGACCACTCTGACCGGTGGAGGCTACGTAATCATTCTTGTTAATCATTTGCCCCCATTCATGTCATGCAACCCCTCCGACGGGTGCGACCGCTTTCAAAATGACAATGCCCTACCATACGCATCTACAGTTGCCCGATTATGGCTGGATAAGCGTTCCACGGAGTTTGGCATCCTGACTTGGCCCCCTCGTTTGCCGGAATTAAACGCCATTGAACACATTTGGGATGCTGTTCAACGTGCGGTCAATACCAGGAATCCTCCACCGGCGAATATTACGCAATTGTGAGACGCTTTTCATGTAGCATAGTGTGCACTGTCTCTAGAGTACTACAAAGAGATCGAGGAGTCCGTGCCCCGTCGCCTTGCTGCCGTTATCCGATCGCGAGGAGGACCAATGCGGTATTAGAAAGGTATCCCAGTTTCTTTCGGGGGGGGGGGGATTTTGGTACTTTAGGGTATATTTCGCTCTCTTTCGTGCCCGTAATCTTTTCAGGTGCGTTTCGTGGTGGAAAGGGTGGATTCAAACTTTCGTAACCAATCAATGTTAGGGAATCTTACACCCTACGAGCTATTTGTTAATTCTACAACACAAAACAAACGCATTACTAGGAGTACGAATGCTATTTCAGTACATGTTTGACTCTCGCTTCATCCTCATTTCGGAGTCCTTTTATTCTGTTGACCAATGCTGATTCACGAAACAGACACGAAAACATATGATGATTCACCGTTTGTACAACGACTGATGAATGTTTATTCCTACTTTTAACTACCATTTAGTACCCGGGTTGTATCCTTAGCATACACTGAAGTGCCAGAAAAACTGGTACACCAGTCTAATACTTGGTAGGTCCCCCGCGGGAGCGCAGGACTGCAGAAATACGATGGGGCATGGACTCCACTAGCTTCTGGAAATATGCTGTAGGCAATGCACACCATACTTTTTGCAGAGCGTTCTACAATTCATGTGTATTCCGAGGTATCGGATTCCTGTGTTCGATAGCGCGTTGCATGGCATCCCAAATGTTTTCTATCACGTTCATATCTGGAGATTTGGGTGGGAATGGCAACACCCCAAACTCAGATGAATGCTCCTCTAACCATTATGTGGCTTCCCGACACTTGTGTGGAGGTACATTGTTCTGTTGGAACAGGCCTAACCCATCAACGTGAATGCAGGACCTGAACGAGTGTACCTCTTCAGAAAAGATGCGCACATAGCGTTGGCCGGTCACAGACGTTTTAGTCTGTTGACCAATCTCATGCCGAAAACAGCTCTGACAGCTGGCAAGGATATCCATCGCTTTATATACGCACTGGTGGACTCAACCGAGTAGGCGCATAGGTGACTTTGCTATGTATTTTGCATAAGCTCGTCTGTACCAGTTTTTCTGGCACTTCAGTGTATATTTTATCCCTATATCATCCCTGTGTAGCTCTTAAACGGCGAGAACCCAGAGAATTACTTTCTCAATTATTTTTCCTTATTATACTTGATACTCTATCCCAAAAATAATCCTCACAATAGATCCCTACTTCTCATGCTTCCCTCTCCTTCAGTACAGCTCTTGGAATTGCAGTCCCCATAAAGAATTACCATGCATCGCAATCGTACTCGACGCTCGCCTGCGAATTAGTACAGTATTTGATGCTGCTAAACAAACTAAAGATATCTACTCCTCATTCTTCGATTCTTGTCTCAGGGAAGTCTAGGACTCTATCGAAAAGGCCACATCGGAGGCTATATCCACAAGTCAGAATGAGATACATGAAAATCTCAATTTACTTACAAAAACCGAGAGATTTGAAAAGCACGCCTCTGTCGCACTGTGTCATCATTAAAAAGGCACTCTGTCCTCTGGCACTGTCAAAGACATCTTCATCTCTCACCTAGTATCAGTCAAAGATCTTAGTGAATATTTTTTGTTTATATACGAGTATATACACTGCCAGACAATTGCTAAGGACGGATGACAATAGCAACGATAGCAACCATAAAATGGAAGGCAGGAAAATGTGGAAATTAGCATAAGTGCGAGATACAGTAAGACGTGTTGTGCGTATGCAAATTTTGGATTGCCGAACTTGTTTGTGACGTTATAGCGCTGATAGGAGATATAAAGGATTTGACGCGTATTGACCGTTGTTGTTCAAACGCAAAGTTGAAAGGGAAGGAATCAGTTGACGAACTTGCAAGTCTCAGTATGTCTTCCCGGCATCACCTAGATGATTTTACGCGTGGCCGTATTATTGGCAAAATTAAAGAAGGGCGAAAAATAACAGATGTTGCCAAGGAGTTCGACGTCAGCCACAGTGTTGTTTCAAGCCTTTGGAAATCATTTCAAACAAATGGAGAGTGTAGCAAACGTCACGGGGGAGGTCGTGTTCGCAGTACGACACCTGCAGAAGATCGGTACATAGTGCTATCAACAAAAAGACACCGGCGCAGCACAGCTAGTGAGGTAGCAAATCAGTTTATGGCTGTTACTGGCAAGCGGATCTCCCGAAAAACTGTCGCCAGACGTTTGCATGAAGGAGGACTATACGCCCGCCGTCCTGTTGTGTGCATCCCATTGTCCAGACGTCACCGTACCGCCCGTTTGCAATGGGGCCATCTACATCGCAATTGGACTGATAACGACCGGTCTGCTGTCCTCTCCTCAGATGAGAGTAGATACCGTCTGATTGTCGACGATAACTGATCTGGCGTGATAGTGGTACTGCATATTGCCCAGCAAACATACAGGAAAGGGACCGATATCCGACATGTAGTGCCATTGTATGGGCTGGCATCATGATCAATGGCCGTACGTCCCTCTATGTTCTTCCAACTGGGACTATGACTGGCCAACGATACATTAATGATGTTCTGCTACCTCATGTTCGCATGTTCCGTGGTGCTGTCGGTGATAGATTCATTTTCATGGACGACAACGCAACATGTCATCGAACAGTCGCTGTCCAGGAGTGTCTTGAGAGTGAGGATATTCAACGCCTCGTATGGCCAGCACGTTCTCTAGATCTGAATCGCATTGAAAATGTGTGGGATGCTTTGGGGAGGAGTCTTGCTGTTCGCCAATACCCTCCAATAAACAAGGGCACCCTCATCCGTGCACTGACAGAGGAATGGGATAAATTACCCCAACAGCTGCTTCATAATGTTGTGCAAAGCATGACACGACGTGTGGAATCTTGCACCTCCCTCCATGGTGGCCATATCCCGTATTGACATCTTACGCTGGAACGCCTGCGGACGGTAATTGCATTTTTTTCACGTTTACGTATTCTGCACAAAATGGCCTCTTTGTCCCTTGAACACGTTCCAAAGCCTTCTGGATTTCAGAGCACAATAAATTGTCTTTCTTGTAATGTCCTGGCATTCTGACATTATTTTATTTCACTTGGCATCCAACCACACTTACTTTTTTATGCGCTATATAGCCGTTTATGATCCGTCCTTAGCAATTGTCCAGCAGTGCACATATATTGCATACGTGTCTCAGAAAAATGAGTCTTGCAAAATTCTAGTGGAATGGGGCTGCCTGATGCAGCCACCAATAGAAGCATATCTGTGCGGCTGCTTGCTATCATGTAGTTGTTACATTATATATGCACTTCTCACCCGTTTATGCTACAGTTTCAATTTAATATGCACTTCTCACCCGTTTATGCTACAGTTTCAAATTTAATGGCAATTTCTATGATTACACATTTCGCTAAGTCCATTAGTTTTTGAGATAATTCCATTTGAATATATAAAATCAGTGTTCACATTGGTTATGTGGGACATTTAGCCATGATTTACTCAAAAACTGCACGACTTTTGAAAGAACATTTAAGAACTAAAACGTTGCATTTTTAATGAGAATTTAGAAAATGTATAATATCATGGAGTTTATCCTAACGCTTAGGGAATTACGAGTGATATTTCATTTTATGTCCACTTTGTCAGGATTGTATTATTTTACAGTTTACCATACGGGATATCCATTTCAAAAGTATCCACCCTAAATACCTCATGGTCTGATGCCCTGATCTTTTTGAGCGCGTTCAACTGTGATTTGTACAAAATTTCAAGCAGGACGAGTATGGTGAAATATTAAAATGACATGTTTTCGGTTAAATGTTTATAACAGATGTTTTTAGAATCATTAGCAAATATTTACAATTTACAAAAAAAACAAAACAATGTTCTGTGAAAAGAGTTAACAAATTAATTTCATTGGATATCCTCTTCACTTTCATTGGAACTGATACCTATCATCATTGTCAAAATCACTTTCCTCGTGTTTTGTTCCACTGCCCTCTTGTTTCCCGTTTCAAGATTTTCTGGGAGTGTTGGACCACGGTACCATTTTATGCGGTACCTGTCATTTTCCAAGTAACAGACGTGTTCGGTAGATTAAGCCCGTCGTCAGGTTTTCTATAATGTGCTCATTTCCACAGCCATCACACTGAATAGCTTTTTCAATCTTTTGGATCTGAGTAACTTTAGATTGCGGCAGCGTTGTTGGACCAATCATTTCCTTTTAACTTTGGTGAATGCCTTGGACTGGATCATAGGTGTTGTTTTCTTCATAAATAGATATCTCACTTCACTCACAGAGGAATATCTACGATGGTCGAACATGGCACAGACAAATTTCTACAACACAACTACTTTTTCTTTGGTTAAAGTTACTGACTTACCTAGCTGGCTGAGAATTTCTTGAAATTCATGACTCTTTTTTCATGATTTCAAAGGCATTTAGTTTTTCGGGTCTTGCAAATGCAGCTGTGAAATGGGATTCTGTAAAAGCGTGGTAGCCAGAAAAGGCCTCAACGAGATCATATCTGAGCTCTTCTGTAATACAAGTTACATTGATCGTCATTTTGCTGTTGTTAGAAGACATACCACAATCAGACCATCCGTGAAAGTTTAGGAAGTGCTTCTCATGGTAAATTAACAGAATCTACTTGTTAAAGAAAATAACACATCAGTGTGATTTGCTCTAACCAGTATACTCTTTGCCTGATCACTACGATGTGCTGTATGTTGGATGTGCCAAATAATCCTTGTGTCTGCCTATTGGTGATGGCAAGCAAGATCAGGCACGTATGCTTCAACACTGGCATCCTTGGTGGTGTATTTGTAACACACAGTCTGCTTCAACAAAAATAATTTTGTCTGCCAGAAGTAAAGCATACTTCTGAATTTTCCACTCATTACAGGAAAGATGTAAGTGATGTTTTGATGTTTTAAATTGCTCATTCCGAAGAGTATCAACTGCCTTTTTTGAGATCCGATCTGCGCTGTTACTTTGTCACTAGTTGGTACCGTTGTTTGCCATTCATGTTCACAAC